>CM066035.1:342479485-344879485 GCA_033557465.1 Ichthyophis bannanicus
CCACTGTCAGCTGGTTCCCTGTGTGCTCAAACAAAAGACAAACCACAGCTCTAAGCTGATGCAAGCCCCAAATGAGGGCAACCCCCCCCTTCCCTGCCCACTGTCAGCTGGATCCTTGTGTGATCACAAAAGACAAACCAACAGCTCTAAGCTGATGCAGGCCCCAACTGAGGGCAACCCTCCCCCTTCCCTGCCCACTGTCAGCTGGATCCGTGTGATGAATCACACAAAGACAAACCAACAGCCTCTAAGCTGATGCAGGCCCCAAATGAGGGCACCCCTCCCCATCCCCTGCCCACTGTCAGCGGGATCCTTGTGTGATTCACAAAAGACAAACCACAGCCTCCTGGGATGAATGCAGGCCCCAAGAGGGGTTCCCTGCACCATCCCGGTGCCCTTGGATGGAAACCAGGCCCTGTTGTGGGATCCACAAAAGGCCAAACCACAGCCCTAGGATGTTGCAGGGAGCACTGCAGGTGAACCAAACCTGCGCGCCACCTCCAAACAGTGGCCTGATTGGCACTGGCAGATGTGTTGGTAGGTGGACACAGAAGCTGGTGACGTTTGTCTGGTGATGTACGTGGGAGATGCACATACAGGGCAACGATGGGGGGGGGCCAAGCGAAGAATGGAAGGACCTGCGAGGCGTTGTGCGTGGGCACACACATGGGGCCATGGTGCTCCTAATGTGTGAACGCAGGTGGGAAGGCATGAGGTGGGTACAGGAGTCGAGGGACCCAATAGGGGCAGGCTCTTGTTGTAGTGAGGAGGGGTGATACGGAGAGAGTATAACTGCAGTGCAAGAGGCAGGGGAGTCACACAACGTGTCCCCGCCGGTAGCTAAGGGCAATGTTTGGTGTCGCACCGCCTACAGGTGGAGGACCATGCGCAAAAAGGCTGAGAGGAGCTAAGGGCCACGCTACCCAAGATTTTGTGTCGCGCCAGGGTGTGTCAAGGCGTGACAAGTCGCAGGAGGACATGGGCGCGGCAGGCAGAGATGGTGAGTACCGGGGCTGGGTTAGGGGAGGAAAGGGAAGGGGTGACATGGCCTTGTAGGGCAATCCGGGGGTTGGGGAGGGTGATGGAAACCACCAGGACGCACTATATTGTGACTGGGGGGCAATATGATTTTAGCCCAGGGGATGACATGTGTTACCTCTCCCACAGCTGATGCACGTGCAGGCCATTGAAGCCAGAGAGGCCGAGGACCCGCGATTTGCTGTGGCCCGCGGGGAGGGGGACAACGACCACGTGGGCCTGCAGGGCGGGCGGACCAGGAGGAAGATTGGGGGGCCCCCGAGCTAGAAATTGGCGGAAGGAGTATGGGACATCACAGGTGGGTGTCAGGTGACCCCATGCCCCAACGAGGCGCGGAGAGGAGGGCAGGATGAGAGAAGGGAGTGGGATGAGGATATCGGGAGTTTGGGAGGAGTCGAGGGTCCCTGGAGGTGTAGAAGGGGAGTGTCTGTGGTAGTAGGATACTGGGGAGGATGTCTTTTCGGGTCACATGGGGAGTTGATGCGGGCGGAGTTGGGGGATCGGGGAATGATGAGGGGGGGATGTGGGTGAAAGGGGA
The DNA here is from genome assembly GCA_033557465.1 of Ichthyophis bannanicus. Classification (NCBI taxonomy): domain Eukaryota; kingdom Metazoa; phylum Chordata; class Amphibia; order Gymnophiona; family Ichthyophiidae; genus Ichthyophis; species Ichthyophis bannanicus. Next base: position 342,481,062 of record CM066035.1, read on the forward strand.
GGGGAGAGGGGAGGAGGTGGGTGGCAGGGGAAAGGGAGGGGGGAGGGGGAAGGGGATGTGGGAGGATGGTGGAGGCAGGTGGGGGGAGGGCGGGAGGGCGTTGTGTACACAAGGCGTTGGGGGGGGGAACAGGTCCCCCAATGGCACGCTCAGGGGCGCCAATAGAACAGAGAGGGGTCAGAGGGAAGAATGGGGGTCAACCAGCCACGCCTGGCCCGGCAGACATGATCAAATGGCGAGGCACTGCCCTCTGGATGTGTAAGCCTGCCACCAAGCATTTGCCCAAAGCAGGCAGGTCTAGCTGTGCATGCAGCACACACAGAACATGAAAAACAACTGGGAGTAAGATGTGAAATGTCTGTGTGGCTCATGCATGTTGCGGTCCTGCGCCTGGCTGCAGGCTGTGCCTGCCCAGGCACAAGCCCAGAGGCAGTTCAGCACCTAATCCAGGGGCAGGTGCTGGCGACCCTGAATCCATGGTGGCTGAGACGTCTGCGTTGAGCGCAGATGGAGCGCCCATGTCCCGATGCCGCACCCTGTCAGCCACCATCCGAAACAGGGGTCCCCCAGAAGGTGATGTAGTGAGTGGACACACATGCGCAGACAACCCCGCCCTGTGGTACGGACTCGTGGCCAATTGCCTCACACCATCCACACATGGGCCACAGGGAATGGGAGTGGCCAATGCTGTTTGGCCTAGCAGGCGATAGTTGGCCATGCTGGCCGGTGAGAAACTGCTGCCATCATGTACTATGGTAAAACAATACGGATGGACTAATGTGTGTCCCAGTGCACATGTTGTAAATAATGTACTTTAGATAAATATATGTTATAAATGTTTGCACGTTCCCACATATGCACCAATGGTGGTAGTATGTCCCCTCAATTGCTAAAGGTGGACAGTGCTGTGCGTAAGTGATGGGTGTGTCAGTGTGATTCACAAATACTGAGAGGCGAGGGAGGATGTGGAACCCGGTAAGTTCTGCTGCGCTGGAGAGCACCCCCACAGACATGTCCCAGCTACGTTGCTGCGGGGGTGGGCCAACGAGAAGGGTGGAGAGTGGCGTGCATGAGTGTCGTGCAACAGCATATGTGTGGGAAGGTGCGGGGCACACAGCACAGAGTGACAATGAGACATATGGCGGTGGGGAGCGGATGGCCTGTGTATCCTATCCAGCATGACCCCAGATTGTTGGCCTGTGGTGGCAACGGCAGGCCGGCTGAGGTGTATGCGTAGCGGTGGGGTTAGGGTGGAAACACAGAGGGTGCACCTCAGGGGTTGCTGAAGCTGGTGCCTGAGGGGGGAGGGGGGAGTGAGCAGTGTTGCGAGGTGTGACTGTGTAGGGCCCGGCAACAGCTGTCTATATGGCAAGCACGTATACCAGCAGCAGGGTGGGAATGGGGGACGGTACAGGATGGTCCAATGATCCGCTGTGAGACGTATGACCACCCTGCTGTATGTTGGTATGGGTGTAATGGCTGGCCCCAGGGGGTGCAAGAGCATACTGTCAGTGGAGTGCAGTGGGCCATCGGTGGTGGCACTCACAGGGGTGTGGGGGTCGGGGGGTGGGCACAGCAGAGGGTGGGGACAGGGGCTTAGCGGGATAATGCCCAGAGGGGTGGCACAGTGCGGCGTGGCTGTGGATGGTGAGGAACGCAGTGTGGATGGTGCGACAGATGACAGTTGCTGGATGTAGCTTCTGGAGGCAAATGTGTTATTGGGATGGGCCATGATGGGTGGCAAGGGGGTGTAGGTGTATATTGCGGCCATTGGTACACAGGGTGACGGGTAGCCCTTACCGGGGGGTCACCCTAAGGTGTTGGAAGCTGCAAGGCTGTGCTCAGGGGGCCACAGTGGGACATGTGTGACGGTTGCGCCAAGGTGGATGTCTGTGGGAGCATGTGAACCGGAGTACGTGACATATGCAGTGCACATACTGTCTTGTTTAGCGTGCTGGGAGTGGCCAATGTGGCTCCCCATGCAGGACATACAGTGCACCTACACCACCACAGAGGCTAATGATGGGTGAGGGCTCCACAGGGTATTGGCCCACGGGGTCCCTGGGCACCCACGACACAATGCAAGCCACCACGACATGGGAGTGATGGTCCAGCATTGCAGCCTATGGGATTGGCTGCGTACCCACAGTGGACATGGCTGAAGGGGTGGGGACAATGGCTAATGACATCAGTGGCACCGTGTCGTGCCCTGGGCACGGGCCAGGGGGTGGGGTGGGGGGTGTGAGTGTCATGTCACAAATGAGACAGGAAGCACATGTCACCGTCACTGGCCACCTGTGGAGCCCTTTATTTACCCTCCCCCTGCCGCACCCTTGGGCGTCCCCGCCCAGCCCTTGGCGGTTGTCGCCCCCCTGCTGCCGGTGCTGTTGCTGCTGCAGGTGTAGGTGGTGCTGTCGCCTGTGGCTGCTGCAGATGGACAGGTCCTGCCTCCCTGCCTGCTGCCATCCTCTCATGGGCGTCAGCCATCCTCTCACACGCCGTGGCCATGCGGTCGGCATGTGCAAGGATTCCAGACATGGTCCGCTGCAGGTGCCTTGTCAGCCGCAGTTGGCGCCGCTGGGTCCGGGCCACCGAACGCAGTACATGCCGTATACCTGTGGGGAGAGGCCATAGTACAATGTGAGATGGGGGAAACAGCAGCACCTGTTTGGGGGCATATCAACCATAGCAGATATGGGACACTCACCCTCTGCATCTCTATGGGCTGCTGCTGAGTGGGCCTGCATTATCCCCGATGATGTCGCCAAAAGCAGCCAGTGCCTCGTTGCAGTGTTGCGCTGACACATCCGCAGGCACATCCCCAGTGCCTGCAGTGGTGGGTGTAGAGTCCCCGTCTGCTGTTCCTGGGACCTCCATGTCCCCATCACCCAGGGGTGCAGCCTGCCTCTCGTCTCCCACATGGACCACCTCAGAACCAGTGTCCACAGGGCTTTGATGGTCCCACGGTTGGCACGCCCTGTGGCTCCTCCTCTGCGTCGATGGCGCTGACATCACCTGGGTGCCACAGGGTTACATACGTCAGATGGGGGTCTCGCTGCCTGCCCACCCCGTCACATACCCCCTCAGGCATCTGTGGGTTGATGATCCACGTGTGTCTGGGCCATGGCTGTAGTGGCAGCCCACTACGTTTGTGCACTCCCCATGCAAGTGTCCCCTGTGGTCGGCCCCCCCCCCCCGGTGCTGACGCACACCCAGGCAAGGCCATCACCACCCTCATCCTGCCCCCACCCAGCATGTCCGAAGCAGGTGCAGTGTGTCTTCCGGTAGGCCATCCCCTTACCCGTGTGGCCCTAGTGCTCCTGCCAGCCCTGCCACGTGAGCCATGTAACATGTCAACACCCTCTGCTGTCACTGTGGGTCTGCCACCCATGCCCAGTCTCCCATTTACTGCATATTGCCAACCCACTGCCACCCATAAGACAGGCCCCCCCATTGTGGCTCCTGAAATGGATGTTGCCTCTGTGTCTCATTTGCCCCCACCTCCAAAACAGCCACGTACTTGCCCCCCCCTCTGTTGTGTCGCACACCATGTGTCTGTGCTACATTCCACAGTTGGTCCGCACTCCCCCCCTTACCTGCTTGTGGGTGCGCGCCGTGTCCAATGCAGCGGGTAGGCCATGTACATATATGGGCGCCGAGTCTCTCGGCCAGGCGTCATTCCAGGTCCGTGAGGTTTGCCACCTGAGCTGGGCCCCTCCAGTGCCTTGGGCCCCACGTCTCTCCCCGCACAAGCTCAGTCCTTATGTGGTCTTTTGATGTCACAGTACCTTTTACAAGGTTCTCGATGTCAGGGTGTGGTCCCCCTGCTGCTACCACCGCTGCCTGGACCTCACACCATGCCCTGGTGCGCGTAGCTATGGTGAGGGTTGAGCTCTGGCGCCCAAACAGGAGATCATAGCGCTCAAGGATTGTTTGCCAGCAGAAGGTCATTTTCCTGCTGGCTGAAGCGTACGGCCCTGCGAAGTATCTCTGCTGGGACGGGGACCCTGGACTGGCGTGGTCTCCCACCTGTATGTGGACCTGGTGCCTGCTGCACCCCAGATGGGCCTGGCACCTCATCCTGGCCAGATATTGTTTTGTGCTGCTGGGTGGGTGGGCTGGTCCACTGGATGGTCCTGTTCCTCTGTCTCCCTGTGCTCCATACTGTCGTGTATGGTTGTGCTCGGGGGTTTGCCATACAGAGCCAATCATACATATAGGTTTTCATGGGGTGTGGCTCGCGGGGCGTTGGCTACGCGCACAGCCACGCGCACAACCACGTGTGCCGCGAGGCGCGTTCTCACGCGCATTGCTACGCACAGGAAGTGACATCATATGTGTTCGTGTAGGCAGTAGTTGCCATTTCACGGATCCCTCCTACACATCCCTTTAAAGCAGTTTCGTTGTGTGTAATGCTGGTGCACATATTCCCAATGTTTGGTATAGTGAATGTTTATCTGCAACCTTAGTAGTAGCGCTGGCTGCTGCAGCACTACGTGACACGTATTCGACATCACTCAGACGTTGCACACGTCGTTACGCGCGTTGCAACCGCCTCTTCCGTTCCCTGCTCATGGGCATATGCATTGTATGTCACTCCTATATTGGCGTCTGGGTGTGGTTTCTAGTGTGATATGCAGTTTATGTATACCTGCGACATCTCTTCTGGGACTCACGTACATGAGTGTGCAACGTAGATGATTGATCCGCGGCTGCATTATGGGAACGCGCGAACACAGCGCGCGGTGCACTTTCATACAGGTAACTCTTCTGTTTGTTGTATTCTGGGTCTTTCTATTCCCCCAGGTGTGTGGCAATCATGTGATGTCCATCCCCACCCACACCACTATTTCTAAACCTGCTATCCTCCAGCCTGTGTCTATCATGGCTCAGACTGCGCATGCAGGTGGTGCAGTGTTTGCATTGGTCGAACTGGCGGACCTGCTTTTCAGGAGGAGGGAGATGTTGTTCCTGGGGCTGCGGCCCTGGGCATAGGTGCAATGCCACTGCAACTCAGGTCTGCAGCTGTGGGCCTGCACAGGTGGGTGTGGGTGACCAACGGCGCCGTAGGACCTGAGAGAGGGCCAGGTATTCTCCCTCTACCGGCTGGACACAGGGGCCATTAGGGAGCTCTATCATGAACTCAGACCTGACCTTGAGCCCCTGACTGCCCGGTCACATGCTATACCGGGTATGACCAAGCTCCTGGCTGCCCTACATTTCTTTGCCTCCGGCTGTTTTCAATCCTCTGTGGCAGCAGTGGGTGGGATGAGTCGGCCCACCTTCTCCCGCTGTCTCCACCAGGTACTGCGTGCCATGGTCAGCCGGGTTGGGAATTACATAGCAATTCCCAACGGGAGGCAACATTGGGTGGCCCTGGCACAGGCATTCCATAGGATTGCTGGGATACCACACGTGATGGGCGCTATAGATTGCACACATGTTGCCCTTGTCCCGCCACGCGACAGGGAGGTTGTGTACCGCAACCGCAAACACTTCCATTTCCCTCAATGTGCAGGTTGTTTGTGATGCAAGTATGCGTATCCTGAATGTGGTTTCGCGGTTTCCAGGATCTGCCCATGACTCCTATATCCTGCAGAACTCGGCAGTGTTTGGCCAATTTGAGGCTGGTCAATATGGTGACTACGTCCTGCTGGGTGGGTATTCAACGTGTATGACATGCACCTATTGTTGGTGGGTGTCTATACAGCACTGTCACCATTGTCCACTGCATGCCTGACATTGCGGGGTTATTTCTGGGTGTACACTATTGGGTGTGGCTCACTACCTCATGCCGTGTCACTGGTGTCTTGGTCACAGACATATGTTCACTGACACCCATCTCTCTGTCTACGATGTGTGTTTGTTTGCTCTCACATGTGTGTCCCAGCGGCCATGTGGTGTCGTTTTTCCCCCTCCGTGGCCTTGCCCTTCTTTATTCTGAGCAACTGTGTCCAGGGGCAACTGTGCTGCATATGCTGTGTCCCCTCCATGCCTGTGAGCTACACATGCAACATGCCCATGGCCTCCACATCTGGCCACGGGCATACTGCACTGGCAGTTGTACACATGTCTCCCAGTGGGATCAGTCACTTGGGCAGCCCATATGTTGCATGGTTGTCGGTGTGGCACCCTCGGGGGGGGGGGCATGGACCCATCCTCATGGTGGTCATTCTGTATACACGGCCTTCTCTCTCTGGGCATGCTGTGGGCTACACATGGGATGTGCTGTGGGTGCTTCAGCTATTACACATGTCTGCTGCATGTCTGGCCACCGTCTTCGGGGTCCCCTGCCACCACCGCCTGTTGCTTCCCCCACACCACCCACGCAATGTATCCCAGTGGCTTATGCTGTGTATGCGCCAGATCGGGCCAGCCAACTACTTGCACACCTGTGCATCCCTGCACCCCCGGGTGCTATTAGACAATGTCCGACATCTTGCCTCACAGCTCCCACCACTGCTCTTTGTCGCCACAGTTCTTGCACATATCCTGTGACACAGTTACATGGGTGTGCACTGCCCCTATTGGCATGTCATGGTCATTTGCCCCTGGGCTCGACAGCCTCTGATGCACTACCACTGTGTGCACTGCGTTTGCCTCATATCTGTGTGCACGGCCTCTCGGCTGTCCAGTTCTGTATTGCTACGTCTGTCATTCCATTGGTGGCTCAGCACGCATGTGACTTTGCACCATTATTTTCTGCAGGTGATGCAGGATATGGGTGTCGCACCTGGCTGCTTACCCCTGTGCGTCTCCCTCGGACAGGTGCAGAGATATACGGTACAATGAGGCCCATGCCTCCAGTCGCTCAGTGATTGAGCACACCTTTGGCGTTCTCAAAAGTCGCTTCAGGTGTCTGGATAGGACTGGCGGGGCCTTACAGTACGGACCACTGACTGTGGCAAGGATCATCATAGCCTGTTGCATCCTCCACAACATTGCTCTCAGGCACAATGTTCCAGTCAATATTAATGAGGATCTCGGGGTGGATCCTGTGTGCCCTCCTGCACCTGGCCATGGTGACACACGTGCGGGGATGGCAGCCAGGCAACATCTGATCGAGGAGATCTTTACCTGTAAGTTATGGGTGTGCTGGGGACGTGTCTCTGGGTTAGCCATGTGTTAGGTGGTGTGAGGATTGTGCAGCACTGCCATCTCATGTCTCCATATCTCTGTCCTGTTCTTGGCTCCACAGGATGAGCTTCTGTGTTCCAGGCCCACCCGGATTGCCTTACTATGCTACCTGAGGCTGTGCTGCATGTGGGGAGTGTGTGTTCATATATGCACCATTCCTGTTGGCTCGGGTGAGTTGGCAGGTAGTGAGAATTGCATTGCAGTCGTCACGGCTAGACACATATATGTTGTTTTTCTCTCCACTGCTCCTATGGTGATGCACGTCTTTGGACCACTGCTCCATCACCCTTAGCTTCCATCTGTCACACATGTGGCCATTACCTGTTCACATCTTGGGGGTCTGCATGGTGTATCTTAGACACATATTGTGCGGCTGTGTGTGTACTCTGGCACAGGACATTATACCCCTGGGGTGTATGCGTGTCATGTGCATTTACATGAACATATTGGGATGGTGCCCTGGTCTTCAGGGACATCTCCTTCAGTGGTCCATGTGCACTGTGCTCAGTGTTGTGGCCATGTCATGTGGTGCTATCTATGCATTCTGTATGTGGCTGTTTTTATGTGTGTCTCCTTTCTGTCCTCCAGGGGTCGTGGGTGGGTGTGTCATTCCCTTACCTGATATCTGCATCTTTTCACACAGGACACAGACAACAATGTTGACACATGTGCTCCACTGCATCTGGTGATCCCGTCATCCATATGTGCTTGGCCACAGCACCCATGTGAGCGTGTTCCTGGATGTTGGTGACACAGGGAGATAGTCCTCTGCACTTTGGACACAGGCCTTTTTCTCTGACTCATTGCTGGCCTATTGTTACTGTTCCTGCGGTGACTTGCCTGCCGTTGCTGCCATGACCTGTTTGGGTGTTTCCTCTTTTGCAGTAGGGGGGTGTTGAGCTGTACATGGGTTGGTGATTTTTGAACCGTCACTGTTGGCATGGCATGTGGCCTTGTCACTCTGCATGCTTTCACCAGAGTCTTTTGTTTGCTGGGGATGGTGTCTGGTGTGCATACAGTGCGTGCATACACTGTGCGGACATGTCATGTTGAGACCCTTCACCTCACATATTACTGCCTGTTTGCAACGTCTGCTGAGTTAGGGCCTTTGATTTTTGGTGGCACCAGCGGGGGGTGGTCAGGGTGTGTAGGCTCCACAGGCAGAAACAGGTGGGTGGCGTCGCATGGTGGGTTGGGTGTGTCCTTGCGACGTTGGCTGCCACACAGGCCCCATGTTGTTCTTCACTTCATATGGTGCACCGGACTGAAGAATATGCTTTCTGCTGGGTCTGGTGATTGACTGTTGGGGACAGATGTTTGCACCTTCGTGGTTTTGGGTATTTGGTGATTTGGTCACCCCATTTCATTGACACTCGTGTGCTTGACGTTTTGGGTGACACCTGGAAATTGTCTGTTCCTTCCTTGTTTGCTGCTTACTTGGCCATATCATGTGTGCAGCCCCATCACATCTCCGCCCACCCATCCATGGTTGAGCTGTTCATGTCCATGTGGCATGTTTGCTGTCCCTGTGCCACATTGTCTGGACTAATTGTAGTTCTCCTCCTTGAGTGGTGCATGTGCTGGGCTACCTGTGCATTGGTGCTGCTGATGTGGGTTAGCCTGAGCCTCATCCCTGATCTGCTTGGTCATTAACATGCTCCTCTTTCAGTCCATTGCCCTTTCCACAGCCCATCCACATGGCCCTCCATTGGCCTATCCCCTTCCACCCCTCATGTGTCATTCCCCTGATCAGTTGCATGTTGTTTACACTACATTATTTGTCCTGCTGTGTGTGTGTGTGGACCTGTTCATATGTGTCTTCCATCCCACCTGTGGACTGTGTTGTTGGCTGTGGACCCCTCCTCCACATGTGTACTGCATTTTGCCTACGCTCTGTGGTTCCATCTCCTGACACGCAGCTGTGGTTTTGGATGGTGGCATGCTGTGATCCTGTCTGCATCCATTTCTGTGTGCCTCAGGGTGTTGTTGTGGTCATTTCTTTTCTTCAGTGCTTTCCATCCTAGTGGTCATGGCTTTGCACTCTCTCTGTTCCTCTTTTCCTCTGCCTTTCCCGCACTGATACCTGTTGTCGCTGTAACACTCATTTCTTGGCTTCTACATCCTGGCCGGTCATATTATCCTGATCACATTTGCTGTCCATCCTTTGGTCCATCTATTTGCATCATTGTGGTGTGAGGTGTCCTGTATGTTGCTGTGGACTGTTGCCCCGTATCCTACCCTGCTACCATTGTCTGCATAGCATCTCTTTTTGCTTGTTGGTCCTGTGCCTGTTCTGCATTTTCGACTCACTCCTCTGGCCACCTCACCCTCCACTGGGGGACACATATTCTCCTCACCTGCCACACACTGTTTTTCCGGTACTCCAGGGTGCCAACACCCTTTGCTGTGATGCTGTTGCTACCGCCATGTTTGTCTGCGCTGCTGCCAGACACATGTGATGCTGTCAGGGTTGAGGGTCCGTTAACTCCCTACTCGCCCTCCATCTGTCGCCTGTTCATTGTCTTTACTGTGGGTTCTAGGTGGTGTTTGTACTACATCTGTCTCTGTTCCACACAGGTCCTGCAGACCCTCCAGGCACACCTTGCAGCCCCTAGGGCACACTGACCTTTGCAAACATACCATTTGTGGAGCACCGTGCCATATTGCTCTATGGGCCACGGTTCCATCAGCACTCTCCTATCCCTATGTACTGTGACGCGCCCCGGTCGCACAGCACCCCCTGGTGGCGGCGTAGTGGTTCCACCGAAGGGCTGGGACCGGGGGTCACCAAGATGTTTGTGATCAGGGTTGGCCAGGTGCGAGGGTCAAGGGCCAGAGCCTTGTGCCAGCCTCGTTGCCAACTCCCAAAGAGACTACAGTCTTGCACGAAAGTGGAGGGAAAAGAAAAAGGCTTTATTTTCCCCTTTTAGCACTAAGGGTTCATAACATAGGATAAACACTCCGGTACGTAGCAAAACAAGTCTTTACAGCAGATTTTGAAAGTAAGAGATTGAATAACCAAAAACTGTTAACTTCACAGTGTCAAAAACATCCAATAGCAAATTACTTCATTCACTCAATGAGCTCTGGAACGTTTCTATATCACTTCCAGCACAGTATATACATTCCATAGGACTATCAATGTCCTCCTGTACAGATTCCACCTGCATGGTCTCCTCTGACTGCTCTGAGGGATCAAGGTAAGTGTCCTTCATGTGAGTTCGTCTCACTGCTTCCCAAGGCTTGGCAGTTTGTTTGGGCCCACGGTTCAGCTTGGTGGAATACCAAAATGGCATTTCTTGCTCTAGAGGTTTAAAAACATTCTCTCTATAAGGTTTTCCTCTAAAAGTTCTTTTCTTGCTCAAACTATCTTTTAACTTTTGCTTTGGCTTTTGCTTTAGATAAGGAGAACCACCTTCCCAGGATTCTTCTCTTAGCTTGACTTCAGGCACACAATAACAAAGGTTAAAAGCTTTACCTTTAGGTTTCCGTTTGGTTCTCTGGGGTGAGGCTGGAGGCCTACCTTGGCTGCTGCCTTCAGTATCAGTGCTCTCAGGTATATTCCTCCTGCTCTCCCAGTCTTTCCTCCTCTGGCCTTTGAGACCTGTTTTCTTGTGGGCTTCAGGGCCCGGTCTGGCTTGGCTTCGGCCTTCTCGGCCTGTCCTCTCTCTTACAGGACTGGTTCTCCTTTCCCAGCCTGTCCTTTTACTCAGGCTTGCTTGCGGCCAAGATCCCACTCTTGGGCTAGTACCTTCATAGCACCTCTTTGGTCCTTCTCTGGAACACGCATTCGCTTGGTCTCTCCCAACTGGTGAGGGTGATCTTTCCACAGCTCCCTGAGTAGTAGCTCTCCAAGCAGATGAGGTTTTAGGAGCTGAGCTTCTTGCAGGTAAGCTCCTAGCAGATAAGCTTCCTCCTGACTCTTGCTTGCTTCCTCTTAAATGTGAGCTTTTGGAACATGAGTCCTGCCCACTAGGGCGTGGTTCTGTGGTCTCTGTCCTAACTCTCCTGCTCCCTCTAGGTGCATCCTCTGGAAATTGCAGGCAATTTCTTTTTCTTTCAGACTTCAAAACTATTTTTCTCTCCAGAAGAGGGTCCGCTGTATCACAGTACCTCATATTGCAGTTGACGTTGGACACCTGTCTTGACACCGTACTGGTACACCTTTTCAGGCTTCCTCTTGGCCACACTGTTGGGCTACTGTCTTTTGCTGCTCTATGGCAGTGGCGCACATATTCATTTCTCCCTTCCGGCCCAGGCGCTGTGGGGGGGCCTACCCCCTCCTATGGTCATCTCGGGACTGCTGCTGTGCATCTGCAGTGCACCATGGGTACTGTTGCATACACCCATATCCTTAGCACCCCAGCAGGCACCTTGGGTGACGACATGGCGCACCTCGGTGCACAGTCAGGGGGTTGTGGTTCAGGTGTTACGGACATCTGCATTTTCTTGCGCACACTAACCATAGTATGTTTGTTTTTGCTTTTGCTTTTGCCAGTGACATTCAGTTTTGGCAAGGGGTCTGTGATGTTATTGGGCCTTATATTTTTGGTAATGATCATGGCCTTGGTCTTGATTGTGTTTGCCATATGCCCTTGTTTGCTGAGACCTTGCTTTGTTTCCTTGTCAGGCATCCCTTGTATGTACATAGTGCAACTTCTGTGATTTTGGTGTGGGTGTTTGGGTCATTTGACAGTTCTGCTCCAGGAGCTGGCCACCTCATTATTGGGACTGTGTTATTTGCACTGGCAATATGAGCAAATAGTTGCTTCCATGCTTGGGGGGGCCCCTAGGTCATGGGTTTCAACACACAGTGGATCATTTTGCGCACCTTGGGGGGGCATTTTGTTATCTTGCTTTACATTGGTGCTGACAGCAGCAAAACCCTCACACTGCAGACTCCTCACAGTGACTCATCAGGGACCCTGTAACATGCCCTATAGGGTGCTGTGGCAGACAGTACACATTAGCCTTTGCCCTCTGGTGTGGCTTTCAAAAGGTTACCCTATATGACACCTTCGGGTTATATCCCTGTGAGTGGGTGTTTGCCAGCAGAACTTGTTGGACGTACAAAACAGACTACCTATGACATTACTGATCTACTGTGGGGGTCATGACGCACACTCATCCACAGATACGCCCACCTGGCAGGGACACATTCACTTAGTACAGGGCCCATAGTTGTGCCACACAAAGCATGTCCTGGTGGTGTTTGCTGCTGGATTCCAATGGCAGGACAATTGGGTTGTCCCCTGCATTGTTTCTGGCACAGTTTGACATGGTCTTTCCTTTATTAAATGATTTGTGTATATATTTGACATTGTATGTTTCACACACCCGGTTCTGGCTGCAGATTCACAGTGTTTTCTACCTTTGGGGGCTGCGGCTCTCTGGATTAAACGGCCACTCCCAACGAGGGGTGGTGGGCATTTTTCCCACCTCTCAGGTTCTTTGTGTCCGACAAAAATATGGGGTTATCTATGGTTTAAACAGAGGGGTGACTGGTTCTACATATGTGTGACTACTGTTTGTGGAGGGTACTGTTGCAGGCAGCTTTGGTCCTTGGGCACACAGGGGGAATTGAACTCACAGACCCTGCACCACCTGACAGTGTCTTACCCATTGTGCTACGGATCAGTCTGCCTTAACAGACAACTTTTCTAGCTTCTTATGGGGCACCCTGTTGGGATACTGTCTGTTGCTACTATGTGCAGTGACGCACACAGTCATTTCACCTTACCATACCAGGGGGCTATGTGGGTACGTACCCCTCTTGTGTTCATCTCTGGACTGCTGGTCTGCATGTGCAGTGCACCATGGGTATGCCTGCATTGGTACAGATCCTGGCCAACACAGCAGGCAGTTAGGGTGGTGTCCTGCTGCCCTTCAGTAGACAGCCAGGGGGTTGTTAGCAGCTATGGGGCTGCAGGCCAGTGGTTCATTCATTGCCTGTGGAGCCAGTAGTCATGGGTTCAGACCCACAGTGGACTCCTTTTATAGGGCTGTCTGCTGCATTATATATTTGAAATACACATGACTGCTACCAGCGACAGCCCCTCAGCGTAATATAAGCTTACTGAGCCTCATAGGGCGCACCATGTGTCACCTTATCTGACTCCCTTTACGTTCCCTTATGGGATGCTCTATGGGGGACATTTTGATGTGCCTCAGCGGACACTCCACTTTATAATGTAGCCTATGGTGTGCGTTATGGGGTGCCTTCTGCAGCACCTTTGGGTATGCCACTGTGTGGGTGTGTTTGCTAGCAACCCTACAAAACAAACATAACATATACATGCCCCCTCACTCACTATATAATGTGTGGGTGTGTTTGCTAGCAACCCTATAAAACAAACAAAACATATACATGCCCCCTCACTCACTATCTAATGTACAGGGTGCTGCGTCAGCCAGCCTTATGCATTTGGCACCCTGAGGACTCGAACCCATTATGCCTGTATCAGCAGTCACTGCAGTAACCATTGTGCTACAGCTCTGTATCGGTCATGTATGTCTGGGTGGCTTCTTATGCTTAACGCGCGGTGACGCGCTACCGCGCCCTGTATCGCTCGTTAGTTTTTGGAATGCGCGTTAGGTGTTACGATGTCCCGCCCATCTCCTTATTTGGGGGTTTTGATTATTACCGCGGCTCCTAACGCGAACTGCACTAACGCGGTTTAGTAAACATACCCCATAGAAGCTCTTACCTCCTAAAGGTCACAATTGAAACCAAATGAAAGAAGGAATCTGGCGCTAAATGCGTGGATTTTAAAGGGAGACTGCAGACGTCACTCCCACATCACATTAAAGCGTAATAGTGATGCAAGGCATCATAGATTGTCTAAACGGAGGCGTATTTTGCTAAATCCGGGAGCCCCAGGAAAACTAGATTCATTAAAAGCATTTGTAATGTTTCTCCAGTTGGAGAACCCTAACTGGGCAATCAATTGGTCTTTAATAATTATAAAAAGTATTAAACAATGATGGAAATTGGACAACTTATCATTTAAATTTGAATAAAAATTGGCCAAAATTATCTATATTAAAATGAATCTAACTAATATACTGTAGAATAATATTGTGGTGTGATGCTGAGAAGATCACTAGGTAGGCAGGATTCAATATAATAGTACAAGGTTGAGTCTAAGTAGATGCTATGGAAAAAATATATTTGGAAGTAATGTAACACACATCTATCGTCCCTATGTCATGGCAACCACCTTTCTAAATGGGTACGAAATGGGAAAAAACATATCCCCCCTGTTCTGGCCGTAATACGACCTATAATACTAACAAACTACAAACCGCCAATAAAAAACAAACAGTCTAAATGAAGAGAATACTTGATTGAAATCACATGGAGCCCAATTCCTTAAGGGGCACGTCTGGGCCGTCTGGATGGCCCCGAGTAAGACGGGCCCATTTGGAGCCGATTCTGAATCACGGGAACAAAACATTCTCGTATCAGTCAGAATCGGGCCCAAGGACAGCCCGGAGTGCCCCTTCCATTGCCGTGGGTACATCCTCCCCACGGCGCACCCCGGAACCCAGATTCCCTGCTGCCCACGCCCAACGGGGGCAGCCAGTGCTCCAATCGGGTGGCGGGGACCCACATGCACCGATCTGACTTAGAAGTGGAATAAGCAAGTCGTCCCCGCAGTGGCCCCTGGATGTCCAGGGAAGACAATGGCATTGGCCCTGTACGTCCAGGGGTTGAGCTCACCCATACCGTGCTCCCCATCACAGCAACATCCTCCGCTGCACGCACTGCGGCTTTGTGCGTGCAGCTGAGAGGAAAGCAGAATACCGGCAAGGGGAATAGCAGGGCTGCACATCCCTGCAAGACGTGCAGGCCCGCTATTCTCCTTACAGTATCGGGGCCATAGTTATATTAAAATTAAGCAAGCTAATATCCACATTAAGAAAGAAATATGTAGAGAAAACATGACCAAGGAATAAAAAGACATGCTATGCATATTAGCCAATTTATAAGAAACCCATGAATCATGGATATAAGGCTGAATCCAACATAGCTATATGGAAACCCTAAAAAACATTGAATCATAAGTAAATAATGAATGTATAAAGAACTTGCATAAAAATATATATAAAGGGTAAAACTGTATGTCCTAATAGGAGTGCCAAAATGATATGATTAACTAATGAGTAAAAATGTATATCAGAATGAATAAATAAGTCACACCTAATAGAGAGGGGGAGTGGAGGAGTAGCCTAGTGGTTAGAACACTGGCTTGGCAACCAAGCAACCAGGGTTCCAATTCCCACTAGCACTCCTTGTGGCCTTGGGCAAGTCACTTAACCCTCCATTGCCTTGGAAGAAAGGCCTGGCAATCTACTTCTGGTGACACTGCCAAGAAAACCCAGGAGCTTCTGGGTCGCAGGAGTCAGGACTGACTTGAAGGCACACATTGCATTTTGCAATAAAGAGGGAGGAGATAAGGGGGAAGAGGGAGGAGATAAGGGGGAAGAGGGAGGAAGGGAGAGTGGGCGGGCGGGCGGGAGGGAGGGAGGGCGGGCGGGCGGGCGGGGGGGGGGGGGAGGGGAGAGGAGGGAGGAAGAGAGAGAGAGAGAGAAAGGAATGGGGAAAAATGGGGGTGGGACAAGGTGGAACAGACATATTGGCAGTGGACCTCATCATAAAAACACTGAGAGATCCGATTCTTGGTTAAGGCCAAGAAGGGCCATTGTGTCCATTTCAAAACTCAGTCTCTGCTAAATGTGTAGCAATGTCTTCTCTATATCACCACCATACCAGTGTGGGTAAACCTGTTTAAGAACCAGAAACCTAAGGTCTGTCAAACTATGTGAGGCCTCCAGCCAATGGTTTCTGTTGTATTCCATGCTTAATACAGCTCCGATGTTCGATTATACATGTACGAATAGGCCGATTAGTCTTCCCAATATAAATCAACCCACACGGGTGCATTATTGCATAGATCACATGGTCTGAATTACAGCTAGTAAATGCAGTGAGGGGAAACTGTGCTTGTGTGTGTGGATGTACAAAGGCCCCTTTAGTAATGACGGCAAGTGTGCACACTGAACATGAGCCACATTTAAAATGGCCCATCGTTATGGATTTGCGATGGGGTACAGGCAGGGCTGAAGGGACCAGCAAATTTGATAAAATGGAATTCCTTTTGTAGGCAATGATGATGTCCTGACTGGCAAAAGTGGCAGTAGTTTGTACAATATGTCACTCTTTCCTGATAATCTGTGCGATTCGCTTAGAATGTGTAAAACAAAGTAGTGGCAGACTAGTTTGTTATCTTTGGACTTGTCCTCCTTCAATACCACAAAGGCACGATCCATCACAGAGGCCCTATTGTATGCTTTCTTGATCCACCTTCTAGGGTAACCCTTATCTACAAACCGATCACTGAGTTATTTGGCAATTCTCTCAAAGTCTTGGAGATCAGTGCAGGTGCATCTCACCCTCAAAAACGAACTTAATGGAAGATTGTTTTTTAAGGAACTATTGTGAAAACTTTGATAGTGGAGGAAATTATTCTGATCAGTTGGCTTGCGATATAAATCGGTCAAGAAACCATACTGGCCTTTCTTGATTTTTATGTCCAGAAATGGGATCTCCACATCACTATATTGTGCCTGAAATTGAAGATCATCATCACATGCATTGATCCAAATCAAAAATTGATCAAGTATATCTTTGTTCCCTTCCCAAATGAAGAGCACGTCATCAATGTACCACTGCCAAAGGCATATGTGTTCTTTTAATTCAAACCACGCAACATATAGGTTGGCTATATCCGGTGCCATGAATGACTCCATTGCCACCCCTTTGATTTGCTTAAAAAACAACCCATCGAACCAAAAGACTTCTCCGTCAACGCTACTTTAGCCAACTGGATAAGAAAAAAGGATGGAATCTGTTTATGCTGCATCCCATAAATTAGAGTTTCTTCAATAATAGTGATAGCTTCCATCTGTGGAATATTTGTATATAGTGATATGATGTCTAAAGTCACTAAAATTAGTCCCTCATGATAATGTTCAAACCCTTGTAATATTTCTATAATGTGTCTGAGTCCCTAGTGTAGGACGGTACCTTAGCAACAAAAGGTCATAACAATATGTCCAAAAATTGAGAAATAGGTTCCACAATTGAACCAATGGCCAAAACAGGTGGATTTTGTAAGGTTTTTTAAATTTGAGATAGGACATAAATTGTGGGCACCACGTGCACCATGGTTAAAAAGTCACCTTCCTTATTGGTCAAGAAACCTGCCTCAAGGCCAGTTTGAATCATGGAATCAATCTTATTTTTGAGTGTTTTAGTTGGGTCTTTATCAAGATGTAATATAAAGGTTATGGTGCTTAGACTGCCTTTTGATTTCCTCAATATAATCTTGGTGATTCAAAACCACAATTGCCTGCCAGCTTTATTACAATAAGATAATCTGTTTTAAGTGATTCCAAGGCTTCCTTTTATTCTTGAGTGATATTGCGGTAACAATGTAGTTTTGTACTCTCAAGGCTTTCAATATGTGCCAAGATTGTCTTTTCTCTACACATGCGTGGAATTTTCAATCTTTATCTGCACTATATGCCTGACAAAGGTAAATCTTGTATGCCATTGTTTCCGAGTTATATTTAGAAACACAGAAACATTACGGCAGACAAAGACCGCATGGTCTATCTAGTATGCCCTTCCATATCAACTACAATAGTTCCCTTTTTCCCTTTAGAGATCCTCTATGCTTGTCCCATGCTTTTTTTGAATTCAGATACTGACCTCGTGTCCACCACCTCCACTGGGAGACTATTCCATGCATCTACCATTCTTTCCATAAAGAAATATTTCCGCATATTACTCCCGAGTCTATCCCCTTTCACTCTCATCCTATGTCCCCTCGTAGCAGAGATTGCCTTCCATTGAAAGAGACCCTCCTGTGCATTTATGCCACGGAAGTATTAAGATGTCTCTATCATATTGCCCCTATCTTGCCTTTCCTCTAAAGTATACATATTAAGATCTTTAAGTCTGTCCTCATATACTACATAACAAAGACCACTAACTATTTTAGAAACCACCCTCTGCACCAACTCCAACCTGCTTATATGCTTTTGAAGGTGCAGTCTCCAGAATTGCACACAGTACTCCAAATGAGGTTGCACCAGAGACTTATACAGAGGCATTATCACCTTCTTTTTTCTGCTGGCCATTCCTCCCCCTATGCACCCAGCATCCTTCTGGCTTTTTGACCTTTGACTGTCATTTACTAGCATTTTTTATTCCAATTGGGCGATACCAATTTATTGGACTGATCCCTGATGCAAGCCTGAGTGCCGAAACTTGTCCAAATCGGGTCCTTTTAATAAACTGTTTGGTTGTGTGAAGAATTAACTGGTGTGGATGTGTTTTTTCTCCGCTCCAAGGCTGGACTGTGTTGAATGTGGATGTTCCCTTTCTCCCCTTCTTTATGTTTTACTCTTATTAAGACATGCAGTTTTACCCTTTATATATTTTTTATGCAAGTTCTTTATACATTCATTACTTATTTATGCTTCTATGTTTTTTAGGGTTTTCCATATAGCTACAGCAGGTTCCACCTTTATACCCATGATTCATGAGTTTATTATAAGTTTTGCAATAGGCATAACATGCCTTAACAATTTTATTCCTTGATCAAGTTTTCTCTACAATATCACTTTCTTACAATATTTTTTTAATGTGGATAGTAGCTTGCTTAATTTTAATGTGACTATGTGATTCCCGCGATTCAGAATTGGGTCCAAATGGGCCTGTTCTGCTTGGGAGCATCTGGATGGCCTAGACGTGCCCCTTAGGGAATCGGGTTCCATGTGATTCCAATCAGGTATTCTCTTCTTTTAGACGTTTTTTTTTTTGGCGGTTTGTAGTATGTTAGTATTATATCATGGCCAGAACAGGGAGATAAGTTTTTTTTCCCCATTTAGTACCATAGAAAGGTTGTTGCCATGGCACAAGAACGATAGATGTGTGTTACATTACTTCCAAATATATATTTTTCCGTAGTATCTACTTAGACTCAACCTTGTACTATTATATTGAATCCTGCCTACCCTAGTGATCTTCTCAGCATCACGCTATATCATAGTATATCAATATAGTCTTACTGTTATACAGTTCAGTTAGAGTTTAGATTTATTTTAATATAGAATATTTTGGCCAGTGCTTATTCTAATTTAAATGATAGGTTGTCCAATTTTCATCTTTGTTTAATACTTTTTATAATTATTAAAGAGCAATTGATTACCCAGTTGGGGTGTTCCAACTGGAGAAACATTACAATTGCTTTTAATGAATCTAGTTTTCTTTGGGCTCCTGAATTTAGCAAAATACGCCTCTGTTTAGACAATCTATGATGCCTTGCATCACTATTTTGGCTTTAAAGTGATGTGGGAGTGACGTCAGCAGCCTCCCTTTAAAATCTAAGCTTTTAGTGCCATATTCCTTCTTTCATTTGGTTTCAAGTGTGACCTTTGCTTTTAGAGGTAAGAGCTTCTATGTGTCAATGATACTGCCCTATCCTCCCATGAGTATAATGAGGTTCTGTCAGGTGGAAAACTCTGGTTTTATATTTTTTTCACACACCGACATAGTAACAATATTATCCACATTTTTAAAACAATCTTACTGACTGTCGATGCTTTTCTTTACTCAGACAATTTTTCAGCGCAGCATTAACCATGCCGCAAAGCGATCAGATGTCATATTTTTTAAAAAAAAATTTCTTTAGATAGAATACCAAGGTTACGGCTGGTTTGATCTATAGACTTACTATGAAGTGCAATGGCTCTGGTATACGCAATCATCCACAACATGGCTCTCACAGCAACATGTTATTCAGCTCACACATTTTTATATGAGTAAGTTCACGGGGTTCTGATGGTTGTCTGCCTTCATACAAAATGTTCAGCATTTGGATATCATCACCCACGTTTTTAAAGTATAATCTTTCTGACGGTAGATGTTTTTCTTTGCACATACAATTTTTTGGCGTGGCACCAACTATGCCATACAGCAACCAGATGGTGAAATCAGGTCTTACCTAATTAGCTTTCCTTGAGTACCTCCAGTCCAGTCCCAACTTTTGGGTTGTCACGCCTCACCAGCAGCTTGGAGACTGAGCATGTCAAGGCTGTGACAACCTACTACTTCCCAGTATCCTATTTGACAAAGCAGACTCACAGAAGACACAAATAAGAAAAGCATGTATTTAACAGAACCATTGAACTATAGAACCCAAAACATGTTCAGGCAGATAGTTACCCCCCTGGAATCAAAAAACAGTCACCTACCTAGGGCACCCTTACCCCTCAATGGTATCAAGAGAGAGAGAATGCCATGCTCCCTCCAGGCGCCCCTGCAACTCCTCCTCCAAAAACTTGCACTGTCCGTCAATACACCATCAGGTACCACCTTTCTGCATTCTTTCATTTCACCTATCGACACCAAGAAAAAAAGGGAACAGATCTGGATGGAACATGTCCCTCCCATTCCTGCATTCCCCGCTCCTGGACCCCTACTACATGATGCATTTCTCCAGCCTGGGATCGCCTTAGACAACAGGCTGCAACCATAAAGAAGGTTTGGGACTGGACTAGATATTCAAGGAAAGCCAATTAGCAGATAAGACCTAATTTCACCTTCCTTATTGTCCCTCCAGTCCAGTCCCAACTTGTGGGATGTACCATAGCAGTACTAACCTCAGGAAGGACCTGTGTTTCTGGCCTGAGTCACTGCCACACCGAACCTCGCATACCCTGCTGCCTGCATGTCTAGGTGATAATGTTTTATAAAAGTATGCAAGGATGACCGCCTCCCTACAGATCTTTCCTGATGGAATTAAGCCTGTCTCCACCCATGACATTGCTTGGGCTCTCGTCAAGTGGGCCCTCAAACCTGCAGGCACTGTTTGTTTATGCAGTAAGTAGGCTGAGGAAATAGCCTCCCTTACCCATTTGGAAATGGAGGCTTTGGAGGCCGCTTCCCATTTACGTGGCCCCCTTAACAGGACAAACAAGTGGTCTGATTTATGAAACAGCTCTGTGGTCTTTAAATATCTGTGCATAATTCTGCGCACATCCTGGAGCCACAGGAGCAGATCTTCTGAGAATCGCCCTGCACCTGAAAAGACCAGCAGAGTGACTGATTAACATGAAATGCCAACGCCTTAGGTACAATGTTCCCTCTAATTTTCTGTAGGCTGTGTGCGCATAAAATATCAGCTGTGTAGCTTTTGAAGGAAGGTTAAATTTTTGTGCGCCACATAACGACACTCGGAGTTATATACTTTAAAATTTGACTACACGTCAGAATACAGTATGTACACCACATTGATTTTAATCAAATTAAATGAAAATAGACGATTGCTAAATGAAGTGGAAAATTTCTAGTAATTACAATCACAACTTTTAAATTTTAAGACGTCTGGGTTGTTTTCTATCAGAATCAGAACTGTAATTTTTGTGCACTCTGTTGTAAAGTATGTGTGCTTGCTTGGCAATGTGTGTGCGTGCGCACACACGCGCACAGCTTAGAGGGAACAGTGCTTAGGTAGCAAGGAGGGAACTGGATGCAGAACCACTTTCTCCTTGGAAATGGAGAGGAAAGGCTTGCAGCAGGGCCTGAAGCTTGGAAATCCTCCTGGCATAGCAAATGGCCACCAAAAACACCGTCTTCAACGTCAGATCCTTCAACATGCACTCTGACAAGGGCTCAAAAGGTGCCCCGGTTAACCCCAACAAGACCAGATTAAGGTCCCACGGTGGCACCACCAATCTCACCGGAGGCCTCACCTGTTTAACCACTTTCAGAAACCGGGCCACATCTGGGTGCCCCGTCAACAATACACACCTTGCACTCTGCCCCGGTAACAAGTCAAGGCTGCTACTTGCACCCATAATGAACTACAAGCTAGTCGCTTCTCCAACCCTGCCTGAAGAAAGGACAAGACCTCCGGCATTGAGGCTGCCAAGGAGCTACAGTCATGATCCCGACACCAACCTTCAAAATATTGTCCACACCCGAATATAGGATAACGTTGTGGAGCGCTTGTGGGCCATCAACAGGGTCACAATAACCAGTGCCAAATAGCCGTGCTTCCTTAACCGAGCCCTGTCAAAAGCCAAGCCATAAGCGAGAATCAATCCAACTGAGGCATCCTGATAGGCCCCCATACCAGCAGGTTCTTCCTCAGCGGCAGTCGCCAAGGGACTGGGTATAGAGACAGAAAAGGAGCGGACCCAAGACAGAACCTTGGGGTACCCCAACTGGGAGCGGGGTGGGGGAGGAGGAGAAGCCACCAGAACGCACACTGAAGGAGCGATGGGAGAGATAGGAGGAGAACCAAGATAGTACGGAGCCCTTAAAGTCAAGTGAGAACAGGATATCGAGGAGAAGGTTGTGGTCAACAGTGTCAAAAGCAGTAGAGAGGTCAAGGAGTATGAGGACGGAATACAGGCCCTTGGATTTCGCCAGGAACAAGTCACTGGAGACTTTGACAAGGGCCGTTTCAGTGGAGTATAAAGGACGAAAGTCAGACTGTAGGGGATCCAGGAGAGCATGAGAGGAGAGGAAGCCGAGGCAACGGCAGTGAACTGCACGTTCAAGTAGTATAGAAATAAAGGGAAGGAGAGAGATTGGTCGATAGTTAGAAGGATTGGTGGGATCGAGTGAGGGTTTCTTGAGGAGGTGTGACCACAACACGTTTGAAGTCTGCGGGGACCGTAGCAGTGGAGAGCGAAAGGTTGAGAATATGAGAGATGGAAGGGACAATGGTGGAGGAGATAGGGCTTAGGAGACGGGTGGGATAGGATCAGAGCAGCAGGTGGTGAGTTTGGAGGAAGAGAGAAGGTGTGCAGTTTCCTCTTCGGAGATGATAGGAAAGGAAGAGAGGGTAGTAATGGAAGGGGGGGCAGAGTTGGAAGTGGAAAGGGGGAGGAGGGGACGTAGCGTGATCTTGTGGATTTTGTCGTGGAAGTAGTCAGCCAGGGTTTGGGCAGAAAGGAAGGGAGGGAGGGAGGGATAAGAGGTGGCGGCACTTTGAGGAGGATGCTGAGAGTAGTAAAGAGACGGCGAGGATCAGAGGCAAGACAGTTAGTCAGATGGATATAGTAGTCTTATTTGGCAAGAGCTAAGGCTGCCTGGAAGGAGCCAAGCATGAATTTGAAGTGTAGAACGTCTTCAGGGGAGCAGAATTTGAGCCAAGCACTCTCCACAGCACGGGCACTGGAGCGTAGATAGCGAGTAGTGGGTGAAAGCCAGGGCTGGGGTGCAGAACGTCGCACAGGACGTGGGGTGGGTGGAGCAAGAGCATCCAGAGCTGAGGAGAGTGCAGCATTGTAGGAGATTACTTCCTCATCGACAGCCTTGGATGACAGAATGGAAGAAAGAGACGGAGAAATGGTGAAAGAGAGAGTCAAGTGATCAATAGCATGAAGGTTTCTATAGAGGTTGGAAGAGACCAGACAAGATTGAGGCAGCGGGAGATGAAGGTTAAAGCTTAAAAGGTGATGGTCGGATAAGGGAAGAAGTGAATTACGGAAGTTCGAGGATGAGGAATTAGAGAAAAATATCAGGTCAAGGCAGTGGCCATGCTGGTGAGTGGGGGTAGTGGAACAAAGTTGGAGGTCAAAAGTTGGTAGTGGCCTTCACACTCTCCTTTCTGGATTTTGCTCATATAAGCCAATTCGAAGAACGGATGGACCAGTATGCCCCCCTGACGCAGAGTGGCTATAACCACCACCATAACCTTGGTGAAGGTATGTGACGCGGTCGCAAGCCCAAAGGACAGTGCTCGGAATTGAAAGTGACCCATAGGCATGACAAATTGAAGGAACTGCCGATGCTCTGGGCAGACGGGGACATGCAGGCATGCCTCTGTGAGGTCCAAGGCGGTCAGAAACTTACTGCCCTGATGGTGACGATCACTGACTGCAGTATTTCCATATGAAAATGTGGCACTCCGAGACAACGATTTATGCGCTTGAGGTCTAGAATGGGTCTGAAGGACCCCTCCTTTTTGGGCACCACGAAATATATGGAGTATTGACCCGAGCCGCACTGGTCTGGTGGCACTTCCTCCATGGCCTGCAGTTCTTGAAGCCTCTTTAAGGTCTCCTGCACCACACTGACTTTGCACAGCACCTTGCAGGGAGACCTGATGAAGGCTTCTGCGAGGGGTTGGAGGTTATTCAAACCCAGGCAGGGAAAACTCCTCGGAGCCACAGAACCACTCCCGCCTGAGCCTTCCTTGCTTCATAGGAGCTTTTTAGCGGACGTAGCAGAATAAAATCTTCTTCCCGTCCTTTGAAAACCATGAAAGGGGTGCCCTCGTACCGGGAACCACCCCCTCTGAAAGGACGCAAATCTTACCGCCCAGAACCTGCAGAAATCCTGAGAAGGGTCCTGTGCCAGGTTCAATGAACGAACCGGCTTCTGCTTATCCTCAGGGAGCTTACCTATCTTAGACTCCCCTAAGTCCTTCACCAACTTGTCTAAGGCCTTGACGAACAACAGCTTACCCTTAAAGGGAAGTCTGCTCAAGCAAGACTTCGAGGACACATCCGCCAACCAATTCTGAAGTCACAAGTACTGCCTAGTGGCTACTACTGGTGCCATGTTTTTGCCAAACTCCTGATTAGGTCATAAAAGGCATCCGCTATGTATGTTGCCCCGGACTCCAACTTAGTTGCCTCTGCCAAGAGCGGAGATGCCTCACCAAGCACACCCTAGCCATGAAAACCCCAGAAACGGATGCTTGTAATGACATGGCATTGATATCAAAAGTCTGCTTTTGCAAAATTTCCAGCTTCCTATCTTGCACATCCTTAAGTGCTGAGCTGCCCTCTACCGGGATAATGGTCTTCTTCATGACTGCTGAAACTGCCACATCCATCCTAGGAGCCCTGAATAGCTCCTTCTCCTGGTCTGGCAGCGGATAGAGCCGTCACATAGGCCGCATTCCCTTGAGGGCGTCCTCCAGGACCTCCCACTCATCCTGAATCATCTGCATGATCACGCAATGCAGTGAAAATACCATTTGTGTCATCCGTACTGCTTGGAACAACGGGTCCTCAAGAGGCTTGTCCTCCACCAGGAAACCTACGGCCATGTTTAATGACTGAGTAATCAGCACTGCCAACTCCTCCCATCTGAAGACCTAGACAATGTGCGACTCCCCCTCCTTAGGAATTTTGCCTTCTTTCAGCTCCACGGCCTCCTCTACTTCCATGTCCCGGTCCTCAGCATCTTCCGAACAAATGGTCCACTTGCCTCCCAAGGGTCCTGGTCCATTTGCCTGCAATTTGCCGGCAACTCTGTCTCCCCTCCTGAGGCCAAGCTAGACACACATTCCTCCTGCTTCCTGGACCTCTTGTGGTTCCCCTGCATGCAACTGACCCCCTGCCGCTTCATGCAGAAGGCCTTATGCATGAGGACAAATTCTGGGGAACCCCCCCTGGACACGCCCACGGCACTCACGTGACGTGGTAGTCCGCAGCATCCTAGCTGCCTTTTCACTAGTGCCTGAAGAGCATGGTCCGCGCCCTCCTCTGCTGTGGTGCCTGCCACGCCTTCGGGCGAGGAATGCCCCTCCAATGCCCTCGGATGGACCTCTGCCTCCACCGTGGTCCCCCCTTTGGATGTCATTTTCTTCTCCACCTGAAGACCGTCCTTCCCCGAGAGAGCATCTGCTTCGCACCCACGGCAGAATCCCTCCGGGAAAATGGAACCCCTATGGGCCCCACATGCCAAACAGATGGCCTTAGACAGCATAGTGAATGCCTCTCTAAGTTCTCTGTTCCAATCTGTATTTGCCTTATTTATTTATTTATCCTTTGTTTTTGCCTTTTGCCTTTTTTATTTTTTTTTTACAATAAACTGAAAGAAAATCTTCTCTTGGCCGTAAAAATAACAAAATATGAAGGCAGGGATCCCCCCACCTGAGCATCCAAAAATCTCCCCTGGGACTTTCCCTGCTCACTGGTGCTGTGCACGATTTGAAGTCTGACTTTCTCACGCAGCCCCTTCGGCCTACCATGCAGTCTGACAGGGCTCCTAGCCGTCCCACTGTGTCCAACCAGAATGCAGCTGACGCCCAAATAAATGCTGTCTCGCCGGAGCCCTCCTTCTTGGACCCCTTCCGGCGGTGGCAAAGACCACTTCACGCCCCCACCATCTGCTCAGCCTTTTCAGCGGCTTCAGCAACGGCAGGCCTCTCTGGGGGCAGCAAGACCACAAATCTCTCTCCGATCCATGGCTCCTGAGTCCGTCTGGGATCGGCAGCCTCTGAAAACCCCGCCCCAGGCAAAGTACTCTCTTTAGTTCCGAGGAAACCCTGCCAGTCACAGAAATGCAGTCCGCAATTTGGATCCTTTATTTTGGTTTGTTTGTTTTTTTCATTCTCTTCTTTATTGCCAGCAATTGCTATTGCTACCAACCAAGGGTAGTTTCCTCCTTCAGAGCTTACTGTCTCCCCCCACCCATCCCTCAATTTAAAATTACAGCATCTTTCTCAGTTGTCCCTACAGCAAGTCCAAACTATGGGATCATGCCTCTCCAGCTGCTTGGAAACAGATTCTGGGAAGTAGTAGGTGGAGCCAGTTCCTTATATCTTCTGATGTCACAGCTCTGACATGCTTTGTCTCCAAGCTGCAGGTGAAGTATGACAACCCACAAGTTGAGACTGAACTGGAGGGACTATAAGGAAGCCATATATTTATATATTTATATAGAATACTAAGGTTATGGCTGGTTTGAGGTATATACTTACCATGAAGTGCAATGGCTCTGGTATATGTAATCCTCCTCAACATGGCTCCATATTGAATTTTGGCAAAATTAACGGAATGCGGAAACACATCCTTTAGTCCCTTAGGAGACTATGCATATACCTCCCATGGCGACATGTTATTCAATTCGCACACATTTCTATGAGTAAATTCACAGGATTCTGATGATGGATGTCTGCCCTCATACAAATGTTTACCATTTGGATAATGTCTAGAACAGTGATGGCTAACCTTTTTGAGCCCGAGTGCCCAAACTGCCGCACAAAACCAAAGAATTTCCTCAAAGTGCCAGCACGTCAATTAAAGCCCCATTTGCATAAGGTGCTTCATTTGCATAAATATTTGCATAATGTTACCATACACTAACTTTTAGTAAACATGCCTCTTAATGAGTATATGGATAAAGAAAGACTAAAAGGTTTCTACATTACTATAATCCAGTACCAACCGCCAGGCACATTAGGAACTACTACAAACGCTGCCCATTTAGAACCCATAGCAAACCCGCCGTATCCTAACAGCACTACCAGGACTCACAAAGCACCATACTCTACCTATCAAAAGGCAACACTGCAAATATTAAACCAATACATCTCAGAGAACAACAATACATGACCTACTGGGGAAAGAACAAGTGGCAATGTCAAATAGGAATTATATAAACAGAATACCTCAGCTCAGTTACACATGCAGAACAGACCATCACCAAACAAGGAATCACAATTTAGAAACAGGAAGACAATAATTAAACTGGGAACCCCAAAAGCCAAACTTGGAATATACAACAACACTGTAGAAATAAAACTATATATTAATTTCCTCTTGTACTAAACAAAGCGCAAAAATTAATGATGCACATTTCCCAGAGCTGACATATTCCAGTTAATAAATTCAAAATAAAGAGATATTTTTCTACCTTTTGTGCATTTTTTTTCAGTTGCAATTGTTCCAGCCACTTTCTTCTGGTTTCTTCGTGTCTTCTGCTAACTCTCCATCTGCTGTCCATTTGTCCTTTCTTCTGTCTTCTTGGTTTTTTTTTCCATTCTCTCTCTACATCTGCTTTAACATACTAATCTTTCTCCTTTGGCTCTTTCCTCATTCCTATTTCATCTACTCAAAATTTACCCCTCCATCCTCAATCCCCACTTACTCTCCCAATACCCGGCCAATTGTAGATTTTTTATCCCTCCCACACAAAATATTTTTCCCCTCTCCATTTTACTCTCCCAGCCCCATCCCATTCTAATCCTCCCCCAACACCAGCTCCCTTCTAGTTCCAGCCTCACCCAGCATCCATTCCCTTCTAGTCCCTGCATCAGCCCATTTCCAGTCCTAGCAGCCCCCCAACCCAATACCAGTCCTATCCCCCCCTCATCAACCCACTTCCAGTCCTAACCCCCCATCACCCCATTTTCAGTTTAAGCCCCCCCCCTATAACCCATTACCAGTCCTAACCCCCCACTTCCAGTCAGCCCCCATAGCCCATTGCCAGTCCTAACCCCCCCATCAGCCCACAGTCCATTACCAGTCCTAACCCCATCAGCCCACCTCAAGTCCTAACCCCTCCCCATCAGCCCATTTCTTGTCCCAGCCCCCCCATAGCCCATTATCAGTCCTAAACCCCCCCATAGCCCATTACCAGTCCTAACCCCATCAGACCACCTCCAGTGTTAACCCCCCATCAGCCCATTTCCAGTCCTAACCCCACCCAACAGCCCACCTCAAGTCCTAACCCCCCCCGAGCCCAGTAGCAGTCCTAACCCCCCTCTCTAGCCCATTAGCAGTCCTAACCCCCCCCCCCCCCCATAGCCCATTACCAGTCCTAACCCCATCACCCCATTTCCAGACAGCCCCCATCAGCCCACAGCCCATTAGCAGTCCTAACCCCCCCCTAGCCCATTAGCAGTCCTAACCCCCCCATAGCCCATTACCAGTCCTAACCCCATCAGACCACCTCCAGTGTTAACCCCCCATCAGCCCATTTCCAGTCCTAACCCCACCCAACAGCCCACCTCAAGTCCTAACCCCCCACTAGCCCATTAGCAGTCCTAACCCCCCTCTCTAGCCCATTAGCAGTCCTAACCCCTCCCCATCAGCCCATTAGCAGTCCTAACCCCCCTCTCTAGCCCATTAGCAGTCCTAACCCCCCCCCATAGCCCATTACCAGTCCTAACCCCCATCACCCCATTTCCAGACAGCCCCCATCAGCCCACAGCCCATTAGCAGTCCTAACCCCCCCTCCTAGCCCATTAGCAGTCCTAACCCCCCCCTAGCCCATTAGCAGTCCTAACCCCTTCCCCCTAGCCCATTAGCAGTCCTAACCCCCCAGCCCATTAGCAGTCCTAACCCCCCCCCTCCTAGCCCATTAGCAGTCCTAACCCCCCAGCCCATTAGCAGTCCTAACCCCCCCTAGCCCATTAGCAGTCCTAACCCCCCCCACTCTCTAGCCCATTAGCAGTCCTCACCCCACCCATAGCCCATTACCAGTCCTAACCCCCCATCACCCCATTTCCAGACAGCCCCCATCAGCCCACAGCCCATTAGCAGTCCTAACCCCCCCTAGCCCATTAGCAGTCCTAACCCCCCCCCTCCTAGCCCATTAGCAGTCCAAACCCCCCCAGCCCATTAGCAGTCCTAACCCCCCCCTGCCCATTAGCAGTCCTAACCCCCCCTCACCCCATTTCCAGACAGCCCCCATCAGCCCACAGCCCATTAGCAGTCCTAACCCCCCCTAGCCCATTAGCAGTCCTAACCCCCCCTCCTAGCCCATTAGCAGTCCTAACCCCCCCCCCTCCTAGCCCATTAGCAGTCCTAACCCCCCCCCAGCCCATTAGCAGTCCTAACCCCCCCCCGGCAAATTTAAAAACAGAAAAAGCGGGCTCTGGCTGCTGCCGCGGACGCGGCAGCATGCAGTGTCCCGCGGGGCCCCCTCCGCCCGCTAAGCCCCTCTGCAAGGGCTTTCAGATTCGCGAGGGAGACAGCGTCTCCCTCGCGTCTCTTGTTAAGCCCGCAGGGGCTAATGGGAAATTTCCCATCAGTCCCTCGCGTCTAAAGGGGCTGATGGGAAATTTCCCATTAACCCCTACGGGCTTAACAGAGACGCGAGGGAGACGCTGTCTCCCTCGCGAATCTGAAAGCCCGTGCAGAGGGGCTTAGCGGGCGGAGGGGGCCCCGCGGGACACAGCATGCTGCCGCGTCCGCGGCAGCAGCCCGAGCCCGCTTTTTCTTTTTTTGCGGACCTTCACGCGTGCCAGCTGCAAGGCCTTCGCGTGCCACAGCTGGCACGCGTGCCATAGGTTCGCCATCGCTGGTCTAGAATATAGGATGCCACATATTCAATCATTCTAATTCATGCTTATTCATATATGCCACCTTGTTGTCTCCTCCGAACAGTCATCAGTTGGTCTCTTTATAAGATACAAGTATAGGAAGTAGATAACTACTAATTTGTTGGGTATTACTGATTTATAATCCTTTGTAATATATGATGCTCTGGTGTTATCCTTGTATAATCAATAAGTTGGAGC
This sequence comes from Ichthyophis bannanicus, assembly GCA_033557465.1. Lineage (NCBI taxonomy): Eukaryota > Metazoa > Chordata > Amphibia > Gymnophiona > Ichthyophiidae > Ichthyophis > Ichthyophis bannanicus. Next base: position 342,511,547 of record CM066035.1, read on the forward strand.
GAGATAGTTTTCATACCTAATCCTAGATGCTTCCAATAAAATATCTATGCCATAGGTGAGTCAGGAACTGTAAGATGTCCTTCTATAGTCTCTTCCTTTTTTGCACTTGTACTCTAATAGCTAAGCTCTGCTTTTTGTTACCCACTTTTAACTTGTTTTTACTATTGTTCTATATCTTACATCTTGTACTTTTTATTATTCTGTACTATGTTTTATGAGAGTTCCTTTAATGTGACTATCATTATTGATTTTTACTGTCCTTAGTAATTTTGGGTTTCATATATTGTTTTATTCTATTTATTTATTTTATACAGTTCAGTATTTTATTTTTTTGACAATTTGTGATTATATGTTTTTATGTAATATTTTGTTGTAGAGAGGTCCATATCCCCTGAAGAAGGCTTTGTGCTGAAACACGTGTAGGGTGACCTTAAGGATACTAATAAAGCTCCTTGCTACAGGTGTGACCTGCTCTTTTCTGTACTTATAGTCACTTCAGGTGGGATGGTCCCCTCTATGTTTGTGGTTAACCTGCAGGCCAGCATCCAGAGTATCCCTCTCGGCCAAGATCATGTCCTTTATGGCTCTATACAGTGGAAAAGACTTAGGAGGCTTCCAGACACTCTCCAACATGAGATCCTCTACTTTTCTCAGCCCTACAAGGGTATCATCTGCAATGTTAAGAGCTACCAAAGTAAGAGAGATGAGCACTACCATTTCAGCACAATGGAAGACCTGGAGGACCGTGGGATCCTCCCCCAGTGTGATCTCATCCTCCTCGAGTTCTTCCCCTGAGGGATCACACCACCAATCTGATGGCCCCTCCAGGGGATCCTCCATACCCCCTGAGAGAGTCAAATACTGATCCTCCCAATTGTTGTCCAGATCACACCTATGGTATTTGGACAAGGGCTCGGGTAGCCCCTGGGACAGTGACCCCGGATCTTCCGTCCTCGCCACTAAGTCCAAGAACTGTGGGGATCTCTGTAACTGTTCCTGCTTTATACAGAAAGCTTGATGTAACAGAAGGATAAATTCAGGAGAAAAGGGTGATCATATTCGCTGAGAGGCTAAATCCTCTGGATTTACATTAGGGCTTCCAGATGGTTCCCCTGACCCTGATGTAGCCCCTGCCAACATGGCGGTGCATCCTGCCAAAACCGTTGGCTGCCATGGTTGAAGGGAGGTTGGCCACATTGCTGCTAAGATCCCTGGGGTCTGTGCACCCTCCGGCACCAATAACTTTGCTCTCTGGAGCTGCTTCTCTGCTTTGCGGTCCTCCTTCTCGTAACTGCGGCAAAAAGTGAAGCCGGAAAGCTGGCTCTGGTGGTTGCTGCAGGTCATGCAGTTTAATGGCATAAAAGGAGCTCCGCCCTGTTGCCTGCAAATAGCGAATCCAGTGGGGTCCCTCTCAACTGCTCTGGCTCTGTCAGGCCTGACTACCCCAGCCAGCCATGCCGCTCAGCCGATGTCTGTGCTCCTTTGTCACCCTGGCAAAATTTTCTGCTTTTATTTTTGAGATTTTAAGGAGCCAGTGCGCTGCCATGGTACTTTTCTCTGGGCCTCCTCCCAAAGGTTGGGAAGAAAGAACAGGGAACACTAAGGGTCCTTAAGAAGGGTTACCTTGTTGTTGGTGATGCAGAGTTCAAGGGAAAGGGACCTGGCCTGCCGGATTCTGCACCCAAGGCCTTCAAGCACTGGGCCCTCCGTGAAGCTGAGCCAACTCTATTTGGTATATTTTTTTTGTCTGTCTAAATGGAATCCACACTGCACAGAAGCCTGCCACTTCTATCTGTTGGAGAATGCGAAATATTGGTGTAAGAAGGGCAGCACAGGTCACTTATGTGTCATGGAGTGTTGGAAGTCGCGTGCATGTATGTGTCCAGGACCGGCTTAAAAGGTGAGCTAGTGAGGCACTGGCTCTGTGCGCACCACAACAGGGGCACAGGAAGCCTTTCTCGCTAGCTCGCTCCCAGCCTGCCATCTGCCTCGGCTGTGTTAAGCAATAAGCATTTTCTTTTGCTCCCACAGCTGTACATAGCCATGGGAGCATTTGCTTTTGCTCCCACAGCTTTTTAATACAGCTGCGGGAGCAAAAGCAAATGTTCCCATGATTGTGTTGCTGCAGGGAGGAGGCAGAGGGTGGTTGGGGTTGGAAAACAGCTGATACTGGAGCTACAGGGGGGGCTGGAACTGGGTTAAGACTGGGACTGAGGGGGCTGGAACTGGAAATTGGCTAACACTGGACCTAGGGGCTGGGACAGGCAATGGACTGATACTGGACCTGGGGGACTGGAAATCGGCTGATACAGGGGCTGTGGTGAGGGGGGGATTGATACTGGGGGGTTGTTTGATACTGGCAATAGGCTGATACTGGGGACAGATACTGGAAATTGGCTGATACTGTGGCTGGGCGAGAGCTGAGACTGGAAATGGGCTGATACTAGATCTTGGGAGATGACTGGAAAAGGGCTGACATCGCCACCTGGATGTCTCACCACCGCCTAAAACTGATGGCTAAAACTGAACGTCTTATTTTCCCCTCCTAAACCCTCCTCCCCCTTTCCTCCATCACTGTTGATAACACTCTTCTTCTTCCTGTTTCCTTGGCCCGCAACCTTGGGGTCATCTTTGGACTCCTCCCTTTCCTTCTCCATACAGATTCAACATATAGCTAAAACCCGTTGTTTCTTTCTCTACAGCATTAACAAAATTTGTCCCTTCCTCTCTGAACACACTACTATGGCTCTTGTTCACTCTTTGGTCACCTCCCATCTTAACTATTGCAACCTCCTCCTTGCTGGTCTCCCTCAGTGTCATCTCTCTCCTCTTCAATCTATCCAGAACTCTGCTGTATGGCTAATCAACTGCCAGCCCCGATATACTCATATAACCCCTCTTCTAAAATCATTTCACTAGTTCCCCTTCCATTTTCGTATCCAATTCAAACTTCTCATTCTAACATATAAATGCATTCACTTTACTGCCCCTCATTACCTTTCCTCTCTTCTCTCTTCTCTCACCCTACACCCTCTTCATGAACTCCACTCCTCCTCTGGCTTTCTTCTCTCTATGTCCTTTTCTTCTTCTGCAAACTCCAGATTTTGATCTTTTCATCTTGCTGCTCCTTATGCATGGAAAAAACTTCCTCTATCTTTACGTCAAGTCTCTTCTCTCCCCCTCTTCAAATCCATGCTGAAGGCTTACCTCTTTGAGGCTGCATTTGGATCCTAATCCCTTGTTCTCCTTGTATCTCGTTTCTCTTGTATTGTTCTGTCTGTCTTGATTAGATTGTAAGTTTTACGAGCAGAGACTGTCTTCTTTATATGTTTGTACAGAGCTGCGTATGCCTTGCAGTGCTATATAAATGATTAATAGTAGTAGTAGGAGGATTGGAAGGGGACTGTCGGTGGGGAGCTGGGACTCTAAGCTAATTCAAGGGCAGAGGTCATGGGTTTGAAAGAGGGCTAACGCTAGCAAATGCTAGGGTTGGGGTGGGAAAAAGATGCAAGATCCTGGAAGAATGAGAAGGGCGAGGAGGACAGATATTGTGGGGCGTGGGGAAGAAGCAAAATCAGGGGAAGGTTGAGAGGGAGCGGTATAAGAATGCATGCTGGAATAAGAAGGAAAGTGAAATTAGACTTACCTGCTAATTGCTGTTCCTTGAGGATCTACAGTCCTGTCCCGCACCTCTGGGTAGTATACTTCTTCCAGCAGCTTGGAGACTGAGCATGTCATCTTTTGATGATACTGGTACTAATGTAGCTGGCACCGCCCACCGGCCCCCAGTAGCCTATTGACAAAACAGACTCACAGGAGCAACAAATAAGTAGTTAAACAGGCATAAACAATTCTACACCCACATAACCTGACACCCCCTGCATCTGAGGAGAAACAGCCCCTCTTCCCCCCCCCCCCCCCACGAGAGGAAGCTTACCTGAGGAATCCCTGGATGACAACATCGAGCCTTCAGCAAGAGACGAATAACTCTCCCGGTCCACCCTCCCCAACACCATCAGCTCCATAAACATCCAGCATCCCTGACCCTTTCCATCGCCAGGGAAACCGGCTGCAGGATCAGGCAAATTGCCGACACCAGAACCCAGGTGGGATCTGGGACTGGAATGGAGTTCCTCAAGGAACAACAATTAGCAGGTAAGTTTAATTTCATTTTCCTTATTGTCCCTCCAGTCCAGTCCCGCACCTCTGAGATGTAACAGAGCAGTTAACCTAATGGAAGGGACCAGCAAAACCAGCATGAAGCACCGCTGATCCAAAACAGGCATTCCCCACCTCCTGGATATCCAGGCAATAATGCTTAACAAAGGTATAAAGCGAAGACCAGGTTGCCACCCTACAGATCTCTATCAGCGGCACCAAACTATGCTCTGCCCACAAGGCCGCCTCAGCCCTCATGGAATGTGCACGCAAATCCGCCGGCACTTGCCGCCCCTTCAAGATGTATGCCGATGCGATCGCTTCCCGGATGCATCTGGAAATAGAGACCTTGGCTGCCACCTCACCCCTGCACAGCCGCCACAAACAGCACAAACAGGCGATCAGAATTCCAGAAGGCTGCTGTCCTCTACAAATAACACCTCGGGACCTGTTGAACAACCAACAGGCGCAACTGAGAGTTGGTGACAGGGTGACTGAACGAAGGAGTCACCCACCGGCTGAGCCAACTCAAGGGCATACCCCTCGCGGATGACCTCTAAGACCCACTGGTTGGATGTGATCTGGGCCCAGGCAGGGTAAAACTCCCACAGCCGACCCCCCACGGGCTGTACTGCTACCTGACCCCCCCCTCGCTTCATCGGGGCCTCTTGAGCCCCAAGGAGGAGGCAGTGGAAAATCCCCTATCCGCCCCTCAGGACTGGGAGGGAAACAGGTTGATTCACATGAAATACTGACACCACCTTAGACAAAAAGGAAGGTGCCAGCTGCAGGACCACCTTCTCCCTTGAGAATGAAAGGAATAGCTCCTGGCACGATACGGCTTGAAGCTCCAAAATCCTGTGCGCGGAGCATATTGCTATGAGGACTATCATTTTAAGGGTTAAGTCCTTCAGTGAAGCCCGGCTCAATGGCTCAAAGGGCTCCCCGGCAAACGCCGCTAAGACCAAGTTGAGATCCCATATCGGAACCACTGACCTCCATGGAGGGCGAAGGCATACTACCGCCCTCAGGAAATGCACTACATCTGGATGAAATTTCCCTCAATAACACTACTCTCTGAAATTTCCCTCAATGCACTACTCTCTGAAATTTCCCTCAATAACAGGAAATTGCCGCCCATTCAAGAGCCAAGCCGTAAGTAAGAACAGATCCACCTGGGGCATGTGCACCGGACCTTGTGTCAGGAGATCCTCCCAAGTCGGGAGACGCCACAGCCAATCCACTAGGATCCGCAGCAGGTCGGCATACCATGGGTGTCGCGGCCAATCTGGGGTGATTAGAATGACACAATTCCAATACGACTTGATCCGCTGCATGACCGGCCGATGAGGGCCCACGGGGGAAAAACACAGAGCAGTCCCGCCGTGGGCCACTGCTGTACATGGGTGACCAGGCCTTCGGACATCCTTTCCCCTCTTCTGCTGAAGAACCGGCTAACTTCGGTGGTCTCGAACGTTGCCATAAGGTCCATGATCAGGGCGCCCCACCTGCGCACCACCTGTGCGAACACCTCTTGGTTGAGCTCCCACTCACTGGGGTCCACATGCACCCGGCTGAGGTAGTCCGCCGTCACAATGTCGACCCCTGCCACATGCGTCGCTGACAGTGCCTGAAGGTGACTTTCCGCCCAGCTGAACAGCAGTTCTGCCTCTTCCTCCATGGCTGCGCTGCCCATGCCTCTTGGCGGTTGATGTAGGCCACAGCAGTTGCGTTGTCTGAAAGGATCCTGACCGCCTTCCCATGCAATAATGGCTCGAAGCTCCGAAGCACCAGGGCTACCACCCGCACCTCCAGTCTGTTGATTAACCAACAGACCTTCTGTGTGCCCCAGCACCCCTGGCAAAGTGCCCTTCGCAATGGGCTCCTCAGCCCGACAAACTGGCATTGGTCATCAGCAGCATCCACTGCAGCGACTCAAGGGGCATGCCTGCTTCCAGATTCGCCGGGCAAAGCCACCATTTGCGCACCCTCTTGGACCCTCGTGGGCAGGGGAGCTTTTGGGACTGGGGATGCGTCTGATTTGACCACTGATGGAGCAAAGCCCTCTACAGTGGACGCATGTGTGCCCTTGCCCACGGCACCAGCTCTAGAGTGGCTGCCATGGTTCTCAGGACCTGCAAATAATGCCAAGCCAATGGTTCTGGTAGTCTCAGGAACTGATGCACCAATACCATAGCCTCTGAGCCCGCTGCTCGGGCAGGAAGACTCTCCCCACGTGGGTGTTGAAGCGAGCTCCTAAGTACTGTACTCCAGCTCCTGAGATGGGACCAAGTGGCTCTTGGCCACATTGATTGAGATTTTCCAGAAACTTTAATACTTGTGACGTCGCCTTTTCGCTCTCATCTCTGGACTTTGCCCGAATCAGCCAGTTGCCAAGGTATGGCTGCAACAGAACTCCTTCCTTGCGGAGCGCTGCCGCTACCACCATCATAACCTTGGTGAAGGTACGGGGAACTGTTGCCAGGCCGAAATGGAAAACCCAAAACTGAAAATGTCTCATCGGCATCCTAAACTGGAGAAGCTGCTGGTGCTCTGGTCGTATGGGGATGTGCAGATACGCCTCTGTGAGATCGAGAAACGTCAAAAACTTCCCACTTCTTACAGCGACTATAACGGATCGCAACATTTCCATGTGAAAATGTGGAACCTGCAGACAACGATTCACTCGCTTGAGATCTAGGATCGGGCAAAAGGAACCATCCTTCTTGGGCACCACGAAGTAAATGGAGTACTGACCGCAGCCGTATTGGTCTTGGGGGACAGAGACCACTGCCTCAAGCTGCAGCAGCCGTGTCAAGGTGTCTCTTATCACTGCCGCTTTGCCTCACGCTTTGCAGGGTAACTGAACGATGGAGTCGCCCACCAGCCGAGCCAACTCAAGGGCATACCCCTCGCGGATGACCTCTAAGGCCCACTGGTTGGACGTGATCTGGGCCCAGGCAGGGTAAAACTCCCAAAGCTGACCCCCCACGGGCTGCACTGCTACCTGTACCCCCCTCACTTCATCGGGGCTTCTTGAGCACCAAGGATGAGGTGGTGGAAAATCCTCTATCCGCCCCTCGGAAACCCTGCCCTCTGGCGGGAACTTTCCTTATGGAAGGAGGAAAGGTGTGAGGAATGAAAACGTCTGAAGTCCCAAGGCTGGCCTTGAGATGGAAGTGGGTTGCGGTTCTGCTTCTGCTTAACCTCGGACAGATGTTCCGCCTTGGACTCACCCAAGTCCTTGACCAACTTGTCTAGCTCCTCACCAAAAAGGAGCTTTCCCCAAAAGGGGAGCTTGCTAAGGCGGGACTTGGAGGAATTGTCCGACTCCATGTCCAGGTCCTCTGCCTCTAGCCCTTTGGACAAGGGAGACTGCCCTTGCCACTCTTCTGAGGGCTTGGCCCTCTTTGAAGGTACCACTCCCAGCTCGCTCTCCTTCACGACCACTGTACGTTTGGCACCGCGCTCCGGCACTGGTTCCTGCTGGCGTAAGCAGAAGGCCTGATGTAGCAACAGGACAAACTGGTGAGAACGCCCCCGGGACCCCCCCTTCCCCCAGACTGAGATATGGAGGGTCTGGGAACGGCCGCAGAGCAGGAAGCCCCTTCCAGAGGTGGAGGTGGGGCTCCACAGAGTCCTGAGCTTCCCAAGATGGAGAGGGAACAGTTTCCTGCCGGGCTTTGTTCTGCAATGCCTATTCCATGGAGGTAGCTTCCAGAGCACAGCTGCGGCAAACCCCCGCGTCTGACACAGTCCCCCACCGGGTTCCGCATACAAGGTACTGCAGTCGGGCCGACATTCTCCACTGGCCCCTCACTATCAGTTTACACAGGAAGAGCCCTCCCCCATCAGTCTGCACAGGGAGAGCCCCCAAGAACAGTAAAAGAAATAAAGTAAGATAAAATAAATCTCTGCCCCAGAGCAGGACCCTTTCCTTCTTTTTTTTTTTTAAATCCTTGAAATATTCCCTTAAAGAGGAGAGAGAGAGCTGGGGGAATTCTGCGGGAAATTCACTCCTCCGAGTCCGGCTGCAAATGGGGGAGGGGGGGGTAGAAGGAAAGAGAGGAAAAAGTGCACCATTTACTGTTCCCGCGCAACTGCACAAGTGGTGACCACGCGGCACAAGGCCTCACCTGGTAGGCCATGCCACCGGCGAAAATCTTGCGCTACCACCTCACAGCCTTTCTGAACAGCCCCAGACTCTGAATGCGCTGTCCTCCTGATACCACCCATTTACCTGAATAGTGCTGGCTTTGTAAGTGGCGCCCCTGGCCAATTGCACACACAGTCGGATGCTCCCCTGCCCTCATCGCACTCAGCCTGCACGGCATCAAGGGGGCCCCCGGGAACACGCTCTCCGCTCTGTGCTGTGCCGAAGTGGCGGCTCCTCACCCAATAATGGGTTTGGGAGCCGTCAGAGTCCTGGGATGTAATAAAGGCCCCCAAACACCCCCGGATCTCTAGGGGGGAGGGGGTCCTCCTCAGCAGTCCTCTTCTTTAAATAAGTTCTCTCCTCTTTATTTGTATTTATTTTTGAAGACTAAGGGGTATGTTTACTAAACTGCATTAGTGTGATTCGCGTTAGGAGCCGCGTTAGTAGAAGAAATGCCAAAAGATGACATGAGCGGTACATCGTTACCAATAACGCTCATTATAAGGCGCCGCGCAGCAACGATCGTTACAGGGCGCGTTACTGCACGTTAAGCTTAAGAACGCGCGCAGACACCCAAATACAGAAACAGAGGTGTAGCACAATGGTTACTACACAGACTGATGGTACAAGGGTCATGGGTTTAATTCCCCAGTGTGCCCAATGAATAAGGCTGGCTGAGGCGTCATGTGTAACCCTTTGAAGGCCTACTATAATATTTTAATCCACATTCTGCAGCCAGGTTAAAGTTTGCATATGTCAGGAAAATTGTACCCGTCTTATTCAATATGTTCCAATAGTGCCGTTCCCTCTGCCATGGTCATGTATTATATACCATTTGATAGCAATATTTAGGCAGAAGTTTGGATCCCGAAAGTTTTGGGCTTGGACTGGAAAGGGTTAAGTATTGGGCTGTGAGGAAGTTTAGTTGTACTGTAATAGTGCTGCCAGCAAACACACCCTCACAGTGGCGTAACCTAAGGTGCCACATAACGCACCCTAGAAGGCACTCCATAGGGCACATTCTAAAGTGCGCTGTCTGCCAAGGCACCCTATAATGTCCCCTATAGGATACCATATAAGGCGCCCTATAGGGCGCCTTATGAGCCACCCTAAGGTGACAGTACCCTGAGGGTGGTTCTGCTGGCAGCACTAATATACAATAAAAATAGACAATGCCTAAGATTGGGAGATTACATACCACCACCCAACGCACCCTCTGGGGCTCGGGGGGGGGGGGGGGACAGGATCTCCCGCCAACAGATCCACTTTCTACCCCCCTGCAATGGTGGCAGTAGAGGGGACCATCACCCCAGTCCTGCTAGGGATCAAACACCCTACAGGGCAGGCAATGCAGAGCAGTACACATCCATAACGCAATAGCAGACAGACGGCAGGTCTGGAAATGCTCAGCTGCCCCCCACCATTATCTGACATTCTCCAGCAGCAAGCCTCCAGCCGCTGCACCCTGCAAGGTGTTCCAGCAAGACACATACTAGCTGCAGACAGTCCGCCAGCTAGTACATAGTGCATGGTCCTGGAGGAGATGCATGTACCCAGAACGGGGATATCAGCATACACACCAAGCAGATAAGTCAGTGATTGGGCCCCAAAAGAAAACCCATAAATATCACATGACAGAAATGCTATATAGCACTATGGGGGAACCTAGCCATGCCATGGTCACTGCTCAGTCAGGGTGAGAGTGACCTCCCAGCAGGACATGCTATGGCCAACCTGTCCATGCAGGTGGTACCGGGCACTACAATGTCCGAGCCATTGCCCTATGCCCTGTGCAGATGCGGCCAGGCCAGGCCACCCTATCCAGGCTATTCCCACGGTACCTTGCTCCTCATTATGCACATTGGCAGGCCAATACTGGCAACAGTGCTAGCAGTGTGGGCTGTGGAGGGTGTTGGCAGCCACCACACACTGGATAGACAGACACACACTCCCCACACCTATGCCAGCATTGTGCAACTATAGAGGTGTTGGGCAGCCCAGGCCACCACACCAGTCCTGGGCACAGTGCAGGCATGGCTATGGTACGCAATACTGCAGGAGTCACTCCCCAGATTGGTAAACACTGTCAGACACAAGACCTGTAGCACACTCCACAGACATCAGAAAGGTTGCTATGATGCAGCTCACTCAGAAAAGTGTACTTAACCTAGGAATTGCTATCTGCCAGTAATCATAGCAACCTTTTGATAGCTGTGTACCATATTCCCAGGTTTAGGGTGGCATTACTAAGGTATGCAAGTGCTAGTATTGGGAGATGCACGCAGAGCCCAAAGTCCTGCCTCTCCAGGAGGCTTTGGATAATGGGGCCTGTGGGTGCGGGTGTGTCTGCCCCTGTTGGCTGCTGCTTTACGGCAGAGGTTCCCAACTCCAGTCCTGCGGTGCAAAGCACTGTTTGGGTTTTCATGCTGTCCCTCATGAATATGCATGAGATACATCTGCATACCATGGGGGTGGCGCATAGAAATACAGCACAGGCTTCTTTATCAGAGGCAGCATGGAACCTGAATGGTGTTTGGCCCTCCAGGACTGCATTTGGGAGGCTCTGCTCTAGGTAGTGTGCATGTTTATGGTGTCTGTGCTCTGTAGGGTAAAATGTAGGTGTTTTGGGCATGTTTACGTCATCTGCAAGAAAGGTTCTGCCTGTATTAGCACGTTATAGTAGTGGGTAAAATATGAGGACTGGTTTGGCGGAAACCACAGCTGGGACTTGAACCTGTGACCTTCTGCTTCTGAATACACTGGTTTTGTGCACTGCACCACCATGTTATCACAGAGATGGTGTATTCCCTGGTGATACCATGACTGTTGGTCAGACAGGGCCTGTCTGTTGCAGTGCATGGCACCCACCTACACAGGGCTAGGCCACGGTCTGCTCTGGGCAGCTGCCACTGCCCCCTCCACCACCAGTATCCCTCAGCCACCATGCTGACATGCCCTTCTGCTGGTGGAGCTGGTGGTGCGCAGTCTCAGGCCATCCAGTGTGCAGGTAGGCGGCTGCCTATGGTGCGGGTTCTGGGGTAGGGGTGCCTGCATAGACGTCCACGCTCCCCCCCAGCCCCGCCTGCCAATGTTCCGTGCCCTTGGGGGTAGCTGTTGGGTACTATCCCCTGTGACACTTTGGGAAACCCACTCGTGCCCATGTTGGACCTTCAGCAGTTGCTGTCTGGCTGCTCCGCTGTTTCAGCATTCGTATGGGCCACCTAGGCATCACCCTAGTCTGCACTGTGGCCGAGCTCCACCACAGCATGTGCCGCCTGCGGCCCTCTGTATCCCCTTCTCCGGCATCTGTCCAGTTGCCATTCCGACATGCCCTGATGTTGCGGGACATGTGCACCTGTCCGATGGTGGGGAAAACCCTGAGCAGCGCTATTTCACTGTGGGCTCCTTCACCTTGTATGGGGACGGCGTATAGACCCTTCCACGATTTATATCTGTTCTATGGAGCTTATTCGAGGGGGGGAGGGGTTGATGTTTCTCATTGATACCACTATTGGCCTCTTGGTTATTGTTTTTTTCCAGTTTATTGGGGTCATTTTCAGTGTTTCTGTGCCCTTTTGTTCTGTGCACATGTATCACACTTATCACTTTTGTTTGGTTTCCCTGCCTGGGCTGTACATTGCTGACACTGAAATTGTTTCTCTCCCCTGTAATGTGCATTTAACGGCAGGTTTTCATTCGCGTTGGAATTCAGCTCTGAAAATCAGCGCGTTAGTGTGAGGCGAGCCTCTCCCCGCCCACTAACCCCTTCTCTCCACCTTCTGCGGTGTTTTACCGCGCCGCGGAGCATTACAATCATTAGCGCATCATAATGCGTGTTATGATGCGCTAACGATCGTTAACGTTACATAACGCGCGTTATTCATGATTACCGCAGTTTAGTAAACATACCCCTAAGAACTTTAACAAACTAAATTAAAACAAATTAAAATAAGAAAGCCCAGCTAATCTAAATTAAGCTCCTTATTTGCCCCTTCAGTGAATCCAGTACCCTGGCTCACTACCTCCTCCAGCTGCTTGAAGACTGAGCATACTGTGAGCTGGTGGGCGGTGCCAACTACATTAGTACCAGGATCATCAAAAGATGACATGCTCAGTCTCTAAACTGCTGAAAGAGGTACACTACCCAGAGGTGCAGGACTGGACTGGAGGGACGATAAGGAAAAACAAAGTTAATGAATATTGGATAAGGAAGTAAATGGGTGAGTGCTGAGGAAGGGGCGTAAGAGACAGGAGGGCGGGTATTGGGAACACGGGATATGGGAAAGCAGGGACTCTGATTGGTGGAGACTCTAAGATTGGATGAGAAAACATAAGAAACGAAAATAAGCTGGGTATTGGGAGATAAAGCGGGGACTCGGGGTTTGGGTGGGATTGTGAGTGGGGACTTGGAATTGTTTGGGGGGGATAGTGGGGACTAAGAAATTGACCAGAGATTAGGACAGTGGGAACAAGGTGACCGGGTGAGGGGTATGAATGATGTGAAACCAAATGCAAGACTGAAGGAAGGAGAAAGAGGAATGGAATGAAGCTATAGTTATATAAATGGCAAATCAGAGAAAGAGAAGGATCAATGTCAGAGAGATGTAGCAAAGGAAAGGATGAAGGCAGGAATGTGAAGAAATAGAAAATGGAAATTAGATCCTGGTAAAGGACTTAGAAGAAAACAACAAGAGGATGTGGAAAAGAAAGACTGGGACCAACCCAACCCAACCGGAAAAATAAAGTGATTAGACAAAAAAGGTTCAAAAGAGTGTCAGCTTTTTAGAGAATGAAATACAGTTTGACAGCTTTGAAAGTGTGCATTTCTTATAGTTCATTATAGGGAGGAAATGCATTTGTTTTTCTTTCTGCCATGTTTCACAGCTCAGTGTTTGCTTTTGGGGTTTTCTATTTCAATTTGTGTCTATTTGTTTCAAATTTTATCATTTCTTATTCTTTAGTCGGTGATGGATCTGTGTTTTCTATATGCAGCCCAAATAAGGGCTTCTATTAACATGTAAGGGCTTCTATTAACAAAGTATGCTGTTCTCTCTAGGAATCTGTAGTAGTTCAGCTTGTTCTCTTTTTCCAACTAGAATATTTGCAATGTTGTTTTTCCATAAGTAGGGTTGGTGCAATTTGAGTTCTTGATGCTGGTGTTGAGTATCCATTTGTGTTATGATGTACAGTGTCTAACCGTGGAGGGAGATATTGGTGTTGTCACTGATGTGAGACTAGAATGGGGAAATTAGACCTTACTTGCTAATTTTCACTGGACAACCAAGATTTTGCTTCCTGTACAATTTTGAGTGTATCTTATGGATTTTGGGTTGCTGATCATGAAAATCACCTTGAAATTTTCCTATCACGCACCATTTTTTTGCAATTGCCTATTTTTGTGATTTCCTCGCATATTTTAAGTCTACTCATATATTGCCTAGAAAGTAAGCTGTTTTGTTTAGTCCAGGCATGCACTCAATCCAGGTTCACAATGTGCCATGGAAATGCTACTGCTCAGGAATGTGTGGGCATGCTTAGTCAGGATGGATGTTGGCAGTACAGGCTATAAAACCCGCTTTCATACACAGATGCTATGCATGACATTGATATCAGTTTGTATACTTAACAATAGCATTTACATGGAAGCTTCTTGTCTAAATGATGATTTGTTACAGTAGAAATGTCTCATCAATGTTGCAACAGCCATGATACATTCTGTTACATTTGTGGTGAGTGTATGCTTAAGACTCAAAGACACTGCATTACTGCCATTATTAAAGCGTTTGAACCAGTGGTGGGATTTGACTGGTTCAGCCCGGTTCGCACAAACTGGTTCTTGCCACGGGCCGATTTGCCAAACAGGGCCAAAAATGGCATCCCAATGCTGGCACTACACTGGTGGGAATCCCTCCACCCACCAATGGTTTGATGGCATCGGGGGAAGCCCTTGATGCCGTCAAACCACTGGCAGGTGGGGGGAGATCGGGCTGCTGGGCCACCAGGGAGTTGCTGCCCTGTGGTGGCTGCCAGCGCCTGAGCGTGCAGCACCAGCAATACAAATGCATGCCCTGCTGCCACCTCCTCGGCTCCTTCAGTGGCAAGATCGATACAAACCAGTTCCTGGTTGGGTCGAATCCTGCCACTGGTTGTAAAGTTGGTGACCAAGACAAATCCTAGATCCTCACATTTGCTGTGCAACATGTGCTGTCCATCTCAGAGCTTGACTCAGAGGCACTCGGAAGTCAATGCCATTTGCAGTCCCGATGATATGGCGAGAACAGAAGGATCATGTGACAGACTGCTACTTCTGTGACCAATGTATCTGGCTTCCCTGCTAAAAATAAGAAATCTATTGAATACCCCAGTCTGCCTTCAGCCATGAGACCAGTGCCGCATGACAACAGTATGCCAGTAAGGAAGCCACCAGAGACATGGAGCCTAGATGAGGCAGACGAAGATGCCACAATGCACAGGCCAGACATGGACAATGACATAGATCCAGATTTTGAACTGTTTATGTCTGGTGTGTCTCATATGATAACACAGTCAGAACTGAATGACCTGGTGAGGGACTTAAGTTTGTCAAAAACAAAAATTGAATTACTTGGTTCAAGACTGCAAGGATGGGGTTTGCTGTTGCCAGATATGAAAATGTTTGTCTTTCATACCTGCCAAGATGATACGAAAACTTTCTTTGCACAGGTTGACAAACTCTGTTTCTGCATTGACATTGATGGGTTGTTCACGACTTTGGGTTGTAAGCATGACCCACAACAATGGTACCTTTTTATAGATTAATCACTGTTAAGTCTAAAAGCTGTCTTATGGCAATGTCCACCCTTCAATACCTATTGCTGTGCAGCGCACATGAAAGAAGCCTACGAAAACATGGAACTGTTGTTGAAACACATACAGTACAACAACTACAACTGGAACTACAACTACAAGTGGCACTGCTACTAGGAATGCAGCTCGGGTATACCAAGTACTGTTATTTCATTTGTGAATGGGACTCCCTGCTAGAGAGCCTCATTACATTAAAAAGAATGGGCCACTCCGTAAGTGTTTGGTTCCAGGACAGAAAAATGTGGCACATGAATCACTTCTCGACAGAAGTAAGATATTTTTGCCTCCTCTTCATATAAAAAACTCAGACTGATGAAAAACTTTGTGAAAGCGATGAACAAGGAAGGTGAAGGATTTCGATATTTGAGACAGATATTTCCAAGAATAACTGATGCCAAGATTAAGGAAAGCATTTTTGTGGGTCTACAAGTTAAACAAGTCATCAATGACAAGCAGTTCAAAGATCTGCTAGTGGGGCCTGAGAAAATCACATGGAAGGCATTCAGGAATGTTGCTGAGAATTTTCTTGGCAATTACAGGGCACCAAACTACGTTCAGTTGGTTGACAACATGCTTTAAGCATACAAAACCATGAAGTGCAACATGTCGCTGAAGATTCATTTTCTGCATTCACACTTGGACTTCTTCCCTACTTATCTTGGTGCAGTGATGAACATGGTGAAAGATTTCACCAGGGCATTTTGACGACAGAAAAGCGATATCAGGGCAACTAGAACCCATCAATGCTGGCCAACTATTGTTGGACACTGAGACGAGAAGCATCAGATGCAGAGTACAAATGAAAATCAGGAGCAAAATTTTTAGCTCAGCTGAACTAGTGCAATATGTCAGCATCATTGTGCGATTAAACATGCTAAATTCATTCAAAATTAATTTCATGTTTCTCCAAATTCCTACGTGATACAGTCAATTTGAAATTATATTTGTATTCAGCTTGAAGCTGTCTTATCATAATCACCAAAACCTTTTCAGAAAGCAAAATAAATTTTGAACAAATTTGTTCTCCTTTCTTTCCTGGAGTCCCTCCAGTCCAGTCCAGTCCAGATGTATGGGTTATGCTCATCCATCAGCAGGGGGAGACTGAAAACAGCAGGCTCAAAACTTTTCCCTTAAGCAGCCTGTGCTTCCCTGTAGAGCCAGTATGAACCTCACAGAGCAGCAGAAGAGTCCCAAAATCCCAACAGCTCCACCAGCCCCACAACAAGTCATGCACCAGAATAGCATGCACACCTGGCCATCGAGTATCACAACCCGTCTTAAAGATTTTTTTTCCTTTTCAAAGAACCGAAGTCCGCAATGGGGAGAGCAAACACTGCAACAGCACAGCAGAATCCCCTAGAACCACAACAAAATGAAGGGAGAACCGCCACAACCAACTGGCCAGGAGATTGCCTGTTCTAGCTAACAGCATCTTTAGAACAGGCACCAGACCAGAAAGACAGAAGTCAAGTCCCAGGAGGGTCCTAGACAGGACTGGAGGGACTCCAATTTCATTTTCCAGTTCGTCCCTCCAGTCTAGTCCAGATGCATGGGATATAACAAAGCAGTACTATCGCGGGGTGGGTAAAGAAACTCTGGCCTGTAACACCCAAACCCTGAAATCTGTGTCCCGATGGGTCTGCACATTCAGTCAGTAATGACACGAAAAGGAATGGAGTGACAACTACATTGCCGACTTGCAAATATCCTGCGGCAGAGCAAGGCTGAACTCCGCCCATGAAACTGCTTGGGCCCTGGAAGAATGGGCAGGAACTCAGACAGGACCAGGTGCCCCTTCAGCAAGTATGTGGATTCAATAGCAGCCAGAATCCAAACAGGAAATAGATGCCTTGGCCGCCGCCTCGCCCTTGCAAGGGTCACCAAACAGCACAAAGACGCTCCAAGCGCCAAAAGGCCTCCTTGATGCTCAAATACCGCTTAAGCGCCCTATGGATGTTGAGTAAACCTAAATCCCTAGACTCAGCCAAGTCAGGGACAGGCAAAGGCCGGCAAGGTGGAACATCAAAACAACTTTAGGCAAGAAGGTAGGAAACGGACGAAGCATCACCCTTTTCTTTGTGATCACCAAATAAGGCTCCCTGTACAAGACAGCCTGCAGTTCTGAGATGTGATGCACCAAGCAAATAGCCACCAGAACATAAGAAATGCCTTACTGGGTCAGACCAAGGTCCATCAAATCCAGGCCACAATTATCTGGCAGGTTACCAAAGAGACACACAGGTTCCACAATGCTAGTCCCGGGGTAAGCAATGGATTTCCAGTGTCCTCTTTAATAATGGTTTATGGACTTTTCCTCCAGGAACTTGTCCAAACCTTTTTTAAACTCAGCTACACTAACAGCTTTTACTACATCCTCCAGGAATGAATTCCAGAGTTTGATTACGCGTTGAGTAAAAAAATATTTTCTCTTATTAGCTTTAAATAGGTTGCATTGCAGCTTCATTGTGTGTCCTCTAGTCTTTCTACTTTTTGATGGCATAAAAAAACAATCTACGTTATCCATTCCATTCCACTCCATTCATAAATTTATAGAGCTCTATCATATCTCCCCTCAGCTGTCTCTTTTCCAAGTTGAAGAGCCCTAACCTTTTAAGCCTCTCCTCATAGGGGTATCCTTCCATTCCCTTTAGCATTTTTGTTGCTCTTCTTTGTACTTTATCTAATTCAACTTTATTCTTTTTAAGATATGGCGACCAGAATTGCACACAACATTATAAGTGCGGTCACATCATGGAACAATACAGAGGCATTATAATATCCTTTGTTTTATTCTCCATTCCTTTCCCTATGATTCCTAGCATTCTCTTTGGTTTCTTAGCCGCCGCTGCACACTGGACGGAGGCTTCTATATATTATCCACGATGATGCCTAAATCTTTTTCCTGAGTGGTGGTTCCTAATTTGGAACCTTGCATCGTGTAACCATAGTTTGGGTTGTTCTTTCCTAGGTGCACAATAACTTTGTATTTGTCCACATTAAATTTCATCTGCCATTTGGACGCCCAGTCTTCCAATTTTCAAGGTCCTCTTGCAATTTTCCACAATCCTCTTGCGTTTTTAACAACTTTGAATAATTTTGTGTCATCTGCAAATTTGATTACCTCCCTCGTTATTCTTATTTCCAGGTCATTTATGAATATAGTAAGGAGTAACACCGGGATATACAGGGAACTCCAGGGAAAAGGGAGGCTCTGAAGAACGGGGTACCAAAGCAAAGGACAGGAAACCCTGGAAAGTGGACACCCAGTCCTGTGGGAGGGCTCCTTAGAGCATGTCAGAATAGAAAACTGGCAAGGGAGGAAGAGTCAGGGTGGGACAGGAAACAGGGAGACTGGGGGAGGTGGAGAAAGCCAGCAGAGGAGCCAGCGCAATGGGAGCTGGGAGCTGGAAACTGAAAACTCTGCAGAGCCCATGGAGACAGAGACTATGAAACAGAACTCACATGTTTCCAGATGACAGCGAGATGCAGATAAGGGAAAGGAAAACCCCTATTTATTTTGGAAATACGTTTATACTTTCTAAAGGGAATGAAAGATTGACTGTTCTTGGGGTAGTTTCTCCAAATGGGTTAGTTTTGCGAATACTATGCCAGTCGTGAACCTCACTTCTAAGCCAGGGTATGTGGCATATGATCTTCATCTCTCAAATTTACTGCTAATGCTTGGCGTAATACTTGCATTGTGCCAAACAGCCTTCTGCTGGAGTATGTAAGATGTAACATATACGGGTACTTTGTCAAGATGTGCTTGGAAATTCTTCTTTATCAAGCCTGTGGCTCCCGGTACAATGGGAAATATTTCCATATATTTCTGCCACATTTTCTTGGTCTCTGACTGCATTTCTTGGTACTTCAGGATCTTTTGCCTCTCCACACGATTCACAGAAAAATCACTTGGTACCGACACTTCTATTATCAATGCTTTTCCTTAACCACTATGTCAGGCTTCCTGGCATCCAGTTTCTTATCTGTCAGAATGGGAATGTCCCAGATGATCATAACCATTCTCTGCTATTCTCTTAGGGTCATAATCCCAGTGCTTTTCAGGGACAATGATGTTGTAGTGTTTACAGAGTTTCCAGTGGAGGAGGCGTGCTTCTTTGTTGTGCCTTTCTGTATAGAAATTTTCCACCATCAGAACTTCACAGTCTGCTATCAGGTGAGTCACTATTTCCAGCTCGTTCTTACAAAATCGGCATATGTCTGTTGTGCCAGTTTTTTAAATACTCACCATAAACCATCTTGTCCGTAATCTGCTGTCCTGGGCTGCAGCTATCAATCTTTCATCCTTCGGTTTCAGTTCACCTCTCCTCAACCATTCATGTGTCCATTTTTGATTGACAAAAGGTTCTTGGAATAGTACTCTGTATTTTCCACTGTATTTGTGCATTTGCCACTTGTTTTTCCTCACCTGCAGATCTAATTCTTTGAAGCGTTTTTTCTCTTGTTTTGCAAATTCTGTTACTTCCTTTCCTGTGTATGCCTGTGGGTGGGTCAGTGTGCAAAGGAAACACTGATAGGGTGGTAGCTGCCACAGCCCTAGAATTACCTAGATACCCGAGCTGGAACTTTTTCTTTTGAAAGATAGGAGTACGGCACAGCCAATCCATTGGACCAGTGTAGGTTGTGTTTGTGCTGTTTATGCTTATTAACATGCTACTGTCTTGCTGAATAACCATAGCTGTATGGCTCAATGAGATAAAGGAGTACTGCACAGCTAACTCAGCAAACCAAGCACAGGCTATGTTTGTGCTAATTTGGAGGACTTGGACTTGGAGGAGTTTTGTCTGTTGCGGCTGCTTGCATCTGACGTTCCCGAGCTTCTATTCCTCTGGGAATCGAGCATATCGACATCTGGCATAGTTGGCAGGATTTTCGGCAAGGTGAAGGGATTACACTACACCTGGCCCAACCCCACCCTTAGAATCGAACTCCAGCAGCCTCCTAAGGTAAGGGTACCTAAAGAAGGGTTTGTTGGAACCTTGGATACTAAGGGGGGTAAAGGAGCTAAGACCTCTGCCCCAGGTCCCGGGAGGTGATTTAAAGAAGTACACTTGGATTTGTTTTTGTTTGTTTTCAGGTGCAGTGGGGTAGCATGGAGTCGAAGGAGGTACTGCCTTGGCTAGTTCTTCAGCTGCAGACGCATCAGGACGACGCCCATCTACTATCACCCACTCAGGCCAAATTATCCTCCACTCGTTCATCTGCATTTTATTTTCTGACACCTGCATTATGGAATTCAACCCCCCCTCCCCCGGTGAAATTTGGCTGGCATCTTCATTTCCCTCCTTCAAGTCCCTTCTGAAAACACATTTGTTTAATACTGCTTATGACTTGCCTACTTAATTTGGTTGTCTTGTATGTCCCTCTTTTGTTCTTATCTTTCATGTGGTTTGAATGACTCTCCATTTTCCTGTTATTGGAGTTCTTTTCTATTTTATTATGTTTATTTTAGACACTGTTGTACACCACTCTGCTGAGACCCCTTGAAGGGCGGTCTATCAAATAATTAAGCCATAACCATAACCATGCTAAGCCATACCCTGGAAGCTGGATGACAGCAGCATCATTCTTTGCTAGATTTATTGAGGGGACAGCTGCAAACTACTGAATGGTTTTTGGAACGAGATAAGACTACAAAATCAGCCTGATGAGAAAGCGAAGAAGTGTTGGACCTGGTGGATTTGGACTGATAACTATAGGTAAAATGAGTGAGCATGATGACCCTGATTCATTTATAACAGCATTTGAAAGGGTGGCTCATTCAGTCAGATGGCCTAGGGAGCAATGGGCATTTAGACTGGCTACATCCTTACAGGACCTGCCTTGGATGCCTTGCTTCCTGAAAAGGCCCAGAATTATGATTTAGTGAAGCAAGCCATTAAAGATAGACTGGGTCTCACCAGGGAATATTATAGGAGGGCATTTAGACTGACTATAATGTAGGCCCAAGAGAGACCAAAGGCCTTGGCTCAGCGATTAAAGGATATGGCGGAGAAATGGCTAGAATGCACCACAACAAAAGCAGATATCAAGTAAGATGAAGAACCCAGTCCAAGACGTGATACTGTGGAAAGACAGAGCTTTATTTGTGTGAAATCAATGACTACCCGACACAGGCCGTGTTTCGTTACCCTTCGTCAGGGATTAGTCCGGCAAATACTAAAAACATAAATATATAAATACAGAAAATCATAAAAGAACAGATCATAAAAATAAACAAATATGTAAAAATCAAAATTATAAAACTGAACGAACTGTGAGTATAATTGTCTATAAAACAAACTTTCTTGTATAAATAAAAATAAATCATGGATAAAACATATAACAACATCAAAGATAAAATGAAAGGATGTGACAAATGTATAAAAACATGGATATAAATAACTCTGTTTCAGAATGTGACACCATAAGATCCTGTAACTCTGTACTAATCATTAAATTCCTGTACAAACTAAAAGAAATGTAGATAATAATTAAGTACTAAAAATACAACAACAAGTGTATCTAAAACATAAATATAAAGAGACTGAAGATAAAA
Source organism: Ichthyophis bannanicus (assembly GCA_033557465.1). NCBI lineage: Eukaryota > Metazoa > Chordata > Amphibia > Gymnophiona > Ichthyophiidae > Ichthyophis > Ichthyophis bannanicus. Next base: position 342,533,266 of record CM066035.1, read on the forward strand.
TTAATTTCCAAAAAAGGGGAGAAGGGATGGTAGCAGGAGCGAATCAGTAGGAGAGGAACAACAAAAAACTATACTGGGAATATTATACTTTGAGTGATCACATTGTTAAAACATCATCAATAAACGAACATATATAAAATCTACTGCCCAGTCAGGTAATAAGTTGGACACGTGGTTTCTTATCGTAAAACGACCAATGCTGCGTGCAAAACAAATGTCTTTTTAAACAAGAAAAAACACAGCTTAAAAAGTCACAATGATAGGTTTAAAAATAAAAGCGGCATCTAAAAGAAGAGACCACATATAATATATAAAACTTTTTAAAGTGAACAAGAAAAAGTTCTTCCTCTGTATCAGTATGAAGGCTTGCACAAGAAAGGTGAAATTAGACTTACCTGCTAATTGTTGTTCCTTTAGGACCTCCAGTCTAGTCCCGAAAGATAGAAGTTGTGTTCATCCTCTGCAGCTTGGAGACTGAGCATGATCCAAATCTTGATGACCTCAGCATATATAATCCAGGGACTGCCTCCATTCCTCAGTACTCTATTGACAAAGCAGACTCACCAGAGCAAGAATAAAGTAACAATAATATATCATAAACAGCTAACCTCAAACTTAGAACATTTAACTTCACTATACTTTAACGGCGTTATGTACTTAGCAACCCACAGTCGAGCTGTCATATTAGAACAGAGGCAAGACCACCCCCGTTCTCCACCACCTACCTGAAACAGCATCCGCCGCACGAGTGTAGCAGACCCTCAATAGGAGATTCTTAGCTTCAGGGTGCCGTCAGCAGATCAAAACCGGGAGGGATACGGGACTAGACTGGAGGTCCTAAAGGAACAACAATTAGCAGGTAAGTCTAATTTCACCTTCCTTAGCAGCCCTCCAGTCTAGTCCCGAAAGATAGAAAATGTAACAGAGCAGTAACACCTTAACGGGAGGGCCCTGCTAGACCAGCCTGAAGCACTGTTGCTCCAAACTGCGAATCCTCTTCCGCCATTACATCAATCCTGTAATGCTTCACAAACGTATGCAAGGATGACCACATCGCCGCCTTACAGATATCCACCGCTGGTACTAAACTAGACTCCACCCAGGACGCGGCCTGAGCCCTAGTCGAATGCGCCCTTAAGCCCTTCGGCACCACTCTGCCCTTCAACAGATAAGCCGATGGAATGGCTTCCTTAATCCATCTGGCGATAGACGGTTTTGATGCCTGCTCGCCCTGCTTCGATCCCCCAAACAACACAAACAATCTATCTGTCCTCCAGAACGAAGCCGTCTTCTTCACATACATCCTCAAGGCTCTACCTACATCTAACCTATACAGACGTCACCCCTTCTCACCAGATCTTGCCCTCTCAAACACCGGCAAAGCCACCACCTGATTCACGTGAAATGCTGACACCACTTTCGGTAAGAAGGAAGGAACCGTTCTCAACACCACTTTGTTGACCTGAAACACCAAAAAAGGCTCCTTACAGGACAACCCTGCAGCTCTGAGATTCTTGTAGCCGAGGAGATCGCTACCAAGCACACCACCTTCAGCGTGAGATCCTTGATCGTTGCCCTTGCTAAAGGCTCAAACAGTTCGCTAGTCAGCGCCTGCAAAACTAAATTCAGATCCCAGGCTGGCACTGGATCTCTGCGTGGAGGTCTCAACAGTGCCACCGCTCTCAAAAACCTCTTCACCTCTGGATGACTCCCCAGCGGCTTCCCCTGTATCCGTCCTCGAAAACAAGAAAGTGCTGCCAGCTGCACCCTGGGAGAGGCTGCCGCCAACCCCTTCTCCAAACCATCTTGCATAAAGGCCAACACCTGCGGCACCGAAGCCTCCAGCGCCTTAAGACGTCTCTCACCGCACCATGCCTCAAAAATGTGCCAGACCTGAATGTACGCTAACGAAGTGGATCGCCTTCGGGATCTAAGTAACATATCAATTACTGCCATCGAATAACCCTTGGCCCTTAACCTTGCCCTTTCAAGAGCCAAGCCGTAAGCGAGAACCGATCCACCTGCTTTGCATTATCCATCTGCTTTGCATTATCTTGTTATGCTTGTGGGAAATTTGAATAACTACAGTTGAACGAACAACAGTTTCACATCTCAGGGGGGGGGATGGGGGGAATAAATATGAAAATGAAGAGATGATGATTTACTGGGTAACTGTTGACGTTGATGGATCTCTCTTTTGTTTGATATTATCGAATCCATACCGTTTGCTATGTATGCATTTTCAAGATGTTAAGAACTGTGTACCATTTATCTTTTGTCTCAATAAAGAAAGATTTCAAAAAAAAAAAAAAAAAAGTGTAAAAAACTATATATATTTAAAAACTTGAATAAAGGAAATACATAGAGCCTTATTGAATGGATCGTATACAAAAGAAGTCTAGTACCTTTGCAGCGGCTAGTAAACTTGCACAACCCGTCAAAAAATTCAATGTAGAAACTCGTATTGAAGAGAAGCCCACTCGTGCACTCTTACTAATGGAGAGGAAAAAGGGGGCAGAGTCTGACAAACCGTGGGAAAACCAACGTCATCTGTGACAGGATTGAATTATTACTCCCGTAGAACACTGCATGTATGAGTGGCTAGTCTACGAATTGTGTATTTTAATACTAGATTGAAAGTATAAATTCATAACAAGCTGCTCCGTCAGATAATAAAGAGTTTTTCACGTAGTTTCTAATCATAAATGGCCCGTACTGCATGTAAACCTAGTGTCATATAACTCGAAAAAAGCAGCAGCTTAAAATGTCGCAAACGGTATCAATGGATGATGTGGTGCATTTAACCAAGAAGTTGGTAAAAGAACAGATGCATTCAGCGTATCTCCTTGAGTGCTGCAAATCTAAGATAATCCCAAGAGGACTGCGAATGAATAAAGCACCAGGACTATATGTAAATGAAGAAGGGTTCGTAAAGTGTTGGAATGCCATACTGAATAAATGTTCATTTTAATGATTTTATTGATTACCACGGCTAATAAGAAATCAGAGGTTTTAAAAACAGAATTAGATGAAAAATTGACCATTTTGAAAGGATGTGACAATAATTTTGATAAAATACAAGAAGATTATCATAGAAACATTCAACAATTTAAGAAAGAAGTAAAAAACAAGAAAGTGGATAAATTTAAGAGAGACGAAGAAGACTATAGAGTAGGGTATGTATATCATTGGAATAAGAAAGTAGAAAATGATCGTCTGTGGTTTAAAAAGAGAAACACAATATTTGATCGTAAAGATAGCTTTATAGATCATCATCAAAAAGACATACCCCTTGAGTAAAAGAAAAAACGTAGCAGGAGCGAATCAGTGGAGTTTGATAAATCTGCATCACTCTTTTCAAACCATACAGAGTCGGTTAGACCACAGAAAGAAAAAACAGAAAAAGAAAATCAACGTCATGGTAATAATAAAGAATCTTTTTTCAATATGGACCAGTTGTGGAAAGGAGGTGGTCGAGACGGTTCTCGCACCCGTCCACGACAAATAGAGTTAGACAGAGATCAGGAGTTGGAACAAGACAGAATGAATGACCAGTACAATTATTACAGAGGACGGGGTCGAAGGCGAGGAAGAGGTTGATGGAAGTCAGAGAGATCAGAAGAGAGGAGGTATTAAATATTGAATCTCCTAGTAATGTTATCAATATTTCTAGGTACTCCTTGACTCCTGATGAAGAATCTATTTTAAGCAAAGGGTTATCTTTTGTGCCCAAAAGAAAATGATAATTACACTTACCTGATAATTGTAGTTCCTTGAGTGACGACAGTTCAGTCCTCTACTTCTGGGTTGTCAACCTCCTTCTGCAGCTTGGAGACTGGTATGTCAGAATCATGACATCACTGGATATAGCCTGATCTCTCTCCTCAGATACAGTGTGAACTATTAACAAAGCAGACTCAAAGGAGCAACAAATAATTAGCCAACAATAAAACATAAACTAAACTATCTAGTATGAGAAGTTTACACTTCCTATCCCCAGGCAAGGCTTTCTTACACCCTTCACTGCCATTGATAGGAAAAATAGATTGCATGAGAAATAACGCAAAACAGACTTACCTGCAAAACTAGCTCACTGACCGGTAGCGCCGAGCCCCTTCCGAAGAACTCTGGGCGGGATGGAGGACTGAACTGTCGTCACTCAAGGAACTACAATTACCAGGTAAGTGTAATTATCATTTCCTTATCGTTCCTCTAGTTCAGTCTACCTCTGGGATGTGCCAGAGCAGTAATCATTGGGAAGGACCCCGCCATCCGGCCCGCAACACCGCCGAACCGAAACGGGCATCTGCACCCGCTGCGACATCCAGACGGTAATGCTTACTGAACGTATGAAGTGACGACTAAGTCGCTGCGCGACAGATGTCCCCTGGCGGAACCAAACTGTGTTCCGCCCAGGAACACGCTTGCGCCCTGGTGGAATGTGCCCGCAATCCCTCGGGCACAGGTCGACCTTGAAGCAGATAGGCGGAAGCTATCGCCTCCCGGACCCATCGGACAAAAGAAGCCTTAGCCACTGCCTCTCCTTTGCACGCACCTCCAAACACCACAAACAATCGATCCGATTTGCAAAAACACTCCGTCACCTTTAAATACCGCCGCAACGTCCTCTTGACGTCCAACCGATGCAAACTGCGATCCCGCTCATCTCCTTCCAATGAACCGAGAACAGGTAAGCACACCACTTGGTTCAAATGGAAGGGAGATACCACTTTAGGCAAAAAGGAAGGAACCAGACAAAGCACTAACTTCTCCCTTGAGAAGGACAAGAACGGTTCCCTACACGACAAGGCTTGCAACTCCGAAACGTGCCTAGCCGAACAGATCGCCACTAGGAAAACCGCTTTCAACGTCAAGTCCTTCACCGAAGCCTGATGCAACGGCTCAAAGGGAGGCTTGGACAACACCGTCAACACCAGATTGAGATCCCAAGGCAGAATCAACACCCTACACGACGGCCGCAACCTGGAAACCGCCTTCAGAAAGCGAATCACATACGGGTGAGCTCGCAGAGGCACTCCCTGCACCCTACCTCGATAACAGGCCAGGGCTGCCAGTTGAACGCGTAATGAACTAGCTGCAAGACCCTTATCAAAGCCGTCCTGCAGAAACCCTAAGACGGAAGGAACGGTCACCGTAGCTGCTCGAATCTGATGCCGCAAACACCAATCCTCAAATATACGCCAGATCCACACATACGCCAACGATGTGGACTGTTTCCGCGCTCTAAGCAGTGTAGCTACGACTGCCGCCGAATAGCCTTTCTTTCTCAACCTAGCCCTTTCAATGGCCAAACCATAAGCGAGAACCGATCCACTTGAGGCATGAAGAGGGGACCCTGCAGCAAGAGATCCACCCTTGCCGGCAACCGCCACGGCGGACCGTCTAGGAGCCGCACGAGGTCTGCATACCACGGCCGCCGCGGCCAGTCGGGCGCCACAAGGAGCACCCATCCCGGATGAGCTCCGATCTTTTGAACCACCCGGCCTATCAGCGCCCACGGAGGAAAAATGTATAGAAGCCCCATTGCCGGCCACTGCTGCAACAGCGCGTCGATGCCCTCTGACATCCTTTCCCGCCTCCTGCTGAAGAACTGGCTGGCTTTCGCCGACTGAAAGGTCGCCATTAAATCCATCACAGGCATTCCCCAGCGACCTATTATCTGTGCAAAGACGTCGGGGTGAATTTCCCACTCCCCTGCATCTACCCGCACTCTGCTGAGAAAATCCGCCATGACATTGCCCTTCCCTGCTATGTGCGCCGCTGAAATCGCCGACAACTGCTTCTCTACCCAAGAGAACAACAGATCTGCCTCCTCTTCCAATGCTGCACTTCCCGTGCCGCCCTGGCGGTTTATGTAGACGACTGTCGCCGAGTTGTCGGACAGAACCCAAACCGGCTGACCCAGCACTAAGTCCTTGAATGCCTGCAGCGCCCGCGCCACAACTCGCAGTTCCAGCCGATTTATAGACCAGGACGTCTCCTGAGGTGACCAAGCTCCCTGCGCAAACCTGCTCCCGCAGTGAACTCCCCATCCCGCCAAATTGGTGTCCGTTAGCAACGGCAGCCACTCCGGTTGTTCCAGGGGCATGTCGGCCGACAACGAAGTCCTGAGGAGTCACCACTGCAGGGATTGTCTGACCTTCAGCAGACACGGCAGTCGCTTGCTCAAAGGATCGGTCTGATGCAACCATCGACGCAGAAGTGCCCGTTGCAGAGGCTGCATATGACGTTTGGCCCACGGCACCGCTTCCAAAGTCCGAAACCACTGCGTCCACTCGTGGTGCCTTGAACCGTTCTTTATCCTTATCCTTAAAATTAAAAAAACCCCCACAACCTGGCCCGTCCTGTACCCAAAAGAAGGAACCCCCCACTGCAGAAGGCCCCCCTTCACAAAAAAAACCCCCCCGGAGCAGGTAGGAAGTAAGAAATCAGTGCCTGAAACAAATGCCCCTCTCTGCACTTTTAAAGAAATATCACTTTTAAAGAGATATCACCCAACAACTAAAACCACTATATTCTCAAACTAAGTCCCATCTACCTCCTAAAAGCTCCTTATTCGTTTCTCCAGGGAGCCTCTAACAGGCTCACCACATCCCCCTGCTGCATGGAGACTGGATCTGAGGAGAGAGATCAGCAGACTATATCCAGTGATGTCATGATTCTGACATACCAGTCTCCAAGCTGCAGGAGGAGGTTGACAACCCAGAGGTAGAGGACTGAACTGGAGGAACGATAAGGAAGTTAGATCCTTTTGAAATTCACATTGACCTCTACAAATTCTTTCGTAAAATACGCATTAGGCATTTTTTTGCAAGCCATGATAATACTCCTAGTGATGTTTCTATCATTAGTAAAAAATCCATTTGGATACCACCTCAAAAAACTGATCCTATTACTGAAGCTTTTGAACAGGTGGTGATGAAACAAGTTTTAACAACTCTAAAAGACACTTCAACCTCTTTTCACAATATTAGATATGGTGAAAGAAAAGCAATTTTGTCATTACAAAAGAATAATATTATAATCAAACCAGTGGATAAAGGAGAAGTAGTAGTTTTAGATAAGAAATATTATATAGAAGAAATAAACAGACAGTTGAATGATCACACTTTTTATCAGAAACTAGATGGAGATCCTACACATAATCTCAAGAAAAGTATTGACAATATAGTGATTACAGCTTTTGAAATTGGATATATTACCAAAAAAGAAAACGATTTTCTGAATGTAGATGCACCTATCAGTCCAACAATTTATATTATTCCAAAAATCTACGAGTTACAAGTCTCTTGAAGCTCCATCCAGGTGACCTATTGTTTCGGCCACTGGTTCTCTTTTGGAGCCCATCTCTAAATTTTTAGATGTGATACTGCGACCATTTGTACATGACATGTGGTCATATGTAAGAGATTTGACTCATGTAATAGAAATACTTTCCACCTTTAAGCAATATGAATCAAACATTATTCTAGTAACATTAGACGTTGAATCGTTATATACTAACGTACCACAAAGTGAAGCTTTAGATATTATTGAACAATGTCTTCTCAGAAGGACTGTACATAAATGGATTCCAACAGCATTTCTTTTGACTTTGGCAGAGATAGCACTTTGCAAAAACTTTTTTTTGTTTCAGAAATTTATTTTATAAGCAGATAAAAGGGGTAGCCATGGGGTCCTCTATGGCCCCCGACATAGCGAATCTATACATGTCCCATTTTGAAAATAAATTTTGAAGGACCATCCCTTTAGTAATAACATCACTCTTTGGATTCATTACATAGATGATGTTTTAATTCTTTGGAAAGGCACGATAGAAGAACTTACTAGTTTTAATGAATGGATCAATCAATTAGATGTAAATTTACGGTTTCAGATCACATCTGATCATAATCAGATTCCTTACTTAGACTCGCCAGACATCCAACAGATGCAGGTTTCTCGATGAAGGGCCCTTCTTACCGTCTGAAAACACCGGCAAGGAAATCTCTTGGTTGAGATGGAACGCCGAGACCACTTTTGGGAGAAAAGCCGGCACCAGTCTCAAGACGACCTTAGTCGCAAAGAAGGACAGGTAAGGCTCCCTACAGGAAAGAGCCTGAAGTTCCCCATCCCTCGCATAAGATCATAATGAATATCTGCCAGGTAAGCCGCCCCTGACTCCAAACGGGCAGCCTCCCCCGCCAAGGAACTCGCCTGCCCCTCTTGGACCTGCTGAGCCCAGCGGAGACAGGCTCTGGCCACCCATGCTCCGCAAATAGCTGCCTGCAGGGAAACCGCATTAAACGTCGAAGACCTGCTGCAACAAGACATCCAACTTTCGGTCCTGGCCATCCTTGAGGGCCGCACTACCTTCCACTGGAATTGTTGTCTTTTTTAGTCACAGCCGAGACAGCCGCATCCACCTTGGGTGATCTAAAAACCTCCTTATCCTGATCCAACAACGGATAGAGGCGCCCCATGACTCTAGAGCCTTTCAACGGCGCTTCCGGGACGTTCCACTCTTCTTGAATCATTTCTTGAAACACCCTGTGCACCGGGAAGGCCCTCTGAGATTTCCTAAACACCTGTAATAAAGGGTCTTCCAGCGTGTCATCCTCCACTGCACCTGGGACCAGCATATTGCACACCTTAAGAGTCTCTACAATGAGCGCTGGCAGTTCCTCTCTCCTAAAGACTCTCACCACTCTGGCTTGATCTTCCCTTTCTGAGATCTCGCCCTCTTCTAACTCCTCTTCCACTGCCAGGTTGTGGCTCTCCTCGTCTGACAGCGGGTCCTCGGACGTCCCGGCTTGCTCAGGCGATTCCCCTTGCGTACGCGGTCTCTTCCCCTGCTAGGGGAACCCTCACCCTGTGGGGACGCCGAGCGCTTTCTTGCCCCGCCAGAGTCTGTTGCCAACCCCTGCTGCAGCACAGTGCCATGAACCGCCTGCTGCAATAATGCTACAAACTGTGGAGAAAAAATGGAAGCTAGCTCCCTAGGGAAGTTCGCCTGCACGGCTGGGGCCCCCGAGCCGCCAGAAGGCCCAGCCGCAGGCTCCTCCTGTGGCAACTCAGGCCCCAGAGGAGTCGAGGCATCCGGCGCAGACCCCGGGCCCTCAACCTGCTGTACTGGAACCTGCGCTAGATCCGCAGCCTCTCCAACACAGGCCTTGTAGACTCCTGAAGCAGAGCCTTTCCGAGCCCCACACACCATGCACAAGGGCTTTGAAGGCATTGCGTGCAAACCAACCAGGCTGGGAGTAGCACGGTCAGCAAATAACACCCCCCGGGGCAGCCCAGTGCAATCCACAGGAACTCAGTAATTGCAAAGCAAAGAGAGAAACTCCGTGCAAAGAAAAAGCTAATGTCCCTTCACTGTTGTTTTTGTTTTTTTTGTTCTGTAACATTAGAATTTCAAACCGGAGACCCATAGAGCTTTCTCCTCAGGACCTTCAACCAGGCCCCACCGCCGCCATGCGGCCGGGCCGAGAGCCGAAAAGCGCGCCAAAAAAGGCCGCACAGAAAACAGAGAACCTTACCTTGACAGGCTGAGCCCCCGGGAAGAAGAATCGCTGTGGAGTATGCTGGCCGCCTGAAGGCCCGGCACCCACTAGGCTCCCCGGACCAGAGCACACCCCGCTAAGCTCGCACCTCTAAACTGGAAGGTGCGTGTGTCTGTGTGTGTGTGTGGGGGGGGGGGTACAGGAGCTGCCAAACGCGCTGACAGGCAGGTCGTCTGTGTGGCGCCGGCAAGCTCCACTCTCGGCAGCCTTCTTCTGCTAAGTCCCCCTCCGACGAAATACAAGGGCCGCCTTGTTCCAGGTAAAAGCATCTGACTTAGCAGGACCTTGTGCACCCGAATCTCAAGCCCAACTGGATCTGGCAGCGGAGGGGAGGGAAGGGGAGGGAAGGTGGGGGGGGGGAGAACAGCACTAAAACAAAAGAGAAAAGAAAAAATGGAGAAGGTGGTCTGTTACAAGACTTAAAGTCACAGACCCTTAGAAAAAGAAGATTCCCCTAACTAAAACCAACTAAATTCTACCCCTAATTCCTAATTGTTTCTCCAATGAGCCCAGACCCCCAGGCTCCATCTATCCAGCTGCTTGGAGACTGAGGTAACTGGTGACAGAGGACGGATACCGGAGAGATATACTGCTGATGTCACAAAAAGGAGGAGTTTCTCAGTCTCCAAGCTGCTAGATGAGATGGGGAACCCAGAGGTTTCGGGACTAGACTGGGGACACGATCAGGAATCACCTTTTGTATTACAACAGTTTTCATAACCCATCACTTAAAAGGAATCTCCCGGTGGGCCAATTTTTAAGAACAAAGAGAATTTGCACTAAACCACAAGATTTTGAGAGCCAGGCAGAAGAAATGAAGAGAGATTTGTTGCTAGGCGATACCCGGCCCATTATATAGAGCAAGCATACAAAAGGGCCAAAGAATCCTCTCGTGATATGCTTCTAAAGTCAAAAGTAAGGAGAGAAGACATAAGGATAGTGTGCCCTCTCCTATATTCCTCACAATCACGTAATATCATACAGATTTTGAAAAATGAATGGCATTTGATTCAGACCCTTCCGGGTTTTCATGATACAAAAATGGAAATTACACATACCTGGTAATTGTAGTTCCTGGAGGGTCCAGTTTAGTCCTCCACAATCGGGTAGTGCACCTCCTCCTGCAGCCTGGAGACTGGACCAATCAAACTCTCTGTAAGGTGTATGCAGACGGAGCTCCCATAAGCCCCCAGTAAACTAGTAACAAAGCAAACTTAAAGAAGCAACACATAAGACTATAGTAAAAACATGCAGAATAAGCATAAAACTTTTGTCCCTCAATAAAGTATGAGCCCCCTCCCCAAACGAGGAAGCCAGAACGCTGCACTGCGCCGCCTACGACGCCCCGGTAGCCAAAAGACAGGCCAAAACCAGTGTTACCAGAAAATATGTTGGAAGGAAATAGAAGAAAAGAACTGACAGCAAGCTCGGCCGAAAGAAGAAGAGAAGGCCGCTGTAAGGTTAGACCGTTCGGACAAGCGCGCCGCAATAAAAAACCTGATATGCGGGAGGGAAGGAGGACTAAACTGGACCCTCCAGGAACTACAATTACCAGATATGTGTAATTTCCATTTCCTGAGCGGTCCTCCAGTTTAGTCCTCCACAATCGGGATGTAGCAGAGCAGTCAACACCGGGCGGGACCTTGCCACCCGGTGCGAAGAACCGCCGAACCAAAACAGGAATCCCGAGCGGCTAACACATCCAACCTGTAGTGTCTACTGAAAGCATGCAACGACGACCAAGTGGCCGCTTTACAGATGTCCGCTGGCGGAACTAAACTATGCTCCGCCCAGGAAGCCGCCTGAGCCCTGGTAGAGTGGGTCCGTAACCCCACCGGAACCGGCTGCTTCTGCAACAGATACGCTGACGTGATCGCTTCCTTGATCCATCGGGCAATGGAGGCTTTGGCCGCCGCCTCCCTTTTCCGTGCGCCACCAAAAAGTACGAACAAGTGGTCGGTCTTCCGAAAGGTCTCGGTAACCTTCAAATAACGCCGAAGAACGTGTCGCACACCTAGGCAGTGAAGCCCGTCAGCCGCCGGACCGTCGGCCCTAGCTCGCAGTACCGGGAGGAACACCGCCTCATTGACATGAAAAGGCGAGACCACATTAGGCAGAAAGGAAGGAACCGGGCGAAGCACCACCCGATCTTGGAAAAAAGACAAAAAGGGCTCCCTGCACGACAACGCCTGGAGTTCGGAAATGCGCCTCGCCGAGCAGATGGCCACGAGAAACACCGTCTTCAGAGTGAGATCTTTCAGAGACGCCCTCCGCAGGGGCTCAAAAGGTTCGCGAATCAAGGCCCGTAACACAAGGTTCAAGTCCCACGGAGGAACGGTGATCCTGCGGGAGGGCCGCAAGCAAAAAACCGCCGCAAGAAAGCGACGGACGTCCTGATGAGAGCCGAGGGGAATCTCCAAAACTTTGCCCCGGTAACAGGAGAGAGCCGCCAACTGAACCTTCAGAGAGCTCGCAGCAAAACCCTTATCAAAACCATCCTGAAGAAAACTTAAAACGACGGGCACAGACACCGTCGCCGCTCGAACTCCACGCCGCGAGCACCAGTCCTCAAAGATTCTCCACACGCGCACATAAGTAAGAGAGGTAGACGCTTTCCGCGCCCGAAGGAGAGTGGCAATCACCGCGGGGGAATAGCCCTTCTTTTTCAACCGAGCCCTCTCAATGGCCAAACCGTAAGCGAGAATCGACCCACGTGGGGCATCCGCAGAGGACCCTGGAGAAGAAGATCCGGTAACGGAGGCAGAAGCCAAGGAACGCCATCGCTCAGTCTGACCAGATCGGCATACCAAGGTCTCCTGGGCCAATCCGGAGCCACTAGTAACACTCGACCCCGGTGGCTCTCGATGCGCTGAACGACCCGGCCGATCAGAGCCCACGGAGGAAAGACATAAAGGAGACCGGACGTCGGCCACGGCTGAATGAGGGCGTCGAGCCCCTCGGACATGCGTTCGCGCCACCTGCTGAAGAAGCGAACCGTCTTTGCCGACTGGAAGGTCGCCATGAGATCCATGACGGGAGGACCCCATCGACGAACTATTTGCGCGTAAATCTGCGGGTTGAGCTCCCATTCTCCGGGGTCGACCCGCACTCTGCTGAGAAAATCGGCTTGGACATTGTCCGTGCCTGCTATATGCGCTGCCGAGATCGCTGGAAGGCGAGCTTGCACCCAAGTGAACAACGCCGTGGCCTCGGATGCTAGGGCCACACTGCCGGTGCCCCCTTGGCGATTGATGTAAGCTACTGTTGTCGCATTGTCCTAGAGAACGCGCACAGGCCGCCCGACTATCAGGTGTTCGAGGGCTAAGAGAGCGAGCCGAACCGCCCGCAACTCGAGACGGTTGATCGACCAAGATGCCTCCAGAGGAGACCACGTCCCCTGTGTGAATCGTCCTCGCAGTGAGCACCCCAGCCCGCTAAGCTGGCATCCGTCGTGAGCGGGACCCAAAGAGGAGGCTCCAAGGGAAGACCCCACGTCAGGTTCTCTGAGGAGAGCCACCACCAGAGCGACCGACGAACCGGCATCGGGCAAGGCAATCGCCTGTTCAATGAGTCGAATTGGTTGGACCAACGACGTAGAAGAGCACTCTGGAGCGGACGCATATGAAACCTCGCCCAAGGAACCACCTCCAGGGTTGCTGCCATTGTGCTGAGGAGCCGGAGGTACCACCATGCGGATGGCGCGGGCATCCCCAGGAAGAGGCGGACGAGGCTCCTCAACGCTAGGGCACGGCGCTCCGGCAAACACACCAAGCCCCGCGCCGTCTCGAAACGTACTCCTAGGTATTCGAGGTCCTGAGTCGGCCGCAGGTGGCTCTTGCGTTCGTTCACCACCCAGCCGAGAGATCTCAGTAGAGCAACCACTCTGTCCGTGACCCGCCGACACTCATGGATGGATTTTGCCCGAATCAACCAATCGTCGAGATACGGGTGAACGAGGATACCCTCTCTTCGCAAGGCTGCCGCAACCACCACCATCACTTTTGTGAAGGTACGGGGAGCAGTGGCGAGACCGAACGGCATGGCCTGAAACTGAAAGTGCCCCCACAGAAAGGCGAATCGGAGGAACTTTTGATGAGACGCGCGAATGGGAATGTGTAAATAGGCTTCGGAGAGATCGAGGGAGGTAAGAAACTCCCCCTGACACACTGCTACTATGACTGACCGCAAGGTTTCCATCCGAAAGTGTGGTACCTTGAGAGCACGATTCACGCCCTTGAGATCTAAGATTGGGCGAAGAGATCCGCCCTTCTTGGGGACGACAAAATAGATGGAGTAGCGACCGGCGCCGCGCTCGGAAGGAGGAACAGGAAGCACGGCCCCCAGGGATAAGAGCCGATGAAGAGTTACGCAGATATCCCGCGACTTCTGAGCGCCCTTGCTGGGAGACATCACAAAGGAATCCCTGAGCGGGTAGGCAAACTCCAGTGCATAACCTTGTTCGATAATCTGCAACACCCACTGATCTGATGTAATCTGGGCCCAAGAAGGAAGAAAATCGCGCAAGCGACTCCCTATGACCGGACTCCCTTCCTGAGCCCGCCTCGCTTCATTGTGGCTTGCGATTAAAGGAAGAGGATGAAGAGGCGGAAGCTCCAGAGAAGCCTCGGCCCGCTCCTCGGAAACCACAAACCCCTTGAGAACGGGACCCAAAGCGGCCGCGCTGGGAACTCCAAAGGCGGGAAGAGCGAAATCTACGAAAATCCCGAAATTGACCGTGCGTAGGTGGCAAGGATCTATTGAGCTTAGGCTTATCCTCTGGCAGCCTACCACCCTTAGATTCACCCAGGTCTTTGACCAATTTATCCAGAGCCTCACCAAACAACAATTTGCCCTTAAAGGGCAGCTTACTGAGGCGAGACTTGGAAGAGCCGTCGGCCGCCCAGTTACGCAACCAGATGGACCGACGTGCTGCTACCAATGATGCCATACTATTAGCCAACGAACGGATCAAATCATAATGCACATCCGCCAGATACGCCGACCCAGATTCCAGGCGGGTAACCTCTAGCAACCCCTGCTGATCCAGGCCGGAGACCGACCGCAGGCGCTGAGACCAACGTAAACAAGCCCGTGCAACCCACGCCCCACAAATAGAGGCTTGTAGGGACAAGGCGTTGGTATCAAAGGCTTGCTTCAACAAATTATCAACTTTCTTATCCTGTGCATCCTTCAGCGCAGCACCGCCCTCAACTGGGATGGTGGTTTTCTTAGTTACCGCCGACACCGCAGCATCAATCCGCGGCGACTTAAACAAGTCCTTGTCTTTGTCGGCTAAAGGGTATAAACGATTCATAGTCCGAATGCCCTTCAAACCGGACTCCGGTTGATCCCACTCCGATTGGATCATTTGCTATACCACCCTGTGCACATTAAAAACCACCTGGGAGTCCCGCACCGCCTGAATGAGAGGATCCTCCAAGCCATCCTCCTCTAACGGCCGAGTCACGGCCAGGTTGAGGGTTTGAAGAGACTTCGTTATCAAAGGCACCAACTCGTCCCTACGAAACACGCGAATAATCCGAGCCTGGTCTTCCGGCTCCGGGATCTCCCCGTCTTCCAACTCCTCAGCCTCCGTCTCAGGATCTCCTTCCGCCTCCAAGTCAGGATAACCCAAAGCGTCCTGCTCCGGGTCCAAGGACCTGAGACGCTTGGCGGCAGGCTGGGAAGAGCGCTGTCCCTCCCCTGAGGAAAGAGAGGGAAGGGGCGCTGGCCAAGGTTCCGGCAACTGACCAGAACGGCTCAAACGGAAGGCCTGATGCATGAGAAGAACAAAATCCGGAGAAAAATCTACTGAAGAAGCAGCAAGAGCCGTATGGGGCAACTCAGGGACATTCCCATTGGAATGGGACGCCGAACCAGACGGGCGAGAGCCCGGCGAAAGGGCACTCTCCGCCAGCATAGGAGTGTCATCAGGGACTGGCAACTCTTTTAGCTCAACTTGATGTTCCAACTCGGAAGAAGCTGATGCACAGCCCCTGCAGATGCCAGAGTCCGCCACCGCACCTCTGCGTGACCCACAAATCACGCACTGCGGCTTGGTAGCCATGCGCTGAAGCACCCCAGCCAAGGGAAAGAGAATCCGAGGCAGAGGAAGGCAATGCTAAAATAGTAAGCCCGTTTAAAACTAACACTTTTTTTTTTTTTTTTTTTTTTTTGCAAAAATAAAACACTCCCCCGAATCCTTAGAAGGTCCCTAGCAAAATCGCCAAAAAAAGAAGTTCAAAAAATGCCAGGGGAACCCGTGCACAAGTGCCAAAAAGTGACCCTGCAAAACTTCCTTCAGTGATTCAAAATGGCCGCCGCACTCGTGCACCCGTGCTGAAAAAAGGGCGCGAAATACCATTAAACAGAGAAAAGAAAGAAAAGAAAGTAAACTCGATTACCGGCCAATTTAAGAAAAAGAAGGCCAATTAAAATGAAGAAATTTGCAAACCCCCGAGGCAAGACTGTAATACTGCCGATTCTCCTGCTGAGAGCAGGAACGGGAATGCGCTGCAGCACCCGAGGAAGGAAAGAAACAGGTGAATTTCCTACCGGGTAGATGAAGTCCCCGACAGAGGCAGACAGCAGCAGAAAGTAAAAGGGTCGTTTAGCAAAGGCAGAGCTCGTCCCCGTACAGTCTAGGGGAGAGCTCTAACCTGGCTGTCCAACAGCTCCGGGAGGAAGGCAGGAGCCCAATGCAGGACTGGCTTCTCAGCACCGGGAGACCCCCTGTGTTTTTTTTTTTTTTTTTGCAATTAAAGATACAGCTACCTAATTAAATAAAAAGGGAATAAGAAGGAAAAGGAAAATCCCAAATCTAACTAGTGTTGCTCCCCCAAGAGTCACTAAGTGTGCCCAGGACAGGCACACACGTCCTCAAGCTGCAAGGAGACTGGACACACTGGGGGCTTATGGGAGCTCCGTCTGCATACACCTTACAGAGAGTTTGATTGGTCCAGTCTCCAGGCTGCAGGAGGAGGTGCACTACCCGATTGTGGAGGACTAAACTGGAGGACCGCTCAGGAACTAACAGTTGCACATAAGCGCAATGTGAATTTACATAACCTTTTCGTCCCTTCAGCACTTACAGAAAGAAATTATCTGTCAAAATTTAAAGGACAATTCCAATGTGGTAAATGTTCCGTATGCTTAAATGTTTTACCAGTAAGAAATACATTTATCCACCCCTTCACAAACCAGAGATTTTATATTGATGATTTTTCCAATTGTGAAACCAACAATGAATGTTGTTTACGTTATACAATGCCCTTGCAAAAAATTGTACGTTGGAAAAACCACTCGGAGTGTTCGGGTAAGAGTTATAGAGCATAAGAGCTGCATCAAAAGAGGGTTAATTGAAAAACCTCTTGTACAACATTGGCAAGAGAAAAATCGAAATGGAAGGTACACCTGTGCAGGCTCTTCTGGACTCAAGAACTAACCAGTCCATGATGTCCAAATCCTTATGAGAAAAGCTTGGCCTAGCCAAGGCTGGGGGGTCAGAGAGCTATAAAGGACACATTAGGATTAAGTGCATTCATGGATCTACAACACCCTACCCCCTTTACCAGGTACGAGTGAGATCAAGGGTGCTGCAACTAGTTAGATGTGGCAATCCTTACCCCTTTATTTTAGGTAAGGATTGGGCCTATTTTTACTAATGTTTGCAAGAGAAGGAAGGATGGGTAAATGGGCACAGATACTCAAGGAAAAGCAGGCAAATAAGGGACAAGAAGCTTTGGAGCAAGAGTTTCCCTATACAGGGGAGGTCATTGAAGTCCCAGGCAGTTCCTGAAAAAGCCATAGGGGCAAATGAAGAGAGAGACAAGAAAGGACTAAGAACCGGAGGAAGGTGTTTCTAGAAGGGCTAATGCCCTGGATTCCCTGGGATGTGCTGGATAAATTTCCATCCTTTGCCCAAGAACAGAAAGCCAATCCGGCCCTGGTATATGCTTTTGACTGTGCTAGGAGTCCAAAGCAGGAGGAAAGCCCTAGGTTTACATTAAGAGAGGGTCTGCTTTATAGAATTGCCAAAAATAAGCTTAGTGCAGAAATCCAATAGCAATTGGTGGTGCCTCCAGTGTTCAGACCTCTTCTTATTAGGTTGGCCCATGACCATCCACTATTAGGGCATAAAGGGTTCAACAATACTTTAGAGCAAATATCGAATAGATTCTATTGGCCTGGAGTGTATAAGGAAGTAAAAGAATACTTCACAAGCTGTCCTCAGTGTCAGTCTCCCCTACGCTCCCTTCTAAAGCCCCGCCGAAACTGCTGCCCCTTATAGAGGAACCCATGGCCCATTTAGGTATGAATATAATGGGGCCCTTAGAGAAGCGTAGATGAGGTTTTGTCTACATCTTGGTGATCGTAGACCATGCTACGTGGTGTCCTTGGGCTATACCTTTGCGAGTCGCCTCAACCAGGGTCATCGCTTGGGAGTCAGTAAAATTGCTTTGTCACATTGGATTTCTCATACAATAAACTGAAACAGCCCTACCAACCAGCCCTACCAACTAACCCTCCGTAGTAACCAAATCGTCTGCATTAGAATATGTCCTCAAAGTGGAAAAAGCAAACCTCAGAACCCTCCGACACCTACCACAGTTCACTTAAAGTGAGCTCAGGTGTACACACGAGGATAAATACATCAATGGTTCACTTATCCACACTAATAATCAAAATAGCATAAGTCATACATGTACCCATAAGACACTGACGTTCACAAAACTCACAATGTGCATTCCCATAATTAAATACATGAGTATCACAAAATTTCATAAACCCGTATAATGCATAAAAGTCAGCATCTTAGCATGAAAGACTCCTGATATTTGAACATTGACACTATGCATTTTATACATATACTGATGGAAGCTTCAGCTTGGGTGGATAATGCCTCCGTTCTGTTAGTCGCCTTAGATGTACTGGCCTTATATACGAGTATCCCCCAACTAGCGGCTTTAGAAGCGATTAGATCAGGTTTAGTACAGCGTGGGGATGTGGGAGAGTTACAATTGGATTTTCTCATGCTGTGTGCTGAATTAGTGTTGGGCAGAAAATATTTTAGTTTTTGGGACGATCTATTTCAACAAATTAGTGGGATCACGATGAGGGCGTCATTTGCCCTCTCGGTGGCCAATATATTCATGGGCCAATATCAGCAGCGTTGGTTGTTTGACTCTCCATATTCCTCACAGATAAAACTTTGGCAGAGGTACATAAACAATATTTTTATGTTGTGGGAGAGCTCTACGACCACTTTATAGTTGTTTCATGATTGGTTGAATACACTTGATCCCCACATTCAGTTCACCATGAGTTATGATTCTAAGGAGATTGTCTTCTTAGATGTTCTGGTGTTTCGACAACCGGGGGGCTGGGGCACATCTGTGCATAAGAAAAAAGCTGATAGGAATACTTTCCTACATTTTACCAGTGCCCATCCATTGAATCTCTTAAAGGGGGTTGCCTTTTTCCCAGTACATCAGGTATAGGCGTAATTGTTTGTCCCTTATGGACTTTAAGATTCAGGCTAGGTCTCTTCTTCAGGATTTTTTGGATCAGGTATAGCCTGAACAGGTTTTGAATAAAGCACATAAGAGGATGTTATATAATGACAGGAGTTGATTATTATCCCCAAGATTAAGGGAACAGGGGGATGATAACTGTATTAATTTAATTTCTAGGTTTTCCTTATTTAGTAAATGTATCCAGGGTATTGTGCAGCGACATGTTAATGTGTTACGCATAGTACCTGGACTTGAATCCAATCGCCTTCGTTGTGTTTGGCGGCGTAACTTAAATCTTAAGGAGATTCTTAGTCCATCGGTTTTGCGTACTGCTAGAACTGTTCCTGTAAGTCAACCAGGGAATGTTAAGTGTGGACATTGTCTGGGGTGTGCAGTAGCGTGGGAAATGGATCAGTTTACCTACAAGGACAAAGTGTATTTTTTACGATCAGCGACTTTCTGTGATTCGGATTATGTGGTATACGGGATTTTTTGTCCCTGTAGATTATTATATATTGGGAAGACGATCCGTCCATTTCGGGTTCGGATTAGTGAATATAAGAGCCGTTTGCATTGCAAACGGCAAGAGGCTCCCTTGGTTGAGCATTGTCTAATGAAGGGACATGCTTTTTTAGATTTGCAGTGCTTTTGTTTAGAACAGATCTGTGCAGGATCGAGGGGTAGAACACGTGAACAACATCTACTTTATAGGGAACAGCATTGGATTTTTCAATTTGGGACTGTGACACCTGAAGGTTTGAATTCAGGTGTGGATTGGGGAGTTTGTGTTTAGAGCAAGTGAGATGATTGGTAGGGATGAGAAGTGGGATGAGTGTGTGTAGCGTTTTAAAGCAGGTGTGTGGTGTAGGTAATCTGAATGATATACTGAAGTGATAGCAGTGGTTGAGAGCTGGTCTGCTGGAGACGGTCTTTTAGGTCTGGATAATTGTTGAAGATGGCCAGGTAGGTTGTTCCTGTTTTGATTTATTTAAAGGTTTTGAAGTGGTACTTTTTTATGGTGGTAGTAAGAACGTAAAGCATTTTTGTGGTATGTTTCTATTTTAGAATCACTTTCCCCTGAAGCAGCGGAAGCGAAACGTAGGAGGAACGTTCCAGCGAGCGTCGGGTTTTGATATGCTCGTTTGTTCAAATATCAGGAGTCTTTCATGCTAAGATGCTGACTTTTATGCATTATACGAGTTTATGAAATCTTGTGACAATCGTGATAATCATGTATTTAATCATGGGAATGCACATTGTGAGTATTGTGAACGTCAGTGTCTTTTGGGTACATGTATGACTTATGCTATTTTGATTATTAGTGTGGATAAGTGAACCATTGATGTATTTATCCTCGTGTGTACACCTGAGCTCACTTTAAGTGAACTGTGGTAGGTGTCGGAGGGTTCTGAGGTTTGCTTTTTCCACTTTGAGGATATATTCTAATGCCGACGATTTGGTTACTAAGGAGGGTTAGTTGATAGGGCTGTTTCAGTTTATTGTATGATGTATCATATTTCAGCTCTGTTAATGACCATAGTGTTTGATCACATTGGATTTCTCCGCAAAGTCCTTATAGATCAGGGCACAAATTTCCATACCCTTAGGCAGCTATGGGATGCTTCTGGAATCCATCACATTGCCACTTCTGCCCCAAACCAATAAATTGGTAGAGATGTATAATCAAACTCTAAAAAGCATGCTCAGGAAGTGTTTGGAAGGGGTATGGACTGATTGGGAACAATTACTGCCCTTTGTATTTTTTTATTTAATGCTTTTCTATAGCACGCTCTTTAAAATCAGTGCAGTTTACAAATAACATTTTTTGTACAAAGCAGGGGGAGCCTGCTTCGTACTTACATTGAATAGGTAATGTAATTTGGATTTAGAACTGGGGTAACTATATACAGTATGAGCAGGATGTCACTGAGCTGTTGTAGCGACATGGCATGCCCTAATAGCTATGTACAGGGTTGTAAGTTATTTACAGGATTGTTAGTTATTTACAATTAGATGGTTGGACTGATGGGTGGGGGTATGGCAGGCGTAGTTGTATTGTTGGCCTGTGAGTAGTGTAGGAGAAAAAGGTGGTGCTTTAGTGCCTTTCTGAATTGGGTGAGGTCAGTGATCGCTCGGATGGTAGTTGGGAGCTCGTTCACGCCGCACGCCTCCCCAGCGGCCCCTTCATCATTGGAGCGCCATTGGGCACATCGGGCCATGCCGCATGCCTCCCCAGCGGCCCCTTCATCATTGGAGCGCCATCAGGCGCATCGGGCCACGCTGCACGCCTCCCCAGCGGCCCCTTTATCATTGGAGCACCATTGGGCCTCGCCAGAGGGCCCTTTGGCTTGGCCCTTAGGCGAGGACCAAGAGCGCCCTGGCGCAAACCGTCAAACCCAGCCCCAGGCACCCTGCTATTGCTCTTGCTTCCCATACCTGCTTAGAACTTGCTGCTTCCCATCGATTGCCTAGATCTTGCTACCCACAGTCTGCTTAGAAAGTGCTTCCCATTGCCTGCCTAGAACTTGCTTCCCTTTGCCTTTGCCTGCATTGAACTTGCTTCCCATTGCCTGCATAGAACTTGCTTCCCAGTGTTTGCATTGAACTGGCCTCCCATTGCCTGCATAGAACTTGCTTCCCAGTGTTTGCATTGAACTGGCATCCCACTGTCTGCATTGAACTTGCTTCCCAGTGTTTGCATAGAACGTGCCTCCCATTGCCTGCATTGAACTTGCTTCCCAGTGTTTGCATAGAACGTGCCTCCCATTGCCTGCATTGAACTTGCTTCCCAGTGTTTGCATAGAACTTGCTTACCACTGTCTGCATAGAACTTGCTTCCCATTGTTTGCATAGAACTTGCTTCCCATTGTTTGCATAGAACTTGCTTCTCATTGCCTGCATTGAACTTGCTTCCCAGTGTTTGCATAGAACTTGCTTCCCAGTGTTTGCATAGAACTTGCTGCCCGTTGCCTGCATTGAACTTGCTACCCATTGCCTACACTAACTTGCTTTCCATTGTTTGTATTGAACGTGCTTCCCACTGTTTGCATTGAACCTGCTGCCCATTGCCTGCATTCAACTTTGCTACACAGGCTACAGTCTCCCCACTACCTGGACGTGCATCTCACACTGCGTAGTATGTAATCCCTGCATGTAGCCCAATATATATTGCTTAGTGTCATAGTGTCTAGAATCCTTAGCCACCCACTGCGTTGAAAATAACATATGCTCATAGCCCCCACTACTCCTCTACTATGGCCCCACACCACACTGTCCTTCTCTTCCTCATACTCCCCAACTGCCTCCCCTCGTACCAACACCCTCACTCCTCTTCCCCCTACTCTCCCTCCTACTTCCTCACCTCCCCCTCCATCCTGTCCTCTAACCTTGCATCTGCCCTTGAGCTTCATCACATCCTCCCCCTCATTCAACCAACTCCTCTCTCTTTAATGCAACCCCACCCTCGCTTCTGCCATACTGCCTCCGCTTTACCCCGCTCCCTACTTCTCCTCCTCCTCGTCCTCCCATCAGGTAATATCAACCCTAACCCCGGCCCCCCTCGATTTCTTCTCACCCTAAGAAGAGTTCCTCACGTACCCTATCTAATCTCATCCATATCCCACTCCTTTCCACACCCACCCTCCCTCACTCACACCAATCATCCATAGATGTTAACCCAAACCCTACCCCCTCCAGAACTCTGTCTCTGTCTCACTCTAAAAATAGATCCTCACGAATCCTACCTGATAGACACACCCACCTGTACCCTGGCCCCTCTAGACCTCAGTATCATTCTGGAAATAGCTCCCCACATAACGGCCCCACTAGACCGCCGTCTTACTATGGAAAGAAATCCTCCCGTAACTTGTCTAACCTTATCCATATCCCTCTCCACTCTCCCGTTCTCATGTGCCCTATGGAACGCATGCTCTGTCTCTAAGAAACCTGTTCTTACGCATGATCTCTTCATATCTAAAGCACTTCACCTGCTTGCCCTAACTGAGACCTGGCTCCTCCCAGATGATACTACATCCATTGCTGCTCTCTGCCACAGGGGCTACCAGTTCTCCCATACACCTTGAACCACTGGTCGCGGTGGAGGTGTTGGGCTTCTACTTTCTCCCTCTTGCCAATTCCAACCTCTCCCTCTGCCTCAGTCACACCCCTCCCTCTCTTTCGAAGTCCACTCCATTCGCCTCTTCTCACCACTTCCCCTCCGGGTAGCTGTTATTTACCGCCCACCCGACAAATTCAAGTTGACCTTCCTTTCCGACTTTGACTCCTGGCTCTCCACCTTCCTCAAGCCCTCTTCCCCCACTCTTATCCTCAGTGACTTTAATATTCACGTTGATAACCCCTCTGATCCCCATGCTTTAAAGTTCCTTGCCCTCACCTCCTCGTTTGACCTACAACTCTGCTCCACTGCCCCCACCCACGTACACGGCCAATGCCTGGACCTGGTACACTTCTCTAACTCCTCTCCCTCAAACTTCCTCAACTCAATCCTTCCTTCATCTGATCATCACCTCTTAACCTTTAATCTTCAGCTTCCACTGTCTCCACCTCATCCTGTCTCCTCCAACCCATTTAGAAATCTTCATAATATTGATCCCTTGACTCTCTCCTCCACCATCTCTCCATCTCTCTCCTCTATTGTGTCCTCCAAGTCCGTCGATGAAGCAGTATCCTCTAATAATGCTGCACTATCCTCTGCTCTTGATACTCTTGCCCCATCCACCCCTCATCCTCTCAGACGTTCTACCCCCCGGCCCTGGCTTTCACCCACAACCCGCTATTTACGCACATGCGCCCGTTCTGCTGAACGTGCCTGGGCCAAATCCCGCTCCTCGGAAGACCTTATTCACTTCAAATTCATGCTCGGCTCCTTCCAGTCAGCCATAGCACTTGCCAAACAAGAATACTACATCCATCTGACTAACTCCCTTGCCTCTGATCCTCGCCGCCTCTTTAATACCCTCAATTCTCTCCTCAAGGTGCCCCCACCCCCGGTCCCCCCTCCCTCTCTGCCCAAACCCTAGCTGACTACTTCCACGACAAAATTCACAAGATCACCCTCCAATTCCCCACTCCCTCATATACCTCCCCCCCCCAATTCTCCTCCCCCATCCATACTTCCTCTGCTACCCTCTCCTCCTTCCCTACGATCTCTGAAGAGGAAACTGCACTCCTCCTCTCCTCCTCTCCTCCTCTAAACCCACCACCTGTTCCTCTGACCCTATCCCCACCCATCTCCTACATCCCATCTCCCCCACCATTGTTCCATCCATCACTCATATGCTCAACCTTTCACTCTCCACTGCAACTGTCCCAGTTGACTTCAAACATGCTATTGTCACACCTCTCCTCAAGAAACCCTCACTCGATCCCACCTGCCCTTCTAACTATCGACCCATCTCCCTCCTTCCCTTCATTTCTAAACTACTAGAATGAGCAGTCCACTGCCGCTGCCTCGACTTCCTCACCTCCCATGACCTCTTGGACCCACTACAATCAGGCTTCCGGCCCCTACACTCCACTGAAATGGCCCTTACAAAAGTCTCCAATGACTTGCTCCTGGCTAAATCTGTCCTCATCCTTCTCGACCTCTCCGCGGCCTTTGATACTGTTGACCACAATCTTCTCCTTAACACCCTCTCCTCGCTTGGCTTCAAGGACTCTGTGCTATCCTGGTTCTCCTCCTACCTCTCCCATCACTCCTTTAGTGTATGCTCTGGAGGCTCCCCCACCCCGCTCCATGTTGGTGTTCCACAGGGATCCATCTTGGGCCCCCTCCTTTTCTCCCTTTATACCCAATCCCTTGGCGTACTTATCTCCTCCCATGGCTTTCAGTACCATCTCTACGCCAACGACTCCCAAATCTACCTATCTACACCTAATATCTCTCCAGCAATCCAGACCAAGATCTCAGCCTGCCTTTCCGACATCGCTGCCTGGATGTCCCATCACCTCTTGAAACTGAATATGGCCAAGACTGAACTCGTTTTCCCCCCCAACTCCTCCCCTCCTCTTTCCCCTTTCTCAGTCTCAGTGGATGGATCTACGATCCTTCCTGTTCCCTCAACCCACACTCTGGGGGTTATCTTTGACATTTCTCTCTCCTTCTCCACACACATCCAGCTTGTAGCTAAGACCTGCCGCTTCTTCCTCTTCAACATTAGCAAAATCCGCCCCTTCCTTTCTGAACACACTACCAAAACACTTATTCACTTCTTAATTTCCTCTCGCCTAGATTACTGCAACCTGTTCCTTGCCAGTCTCCCCGCGAATCATCTCTTTCCCCTTCAATCTATACAAAATTATGCTGCTCGACTAATATTCCGCCAGTCTCGCCATGCCCACATTGCTCCTCTTCTCAAGTCACTTCATTGGCTCCCCATCCAATTCCGCATACAGTTCAAACTTCTCATACTGACCTATAAATGTATCCACTCTGCAGCCCCTCAATATCTCTCATCCCTTATCTCTCCCTACATCCCCTCTCAGGAACTTCGCTCCGCTAACCAACTACTTCTATTTAGGCCTTTCACTCGAACAGCTAACTCACGCCTTCGCTCCTTTCACCTCTCTGCACCCTACGCCTAAAACAACCTACCTATGTCTATACGCCAAGCACCCTCACTGGCCCTCTTCAAATAAAGTTGAAAACCCACCTCTTCACTGTTGCCTTCAGATCCTGACTTCCACCCTTATCCTAACCTGATTCCCATCAATCTTACAAAGACCATATTATGCTTTGCACCGAACTGACTATCGCTATTGCTTTGTATTGTTGTATTAAATTGCAAACTCGGATGAGTATTAGATTGTAAGCTCGGATGAGCACGACTCTGACGAGCAAGGACTGTCTATTATACGTATATTTTTTATATGCAGGTCATACCTGTGCAGTGCTGCGTGCTCAGTGCTATATAAGTGCTAAATAGTAGTAGTAGTAGTAGTAGTTCCAGCGAGTAGGTGCATAGAACATAAAGGCTCTGTTCTTTGTTGCCTGAGTGCATTTTGTTATTTCACTGGGGGTTATTAGTGTGTTGGTGGCGAAGGTCCTTCTTGATCTGTTTGCAGGAGTGGGGTGGAGAAGGTCCGTCAGGGAGGTGGAGGTTATTTTGTTGATGGCTTTGAAGGTCAGCAGTGCTACTTTGTAGGTGAGCCAGCAGTAGATTGGCAGCCAGTGCAGGTCCTTTAGGATTGGGTTGATGTGGTCTCTTCTAGAGGCCCCGTGTAGGAAGTGGGCAGCAGCGTTCATTGCTAGCTATAGTGGGTTTAATGTGTTCTTGGGGAGTCCATGCAGGATCACGTTGGCGTAGTCGAAGTGGGGGGTTACAAGTGCCTGGAAAATTGTTCCGAAGTCATCTGGTTGCAGCAAGGGTCAGAGCTGTCGAATTGTCTGCATCTTATGGTAGATTGCCTTGATGGTGTTGCCTATGTGTGTTTTCATGTCGAGGTGCCGGTCTAGCGTGACGCCTAGGTAGCGGATGGTGGATCTACTTGGGAGCTCGGCGTCTCTCATCTTCAATGATGTGGGTGGGGAAAAGGATTGATTTCTTGTGATGAATAGAACATCTGTCTTGTTGAAGTTAATCCTGAGACTCTGTGAGTGGAGCCAGTCAGTGATGGCATCAAAGCATACTAGTGATGAGAAGTCTGGTTGGTCGATAGTGAATGGGGTGAAGAGTAGTACATCATCCACATAAATCAGGCAGGAGATGTTGAAGGAGTGGATGATTGCACATATGGGCTGCATATATATATTGAACAAGAGAGCAGAGAGTGAGGAGCCCTGGGGAACGCCATGTTTTTGTTGAAAAGGCTCAGAGGTCTTAGAGCCCGTTCATACCTGCTGCCATCTGTCTGTTAGATATGATTTGCACCAGCTCCAGGTTGAACCATGGATTCCCTTCTCCTGGTGACGTATCAGGAGTTGTTCATGGTTGACGGAGTCGAATGCAGCGGCAATGTCCAAGAAGATAAGGGCATATTCTCGTATGATGTTGTCAATCCCTGTGATTAAGGTGTTGAGAAGCGTGGTGAGTAGCGTCTCGATGCCATGCGATTCTCTGATGTCATGCTGGCATGGGTCGTGGGGGGCAGTGGAATCGATTTGGTCCTGGATTTGACGTTGGATGACCTTCTCAATTATCTTGGCTAGCAGCGGGATGCTTGAGATTGGTTGATAGGATTCTACCTTCTGGGGGTTTAGTTTGTTGGTTTTTTAGAAGGGGCTGGATTGACGTCTGTTTGAGGCATGATGGGAAGTGTCCTGTGGAGAAGGACAGGTCCATGATCTTGGCTAGTATTAGGTTGAATTCCTTGCGCAGAATGCTGGGCAGGGGTCGTTTGGAGCTGTGGTGGAGTTGATGGCTGCTACGGTGTCCTCAATGTCTCTGTCCGATGGTGGTGTGAGGTGAGTGGCATTAGTTGGTGTGGGTTGTGACTAGGAGTGGACTTCGTGGCGGCACTGACATTGCTAGATTTGGCTTGTAAGTAGTCTGCGTATTCCTGATGATGTAGTATACTTGGTTGGGGGGGGGCGAAGGTTTTTTGTTGAAGAGGTCATGAGGTTTGTTTAGAGAGCAACGCAGGAGTTCGGAGTGGTGTTCTTTCATTTTCACTGAGATTGAATCATGGTGTGCCTTCAGGTGGGAGGTGTAGGCTGCCTGGTCAGCTGGGGACCAGGAGCGTCGCCATCTTCTTTCTAGTTTCCTGAGGAGAAGTAGTGAGGTCCGTAGTTCCGCGGAGAATCAGTGTGCTGATTTCCTTCTTCTTGGTGGCATCTGGGGCAGGTGGCTTGTCTGAGGCAGTTAGGCATGTGAAGGATCTCAGACTGTTATTCCATGTGGCTATTATTTCCCCTAGGTTATGCGAGTTAGGTGACGCCAGCTTGAGGTTTGGAAGGACTTTGTAATATATATATGCCTCCAGGGAAAATATACAGGCTTTCTTAGGGATGTCAGCATTCTGGATATAGTACAGGAGCAATGGGTAAACCTGAATTGGGAATCTCAGGATATAGTAACATAGTAAATGATGGCAGATAAAGACCAGTATGGTCCATCTAGTCTGCACAGTAAGATGGCAGGAGTAAGATGGCAGGAGTAGGTGCCACTATGTGCAGGCCACCCCCCCATGTCTTTGTTTAGGGATGAACCCAACGCTCTATGCAGGACACCCCTATTTGTTGAGAAGTTAGATGGTTCAGTTTATTTTGATTTTATTCTGTTGCTATAAATGGATCCATTGTGTCTGTCCCATGCCATTTTGAATTCTGTCACTGTATTTGCTCCCACCACCTCCATCGGGAGGGCACTCCAAGCATCCACCACCCTCTCAGTGAAAGCACAGTTACTTACCTGTAACAGGTGATCTCTGGGAACAGCAGGAATAAGTCTTCACATAGGGGTACGTCGGTACCGACGGAGTCTGCGCGGGAACGCTTCCCAGCATCCAATCAAGAGCTTTTGGAAGCATCCCAGCACACCTGCGTGCTGCCTTCCCGCCTTTCCCAACTGCCTCTCCTCAGTTAAGTTTTAAAGCTGAGACAAAGAGAGAGAGAGAGGAAAGGAAAGATAGATAGAGAGACAACTCCTGGGGAGGTGGGTGGGTTGTGAAGACTTATTCCTGCTGTTCCCAGAGATCACCTGTTACAGGTAAGTAACTGTGCTATCTCCAGGAACAAGCAGGAATGAGTCTTCACATATGGGGACTCCCAAGCTGAGATGCCTGGAGTCCCAGCATGTCATAGGTTGGAACATGCTATCTCCCAGAACATCAGGCATCCTGAGGATGGAGGGTAGGAATTGAAGAAAGAAAGATGCTGTGGAACAGCTAACCTAGCACAGGACTGCAGAGAAGGAGTCCATGTGTGGATGATGATTGTCATCAATGATACTGCAAAGAATATTGCAATATGGACCTCCCCTGACAGGATTTCACAGAAGTATGGAGGTTCATGGATCTACTGGGGAACCCAGTAGAGGAACCGTGAAGAGGACCTCACTGTAAAGTGGAGGTAATAAACCTGTAGGAAAACAGTGGAGGTAAGAATTCTGAAAGGTAACAGGTAACCCCAGTAGGAAAAACTGGGGTAGTACAAAAACGGTGGGCCTTCAGCGGAAGGCTGTATGACAAAAACCTAACTCTTTTGGCGGCAGAGTGGCTCACTCTTAGGAGCAAAAAGAGAAAGGCTAACCGATTTGGACAAACAGGCACAGTCCTTGTGGGGAGAAAGGGTATGGGAACCCCTTGTATCCCAAAAAGAGAGGACAAATGCCTGAGGCGTTAAAGCCTGTGATTAACTGAAGATCCACAATGTCTCTCCTAACTGGGGTAAGCTAGGAGAGATATTGGGCACGGAGAGCTTCAGAGGTACCTAAACCCTTAGGTTATGGTATAAAAATTGTTGACTACCACAGGAGTGGTTGTGTGCGTAGAACCCCAAACCTGCTGGATAGCATAGGTATGGGTAAAGCTCCTCTGTCAGAAACATATAGCTATATGAGCATAGACAGTCAGATAGATAAGTATGTGGAGACATATCTATCTATAATGAAATATCTCGACAGATACATACATATATATATATATATATATATATATATAGTCGCGCCCTCTCTGGCCAAGCGGTAGCCACTGGTATTGCAAGGCTCTGGAGGGTGGTAGTTGTGCCTTCACTGATATAAACCACAAAACACTTCTTTCCAAATTAAAGGGTTTTATTCCCCGTCCCTTGAGGGTACTTTATCTTCAGGAACATAAATCAAATGCCTTGCTTGGACATATAACATAAAGTAATAAAAGCAAACAGAACTTGCTTCCTTCAGCTTCCAAAACAACAAATAAATGAAAAGAACAAAACAGCTTAAATACTTCAATATGGTTCTTTCTCCTGTAGCTGACAGCACAGCTTATATCTGCTTTACTTAGAGAGAGCTGCAGCCTGTTGCTTATAACACTGAAGCTATGACACAAACTAATTACTTATCTGAGAGAGAACTCAGGTTCAATCAAGGTCAAAGAGCAGTCCATCAATTCTGGCATATCATATTCTTCTGCATTTTGATATTCCATTAACTCCGGCTGACTGGAAGGTTCATTCTGGACCTCAGCAGTAACGTGGGATAATGGCTGGTTAACCTCGTCAGACAGGAAGTTCCTCTCTTCCTTAGAGCTAGTGTCTCTCTGGGAATTACCATGTATTCTAGAGTTGAGCTTTTCAGGGCACTGCCCCTGCTGGTATTTTAGAATATAGCTCAACTCCTGGTTTGCTCTGCTAGTGGGATAATTAAGGGAATTTCTCTGCCGGTTCAGGCTTCCCTTTTGTAACCCAGCTGAGCTAGATTGGAGAGCTCGTGACGGAGTTTCACAGGGAGCTGTGAGCTTACAATGACTACAAAACTCTTCAGCTTTATCTGGTAAGTAAAACCTTTTTCTTCTAGGGTTTTAAAACCAGAAGAAGGGATATTTTCAGCCTCTAGATAGTGGGACCTTGTGTGCCTATTTTCATACCTCCAGGGTTGTCTTCTTTCATATGGCAAATCACTCTTGCATTCACTCTGTGCACTGGAACCTGCAACTGCAGTCTTCTTGCGTCTCTCTGGCTCAAACACACTATCTGGCTGTTGATATCTCTCTGCTTCACTCAGGTCTTCGGTTCCCCTCTGACCTTCACGCTGGCTCTCTAATTGCTCCAAAGCCTCATTGTCACTCTCTCTTACATTCTCATACCTGCTCCATGCTTCCCAGGGTTTTAGCTGCCTTTGCTGTATTCTCTCAGAGTGTGTCCGTGGCTGCTTCAGCTCTCCTCTCTCTCTCTCTCTCTGATTGCCTGGGAGCCTATTTTATCCCAGTGTTTCCTTGCTCCATCCCCACCCAGCTGAACCCTGTCAGGTAAAGTGAATACCCTTCCTTTGCTGGCTGGGTGTGTCCTCATTGGGCTTTTGCACGTGTTTCTAGGTTGCTCACGGTAACCATCTGACATTTCCTTGTTTACCCTGTCACTTTTCCTGTGCTCCTTTATGCTGAACTGCGTTTTCTCGTGTTGTTCGGGGTCTGCACTGTTACAATATATATATATATACATATAGATATATAGATAGACATATAAGAATATATCTATAGTGAGATATGGAGGGGCATAAAATACACACAAAAGATAAATATGAATATGTAGCAGTGGGGTGGAGACGTCACTAGGACACGTCTCTGGCGGTTCCCCTTGGGGTTGTATTACGACATGCAGTTTCATCAATTTTTACGTCAGAGGTGGAAAGAGTTCGTAAGTGACCACCAAGCTCACATGGACGACCCCGAATTGGTATGGGAGACGGCGAAGGTAGTTCTTCGAGGGGACATCATCGGATTTGCAGCCCGGAAGCGTCGACTGCTAGCAGAACGTATTATTGTGCTCGAGCGCCAGGTTACTAAACTTCGTCGTAGATGTGCTCAGATACCGTCGCCCACGAATAAGAAGCAGCTGTGGGAAGCCCAGGTAGATTTGAATGAGCTTCTGCACCAGCGAGCAAAAAAATCGGTCCTTTATTATCGCTATAGGTTACACTGCTATGGCAACAAACCTGGGAAGCTGTTGGCTCGCTGTTTGAAGGGCCGACGGGGGTCATCCTTTGTGGCGGCACTTCGGGATGATAAGGGGAATGTGCAGAAGAATGGTATAGACATTGCTGAGGTTTTTCGCAGTTTTTTCCAATCACTTTATAAAGCAGAGCCTGGCTCGTCTGAGGTACTGCAGGATTATTGGCGAGATCTGGGCCTGCCGAGACTTACTGAGGCACAGAGGGAGTTGTTGGATCGGCCACTTACCCCCCAGGAGATACAGCTGGCTGTCTCTTCAGCCGGCTGCTGTAAGGCCCCAGGACCAGACGGACTCGGTGCAGAATTCTACAAGGTCCTTGGGGAGTGTGTCAGTCCATTATTGCGGGAGGTGTTTAGTAGGCGGGCGGAGCAGGGGGCCTTTCGGTGGGGGCAGAACCACGCCCATATTACGTTGATCCCGAAACCGGGTAAAGATCCGACGCTAGCAGCCTCGTATCGGCCCATCTCCCTTCTTAATTTTGACCTGAAATTATTCGCGAAAGTGTTGGCCGTACGATTGGCTGAAGTACTGGGAGATTTAGTGCATGATGCCCAAGTGGGCTTCGTCAAAGGGCGCTACGCGGTCCGGAATCTCCGAAAAATTTTGGCCTCCCTGGAATGGGTGCATGCTAGACAATTACCCTCATTACTTATCAGCTTTGATGCAGAAAAGGCCTTCGACAGGGTAAACTGGCAGTATCTCTGGGGGCTGCTGCCGCAGTATGGCATAGGGGCCGCCTTTTGTAAAATGGCACAGAGTTTATATGCAACACCTACGGCGGGTATTTTGTGCAACGGCGTGCTTTCAGAGGCCTTCGACTTGGAACGGGGCACGCGGCAAGGCTGCCCTCTATCTCCGTTGTTATTCGTTCTTTCCCTAGACCCTCTGATCCGCACTATTGTGACCTCGGAAGCGATAAAGGGGGTGAGGATGGGCTCGCAGGAATTTCTAATCTCGGCGTTCGCGGATGACTTGTTAGTTCATTTGACTTCTCCGGTTGGTTCAACGCGTGCCCTACTAGAGGAATTTGCGCGTTTCGGAGCATTCGCAGGTCTTCGTATTAATAAGGACAAATCGGAAGCGTTAGATACCTTGGGACAACTACGTAGTACCTGGGAGGGGGCTTTCCCCTTGAAGTGGGCGGCTGAGGAATTTGTTTATTTGGGCATAGTGTTGCCTAGACAACCTAAAGCGTTATATGGCCGCAACTTGGATCGTATTCTACAACGCTTGGCGACGCAGTTAAAGGCTTGGGAGCCTCTTCCGTTGTCGCTTTCGGGGAGAATAGCGGCAGTGCAGATGGTTCTCTTGCCCCGTATCTTGTATTGGTTGCAGACTCTGCCAGTCTGGCTCCTTGGTCGAGACCTGCGTAGGGTGGAAGCCTCCCTTAAGAAGTTTCTCTGGAGGGGGAAACGGGCACGGATTCCGTGGGGTCGGTTGCTGGGAAAATGGCGGGAAGGGGGTATGGGGCTCCCCGACCTGAAGCTATACGCCCTGGCGTGTCAGGCTAGGCACCTGGGAGATTGGCTTGGAGGGACAGAAGACTACACACCACGGGCTTTGGAGGAATGTCTAGTAGCCCCGCTGACCCTGCTGGGGGTCCTGCATGGGACGCATAGGGCTCTGCCGGGGGCGGTCCGGGGGAGTGCATTGGTGGACTCCGCTCGACGCACCTGGCAACAGCTTAATAAGTACTGGAATGAACCTTGGAGTGTTTCTAGTTGGCTACCCCTTCGGGGGAATGCCAATTTCACCCCTGGGTCCGAAACGGCGACGTTCCGCGATTGGTGGTCCAGGGGTATACGGAATGTTGGCCACTTAGTTGACCCCTCGGGACGGTGCAAATCCTTTAGGACATTAAGTCGGGAGTATGATTTACCTGCTAAACACTGTTTCGCCTACATACAGGTCTCTCACTATGTGGCCTCCCTACCACAGGGCGCCCTGCAAATTGAACGGTCGACCCAGATACTGGAATTTTTTAGTCTGGGGGAAGATAATCCACCTTCGATTTCCCAATTGAAACTTCGCCTGGATCATTATCGGGCTGGTCCCGACTATCGGGGAGTTGAGCTGGCCTGGGCGGCTGAACTGGCAGGGGAGGTGGCCCCGGGGTTGGTTTGTAAGGCCCTGAAACGGATTGTCCACGTGGCACAAGGAACTCGTTGGAGGGAGATCCAATTTAAATGTGTGAGTAGAGCTCACTTTTCGCCACGGCGGGCCTTTCGTAGCCAGTTAGGGACGGATGGTAGCTGTCCCCGCTGCTCTGAACCATTGGCGACTTTGCTGCACATGTGGTGGGGCTGTAGTAGAGTGCGTCCTTATTGGGCTAGGATATGTAGCTTTCTTAGTCAGTTGCTGCAGCGAAGAGTACGATGGACTGGCCTATTTGTAGTGTTGGATCAGATGGCAACACCCGGGCCTACGAAGGCAGGGGAACGTTTACTATTGCGGAAGGCCTGTCTGGTGGGTAAGGGGCCGATTCTCCGTTTGTGGAGAGAGCACCAGCCGCCAACCTTTGGTGAGTGGAGGAACAGTTTCCATCATTTGATGTTAACGGAGCGATGGCTCGCAAGGGGCAGTGGCAAGCGTTGGACAGTGTTTCTGTCCATATGGGAACCCTATATTCAGCAACTGGGAGCTCGCAGTCGCAATGAAATCCTCCAGGCGGGGAGTTAAATGAGAATTGGCTAAAGGGGGAGTGGGGATGACTGGTTGAAGTTGCCATACGTGATTATATGATCCTATCTTACTGGGGGTGGTGAGTGTGGTGGGGGGGAGGGGGGAATGGTGGGTGGGAGGGGGGGAGGGAACATATGGGAATAAATGTTATACCCCACCTGTTATCTTTCCTTCTGTTTCTCCCGGCGGGGATAAGAGTACACCCCCTGTGGAGACATTGTTGGATGTTGTTGTTCTTGCTTGTTGGTGGATTAAAATAAAGTATTTAAAAAAAAAATATGAATATGTAGGCCTAAATATGGGTGTCTGCAATTAAACAAACAGAGATATGCCTACAGCATGGTATTCACATAGGATATGTGGAGAGGAAAGATTCATCTAATAACAAGGAGGTGAAACCTACTTGAGAAGATATATAGAGAATCTATTCCTCCCTGGTAATGATCTGCAAGGATGCTAGCTAGTGAAATAACCAGGATGGTTACATGAAAAACAGAGATAATATCAATCTGCAGCCAGGAAGTCCCGAGTCTTCCAGGACTCTAGCATGGTAAGTAGACAGAAGACACATAGAGATGAGATACCATGTTGACCTGCTTAAGGGCAAAAAGTATCATGCGTTCTTACCATGAGGACGAGCTGCAAGGAGAAAGAGCATATCCCCGATTGGGAATGCTATGGACCAAAGCAGGGAATTGGCAACTCCTTAAGCCTTTACGTAAGAGAAGGCCTATGTCCTTTATATCAAAAGGAGATAGTAAAAGAAGGGAGAACCTTCTAGTCATGGGAGACATGACTGAAAAGCCTTTTCCAACCTTCTAGGATAGCTGTTGGAGAAAAAAACCCCATGCTCTCTAGCAAGGGCCCTTAGTGGAAAGCTTCTCTGTAGAATTGCAGAGAGCATGATGTAGGAGAATGAGGAGATAGAACTGGCTGCTAGAGAGCCAGTATCTCTGCCAACTATGCTGCCAAACCCAGGGGAATGGAGATGGCAGAAATAGAAGACCAATCCAGAAAGCTTGTAGTGAGATAATCTCCAAGATAGATGAAAGCACTGACTTGGAGCCACTACTAAGACTAGACAGAATGTTAGTGGAGGACAAATCTGGTTGTTTGTGGACAAGAACCAGTGGACCAAACATTAAGGCTCCTGCATAGGCAGCTGCTAGCAAGACAGCAGAAAGAATCTTACTGTTCAAAAACAGAAAGAACAGACAGAACAGGAGTAGAAAACTCTGGACATGTCTGATAAGCAGCCTCAAAGTAAGATTGAAACAGGGGAGGTAACTCAGAGAGGAAAACTCCGCACTGGAAAGTGACAAAAACTAGAGAGGCTGAAGAAAAAGTCTCCCAGCGAAGTAAATCTGCTCTTACAGAGGAAAAACTTGGTAAGAGGGTGAAGAGAATGGAGCTGAAGAAGACTTACCAAGTAGTAAGTCCATAGAAAGGAAAAAAATACATGCTGGCACAGGAACTATCATTTGATAGTGGTGAGACCTCTTTCCCTAGCAGGAAAAAGAGGAGAAACCTGTGACCAATAGGTATGAACATCCTGACAGCTCATAGAAATATAGAAAAAATGGATGTCTTTTGGAAAGAGATCCATGTGTAGGGGTTAGAATGAAGTGGTGGATTGCCTCTATTGAGAAGAAGCAACTGTAGATTCTAACCCCAAGAGTCACAAGCATCTGATGATGATTGATCAGAAACCCTGCAGCTGCTGGGTTTACTGAGCCTGGTGAGAGGTTGGATTCTTCAGACCAGGACGATGCCTCCCCTGTTGGGGAACATCTGTATGATGGGCAAGTGATGAATAAAACCTTCTTCTCCTGTGGGAAGAAAGTTTGGTAGGACATTTTCTACTACTGGGACAGATTTATTTATTTACATTCTCTTATATACCGCGCTATTCTGCATCAGTGCGGTTTACATTGAACAAACTGAAATTACATTGAACAGGGCATTATAACTTGGAGATAACTATTTTACAGGGAACATGGGCTATGGAGGGTTAAGTGGCTTGCCCAAGACCACAAGGAGCACCTGTGGGACTAGAAACCCCAGTCCTTCCGGCCCAAGGTTGCTGTCCTCTAGTGGGATTTGAACCACCGACCTTCCGGCCTGAAGTACCTTGCCCCAACCACTAGGCTACTCCTCCACTCCAGATGAAGGTGTAGAACAACTCTTAGGAACAGGTAAATCAGTGGACAACTGAGTAACCTGACGTAAAGACTCCTTGTTGAAAAGATTTTCTCCAGTGCAAGGAGTATGTCCCAGCCGTTGTTGTGCCCATTTGTCCAAGTCTGAAGCTTGGAGCCAGTCTTTACGTCGTGCCCCTATAGCTATAGCAGAAGTCCTGCTAACAGACTCAAAAGAGTCTAGGGAAGCACGAGAAAGAAACCAAGAGATATTCTGGATATGCTTAAGCAGTGAGGAATAGTCTGAACTCCTGGAATCTGGAAGGAAAGGAGTGAAAAGATGCAATTGCTTTGTGACCTCCTCAAGAGAAAGACTCATATGGAAAATATATGAGAGAATTCTTGCAGAAAGCATAGATGTCTGGAAGGTTTGACGTCCAAAGGCATCTAGTGTCTTAGACTCATGACCTGGCGGATAAGAAGAGTGCTTTTTCTTACTCTTTACCCGCCTCATTGCTGATTCCACTACTATGGAATGATGAGGAAGTTGAGTCTTTTGAAACCATGGAGAGGGGGGCACCTGATATAAGAGATCAGTTGCCCTGGGAGGTGGGGGTACCCTTAAAGGTGTTTCCCACATTCCTAGAAGGAGATCCTGCAAGGAATGATGCAAAGGAAGCATTATGTTGTCCTTTGCTTTTGTAGAAAACAGAGCCTTGTGCAGGATCATGTCCTGGAATAGGAATGGCAAGGGATCTTGCTATATCCAGGAGGAAACTCTGAAAAGAGGGATCCCAAACAGGAATCTCCCTTGGACAGGTTAGATCTAAAGAACTAGCCTGAGCACCCACAGAGTTATCCAAATATATAGGAATAGAAGATCCTGCAGAGTGCAGTGTGGAATGCTTAAGGGATGGTTGCTGGTACTGGCTGTCAGGAGCAGCAACCGTCCTTACCACATTGTCCATGCCAGGTATCGACTCCAAGCTTGGTATAGAATGGAGCGATCCTGTTGAAAAAAGCATGGCAGGAGTTGGCCACGATGCTACTGTGGATACCGGTACCGATTTCGGAGTCGAGCCCGACAAAGACCTCGGAGCAGTCATCGGTGACAGTTCATTCGGTACCGAGGTAACCGAAAACCTCCGGCTACTAACCTCAGTACCAAGCCACCGGTATCGATCGGTGTCGGTACCAAAACCTATTGTACCCAGTCTTCCAGACTAGAAATCGATTCCAAACTCGGCATCGATGGCAGAGAGCCTGATAAGCGAAGCATGGAAGGCACCGACCATAAGGGTAATGAGGACATCGGTACCGACTTCGGTACCGTGTCTGATACCGATGAATGAAGGTCAACCAGTGGCAACTCAATCGGCCTCGGGGGAACCGAGAGTTGCGGATCCGAGTCATCGGAACCGAGCCTTCGGTACCGCCGCGAGACGGTACCAAGGCGAGTCAGTACCCAGTCCTCCAGACTGGAGATCGATTCCAGACTCGGCATCGAAGGAAGCGAGGCTGTCGATGCACATCTGGAGGGTACCGACGTCGGTGGTAGTATCGGTGTTGGTACCGATAATGGAAAGTCAATCTGGGGAGTATCCACTGGTCCCGAAGGCACCGAGGACGCCAGATGACGATCCCTGGTGAGGAGTGTTTCATCCAACACCAGTGCCGATGCCGGGGTATCGGTACCGCTCGAAGCGGATGCCACCACCGTACACGGCTTAGGTATGTTCTGTGGGGGGTGAACCCCAGGAACAACCTGAAACCCCTTATACACTTTGGAGACCGAAGACTCCCGCCGGGGTTTTGAAGCCAGTGGGCCGTCGAGGGCAAGGCCGGAGCCGTCTACATGCTGTGCATGAGACCTACCACTCGAGGACTGGCTAGTCTTAACAGACTGTTTGTGGGTTACCTGATCCTGTGTGGAAGAAGAAGGGGACGGTGCCCCGAAGTTGGAGGGCAACCATGTATCGAGGGAACCTCGATGTTGAAGACGTCTTCTCACCAAACTGTTGTCAGGACCCAAGCAGGTTAGACACCGACTTCAAGGGTCTAAAAATAAAGTTGTACCGCCACAGTCTGAACATTTCTTGGAGAAAGTGTCTGGCGGTTCCATGAAGGAAAAAGAAGAGGCCTAGAAGGCCTAAGAGACCGTGGGGCACTATGAAGAAAAAATATCCCGTGGAAAAGGAAGATTTTACAAGAAAAGAAAAGAAAACACCGGCGGTACCGGTGGCGTCGGGAAGACAGCCGCGACCACAAGAAAACTAAGAAATAAGAACAAGAATTTTCTGCGGTGACAGGAGGACGTCCTGCCGGCTCCGTGGAAAAACAAAAACTGAGGAGAGGCAGTTGGGAAAGGCGGGAAGGCAGCACGCAGGCGTGCTGGGATGCTTCCAAAAGCTCTTGATTGGACGCTGGGAAGCATTCCCACGCAGACTCCGTCGGTACCGACGTACCCATATGTGAAGACTCATTCCTGCTTGTTCCTGGAGATAAAGTATTTCCTGATATTGCCTTTCAATTTTCCACCTTGCAGCTTCATGTTATGCCCTCTCGTTTTATATTTACTTATCTCTATAATCTAAAAAACAAACTAAGGAAAGTAAGTGAGGTGGCTCACAATAAATTTCAAAGTGGTTAGGAGCAGCAAAAGCAGCGTTATGACTTGAATACAAAGCTAAGGGAGCTGCAGGTAGAAGAAAAAGTGTTAGTTCTTATTTCATCCACCCCCCATAAATGCACTGCAAGATGGAGAGGGCCTATGGTTGTTCTGCGCCAAGTAGGAGCTTCAGATTATGAGGTAGTGAATGAAAGAAGGAAAAGGCGGTATAGAAAACTTGTTAAATAAATAAATAAATAAACAAATATATAATATAAATGTGTTACAGCCTTGGAAGAACGGGGGGTATGGGTGGCAGAGGTACATGCAGATCAAGAGGATTAGGACCCCAAATTGGTGAAATAGTGGCACCCAATTTGACACCTAGTAAAGAAACAGAAGTTAAGGAGGTCCTATGCCAATTTGAGGATGTGTTGTCACCTCTTCCAAGGTGTACCCCATGGATCTCTCATGAGATTATTACACCCTGAGAGGAAGTGATCAGATAACGCCCCTATAGATTGCCGAAAACTAAAAGACAGGTTCGGGAGATGGAGCAATTGGGCATTATTGAGTAGTCAAAAAGTCCCTTGAGTAGTTCTATTGTTCTGGTTCCAAAGCCAGATGGAACATGGAGATTTTATATTGATTTCCGCTGAGCAACACCACAATTTGATGCCTACCCCATGCCACGCATAGAAGACCTATTCGAAAGATTAGGGGAGGCCCAGTATTTGACTACATTGGATATGAGAAAAGGGTACTGGCAGGTCCCCCTAACAATGGAATCGAAGCCAAAAACTGCATTCAGTATGCCAGTGGGCTTATATCAATTCAGATGAATGCCCTTTGGACTCAATGGGGCTGCTGCAATCTGCCAACGCTTGGCTGATGCCCTTTTATGGGGGCACCAAGACTATGCCATGGCTTACATGAATGATAAAATTATTTTTAGTAAGGACTAGGACACCCATTTAATGAAAGTAGGGGCGGTCCTCACGTCATTCGGGAAGGCAAGTTTAACTGTAAACTCTCAGAAATGCTCTTTGATCAAAGGGAGATCAAACATCTAGACCACTTCGTGGGTTACGGGCAGATTAAGCAACTCCTAGGTAAGGTGGAAAGTATTCGGTCCTTCCCTCTACCTACTACTAAGGAGCAATTGAGAGGGTTCCTGGGCTTAGTAGGTTACTATCGCCGATTCATCCCTCAGTTTAGAGTTGTCCTACCCCCTAACTGAGATGCTTAAGAAAGTCCACTCTAATCAGTTGTGGACACAAGATATCCTAGAAGCATACAATGGCTTGTAAAACGTGTTATGCAGGGAACTGATGCTCCAGGTCATTGATTTTTCTGGTGAATTCATCCTGCAAATGGATCTGCTGTGGGGCTCGGGGCAGTCCCATCTCAAAGACAGAATGGGGAAGAGCATCTGGTTATGTATTTAAATAGGAAGCTATTACAACACGAAAGAAACTATGCCACTAAAGAAAGAGTGTCCAGCTATAAAGTGGGCTATAGACGCTCTAAAATATTATCTGGTGGAATGCCATTTCACTCTGGTCACAGATCACACCCCTCTACAGTGGCTTCATAGGATGAAAGATAATAATGCAAGGTTAACCCGGTGGTATCCTTCCCTCCAAGCATATATCTTTACCATTGAGCATAGGGGCAGGGAAGCAGCACATTAATGCGGATGCCTTATCCTGTGTTGCTGACTCTTCTGGGGAGAGTAGCAATAAGTAGGGGGGGATATGTAAGGAGTAACACCGGGACATACAGGGAACCCTAGGGAAAAGGGGGACTATGAAGAACAGGGTACCAAAGCAGAGGACAGGAAACCCTGGAAAGTGGACATCCAGTCTTGTGGGAGGGCTCCTTAAAACATGTCAGAATAGAAAACTGGCAAGGGAGGATGAGCTAGGGTAGGACAGGAAACAGGAAATAAAAAGACTCACAGGGAGGCTGGGGAGAGGAACCAGCAGAGTCCATGGAGACAGAGCCATGGCAGCTGGAAACTGAAAACTCTGCAGAGCCCATGGAGACAGAAGCCATGGAACAGAACTCACATGCTGATACTGATCTGGAAGACCTGCCAGATGACAGCGAGATGCAGATAAGGTGAAGGAAAACCCTGATTTGTTTTGGAAATACTTTTATACTTTCTAAGGGAAAAGAAAGA
Organism: Ichthyophis bannanicus; assembly: GCA_033557465.1. NCBI lineage: Eukaryota > Metazoa > Chordata > Amphibia > Gymnophiona > Ichthyophiidae > Ichthyophis > Ichthyophis bannanicus. The sequence continues at coordinate 342,574,567 of CM066035.1, forward strand.
CTGGCTGTGAGCCATTTTGGCCTTTCTGTTTTGCTTGTTCTTGGCAGTGTGAGCGGGTCAGTGTGCAAAGGAAACAATGATAGGGAGGTTGCTGCCACAGCCCTAGAGTTACTTAGATACCTGGGCTGGAACCTTTTCTTTTGAAAGGCAGAGGAGTATGGCACAGCCATTCCACTGGACCAGTGTAGGCTGTGTTTCTGCTGTTTATGTTTATTAAAGTGCTACTGTCTTGCTGGATAACCATAGCTGTACAGCTCACAGATATAAAGGAGTACTGCACAGCTAACTCAACAAACTAAGCACAGGCTGTTTGTGCTAAGCTGGAGGAGATGCTGTTTGGACTTAGAGAAGTGTCATCTGTTGCGACTGCCTGTATCTAACCTTCCCGGGATTCCATTCCTCTGGGAATCGAGCACATTGACAAATGTTAAAAAGCATCAGGCCCAGCACAGATCCCTGGGGTACTCCACAATTCAACTTTCTCCATTGAGAAAATTGGCCATTTAGCCCTATTCTCTGGTTTCTATCTTTTATCCAGTTACTGATCCACAATACTACATTGCCGCCAATCCCATGGCTTTTTAATTTTGCCAAGAGTCTTTCATGAGGGACCTTGTCAAAGGCTTTCTGAAAATCCAGATATACTATATCAACCGGCTCATCTTTGTCTACCTGTTTATTCACACCTTCAAAAAAATATAACAGATTATTAAGACAAGACTTTCCTTGGCTAAATACATATTGGCTTTCTCCCATTAAACCATGGCTATATGTTCAGTAATTTTATTTTTTATAATAGTTTCTAACATTTTGCCCGGTACTGACATCGGGGTTCATCGGTCTGTAGTTTCCTGGATCACTGCTGGAACCCTTTTTAAAAATTGGAGTTACATTGGCCACTCTCCAATCCTCAGGTACTACAGATGATTTTAAGGATATAGTTCACAGATTACTAAGAGTAGGTCTGCAGTCTCATATTTTAGTTCTTTCAACACCCTTGGATGTATACCATCTGGTCCAGGTGATTTGCTACTCTTCAATTTATCAAACAGTTGTAATACATCCTCCTGGTTTATCGATATTTCTTTCAGCTCTTCTGCTACATCACCTTTATATATGATTTCAGGCACGGGTAACTTCCCTAATTCTTCAGTAAATACTGAAGCAAAGAATTCATTCAGTCTTTCTGCTATGGCCTTGTCCTCCCTTAGCACCTCTTATCCCACTACCTTGAGGGTCTAATCCTTCAAGGAGGCTCTCAATAGAGGCTCAAACGGGGCTCTTTCAGACACAGAGAGGACCATGCTAAGGTCCTAGGACAGAACTGGGGGACAGCAAGGTGGTCTCAAGTGCTTGACCCCCCGAAGAAAACTGACTACATCCCAGTAAGAGGCAAGATACATACCCTGTACCCGGCCCTGGAACCAAGCCAAGGCCGCCACCTGCACCTTCAAGGAGTTCAATGCCAGATCCTTTTCAAGGCCAGCCTGCAGGAAAGCCAAAATATCCAGGAGAGCGGTACCTAGGGGTCACACATCTCTCTCTTGGCACCATGCCTCAAACATTCGCCAGACCTGCACACAGGACAAGAAAAGTGGAATGCTTTTGCACCTGCAGCAAGGTATCAACCACCTTGGGGGCATATTCTTTTACGCCTCAAGCGTGCCCTTTTCAAGAGCCAAGCCATAAGCGAGAACTGATACACATCTGGCATCCAGACAGGACAATGTATCAAAACCCAAGCTCCCATCTTAAGTTGGGCCAAGGCAGGGAAAAAAATCAGATTAGGTAACCACCTGCTCCTCCACCAAAGTCCCCAAACCTTCATTGGGAGGACTTGACAACACCAGCGCCACCTGTGGCCCTTCCTCTGCCAGGACCGACAGTCCTCCCTGCAAGGAGGGAGACCTCCAATCAGGGGACCCCTCCCCAAGGCCTTGCTGCATTAAAAAGGCCTGATGCAGCAATAACAGAAACTCCATGGAAAAAGGCGACTTGCTCCCACTGTTCAGATCCCCTCCAACTACCATGGAGTTTCTCTGTGCTCCGAAGCAGAAGAAATTGCAGACAAAATGGTAGCCATTCCTGCCGAAACTGCGGGTGACCTGGTTTCCTCTGAAGGGTGCTTGCAGCCAGAAAGCCCTCCTGCGGCTGCATCTGATGCAGTTGGGCTGCCACTAAGCTCTCCGTAGCAGCCGTGCTCTCCTTAACACAGACAAAGCAGAGTCGTACCGTGGAGAGCAAGCTCCTGAGGCTACCGCATGCTGCACAATAGTCCCTTTATGGGTCAGCCATGTGCACGCCACAATGGAACCTCCCCTGCCTTTACTCACCGGCTCCTGGAGGTCCCTGCTGTCTGCCGCTGCTTCTCCTGATGCTGCCTACTGATCCTTTTTTTAAAAAATATAGATTCAAGCAGGAGTAGAGAGCCCAAACCCTGCCCTTCTCCCAAGAATTGGGGAGGAGGAAAAGGGAGTAGCAGCTGTCTTCTACTCCCAGAGGAAACCGAGAAGCAGCTAGAGGAAAGGCTGGGGGAGGGCTTCTGCACCCCAAAATCGCAGCCCAGCATTTAACTAAGGAAAAACAACAAACAGCCAGCATATGCCTATGCTCATCCACCTGCTGGAGACTGAGAATACTGGCTCTGCAGGGAAGCACAGGCTACTTAAGGGAAACGTTTTGAGCTTGCTGCTCAGTCTCCCCCTGCTGGTTGATGAGCATAACCCACGTGTCTGGACTGGACTAGAGGGATGAACTGGAAATAGTTTTTTTGTATGTTTGGTTCTGAAACATCCTACTTCTGCTCTGCATCTGTTATTGGAAGAGTTTTATTGGTGAGTCTGGGAGTGTTCCATATGAATGAATAATAATGTCCTATCAAACTGATATCCAAAGGCTTAGGCGTTCGCTGGCAAATGCATAATTAGACCATGTATTTTCAAAAAAGATAAGATAATGTCAGGCTGTTTAAATTGCAGAATGGCCAGGTATCTGTATACTTGTGGGGCATGTTAGGAGAGAAGCAAGAAAATTATCCAGATAGTGGCAATATTCAACCATTATTCAGGTAAGTTATATGTTTAGTGTAGGCCTGCGGAATATCAGGCCTAGTTTAAACAGATAATACAATGACCATGCCATTAATCTCTTTATATTCAGCGCTGCTATCTATATGGATAGTGACACAGAATGCACAGATTAAGTCAAATGGGAGGGTAGCATGTAACAAGCCAGTGGGCTGAAAATTTATCTCTGTTTGTGTAGCTTGTGCTGCAAGATCAGACCCAAAAGGAGGGGGGGGGGGCGGGGGAGTAGAAGCAAAAGTTGGCTCAGGGTGCTACAGTCCCTTTAGCTGACCCTGTATGCGTGTCTCTCTCATGGCCCACTTTGCAGGCTTCCTCCAGTCTCTCTCATAACCCCCTCCCCCACCACCAGCCACACCCAGTCTCTTTCATTACCCCCCCCCCCCGACTTTACCCAGTGTTTGTCTATCATAATCTGCCCCAGGCTTTACCCATTCTCTCTCTCATATACCCTACTCCCTTCATCCAGTCCCTCTTTCACTCATTCTTGTCCCTAGCTGCAGCTTTTCAAAAATGTGGCAGCCACACTTCCCCCACCATGATTAGTTCTGCATAGTGGACCTGCATAGTGGAGAAAATTCGGACTAGTTTCCACATTTCAAGTCTCATGAGACTTCATACTGCGAGATCAGCCTGAACTTCCTGCACTGCGTGGCTCCACCAGAGAGCCAATCATGGTGGGAGAAGGATGAACCACGCAATTTTGACTAGGCTCACAAAGACAAAATTAGTCCTTACCTGCTAATTGTCTTTCATTGAGTCTCTCCAGTCCAGTCCAGTCCAGTCACGTTTGGGTAGTCACCATCCACCATCAGCTGGAAACGGAGCATGTCAGACTTTTGATGTCACAGGCTAAGAGCTCCTCCTTCAGCTCCAGAAGGCCAGTGTTCTATTGACAAAGCAGATATTTAAGAGGAGTAGATCAAAGCATCAGCCAACAAAGCAAGACCTTTCAGGCAAGTTACACATCAGAACAGGAGAACCAATAGAGTCTACACAAACCAACTATGTACAGCAGTGGGCTAACAGCAAAAGCAGGAACAGTGAGGCCCTAACACCCACCCACAATTGAGGAGCACCCAGTGAAATGGATCTTCTTCTTACAGCAGCTCCCCTACTTTTTATCAGCCGGACACAACTTCTGTGTCAGTTCTGACACCTGAATTACCAAGAAAAAGAGAAGAACAAACTCCTGCATTGATGGGAGGGTCCTGGACTAGACTGGAGGGGCTCAAGGAAAGACAATTAGCAGGTAAGAACAAATTTTGCCTTCCTAATCGTCCCTCCAGTCCAGTCCATTCATGTTTGGGATATACCAGAGCAATACTTAAAGATGGGAGGGACCCGCGAGTCCGGCCTGAAGCACTGATGCCCCGAAGCCAGAGTCATGTGCCGACATGCAAGAATGTCCAGGTTGTTGCCCTACAGATATCCACTGGCGGTACCAGCCAATGTTCCACCTATGAGGAAGCTTGGTGGAATGTGTATGCAACTCCAATGGAATCATCTTGCCCTTCAGAAGACAGGCCGAGGAAATGGCCTCCTTCATCCAGCGGGCAATGGACACTTTCGAGGCCACTTCTCCCTTTCGAGGGCCTCTGAATAAGAGTCAGTCAGTCAATCGGTTTTACGGAAAGCTTCAGTACTCGTGAGATACTGGTGCAACACCCAATGCACATAGAAACATAGGCCATGTAGTCTTTTTCCGCTGTCATGTTTTGTTTCTATCTAGTCTGCCCTTCCATATCAACTACAATAGTCCTCTTTTTACCTTCAGAGATCCTCTGTCTCATGCTTTTTTGAATTCAGATACTTCTTGTGTCCACCACCTCCAGGATACGCAAGCATTTGTCCTCTGCCGAATTCCCCAGATGAGGGAAAGCCGGAAGAGAAACTACCTGATTCAGATGGAACGGAGAGATCACCTTTGGCAGAAAGGAAGGCACCATCCGGAGCACAACCTTTTCCTTAGAGAAAACCAAGAAGGGTCTCCAGGCACAAGAGGGCCTGTAACTCAGACATGCGGCATGCTGAACAAATGGTCACCAAGAAGACAGTCTTCAAGGTAAGATCCTCGAGTGAAGCTTGCATCAGCAGCTCGAAGGGTGGTCCCGTAGGGGCTGAAAGTACCAGATTGAGGTTCCAAGGTGGAATGACCACCCATGAGGGTGGATGAACCTGCTTTATGGCCCTCATGAAACGGGACACATTTGGATGCACCGATAACGCGGTCTACAACACTCGGCCCCTGTAACAGGACAGGGCAGCAACTTGAAACTTTAGGGAATTCAGGGCAAAGCCCTTACTGAGACCCAACTGCAGAAAAGTCAAGACATCTGGGAGAGAGGCCGAAAACACCCACAGCCCTCTATCGTCACACCAATTCTCAAAAATACACCAAATTCTCATGTAGGTCAGAGAGGTGGATTGCCTTCTGACCTTCAAAAGAGTAGAGACCACTGCCGTTGAGTAACCCCAACATGTCAACTGCACCCACTCAAGAGCCAGACCATAAACAAGAATCGATCCACCTGCGGCATTAGAATGGGCCCCTGTGACAACATATTGGTGCCTCCCAAGCAGGTTCATGGCTCTGCTATCGTCAGGAACACGAGGTCTGCATACCACGACCTGCACGGCCAATCCGGCACTGTGAGGATCACCGAGCCCTTGTGAGCTTCTATGTGTTGCCGGAGATGCCCTATGAGAGCTCAGGGAGGGAACACGTACAGCAGCCCCTCGCTCGGCCAGAGCTGTGCCAGGGCATCGAGGTCCTAGGACATGCACTCCTGGCAACTGCTGAAGAACCTGCTCACCTTGCTCCTTTTGGTATGACCTTTGGTATCACCTTTTGGAGAACGTTACCATAGGGTCCATGATGGCTTCTCCCCAGCAGACAGTGAAGTCATTGAACACTGCCGCATTCAGTTCCTTTTGCCGGGATGCAACCAGTGACGACTCAGGAAATCCGCCTGAACGTTCTTTTGCCGGCCACATGGATCGCTGAGAGAGCCGAGAGATGCTGCTCTGCCCAAAACAGTAGTGTGCAACTCTCCTCCACCAAGACTGTGCTGCCTGTACCTTCCTGGCGATTGATATAGGCCACTGTGGTTGCATTGTCGGAACAGACTTACACCACACGGTAAGCCAGCTGATCCTGGAAGACCTGCAGTGCCAGAAAGACTGCCCGTATCTCTGGCTGGTCGATCGACCAAATCCATTCCTCTGGCGACCATTTCCCCTGTGCCACCTGAGACTCGCAATGTGCCCTCCAGCCCATAAGGCTGGCATCCGTTATGAGCAGCACCCATTGTGGGGGCTCCAAGGTCATTCCTGCCGCCAGGTGCTCCAGGAGCAGCCACCAACCAAGCTCGCCCAAGTCTCCAGAGGACAGACCAAACATCTCAAAAGGAAATGACATATGAGATGACCAACGGGAGAGCAAGGCATGTTGGAGAGGCCTCATATGTGCTCGTGCCCAAGGCACCAGGTCCAGGGCCACCACCATGGACCCAGGAGCTGTAGATAATACCACACTGATGACGCGGTCATGTAGAGGAACTTCCTGACCTGGAATTTCAGCTTCTGTGCCCTGTCATTAGGCAGGTACATGAGACCTACCACAGTACCGAACTGCGCCCCCAAATAAATGAGGCACTGGACAGGCTGCAAGTGACTCTTGGCTGCATTGGAGGCTCCACAACAACTTCATCAACTTCTGTGTAGTAGAGCAACTCTTGGCTTCCAACTTTGCCCTGATGAGCCAATTGTCCAGATACAGGTGTACCAACACCCCGTCCTGCCGCAGGGCCACAGTCACCACCACCATGATCTTGGTGAAGATTCACGAAGCAGTAGTGAGCCTGAATAGTAAGGTCTGAAACTGAAAGTGGCCCATAGGCACGGCAAAACACAGGAACTGATGATGATCCGGATGGGGATATGCAGGTATGCCTTTGTTAATTCTAGGCTGTAAGAAACTTGCCTTGTTGGACTGCCAGAATGACAGAGCACAAGGTTTCCATCCAAAAGTACAGAATCCTCAACGAGCGGTTCACATGCTTAAGGTCCAATATAGGCCGAAAGGTGCCATCCTTTTTGGGAACCACAAAATAAATGGAGTAACAACGAAGGCCACGAACGGGGACCGCTGCCTGGAGGTCTAGAAGTTGTTGCAAGCCTCCTGGACTGCCTGCAGTTTCAAGGGGGCTCAACAAGGAGACTGCAGAAAAGCTGGGGCAAGAGGTCAAGCGAAATCCATGGCGCAACTTCTCCACATGATCTCCAGCACCCACTGGTTGGTGATGATATTGGTCCAGGCAGAGTAAAACTGTTGTAACCAATCTCCTACAGGAATCAACTCCTCCTGGGCCTCCCTGGCATCATTAGAATTTCTTAGCAGAGGGCACTGGAGCGGAGTAGGCTCCCCTATTGGACCCTTGGAAGCCCTGAAAGGACTGTCCCCTCTGCAGAATGCGTCCCCGTAGGTATGTGACAAAGTGAGTCACCTGGAACCTCCCAAAATCCCTGGGCTGACCCCGAGTCGCATTCCCTTTCTTGAGCCCCTTGGGTCTGGCAAGTGGGCTTCTTTATTATCGCTGAGGTCCTTCACTAACTTATTCAGCACCTCCCCAAACGGTAATGTCTCCTTGAAAGTGAGCTTACTGAGCAGAATCTTGGAGGAGACGTCTGCAGACCAGTTTCAGAGCCACAAGAACCTGCAGGCCGCAATAATTGAAGCCATGGTGTTAGACATAGCCTGCACCAGGTCATAAAAGGCGTCTGCAAGATAAGTCGAGGCTTGACTGCTTCCTGCACACTCACCACAGACTCTTCTACCGTGGTGGCTAGCTCCTGAAGCCAATGGATAGAAGCTCTGATGACGTAGGCCCTGCAGATAGAGGCCTGCAGTAAGAGGGCATTCATGTCAAAGGCCTGTTTCAAGAGAGATTCCAACTTGTGGTCCTGTAAATCCTTCAAGGCTGCACCCCCTTCCATGGGGATCGTGGTAGTCTTAGTCATGGCTGCTATTAGGGCATCCACCACGGACATTTTAAGGAGATCTCTCTCTGCCTCTGGAACAGGGTACAGATGGGCCATCGTCCCCCTCCCCCACCGGAGACCGGCCTCCGGCACCTCCCATTACACCTCGATCATTTTCTTATCATCCAATGCACTGGGAAACAGGTCTGAGAAGGGATCCTCTAGAGCAGTGGTTCAACCTTTTTTGTACCGTGACCCCTTTTACCATTGGTCAACTTGTGATGACCCCCAATGATAAAATGAAATGTGTCTCTCTTCCTTTACCGTTAACGCATTGTCGCTGTAATCATTTGTTGAATTATTAATATTGTGGAGGCCCCTGGCCCAGGCAACAGCCTATAAGCCTAGGGCTGCACTTGTTAGTCCTTTAATTAAAGAGTTTTCTTCCTCATCCAGCGCCAGGGCTGCTGGGACTTGTAGTTGTGTTGTTTAAAAAAACAAGTAGTGTGAAGACCGAGGGTTTACAAGGCAAAACACAGGAATTTATTTCTTTTTCTAAAGAGCATTATGGCTCAACGCAAAACAAACAGGATTCTTTTTACAAACAATAATCCATAGGCATTTATACCAAACCAAACAATGAAACTGCTTTATGTAGCTTTTTAACATGTGTCGCTGTTTTTTAAATCATTCAGCAATCAAGCAAGGTTTCTCTTCTCTTCAAACCCAAAAGAAATATCCTTTCGTCAGCAACAGGGTTCTTTAGCATTCCTGGCTAAACACATTTCTCCCTGTTTCCACACTGCCTTCTAGGACATTCAGGTTATAGGCTTTTCCCTTCTTTTATCCACGAACCTTTTATTCTGCCTTCTGGCACAGAGAACAATCCATTACTGAATCTTCAGATCCCTCATCAGATTCATAATAGTCTATCTGCATTTTCTCGGGACCTGTGTCTGGTAAATCTGGCTTTAAGCCATCATGAAAAACTTCAGGCTTAATATTCTCTAAAAGTTCCAGAACCTTTCTCCACTGAGGCTTTTCCCTATGCACAGGGTTTCCACCAGGAACATGGAGATTCTTTTCTTGCATCAAATGACACAATGCTTCTAACTGGCTTACAATGTATAAAAATATACAGAAACCCAAAATGGTGAATAAATTGAAATATTTTAGAAAAAGATTCACCAATGAAAACCCCGTTTCAATTTTTGTCGGAGCGTGTCGAGGGAGGGTAAGAATGGAAATCTGACCCACACCAGACGACAAGCTACTTTTATTCGTTTTGAGGTTCTCCACCTTCAAAAATTTTTTAATATAGAAAAAAACTTTACTCATCTGTCCAAATATCTTTATCCTGTTATAAACTCTCCACCGTTGCAAGATTCCATTGTACTTCACACGACGCGCGCGTTTCGGGAATAATCCCTGCTTCAAGTGTTTTCTACTAATTCATGAGCAAAAGCAACTGTGTCCCAGAAAACGCCGTCACACAGCTTGAGGCTAGGCTGGAGGGACTGTGGTCTCTAGTCCCATGGCTGCTCCTTGTGGCCTTGGGCAAGCCACTTAACCCTCCATTGCCTCAGGTACACTTAGATTGTGAGCCCTTCGGGGACAAGGGAATAAAAAAGTACCTGTTAGTATATACATGTAAACCGCTCTGATGCATAAGTAAAGGGCGGTATATCAAATGCCTAAACCATAACCATAAACCATAACCCTGGCTTTCCTTCTGACTAGGGCTTTCACCTCTGAGATTCCCCCGGAGGTCTCCACCGTTCTTCACGGTGAACTCTCTGGGCCTTTCTCTGGTGCTTCTCTCCCCACTGAATTCTCCAGTGTTCCCCCTGGTCAGCTCTCTCGAGTGCTGGTTTCCTGTATCTTTCCTTCCAGCGTGCTGCTTCCCTTTGTCCCCCTTTCCAGGGGTGCTGCTGCGTGTGCTGCCTTGTCCTGGTACTCCTGTTCCTGTTGCCCTCTCTCTGGCTGTTCTCTCCGTTCTCCTCCAATATTTCCCTGGGTTTATAAGAGTGTCTCTGAACTACCGTGCACTCCCCTTCACCCAGGTGCCCCTTATTACTTTCCAAGCCTGCCCTTGGATTAGCAGAGCTTGGGTGTGTCCTGTCCTCAGTAGCTGCGTGTTTTTTTTCTCTGCCTGCAGTTTGAGAGCTACTGATTCCTTGCCTGTCTCTTTCTTTAAAGGTAAATGTCTGATTTTCTTCCAATGACACAGTCCAAAAACGTGACTAGAGTGGAAAAACAATTTTATTTAGCAAAAGCCTCTTGTCAAAATTGTTTTTCCATTCTAGTCACGTTTTTGGACTGTGTCTTTGGTTTTTAACGTGATTTCTTGCCTTTTTTGTTGGATGATTTTCTTCCAATTCCATGGACTCAGCCATACTCTCCTCATCACAATATATTATAGGCCTTTGCATTGTTTTTATTTATAAAATTTACTTATTTAAACCACAATCCAAACAACAAGTAACAGTATTTGATTTCAAAATTATGATGATTTTGTAGTCAAATCACTAATATGAAATACAATTATTTTTTCTACCTTTGTTGTCTGACCAATTTATTCTCTGATCATGCTGGTCCCGATCTGAGACTTCTGCTTTCCTGTCTTCTCTTAGCTCTCTTTCTGCGGTCTATGGTCCTTCTTTCATTTTCTTCACTTCTTTCCATCAGCCTATTTCCAGTCCCAGTAACCCTCCCCAGTATCAGCCCCTTTCCAGTCCTCACTCCCAGTACCTTCCAATGTCAACTTGCATTCCCATGACTGCCACTGGTGTCCATTCCCTTCCAGTTCCCCTCCTTCCCCACTGACCAGTCCCTTCTAGTACAAATACAGTACCATGGCAGCCCCTCTCAGATCCACTCCCTTCCAGTTCCATTCTCCCATCCCCTCGTATCAGCCCATTTGTAGCCTTAGCCCCCAGTTTTCTTCCAGGGCCAGCAGCTCTATTCTCCCCTCCCCACAATCAGCCCATTCCCAGTCGAAGCCCCCCAATCAGCTCACTTCGTGCTAGTCCCCCCTCAACCCCATTACCAGTGCTAGTCTCCCCTAATCAGCCCAATACCAGTCCTACCCCCCCATCAGCTCATTACCAGTCCTAGCCTCCACTAATCAGCCCATTTCCAGTCATAGCCCGCCCGATCAGCTCATTTCCAATGCTAGCCTCCCATCAGCCCATTACCAGTCCTACCCCACCCCATCAGCCCATTACCAGTCCTAGCCTCCCCTAATCAGCCCATTACCAGTCTTACCCCCCATCAGCCCATTACTATCCCCTCCATCAGCCCATTACCAGTCCTAGCCTCACCGATCAGCTCATTTCCAATGCTAGCACCCCATCAGTCCATTACCAGTCCCAACCACCCCCTTGATCAGTCCATTCCCAGTCCTAGCCTTTCCTAATCAACCCATTACCAGTTCTAGCCCCCCCATCTGCCAATTATAATCCTAACCCGCACTGTCTCTCCCCTCTGTCCAGCATTTATCCCGTCTGTCCAGTATGTCCCTCTGTCTCTCCCCTCCATGTCAGCCTCCCTCTGTCCATGTCAGCCCCCCTCCCTCCCTCCTTCCATGTCAGCCCCCTATCTCTCCATGTCATCCCCCTCCCTCCCCCCTCCCTCCCTCCCCCCCATGTCAGCCCCCCTCCCCCCATGTCGGCCCCATTGCAGGTTCCCTGCCCCCTCCTCCCCTCTCCCTATGTCTGCCTCCTTCTTTTGCAGCCGCGGCTCCCTGTCTCTTAGGGAACCATGGCTGTGCTTGTGAAGCCGTTGCGGAGTCTTTCTGCCTCTAAACAGGCTCCATGCAGCATTGCCCTGCCTCCAAAGGAAGTGGTAAAGAACTTCTTTTGGAGGCAGGACAATGCTGCATGGAGCCCTTTTACAGGCCCAGCCACGGTTCCCTAAGAGGCAGGGAGCTGCGGCTGCAGAAGATTGGAGTCGGTGAGATTGCCGCTGCCGAGAAGCAGACTTGGCAGCGGCAGCAACTTGTGTGCTTTTTTAAAAAGATTTTTAACTTGGCGGAGTGAGGCGACCCCTGCTAAATCCTGTGGCGACCCCCGTGGGTGTCGCGACCCACAGGTTGAGAACCGCTGCTCTAGAGGCTCTTCCACCACTGCAGGGGCTAGAGACATAGTCGGTGCAATCAACGACTGAGTGATCAAGGCTGGAAGCTCTTCCTGATGGAACATGCAAAACACCCCAGGGTCCTTTCCATATGGGATCTCACCCTCTTCCAATTCCTGAGCCCCTGTCTCCCCCCAGAGATCAAAGGGGCCCTCTCCAAGCTCCTCTGAACCAGAAGAAGAGAGGGAAGCCTGTTCCCCCCCAGGCAACCCCCTCTCCCATGCATCCTTCATGTGAAGACTCACCTCCCAGCTGGAGGCAGGTCATCAGGTCATTAGGTACTGTCCCCTTACAAACTGCCCCTGTAGGATGAATGGCTGGTGCACTGGCCTTTTGCTACTTTAAGCAATATGCCTTGTGCATCGCTAATATGAAGTAGGGGGAGAAGAGGGATTCTGCTGCTATATTAGCTGAAACGGGAGCTGTCCCCGGTGCTTAAGCCAGCTGCACCTTGTGTTTAACTTTCATCACCTCCCCAGACTCTGATATGGCTGGCTTCTGCAAAATGGCTGCTCTTCCTGCCCAAACCATGGCCTCAGAAGGAACAGGCAACTGCGCACTCGGCAGCTCCGAATTGTAAAGCATGGTCAATAAAAATTCTCTGCTGCTAGTGATAGCCTCTGCAAATGCCATGAGAATTTAAACCACAGCCCCCGGTACAAATGACACAGTGGGAGACCACGCTGTGCATGCAACCCCGATGACCTATCACTTGAGCGGGAATCCAGCTAAACGACTGCCGGGTTAATTTATTTTTATTTTATTTATTTAATGCTTTTCTATACCGCACTATTTATCATCAGAGCGGTTCACAAGTAACATATGTTGTGCAATGCAGAACAGTCTAACATTGGACTTACAATGAACAGGGAAGATAAAACATGGTGAACAGGATAACTATATACACTATGTACAAATTAGTATTATGGTTGCACATAATATTCGGCAGTATTTACAAAAAGCTCAATGGTGGCTATATAAATCTACATATTTCTATTGTTACTCCGGGGTTTGTTAGGGAAGGTTGTAGTGAATGGATTAAGTGCACTAATTGTAGAGCGGAGGGGTTACTCTGTGTAAGCTGCTATGGGTCGGGGTGAGGACGTCTAGGTAATGTTGTCTGAAATGGAGAAGTGTTGCAGGAAGAGATGATGTTTGAGCGCCTTCCTGAACTGAGAGAAGTTGCTTATGGCGCGGAGGTCTGGTGGGAGGGCGTTCCAGCAAGAGGGTGCATATAGTGCAAAGGCACGTTTTCTCGTAGTCTTGGAGCATTTGGTGATGGCTTTTGGGAGAAGTATGGTATTGCAGGCGGTAGATCTCCTTGATCTGTTGAGGGGGGTGGGGTGTATAAGGTCTGAGAGGGAGGTGGATGTGCTTCTGTTAATTGCCTGAAATGTCATTGTTAAGGTCTTGAATGTGATTCTGTACTGTACAGGGAGCCAGTGTAGATATTTGAAGATGGGGTGATATGGTCTTTTCTTGATGCTCCATAGAGTGTTCTTGCTGCAGCGTTCATCGCGAGCTGCAGGGGGTTTAGCGAGCTCTTTCGGAGGCCCAGCAGTATAGAGTTGGTGTAATCAAAATGAGGCATTATTAGGGCTTGAAAGACTGTTCAGAAGTCATTTGGTTCTAGAATCCGTTTCATGTGGCGTAGTATCCAAACTTTGTGGTAAATTGCCCTTACGGTATTGCCTATTTGGGAGTGCATGTTAAGGCGCTGGTCGAGTGTTACGCCAAGGTATCGAATCGTCGTCTTGGAAATGAGTTTTGCGTTGCGTACCTTGAGTGATGCGGGAGGGGCGAATGTCTGGTCTCTGCTGATGAAGAGAACCTCTGTCTTTTTGAGGTTTATTTTGAGTTTTTGTGTATGTAGCCAGTCTTCGACAGCGTCGAAGCATGCTGAAAGCTGGGAGAGGTCTGGTTGATCTGTGGATATTGGGGTGAACATTAGGACATCATCAGCATATACTAGGCAGTTAATGTTGAATATTAACTATTCCTCTAATGTACTCAAGGCTATTATCTCGCTTAGTTGTGACTCTCTCAACACTTCTTCACACTTCTTTATTAAACTGGGTCTCAGACTTGTATCAGTACATCTTTACGGGATTGTCTCCCCGTTGTACCATTCTTGCATCAATGACCACAGTATATAAAGGTTTTCATACACTTGCATTCAATGACCTAATAGCAATCTTCTCTGAAACTTATCACAATTGGCCATACATGAATGCAGTAAGTAGAAAAACAAATGACAGCAATAAGATCTTTTACAAGATAAGTTTTTCTACTTACTGCATTCGTGTATGGCCAATTGTGATAAGTTACAGAGAAGATTGCTATTAGGTCATTGAATGCAAGTGTATGAAAACCTTTATATACTGTGGTCATTGATGCAAGAATGGTACAACGGGGAGACAATCCCGTAAAGATGTACTGATACAAGTCTGAGACCCAGTTTAATAAAGAAGTGTGAAGAAGTGTTGAGAGAGTCACAACTAAGCGAGATAATAGCCTTGAGTACATTAGAGGAATAGTTAATATTTTTTGCAATAGTTGAATCCTCTGTGAATTAGGCCTCTAATTTTTGGAGTTAATGTTGAATGACCGGATGAGGTTGCAGATGGGTTTATTTTATTTATTTATTTTATTTTATTTTATTTAACAATTCTTTTATACCGCGCTATTACAATCAGTGCGGTGTACATTGAACAAGAACATACTACAATGCATAAAAGTAACATTGAGTTTTACATTGAACAGGGAATTTCAACAATAGGACAACCGGGGGAACTATGTACAGATTAACTTAATGTTATATACAGTAATATGAAACTCGTTTGGATATTGCGATGTGGTTCACTAATAGGACTAGAGAGAAGGTTGACCAACTAGCCCTTTTCAGGTTGTGTTGAGGAGCTAGTTTTGTTAATGTCTAGGTTGACTTCTGGGTAGTGTTTTGTAAACAGGTGGTATTTCAATGCCTTTCTGAATAGGATTAGGTTTTTGATAGCACGGATTTCGGGAGGTAGCGCATTCCAGTTTAGAGGTGCAAATAAGGAGAAGGCCCTGTTGGAGGTGGCCTTAGAGCACTTCGTTATTATTTTCGGGACTATTAAGGTGTTCATTGATGTGGTTCTCCTTTTTCTGTTTTCCAGGGTGACGTGGATGAGCTTGCTGATTGGCGTAGGGGGGCAGTTATTTAGTGCCTTGAAAGTAAGAACTAAAGACTTATACTGGATTCTGGCATGTAATGGCAACCAATGCAGTTCTTTCATGATGGGTGTTATATGGTCAGATCTTGAAGAGCCGGAAAGGACTCTGGCGGCTGTATTCATGGCTAGGCGGAGCGGATTCAATGTTGATTGAGGGAGGCCATGAAGGATGATGTTGGCAAAATCCAGGTGTGGGAGGACTAATGCCTGGAAGGTTGTTCGGAAGTCTGTGGGATCAAGTAGGGAGCGGAGGTGACGTAGCGATTTAATCTTATAATATATAGTTTTTGTGATGTTCTTGACATGCGTTGTCATATCCAAGTGCTGATCCAATGTAATGCCGAGGTAACGGATGGTGGCTTTTGATTTCAACTCTATGTTGTTGACGAGAAGTGATGGAGGAGGTATGAACTTACGGTTCCTTGTGACAAAAAGAACGTCAGTTTTGTTGTGGTTAATCCGAAGGTTTTGAGATAGCAACCATTCGGCTACAGCTTCAAAACAGTTGATTATTGGGGAGAATACTGGGTGTTCAATTGTGAATGGCATATATAGGAGGATGTCGTCTGCGTAAGCGAGACATTGTACATTAAAGGATCTGATCAAGTCACATATCGGCTGCATGTAGATATTAAACATTAGTGCCGATAGGGACGATCCTTGGGGTACTCCCTGTGATTGCAGGAATGGTTCTGAGGATTCATGGCCTGTTTTTACTTGTTGCCACCTGTTTAGATAAGTAGGATTTACACCACTCGAGTGCTGTGCTTTGAATCCCCTTATCTTTTCAAGCGTTGTAGGAGTATGTTATGACTCACAGAGTCGAAAGCGGCGGAGATGTCCAGGAATATGAGGACGAAACCCTGTTGTATGTTATTTATTCCTGTTACCAGAACATTGAATAGGGTTGTAAGGACTGTGTCGACTCCATGTGCTTCCCTGAATCCATGTTGAGATGGATCTAGTGGTGCTTCAGTGTCAATATGATGTTGGATTTGTTGTTGGGCGGCCTTCTCAATGATTTTTGCAAGCTGTGGGATGCTCGAGATAGGCCTGAAGGAATCAACCTTGGATGGGTCCAGTCTATTATTTTTCAGTAGGGGCTTGATGGAAGTGTGTTTTAGACTCTGCGGGAAGGAACCTGTTGAGAAGGACTGGTTCAGTATTTTGCTCAATATTTGACTGAGGTCATGTCGCATGTCCTTGATCCAGCTGGCTGGACACGGGTCATTAGGAGCTGTGCTGGGATTGATTGAGGCAATAATGTTCACAACCTCTCTATTTGATACATTGGAGAAGTTATGTAGTGGCATTGCCTGGGATGCCTTGGGTGAAGTGGTAGCATTATTGACATTTATGTCTGTGTTGGTCTTAATCATCTTTGATTGCAGGTAGTTTTGCGTAGTCCTGCGGCTGAGGCATAGGGGGTTGTGCTGAAACCGGTTCACCTGTTATGGACTTTACTATGCTGAACAATGCATGTGGTTTGTTGATGGAGCGTTTTATTAAGGCTGTGTGGTAAGTTTTTCTGCTCTGTGATATCTTTGCTCGGTGGGTAGATAGGTATGAGCTGTATGCTACCAGCGCCTCAGGGGAGTGAGTTCGGCGCCACTGTCGCTCAAGTTTGCGTAGATGGTGGAGAGATGTTCGAAGGTCTGTGGAGAACCATGGAGTATGTTCACGTTTTCGAATTCTCTTTTCAGTGAGTGATGGACAGGAGGCAGCTCTCAGATTTTCATCCCATTTCGATATGAGATCATCTAAGTCCATGGTTGTGTTGGCCATGAGAGGTCTGAGATTCTCTAGGACTACGCTCTGGTTGAGTGGTCTAAAGCGGGTTGTGTGGGATCCAGATGTATTAGAAGACTTTCGGCTTTTGTGGGATGTATTAATGGGTATATTGAAACTGAGAAGACTGTGGTCCGACCAGGGTACTGGTATTACAGATAGTGCAAGAGTTAGGGGTATTATGGCGTTGGAGAGAGGTGCGAAAATGAGGTCTAGTTTGCCACCTTTAGTGTGGGTGGGGGAATCAACAAGCTGTTTGTAACCTAGATCCTCCAGGGCGTCAAGGAATGCTGCTGAGTGGCTGTCTTGAAGAGATGGGAGATTGAAATCACCGATTAGTCAACTTGGTGAGCGTGAGGTGGATGTAGTACATGCCTGCTCAATTATAGTTGGAAGATCATCTGGAGAAGGGGAGGGTGCACGATAGAAAAGGTTGATTGTGCAGAGCTCGTTAGCTATAGTGAGGGAGTCAAGGTAAGTTGAGCTTGAGGAGTTGCACATCTTGAAGCGTAGATCAGCTTTGGCGAGGATGAGGGTTCCGCCTCCTTTCTGACTGGATCTGTGGGATGTGTATATCACAAATCCTGGTGGTAGCATCTGATTCAGTAGTGCGTTGTCACAGTCGGATAGCCATGTCTCTGTGATCATCAAGATGTCGAGATTATATTGTGGTATAAGGTCAATGGCTGCGGGCCATTTAGATCGTACTGATCTGGCATTTATCAGTGCACATTTTAGTAGGCGTTGGTGATGTTGCTTCTCTTCTTGTATCCCTTTGATGGTTTGGAGAGGAATGTTGAGTAGATGGGAGTGGGATGAAAAGTTGCATATAGATGTTAAACAATAGGGCTGAGAGTGACGATCCTTGAGGAACCCCTTTCTCTTGCGGGAATGGAATGGATGTGGAGGGACCAGAGCGTACATGTTGCCATCTGTCGTTAAAATATGAAGCGCACCACGTGAGTGCACTTCCGTAGACGCCCTTATCGGCAAGGCGGGATAAGAGTAACTTGTGGCTGACCGAGTCGAAGGCTGCTGCGATGTCGAGGAAGATGAGAGCAAAGCCTTGTCTGATATTGTCAATCCCAATTTTAAGGGTGTTAAATAGAGTTGTCAGCAAGGTTTCCACTCCGTGTGACTCTCTGAATCCATGCTGGCAAGGGTCAAGGGGTGCGTTTGTTTCGATATGATGAGTCAGTTGCTGTTGGACTATTTTTTCCATGATTTTGGCTAGGAGAGGGATGCTTGATATTGGTCTGTAGGAGTCCATTTTTGCGGGGTCGAGCTTACTGTTTTTCAGCAGCGGTCTTACTGATGTTTGCTTTATGTTCCGGGGGAATGTTCCAGAGAGGAATGAAGTACCTATCAGTTTGGACAAAAAAGGACTAAGTTCAGTCCATAGGGCTTTTATCCAGTGTGCAGGGCATGGGTCATTTGGTGCTGTGGTGGTATTTATAGTCAAGATGATTTCTTGGATATCCTTTACAGTTGGGGGGGGGAGAAGGAAGTAATAATATGTTGAGTATCTACTAGGGTTGATGGGGGGAGGAGGATGATGGGGGATATAGAGTTGATTAGTCTAGGGGTTGAGAGCTTGAGGGAGTGGCGGCTTGACTTGTTTTGGCTTGTAGATAATCAGCATATTCCTGTGGGTCTGGAAGGTGCGATTGGCTGGGGGAAGGTTCCTTTGCCAAGGTTTTAACAAGATTGAAGAGCTCGTGAGGTTTGTTTATGGATCGTTGCAAGATCTCTGCGTGGTACTGTTTCATTCTCGTGAATACAGCCGTTCTATGGACATCTAGATGGGCGGTGTAGGCTTCATGGTTTTCGGTTGTCCTTGATCGGCGCCATCGGATCTCGAGCTGTCTAAGTCGACGGAGGGATGCCGTTAGATTGGGTGAATACCAGGGTGCCTTCTTCCTTCTGCTAGGCATTTTGTTGCTGGAGGGGGCGTGAATTACACCATTGAGGCTCTCGTTCCATAAGGATAGCATGTCATCGAGGTTTTGTTCTGGAGGTTCTAGGAGAGGCTGTGCTCTCTCAAGGATCTCTTCTTTGTTGAATGGACGATAGCATCTAGCATTTGAGGTGGTTGGTTCGTCTGGAGTGGGGAGGTTATTGGGCATGATGTGATAGGGCATTGAGAATCTGATTAGATTGTGATAGGACCAGGGGACTGAGCTTAGTGAGAGATTTATCTTGTGCATGTAGTGGGTGGCTACCTGTGGGGCAAAAATAAGATCAAGTATGTTTCCCTTGATATGAGTAGGGGAGTCGACCAGTTGGGTATATCCTAATGCTTTAAGGGCGTCGAGGAAGGCCTCAGAATGGGTGTCTTTAAGGGCAGGGAGGTTGAAATTGCCCAGCACCCAGTTTGCTGTACGTGGTTTGATGGGGTTGCAGGCAAGGTCAATGATTAAGGAGAGGTCATCAGGTGCTGGGGAAGGTGCTCTGTATAGCAAGTTGATGGTGCAGTGTTTGTTTGCTATGGAGATGTAATCGAGGTGAGGGGTGCTATTGGAGGTGATTAGCTGAAATTGTAGGTTGTCTTTGGTCAGGATAAGTGTTCCTCCTTCTTTTCGGTCAGTTCTGTGACATGTGTGGATGGAGAAATTAGGGGGCACATACTGATGGAGGAGAACAGAATCTGAGGCTGACATCCATGTTTCAGTAACGCATAGGATATCAAGATTGTGGGCGGCTAGTATGTCGGTTATGGCTGGCCATTTCTTACGGATGGAACGGGCGTTTATGAGAGCACATTTAAGGTCACAGGGAGGGGTGTATGTCCCATGCTGTGGGGGGTAGGACTGTTGTAGTGCGATATAGATGAGGTGGGGGTACGGCATGTGTCCAGGTTTCTCTGTCTGGTGATGGGGGGTGCATGGTGTCTTCTCCATGAACCATGTAGAATTGGGATGGGGTTTTGGGAGGAAGTAAGGGCTTGCGAGCCGTGCATCAGTGCAAGTATCATGCAGCAGCAGGCAAGGGTATATGTGAGTGTGGTTGTGGTGGGTGGAAGCATTGTGGGGGTAACGAGAAAACTCTGTAACTATCTTTAACACTTTAACTGTCTTTAACGCTTTAAACGGAGATAGATTGTGTAGTGTAGTAGCTAGGCTATCTAAGTTTAAAACTAACAGATTGGCAATAAGCAATGGGTTGAGTAAAATAGTATCAAAGTATTGTAACAGTTAAGCAATAGGTATATGGCAACAAAGTGGCAATGTGCTATTAAAACAGTGTCAGGGCTGTGTGACAGTATAGTAATGAGCAAATAACATATAATAACAGTGTAGCAAAGATATGGAAGCGCTGCACAGTATTACATTAGCTAGGGTTCACACCTATAGTTAAGTACATATACACATATAGTTGAGTTTCTGGAGATAATGTTCGATATAGGTACAGGGTGTTATTAAATGCGCAAGAAACTTGTATAATGTCGTCTTACTATTTAGGACCTGCAGTGGAAGTCCGGCGACTTTTGGTGAAGATCGGCTCTGCGTTTTGATTAATGATTTTCTTTCCTTGAATCTTGCTAGACCAGTCCAGACTTGTAGGTTATACTCTTTTGCCAGTCTGGAAGTAGACTTCAGCAATTTCAAGTGATATTATCTCTCTCTATATGCACTGGCACGACACTGAGAAGCCAGAAAAGCTAGTTACTCCCCAATAGCAAGTGTTCTCTGTGAACAGCAGGAGTAAGTCCTCACGTATGGGCGATGTCCCCCATTGAAGCCCCGTGTGGGAATGCTCCCCCAGCTTCTGATGGAAGCTTTTGGGAGACTCCACTGTGCCTGTGCGCCTCTTTCCCATCTGCTTCCGTGGCGCCATCTTAGATCAGCCTGATGACATAGCTATAGCAGAAAACAACTTGGGAAAGTGGGAGGGTTATGAGGACTTATTGCTGCTGTTCACGGAGAACACCTGCTACAGGTGAGTGAGTAACTACCTTTTCTCCATGGACAAGCAGGAATGAGTCCTCACATATGGGACTCTCCAACTACAAGCTACCAAAAATGATGAGGCCACCAAGAAGCCCAAAGGGGCAAAACTCAACCTCGACATGGCAACAGGCCTTAATGGTCAAGGGACCAACTACATACAAAAGCAGTGAGTCTCTCTTCCTCTTTTTTATTTTCTTGGTAGCCTGGACAGAATAGAAAGGACCTAGAGGGGATGGAGTTGCATTCTAATCCGCAAAAAGATTCCTGAGTATAGATTGGCCGAAGTTGCTATCACGTCGGGAATCCCCATCTAGGCAGAAGTGAGATATGAATGTGTAGACTGAAGCCCATGTTGCAGCCCTGCAGATCTCTTCCATGGAGACTGAGCACAAGTTGGCTACTGATGCAGCCATAGCTGTGACATTATGAGAAGTGACATGACCATGAAGGCTCAGGCCTGCCTGGGCATAAGCTAAAGAGATGCAATCTGATAGCTAAACTGAAAGAGCATTTGGAAATGGCAGCCACTAGGTTTGCTGGGGTCAAAAGAAACAAAAACCTGGATGGACTTTCTATGGGCTTGGGTCCCCTCCAAGTAGAAGGCTAAGGCTCACTTGCAGTCCAGCATGTGCAACTTGGCTTCCCCTTTGTGTGCAGGAAAAATGTTGGAAGAACAACAGACTGATTAAGGTGCAAATCCGATACCATGTTTGGAAGGAATTTAGGATGAGTATGAAGGACCCTCTATTATAGTGGAATCCGGTGTAAGGCGGATGAACTACTAGAGACTGCAGCTCGTTCACTGAGAGCTGAAGTGACCACCACCAGAAATAATACCTTCCAAGTCAAGGACTTCAGAGGACAGGAATTGAATGGCTCAAAAGGAGCTTTCGTGAGCTGCACAAGAACCACATTGAGATACCAAGACACTGCGGGACGCTCCAAGAGAAGCAAGACTGTAGTAAGATGGACTTTCCTTCCACACCTCTATGATAAGCTCCAATTGCACTGATGTGGACTCTGACAGAATTGGACTCAAGTCCAGACTCAGAGAGATGCAGAAGATATTCAAGCAGTTTTTGTGTGGAATCAATGAAAGAATCTAGGGCCTGGCCCTTACACCAGACGGCAAACTGCTTCCATTTGCAGGAATAGGACTTTCTTGTAGAGGCCCTGCTGGAGGTCAGTAGGACTTCGGTTACCCAGCCTGGCAGGTTGAGCTCAGACAACAATAACCTCTCAACATCCACGCCGTGAGGGGCAGAGACTGGATGATGGGGTGCAACATCGTCCAGTCTTCCTGCATTCTGTGATCTGGTGTATGGCCAAGCCATAGTAGCTCCTGACTGGAGACCTGTAGCAGGAGAGGAAACCACAGCTTTCTGGGCCAGTAGAGAGTGATGAGAATCATCGTGCCACCATCTGTTTGGAGCTTCAGGGTGGTCTTTGCAATGAGAGGTACTGGAGGAGACGCATACAGAAGACCCTCTCCCCAGTGAAGGAGGAAAGCATCCAAAGGTACTCTGCTGTGTGATCCCACTTTGGAGCAGAACTGATTCACTTGGGCATTCTGCGGGGTGGCAAACAGATCTATCAAGGGGGTGCTCCACTCTCAAAAGATGTGAGCTGCAACCTCCCTGTCCAGTGTCCACTCTTGGAGGACTCAACTCACCTGTCTGCCAAAGTGTTTTGCTCGACTGGCAGGTACGTGGCTCTCAAGTCCATCCCAAACCACAGTCCAAAACGTGATTAATGTGGAAAAACAAATTTTATTATAAGATATTTGACCTATTACCAGCCCGACACAGGCCGTGTTTTGCTACCTTCGTCAGGGGCAAATCAGGTAAAGGTACTAAAACATAAAAAAACATAAATACTAATTATGAAACATATTATACAATTAGCGAGATAAGAACAGATAATGAATTAACAATGAATCAAATAAAATCATAAATATTACTTAAAACATAAAAGCATAACTACTTACAAATATACTAATTTAAGAACATGTATATAGGAAGAGAAAAATGCATGGAACCTAAATAACATGTAAATAAAATAATACAGTAATAAAACATACAATTAAATTGTACTTAATCATGTGCTAATAAAATAAATAAAAGCTAAAGGGAATGAGAACGTAACAAACATATATAATATAATAAATAGTAATAATAAATAATAAAAACCTCTATCTTGGAATTGAGGACCATTCAACTCGTGACCTTAGTCAGATATAATCTGCTCGTGTGATTAAAACAATGACACCATAAGGTAAAATTGCCACACAAACTTGTGTAGAAAATAATTCATAAAGTAGATAATATCTATTTGTATTGATATCTATTGGAAGGGAAAATTAGACTTACCTGCTAATGGTTGTTCCTTAAGGAACTCTAGTCCAGTCCCGGAACCATAGGATTGTGAACCTCCACCAGCAGCTTTGGAGACTGAAAGATGTCATCGCTTTGATGTCACTGGTATATCCAGGCAAACACCGCCCCTTTCCACCAGTACCTATTGACAAAGCAGACTCAGCAGAGCAACCAATAAGTAGCTACCGAATTAAGCATAACGGAACAGAAGTAGTTAAAACTGCCCAGGAACAATACGTCCCCATAACTCAGCCAAAAACGTCTAGCTCCTAAAGACGGAATAACCACGCTCCAGAGCCTACAGGGCACTGCTGCGCAAAAAAGGGTCACCTGGTGACTTTCCTGTGTACCTCCAGAACAGGACAAATTCTCTTCGAAAACCTGTCTCTCAATCCATCTCCCTGTCGTCCAGATTTCTGCAGTCCTTTTCCTTTCTTTTTTTTTTTTTTTTTAAACTTCAGGCTGCACGCCGCGTAATATACTGGGAGGGATCCGGGACTGGACTAGAGTTCCTTAAGGAACAACAATTAGCAGGTAAGTCTAATTTTCCCTTCCTTTGCGTCCCTCTAGTCCAGTCCCGGAACCATAGAGGATGTAACAGAGCAGTGAATATCAACGGGAGGGACCTTGAAGCCCAGCCTGAAGTACTGCTGAACCCAAAATGTCCATCCACTCGCACCTGCACATCAAACTGAAAGTGCCGCGCAAAGGAATGCAGCGAGTACCAAGTCGCCGCCGAAAAACCTACAAATCTCCTCGACCGGCACTAAACGGAACTCCGCCCAAGAGACCGCCTGCACCCTGGTGGAATGCGCACACAAACCAACCGGAACCACCTTACCCTTCTACCGGTAGGCCGATGCAATAGACTCCTTTAGCCACCGCGAAAAACGAGGGCTTCGTCGCCGCCTCTCCCTTCCGCGGGCCTCCAAAGGCGACAAACAACCTGTCGGACTTCCTAAAAGACGCCGTTCTACAGAGATACTTCTTAAGCACCCGTCGAACGTCCAAAAGATGTAACCGAAAACCCCGGAAGAGACACCATCGGGAGACGTGAAAAACCAAAACCACCTTTGCCCAAAAAGCTGGGATCGTGCGCAACATTACCTTGTGACTGAAAAAGGACAAATATGGTTCCTTACCAGACAGCGCCTGCAACTCTGAACTCCTCCAAGCGGAGCAAAAGGCTACCAGCGGGGGAAAGGACAAGACAAAGACTACTAACTGAGAGCTTACTGAGCCTTGACTTGGATGAACCGTCAGCCGCCCCATTCCCCCACCAGAGAGACCTCCGGGAGAACCCCAAAGAAGCCAATTATATTCGCCAGCACTCGAATCACACCATAATGCACATT
The DNA here is from genome assembly GCA_033557465.1 of Ichthyophis bannanicus. Classification (NCBI taxonomy): domain Eukaryota; kingdom Metazoa; phylum Chordata; class Amphibia; order Gymnophiona; family Ichthyophiidae; genus Ichthyophis; species Ichthyophis bannanicus. Next base: position 342,599,453 of record CM066035.1, read on the forward strand.
TGCCACATAAAGCAAAACAGACTCTAGTCACTTCAACTCCCTGATCCTGTCCTGTTCCAGGCGAGTAGACTGCCGTAAATACTGCGACCACCGGAAGCATGCTCTCGTTCCCCCAGACTCCCCCAATGGGAGCCTGTAAGGACAGAGCAGTGCCCCCAACGATCGATTCAGTGAACCACCTACTCTCCTATCGCGCGCTAAAGAAGATCGCTAGGGCTCTCTTCCAGACAGTGAGTCCACACCTCCTGGAAGTGCAAGGTGTGCACCCACCCACGTAGTACCGAGGCCTGCGCCTGCCTAGTCTCAAAATATCAATCAAGAACAGGCCAATTCAGGACAGCTGAATACGGTTTTTTTTTTTTTTTTTTACAAAGACATCTCTTAACCAAAAATTCCTTCAGCCGATGTTGAGAAGCTATTTCCGCGCCAACACAATGCAGCAGAAAGAACTCCCTATGACAGGCATAGAAATCCACAGCCTTCCCGCTAGAGGAACGCCCCATTCCGTCTGCCTGCACCAAGCTGGACATTCCATTTTTTTTTTTAAGGTAAACTAGTCCCTGGTGTTAGAAAATACAGCTTTCCCATTCCGCAGTGGCAATTGAGTCAGCAAAGAAGAAGCCGAGAACATGCAGCGAAGTTCCCATTATACCACCTGGTAAAGACTACACTTCTAGACCAATGAAGCAAAATAGCATGCAAGAGTGCATTGTGTCCTGCCAGTAGCTGATCAAACTTATCATGTATGTCAGTACGGTTTCTTTCGGGATTTAAGGAATGCTCCGGGAGAATTCTTTGGGCAGACACCGATTCACCCTATTAAAATTCAGAATCGGGCGAAACGAGCCTTCCTTCTTTGGAACCACAAAGTAGAGGGAGTATCAACCGTATTGGGCTGCCGGCACCGGCACCACCACTTTAAGTTGAAGCAGCCGCTGGAGCGTTCCTGCGACCGCCTGAAACTTTTGCGGAGCTCTGCAGGAGGACTGGACAAAGGAATCTAATACAGGTCGATGGAGCTCCAAGGCTGATGCCAAGCAGCGTGCAAGCCATCCCGCAAACACAGCATATGATGTATGCCTTCCAGAATCTGAGCTGCTGCTAGTGCTGCGAGAGAACTAGCCTGGCTGCGCGCTTCTGGCCCCCATTAAGACAGGCGCTGAACACTAGCAGATACACTCCGTACTGGAGAACCTCTGATAAATGGAATGCGAGCCAAAATAGCCTCAAAGGCAAGAGTCCTATTCAGCGACCTCTCTCCGCTGAGCCGCCTTTTACAGAAGGAAAAGAAACCACATATAGCCAAAATGAAGACATTACCAATCTACCGCCAAACCTTATAAATCAGACAAAGCCAAACTAAACGGGAATATGATCCCTCAAGAAACCACAGAACTATAAAACTCCTCTCATAACATAATGCATATGGCAGAGCATTCCACACCTGGGGCCTGGCCAAGGCGCTCACCCAAGCACCTTTTAGAACTGTCCAAGAGAGCAACCACCATAATTCCTTTTGACTTGAATATGTGTACAGCGGATCATAGCGCTATATCACAGCAGCTAAGCCCAAATATTACCCTGCCATATCAACCGACTAACGCCTTATAAGACCTGCTATGGACAGCGGAAGGAAAATCTTGTAAACCAACATAGCTAGGCCCCTCTTTTTTTTTTTTTTGCACATTTCAGGAACTGCACCCCTAAAGCTCCCCGGCCTGGTAGGGGGAGGTGTCCGTGTGCACCCACACAGCACCTCGGCCTGGTAGGGTGTCCTGAGTGGGTGGACAAACGGCAAAGAGTAGCTAAACACCATCACATTGTGCGGTTACTGTGCTCACTCTGAGTTTGTGATGTTGCGCCCAGGACCAGGTCCACAACACCTTCCATGGCTGAATGCGGCCATGCCAGAGCTCCAAAGCAGCAATAACCTGTGAAATAGGTAGGTGCTGCATAAACATCTTGGTTTTCTATGTCTGCCTCAGTTTTTGGAACCCCCCCCCCCCCCCCCCAAGGACCCCTAGGTGGATAAAACACGGTTTCCCACCAACAGATCCCCATCCCACCCCCCGCACTGATGGCAGTAGAGTGGACCATCAACCCCGGCCTTGCTGGGGAACAGACACACTACAGGGCAGTCCAAGCAGCTCCACACACATCCATAACACAATAACAGACAGACATTAGGCCTGGATATTCACAGATGCACCCCACCACTAGCCTGGATATTCACAGATGCACCCCACCACTATCTGATATTCTCCTGCAGCAAGCCATCAGCCACTGCACCCTGCAAGGCGCTCCATCAAGACACATACCATCTGTGCACAGTCTGCTGGTTGGTCCTGATGGAAATGCATGCACCCACAACTGGGGTGGCAGCACACACAAGCAGATAAGTCAGTGAAGAGGCCCCAACAGGAAACCCATATATATTACATGAGAGAAACACAATACAGCACTATGGGTGTGCCTAGCCATGCTGCCGTCACTGCACACTCAGGGTGAGAGTGATCCCCCAGCAGCACATACAGAGGTCACCCTGTCTGTGTAGGTGGTGGCCGGGCACTACCATGTCCCTGTCAGTGCCCTATGCCCTGTGCAGCTGCATCCTGGTCAGCCCACCCTGTCTGAGATATACCCATGGTCCCTTGCTACTCATTATGCACATTGGCAGGCCAATACTGGCAACAGTGCTGGCAGTGTGGGCTGTGGAAGGGGCTTGCAGCCAACACCCCCTGTATAGACAGACACACACTTCCACACCTATGCCATCATGGTGCTACTATTGAGGCGGTAATTAGCCTTGCCCACCAAACCGGTCCTGGGCACGGCAAGGCATGGATATGGTACGCAGTACTGCTGGGGGTCACTCCCCAGGGTGGTAAACACCGTCAGAGGCCAGGCCTGGAGCACGCACCGAAAAACCTAACAGATTGTTCTGATGGGGTCAACTAGCAGTATGTGCGTAACGTATGGATATCTATCTGCCAGTACTCCTAGCAAACGTCTCAGAGCTGTGTACCGTATACCTCAGGTGTAGGGTGACATTGCTAAGGTATGCAGGTGCTAGTATTGGGAGATGCACGCAGGGTCCAATGTTCTGCCTCTCCAGGAGACATTGGCCAATGGGGCCTGTGGGTGTGGGTGTGGGTGTGTCTGGCCCTGTTGGCTGCTGCTTTACGGCAGAGATTCCCAACTCCAGTCCAGGTTTGCATCACACTGTTCGGGTTTTCCTGCTGTCCCTCATGAATATGCATGAGCTACATCTACATGCCATGGGGGTGGTGCATAGATATACAGCACAGGCATTTGTATGAGTGGCAGCATGGAACCTGACTGGTGTGTGGCCCACCAGGACTGCATTTGGGAGCTTCTGCTCTAGGTACTGCCCCTGTTCATGGTGTCTGTGCTCAGTGGGGTAAAAGATAGACGTAGTACCATTGCATATGTCCTCGCCACGAAAGGTGTGTCTTTACTATCACTGTTTAGTTGTGGGAAAAATATGTGGGCAGGATTGGCGGTAGCCCCAGCTGGGCTTTGAACCTGTGACCTTCTGTTCTTGCATGCACTGTCTGTGTGCACTGCACCACCGTGTAGCCACAGATTGGCTGGATTCCCTGGAACATCCATGACTGTGGATCCGGCAGGGCCTGTCTGTTGCAGTGGACTGTGCCAGCCTGCACATGGCTAGGCCTCTGTCTTCTGTGGCTAGCAGCCACTGCCCCCTGCACCACATGTACTCGTCCGCCAACATGCTGGCATGAGCCTTCCTCAGAAAAAGCAGATGACCTGATTGCAATGTGGCAGTACGGGACTGCATTTGGGGGACGTGGCTGTAGGTAATGCCCATTGTTGTGGTGTGTGTGCGGTGTTGGGTAAAATATGGGTGTTTTCCCCATGCTTATGTTCCCTGCAATACAAGGGATTCTGCGCTATCTTTGTTTAGTGGTGGGTAAAATATAGGGACTGGGCTGGCAGGTGCCCCAGCTGGGATTTGAACTTCTGACCCTCTGGTCCTAGAGGTACTGGCTCTGTCCGCTGCACCACACTATGGCCACAGAGACAGTGCAGCCCCTGGAGGTAGTAAACCTGGCAGGATGGAGTCGCAAACCCTGCTCTACGCATTTTTACTGTGGGCACATGCACCCTGTCTGGTGACAAACGTGCACATAAACCCCGGAAATGACCACGGAAAATGGGGGACACAATATCACCATGCTGGGCAACAGTGATATTAATGGGCAACCATAGCAAACACTCCCAGGAAAGCTCCAACAAAAAGGAAATGTTTTTTGGAAGAGTCTCCGCTCCGTACACCTTTCCAAAAATCATTTCTTTTTGCTGGAGCTTTCCTGGGTGTGTTTTTTAGTTTTGCCCATTACTATAACTGTTCCCCAGCTGACTTACTATTTTTACAATTTTTGTTGTGGTCCTTTTCTATTTTTAATTCCACTTTTGGGCTGTGCAGATGTATCACACTGCTCACGTTTTGCAGGTTTCCCCGGTTTTGCTGTACATTGCTGACGTAAATGGTTTCTCTTCCCTTTAAATGCCCTCTACCGCGAGTGTTTCACTTGCGCTATTTTTCCCTTGTAAATTCGGCAACGCAACTGTGCGAGGGGCCTCTCCCCTCCCCTTCCCCGCCCATTAACCCCTTCTCTCCGCCCCTCCGGGGCCTTCCTCCGCCCTCCGTTAGCCTTTCCACGCCTCTATCGGACATTTGTGGGCGCGTACTTCTGCGGCACCCGTTACTGTGACGTGCAAGGGTGCGGGGCTTCATCGCACGTTTGCGGGGCGCTTAAGCGCTCTTAAATACGCTTTTAGTGCGCTATTGTGCGGCTGCGCACATTGGCGGTTTTTAGTAAACATGCCCCTAAGAACAAACTCAAAAATAAAGAGGTCTGACAATAGTCCCCTGAAAGCTGAGGAATCCCCATGAGCCTCAAAAAACCTACCAACAAAAGAAAGAAACACTAGGCTCAAAAAACTAGCTATCCTGCCTGTTGTCTTCCTCACACAGGCATCTCACTGCAACTCGCCATGCGGTCCAAACACCCAGAGAGAAAATGGCACCAAAAAAGGAGGCCTCAGCAGACCGACAGAACCCGAAGGCCTTACCTGCAGGGCAGAAAGCCACACTGCCTGCTCCTACCACCTTGAAGTACTCCGATCCTCAAACCGCGCTGATGCGCCTGGCAGCTGCGGCGAGGACCGCTCAGCCGGTTCCACAGTGTAAAATTAAATCCCACAGTAACGGAGAGACTCCATCTCACACAGCTGCAGTGCTGATGAACGGGTCCCGGAGCTCTCTCCCGTAGTCAAGGGAGAGAGATCCGCACCGGCAAATGCCTGGAGCAAGCAAAACTAATTGAGGAGGGAAGGCGAGAGCTGCTACAAACTTAAAGAGGCCGGCTCAAATTTAAAATCACTGTAAATAAGGATATTTGCTCCTAACTAAAAGGAACTAATCCCCGGTTGCCAATTAATCAAAGGCAACTGAATCAAAAATAAAGTTAAAGTAAATTAAAGGCAAAAATCAAAATCAGACTAGAATTTGCACACTAAATGCTCCTTATCTGCTCCCCCCAAGTGAGCCCAGGAGCAAGGCTGTCTACCAAACCAAATAAATCCTGCCGTTGAAAACGCGGCCCTCAAAATGGCCACTGCCAGCATTCCCGCTCAAAAAAGCACACTCTCTCACCCCCCGCGGCAAGGCCCCGAGCACCCTGCAACCCCAGGAGCCGCCGCGAAGCCTCCCCTCCCAGTTTAAACCAGCTCCCCAAAGCAGATCTGCATGGGTACTTACCACCGCCGCCGATCCCGGGGGGGAAGGGGAGGGGGAGGGGAGTAAGGGAAAGGAGCCAACAGGACACCGGAGCACAGCCTTTTTAACGGCTTCAGCTCCGGTGGCTCTCTGCTCTGATTGATCTGGGCACAACCTTCACAGCCCCTGCATTGCTGCTACTGCAACTGCCCGCCTTCCACCTGCTCCTCACCCCTTCAACGCAGGTTCGGGAGCAGGGAGGCCACGGATCAGCACTGTCTCCCCGTGCTCGTTTAGACGCTGGGGCAATGCAGAGAGGGAGGGGGAAGAACTCCCTGATCCTTTAGAAACAAAAAATAAAGGTCCACAGACACAGGAACCCTTACAGCAGCAGCAGATCTGACATAAAAGAAAACGAAGTAACCAAATCAAACAGGGAAAATAAACCAAAAGGAGTAAATTTCAAAAACCCAAGCTCTGCTTATTTGTTCTCACTGAGCCCAGCCCTGGGCTCAGAATCTCCAAGCTGCTTGGAGACTGAAAGTACTGGTGGAAAGGGGCGGTGTTTGCCTGGATATACCAGTGACATCAAAGCGATGACATCTTTCAGTCTCCAAAGCTGCTGGTGGAGGTTCACAACTCTATGGTTCCGGGACTGGACTAGAGGGACGCCAAGGAACATCTATTCACTAGAACTCTTTATATGAAGAGAACGCAGCAGGAGCGAAAAAGGGTGGAGGGGAAAAACCTTTCATAAATAAATATGAATAAAACCATATACTCCTTATAAAAACTAAATCAATAAATAAAATCATACATCAGAAACCACATTATAGCTGGCACGTCTATGTATAGAAATAAAAACCTCTCTATAAGAACATAAATATAATTAAAAACCTTGTATTCATCTCAAATAATAAATAGTGTTACAAAAGCTATTATAACAAAAATATTATGACCGTATCTAAAAACATGTAAACCACTATCTCGGAAGAATGATGCCCCGCCGTATATGTGGACATAAGAACAAGCAAGGAGCCTTTTTGTTAGAACTAAATAAACTTCTCTCTGTTTTTACTATGAAAATATAAACCAGATGGTGCAGATTGATAGTCAGAAATGAATCTAACCCTTGCAATGCATATCAATTAAGAGCTATTTAAAAACCTACTAGTAGCCTATTTATTTCTAAAACCAAATAGTTGGTTACTCACAGAATCGCACAACCTTCTATTAAACCGATCTGTACTGCAAAAATAAAGCTGAGCGAGCGCACATACTTTAAAACAGAGCGCACAAAAATTATGGCTCTGATTCTGATAGAAAACAACACAGATGTCTTAAAATTTAAAAGTTATGATTGTAATTACAAGAAATTTCCCGCTTCATTTAGTAATCGTCTATTTTCATTTAATTCATCAGAGGCAGGTCTTGTCAGACAAATCTGATTGATTTCTTTGACTGGGTGACCAGGGAGTTGGACCGAGGGAGAGCCCTAGATGTGGTGTATTTAGATTTCAGTAAAGCCTTTGACACTGTTCCTCACAGGCGACTTATAAACAAAATGAGCACCCTAGGGATGGACCCTAAAGTTACTGCTTGGGTTAGAAATTGGTTGGGTGGGAGGTGACAAAGAGTACAAGTAAATGGAGCTCACTCTGAGGAGAAGGATGTTATCAGTGGTGTGCCCCAGGGATCTGTCCTTGGTCCGATTCTTTTTAACATCTTTGTTAGTGATATAGCGGAAGGGCTTTCAGGTAAGGTTTGCCTCTTTGCGGATGATACCAAAATCTGCAATAGAGCAGACACCAAGGAAGGGGTAGATAACATGAGGAGGGATCTAGCTAAGCTTGAAGAATGGTCTAGAATTTGGCAGCTGGGATTTAATGTTAAAAAATGTAAGGTCATGCATTTGGGCTGCAGCAATCCAAGGGAGCAATATAGTATAGGGGGTGAAGTACTTTTGTCCACTAAAGAAGAGCGGGACCTAGGCGTGGTTGTGTCTGATGATCTTAAAGTAGCTAAACAGGTAGAAAAGGCGACGGCAAAAGCTAGAAGGATGCTTGGGTGCATACGGAGAGGAATAGCTAGCAGAAAAAAGGAGGTGATAATGCCTCTGTATAAGTCTTTGGTGCGACCTCATTTGGAGTATAGTGTGCAATTCTGGAGACCGCACCTTCAAAAGGATGTGAACAAGATGGAGTCGGTGCAGAGGGTGGCTACTAAAATGATTAGTGGTCTTCATTATAAAGCATATGAGGACAGACTGAAGGATCTTAATATGTACACCTTAGAGGAAAGGCGGGATAGAGGTGATATGATTGAGATGTTTAAATACCTCCGTGGCATAAATGTTCAGGAGAGAGTCTCTTTCAATTGAAAACAAGGGGTATGTTTACTAAACCTTCTTAATGTGCGCCCAGCGTTAGTGTGCAGGGTGCCATATAAGGAGTGGGCGTTTCAGTTTAAAGTGGCAAAACGGGATTAGCGCGCAATAACACGCGCTGCTACGCACATTATCGGGCAAAGCGCCGCTAAGCGCGTTACCGCACGGTAATCTTAAGTAGGCGCACAGACATCCAAACATAGAAACAGAAGTGTAGCACAATGATTAATACACTGACTGATGATACAAGGGTCATGAGTTTGATCCCCCAGTGTGCCTAATACATAAGGCTGGCTGAGGCATCAGCTTTGACATGTAAGTATTGTTTCCTGAGGCATTTTATTTGTATTTTAATTATTGCTGCCAGCAAACACACCCTCACGTGCCGTAACCTAAGGTGCCACATAAGGCACCCTATAAGGCACCCCATAGGGCACATTATAAAGTGCACTGTCCGCCACGGCACCCTATAATGTCCCCTATAGGGCACCCTATAATGTCCCCTATAGGGCACCCTATAAAGCGCTCCATAGGACACCTTATAAGGCACCTTATACAGACTGTAACCATAAGGTGCCTCAGAAGGCGCTTTATAGGGTGCCCTATAAGGCGCCTTCTGAGGCACCTTATGGTTACAGTACCCTGAGGGTGTTTTGCTGGCAGCACTAAATATTAATTACACTTACCTGGTAATTGTAGTTCCTTTAGTGACGACAGTGCAGTCCTCTACGTCTGGGTAGTCAACCTCGTCCTGCAGCTAGGAGACTGGCATGTCCAAATTCGTGACATCACTGGTATATCCTGGCACCATCAGCCCTCCTACTTCCAGTGTGAACTACTAACAAAGCAGACTCAAAGGAGCAAGAAATAAGTAGCAATGTAACCACGTCAACTGAACAATGTGTTTTCCCCTGTCTGTTTTCTTTTTTTTTTTTTTTTACAACTAGGTACAGAAGTGGGAATAGATTCTGTTATGTACTGCACTTTTAAATGCCATAGAAAAGCTATGACCCAGGTTCTGCTTCCTATCCCTGTGCCCCGAGCAGCGGAAGCAATAGGACAACTTAGAAAGCAATAGACAGGAAAAGATCGGAGCCGGCTCACCTGTAAGACTCTTTGACCCGTACTCCACGCCGGAAACCTGGAAAGATCATGAGTAGGGCGGAATGGAGGACTGCACTGTCGTCACTAAAGGAACTACAATTACCAGGTAAGTGTAATTAATATTTCCTTAGCGTTCCTCCAGTGCAGTCCTCTACGTCTGGGATGTACCAGAGCAGTACTTAACGGGTGGGATCTTTCCGGCCGGCCGACAAAACTGCCGATCCGAAACGGGTATCCGCTGCCGCCGCCACATCCAGGCGGTAATGCTTAATGAAGGTATGCAAGGACGACCAAGTAGCCGCCCTGCAAATATCTCCTGGCGGAACTAACCGATGCTCCGCCCACGAACAAGCCTGCGCCCTAGTGGAATGAGCACGCAAGCCCGAAGGCGCCGAGCGGCCCTGAAGCAGATAAGCCGAAGCAATCGCCTCCTTAATCCATCGGGCAATGGAAGCTTTAGCAGCGGCTTCTCCCTTACGTACGCCCCCAAAAAGGACAAATAAACGATCCGACTTACGAAAGGATTCGGTAACCCTCAAATAGTGCCGCAATACCCGCTGCACATCCAAGCGGCGCAAGTCGCGATCGGAACCGCCGAGAACAGGGAGTGAAACCACCTGATTCATGAGAAAGGGAGAAACCACTTTAGGGAGAAAAGAAGGAACGGTCCGCAACACCACCTTGTCGTCCGAGAAGGACAGAAACAGTTCCCGACAGGACAAGGCCTGCAACTCAGAGATACGTCTGGCCGAGCAGATCGCCACCAAGAACACCACCTTCAAAGTTAAATCCTTCAGGGAGGCGTGTTTCAACGGCTCAAAGGGAGACCGGGACAAAGCTCCGAGGACGAGATTAAGATCCCAAGGCGGAACACAAGACTTAAGGGAAGGGCGCAGCTTAGAAACTGCTGACAAGAACCGCCGAATGTCCGGGTGAGAACCCAACGAAAGGCCGTTGACCTTGCCCCGATAACAGGCCAGCGCCGCCAGCTGAACCCGCAATGAGCTGGCCGCCAGACCTTTGCTAAAACCATCCTGTAAAAAATCTAGAATTATGGGCACGGCCACGGTGGCCGCTCGTATCCAGCGCCGAGAACACCAATCCTCAAACACGCGCCAGACGCAGACATAGGCAAGGGAGGTAGAACGCTTTCGAGACGCAAGCAGCGTGGAAATCACCGCTGCCGAGTAACCCCGCTTATGCAAATGCGCCCACTCAATGGCCAAACCGTAAGCGAGAACCGATCCACCTGCGGCATAAGGAGAGGACCCTGAATCAGGAGATCCGAACGAGCCGGGAGACGCCAAGGATGACCGTCGAGGAGACGAATCAAGTCCGCATACCATGGACGTCGGGGCCAATCGGGAGCTACGAGAAGAACTCTCCCCGGATGTCGCCCTATCTTCTGCACGACTCGACCTATGAGCGCCCACGGGGGAAACACATACAGAAGACCTTCCCCCGGTCAAGCCTGCAGCAGCACATCTATTCCCTCTGACATTCTTTCCCGTCTTCTGCTGTAAAAACGAAGAACCTTTGCGGAGAGAAAGGTCGCCATCAGATCCATCACCGGTGTCCCCCAGCGCTGCACTACCTGAGCGAACACGTCGGGATGCAGCTGCCACTCTCCGGCATCCACTCGCACTCAGCTGAGATAATCGGCTGTCACGTTGTCCTTTCCGGCAATGTGAGCTGCCGAAATCGCCAGCAATCGCGTCTCCACCCACGCGAACAGCTGATCCGCTTCCTCTTCCATGGGGGCGCTGCCCGTGCCGCCCTGCCGATTGATGTAGGCGATGGTCGCCGAGTTGTCGGAAAGAACTCGCACCGCGTGACCCAGAACTAAGGACTGGAAAGCCTGAAGAGCGAGGAACACGGCCCGGAGCTCCAGACGATTGATTGACCATGAGGTTTCTGGAGGAGACCAGCGACCCTGCGCAAAGGCCCCCTGGCAATGAGCTCCCCAGCCCCCCAGACTGGCATCCGTCAAAAGAGGTATCCAATCGGGTTGTTCCAGCGGCATCCCGACCGCTAAGGATTGCGGAAGAATCCACCACTGGAGAGACTTGCGAACCGACAGAGGGCAAGGCAAACGTTTGCTGAGAGGATCCGCCTGATGCGACCAGCGCCGGAGTAGAGACCGTTGTAACAGGCGCATGTGCACCTTTGCCCATGGCACCGCTTCCAGGGTCGCCGCCATGGTACCTAAGACCCTCAGATAGTCCCAAGCCGGAGGGGCCGGAGTGGACCTGAACTTCCGAACGAGAGCTCGCAAGGAGGTGGCCCGCCTGGCAGGGAGAAACACGTGACCCGAGCACGTATTGAAGCGCACGCCCAGGTACTCCAGGTTCTGAGAAGGTTCCAGATGACTCTTTCCGAAATTGATCACCCAACCCAGACTCTGCAGAAAAGATACCACTCTGCTCGTGACCTGAATGCTTTCCTCCTTGGACTTGGCCCATATCAACAAGTCGTCCAGATATGGATGAACCAAAATCCCTTCGCGCCTCAACGCTGCCGCCACGACCACCATAATCTTTGTAAAGGTCCGAGGCGCGGTCGCGAGACCGAAGGGAAGAGCCTGGAACTGGTAATGTCCCCACGGCAGCGCAAAGCGCAGGAACTTCTGGTGAGCCTGTAGAATGGTCACATGCAAGTACGCCTCGGTTAGATCTAGAGACGTCAAAAACTCCCCTTGGCGGACCGCGACGATCACCGACCGCAAGGTCTCCATGCGGAAATGCGGCACTCTCAGACAACGGTTGAGCGCCTTTAGATCCAAAATAGGGCGAAAAGTCCCCTCCTTTTTGGGAACCACGAAATAGATGGAATATCGACCCATACCGTAGTCGCTTTTGGGAACCTCGGTCACTGCCCCCAACTGCAACAATCGGTGCAGGGTGGAGGCTACTGCCGCCGCCTTGACCGCTCCCCGGCACGGCGACCGCACGAAGGAATCCCGAACGGAACAGGCAAACTCGAGAGCGTAACCGTGTTGAATGATATCGAGCACCCATTGGTCCGTGGTAATGAGGGTCCAAGCGGGGAGAAACTCCCGGAGGCGGCTGCCCACCGAAATATCCACCGCCGGGACCCGCCGTATCTCATTGCGGTTTCCTAGCCACGGAGGAGGAGGCCGCGGAGAAGCCTCGGCCGCCGCCTCGGTAGCCTCGAAACCCTTGTGGACGGGACTGGAAGCGGCCCCTTTGAAATCCTCCATAGCGGGAGGACCGAAACCGCCGAGAATCCCGAGGCTGTCCCCGAGGGTACGGAGTCGAACGAAGCGGCTTAGGCTTATCCTCGGGAAGCCGACCGGCCTTGGACTCCCCGAGATCCTTAACAAGCTTATCCAAATCATCCCCAAAGAGTAAGCCACCCTTAAAGGGAAGCTTGCTAAGACGGGATTTAGAGGGACCATCCGCTGCCCAGTTCCGGAGCCACACAGAACGCCTGGCCGCCACTACCGAAGCCGTACTGTTGGCCAAGGCCCGAATCAAGTCATAATGCAGATCTGCCAGATACGCTGCTCCGGATTCCAAACGATCCAGCTCCTTGACATCCGCCTCCTCCAACCGCGGGGAAAGGCGGAGACGCTGAGCCCAGCGCAAGCATGCCCGGGCCACCCAAGCGCCACACAGCGACGCCTGCAAGGAGATGGAATCAGCGTCAAACGTCTGCCGCAGCAGATTATCCACCTTCCGATCTTGGGCATCTTTCAATGCTGCACCACCCTCTACAGGGATGGTAGTCTTCTTAGTAACCGCCGAGACCACCGCGTCTACCCGCGGAGCTCGAAAACGCTCCTTATCCTTATCCGTTAAGGGATAAAGTCTACTGAGAGTACGAACCCCCCTCAAGGCCGATTCCGGCCGGGTCCATTCGTCCGTAATCATCTTATCCACCACGCGATGCAAAGGAAAAACAACCTGCGACTGACGTTCCGCCTCAATAACCGGATCCTCGATCGCCACATCCGGAACTACCGGAGCCGCCATATTCAAAATTTGCAGCGACTCCGAAATGAGAGAAGGCAACTCCTCCCTGCGGAACACTCTGATGATCTTGGCTTGGTCCTCGGGCTCTGGAATTTCCCCTTCTTCCAGATCCTGAGGCTCCTCTGCAGTGTCCCAGACGTCCGCAGACTCCGGGGGCCATTCCCCCTCGGCGTCAGAGTCCGGCGCAGTCCTAGCCCGCTTTGCCACCGGCGGAGGAAGAGACGCTGCCGCGGCAGAATCTCACTGCCCCTCCAGGGACGCCAAAGGTCCGGATGCCTGAAAGGTACCCTGCTGACGCAAGCAAAACGCTTGATGCAGCATTAAGACAAACTCGGGGGAAAAGGTCCCAAGAGCAGTTGAGGACCCCCCAGTCAGGGCCCCAGAGGGTCCCGCGACGCTCTCCGACCGTGGGTCGGCCACTACGGAGCGTGCTGCAACCGCCTCGTCTAATACGGGAGGCTCAGACACCTCCGCGGGCTCAAGCACCTCCATACGCTGCTCCATTAGAGCGGAGAGGGTGGCACAGCCCGACACACTCCTAACACTGACACCGGCCCTCTGTGGGTACCACAAATTAGACAGAGAGGCCTCTGAGGCATTGGCCAAGCAGGAAAACCAAGGGGACCGCGCTGGAAGCACTACTGGCTCCCCCCACCCCCCAGAAATGCCCTGGAAGGAAAGGGAAGAATCAGCCCTAATAGAAAAATAAAATGAAATAAAAGAAAAGATATAAAAGAAATAAACCCCCAAAAAAAACCTGAAAGGAAGGGTCACTAAGTCCCCCAATGGTAAAATGAAGCACTCACCACGTGCTAGCAAAAACTCCTCATGTGCTTGGCTGCCTGCAGTGTAAAACTGCAGTCAAAATGGCCGCTGAGGCAAAAACCCCGAGGCTAAAAAGGGCGCCAAACAGAACTGCTTAAGAAAGGCCTGCAAATGCCTGCCACAGGCTCTCTTCAACAAGAAAATACTTAAAAACCACTTGCCCCAGCTCCAAAGGCACTCACCACGGGGAAACAGCTGATTGAAACTCAACAGGAAATCCCCAGCACAGCAGGGAATCCCAGAGCTACAGGCAAGTGAAGGGCTCGGTTCCGTAATGTCTGGGAGCAGAGAACTTCAGTTCTAACAGAGACAGCCTGCTAAAAATCTCCAGACCACAACTTACAAGAAAGGGAGAGGAGAAAAAAGGAAAATAAAGGAAATGGAAAATAATCGCAAAGAAGCAGGGCTGCCACGAGGAGAGACAGGAGGCTCCCTCAGGGCTGAGCACTGACCCCTCCTCCCTGCAGAAACTCTAAAATTTAAAGTAACAGGCACCCAAAGAAAGGGAAATTCTCCAATCCCCTAAATAACCATCTAGAAATAAAAGTAAGCAATAAAATGAAATGAAACTAAGCTCCTTATTTTTTTCTCACAGTGAGCCCCCACATCCAGGGCTCCACAAGTCCTCCTGCTGCAAGGAGACTGGTCACACTGGAAGTAGGAGGGCTGATGGTGCCAGGATATACCAGTGATGTCACGAATTTGGACATGCCAGTCTCCTAGCTGCAGGACGAGGTTGACTACCCAGACGTAGAGGACTGCACTGGAGGAACGCTAAGGAATGTACATTAAAAAAAGACAATGCTTTGGACAGCCCTATCAAATAACCCCTACTTTGGGTTTGAACCCATGACCTCTGGCTCCACAAGTAGTGAAGTAACCAGTGGGCTACAGCTCCATAGCTGCTAGCAAGCCCCTGGCTGGCTGCAGAAGGACTGCACGTCACCACACAAACAGTCTGCTGTGGTCACCAGGATAGGGTTAACCCACCCATACCCATGATGCACTGCAGATGCAAATCAGCAGTCTACAGATGATCACAAGATGGGGTATGCACCCCCACAGCACCTCGGCCTGGTAGGGGGAACTGACCGTGTGTGGTACTGGCACAGAGTAGCTACACACCGTCACATTGTGCAGGTACTGCATTCACCCTGAGGGTGAGGTGGGGCACCCAGCACCAGGTCCACAGCAGAGATAAGCAATGCTGCAGGTCCCCAGCAGTGCTAATGTGTGAGATAGGTAGTTTCTGTAGACACACCTTGGATATATCTGTATGTCTCAGTCAGGTTTAGCCCCTATTGACCCCTAGGAAGATTATGTACCACCACCCTCCTCCTCCTCCTCCTCCTCCTCCTCCAGGGCTGAGGGTGGTAAACAGGGTCTCCCACCAACAGATCCACATTCTACCTCCCTGCAATGGTGGCAGTAGAGGGGACCATCAACCCCAGTCCTGCTGGGGAACAGACACCCTACAGAGCAGTCAATGCAGCTCTGTACACATCCATAACGCAATAGCAGACAGACATTAGGCCTGGATATGCTAAGCTGCACGCCACCACTATCTGATATTCTCCTGCAGCAAGTCTTCAGCCGCTGCACGGCGTTCCATCAAGACACATACCAGCTGCAGACAGTCTGCTAGCTAGTCCATAGTGCATGTTCCTGATGGAAATGCATGCACCCAGAACTGGGATGTCAGCATACACACCAAGCAGATAAGTCAGTGAGTGGGCCCCAAAAGGGAGCCCATAAATATCACATGAGAGAAATACTATATAACACTATGGGGGAGCCTAGCCATGCCATGGTCACTGCTCAGTCAGGGTGAGAGTGATCTCCCAGCAGAACATGCTGTGGCCACCCTGTCTGTGCAGGTGGTGGCCGGGCACTACAATATCCCAGCCAGTGCCCTATGCCCTGTGCAGATGCATCCTGGCCAGGCTACCCTGTCCGGGCTATACCCATGGTACCTTGCTCCTCATTATGCACATTGGCAGGCCAATACTGGCAACAGTGCTGGCAGTGTGGGCTGTGGAGGGTGTTTGCAGCCACCACACACTGGATAGACAGACACACACTCCCACACCTATGCCAGCATTGTGCTACTATAGAGGTGTTTAGCAGCCCTGGTCATCACACCAGTCCTGGGCACAGTGCAGGCATGGATATGATACGCAATACTGGTGGGGGTCACGCCCCATGGTGGTAAACACTGTCAGAAACCAGACCTGAAGCACACTCCACAGACATCAGAAAGGTTTCTATGACGGAGCTCAATCAGCAAACTGTGCTTAACGTAGGAATTGCTATCTGCCAGTAATCATAGCAAACTTTTGATAGCTGTGTACCGTATTCCCAGGTGTAGGGTGGCATTGCTACGGTATGCAAGTGCTAGTATTGGGAGATGCACGCAGGCCCAATGTCCTGCCTCTCCAGGAGGCATTGGCTAATGGAGCCTGTGGGTGTGGGTGTGTCTGCCTCTGTTGGCTGCTGCTTTATGACAGAGGTTCCCAACTCCAGTCCTGGTGTGCCAAACACTGTTCGGGTTTTCATGCTGTCCCTCATGAATATGCATGAGATACATCTGCATTCCATGGGGGTGGTGCATAGATATGCAGCACAGGCATCTTTAATAGAGGCAGCATGGAACCTGAATGGTGTTTGGCCCTCCAGGACTGCATTTGGGAGACTCTGCTCTAGGTAATGCGCCTGTTTATGGTGTCTTTGCTCTGTAGGGTAAAATGTAGGTATTTTGGGCATGTTTACGTCATCTGCAATAAAGACTCTGTCTGTATTAGCACGTTGTAGTAGTGGGTAAAATATGGGGACTGGGTTGGCAGGCACCATAGCTGGGACTTGAACATGTGACCTTCTGCCTCCAAACACACTGGTGTGTACTGCACCACCATGTTGCCACAGAGACAATGCATTCTCTGGTGATACCATGACTGTTTGTCCGGCAGGGCCTGTCTGTTGCAGTGCATGGCACCCACCTACAAAGGGCTAGGCCATGGTCTGCTCTGGGCAGCTGCCACTGCCCCCCTCTACCACCAATACCCCTCTGCCACCATGCTGACATGCCCTTCTGCTGGTGGTGCTGGTGGTGTGCAGTCTCAAGCCATCCAGTGTGCAGGTAGGCAGCTGCCTATGGTGCGTGTTCTGGGGTAGGGGTGCCTGCATAGACGCCCACGCTTCCCCCCAACACCGTCTGCCAATGTTCTGTGCCCTTGGAGGTACCTGCTGGGTACTATCCCCTGTGACACTGTGATAAACACTCTCGTGCCCATGTTGGGCCCTCATCAGTTGCTGTCTGGCTGCTGTACAGTTTCAGCATTCCTAAGTGCCACCTAGGCATCTGCCTAGTCCGCACTGTGCCCCAGCTGCACCACAGCATGTGCCGCCTGCAGCCCTCTGTATCCCCTTTCCCAGCATCTGTCCAGTTGCCTATTCCGACATGCCCGCCCTGCTGTTGTGGAACATGTACATGCCATAGGAAACCTGTCCAATGGAGAGGGAAACCCTGATCAGTGCTATTTCACTGTGGGATCATTCACCTTGTATGGGGATGGAGCGTAGACCCTTCCAAAATTCATATCTTTTTTGGGGGGGCTTTCTTGGGAGTGTTTTTTGATGTTTCCCATTACTATCACTATTGCCCAGCTTGGTTATGATTTTTGTATATTTTGTTGGGGTCCTTTTCAATGTTTATTTGTACTTTTGTTCCGTGCACATGTATCACACATCACTTTTTTGTAGGTTTCCCTGGTTTTGCTGTACATTGCTGACAGAAATGGTTTCTTTTCCCTTTAGATCAGCTCTAACGCGAGGTTTTCACTTGCGTTAGTTTTGGCCTCGGATTTCACATCGTTAGTGTGCGGGGAGCCTCTCCCCTCCCACTCTCCACCCATTGACCCCTTCTCTCCGCCCCTGGGGAGCCTTTCGCCGCCCTCCGAGAGCCTTTCCCCGCTTTCAGCGCTCGTTTGCGCCGCTGTGTGTGTTAGCGCGCGCTAAGGCACATTTGTGCCCCGTAAAGCGCCATTATCGCGCGCTAAGGTACCTTAGCGTGTGATAATTGCACAGCACGCACTTTAAGAAGGCTTAGTAAACATACCCCCAAGTTCTTCTACGAGGGGACATGGGATGAGGGTGAAGGGAGATAGATTCAGGAGTGATATGCGGAAATATTTCTTTACGGAAAGAGTAGTGGATCCGTGGAATAGTCTCCCAGTGGAGGTGGTAGAGATGAGGACAGTAACTGAATTCAAAAAAGCATGGGACAAACACAGAGGATCTCTAAAGGTAAAAAGGGGACTGTTGTAGTTGTTATGGAAGGACAGACTAGATAGGCCATGTGGTCTTTTTCTGTCGTCATATTTCTATGTTTCTATGTAACCCACTTCTCTGGATTGGTCTAATAGGACGATCTAGTATGACCATTTGGCTCAATCGATGTTACGTGTTCCAGGGAACAACCCTGCAACCTTGGGAAGAATGAGCCATAAGGCTACTGGCGGAGGATGGATCTATCATCAGAGGGCTAGCCTCAAGGTATGCACACAGCACTGCTTGAGAGACTGAGGCAGCGACTGCCAAGGCCTTCCTAAGGACCTCAACCCTTCAAAACTGAGACTATAAATGCAGCACCTCCATCCACCAGGAAGATGGTCACACACTTAGTCACAACCATGAACAGGATTCCTACCCCAGGGGGCCCGAAGGGCTGATCCCACTTGCTTGGAGGCATAGGAAATAGCCAAGATAGGACTTTAGAACTCCAATTCAGTGCTTACCTTCCTAAAATCCCATGCACTGCTGCATAAGGTCAGGGAGAAGTATGAATGCAGCAAACCACCGGATCCAGCAGGCATAAGGGGAATCTACCTGCTAAACATACCCAAAGCCGGCTCTGCAACCAACAGAGCCACCATAGCATCCTGAAAGGGAATAAACAGGACCTGTCAGAGAAAACGTGGATCACAAAAATCCTAAGTAGCCCCTGGGAGAACCACCACCCCATCCTCCTCAGACTTACTGTCCGGCGACAGGAATTTCACTTGAGTCCTTCAACCAAACTGGAGGGGTACAAGGGCAAAGTAGGTGTCATGACCTTTCTAGCTGCCCATGACAGGAAGACTCATGGGCCCTGGGTCCCCGGAGGGGAAGCCCAGGCTTTGGGCACCCTTGAAGGGGGCTGCTAAGCAGCTAGCCAGACTGAACATAGCCTGTAAACTATTTCAGGAGCTGCAGCATAAACCAGTTGACAAGCACGGCCTCCAGGGACCACCAGATATATGGCTAGGGCCATGCCACCATACTCCACTTCTGCCAGGCCCAAGCTACCATCTGAAATGGCTATAGTGCTCACCACTGGGAAAAGAAACAAGAAAGGAGTGCCAGGGCCCGCAGGAATGGCATCAGGCACCAGTTCTCCCACGGGGTGTCCCAGGATGCCGATAAAAAAGTGCCCTAAGCTTTACAGCCATAGTGGGGGCAAAAAGAAACAACTGCTGTAAAAAAATTTTAAAAAAAACGCAGGGAGACGCTGTGTGCAGCCAGAACAGGAGCGTGGCAGGAACAGCAGGCTCTGGGAGGGACTACCCAAAACAGCTGGGGCTTGAAAAGTGCGTCTGGAGAGTGACTTGGCCGGGAGATGCTGTGTGCAGCCAGAGCAGGAGCACGGTGAGAGGAGCAGGCTCTGGGCGGGATGGCCCCGACAACAGCTGGGGCTTGAAAAGCACGTCTCTCCCTAGTCACGCAGCCATTGGCGTGCGGTTGGGGTGAGTTACAAGGGACAGATAGACCCCTTGTGAGCCCCTTGGAGCCCTGAACTTGTTCTGTGCCTCTTGCTTGGTCCATGGGAAAGAGGAAAAAAAAGGTTTTGGCTGCTTTGGATCCAGTAGTTGGTCCAACGGATAAACATGTGGTGGCTAAGGACACGATAACTCCTCTTCCAGGTACTGTTTCCCACCCTCTTTACTTCTGGGGGTCTCTTTGAGCTCCCCAGAGCAGACTCCACCTCCCCCTCCAACTGTAGTGACTCCATCTGATGCAGTTCAGCATGATCACTTGGTTCGGCAGAGCACTCCTGTTTGTTCTGCTGATACCTACCAGCCGGTAACCTGGTCTCCACCAGTGATGGACTCTGGAGTGGATTCTGATTCTCATATCTCCCTGGCGGACATATGGGCGGTGGTTACCAGAACAGAGAAGACCCTGGTAGCCACAGTCTCCCAGTTTTGCAGGTTTTCCCAAGAAACTGTGCAAAGTTGGGTCAGACGGTGGCGTCTGTGGAATCTCTCTCTGCTCAGGTGTTGAGGTGTGAAAATCAATGTGTTTCTTTACAAGCAGCGAGTGTATCCAGTATGAAGGACAATTTAATGATCCATAAAAAGTTAGAATCCTTTGAGAATGTGCTTAGGCAAAAAAATATTTGTTTTATTAATTTTCCTTTGTGCCATTTATTGTCATCCAAAATTCTTCTTTGCAAATATCTTAAAGAAATTTTGTTTTTTCCTAATTTGGATTCAATGACTTTGTCAAATTTGTATTATGTAACGGGTAGGAAAATTGCAGATGATCCCAATGGAGAACTGGATATCTTACAATCAGTTTCTGTCTCAAATTTAACTCAGTTTTTGGAGGATTCGTCTGACAATATTTCCTCTTGTGCAACATTGGTTGTTTCATTTGTTTCTGAGCAGGATAGGTCTTCTGTATTTAAAAGTTACTTTAAGAATAAGGATGCTTTATTTTGTGGTGCAAAAGTTCAGGTGTTTCCTGATGTCTCCAGAGCCACTCAACTTCAACATTAGAAACCACCACCCAGGAAAAAGATTTAGGAGTCATTGTGGATAACATGTTAAAACCCTCCGCCCAGTGTGCAGCGGCGGCCAAGAAAGCAAATAGAATGCTAGGTATCATAAGGAAAGGGATGGAGAACAAAACAAAGGATATTATAATGCCTCTGTATCGCTCCATGGTACGACCGCACCTTGAATATTGTGTGCAATTCTGGTCACCGTATCTTAAAAAGGACATAGCGTTATTAGAAAAAGTACAGAGAAGAGCCACCAAATTGGTGAAGGGGATGGAAGGCTACTCCTATGAAGAGAGGCTAAGAAGGTTAGGGCTCTTTAGCCTGGAGAAGAGACGGCTGAGGGGAGATATGATAGAGGTCTATAAATTAATGAATGGAGTGGAACGGATAAACGTGGATCAATTGTTTACGCTATCAGAGTATAGAAAGACTAGGGGACATGTAATGAAGCTACAGGGTAAACTATTTAAGACAAATAAGAGAAAATATTTTTCACTCAACGTGTAATCAAACTCTGGAATCAGTTACCGGAGGATGTAGTAAGGGCTGTTAGTATAGCTGGGTTTAAAAAAGGTTTGGACAAGTTCCTGGAGGAAAGGTCCATAAACCACTATTAAAAAGGGACCCAGGATATCAATGCTTGACCCAGTACAAGCATTGTGGAACCTGTCTTTTGGGGATATTGCTAGGTACGTATAACCTAGATTGGCCACTGTTGGAAACAGGATACTGGGCTTGATGGACCTCGGTCTGACCCAGTATGGCATGTCTTATGTTCTTATGTTCTAACTTCGCAGGAAAGCCTTTTTGGCTCTCAGGCCTAGGGTTTTGGCTCTGGGGGCTTTGTTTTTTCTTCGATATCTATGTAAATGCCTAGTTACTTTTCAGGATGCTAGGTATATATTTCTTTATTCCTTGCAGCTGGAAACCTTTCTGCAAAGTAAAGAATCTTAGGGGTACGTTTACTAAACGGCAGTAAAAGAGCAGTCTTTTCCGTGCAGTAATGGCAGTGATAAGGGGTTACTGTGTGCTAAGTGTGCTGGGCGTGTTAGAGGCCTTCCTGTGTTAAGGGGCACTAGAGGACACTTAGCGGGGGGTAACAGGACGTGCTGCATTGGGGGAGGTGTAGCCTAGTGGTTGGGGCAAGGTACCACAGGCCGGAAGGTAGGTGGTTCAAATCCCACTAGAGGACAGCAACCTTGGGCCGGAAGGACTGGGGTTTCTAGTCCCACAGGTGCTCCTTGTGGTCTTGGGCAAGCCACTTAAGCCTCCATTGCCCATGTTCCCTGTAAGTATTAGTGTATGTGTGTCATATCCCCTCGTATTAAATGTATCCCCTAACCGCTTTGACCTGGTGAAAAGCGGGATATAAATGCAGCTAAATAAATAAATAAAAGGGTGCTAATGGACACTTTGCTGGCGGTAAAAAGGACATGCTGTGTTAAAATGTCTCGCAAGCACCCTAATGCAGGAAAGCCTCTAAAAAGTTGAAAGGGGTGCAGAAAAGCCACTGGAGAAGGTATGGATGCAAGCACAATTGGTAGCTGATGGAGTTGATTCACCAGATATCTGGCTATATGGAAGTATGTGTGACCATACAGCAGGCCTGTGCTGTTGACTAGGCGAGATAGGCAGCTGCCTAGTGATGCTGGTAGTGGGTGTTGGCAGTGTCATGGGTGGGTGGTTGTGGCAGCAGAGTCAGCGGAGGAGATGCAGCAGCGGGGGGGCACTGTGACAGGTGTGCAGTCCTAGATGTCCCTGAAAGCATACACCGTGCTGTAAGTTATATTATAATGTCTGTGAGGTGTGAACATGTATCCAGATGTACTGTCAGTGTGTGGCATGCCATAGGCCAGGACAGTATCTGGGTGGAGGAAGCATGTTCCTGATGTGGGCAGCAAAGGGAGGATTGGCCATGAGTGCACATGTGGAGCAGTCACAGGAGAGGTGTGCATGATATGGCTAACTGCTGCAAATGATTCCTGATGGCCATGGTGGGGCAACTTACAGTAAGCTGCCCCACCATGAATCTCCCCGCCGGTCAGATGGTAGGTGCAGGGCTGTGCCATGGTTCTTCCAAACAGAGAGTTTGCAATTTGTGTGGTGAGTGGATGTATGAGATCACAGGCCAAAAGCATTTGGTGCGTGTGAACCAAAAGTAGCAGTGCCATGCGGTACATGAAACACCATTTGTGCGGGTGGGACTGGTGCCTCAGTGTGTGCAACTGCAAGACAATACACCCGACAGAGTGGCATGATAGAAAGGGACAAGTTGAACCCATTTGCCCCATGTGGGGCAAGTAATGATGGCAGAACAGTGCAGTGGATGGCTATGCAAATGGAAATTACACTTACCTGGTAATTGTTGTCCCTTGAGGAACTCCAGTTCAGTCCTCCACCTCTGGGTTGTGCACCTCTTCCAGCAGCATAGAGACTGGACAAGCCAAATTTGCGACATCACTGGATATATCCTGCTGGTCTTCTCCCATCAGCCCCCAGTGAACTATTAATCTCACTACTTGATTCCTCACGCTCACAATTCACCAACAGAAACACTAATTCTATGTATTATAAATGGTTCACTTCTCATTGCGGTAAGGTCTCAGACAAATTTGTAGCACTTTGTCATGAACTGAACTCCAGTCCATATGGAGTGCTTCCTTTGCATCAATGACCTTCTCCCTTGATGTTTATAATTTGTTTTATATTTCAATTTTAAAAAATCTCTCATCAGCCCGTATGCAGCTGAACTTTCTTAATCACTTTGTCACACTTTCCAGTTCGTGTAAATTAGTGAGAAAACTTTTACTATCGTTCCTGCTTCAATTCCAAATGTTTTCACGACAAGAAAAGTAAACACTTAGCTCATATGAAGTCGATGTTCTTAGTTGCAAAATCTGTCTTTCAGTCAATCCCGATGCCGTAATGAAGGCGCCCAAAGCGTTTCACTAAAGTACGTTTCTTCGGGGGATCTTAATATTCACTCGTGCCCACGTATTTACTCAGGAGACCGAAGTCCTTATTGCTGCTCACTGCTAAGGAATCAGCTGTCTCTTCCTCGATCTGCACAGCGTTTTTTCAATCGAGGAAGAGACAGCTGATTCCTTAGCAGCGAGCAGCAATAAGGACTTCGGTCTCCTGAGTAAATATGTGGGCAGCACGAGTGAATATTAAGAGAGTAATACAGGGTGGCAATCCCCCGAAGAAACGAACGTTAGTGAAACGCTTTGGGTGCCTTCATTACGGCGTCGGGATTGACTGAAAGACAGATTTTGCAACTAAGAACATCGGCTTCATATGAGCTAAGTGTTTACTTTTCTTGTCGTGAAAACATTTGGAATTGAAGCAGGAACGATAGTAAAAGTTTTCTCACCAATTTACACGAACTGGAAAGTGTGACACAGTGATTAAGAAAGTTCAGCTGCATACGGGTTGATGAGAGATTTTTTAAAATTGAAATATAAAACAACTTATAAACATCAAGGGAGAAGGTCATTGATGCAAAGGAAGCACTCCATACGGACTGGAGTTCAGTTCATGACAAAGTGCTACAAATTTGTCTGAGACCTTAATACACAGAATTAGTGTTTCTATTGGTGAATTGTGAGCGTGAGGAATCAAGTAGTGAGATTAGTAATATTCGCTCTGAAACGTGACCAACTTATTTGTGCTGATACATTATGGAAGGTCATCCCAGTGAACTATTGACAAAGCAGACTCAAAGCAGCAACAAATAAGTAGCTATAGTACCAATTCCAACTTTACACTTAACTTTAGACTTCTAAACTAAAGCCCCTTCCGGTAAGGAGAACACTACTACTCGCACTTTCTCTTCTACCCCTGAAGCGCATAAGACAGAAAGACGAGAAAAGACAGAGTAAAAGAATCACAGCGATCCCAAAACTAACAATGTGTTCACACCCTTATCGACTGGTACCCCCCCCCCCCCCAAACCGAAACCAATGTCTGCAAAGACCATCCCCGGGCGGGAATGAGGACTGAACTGGAGTTCCTCAAGGAACAAAATTACCAGGTAAGTGTAATTTCCATTTCCTTATTGGTCCTCCAGTTCAGTCCTCCACCTCTGGGATGTAACAAAGCAGTAATCATTGGGAGGGACCTTTCCACCCGGATCGCAATACCGCTGACCAAACCCGGCATCATTCGCTGCCTGAACATCCAGGCGATAGTGTCTACTGAAGGGGTGAAGAAACGACCAATTGGCTGCTCTGAAAATCTCCACTGGTGGAACCAAACTATGTTACGCCCAATATGTCGCTTGCGCTCTAGCCGAGTGAGCCCTTAACCCCACCGGCACCTGACGCCCTTGCAAAATATATGATGACGCTACTACTTCTCGGATCCAGCTGGAAATTGAAGTTTTAGCTGCTGCTTCCCCTTACAGGGACCTTCAATCATAACGAATAGGCGTTTTGACTTACGAAAAGTCTCTGAGACCTTGAAATATTAACACAGAAAACTTCTTTATGTCCAAGCAACGTAGACTACGGTCTGAGACATTCTCCTTGACGGTCCCAATACTGTCAACAAGTCGGACTGATCCACATGAAAGGAAGAAACTACCTTAGGCAAAAAACGACCGTACCAGCCGCAACACCACCTTTCCCCTATAAAGGACAAAAAACGGCTCTTGGTAGGAAAACGCCTGTAGCTCCGAAGCTCGTCATGCCGAACAGATGGTCACTAAAAACACTGTCTTTAAGGAAAAAAATCTTTGTCTGAGGCATGATCCACAGGCTCAAAGAGTTCCCTAGATATTGCCCCTAAGACCAGAGGGGAGCCCCATTGAAGCACCATTACACTGCGTTAAGAACGTAACCTAGACACCGCTTCAGGAACGCACCACGTCAACGTGCGAACCCAAGGCCACTCTCTGGACTTTGCCACTATAGCAAGACAGAGCTGCGATCTGAATCCTTAAGGAACTGACTGCTAGACCCTTAGCAAAACCGTCCTGCAAAGAGCTTACTACCATAAGCACGGAAGCTGTGTAAACCCGGACCTGCCGCTGAGAGCACCAATCCTCAATATGCACCATATTCGCGCAAAAACCAGGGAGGAAACCTCTTCCTGGCTTGAATCAGGGTCGCAATTACTGCCCCAAAATAACCTTTTCTTCTTAACTTCGCCCTTTCAACGGCCAAGCCGTAAGTGAGAACCGATCTACCTGAGGCATTCAGGGCAGACCCTGAATTTGACAATTCGGCCAATGAACGCCCATGGAGGAAAAACCTAGAGTAGCCCAGGCGAAGGCCAGAAGTGCATCAGGGCATCTATCCCTTCTGACACTCTGTCTCGCTTTCTGCTGTAAAAACGACTCGCCTTGGACGATTGAGACATCGCCATGATATCTAGATCGGAGGACCCCACCTATAAACTATCTGTGCCAATACCTCCGGAAGAAGCTCCCACTTTTCGGCATCCACCCGGACTCTGCCGAGAAATCTGACAACACATTGTCCGATCCCGCAATGTGCGCCGCCGAGATTGCCTGTGGATGAGTCTCCACCCAGGAGAACAGAGCTCCTTCTCCTATCTCCATGGCCGCACTTCCTGTACCGTCCTGCAATTGCGGTAGACCACCATCGCGGAATTGTCCG
This sequence comes from Ichthyophis bannanicus, assembly GCA_033557465.1. Lineage (NCBI taxonomy): Eukaryota > Metazoa > Chordata > Amphibia > Gymnophiona > Ichthyophiidae > Ichthyophis > Ichthyophis bannanicus. The sequence goes on from CM066035.1 coordinate 342,625,971, forward strand.
ATAGAACTCGCACCGCTCGTCCTTTCACTGCGGCCTAAACCACTTGAAGAGCTAGAAACACCGCTCGCAGTTCCAGACGGTTGATCGACCACTGGACCTCCTGGTTGTTCCTAGTCCCTTGTGTGACCAGATCCCCACAGTGCGCTCCCCAACCTACGAGGCTTGCATCTGTCAACATTGGAAGCCACTGCGGTCGTTCCAGCGGCCTGTCCACTGCTAGATTGTCTGGGCAAAGCCCCCACTGAGGCGACCGCCTGACTCGCAATGGACAAGGAAGCTGCCTGATTAGAGAATTGTTCTGGAGGAACCAGCGTCGAAGTAACGACCTTTGCCAGGACCGCGTGGGCGCTCTGTCCCCTGGCACTATTTCCAGGGCTCTCGCCCCTCACTCTAGCACTTGAAGATAGCTCCACGCTGACGGTGCCGTAGTGAACACACACTGGTGTACCAGCCGACGAATGAACTGCACTCGCCGCACCAGCAGAAATACTGCTGCCACCGGGAGTCAAACCGTACTCCCCAAATACTCTAGGGCTTCAAACGGAACTAACTGGCTTCTGGATGCAATGACCACCCAGCCGAGCCCCTGAAGCAGCTTTACTACTCTGCTGGCAAGCTGAAAGCTCTCGCCCCTCGACTTTGCTCATATCAGTCAATCGCCGGGATAAGAGAGAACTAAGATTCCCTCTTCCCGCCAGCCTGCTGCTATCACCACTCTAACCTAAGCGGAGAACTGCGGCACCATTGGCAACCCGAAGGACCCTGCCTGAAACCGAAACCGCCCCCATAGGAGCCCACCTTAGGAACTTTTGAAGATCTAATCTCATCGGGATGTGCAGGTGTGCCTCGGTAGAATGTAGAATGTCAAGAATTCACCCCTTGCGAACTGCCACCATCACCGATCGCAACGTTTCCATCCGACAGAGGGCACTAACAAACTGTGAATTAGTCGCCTGAGCTCCAGAACAGGACATAGGAATCCGTCCCTCTTAGATACTATGAAATAAATAGAGCAACGACCGATGCCATACAACCCCTGCGGCACCGGTACCACCGCTCCTAACTGAAGAAAACGATCTCAGGATTGTCAGATCGTGCCCGTTCTAGCTGTCCCCTGCAGGGTGATAGCACGAATGGGCCCAGCAGCAGCTGAGCAAACTCAAGAGCAGAACCATCGCATAGCACTCCCAGCACCCACTGGTCGGACGTTATCTGAACCCCGACGGGAAGTGCCCTCCTATCGGTAGGATTCCTGTCTGGACCCGTCTCACCTCATTGTGGCATTCGAGAAGTCGCCAAGGAAGCAGAAGCGAACCCTCTGCCCTCTCAGCAAATCCCCAAAATCCTTTGAGCTGATCTTGCTTTCCAGTACATTATCTGGATAGTTAGCTTTTCAGATTATATATATTTAATTGTTATTGTCGAAATTGTTTTGACCCAATGAGGGTCATATTAAAGGTCTAAGTCAAGAATTTTGGAAAGCTTGTACCCAGAGCTAAATTAACCTTTTTTTTTTTCTCAAATCTTTCAAGGCCATCTCCAGTGCATGGGTGACCGAGAAAGTCGCGGGCCAGGCCGAGGCGTGTTTGAAAATATACAATGGACTTAAGTCCTCACTTGATCCCAAAAACGCTGGGGAAGCCTGCAACCCCATCCACGCTTAGAGCTGCGCCAGTCTCAAGTGAGCCCCAGGAAGGTGCTGGGACTAGCCTAAGATCAAACGGGAAAGAACAAGGATCTGAACCCTGGTCATTCCGGCCCCAAGTCACTACTCCAACTATTAGGCTGCTAGACCTCACAATTCTGAAGTACTATGCTGGGGATGTCTAAGTAGATGCCCCTATCGCCTACGTTGTCCTTTGAAAAAGAACATGTCTGAACTTGGATAGCTACCACTTTTAGGCCACTCTTAAATCCCTATGATGGTCTTACAAACTTGCTGTACCCGTTTCCTTTGAACCTGAAAGGCACACTAGTGTTTGCAGACTTTGCACCTATCTATATGCTCCATGTAGACACAAAAAGAAAAAACTTCCAAGTTCTGTCCCTATTCCTAAAGATGCCACTGAACTGGCTGGCCCAGCTTAATTCTCCCAAGGGGACCTTGACAGCCGTCCCCAGAGGAAGTCACCATCCCCCCTTGTAGAAGGAAATTACTGTCCCTCACCAACCTTGCCTTGGATCTCGTGCTCCCTCGCGGTAGAAGGGAGAGCGCCGCTCTTGCCAACTCCGTCGGCAGAGACTACACCCCTGTGGATGCCCCAGACCCACTACTGTGGCCTTGACGGGAATAGCTGAAAACAAATTAATCTACTCCAGAAATGAAAGGACCCCATATTGTCCTCTTTTTTTTTTTATAGTGGTACCTATAAGGTCCCAAATCCAATACAAAACCTGTTAGATTCACATAAATGAATACCTACAAGGGCATTTGGAGCATCTTTATCTCAAGGTAATAGGGGATTCCCATGCCTAGGGTTAGGCATGAAGCCTTGGAGGAATGGTTGCCTCAATACATCCTCCACAGCCAATATCCTCAAACTTCTCTGGAAGAGCAAACAAACATCCCTGCACATGACAACTTTTGTTAAGGGCTAGCGCTGCTTCCTTGTGCCAGAGGTGGCCTTATTTATTTTATTTTATTTATTAACAATTCTTATATACCGCACTATTAGACATCAGCGCGGTTTACATTGAACAGAAAACATCCGACAGTTTACACGTGTCTGGTCGTTACATTTAACAGGAAGTATAACTTGGCGAAGTAGGGGAAACTAAATACAATGCAGGGTTATCTGATAAAGGATATCCTGGTTAACTATATACAACAGTGGTACAATAGTATATGGCCTGAGGGGTTTCTCTTAGCTTTGGTTTTTTTTTGTTTTTTAATCCAGCAAATGCTCCCACGTGAAATTAACCCCAAATAATGTAATGAATTTAAAACCGCCTAACCACACTGATTCCCAGAAAACATCTCCTTTCAGTGGTAGTAAGACCCATCACAATCGTAGCACTATCAAAAGCAATAAACTAAGAAAAACTGAATTAAGCCCCTGAAATCCAAACATCCCTCACTTGGTTTGCAGCTTGTCGTGCTGTGAGGGCTTGCGTGCATCAGTGATGCTGAGAGCTAAACTATCGGTAGTTTAACTACTGGCAGGGTCTCCCAAGATGGACAGGTCTCAGCTGAGGTGCCAGACCAAGACAAACCACCCATCTGGGCAGCAGCAGAATGGGACAGTGTTGACGGCGGAGGATCACATTTTTGTGACAACGGCAACAACACCAAACTTAAACTGCGCGGAAGAAAGGCCCGGCAATCTACTTCTGTATCTTGCCATGAAAACCCAATGGATAGTTACAACAAAACAAATTGTGCTATGGTGCTGGAAGATGAGACCCCCAGGTCAGAAGGCACTCAACTAGCTACTGGGGAAGAGCTGAAGACTTTTCAGAGTAAAGCCAGCATTTATGATGTGGTTGGATCAAAGCCCTCGGGAAGTCTGACTGCTGATGTAGCTGCGCATGAAATGAGAGTCAGAAGCTGTAAAGATGTCTTACACATTGGAACATGGAACGTACGAAGCATGAACCAAGGGAAGTTGGAGGTGGTCAAGAATGAAATGGAACGTGTACAACTTGATCTGTTGGGTGTCAGCGAACTGAAATGGACTGGCATGGGGCACTTTGCATCAGATGATCACATGGTCTACTATGCTGGAAATGAAAGACAAAGAAGAAATGGTGTTGCATTTATAATAAAGAAGAAACTTGCAAGAACTGTAATGAAATACAATGCAGTCAGCGAACGCTTAATCTCTATTCGTCTATGAGGATTGCCTATCAACACAACTATAATTCAAGTATATGCCCCAACAACAGAGCTGCAGAAGAGAATGAAATTGAAGAGTTCTATGAACAAGTACAAGCTGAAATTGACAGAACATGCAAACAGGATATCCTGATAGTCATGGGTGACTGGAACGCAAACGTTGGCAACAAAGAAGAAGGCAAAGTAGTTGGAAAATATGGACTTGGCAACAGAAATGAAGCTGGAGAAAGACTGATAGAATTCTGCAAGACTAATGATCTATTCATCTCAAACACCTTCTTCCAGCAACACAAGCGGCGACTGTACACATAGACTTCACCGAATGGATTATATAAAAATCAAATTGACTACATATGTGGAAGTCAATGATGGAAAAGCTCTGTAACATCAACAAAGACAAAACCTGGAGCTGACTGTGGTACAGATCATCAACTACTAGTATGCAAACTCAAGCTAAAGTTGAAAAAGAACAAACCACTCATGAATGCAGCAAAATATGACCTTGAGAATATACCACTGGAATTTAAAGACTGCCTGCAAAATCAATTTGCTGCTTTAGATACAAATGACAGAGCTCCGGAAGAGTTATGGAATGACATCAAGAAGGTTGTGTTGGAAGAAAGCGAGAAGTCTCTACAAAAGGTGAAAAAGCAAAAACGGCCAAAATGGAAGACTGAAGAAACTCTGAAAATTGCCCAGAAACGCAGAGAAGCTAAAGCCAGAGGAGAAAGAAAGAAAGACAATCGCAGAACTCAACAGAGATTTCCAACGTGCAGCAAGACAGGACAAGGAAAAGTACTACAATGACACTTGCAAGGAAATAGAAGCAGAAACTATTAGAGGAAGAACAAGATTGGCTTTCCTAAAGCTACGAGAGTTAAAGAAAAAGTTCCAGCCTCGAATTGGAATGTTACAAGATGCTCAAGGTTCTATGTTGAATGATGCTGAGACGATCAAGAAAAGGTGGAAGGAATATACAGAGTTTTTATATGATAAAGATCAAGTGGACCAACAGATGTTTCAACCTGTACCTTATGATCGGGAACCATTGGTGATGAAAGAAGAAGTTGAAGCAGCATTGAAAGCCTTATCAAAGAACAAAGCACCAGGCATTGATAGCATTCCCATAGAAGTATTGCAGCAATCTGATGCAGCTGTTACCGTACTCACAAGGCTCTGCCAAGAAATATGGAAGACAACATCATGGCCAACTGACTGGAAAAGATCTGTGTTTATACCAATACTAAAGAAAGGTGATCCAACTGACTGTGGAAATTATCGCACAATCGCTCTGATCCCACATGCCAGCAAGATTCTACTGAAGATTATTCAAAAGAGACTACAACCATACCTGGAACAAGAACTACCTGAAGTGCAAGCAGGGTTCAGGATAGGGCGAGGAACGAGAGACATCATTGCGGATGTGAGATGGATCCTTGAAAAGACTAAAGAATACCAAAAGGATATCTATTTGTGCTTTATCGACTATAGCAAGGCTTTTGACTGTGTAAACCATGAGAAACTCTGGGCCACATTAAGAAGCATGGGTATACCAGAACACCTGATCATTCTCTTGCGCAATCTGCACATTGATCAAGAAGCAACAGTTCGAACGGAACAAGGAGAAACAGAATGGTTTAAAATAAGCAAAGGTGTAAGACAAGGCTGCATACTTTCCCCCTACCTGTTTAATTTATATGCAGAACAAATCATCAGAGAAGCAGGATTGTATGAAGACAACAGAGGTGTGAAGATTGGTGGAAGACTCATCAACAACCTTCGCTATGCTGATGATACCATATTACTGGCTGAAAGTGAAGATGATCTGAAACATTTGCTTCTCACAATCAAAGAACATAGTCTCAAAATGGGCCTGCACCTTAATGTAAAGAAGACAAAGATCATGACAACTGGCATAATCAACAGGTTCATCGTTGAAGGAGAAGAAATTGAAATTGTGAACAACTTTAACCTACTTGGATCAACTATCAATAAAGAAGCAACAAGCAGTCAAGAAATCAGACGACGCATTGCTCTTGGCAGAATGGCTATGAAAGACCTAGATAAGATTCTCAAGAGCAGAGATGTCTCTCTCCATACAAAGATTCGACTTGTTCAAGCCATGGTATTTTCAATAACATCATATGGATGTGAAAGCTGGACAGTGAAAAAGATAGACAGGAAGAAAATTGATGCCTTTGAATTATGGTGCTGGCGGCGAATACTGTGTATACCATGGACTGCCCGAAGAACAAACCAATCGGTACTAGAGGAGATCAAACCTAAGCTTTCTTTAGAAGCTCAGATGACAAGACTTTGACTTTCATACTTTGGACACATCATGCGAAGAGAGAGATCATTAGAGAAAGACATTATGCTTGGCAAGATAGAAGGTCAACGCAAAAGAGGAAGGCCAGCAATGAGATGGATCGATACAATAACAGCAGCTACGGGTACCAGTCTGTCAACAATGAGCCGCCTGACTGAAGACCGAACACAATTTAGGATAGCTATCCAGAGGGTCGCCATGAGTCGACTCCGACTCGACGGCACTTAACAACAACAACAATACCAAAGGAATTTATAAAGGCCAAAAAATCAACAAACAAGAAAGCATTCTCTCATGCTGCCCCTATAACTTGGAACAACATTCCATCGGAATTAAGATCCTTACCTCAAATCATGGAGTTCAGGAAAAAACTCAAAACTCATTTATTCTCAACATACTACGGATCCTTGTCGAACTCACCTTTTCAACAAGAAAAAGGATAGCTTCACCAGCTGACATATCCCATCTTTGAACTGGAATAAATGAGAAAACCCCAAACCGACGATTTCGATAACATACATACCTGTACATAGTTAAAATCTGGTTCTTTGTAGTTTACAACTGTTAATTGTAAAATTGAATTTCTTTGTAGTTTCACATTGTTATCTGTAAAAGCAGCATTGCCTGTTTACTGTTGTTCCATGTAAACCGCAACTGATCAATGGAAGGTGCGGTATATAAAAACTCGCTAATTAAATTAATTAAATTAAATTAAACTGCTGCTGTCAGTTCAAGAGCACCATGCCGACGAATTGCGCGTTAGAAAGAGAGGGAGAAAGGCACTCACCTCCCGCGGCGATCACTGCCGCAAGAACACTCGCTCTGCTGTCCGATCCGGCTCAAAGCCCTTCCAACCGCTATGCTGCTCGTCCCTGTTATGAGCAGCATGCTCGGTGAGGGATGAGCTTCAGACGTCACCGTTTCCAGCCCAACGGTGCCCTGGATAGCAGTGCGCCGAGCAGTCTTTCCCCCTGCCGAGCTCCCCTCCGTGCAGTCAAGGAGGGGAGAGCTGACCCACAGACAAAGGGAGGCAGAGCTAAAGGATAGCCAAGAAGAAGCATGGCACCGGATCTTTTTTTTTGTTTTTTTTAAAAGATAAATCTGGAAATTAATTTAATTGGAAAGAACAAAGAAAATCTTAAAGGCTACCAGCTTACTATCTAACTATTGTTCCTTATACGTTCCTCAAGTGAGCCCAGCACCTAGGCTCACTAAGTCCTCCTGCTGCATGGAGACGGGACACACTGGGGGCTGATGGGAGAAGACCAGCAGGATATATCCAGTGATGTCGCGAATATGGCTTCTCCAGTCTCCATGTTGCGAGAGGAGGTGCACAATCCAGAGGTGGAGGACTGAACTGGAGGACCGATAAGGAATAAGTGTTAGGTGCCTGAATGTACTAGATGTATCCTCTTTACGTAAAGCTGGGAGGTCAAAATGATGGTAAAACAGAAACACATCTATACCAGTTGACCCAGACATCTGCTGTGTATACATCACTGACCCACTGCAATGTGCCGTGGCAGAGCCACTAAAGCCATACTCACAGATGTCCATGATGGGGAATGCTATGTAGAAGAATAATTGTCTGCAGGTCACAGCAGAGCCAGAACTATGCGAGGTGGACAAGCGCACCTAGGCACAAATTGAACAAGTGGGAAGCAAACCCTGGACCTTTGACCATGAAGATATTAGAAACATAGAAACATGATGACAGAAAAAGACCACAAGGCCCATCTAGTCTGTCCTTCCATAACAACTACAACAGTCCACTTTCTACCTTTAGAGATCCTCTGTGTTGGTCCCATGCTTTTTTGAATTCAGTTACTGTCCTCATCTCTACCACCTCCACTGGGAGACTATTCCACGGATCCACTACTCTTTCTGTAAAGAAATATTTCCGCATATCACTCCTGAATCTATCTCCCTTCACCCTCATCCCATGTCCCCTCGTAGCAGAACTTGCTTTCAATTGAAAGAGGCTCTCTCCCTGAACATTTATGCCACGGAGGTATTTAAACATCTCAATCATATCACCTCTATCCCGCCTTTCCTCTAAGGTGTACATATTAAGATCCTTAAGTCTGTCCTCATATGCTTTATAATGAAGCCCATTAATCATTTTAGTAGCAACCCTCTGCACCGACTCCATCCTGTTCACATCCTTTTGAAGGTGCGGTCTCCAGAATTGCATACCATACTCCAAATGAGGTCGCACCAAAGACTTATACAGAGGTATTATCACCTCCTTTTTTCTGCTAGCCATTCCTCTCCGTATGCACCCAAGCATCCTTCTAGCTTTTGCCGTCGCCTTTTCTACCTGTTTAGCTACTTTAAGATCATCAGACACAACCACGCCTAGGTCCCGCTCTTCTTTAGTGGACAAAAGTACTTCACCTCCTATACTGTATTGCTCCCTTGGATTGCTGCAGCCCAAATGCATGACCTTACATTTTTTAACATTAAATCCCAGCTGCCAAATTCTAGACCATTCTTCAAGCTTAGCTAGATCCCTCCTCATGTTATCTACACCTTCCTGGGTGTCTACTCTATTACAGATTTTGGTATCATCCGCAAAGAGGCAAACCTTACCCGACAGCCCTTCCGCTATATCACTAACAAAGATGTTAAAAAGAATCGGACCAAGGACAGATCCCTGGGGCACACCACTGGTAACATCCTTCTCCTCAGAGTGAGCTCCATTTACTTGTACTCTTTGTCACCTCCCACCCAACCAATTTCTAACCCAAGCAGTAACTTTAGGGTCCATCCCTACGGTGCTCAGTTTGTTTATAAGTTGCCTGTGAGGAACAGTGTCAAAGGCTTTACTGAAATCTAAATACACCACATCTAGAGCTCTCCCTCGGTCCAACTCCCTGGTCACCCAGGCTAACCTCCACATAGCTCTACCCATCCTGCAGATCTCTGATCAAACTGCTGTCTATTCGAGCATAGGTTGGGCCCTCCACAACCCATGAGGCACTGCACATGCAAAACAGCGATCTGCTGCTGAAAAAGTAATGGAGAAGGCACTGATCCAGCATATCAACTCACTAAGACACACTGGCTGCATGTGCTATATGCACATAACAACAACAAGCCATGCTGCAGAGTGGTTTCAGCTGTCACCCTGAGGGTGAGGAAGGGTGCCCAGCACCTGGTCCACTGAACCTGCACTGTTAGAGATGGTCTCTGCTGCCGGTCCACATCACTGCTAGTGTGTGGTAGATATTGTTTGCAGTGTGTTATGCTTTTTCTCCTTAGTTTCCTGCATGCTTAGACGATGGTGACAGCAGCAGCTTGGCCCTGTATTCTGCCCATGTTGGACATCACCCTCTGATAATAGTGTAGGCTAGCGGATAGTGTTAATATACTGCTGCTATGGACAGCCACTGCAGTTGAGGATGTATAGGCTATGGCTACTGCCCTGCCAGGATGCCAGTGAGTAGGCCATGAACCACTGCTGCCCCAAACATTGAGGACTAACAATTAACTACATCACAGGCAGAAAGACTGCCACACTGCCCTTCACTGGGCTGTATCAGCCAAGCACAAACCAACTAGAGAAGATCTGCTGGTCAGCATGCATGGCATGTGCATAGTGTGACCACAAGCACTCCGCCTTGAGATACTCAGCATTAACCACCAGCCATTTACTCAGTGATTAGCATCCCCAGACAGAGAATGCATCCACATCATTGGAACCAAACATTATAATACAGCTATGTGGATACATAGCCGTGCCATGATCACTTTTTGGTCATAGTGAGAGTGCCATCTCAGCATAACATACAGTGGCCACCCTGGCAATACACGTGGCAGACAGGCACAATGGCATCTCAGCCAGTGACCCTACCATTGTGGCAGACACATCCAAGCCAATCTGTGCTGCTTCAGGTGATACCCATAATCCTCTGCTTCATCTTATTCACATTTTCCAAACAGGCTGGAAAAAACTCAGACAATGTGAGCCAAAATGCAGTGCAGAAAGCCAAGAACAAAGGGGAGCCATACACACATGCATATACTCTCATTGGTGTACTGAGCAAAAGTGGAAATGGTTGGCATTCCTGCTTGACACTCCTGTCTCAATGTCAGCTCAGGATTGATAAACGTGTGCTCTGTTTGCACATGCTATATTACAGTGGGCCTCCAACCATCTGTGGATAGTGGAGCCCGTCAGTGCTGCTGGTGGGTGTTTCCACCCTTGCTGGCCATCTCCTTGAAGGCTGCACATGCTGGAGCTGTACTTACATTATCAGCTAAGCTTTGTCCACAGGAATATGCAATATGGAAACCCCAGCAGGGACTTGAACCTGTGACCCTTGGCACATATACAGTACACACCAACTGTGTATGTTGCACCACAGTGCTGCCATATGGGGATAGCAGTTCCTGTTGCTGACATGGTTCTCTTCAGCTAACCTTTGGCACATGCTGCAATGCACATGGTGCACATGACCAGGACAAGGCTTCTGTCTGCTGAAGGCTGGTGCCACTTCACACACCGCCACCAACACCCCATCATGCAGACATGTCCATGCACTGTCAGTGGTGGGCAACACTGGGAAGCAGTAGTCACGCAGAACTAAGAACAAACCAGCCTGAGGCGTGAGTAGATGTAAAGACAGAGTCCTTTATTAAACCTTTGGCCGCCCGACACAGGCCATGTTTCGTCACCCTTCGTCAGGGGCTAGCCAGGCACAAAAACTAAAATCATAAATAACAACCATTAACAACCATTCAAAACATAAAGGAACAGATCGACAAACTCATAACACAACATCATACATATTCCTACCTAGTAACATTAAAAACATCAAAAAACTAACAATGTACAATCAAATAAGATAATATGAAATAAATAGAGGATAAAAAGTGCTCGAAGGCTCAAAAACATAAAATCATATAAATACATAAAAATAAAATAATATACCAACCTCTGTTGTAGGCTCTAAAAAGTATTACACCACACTTATGTAGAAAAGTCTAGAGAAACAGACTTTTCTACATAAGTGTGGTGTAATAGGTAGGAATATGTATGGTGTTGTGTTATGAGTTCGTCAATCTGTTCCTTTATGTTTTTAATGGTTGTTAATGGTTGTTATTTATGATTTTAGTTTTTGTGCCTGGCTAGCCCCTGACGAAGGGTGACGAAACACGGCCTGTGTCGGGCGGCCAAAGGTTTAATAAAGGACTCTGTCTTTCCATCTACTCACGCCTCAGGTTGGTTTGCTGTCAGTGGTGGGGTCGCAGTCCCAGCATGTTAAACATGAGGGCTTGGCAGGCACCTTGAGCAAAAGGTCCAGATGGGGGGGGGGACAGGGGTACACATGGATGGCCATGCAGCCCCCCCCACAAGATACCCATCCAGGGGCCCCATCACCGCCTGCCACCGATACATCTTGAGGGGAGGATGGCAGCTACTACTGTAGAATTTCACCAGGCACCTGCATTTTCCAGCTACCTGGAGGGCTACAGCATCTGGCACTATCGGCCTCTTCCCCCATAGCTGGGTTCTGCGGCAGCAGTGGGGAGGAGGCAGCCTAGATCTCTGCCTGAAGTGCCAGGACCCTTCAACACCCTATGTGGCACATTGCCTTTCCGCAGCAGTAGCAGGACTGTGTGCTGCCACTGTGGGATCATGACGAATATCAGAGATGGTTCTGAGGATGGCAGAATACCCCTTTGTGGAGAGGCTAGAAAGGTTGGGGCTCATCAACCTGGGGAAGAGACGGCTGAGGGGAGATATGATAGAAGTCTATAGATTATTGACTGGAGTGGAACAGTTAAACGTAAGTCACTTTTTTATGCCATCAGACTAGGGGACCTGCAATGCAGCTACAGTGTAATCCATTTGGGTCTTCTAGGCGAAAATATTTTTTCAATCAACGTGTGATCAAACCCTGCAATCCATTACCGGAGGATGTGGTAAAAGCTGTCAGTGTGGCTGGGTTTAAAAAACCTCCCTTTAAAGGGCAGTTTACTGAGACGGGACTTGGACGAACCATCTGCCGTCCAATTTCACAACCACATAGACCTGCGGGCGGCCACCACGGAAGCTGTGCTATTCGCGAGAGCTCTGATCAAGTCATAATGGACGTCCGCTAAATACGCCATCCCAGACTCCAGACGACCCAGCTCCCTGAGCTCCTCTTGGTCCAAGTGCGACAACTGGCATAGTCGCTGAACCCAGCGCAAACATGCTCGTGCCACCCAAGCCCCACAAATGGAGGCCTGCAACGACAGCGCGTCCGCCTCAAATGCCTGTTTTAGCAAGCCCTCAACCTTACGGTCCTACAGACTCCTTATCTGTTCCTCTAGTGAGCCCAGGACTAGGCTCACGACATCCTCCTGCTGCATGGAGACTGGTCACACTGGGGCTGATGGGAGAGACCAGCAGGCTATATCCAGTGATGTCATGATTCTGACATGCCAGTCTCCAAGCTGCAGGAGGAGGTTGACAACCCAGAGGTAGAGGACTGAACTGGAGGAACGATAAAGAAACATACCCCTTAGAGTGTACTGGGTGGGGATCAGTTTGGTGGATTATGGTAATATGACTGTTTGATTTTAGGAAGTTTTTTTCTCCTATATTCTTGTGTGTATTGCTTTTTTTTCTCCCCAAGATGAAGGCTAACTGATGTATACTTAGTTATGTTATTGTTATTATTATTATTTCTTGTTGTTTCTATTTCTTATCTATTTTCTTATTTATGTTTTGTAAGTATAATTGTGAAATTATAGAAGACTGCAAAGGCAACAGCAAAAAAAAAGTCCATGTCAAATGAAGCAGGGCTGCAGCAAAAAAAGACTTTTTAAAAAGAATCGCAAGGCCTGTTCTGCTGACTGGGGAAACCAGAGTAGGGAAGCCTTGGAGGTCCAGCTGCCAATCAATGCTTTTTTTTTAATGTTGAAGCTGCTTTATTAAAAGTAGCAGAGAACCAAATGCTTCCCATTGAAATCAAGAGGGGGGGGGGGAAGCAATCATAGAAACATGACAGCAGAAGACCATATGACCTATCCAGTCTGCCCTTCCATATCAGAAAAAAATCCAAAAAATACAGGGCATATAGATAAGGATAGCAAGAGGGAAGGGGGGCCTGGGCCCAACTAACCAAAACCTCTCAGGGTCCTTGTGGGGTCATCCTGCTCCTCTTCAGTCAGGCTCACCAAGTGCTAGTAACCCATAGGAAACGGCATTAGAGACAGGGCAGCTGTCAGCTCCAGGAGATAAGGACGTACCCACATTCTAAGCAACACTGAGCCTTTCCAGACTAATTCACAATGACCACTGCACCATGGCCTGACTCTCCTGACTTCTGTTCTGCTGCACCAGTCCACACACCTTGCCACCTGCTGGAGGCAGAAACTACTAGCTTCTCTCAGTGCTGCACTAGAGAATGTACTTACCGAGTGATGGCATCACTGAAAGTTGCTCAAGTCTGCTTCCACCTGCTGGCAAGGGAGCCACAAGGTCTGTAGTTAGCCTTCACAGTTTCACTACCTTCTATCTATCTAAATAGGCATAAGAGCCAGGATCATAGTGTTTTTTCAGAATGATGGGAGGTGATGCTAAACTCAACATATATTTTCCCTTCCTGGATACAGCAAAAAAGTCTGTTCAATATTGGGGGTGCTCAAGCTCCCACAGAGCTGGCAGCTGTGCACATAAGCCTAAAGTTCTTCCCCAATTGCTATGTTTCATTGGCTCAACTGCAAAAGGTCTTATGTTTCATTCAAGTGTGCAGTGATATGAAGAGCTCAACTTAATAACAGAAAATCAAAAGATATTCCTGACTACTCTCATACCAATTATATCGGAGATATCATTTATCACTGGGCTATATGCAGACCATGAGATGGGGAGGAGGAAAAGGGGAATAAGCTGAAAGTTGGGGAAAGTGAGAGCAAAAACCTAGAGGAGAGAAGGGACAGGGGAAATGTGATACAGGCATTTAAATAGAAATTACACTTACCTGGTAATTGTCGTTCCTTGAGTGATGACAGTTTAGTCCTCCACCACTGGATAGTGTACCTCTTCCTGCAGCTTGGAGACTAGACAAGTCAAAACCGTGACATCTCTGTATGTAACCTGCTGGTAACTCCCATCAGCCCCAGTGAACTATTGACAAAGCACACTCAAAGGAGCAACAGCTAAGTAGCTTTAATGAACTTCAACCGTATCAACAAACTTGTGTGAACACTAACTGTGAATCCTTGAACTATCAAGAATAATGTTCCATTATGCTTTATCTTATATTAAAAATTATTCATTGCTAGGATCTCGGATCCCCTTATTCTTTACTTTCCCTGCCCCCCCAATAACGACAGAAAAGAACAGGGAAAGAAAACAGCACTGATATCCATACTTACTGCGATCCAGAGACTGAAAAAATCTCATTCACTCTTCGATACTGAACCTCCTCCGCATCTAGAAGGAAACCCTGAACTGAATATCCCCCGGGCGGGCATGAGGACTAAACTGTCATCACTCAAGGAACGACAATTATCAGGTAAGTGTAATTTCTATTTCCTTATCATTCCTCCAGTTTAGTCCTCCACCACTGGGATGTATCAGAGCAGTAATCATTGGGAGGGACCTTTCAATCCTGATCGCAACACCGCCGACCCGAAGCAGGCATCGCCAGCTGCTAGAACGTTGAGTCGATAGTGTTTACTGAAAGTGTGCAGCGACGACCAAGCGGCCGCTCTGCAGATCTCCACCGGCGGAACCAAACAATGTTCCGCCCAAGACGTTGCTTGTGCTCTAGTAGAGTGAGCTTGTAACTCCTCTGGTACCCAACGTCCTTGTAAAATATATGCCGACGCAATAGCCTCCCGAACCCACCTGGAAATTGAGGCTTTGGCCGCCGCTTTCCCTTTACGGGGACCTCCAAACAGTACAAAAAGCCGTTCGGACTTGCGAAATGCCTCTGAAACCTTTAGATATTAACGCAATGCTCTCTTTATATCTAAGTGCTTCAAACTACGTTCCAAGCCGCTGTCAGCTGCCGAGCCCAATACCGGCAATGACACCGACTGGTTCAAATGAAATGGAGAAGACTGGCCACACCACCACTTTTTCTCTGGAAAATACCAAGAACGGCTCTCGACAAGACAACGCTTGAAGTTCCGAAACCCGTCTTTCCAAACAAATAGCCACCAAAAACACTGTTTTTAAAGTCAAATCCTTCACCGAAGCCTGACGCAAGGGCTCAAAGAGTTTTCTAGTCAACCTAGATTGAGGTCCCACGGTGGCACCAAAATTCTGCGTGCAGGCTGAAGCCTAGACACAGCCCTAAGGAAACGGAGAACATCGCCGTGCGCGCCCAGGGCCACCCTTTGCACCTTACCTCTATAACAAGCTAGGGCCACTAGCTGAACTCGTAAGGAACTAGCCGCGAGACCCTTTTCAGAACCATCATGTAGGAAGCTTAATACTAAAGGGACAGAGGCAGTCACTGCGCGAATCTGATACCGTGAACACCAATCCTCAAATATACGCCAGACACGAACATAAGCTAAGGAAGTGGACCTTTTCCTGGCTCGGAGTAAAGTAGCGATGACCGCTCCTGAGTAGCCCTTTCTCCTTAACCTCACCCTTTCAATGGCCAGACCGTAAGCAAGAATCGAACCACCTGCGGCATTTGCAGTGGACCCTGACACAACAGATCCTCCATTGACGGTAATCTCCATGGATCGCCTTCTAGCAAGCAAACTAGGTCCGCATACCATGGGTGTCTTGGCCAATCCGGAGCCACCAATAGCACCCTTCCTCGATGGGCCTCGATGCACTGAACCACTCATCCAATGAGTGCCCAAGGAGGGAAAACATAGAGAAGTCCCGTCGACGGCCAATTCTGAATGAGCACGTCGATCCCTTCTGACATCCACTCTCGGCGTCTGCTGAAGAAACGACTTGCCTTTGCTGACTGAAAGGTCGCCATGAGATCCATAATCGGGTGTCTCCATCTGTAGACTATTTGGGCAAACACTTGCCGATGGAGCTCCCATTCTCCGGCATCCATGTTGACCCTGCTGAGAAAGTCCACCGTCACATTGTCTTACCCTGAAATGTGCGCCGCCGATATTGCCTATAGCCGGGGCTCTACCCACCGGAACAACGCTTATGCCTCCTCTTCCATTGCTACGCTTCCTGTTCCGCCTTGCCGGTTGAGGTAAGCCACCGTCACAGCATTGTCCGACAGCACTTGGACCGCCCGGTGCTGCACCGCGGCTTCGAATGACTGCAGCGCCAAAGCTACTGCTCGAAGCTCGAGCCGGTTGATGGATCATTGGCTCTCTTGAGCCGTCCAAGTGCCTTATGCAAATAGATGTTCGCACTGCGCTCCCCAACCTGCGAGACTTGCGTCTGTCACCAGTGGGAGCCACTGCGGCTGTTCCAAGGGCAGGCCCGCCTCCAGATGATCCGGACCCAACCAACACTGAAGGGACTTCCTGACTTGGAGGGGACAGGGAAGGCGCTTACTTAACGAATCTCTGATGCGACCACCGGCGGAGGAGTGCGCTCTGCAAAGGCCGCATATGACACATGGCCCAGGGCACCACTTCTAGGGTTGCCACCATTAATCCCAATACCCGTAGATAACACCATGCTGATGGGGCTGGAGTGGCCAGGAACTGGCGGATTGATTGACGAAGAACTTGAGCTCGAAGACCCAGTAAAAACATGGCTCCTGTTCGAGTGTCGAAATGTACTCCCAAGTATTCGAGATTCTGAGATGGCACCAAATGGCTCTTGGCTGAGTTGACCACCCAGCCTAGATCCTGCAAAAACATTACCACCCTGTTCGTCACACGAACGCTCTCTGCTTCGGATTTCGCCCAAATCACCCACTCATCGAGATAAGGGTGTACCAGGATGCCTTCCTTTTGCAACGCCGCAGCCACCACCACCATGATTTTGGTGAAAGTGCGTGGAGCCGTTGCTAAGCCGAATGGCAATGCCTGAAACTGAAAATGCCCCCAAGGAAAGGCGAACCTCAAGAACATTTGATGGACTGTTCTGATGGGGATATGCAGGTACACTTCTGTCAGGTCGAGAGACGTCAGGAACTCCCCTTAATGAACAGCTACGATTACTGAACGCAACGTCTCCATCCGGAAGTGAGGTACTCGAAGACAGTGATTTACCCCTTTGAGATCCAGAATAGGCCGGAGAGAGCCGTCTTTCTTAGGCACCACGAAATATATGGAATACCAGCTCATGCCGTACTCCTCTGTAGGCACTGGGGATACTGCTCCTAACTGTAGGAGGTGATCTAGCGTTTTCCTTACCGCTAACGTTTTACGCTGACCTCTGCAGGGTGAGAGTACGAAGGAGTCGAGAACTGGACGTGCCAATTCCAGTGCATATCCATCTCGAACTATTTCCAGCACCCACTGATCGGACGTTATTTGGGTCCAGGCCAGAAGAAACTTCCGAAGATGCCCTCCTATCAGTTGGCTTCCTACCCGGACCCGCCTCGCTTCATTGTTGTTTGAGTGGCTGCTGCTAAGGCAGTTGCAAAGCCCCTACCTGCTCCACAAAAGCCCCGAAACCCCTGGACTCTTGACGCAAATCTTCCTCTCTTAAAGCCTCCCAGGTGAGAAGCCCGAAATCTCCTGAAATCCCGAAACTAACCCCGGGAGTTGGGCATGGACTTCCCCTGCTTAGCCTTGTCTTCTGGCAACCTCCCGCCCTTGGACTCTCCCAAATCCTTAACTAGTTTATCCAAATCTTCTCCAAACAGTAGCTTACCTTTAAAGGGAAGCTTACTGAGACGGGACTTAGACGATCCGTCGGTCGCCCAATTCCGCAACCAGAGGGATCGCTGGGTGGCTACCAAGGAGGCCATACTATTTGCCAAGGCTCTAATCAAATCATAGTGTACATCTGCTAAATATGCTGACCCCGATTCCATTCGAGTCACTTGAATCAAACTGTCCTGCTCAAGATGAGAATCCTGCCGTAAATGCTGGGACCAACGAAGACACGCTCTTGCCACCCAGGCCCCACAGATGGAAGCTTGTAAGGCTAAAGCGTTAGCCTAGAAGGCTTGTTTCAACAAACCATCCAGCTTTCTGTTCTGTGCATCCTTCAAGGCAGCGCTGCCTTCTGCCAGAATGGTTGTCTTCTTAGTAACCACTGACACCGCCGCCTCTATCCGTCGTAACTTGAATTCTCCTTATCTTTATCCGCCAAAGTTCATCATTCTGACTCCCTTGAGACCCGCTTCTGGCTCGTCCCACTAGTCCTGTATCATCCGATCCACCACCCAATGAATGGGAAACACCACCTGGGACTGCCTCACCGCTTGAATTAGAGGGTCCTCGACCTGCTCCTCCTCCACTGGCTGTGCTGTAGCAAGATTGAGTGTCTGAAGCGATTCTGTAATAAGGGCCACCAATTCATCCTTATGGAAGACTCTAATAATCCTTACCTGATCCTCAGGCTCTGGAATTTCACCTTCCTCCAGCTCTTCTAGCCCAGACTCCAGCTTGAAGTCTGCCTCCTCCAGATCTGGCCAGTCCAACTCTGAGAAAGATTGGCTAGCGGATCGAGCCCTCTTGGAAGGCCTCGAGCAAAGGGGATCGACCTCTTCCCCCTTGGCTTACTGTCTCGCAGCAGAAGGTGGCAAGGCTCCAGGAACCTTCCCCTGCCGCCTCAAACCGGGGTCTTGATGCATGATTAACACAAAATCAGGGCAAAAATCTCCAAGCGGCGATTCCGTAGCCACTGCAGTCTGTGGCGAGACATGGCCCGGGGGGCCGTCTGAGAAGGACCCAGCCTGGACCTCCTGCAAACACTCTCCTTCAGCTGCTGTTGCGTCCCCCACAGGACTCCTGAATACCTTTCTCCTCCATTTGCTGCTCTACACTGGTAGACACAGTAGCGCAGCCCTGACAGATACCTGTGTCAGACACGGTGCCCCTGTGAGTGCCGCAGACTACACACACTGCGTACGAGAGAACATCAGAACTGACCCTCCCCACAATTCTGTGCTCTCTGCCAAATAAATTTAAAACTGCTTATTTTATACCAAAAGAAACAAAAGGCCTAGCCCAGGAAAGTCTGATCTGCCCTCTAAAACTTAATCCACTCAAAACTCAGCTCCGCAGGCAATTAAAAGCCCTGGGGAATCAGCTGCGCTCCCTGCCATGGCCTCTGAATCAATCGCAGCGTTTGGGCCTGCCACACGGCTATCCGAGCGTGGGAACTGCCAAGAAAATGGCCGCAGTGCTCACAGAACCCATTCTGGCACCAAAATGCTCGCGCTGACAGGGACCACCACAGCGATCGCCGAGCCTCCCCCGATGCTGGCTTCATCGGGGCCCGCAGCACAGGACCGTTTCTTACCTATGAAGGGCAGCCCTGCAAGCCGCGACACTGCTCAGCCCTGCTGTGAACGACGCCCGCGGCGAGGGCTAAACTGCCGGTCGGGAGTGAAGGTATCTCTCCTCCTGCTCTTCGCGGTCCTGCAGATGCTGCCACTCGCTGCAACTGCAAGTATAATTGAGACAAGCAGACAGAGCTTCTCCCCGTACAATCTAGGGGAGCAGATCTAAGCCTCTTCCTGACCCAAAGAATAGCAAAGCATAAGGGAAAGCAGAGACTGTAGACGGCTAATAAACCCGTGCCCTCCTGTTTTGTTTTGTTTTTTAAAGACAGTTACCTAGCAAACCAAAGAAATTAATTGAAATATTTAAGAATCAAATTTTTGAAACCAAATTTAATCTAACTATCAGCTCCTTATATGTTCCTCTAGTGAGCCCAGTACCTAGACTCACTACGTCTTCTTGCTGCATGGAGACTGGACACACTGGGGCTGATGGGAGTTACCAGCAGGTTACATACAGTGATGTTACGGTTTTGACTTGTCCAGTCTCCAAGCTACAGGAAGAGGTACACTACCCAGTGGTGGAGGACTAAACTGGAGAAACTATAAGGAAAGGGTATTAATGAACAAACAATCTTTTTTCAAAGAAGGGAAGCTGCAAAACTAGAGGGCATAAAATGAAGCTGCAAGGAAGTAAACTTAAAAGCAACATCAGGAAATACTTTTTCACTGAAAATGTGGTGGATGCTTAGAATACCCTCCGGATGGAGGTGGTGGGGGTAAATACAGTGATGGAATACAAAATAGCATGAGACAGACACAGTGGATCCCTTTATAACAAGAGGATAAAATCAAAATAAGCTTAACTATATTTTACACGTCAACAAATAAAGGCGGGTGGCCTGCACAGAACAGTCAGTGGGTACAACCCTAAATGAAGGCATAGAGGGGGTGACCTGCACAGAGCGGCGGGTACACCTACTCTAGCTACTTTACTGGGAATATTAGATGGACCCTGCAATCTACTAGTTGTATATTTTGAATGTTCCAGTTCTCTGTAAAACAGTCACTCACGCACTGTTATATTGTTGGTTCTATGTTAACCACCTTGAATATTAGAAAGGCGGTATCTAAACAACTTTAACACTAGAAGCCCCAAAAAGGCAGTTTACCTAGAAATCCCAAAGTGCGTCAATTGACGCATTATCACGACGACTGCGAATAATTTGAAGTTACTTATTTGTTTACTACGTGTAGTATGTGACATCATTACATAGCTGACATGGTTCTAGCAATGGCACTGGTATAAACCTTCGAAGATGCATTTGCGTCAAATGAGGCACTTTGGGGCTTCTAGTGTTAAATAAATAAATAAATAAATATACTATGTTACTATGTAAAAACAAAAGAGAAAATCAAGCCAAATAAGCCCACCAAAATAGACATAAGCAAAACAAAGGTATCTCCTCTTCTCCCCCCCCCCCTCCCTCCACACAAGAAAATATTTACCTTTATAAGAGGAATTGCTAGGTGGGCTTATTCTGCAGTTAAGTTTGGCAGTATCCCAAATGCCAAAAGAGCCCTCAGAAATTAAGGGGCCACTGCTCAAGCTGCCCTCATGCAGATCTGGAAACACCTGGACCAGACCTCAGGTGAGCACTTTCCCAGCCTGCATTTTGGCACTTGTCCATGTCCTGATGCCACACTTCACAGAGAGGACCATCCCTCCTTCCCCTCCCCTGTATCTTCAGAGGTGGACCCATCCCCCTACTGCAATGTTTCTGCAAAGACTCTTAAAACATTTAGACTGGTACTTAAGTTTTCAAACTATTTTTCCACTGTTGCATAAAGCTTCATATACCACATTATGCTCTTTAAAACCGTAATGGTTTGATATTATCTCTGTAACCTTAAAAAATACATTAATCACTTCCATTACAATAGCCAGAACAGAAATCTTATTCTCTTAAATATTATGAACAATACTATTTGTATCTTTTATCAGCATCCTTTATGGCACTAAGGTTAGCCTTACATTCTGTAATAAGATCTCTGATAGGAAGGTCCAGTTTTCATTATTAGGAGAAACGCTTCTCTCATTCAAAACTCCACAGGCTGCCTCCACCTTCTACCATTCATCTAAACATCCCTATGCTTTTCATATGGGAGCTGAAATGCCATTTTCTCTTTTCCTTCAACATCATCTATTCATGAATGAAAAACACTGCTTCCCATGCTGCTGATAACCTTTTGATGAACAGACAACTGGAAGTCTTAAAAATAGCAACAAGCAAACGAAGAAGAAAAAGACAAAAACAACAAAAAGTGAGACGGATAACGGGGCTGTAGCTTACCAGAGTTTTTGCTACGTTTCCTCGCTGTGTGATGTTTTTGCTGTGTTTCTCGTTGGCCATCCGGATGCGCTGTTTGGCCACCATGTTTGCAGATTGGCGAGGCAGGTGAGGGGCGTATGCGTGCGGGAAAGGGAGGGGGACAGGGCCCGCAGACGGCGGCGGGAATTCTGGGCCAGGATTGACAGGCACACACTCTATCGAGGGAGTGAAGTCTTCCCGCCCCCTTATCAGTGTTAATTTAGCCCGGAAAAACGCCCCATACCGGCGGCCGCCCGGGATGCGCTCTGAGGGGCGGAAGTCATCCCGTCACCATAGAAACATTCTCATCACCATCTCATATCCTTCCACCTCGGTTTTCTCATTTTGCCTGACGCTATTAAACAGTAGCGAAAGACGCAGGGCTTAGCGTACGCTCGATGCGTTTTCGCTTTGCCACTGCTCAGGTGGGGAAGAGCAGAGCACGCCCTGAAAGTAGGAATGGGTCACTGCCTGAAGAAGGCACGCATTGCTATAGCGGTGGCTTGCAGTGGAGCGGAGTAATCGACCCAACTCCTTTGATTGTGGTTGCTAGGAGACCAGATGCTGCTTGGCGCGCGTACCTGGCGTACGCTGATTGGCGTGTTCCTTCCGGTACGCCCCCTTGGTGTGGTATACGGTGAGAGATGCAAGCCTGTGGTTTAGGACAAGAAGGAGCGGCGGTTTCTTGCTTCTGGTAATGCGGTCTCCACTGTGCCCTTCTCAGATCGGCTAGTTACCTAAAAAAAGAAGTTTGGCTACTGGTTCGCCTAACCACATTCTCTTTGTTTGGGTCTCTTAGTCAGGGTCATAGTTTGTGAAAAATGTCATATTGAGTTGCACTGAATTAGATTATTCAGATCAGCGGAGAATACAATTCTCTTTAGTAGAGTAAAATAACATCAACCCGATCATTTGGGAACCTTTATGTTATCTGTATTCTTTAAACGTTTTGGCACTTCAATAGGAATTGCTATTAGGCATCTCTGTTCTATTATCCTATTAAGATTTGGATGTAACAACAAAATGTAAGTCTTATTCTAACATCTTGTTTTATTGTATTAGTAGATAGATCTAGTACCGAAACAATAAAATATTATCTATACTCTAGGGCAGAGGTTCCTACCCTTTTGGTTGTGTGGACCCCTTAACGTCCAAAAGATTCAGGATGCCTAGTTCATCCCCACCACTTTTCCAGGACCCACCTCTCCTCAATACCAAGCCTGTCCCCAATAGCCCATTTTATCTCCCTCCACTCCCCCCCCCCCCCAGCCATTTCTACCAATTCCCCGGAGCACCAGTCTTTTTTTTTCTCTTTCCTGTATTCTGAAGGCCCTCTGTAATGCTTTCATGGACCCCCAGGGGTCTGCAACCACAAGTTGGGAACCATGGATCTAGGGGGGAATGTTCAGCCAGCATGATGACCACCTTAAATTAAATGCTGGCATTTGTGTTTAACCTAATCTATATATTCAGTGGCTGCCAAAGAGTGCATAATTGGGCTTTGACTATCAGTCCAATGTGAACATATAAGTACACTTAGGGGTATGTTTACTAAACTGCGGTAATCGTACATAACGCGCGTTATGTAATGTTAACGATCGTAAGCGCATCATAACGCGCGTTATGACGCACTTACGATCATTAACGTTACATAACGCGCATTAACCGTAGTTAACGATCGTAAACTCCTGCGGCGCGGTAAAACACCGCAGAAGGTGGAGAGAGGGCGGAGAGAAGGGGTCAATGGGCGGAGAGTGGGCGGGGAGAGCTCCCTTCACACTAATGCGCTGATCTGAAGAGCTCAATTCCAACGCGAATGAAAACCTGCCATTAAATGCACATTACAGGGGAGAGAAACCATTTAAGTGTCAGCAATGTATAGCCCAGGCAGGGAAACCTAAAAAAAGTGATAAGTGTGATACATGTGCACAGAACAAAAGGGCACGTAAACACTGAAAATAACCCCAACAAACTGGAAAAAAACCATAACCAAGCTGGCCAATAGTGGTATCAATGAGAAACATCAACCCCTCCCCCCCCCGAGTAAGCTCCATAGAACAGATATAAATTGTGGAAGGGTCTATACTCCGTCCCCATACAAGGTGAATTGTGGTAGGCTATGGCCTAGCATGGTCCACTACTATGAAAGGCCTGTAAGTTAGGCCTGGATTCTAACTCCCATTATAGCTAGAAAAGAACCAAAAATCTGTGGAAAATAAGAAAGCTGTTTTAAAAATGCTTAATAAGAAGTTTTCATGAATGCATAAGTCTTCTATTATTCTCTTGTGTGTGAAAGAACAGAAATGTTGCAAAAGATGCATTCCTGGGGCCGAAGTTAACCTTGCAGTAGAAAAGTTACCAAGTTAAGACTATACCATTGTTCAAGCAATCCTAAAGGAGGAGGCCGGTTGCTAGGCTCCAGAGGGATTTCTAATTGGACAAATGAAGGGAATGTATAACCAATGAAAAGTTTGTATGTATCGAGTTAGAACCAATAGAAAATTCTCATGTATCAAACTGAAAAAGCGGTATAAAAAGTTATGTCTCTGTATAAACCTTCGCTCAGTTCCTTCTAAAGCTTTGACTGACTGGGCCTGTGCACATTAAACTGGCTTGGACCCTGTCAATTGACTCCTAGATTTATTCATCGACTGCACTTTGCTACAACATATTCTTGGTGCATTGGCCGGGAAGTGCGAGTGGTAAATGGAATTCAAGTGAATAATCCACGTAATTCGCCTTGAGGTTTGGTCCGGTTGGAACCATGTCTGTCCGACCGCCGGGGAACTTCTCAGGCGCCGCCGATCACTTTGTATCGGAGAGGGTTCTGCCTGCCTCGGCGGGCCTTCGGGTCCAGCTGGCCAACACCTCTGACCCGGGGGAGTCCAGGGTCCATCCCATGAACTGGTTTGGTATCAGGAACTGGATCCGGTAAGTAGACATTTTTGTGATTTAAAAGTCAGTGTAGCCTGGGGAAACAGTCTTGCATGAGTATGCGCAGGACTACTTTGGTATATTTGGTATAGACTAACTGGGAAAAATCTCGCATAAGTATGGGCGAGACAAAGGAGCCTGATCACCTCCTATAAGGGCGGTCCTAGTAAGCTCCGCATAGGGAAAGCGGAACCTGAAACTATCGACCCTTCTTGTTTGTTTGGAATAGTCAGTTAGCCAGAAAACCTGGGCACTTGAAATATTGAAAAATGATTTCTTGTTAAAATATGATTGCTTGTGTGAGTGAGAGGGAGTCTGAGAAGCGCAGTTCCTGTTTGTCTGTTCTTACTGTTTGTCTCTGATTTTATCTGTTAAAACCGCGAGTTTCCCTTCTGTATAATGTAAGAATATTCTGTTGGGTAATTTGAGAGTCTCTTTTAAGTGCAGCTTTTGAGATGTTTCAGATTTCCTCAGCACGGCATGAGGCTCTAGTAAGCAGAAGGGGTGTGGCTTTCACACAGCCTGCAAAAGGAATGTCTTGAGAGACAGTCAGAGAGAGGCTGCCAAGGGATTTCTTCTGGGGATGGAGGCATTGCCGAGAAGAAACTCCCGATTGAGAAGTCTCTTGTTTGTTTAAAATAAAGGATTCATTCTAGGAGTGATGTCTAAATTGTTATGAATGGGAAGATCTTCTATGTTTTAACGACACAAAACAAAATTGAATTGCTTGCCATGTTAAGTCCAGTAAGTTTTGGAAGAACGTAAATGATACAATTACATTCAAACAAGTGAATTATTTCATAAAACTATTAGAGACAGAAGAACGTTAACAGCTGTGATAACTGCAGTGATTCAGGAGTTCCTTTGTTTTTGAAGTGTACCATTGCTGCCTTTTCCTTTCTGGAAGTGCCTGGTTTAGCTCTGCATAACACTTGCACAATTTATGTTTTTTTTAAATTAGTCTTTATGGTCCCTGAAACTGCCCTGCCTAGAGTTCATTCCTGAAGCTGATCGACACAAACAAGAGAGGGAAAATTAAGGGAACTTCTTCCATGTTTAAGTTTTTTTTTGTTCCTTCAGCACAGCATGAAATTAGCTAGCGGAGAGAGACGGGGCGTGTTTGAAGACAGGAATGTGCAGTGTCTTTTTAACCCTATGAAGGCTTAATTTTAGCGTTCTGTAGCTGGGTTAATTTGTGCTTATTTCAGGAAAATTGTACCTGTTTTATTCAATGTGTTTTAATAGTGATGATCCTTCTGCTATGGTCATGTATTATATATTATTTAATAGGAATGTTTAGTCAGAATTTTGAATCCCGATAGTTTTGGGCTTAGCCTGGAAAGGGTTAAGTTCTTATAAACCCTTTTGAGTTCCTGTACTTGTACGGACCAAGTGAGAAGAATTTCTGTAGGGCTACAGGTATAATGCATTTGTGGGCTTAGCTTTGTTTTGTGTTATTTATGTTCCAACCTTGAGTAAGTACTGTAATGGTTTAAATAGGAAATGATAGAGAAATTCAGGAAACTGCTTTTGTTTTCCCTTTGTCCTACGAAGTAGAGGTTAAGAACCATTCTGAGCCAGTAGTACCAGATCGCAACTTGAAAGTGATTTAAATCCTGAGTGAATAAGGAGTTCATCGTGTTTGAATTCTAGTTCCTGATATACTGCGGCAAGCACCTCATAGAAGACATACTCATTGTTAATAAAAATAAAATAGGAAGGAAAAAAATGTATATGTATTCTAGATATCCACCCACTTTATGGAAAAAGTATTTGGAATGTCTTTTGAATATCTGCTTCCTAAAACTATAAAGATTTAAAGTAATTTCTTTTGCAGAGACATGCTGATTATGGCTGGCAGTTAGTTTTCATGCCAAGTAATTTTATTCCAGTTATACGTAACAGATATGTGGCCGTCATGTTAGGAGCTATAGTTCTTTCTGTTGGGATTGTTGTTATAACATGTTGCAAAATAATAGTTTTATATTTTAAGGACTTTATCTAAATTGTTCTTATTTAGAATGAGCACACACATCTATTATGCTTAGTGCACAGGGAAATGCAGCCCGCCCCCTCTGTCTGTAGACAAGCACATGGGGGGGAGGGGGCCGATTAGGACTTTGCTGAAGACTACAGACATAAGCTGTCTCTGTCCCTATTAGAAATGCTCTGTGAAAGGGGGGTGGCTAGTGTTAGTTACTTCATGGCCTCGTAGTTTCCCGTGTTTATTAGATTGTACAGAGAATGTTCCCTGATCAGTCCCCCTACATAGGATTCCTGGTTAAATCTTTAAAAAAAAAACAACCTGCCCGTTTATTATCTTTATAGGCCAGTTCCCTCAGCTCTTCCACCACCCCGAGCAGAGCCTGGGGCTGGGGGGGGGGGGGGATATCTCCCTGCAAATGTCACCAGCCACCTCCGCAGCCCCGGCACAGTTAAAAGTACTCAGAGAGGCCGCGGAAGTGAAAGGCGCCTCAACTGGGTGTGAATCAGTGCGCCCATTGCAGAGAAGAAGGACATTAGAGAAGTGAATGCCTGTATTTTGACTCCACCCCCAGGAGAGGAGGAGGGAGTACTTGATTTTAGGAAAAAAATAAACCGAGCACAGTGTTCCAGCAAGAGAGGGAAGCAGCCATAGAGTGAGTGGCAGCCGAAGAGGGCTACAGCATGGATGAAGACTAGGCCAGACCGGGCTCCAAGTTTCCCTGGGTCCCCAGGAGCCTATGGTCAGTCTGAAAATAGGGGACCAATATATGGACTTTATGGGGGATACAGGAGCAGAATACTAAAGCCAGTAGCCCCTTTGTTTTCTCGATGCATCACCATTGTCAGAGCTACTGGGGCTAAGGCCACAAAGCCTCTCCTGCAGAACCGCATGTGTGAACTAGGGGGACAGAAAATAACGCACCAGTTCTTGTATATGCCTGAATGCCCTATTCCACTTCTGGGCCGAGACATGCTTGTTAAGCTCCAGGCACAAATATCTTTTGCTGAAGGGGGAGAAATGCAAATGACTGCGAACCTAAAGCCTGCTGGATTGATGGTGCTAACTGTTCCCCGAGAAGAAGAGTAGCGGTTCTATAGCACACCTCCAGTCAAGTCAACAAGTTCCTGTATACCCGCCAACCTCATAGCCCCACCTGAAGTATGGGCAGAAGATAATCCACCTGGCCTAGTGAAGAACATAGCCCCTGTCATTGTCACCCTCAAGCTGGGAGTGGAACCAGTGCATGTGAAGCAGTATCCTCTCCCTCGACCAGCCATTGAAAGAATCCACTGCCATTTGATGAAACTGCTGAAGTATGGACTTCTCAAGGAATGTCAGTCACCTTGGAACACCCCCCCTTCTCCCAGTCAAGAAACCTGGGACAGGGGATTACCGCCCAGTATAAGATCTGAGGCGAGTGAGTGATGCAGCTGAAACTATACACCCAGTGGTACCAAAATCTTTATATTCTCTTGGGACTGATCCCTGCTGAGGCTACTCATTTCACCGTCCTGGACCTGGAAGATGCCTTTTTCTGCATACGCTTAGCCCCCACCAGTCAACTTTTGTTCGCTTTTGAATGGCAAGATCCCACAACAGGAAGGTGGGGCCAACTCACCTGGACCCGATTACCCCAAGGATTCAAGAATTCATCTACTCTCTTCAGTATTACCCTTAATCAGGATCTTTCAAGCTACTATGTGAACCCAGGAGAAAGGGTTCTTCTCCAGTATGTGGACAATTTGCTTATAGCCGCCAACTCAGAAAGTGAATGTCTACAAGCCACCAGTGAACTCTTGCACCCTTTTAATGAGGCTGGATACAAAGTCTCAAGAGCCAAGGCGCAATTATGTCAAACAAGTTAAATACCTAGGATTCCAGTTGTCCAGCAGAATTAGACGCCTGGGACCAGAACGCAAAGAAGCTGTATGCAGTATTCCTATTCCAACCACCAGGAGGCAAGTGAGAGCCTTCTTGGGTGCCACAGGGTACTGTTGTATATGGATCCCCAATTTTGCGCTGCTAGCAAAACCATTGTATCAAGCTACCAAAGGAATGGAAAAGTCTCCATTGGAATGGGGACTTGAACAGGAATGCAGCCTTTTGATCTTTGAAAACCGCTCTGATGTTATCACCAGCTCTGGGTCTACCAGATGTCCAGAAAACCTAGCATGGTCCACTACTATGAAAGGCCTGTAAGTTAGGCCTGGATTCTAACTCCCATTATAGCTAGAAAAGAACCCAAAATCTGTGGAAAATAAGAAAGCTGTTTTAAAAATGCTTAATAAGAAGTTTTCATGAATTCATAAGTCTTCTATTATTCTCTTGTGTGTGAAAGAACAGAAATGTTGCAAAAGATGCATTCCTGGGGCCGAAGTTAACCTTGCAGTAGAAAAGTTACCAAGTTAAGACTATACCATTGTTCAAGCAATCCTAAAGGAGGGGGCCGGTTGCTAGGCTCCGGAGGGATTTCTAATTGGACAAATGAAGGGAATGTATAACCAATGAAAAGTTTGTATGTATCGAGTTAGAACCAATAGAAAATTCTCATGTATCAAACTGAAAAAGCAGTATAAAAAGTTATGTCTCTGTATAAACCTTCGCTCAGTTCCTTCTAAAGCTTTAACTGACTGGGCCTGTGCACATTAAACTGGCTTGGACCCTGTCAATTGACTCCTGGATTTATTCATTGACTGCACTTTGCTACAACAGAATGAGCCCACAGTGAAATAGCGCTGCTCAGGGTTTTCCCCACCATCGGACAGGGTTCCTATGGCGTGCACATGTCCCGCAACATCAGGGCGGGCATGTCGGAACGGCAACTGGACAGATGCCGGAAAAGGGGATACAGAGGGCCACAGGTGGCACATGCTGTGGTGCAGCTGGGCCACAGTGCGGACTAGGGCGATGCCTAGGTGGCCCATATGAATGCTGAAGCATCAGAGCAGCCAGACAGCAACTGCTGAAGGCCCAACATGGGCACAACTGTGTTTTCCACAGTGTCACAGGGGATAGTACCCAGCAGCTACCCCCAAGGGCACGGAACATTGGAAGGCGGTGCTGGGGGGAAGCATGGACACCTATGCAGGCACCCCTACCACAGAACCCGCACCATAGGCAGCCGCCTACCTGCACACTGGATTGCCTGAGACTGCGCACCACCAGCAGAAGGGCAAGTCAGCATGGTGACTGAGGGATACTGGTGGTGGAGGGGGCAGTGGCAGCTGCCCAGAGCAGACTGTGGCCTAGCCCTGTGTAGGTGGGTGCCGTGTACTGCAACAGATGGGCCCTGTCTGACGAACAGTCATGGTATCACCAAGGAATGTACTGACTCTGTGACAACAAGGTGGTGCAGTGCACAAAACCAGTGTATTCAGAAGCAAAGGGTCACAGGTTCAAGTCCCAGCTGTGGTTCCCGCCAACCCAGTCCCCATATTTTACCCACCACTACAACGTGCTAATACAGACAGCACCGTTATTGCAGATGACGTAAACATGCCCAAGACACCTACATTTTACCCTACAGAGCACAGACACCATAAACATTCACATTACCTAGAGCAGAGCCTCCCAAATGCAGTCTTGGAGGGCCAAACACCATTCCGGTTCCATGCTGCCTCTGATAAAGATGCCTGTGCTGCATTTCTATGCGCCAACCCCATGGTATGCAGATGTATCTCATGCATATTCATGAGGGACAGCATGAAAATCCGAACAGTGTTTTGCACCGCAGGACTGGATTTGGGAACCTCTGCCGTAAAGCAGCAGCCAACAGGGGCAGACACACTCGCACCCACAGGCCCCATTATCCAAAGCCTCCTGGAGAGGCAGGACTTTGGGCTCTGCGTGCATCTCCCAATACTAGCACTTGCATACCTTAGTAATGCCACCCTAAACCGGGGAATATGGTACACATCTATCAAAAGGTTGCTATGAGTACTGGCGATAGCAATTCCTAGGTTAAGTACACTTTTCTGAGTGAGCTGCATCATAGCAACCTTTCTGATGTCTGTGGAGTGTGCTACAGGTCTTGTGTCTGACAGTGTTTACCAACCTGGGGAGTGACTCCTACAGTATTGCGTACCATAGCCATGCCTGCACTGTGCCCAGGACTGGTGTGGTGGCCTGGGCTGCCCAACACCTCTATAGTTGCACAATGCTGGCATAGGTGTGGGGAGTGTGTGTCTGTCTATCCAGTGTGTGGTGGCTGCCAACACCCTCCACAGCCCACACTGCTAGCACTGTTGCCAGTATTGGCCTGCCAATGTGCATAATGAGGAGCAAGGTACTGTGGGAATAGCCTGGATAGGGTGACCTGGCCTGGATGCATCTGCACACGGCATAGGGCAATGTCTCGGACATTGTAGTGCCTGGCCACCACCTGCACGGACAGGGTGGCCATAGCATGTCCTGCTGGGAAGTTACTCTCACCCTGACTGAGCAGTGACCATGGCATGGCTAGGTTCCCCCATAGTGCTATATAGCATTTTTCTCATGTGATATTTATGGGTTTTCTTTTGGGGCCCAATCACTGACTTATCTGCTTTGTGTGTATGCTGGTATCCCTGTTCTGGGTACATTTATCTCCTCCAGGACCATGCACTATGGACTAGCTGGCTGACTGTCTGCAGCTAGTATGTATCTTGTTGGAACACCTTGCAGGGTGCAGCGGCTGGAGGCTTGCTGCTGGAGAATGTCAGATAATGGTGGGGGGCAGCTGAGCATTTCCAGGCCTGCCATCTGTCTGCTATTGTGTTATGGATGTGTACCGCTCTGTCTGTTCCCCAGCAGGACTGGGGTTGCTGGTCCCCTCTACTGCTGCCATTGCAGGGTGGTAGACTGTGGATCTATTGGTGGGTGATCCCGTTTCCCACCCTGAGCCCCAGAGGGTGGGTTGTGTGGTGGTACATAATCTGCCTATGGGTCCATACACCCCCACTTCACCTACAGCAGGTAACGATGGCACTAACACAGGATATGCACTATTCTGGTTGCAGCATCGCCCATAGGGACTAGACATGACCGAGACATACAGCAGGGCACAGATGTATCCTAGGTGTGTTTAACTGAACTACCTATCACACACTGATGGGGACCTGCAGCATAGCGTATTTCAGCCATGAAAGGTGCTGTGGACCTGGTGCTGGGCGCCCCACCTCAACCTCAGGGTGGGCACTGTACCCGCACAATGTGACTGTCTGTGGCTACTCTGTGGCAGTGCCACACACGGTCTGTTCCCCCTACAAGGCCGAGGTGCTGTGGGGGTGCATACCCGATCTTGTGCCCATCTCTCGACTGCTGATTTGCATGTGCAGTGCATCATGGGTATGGGTGGGTTACCCCTATCCTGGTAACCACAGCAGACAGTTTGTGTGGTGACGTGCAGTCCTGCAGCCAGCCAGGGCTTTGTTCACATCCTTATAAGGTGTCCTATAGCGGACATTATAGGGGGCCTTGGCGGACAGTACACTTTATAATGTGCCCTATGGAGTGCGTTACGGGGTGCCTTATGCGGCACCTTAGGTTATGCCACCGTGAGGGTGTGTTTGCTGGCAGCACTAATTACAATACATGTCACATGCCTCAACAATCGCTACTTAAATGTAAAGGAGTGGAGGAGTGGCCTAGTGGTTGGGACAAGGTACTTCAGGCCTGAAGGTCAGGGGTTCAAATCCCACTAGAGGACAGCAACCTTGGGCCGGAAGGACTGGGGTTTCTAGTCCCACAGGTGCTCCTTGTGGTCTTGGACAAGCCACTTAACCCTCCATAGCCCATGTTTCCTGTAAAATAGTTATCTCCAAGTTATAATGCCCTGTTCAATGTAATTTCAGTTTGTTCAATGTAAACCGCACTGATGCAGAATAGCGTGGTATATAAGAGAATGTAAATAAATAAATAAAGGGTGCTGCCTCAGCCAGCCTTATACATTAGGCCCAGTGGGGAATCAAACCCATGACCCCTGTACCATCAGTCAGTGTTGTAACCATTGTGCTACAGCTCTGTTGTTGTGCTTGTATGCCTACGCACCTTCTTAAGATTAACGCGCGGTAACGTGCCCTGTAGCGCTCGTTCATTTATGGCGCTTGTAATGTGCGTTCTCGGCGCGTTCTTGGAAACGATGTACCGCCCATGGGGTTTCTGTCTCTACCGCGGCTCATAACGCGAATCGCACTAACGCAGTTTAGTAAACATACCCCCTAGATAGCAGTGGTGGTCTGTTGATGACTAGTGAGGTGTACATGCATACAAAATATCCAACTCCTATTCAAATTATTAATCTATACATCTAATACACTTAAATGTAGTGCAGTGGAGTTTGGCTGTTGGTGATGAATAGGATGTGCGTATGCACCTGATGAGGTGCATGTCTTACCACCCCCCACCCCCATTTTATAGCCAGTGCAATAAACCTGGGGGTAAGACATTTTTCAGATATGTTAATGAGAGAAGGAAGTGCAAAAGTGGCATTGTCAGATTTGGTGAAGGGGAGCAATATGTAGAAGTTGATGAGGATAAAGCGGAATTGCTTAACAAATATTTCTGTTCTGTGTTCAAAGAGGAAGGGCCAGGAGCAAGACCTCAGAAAGCACCCACAAATAGGAACAGAAGTGATGGAGTTCTTGAGCAATCTTCAGAAGACTGTGTTCAGGAGGAACTAGCTAAACTAAAAGTAGACAAAGCAATGGCACCGAAGCATCGGAGATACCTTCTCTTATGGTGCTGTGGTGTCATTTGCACTTTCTGCCCCCATTGATTCTATTTCCTATTAAAGTGGAATTGGAAGGGGGTGGAAGCGTGAGTGGCACCATGGTGCCGGAAGAGAAGATATCTCTGCTACCACAGTGCCTTTTTAAATGTATTGTTGCTACTGCACATCCCAGAGAGGGGTGGCAGCGTCAGCAATGGACGTGAGGGCAGGGGCAGGGCCACTTACTTTTTGGCAGCAGGGCAGCTAGGCCCCTGTTGTGCAGAGGCCTGGGGCAGCTGCCCTTTTGTCCGTAGCTAAAAGCGACCCTGCATATACACACACAGACCTTTCACTCTAAAATTATTTTTCTTTTGAAATTAAAATTCTCTCTTAATCTCTTAAAGTGCATCTAGTCAGCAGTCAGAATCATTTCAAATTTTCTCACAAGCCTCCAGAGTACTGCTTAGAATCTTCAGTAAAAGCTGCAAAACAGCCTGACCCAGATAGTACTCAGCCAGTAGTTTTAACATCTCAAATTTGCTTTAAATCTCAATCACTGAAACATCTCAGGCAAATCCAGGTAAGCTTCCTCTCAGAAACTATAAACAACAATTTCCCTCGAAGTTCCGTTTCACTCAGCACTTTCATAGTTTCTGCAGTCTCACAGTTTTTTAAAATCAATTTTCCTTCTTTTTTACAGGATTCAGCTCACAGCTACCAGAAGAAGTTTTCATTACAGACAAAACTTCAATCTCCTGAGAATATTTCCTTTTCTGACAGGCAATCAATCAATTCAACCAAATCAGCTAGGAAATTTTAAAATATCAGCTCATCTTAATTACAACCCCACTGACATATACTGCTTTTAAAATCTTCCAAGCTTTAGTGAAGGAAATTATCCTCATAAACATCTTCAGCCCAAAACAGCTTCTCAAAATTTCCTAAAAAAGCCATTTTCACACTGCAGTCTCTCAATCTCAGTCATACTCTTTAAATCAATACACTTAAAAAAAACCCTCTTCAGATGCTCTTTGGAGGCCTCCCAAGCACTCACACACTCTCTCAAACTTCCACACACATCCAGTCTCACTCACAGTCCCAGTTCAACTGCTCAAATTGCCAGCTCCCCAACAGGTGCAGACCAAGAGGGGTACAGGGCCATGTGCAGAAACTCATTGCAGGACCTCATTTGCATAAATATTTGCATAATGTTAACATGCACTAACTTTTAGTTAACATGCCTCTTAATGAGTGTATGGATAAAGAAGGGTTACCAGATTTCTACATTACTATACTCCACTGCCAACCACCAGGCACATTAGGAAGTACTACAAACACTGCCCATTTAGAACCCATAGCAAACCCATCATATCATAACAGCACTACCAGGACTCACAAAGTACGAAACCCTACCTATCAAAAGGCAGCATTGTAAATATTAAACCAATACATCTCAGAGAATACCAATACATCTCCTACAGGGGAAAGAGAACAAGTGGCACTGTTAAATAGAAACTACATAAATGGAATACCTCAGCTCGGTTAAACATACAGAACATAGACCATTACCAAACAAAGAACAAGGGATCACAATTTAGAAATAGGAAGACAATAATTAAACTGGGAACCCCAAAAACCAAACTTGGAATGTACAACAACACTGCAGAAATAAAACTATAAATTAATTTTCTCTTGTACTAAACAAAACGCAAAGACGTTAACGATGCACATTTCCCAGAGCTGACATATTCCAGTTAATAAATTCAAAATAAAAAAAGTATTTTTCTACCTTTTGTTGTTTGTGCATTTTACTTTTCAGTTGCAATTGCTCCAGTCACTTTCTTCTGGTTTCTTTGTGTCTTCTGCTAACTCTCCATTGTCTGCTGTCCATTTGTCCTTTCTTCTCTCTTCTAGTTTTTTCCCATTCTCTCTCTACATCTGCTTTAACATACTGATCTTTCACCTTTTGCTCTTTCCTCCATTTCTTTATTTATTCCTTTTTCATCCACTCAAATTTCACCCTTCCCGCTTCAATCCCCACTTACTCCCCCAATACCCGGCCAATCGTAGATTTTTCTTCCCTCTCACACAAAATATCTTTTCCCCTCTCCATCCTCACTCCCCTAGCACCATCCCCCAACATCAGCTCCCTTCTAGTTCCAGCCCCACACAGCATCTGTTCCCTTCTAGTCCTATTCTCGCATCCCCCAGCATCAGCCCATTTCCAGTCCTATCCCTCCCATCAGCCCATTTCCAATCCTAGCCCACCATCAGCCATTTCTAGTCCTATCCTAGCCCCCCATCAGCCCATTTCCAATCCTAGCCCTCCCATCAGCTATTTCCAGTCCTATCCTAGCCTCCCATCAGCCCATTTCTAGTCCTAGCCTCCCCATCAGCCCATTTCCAGTCATAGCCTCCCATCAACCCTTTCCAGTCCTATCCTAGCCCCCCATCAGCCCATTTCCAGTCCTAGCTCCCCCATCAGCCTTTTCCAGTCCTATCCTAGCCCCCCATCAGCCCATTTCCAGTCCTAGTCCCCCATCAACCCATTTTCAGCCCAAGCCCCCCCCCACTCAGCCCATTTCCAGCCCTAGCTCCCCCCCCCCCAAAGAGCCCTGCAGCTGTCCGACTGGCTTTTAGATTAAACTGGAGAGGCCCTGGCTCACCTGTGAAGCCGCCAAAGTGAAGAGTGCCCTTTTTTGTCCACTTTGGCAGCTGTGTTGTAGTATGGGCCGCTGGCACGCTGAGTGCCGGGAAACAGGAAGTTCTCTTTGACCTCTGGTGTGCCAGCAGCCTATACTACAACACAGCTGCCGGTGAAGAAAAAAGGCGCTCTTCACTTCGGCGGGTTTCAGAGGTAAGCCAGGGCCTCTCTGTCTCCCTCACAAGCTGACCCTGCTGGTTCCAAATGTGAGATGTTGTTGGCGCAGGGCCCCCTGAAGCGTGGGGCCATGTGCGAAGAACATTCTCACACAATGGATGAGCCGGCCCTGCTCCCAAGAGTCTAAAAGTGAGGTTGATGAGTGTTATTACTCCAGCTTGAGGAAAAAGAGTTCCAGGAGCACTTTTAATAGGAAAAAAACCCTCTGGCCCTTTAAAATATCAAAGTCCCAGTTAACCCTAAAGGCATCCTATAGGAAATTTTGAAAGCACTAATTTATCTTCAGAAGTTTCTTTAAATGCGTCTTCAAAACTGCATTATAAAAATTGCTTTTTTTTTTTTTAGCTTTCCCGAGCTTACTGTAAGCCCTACTATTCTCAGAGTTCATCCACGGTTGCCAGCATATTTGCCCGCATGCATAGAGCAACATATGCACATTAGACATTCACTGAGCTTGCCCAGAATGCCGGAACTTCCTGGTTAGGGTTAATATTAAAATATTTAATATATTTTCAGGTTCTCCAGAGCCTTACAATGCCTACCCCAATGTTTATTTTTAAAAATAAGGCCTCTGGTCCATCCCAGAGCTTCGGGAATCATGTGCGCCTGACTCCATCCTACTGCTGTAAATGCAGCCATTTTAAATTAATTAAATAATTTTTCTCTGTTCTGCTGCCCTCCAGGACCATCCCCAATACCCGATCACTGGTAGGGTTGCCAACTGACCGGTTTTCAGCCGGCCTGGCCGGTTTTTCCATGGCCAGGCCGGCTACCAGCACAGATATAGAACCGGCCCTTGAAAAGCCGTTTTTTTGCTCTGGCCGCAAGATCGGGAGCGGCCAGAGCAAAAAAACCAACTTTTCTCCACAGTGCGCGAGCGCAAATGCGAACGCGAATGCAATTGATCCTCCGTGCAGCCGCTGCTTCTGCTTTTCACAGAGCAGCAGCTGCAATAAAGTTAATTTGAAAAGGAAGAGAAACCTGAGGAGCCCTCCTCCCTCTGACATCACTTCCTTAGGGGCTGCAGAAAGACAACTGGAGGGCTCCTCAGGTTTTTCTTCCTTTTCAAATTAAGTTTATTGAAGCTGCTGCTCTGTAAAAAGCAGAAGCAGCAGCTGCACGGGGCAAAGCAGAGGCAGCACTGAGGAGTGGGGGGAGGGGTGAAAGCAGCATTAAGGGGGGTGCAACACTAAGGGGGGGGGAATGAAGCAGCACTAAGGGGGTGAAGCTGCACTAGTGGGGGCGAAGCTGCACTAAGGGGGGTGGTGAAGCCGCAGTGCTGGTCGGGGGGGGGGGGGGAGGCCAAGGACTACAAATGGGCTTTGATGAGGGGGGGGGGGAACCTGGACTTGGAAAGGGCTATGGGGGGGGGTGACTTGGACTGGAAATGGGCTATGAGGGGGGAACGTGGACTGGAAATGGGCTATAATGGAGGGAGGGGGAACTTGGACTGGAAATAGGCTGTGATTAGGGGGGCTAGGACTGCAAATGGGCTGTGATGGTGGGGGGGCTAGGACTGCAAATGGGCTGTGATGAGGCGGGGGGGGGGGGGACCTGGACTGGAAAAGGGCTGTGGGGAGGGGATTTGGACTGGAAATGGGCTATGAGGGGGGAACCTGGACTGAAAATGGGCTATGGTGGAGGGAGGGGGAACTTGGACTGGAAATAGGCTGTGATTAGGGGGGCTAGGACTGCAAATGGGCTGTGATGGTGGGGGGGCTAGGACTTCTAATGGCCTGTGATGTGAGGGCTAGCACTGGAAATGGGCTGATGAAGAGCTGGAATAGGACTGGAAATGGGGGGCATGGGAGAATGGGGGGCATGGGAGAATGGGACTAGAAGGGAGTGGATGCTGGGTGGGTCTAGAACTATAAGGGAACTGATTTTGGGGGAGGACTAGAATGGATGGGGAATGAGAATGGAGAGGGGAAAAGATATTTTGTGTGGAAGAAAAGTCTACGATGGGCCGGGTATTGGGAGAGTAAGAGGGGCTTGAGAATGGAAGGGTGAAATTTAAATGGATGATAAAGGAATAAGGAAAGAATTGGGGGAAAGAGCAAAAGGGAAACAAGCAGAAATAGAGAGAGAATGGAAAACATCTAAAAGAGAAGAAAGGACAAATGGATAGCTTGCAGAAGACACAAAGAAACCAGAAGAAAGTGACTG
Source organism: Ichthyophis bannanicus (assembly GCA_033557465.1). Classification (NCBI taxonomy): domain Eukaryota; kingdom Metazoa; phylum Chordata; class Amphibia; order Gymnophiona; family Ichthyophiidae; genus Ichthyophis; species Ichthyophis bannanicus. The sequence continues at coordinate 342,664,506 of CM066035.1, forward strand.
GAGCAATTGCAACTGAAAAATAAAATGCCCAAACAGAAAAATACTTTTTATTTTGAATTTATTAACTGGAATATGTCTGGTCTGGGAAGTGTCTATTGCTAACATCTTTGCGTTTTTGTTTAGTGCAAGAGGAAATTACTTTATAGTTTTATTTCTCCAGTGTTGTACATTTCATGTTTGGCTTTTGGGGTTCCCAGTTTAATTATTATCTGACCAAGGAAGTTAGCCTACACGTATCCTCGGTAATTTTTGTGGGTTGGGCTGGGGGCGGGGCAGGGGTGGGACTAGGGGCGGAGAATGGGTGAAGCATGGCGAGCCACAGGTGTCGGGTTTTTCTCGGTGAAAAAGTTGGCAACCCTAATCACTGGCAACCCAACAATGCCGGTTTGGCGCTCAGAGCCGGAATGGGCACACTCAGGGCAGGCACACTGCGGGGCAGACCTGGGCCTGTCTCTGCTCCAGGCCTCGCCCCAGAAAAGGCCTCTCATACTGCCCAGCAGCCTTCCCAACTGGAGCTGCAGCCCAGCGCTTCCCTGGTTGCCACGATGCACCCTCTCTTTTTAAAAAAACAAACAAACCCCACGGCTGTCAGCTATGGCATGGACCTTCTGGCCCCATTCCAGAGCATACGATTGAGGTCTGCCCGCTGCACTGCGGGACCTGGGAACCACTGGGATTTCAGACAGCCACAGTCCTGGGAAGATACCATTGCTGCAGGTTAAGGAAATAAAACAACAACTTTTCAACCCATTTTTCTTCCATATGCGTCTTCACTGTCTACTATCCCAGCATTTCTTATCTTCACCAGATATTGGTGCAAGTCTTGTTCTTTATGTGATCTGTTGTAATTTTTGAATGCCAATCTTTTTTTCCTTACTCTTTCAGCTACTTTTATTTGAAAACCAGAGGCCTCTTATTTATGTACTTTCCTAACAAAAACATTGGAGTGGAGGAGTAGCCTAGTGGTTAGAGCAACAGGGTTTGCTTTCCAACTGGCACTCCTTGTGACCTTGGGCAAGTCACTTTACCCTTCATTGCCTTGGAAGAAAAGGCCTGGCAATCTACTTCTGTTTATGCCCTGCCAAGAAAACCCAGGGACCGCTGGGTCAGCATTTACATAACATTTCTTTTCAATTTTGCCCACTGCTCTTCTACGTCTAGATTTTTTATTGAAGCTCACAGCTCCTTGAGGTGTTCCCTCATCTTGCTCATCTTAACAAAAGTCAATAAACAATTACTTTCCATGAATGGAGTGATCAGGAGCAAGATTGCATTATGCTCATTTTTAAATTTTAACCTTTGCAGGGGATGGGAACTATAAAAAATATTAAGCTTATATTATAATAACACACAGTTTATATATTGAAAATTTACTTTAGCCTGCTGATGTCACAGTACTAGCCCCTTCCACTCTCTCGGTGACCCCACCTACACGATATACTCTATGGTTTAAGTTGGCTAGGAAAATTAATCTTCTGCCAGTTAGAGAAAGGATCACATCAGCAGAGAGTACCTTTGCCCCCCCCCCCCCCCCCCCCCCAGTGCATCATGAAATTGGTAACTATAGCTTCAGTCCTCATGGGCTGTGGATGGCAGTAGCTTCAGTTTGCATAGGACATATGATTGGTGGCAGTAGCATCAATAAGGGGGGAAAGAGAGTGGTAGGGGGATTGAGGGAAGGGGAAAGAGAATGGTTGGGGATATATGGGAGGAAATCTTTGGAGCATAAAAGGTTGTCCCAATACCCAACAAGACTAGAAATCCCTGGTCAGAATGGATTATTTGGGAGGGTAGGAAGTGAGAGAGGGGAGAATAAAGAGGGATTAGCTGAGGGGACAGTGTGAGAGAGGGAGTCACAAATGTTTTGTGTGTCTTCATCTCTATAATAATAAAAAGAGTGTGCCGTTAAGTCAGTGCTGACTCCTGGCAACCCAGTCCCTGGGTTTTCTTGGCAAGGTGTGACTGGAAGTAGGTTGCCAAGTTTTCTTCTGTGTAGTGAGTCTACATCATCTGGTATTTCAAGATGGTCTCCCATCCAAGTACTAGCCAGGCTCATTCAGGGCGGCGAAGCCTTAGTTTTATTGCCATATTAATAGTTGCTATTAATACAGTGTTTTGAACAATTTTATTATTTAAGGAATTGTTAAAACAAAATGCTGAGAATAAAACTGAATTTTGGATTCATTTTTATAGTTCTAAGTCTTTTAGGCTTCCTTCTAGACACTCTTTTCTTCCACTCCTGATTCTTACCATTTCCTCTTCCTAGACATTGGGTGTTCCTTATTGTCCCTCCAATCCAGTCCCAGCACCTGTGGGTTGGCACTCCCTTCCAGAAGCTTGGAGACTGAGTGAGCATATCATATTTTCATGATATCACCCCGGATAAGCAGCTGGCACTTCCCTCCAGCCTCCAGTATTTCAGTCTCCAAGCAGCTGGAGGGTATGATTCCTTGGACTCACTGAAGGGACAATTAGGAATTTGTTTTCCTAATCTCACTAAATTTAAGGGAACGATTCGTTGATTTTAAATTAGTGTAGATTAGTGCTAGTTAAAGTTGTTTGGAAAAAAAAAAAGGGGCCTCCGATTCCTCAAAAGCCTTTAATCTTCAGGCTGAGGACAGGCAGGCAGTACCCAGGAGGACCTTGCAGATAAGGGAGGGGGGGGGGGTGGCAGCTTGCCTGCAACAGATTGGAAGTTCGGCAGCTGCAGGGCTCAGAAGGAGAGCAAGGAGCTGTCGGGGATAGTGACCTGTCAGTATTGCCGGTCAGCGCAAAGGTTGCAGGGGGGGGGGGGGGGCGGCTGGGCATTAATCGGCTGTTCAAATAGTGAGGTAATATTTTTTTTCTGTTTAAATGGAGTCTTGCAGTACTGAGGTTAGTGCAGGCTGTAGATGAAAGAGGCCTAGCGCTAACAGCACTGAGTGTGGGAACCGCCAAAAGACTGTTAGAGCCGCAATTTTTTTTTTGCTCTCTGGGGGGCTAATTTAGCTAAATGGATGGCGGGAGTGCCTTTCTCTGCGTTTTTTTGTTTTTCCCAGGGGTAGATTCTCCTACCATGTATTTTTGAGCACAGATTTTTTAAAAAAGTGAAAGATAAAAATGCTGATAAATACAATCAGAAACGCTTGTCTCTGACTGCTGACAGGGAGGATTCAGCATGATGTCCAGGTCGGCGTGCATCACCTGTGGGTCATGTAAGGGACTGGTCTCGGCCACAGGCTGCTGCAGGGGCTGTGCGACCGAGTCCAGGGCTCTGGAGCCGAAAGCTGCAGCGACCCGGGGGCCACAGGCTGATCTGTTGTCAGCAGGGTTCACCCTGGAATTTGTCCTACTCATGCATCAGGCTTTTAGTATGAGGCAGTGTACAGGGGACAAATCAGAAGCAGTCCTAACTGCAGCTCCAAAGAGACATTTCTAAGAGAAATGGGATCAAGTAAAAAAAAAAAGGTTCCATTCGAACCTCTAATGACTTGTTCCTTAAAGGACATGATGCTTAACAGGATGAAGATGAGCCAGGTCCCAGCAAGTGGAGTGGCGAGTACAACTTTGGGAAGGACTTGGGGTCTGTAGCTTCAGAAGAGCTAGAGGATCCAGAACCAGACCAAGAACCGGAGTCAGACTTGGAGGAGGGCGAGTTTCCTCAGGGGGAGGATTCTCATCTCATTCAGACAAGAGGAATGGGAAGCTTTAATGGCGCATTCGGCCAAGGCACTGAATGTTAACACAGCAGCTCCAGGGGAGGAGGAGCCTCTGGGAGATCCGCTATTTCAGGCAGTTAGGACAACGCGGAAAGCCTTTCCTTTGCACAGGGTGGTGCGACAGATGATGCAGGATGAATGGGATGTGCTTGAGGCCGTCCTGAGAGGTCAGAGGACCATGTCCCGGCTTTACCCACTACCAGAGAAGCATAGAGAGATCTTGCACATCTCCAGGGTAGATGTGGCAGTCTCCATGGTTACGAAAAAAATGACGATTCTGGTTGAGGGTGTTTGGCACTAAAGGATGTTCAGGATAGGAAATTGGAGAGACTGCGCAAACAGGCCTTGGATATTAATGCCCTGTCCTTGCAGGCAGCTATTTGTGGCTAGCACAGTCAGAGGAGTCCCCGCCTCAGCCGTCGGAGGCAGCCAAGCTAGAATTGGGCACTGCGTACTTGGCAGATACCTTCTATGACCTCATTAGATGCTTGACGAAGGGGATGGCATCGGTGGTTGCTGCTAGGCACTACTTGTGGCTACGGAATTGATCTGCTGATGTCTCCTCTAAGGCTCATCTCAGTAAACTGCCCTTCAGAGGTAGGCTGCTTTTCGGGGAGGATCTAGACAAGTTGGTGAAAGATCTCAGAGAGACAAAAGGCAGCAGGTTGCCCAAGGATAAACACAAACTGGCATGTGGTTTTGCTCCGGCTAGGGGACAGCCCAAGGATTTCCGCCATTTTTGAACAATCAGATTTGCGCCATATCAAAGGGGGCGCTTTCTGGCCAGAGGGCAGGAATTTTGAGGCTCCTGGGGGGCAGGTAGGGTTTTTTTCCCCCTCCTCGGCCTCAGAGGCAAAAAAGGTCGCAATGAAGCGAGGACAGGCCAGGATGCCAAGGTGTCTGTAGAGGATCGGCTATGGGACTTTTACAATGCCTGGTCCCTGATTACTTCCATTCAGTGGGTACTGTAAGTCATCAAGGAAGGATACGCCCTAGAGTTCATGTGGCTTCTCAGAGGGCACTGAGAAAGCACCAGGCCATATTGCAGACATTACGACGGCTGTTAGACTTGCACACGTGGTTGGAGGTACCAAGAGACCAGTGCGAGTGGAGTCGATACTCCATTTACTTCATAGTTCTGAAGAAAGAAGGGGTGGCTCTGTCCAACTTTGGTCTTCAAAAAGGTAAATCAGTGTCTCAAGGTGCTGTTCTTCCACATGGAGGTGCTCTGGTCAGTTAACATGGCGGTTCAGTCAGGGGAGTTTTTCTACCTCACTTGATCCCACAGAGGCATACTTTCATATACCGATCCGGGATGATCATCGGCAGTTTCTGAGGTTCGCAGTACCCATTGGGCATTTCCAGTTTTGGTCTCTACCCTTCGGTTTGGCCATGGCACCATGGACATTCACCAAGGTAATGGTGGTGGTCGCAGCAGCGCTGTGCCAGGAAGGCATTCTGGTGCACTCTTATCTGGATGATTGGCTCATTTGGGCGAAGTCCAGGGAGGAAAGCGAGTGTGTTACGAAGAATCTTCGCCTGTCTGCAAAGCCTTGGCTACATCATCAACTTTACCAAGAGTCAGCTTCAGCTGTCCCAGGACTTAGAATATCTGGGAGCACACTTCTGGACGGATCTTGGATGGGTATCTCTGCCGATAGACAGAGTGCTCAAGCTACTGCTGCAGATACAGCATTTTCTCAGCATGCAGGCTCCTTCAACATGGCATTGCTTACAGATTTTGGGTTCCATGGCAGCCTCGATCAAGATGGTGCCATGGGTTCAGACACATATGCGACTGTTGCAACGAGCAGTGTTGCAGAGGTGGTCAGCACAAGTTCATCTGCTCACACATCAGCTTATATGCCCGACAGGGGTCCGGCAGGCTCTCAGGGGATAGCTGTGACCCGAGAAGATTTCAGCTGAGATTCCTTTGAAGATGCTACAGTGGGTTCCACTCACCGCAAATGCCAGTCTCTCCGGCTGGGGGACACACTGTGAACACAATTTTGCTCATGGATTATGGTCTCTGTAGGAGAGTGCGTGGCCCATCAACCACTTAGAGTTATGAACGGTATTCTTAGCGCTACAGGCTTTTCAGTCCCTCCTGGAAGGGAGGGCGGTGAGAGTGTTCTCCGACAATGTGATGACAGTGGCCTATATCAATCGGCAGGGTGGCACAAGCAGCGTGCAGTTGGAGAGAGAGGCAGAACTGCTCATGGACTGAGCGGAGAATCATTTTGTGGTGATTTCAGCAATGCATGTGGCCAGCAAAGAGAATGTGATGGCAGACTATCTCAGCAGAGTCAGCATCGATCCCAGCAAGTGGACACTCAATGGTGCTTTGTTTGCACAGCTCGGGAGGTGCTGTAGGTCACCAATCATGGATCGCATGGCAATCTTCAGATCCACAAAGGCTTCTCAGTTTTACAGCAGAAGAATGGAGCGCATGTTGGAGGGGCTCTACGTGCTAGTTCAACTGTGCCCAAGGAGGGGATGCTGTATGTGTTTTCCCCCTGGGCGCTCATAGGTCTTGTGGTACAGAAGATTGAGGTTCATCAGGGTCTAGTCTCTAGTGGTACTGATAGCCCCAGTTTGGCCAAGGAGGCTTTGGTATGCCGACCTGGTAAGGCTGGTGGACACACTGTCATGGCATATGCCAGCGAGGTGTGACCTGTTGTTGCAGGGCCCGTTAGTGATGCTTCAGGTAGATTGCTTCTCGCTCTTTAGAGGGCTCGATTGAAACAACGGGATACTCAGCCTCCATAATTGAAACATTGTTGAAGGCTCATTGGCGGTCCTCCTCGTTGGCATAGGTCAGGATCAGGAGAGATTTTGGTGTGAGAAGGTAAGCTGTCATCTGCTGCAGACTATGGTGCTGGACAATGTTCCCTCTAATTTTCTGTAGATTGTGTGTGCATAAAATATCAGCTGTGCAGCTTTTGAAGGAAGGTTACATTTTTGTGCGTCACATAATGACACTGAGTTATATACTTTAAAACTTGACTACATGTCAGAATACAGTATGTACACCACATTGATTTTAATCAAATTAAATGAAAATAGACGATTACTAAATGAAGTGGAAAATTTCTAGTAATTACAATCACAACTTTTAAATTTTAAGACATCTGTGTTTTTTCTATCAGAATCAGAACCGTAATTTTTGTGCGCTCTGTTTTAAAGTATGTGCGCTCGCTCGGCAAGGTGTGTGTGTGCGCACAGCTTAGAAGGAACAATGGTGCTGGACATCCTCGCCTTTCTTCATGAGGGCATGGTCAAAGGTTTAGCTTACAGTTCAATGTGGGGGCAGATAACGGGCATCTCTTGTTACCATGGGAGACTGCATGCCGATTCCTTAGGAGCTCATCAAGATGTCGTTCGTTTTCTCTGCACAGTCAAGCAGGTGTGGCTGCCGCTGCATTCAGTTGTTCCACCTTGGGATCTCAGTCTAATCCTGTTGGGTTTGGCAGAGGTCCCATTTGAACCTCTAACAACTTGTTCCTTAAATGACCTGATGCTTAAGACTGTCTTTCTAGTGGCAATTTGATTGACGAGGAGAATCTCGGAGCTTCATGTTTTGTCTTGCCGGGTTCCTTTTCTGGTCATGTCAAAGGAGAAGGTGGTGCTGAGGCCAGTACCTTCCTTTTTACCCAAAGTGCTATCAGTTTTTCACCTAAATCAGTCAGTATCATTGCCCATTTTTTTGGGGGCAGAAGAATCACTGGGGGGACGCTCAGCTGCGCAGGTGGGATACTTGCTGCATCCTGCGGTATTACCTCAGGAGGATTTGCCCCTTCCGGAGGGCCCATCATCTATTTGTTCTGTTTGGGGGGGCTGCAGCAGGTGGAGGCGGCATCCCAGGCATCTATTTATAGGTGGATAAGGGAAGGCATAGCTTCTGCCTACCTACTGAAGCACAGACTTGCACCGCTCGGATTGAGGGCCCATTTGACCAGAGCTCAAGTGGCATCATGGGCGGAATACAGTCTGGGCACCAGTGGACATTGTTAGGGTGGTGACATTTTTGAGGTTGCACTCTTTCGTTAAGCATTTCCATCTTGATGTGCAGGTGGCGGGAGACGCCTGTTTTGGATCGGCGGTGCTTCAGGCTGGGCTCGCAGGTCCCTCCCACGGGTAATACTGCTATGATACATCTCACAGGTGCAGGGACTGCACTGGAAGGATGATAAGGAATGAGAAATTAGATCTTACCCGCTAATTGATGTTCCTTGAGGAACTCCAGTCCAGTCCTGGAGACCCACCCTTTCATTTGGGATAAGTGGCACAGTAGCATTCCTGGGCCTGAAGAGGTTTATCTTGATAGCAGTGCTCAGGGACCAGGAACTTGCAGACTCCATAAAATAAATATGTACAGGGTAGCCCAAAAAAAGTGAGAACATCTCGTAGCATATAAGTTATTTAAAAATTCAAAAAGACAGATGTAAACGATTGACAAATAATAAAAAAACAGATGGCGACCAGAAATTGTCGAAATAAAGACGTTATATAGCTAAGAAAGGTAAATAAGTAAACTATTTAAGCTTTTAATTACGAGATGTTCTCACTTTTTTTGGGCCACCCTGTATATATTTTTTTTTATGGAGTCTGCAAGTTCCTGGTCCCTGAGCACCGCTATCAAGATAAACCCCTTCAGGCCCAGGAATGCTACTGTGCCACTTATCCCAAATGAAAGGGTGGGTCTCCAGGACTGGACTGGAGTTCCTCAAGGAACATCAATTAGCAGGTAAAATCTAATTTCACCTTCCTTATCGTCTCTCCAGCTTAAATCAATCAATATATAACGTCTTTATTTTGACAATTTCCAGTCGCCATCTTTGTTTTTTTAATTTGTCAATCGTTTACATCTGTCTTTTTGAATTTTAAAATAACTTACATGCTACGAGATGTTCTCACTTTTTTGGGCCAACCTGTATATATTTTTTTTTATAGAGTCTGCAAGTTCCTGGTCCCTGAGCACCGCTATCAAGATAGACCTCTTCAGGCCCAGGAATGCTACTGTGCCACTTATCCCAAATGAAAGGGTGGGTCTCCAGGACTGGACTGGAGTTCCTCAAGGAACATCAATTAGCGGGTAAAATCTAATTTCACCTTCCTTATCGTCTCTCCAGCTTAAATCAATCAATATATAACGTCTTTATTTTGACAATTTCCAGTCGCCATCTTTGTTTTTTTAATTTGTCAATCGTTTACATCTGTCTTTTTGAATTTTTAAATAACTTACATGCTACGAGATGTTCTCACTTTTTTGGGCCACCCTGTATATATGTATATATATATATATATTGTCACGGCGACCCTGGGTAGAGCCTCCATAGACCCAATAGGCCACTGCCTAGGGTATTGTGGTTTATACTAACTGGTGCTCTCCTTTGAACAGAGTCAGTCAGTCAAGTGGTTAAAGCAAAATTAGGGTTTTATTCCCTTTCCCGGACAGATAATATTCCTTGCAAAAACACACAGAACAAAACAGCAACTAAACGAAAACAGCTAGGACATCTTTTCTTCTTTCCTTGTTTCTCTCACAAGGTCACATTGGCTGAAGTTCAACACAAAGAGGTTATGTCATCTGATAGACAAATCGTACAGTCCATTGGCTCAGGGTCTGTGCAAATGTTATCACTCTCCCACTGCATTAAACCTGGACCACTCCCAATACTCTCCGTGTCACATTCCTTACATGTGCTGGAGCATGGCTTGTTCTCTTGTGGCAGATAAACCCCTTTCCTTCCAAGGTGTTTATCCCAGCCAGGGTTACAGAAATCTGGTACAGGTAATGTCTCTTTCTGGTTTGCCTCTCTTGGCTTTCTTAGTAGGAAGTCTGAGTATCTGTCTGAGTTATAAGACTGCTCAGGGTCGTGCTCATTAAAACGTCTAGCCTCTTCTCTATACAGATAAGGTTTCAAACTTGTTACCTTACTGCAGGCTTTGAAGTCAGCTTTGAGCTTCCTCTCCCCTGGCACAGTTCCTTCAGCTTGAGCTAGGTTCCTCCGTGGCTCATGCAATCCCTCAGAGACTCTGCCCCACTTCCTGTTTGTGTGGAAATCCTTCCTGGGACTGTCGTTCCAGAGACCAGCTGCTCTACTGCTCTGACCTCTCTGCCTTCTCTGACCTCTCTGCTCCTTCTGACCCTGACCACTTCCTGGTTCAGACCAGGAACTTATATACCTCTCCTCTCTGCATGTTACGTCAGACTCTGAGGACAGGTGCTCCTGATGAGTTTCTCTAATTCTACCTGCGTCACTACTAGAAAAGGGAAACTTCATTTTAAACCCTTTCTGCTTTACTTGTGCTGACATTTTCATTGGGGGATCTAGTATTCTATTTTTGATGATTGACTGATTGGAAAACTAAATTTTGGGAGCATTTATTTTGGAATTACTTGTGCTGACGGCACTGGCTGCTCAGCTGTCTTCACACATGCTGAGTCTTCACGTCCAGCCAAGTTTAAGGTAAGCTCTTCCTTTTTACTAACCCCTACAGGCTCTCTATAGTCTACTGTATCACATATCCCCCCCCTTAAGATATTCCGGGATGGGGAATTATCATTCTCACAGCCCGGAATCTCCGCAAGAATCGTCCCCTTCCTGCCAGACCCGCTGTGTACTACTGTATTCCCTCGCCAGGATTCGTTCCGGCCCGCCCACATTGCTCTATCCCTGCCTTTTATCCAAGAGCGGCTAGCTGCGGCCGTTCTCTCCTGCCAGGGTTTCAATATATTTATATGGTAGGTTTGACGACGGCCCCTGCCGTTCTCTACCACATATGTCACTGGACCTTTACGCTCCACCACTGTATAAGGACCCTTCCACTGGGCCTCGAACTTTGGCCCAGGGTCAGCGACCATCACTACCACTCTATCACCAATGGCCAATTGCCTTGCCTTCTTGCCCCTATCATAGTATTTCTTCTGGCTTAGCTGACTGCCTTGTAAATGCCCTTCGGTGACTCGCGAAGCCCTCTGTAGGCAACTCCGGAGCCCACATTGAAATTGGGGAACCCCCATTTCCTCCCCTTCTGGCTCGACCCACTGGTCCCTTAGAATATCTAGGACTCCCCGTGGCGCTCGCCCGAACATTAGCTCGTAAGGGGATGCCCCCAGTGAAGCTTGGGTACGCTCCCTACTGGCATACAGGGCAAATGGGAGCATAACATCCCAGTCAGCCATCTGTCCATCCAACGCTCTTCTTAAGAGCTGTTTAAGGGTCTGGTTGAACCGCTCGACCAGACCATTGGTCTGTGGATGGTATGCGGAGGTTTTTATATGATGGATGCCGAAAGCATCCCATACCTGAGCTAGGTATCTGGAAACAAAATTGCTCCCCCTATCGGTCAGCATCTCCCTTGGGAACCCTACCTCGCAGAACAGTTTAACCAATTCTGCAGCTATGAACCTGGCTGATATGCTCCTTAAAGGTATCGCCCAAGGGAATCTAGTGGCGCAATCCATTACTACGAGGATATACTGAAATCCTCTGGGGGTTTTTATTAGTGGACCCACAATGTCCATTGCCATCCGGCGAACTGGCTCTGTTATTGTCGGGGTCTGGACTAGGGGAACTCCTACCGGCTTGACAGCACTTACTCGCTGACACGAAGGACACGCTTCACAGAACTGTTTTGTTTCTCTAAAGACCCCCGGCCAATAGAAACGCTCCAGGATCTGGTCAAGAGTGCCCTGAATTCCCTTATGTCCCCCAACGGGGTGGTCATGGGCCAGTCTTACACTACGGCCTTAAAGGTAGTGGGGACCACTAGCTGCTTCCTAATGGCGCCGGTATGGGGGTTGCTGCTCTCCCTGTATAAAATGTCCTCTTCTATCCGGAACCTGGGGAGCACATCCCTACCTGTCTGGGCAAACTCAAAGGCATGCCTTAGCACTGGGTCCGCCTTTTGTTCTCCTGGAAAGGATGGGAATTTCCTTACTAAGTCACTGGGTACCCATGGTAAACCCTGCCGATCCGCTAGTCCAGCCCTCACCTGAGCCCGGTGGTGTCTTTCCTGGCGTTTTTCGCCTTTACTTTTCCTTTCTTCTTTAGAGGGAGTGCCTATTAACTCCTCATGACAGGGAAGTTCACTTAGGCCCTCTTCCTGAACCCTATCTTCCTCCCCTAAAGGCTCTTCCTCTGCCCCTGTATGAACAGGATTCTCTTCGGCTCACCCTGTACTTCTACGGCCTTTGCTTGAGCCCGGGTGGACACCATTCCTCCCCTTATGTGTGTATCTTCCCCAATCCCTCGGTAAAAAGGAGGCCAATCCCTACCTAATACGACATCGTATGGTAACTTGGGGATTACTGCTACCCGGATTTCTCTCTGGGTTCCTAAACCCTTAACTTTTATCCTGTGAAGGGAATACTGGCTTGTCGCTCCATGCACACATTTTATGCTAGCTTTGCCATCTGGCTGACTCGGGGGAAAATCATTTCGGGCCCGTATGATTTCCCAAAACTTACGGGAGACCATACTTTGATCGGCCCCCGAGTCCAGTAAGGCTATGGCGGGGACTCCTTGCACCTCCACCTCGATGCGGAATCCCTGCTGTACACGCTCATTACCTTTCGTTATTAGGGCTGTGCGGTCTAGGCAATCCTTCTTCTCATGCCCTATCTTTCCGCACTTAAAGCATTTCACAAAAACACTTTTATCATTTCTCTTAGGTAAACATTCCTGTATGCATCGCATGTCCATTTGAGGCCCTTTATTTAACTTTACAGGAATGGTTAACCCCAGCCTCCACTCAGCGTTTCCTGGTGTCTTTTTGGCCCTCTCGGCTTCAAGAAACCGTTCCATCAATTGCACTGCCTTTATGGAGGTTGTGCAGTCTTGTAAGGTTAAAAAGGTTTTTACCTCCAATGGAACTGCCTCACAATACTGTTCCAGTACAATCATGTCAATTAGGCTATCCACAGTTTTACCCTCAGGTTCCAACCACTTTAAAACTAAACTGCGCACCCTATGGCACAGTGCTTTCGGTGTTTCACCTGCCTGTAATTTAGTGGACCTGAGCATTCTTCTGTATACAGCCGGTGTCAGGCCTAGCCTGTCCCGCACTGCTCTTTTGATCTCCTCATACTCAGCTGCCAAAGCGGCAGGCATTGCTCGGTACCCCGATAGAGCTTCTCCTGTTAAGGAGGCGGCGAGTCTAACCGCCCACTGCTCCTTAGGCCAGTGTGCGTGGAGAGCTACCCTCTCGAACTACTCTACAAAGTCATCAAAATTGTCTTTATTGGTCATTTGACCAAATGTCCATATCCCACATTGTTGTGGGCCTACCCCACTGAAGTCTTCTGGTGTTGTCTTCTTTCGTGGTTCTTCCAACAGTGTCTGCACCAAGTCCATCAATGGTTTTTGCTGTGCTTGCAGGGCAGCCATGGCCTGCTCCTGACTCTGCTGGGCCAGCTCCCGTTGCTTATCAAATTGGAGGCTCATCCAGCGTAGAACCTCCTGGGCGTCCATCTTGCGGCTTTCAGACTCTGTAAAACAAAGCACAAACAACCACCAAGAGCAGTACCACTGGAAAAAAAACCTTTTCCTCCTTTTTTTTTTTTTTTTTCAAAAGCAGTTCCTTCTCACTTTGAATCCTCCCCAGCCTGTGCCCATATACCCTTTTACCTGAGCCAAGTGGAGGATCCCGCTTTGAGAAGGTGCTTGGCCTTTTCTGTAGTCCACTCCAGTTCCTTCTGGATCCTTCTGGGCGTGGCAACGTCCGCTCCTTCCGTTGAGCTGTGCAACGTCCTGGTGGGCTTGCTTCTGGAACAAAAATCCGCCCCAACTACGCCATTTGTCACGGCGACCCTGGGTAGAGCCTCCGTAGACCCAATAGGCCACTGCCTAGGGTATTGTGGTTTATACTAACTGGCGCTCTCCTTTGAACAGAGTCAGTCAGTCAAGTGGTTAAAGCAAAATTAGGGTTTTATTCCCTTTCCCGGACAGATAATATTCCTTGCAAAAACACACAGAACAAAACAGCAACTAAACGAAAACAGCTAGGACATCTTTTCTTCTTTCCTTGTTTCTCTCACAAGGTCACATTGGCTGAAGTTCAACACAAAGAGGTTATGTCATCTGATAGACAAATCGTACAGTCCATTGGCTCAGGGTCTGTGCAAATGTTATCACTCTCCCACTGCATTAAGCCTGGACCACTCCCAATACTCTCCGTGTCACATTCCTTACATGTGCTGGAGCATGGCTTGTTCTCTTGTGGCTGATAAACCCCTTTCCTTCCAAGGTGTTTATCCCAGCCAGGGTTACAGATATCTGGTACAGGTAATGTCTCTTTCTGGTTTGCCTCTCTTGGCTTTCTTAGTAGGAAGTCTGAGTATCTGTCTGAGTTATAAGACTGCTCATGGTCGTGCTCATTAAAACTTCTAGCCTCTTCTCTATACAGATAAGATTTCAAACTTGTTACCTTACTGCAGGCTTTTAAGTCAGCTTTGAGCTTCCACTCCCCTGGCACTGTTCCTTCAGCTTGAGCTAGGTTCCTCCATGGCTCATGCAATCCCTCAGAGACTCTGCCCCACTTCCTGTTTGTGTGGAAATCCTTCCTGGGACTGTCGTTCCAGAGACCAGCTGCTCTACTGCTCTGACCTCTCTGCCTTCTCTGACCTCTCTGCTCCTTCTGACCCTGACCACTTCCTGGTTCAGACCAGGAACTTATATACCTCTCCTCTCTGCATGTTACGTCAGACTCTGAGGACAGGTGCTCCTGATGAGTTTCTCTAATTCTACCTGTATCACTACTAGAGAAGGGAAACTTCATTTTAAACCCTTTCTGCTTTACTTGTGCTGACGGCACTGGCTGCTCAGCTGTCTTCACACATGCTGAGTCTTCACGTCCAGCCAAGTTTAAGGTAAGCTCTTCCTTTTTACTAGCCCCTACAGGCTCTCTATAGTCTACTGTATCACTATATATATATATATATAGATAGATAGATAGATAGATAGATAGATATAGATATAGATATATTTAGATAGATAGATATAGATATAGATATATTTAGATAGATAGATATAAGGTAAGGGAAAGAACAGGAAGTAATTTTCGATCACATTGACAGAAGATATGGTCGGATGGCTGGACTGACAGGTTGCCTTCCGGGCTTCCTCTTCTGTCATGTGAGCATTTCTTTATCTTTCTGAGTGATGCGTTTTAGTTGGGATGGAGTTATAAGTTTTCAAGTTGGCGAGTTTATGCTCATGTTCATATAATTCTTACTTGTTGCTCTGTGAGTCTGCTTTGTCAATAGGATACTGGAGGTTGGAGGGAGGTGCCAGCTGCTTATCGAGGGTGATGTCATGAAAATATTACATGCTCAGTCTCCAAGCTGCTGGAGGGGAGTGACAATCCACAGGTGCCGGGAGTGGACTGGAGTTTCTCAAGGAACATCAATTAGCAGGTAAAGTCTAATTTCACCTTAACTAATTAGCATATATCGATTAAAGTTAAGTGCATAGGGCCTGAAATTGAGTTGGGTAGGCTATGCACCGCTGCGGCGCATAGCCTGCCTGCCTGCCTGCCAACCCCCCCTAACCCAGATATTCACTTCTGCACCAGCGGAATTAAATATCCGGGTTAGTCCAGACGTTCCAGCAGCCACAGAGGCTACATGGCTAGCAGCGATTTTCGTTACCACCCGCATAGCCTCTGCGTCATAAAGATAGGCAAGGTTTTTCACACCTATCTTTAAGGCGCAGAGGGCTATGTGGGTAGCAATGAAAATTGCTGCTATCTGTGTAGTCCCTTTCTCCATCACCGCTCTGCCCCGGAACACCCCTAACACGCCCTTATGCTATGCGGATAGCATCTGGGCGCTTTAGTGACTTAGCGGGATATTCGAAGGGCACTTCCCATGTAGATGCCCTTCGAATATCCCAGATAAGGCCCTTACATGGGTAACTAAGGAAGTTACCCGTGTAAGGGCCTTCAAATATCAGGCCCATAGTTAATAAATAGGCACCATTGAGAGTACTGGAGCTTATATTTTTGAACATGTTTAAATTGCATTAAGACACATTAGCTGATTAACACACATTAGTAAATGAGGTTCATAGTTAGTGTTGAAGAATGATGGAATTCTTGTCATCCAATCTGAAGTCTTTCATCAATGAAATGCTCTTAAATCCGTAATTATGAAAACCAGCCTTAACTACTCTTATGCAGAGTACTAGATTCCATAGACATTTTCATGTATAAATGTATGTATAAATGTTGACATACACATTTGATACTGTATGTGTACAGTGTAAGTGACAGAATAAGCATGTGAGAGACAGTGCATACAAGTGCTGATAGTGAGGAAATATAATTAAAATAAGATGTGAGATGGTGTGACATAGGAGATAGGGTAGTCTAGTGTGATTTTTAAAAATTGCAATATGCTTCCTGCAAGAGAAGCAACATTGGTCCATAATAGTGATAGTTGCATGCAAGCAGTGTTGTATTGAGAGACGTTAAGGATTTTTTTGGTGAATGCTTATCTGTCATCTGATAGGGTAAAAGAATAGGCTTTGTTAAATATAGGTTTCTTCCCTCCGCCCAACCATAAATTGTTTCAAAAGCGTCAACATTGCTCTCATAGGAAGTAATGGGGGTGGATTGGCCACTGCAGTGCTCCAGTATGGACTTACTCCAGCCTCAGGGAGGAGGAAATATATTCAGATTGAAGGACTGCCATAGGTGAATAAGAATACAATTATACGTTAGGTCACTTCCAGAATGATTGCTCAGCATACAAAAAATACCACTCCACAAATCTTAACAGACTTTATAGTATATATCCAAATTTTCAAGGATCAAAAATAAGAAAAGGAGAAAAATAGGTCTCAGAACCATTGGGTCAAGTGTGGACTTCGGTAAATATACTCATGCCACATCATATCCCTAGTACATCAGCGACCTGAGAAAAACTTTTCCTTTAATAATAACTTTTTCTATCAATTCATAATTTTAACTTCTTCACAGCTTGCTCATTACATTCATTAAACTCAAAGATTTGGCAAGATACGTTGAGTTTTTCTGATGGACATATAACTGCATTAGTAAAAGAGAAGACTCCGTTTGAAATGGGGCACGAGCCTGAGATGTGAGGCTGCCGAGAACATGGATTATAATCAAGTGGTGCTATTGAAGCTAAGTTAAGCACTGAACTTTCAGCCATGAGTTTAATGAATGTAATGAGCAAATTGTGGAGAAGTTAAAATTATGAATTTATAGAAAAAGTTATTACTAAGAGCAATATGTTGTCGTATTTCTTGACTGCTAGTCCTTTCTTTATTGATTGTTGATCCAAGTAAGTTAAAGCTGTCAACTATTTCAATTTCTTTTCCATCAGTGATGAACATTGATTTTGCCAGTTGTCAGGATCTTTGTCTTCTTAACATTAAGATGCAGACCTATTTTAAGATTATATTCTTTGATCTTTGCCTCTCTTTAATTGTTTCTTGGTTAATAACCATTTTATTTATTTATTTTTTTTATTTATTTAAAAGCTTTTATAGACCATGCTTTTTAATATCAGTGCGGTTTACAATTAACAATTCTTGCACGAGACCAGTGAGAACTGCCTAGTGCTTACATAGAACAGGATCAGTAACTTGGAGCTGTAACTGGGTGAACTATTTACACATTCAGCCATCAAAGCAGTGGCTGGTAACTATTTACAAGTTAGATGTTAGGCCCAAACTGAATGGTTAAGGCTGGGTCTTCTTGGTTAATACATCAATCATTATAGTCATTCTCAGTTATTACAATACTCAATATAGTCAGTATATTAGCACTTGTTGAATGTACCTGATGGACGGTTCTGCAGATCGGTTTGTCTTAGACAGTTTGCGAGGTGTTGGGTCCGATTTGAGTGAGTTGGGGTGTGGGATGTGGTTGTGTTATGTTTGGCTGTGAAAAGTGTAGAATGAATAGATGATGCTTGAGGGCTTTCCTGAATTGTGTGAGGTCTCTAATTGCTCTGATATTTGGTGGTAGGTTATTCCAGCACCTTGGGGCAAAGAAAGCGAAGACTGTTCCTGGTTGCTTGTGTACATTATGTGGATTCCATAGGGATAATCAATGTATTGGCGGTTACTGTCCTCCTCGACCTGTTGGTGGGGGTGAGGAGGACTGTGAGGGACGAGGGGGATATCATGTTAATGGCTTTGAATGTGAGGAGTAGTGCCTTGTATGTGAGTCTGCAGTTTAACGGGAGCCAGTAAAGATCTTTAAGAATAGGTGTGATGTTGGTTCTTCTGGATAAACCACAGAGAATGCGGGCAGCCGCGTTCATCGCAAGTTGTAATGGGTTGAGGGTGCTTTTGGGGAAGCCATGCAGAATGATGTTCGCGTAGTCGAAATGTGGTGTTACCAGCGCCTGGAATATTGTTCTGAAATCGTCGGGCGCTAGCATGGGTCTTAGGTGCCTTAGAGTCTTGATTTTGTTGTATATCATCCTGGTGGTGTTCTTTATGTGCTCTTTGAAGTTGAGATGTTGGTCAAGCATAATACCCAAGTAGCGTATCACAGGTTTGCTTGGGATCTCTGCATCTCTCACCTTCAAGGTAGTGGGGGGAGAGAGGTTTTTGTTCTTTGTAATGAACAGGACCTCCATTTTCTTGAAGTTAATACGGAGGCTCTGAGCTTGAAGCCAGTCAGTGATTGCATTGAAGCAATCTACTAGAGAGGTAAAGGGGTATGTTTACTAAACCATCTTAATGTGCGCTCTGTGATGTTATCGCACGATAAGGTACCTTATCGCGTGATAATGGCGCTTTATCGGGCGCAGAGGTACCTTAGCATGCGATAACGCGCGCAGCGGTGCAAATGAGCGCTGAAGGTGGAGAAAGGCTCCCGGAGGCCGGAGGAAGGCTCCCCAGGGGCGGAGAGAAGGGGTCAATGGGTGGAGAGTGGGAGGGGAGAGGCTCCCCGCACACTAACGCCAGTGAAACCCTGGCGTTAGAGCTGATTTAAAGGGAAGAGAAACCATTTCTGTCAGCAATGTACAACAAAACCAGGGAAACCTATAAAAAAGTGATAAGTGTGATAAATGTGCACGTAACAAAAGGGCAAATAAACAGTGAAAATGAACAGAAGAAAATGGAAAAATAAAATAACCAAGCTGGGCAATAGTGATCTCAATGGGAAACATAAAAAAACACTCCCAAGAAAGCAACAAAAAAGGATATGAATTCTGGAAGGGTCCATGCTCCGTCCCCACACAAGGTGAATGAGCCCACAGTGAAATTGCGCTGTGCAGGGTTTTCCTCTCCATCGGACAGTTTTCCTATGGTGTGCACATGTGCGTTAACAGCAGGGCAGGCATGTCGGAACGGCCAACTGGACAGATGCTTGAAAATGGGATACAGAGGGCTACAGGCGGCACATGCTGTGGTGCAGCTGGGGCACAGTGCGGACTAGGCAGATGCCTAGGTGGCACTTAGGAATGCTTAAACTGTACAGCAGCCAGACAGCCCAACATGGGTACGAGTGTGTTTATCACAGTGTCACAGGGGATAGTACCCAGCAGGTACCTCTAAGGGCACAGAACATTGGCAGGCGGTGTTGGGGGGGAAGCGTGGACGTCTATGCAGGCACTCCTACCCCATAACACGCACCATAGGCAGCCGCCTATCTGCACACTGGATGGCCTGAGACTGTGCACCACCAGCAGAAGGGCATGTCAGCATGGTGGCAGAGGGGTACTGGTGGTGGAGGGGACAGTGGCAGCTGCCCAGAGCAGACCATGGCCTAGCCCTGTGTAGGTGGGTGCCATGCACTGCAACAGACAGGCCCTGCTGGACGAACAGTCATGATATCACCAGGGAATGCACTGTCTCTGTGGCAACACGGTGGTGCAGTGCACACAACCAGTGTGTTCAGCGGCAGAAGGTCACAGGTTCAAGTTCCAGCTGTGGTTCCTGCCAATCCAGTCCCCATATTTTACCCACTACTAAAACATGCTAATACAGACAGAACCTTTATTGCAGATGACGTAAACATGCCCAAAACACCTACATTTTACCCTACAGAGCACAGACACCATAAACAGGCGCATTACCTAGAGCAGAGTCTCCCAAATGCAGTCCTGGAGAGCCAAACACCATTCAGGTTCCATGCTGCCTCTAATAAAGATGCCAGTGCAGCATTTCTATGCACCGCCCCCATGGTATGCAGATGTATCTCATGCATATTCATGAGGGACAGCATGAAAACCTGAACAGTGTTTGGCACACCAGGACTGGAGTTGGAAACCTCTGCCGTAAAGCAGCAGCCAACAGGGGCAGACACACCCGCACCCACAAGCTCTATTATCCAATGCCTCCTGGAGAGGCAGGACATTGGGCCCTGCGTGCATCTCCCAATACTAGCACTTGCATACCTTAGCAATGCCACCCTAAACCTGGGAATACGGTACACAGTTATCAAAAGGTTGCTATGATTACTGGCAGATAGCAATTCCGAAGTTAAGTACTATTTTCTGATTGAGCTGCATCATGGCAACCTTTCTGATGTCTGTGGAGTGTGCTACAGGTCTTGTGTCTGACAGTGTTTACCACCCTGGGGAGTGACCCCAACAGTATTGCGTACCATAGCCATGCCTGCACTGTGCCCAGGACTGGAGCTGTGGCCAGGGCTGCCAAACACCTCTATAGTTGTACAATGCTGGCATAGGTGTGGGAGTGTGTGTCTGTCTATCCAGTGTGTGGTTGCTGCAAACACCCTCCACAGCCCATACTGCCAGCACTGTTGCCAGTATTGGCCTGCCAATGTGCATAATGAGGAGCAAGGTACCATGGGTATAGCCCGGACAGGGTGGCCTAGCCAGGATGCATCTGCATAGGGCATAGGGCACTGGCTGGGACATTGTAGTGCCCAGCCACCACCTGCACAGACAGGGTGGCCACAGCATGTCCTGCTGGGAAATCACTCTCACCCTGACTGAGCAGTGACCACGGCATGGCTAGGTTCCCCCATAGTGCTATATAGTATTTCTCTCATGTGATATTTATGGGTTCCCTTTTGGGGCCCAATCACTGACTTATCTGCTTGGTATGTATGCTGACATCCCAGTTCTGGGTGCATGCATCTCCAGGAACATGCACTATGGACTAGCTAGCAGACTGTCTGCAGCTAGTATGTGTCTTGTTGGAACACCTTGCAGGGTGCAGCGGCTGGAGGCTTGCTGCAGGAGAATATCAGATAGTAGTGGGGCGCAGCTGAGCATTTCCAGGCCTAATGTCTGTCTGCTATTGCTTTATGGATGTGTACAGAGCTGCATTGACTGCCCTGTAGGGTGTCTGTTCACCAGCAGGACTGGGGTTGATGGTCCCCTCTACTGCCACCATTGCAGGGAGGTAGAATGTGGATATGTTGGTGGGAGACCCTGTTTCCCACCCTCAGCCCCAGAGGGTGGGTTGGGTGGTGGAACATAATCCGCCTATGGGTCCATAAGGGCTAAACCTGACTGAGAAATACAGATGTATCCAAGGTATGTCTGCAGGAACTACCTATCTCACACACTAGCACTGCTGGGGACCTGCAGCATGGCCTATTTCTGTCATGGAAGGTGCTGTGTACCTGGTGCTGTGTACCTGGTGCTGGGCGCCCCACCTCCCCCTCAGTGTGAGCACAGTACCCGCACAATGTGACAGTGTGTAGCTACTCTGTGCCAGTAACACACACGGTCAGTTCCCCCTAGCAGGCCGAGGTGCTGTGGGGATGCATACCCCATCTTGTGATCATATGTAGACTGCTGATTTGCATGTACAGTGCATCATGGGTACGAGTGGGTTAACCCTATCCTGGTGATCACAGCAGACTGTGTGTGGTGACGTGCAGTCCTTCTGCAGCCAGCCAGGGGTTTGTTAGCAGTTATAGAGCTGTAGCCCACTGGTTACTTCACTGCCTGTGGAGCCAGAGGTCATGGATTCAAACCCACAGTGGGGTTATTTGATAGGGCTGTCCGAAGCATTGTCTATTTTTAATGTACATTAGTGCTGCCAGCAAAAACACCCTCAGAGTACTGTAACCATAAGGTTGCCTCAGAAGGTGCTTTATAGGACACCCTATAAAGTGCCTTCTGAGGCACCTTATGGTTGCAGTCCATATAAGGTGTCCTATGGAGCGCCTTATAGGATGCCCTATAGGGGACATTATAGGGTGCCGTGGCAGACAGTGCACTTTATAATGTGCCCTATGGAGTGCCTTATAGGGTGCCTTATGCGGCACCTTAGATTACGGCACATGAGGGTGTGTTTGCTGGCAGCAATAATTAAAATACAAATAAAATGCCTCAAGAAACAATACTTACATGTTAAAGCTGATGCCTCAGCCAGCCTTATGCATACTGGGGGATCAAACTCATGACCCCTGTATCATCAGTCAGTGTATTAACCATTGTGCTACACCTCTTTTTCCATGTTTGCAAGTCTGGGCGCCTACTTAAGATTACCGCGCGTTAACGTGCTTAGCGGCGCTTCGCCCAATAATGTGCGCAGCAGCGCACGTTATCGCGCGATAATCCCGTTTTGCTACTTTAAGACTGAAACGCCCACTCATTTTATGGCAGCCTGCACACTATCGCCGGGCACACGTTAAGACGGTTTAGTAAACATACCCCAAAGTCGGGATGCATGACTTTGATTGGTGCAAACAGCAAGACATCGTCTGCATAGATCAGGCTGGAGATATTGAATGAGCGAATGATTTTGCATATAGGTTGCATATATACATTAAAGAGTAGTGCGGACAGAGAGGAGTCTTGGGGTACTCCCTGATGTTGCTGGAATGGTTCAGATGTTGTGGATCCCATCTGCACATGTTGTCATCGGTCAGCTAGGTAGGATTTGACATTCTTCAGTATTATCATCTGAAATATATCTATTGGAGTGGAGGAGTAGCCTATAGTTAGAGCAATGGCTTGGTAACCAACTGATTTTCGAAAGGCATTTACATGGTTTACAGTCTAGTAAACCGTGTAAATGCCTTAAATGAGGATATTCAATGGTACTTACACTGTTAGTACTGTTGAATATCCCCTTCTAACTCCCCTACGTGCCCCGATGCTATCAGATTAACATTGTGGCATGTTGGGGGCGTTCCGGGGCGGAGCAGAGGTGGAGACTGTTGCTAACCGGGCAGCAGCAATATTGCACGCTGCTCGGTTAGTGACCTGCATATAAAAGATAGGCGAGGAAATCCCTCGCCTACCTTTATGGCACAGGAGCTAACCGGGTAGCATGCAATATCACTGCTGCCTGGTTAGCTACTGTGGCTTCCGGTGTGTGCAGTGCGACGCTCCTGCCTGCGCCCTGGAGCTAACAGGCAGGAGTGGCCTTATTGTCCCTTTGAGCAGAGGTAAACTGTTCCCTATGGATGCTGGGAATTGTAGTTCACTCTCTTTCCTCTCAGGAATAAAGTGTAGTTGTGATCCGAGATGGTAAGGCTTGCAAGAAATATTTATTTGTATTGGGGAAGATCTTCCAGCGCATCAAAATTCACATACATAAACGTAAAGGGTGTACTTTTAACATAAGCAGAAGAAATCAGAACTTAGGACAACTGAAAAAGAATTAGCTTTAACTTCAGCTTTTCATCTATTGAGGAGCTTAACTCAGCTCTGCCTCGAGTGGTCACTTATGAACATTGCAGCCTCATAATACCAACTGTTCTTTTCACAGCGTGGGTTCAGAACACAGGTGCAGATAATTAACTCTTACAGCACAGGCAGCAGAAACAGCAACATTTGTATTCCTCTTATACAAATGTGCAAAGCTTCTTTTATATTACTCTTCTTTACAACATACAGAGCAGTCCATGCTACAAGGGTCAGTGCCTACGGTAGGTAAATCATTTTCTACCTGCATCAAATCCTCTGAGTGAACAGAACTATTATCTTCATTAAGCTTCTGCTGTTTTCCTGCTTTCAGCTCTAGAAATTGTTTAAATTCTTGGAAGAGCAATTCAGCCTGCTTATTATCAGATTGGCCTTTGTCAGCAAATGTTATGCCCTTCTCCCAGTCACTAACAGTTCCCTCTTCAGCACTCGGCTTAAACAGTTCAGGGTAGTGAACAGGTTCCTTCAACAAAGCAGTGAAAATAGGAAGTTGCGCTTTACCTTCTCTATCGTGGCTTGTATCAGAACTGCCTTCTCTGCCAGGCTCCTCTCCTCTTTGGTAGCTCAGGAGCTTTCCAGGTGTGGGTTTTTCCAGGCTTTCCAGGTCCAGGTTCTATCCTGTAGAATGAGTTTTCTTCAAAGTGTGCCTGCCTTTGAGGCTTTCTATTCCAGGGTTCTGTCTTCTTCCAGGACTCTAAAACATGGCTCCGTCCATTCCTCACAGGACTCCTTTTAGCAGCACCTTTAGAACTCCTTGCAGACCCTCTCCAAACACTCTCAACTCTTCCAGACTCACTCTTACAGCCAAACTGCTTCCTGGTCTCGGATCCTCTCTCCGACGACCTCTTAGAGCCACTCTTCCACCTAGTCTCATTCGTAGTCTGCCTAGCAGCCTTGCTCAAAGCTTTAAAAAGGGATTCTTTTCCCGGCACACCTTGTCCAACCCCTGGGTGTGCCCAATCAGCATTGCCTAACTCCTCCCCTGGGCTGGTGTCTGTTCTCAGCTCAGCAGAGCAGTATGTTTTTTTTCTTCTAGGATTGAAAATCCTGTGTAAATCCTTTCACTTTTCAGGATTTTCTTCAATCTCCATCTCCTCTGGAGTGCATTCTTCACCACAGCAGTGATCCTCGGATATTCAATGCTGGGGCCACATATTACCCCATCATTGAATATCTGGGGTTAAGGTTCGATAGGCAGTGCTATGCACCACAGGGGCACATAGCCTGCCCAACTCTATATCGGGCCCCAAGAGACCAGTGTTTGATTCCCACTTGCACCCCTTGTGGCTTTGGCCAAGTCACTTAGCCCTCTATTGCCTTGGAAGAAAGGCCTGGCAATCTACTTTCAGTCACACAGCCAAGAAAGCCCAAGAGCTGCTGGGTTACCAGGAGTCAGCATTGACTCAAAGGCACACATTGCATTTGCATATATCAATTACCCCACCTCAGAAACACCCTGGACATCCCAAATCAAGTCTAAATTTAAACCTGTTCAAGGCATGAACAGGCATCTGAAAAGTGCTTGTTTTGTCAGGCAAGTGTCTGGAAGGTGTGGAGAAGGAGCTACACTAATACCCCCTGTATTTTACACTATGTCAAGAAATACTGATGGGGAATGGGGATTTATGTTTTCACTGTGCTATGCTGCTGGATGTTCCCTTATGCTAGCTTGCCTAAGACAGATGTTCTAGACCCAAGCATCCCTATTGGGAATGTCTAATGGCCACCCGCATGCACGTCCATGTTGGGGATATCTATGTTGATGGTTAACAAATAATATAAATAAATAAAAGGTTTGATGTATCAACAGATAGTCCTCAGTTATTTATTATAAAATCTTAGCATATATTCTACCTTTTGCCCAATGAGTTTACAGAAGTCTGGGAAGCTGAATTGTTATTTGTATAGTGCAGGCATGTCCAAAGTCCGGCCCGCGGGCCAATTGCGGCCCGCGTTCCGGACTGAAACGGCCCCACAGGTAAGCTACCCAAATATATAACTTACGGCCCCCGGTAGTGATTCCCTGAAAGCTACTGAGGACTCCAGCAATCTCTAGCTGCGGCACTTGACATCATCAGCTGGCGCAGGAAGGAGAGCCCAAATCTCGCGACGTCCGAGATCTCGTGAGATTTGGGCTTTCCTTCTCTGTGTGCCGGCTGATGACGTCAATTCCCGCTCGACAGATCCCTGGAGTCCTCAGTGGCATTCGCAGAATCACTAGTGGAGGGCCGTAAGTTATATATTGGGCAGCTCATCTGTGGGGTCCGGAACGTGGGCCGAGGGATCCCAGGTGGTGCGCAGGGAATTACTACTGGGGCTACCATTTACACAGCCTGCTATTGTCTGCCTGTGTTACAGTATCCTATCTTTGCTGTTCCACCTTCTGCTCCTCGTAGTCTCTACATAACTTCTCCCCTTCTGGCCAATTTTTATAATGGCAACTACAAATAAGAAACGAAAAGTTGACAGTGAGAGACGCCGCTTCCAGGACACTGAAATACGGAATCACTGTGTTTGTCTGATATGCCAAGAGACTGTGGCTGTTTATAAGGAATTTAATATCAAGAGACACTACCAGTCGAGACATAGCACATACGACAAGCTAACAGGGCGCGACCGCAGTGAAAAGTTGAAGCAACTTGAAGCTGTTTTAATGTCACAACAGCGATTTTTTACAAGAGCCCGTGAATCAAATGAAAATGCCACAAAGGCTAGCTATGAGGTGGCAGCGTTAATTGCTAAAAATTGCAAATCTTTTGCTGAGGGTGAGTTTATCAAAGAATGTGTTATGAAAATGGTGCAGAATATCTGTCCTGAGAAGAAGCAAGAGTTTGCCAACATTTGCCTGGCTCGTAACACTGTAGCAAGGAGAATTGAAGAAATTTCATCAGATATTAAGAGACACTTAACGTCAAAAGGAGTTGATTTTGACTTCTTTTCAATAGCCTGTGATGAAAGCACGGACCTCTCTGACACAGCTCAGTTGCTGATTTTTCTGAGAGGGGTGGACCATGAAATGAATGTGACTGAGGAGCTGCTTGACCTCCAGAGCCTTAAGGACCAAACAAGAGGAAAAGATTTATTTGTCTCTGTTAGTTCTGCCATAGATGACATGAAACTGCCTTGGAACAAGGTTACTGGGATTATTACTGATGGGGCACCTGCCATGACTGGTGAACGAAGTGGATTATCAACCCTAATCTGTAACAAGGTGATTGAAGAAGGAGGTAACGCTATCAAACTTTATTGTATCATTCATCAACAAGTTCTCTGTGCTAAACATCTCAAATATGATCATGTTATGAAACCGGTGCTAAAGACCATTAATTGCATCCGCTCTAAAGCCCTGTGCCACCGCCAGTTTAAACAGTTTTTACTGGATATCCAGGCTGAATACGAAGATGTTTTATATCATAATGATGTAAGATGGCTCAGTCGGGGGTCTGCACTGCAGCGTTTCTACTCTCTCAGAAAGGAAATTGGAGAATTCTTGGAAACAAAGGGACAATTGATGCGAGAACTATCTGATCCTATTTGGCTGGCTGATTTGGGGTTTCTAGTCGACATAACAAAGCATCTGAATGTACTGAACACGAGTCTTCAGGGCAAAGATGCAGTGGTGAACCAGCTTTATTCACACCTCAAAGCCTTTGGAACAAAGCTGCAACTTTTCCTAAGGCATTTGTCACAAACGCAGCCCAATACTGTTTACTTTTCAGCGTTGCAGGAAATAATGAACAGTTTTCCACAGGATGATATCAATGCACAAACGAGCAGGTATGCAGCGGACATCGCATCTCTGGCTGGGGAGTTTAAACGGCGCTTTCAAGATTTTGCAGCTATTGAAAAGGAGATCAGCATTTTCTCCTCTCCATTCTCTGTTGACCCCGACAATGCTCCAGATCAGCTGCAGCTCAAGCTCATTGAGCTGCATTGTGACAGCGAGTTACGCAGTCGTCACCAACAGCTCTCTCTTGTGAACTTTTACCGCCAACTGGATAAGAGCCGGTTTCAAGAGATTCGAACATTGGCTAAGAAAATGTTGAGCTTGTTTGGCTCAACATATTTGTGTGAGAAGACATTCTCTGTCATGAACTTTAACAAGAACCGTGTGAGGACAAGACTAAGTGACTCTCACCTGCGTGACATTTTGCGCATCAAAACCACGGCCTTTGAACCAGACCTAGTCTATGTGCTGCAGTCCAGATCTCAGTTTCACCCTTCACATTAGTGCAGGCAAGTTTTTTTTTCAATTGAGAGGAATGCATTGTAAAATCTCAGTTAATGTCAGTTGGTCTAAATCAGTTCTAAATATATTTGAACACGTATACTTGGTGTTATGTTCCTGTTCACATTTTTTGAACTTAAAAGTTGACAGACAACCTTCATACTTTGTGTAATGTACTTTCTAATGTTTCTGACATATTTCAGCTTCCTGTTTTTTTGAGATTAAAGGCAGAGTGATTTAACACCTGTTTAGATTTGTCATCCAAGTCACAAAATGAAAAGTATGCCGTTTTCAATAAACTTTTGCATAAAATAGTTCATTTGCATTTAATTTTAATGGTTCATCAGAATGTCGGGCAAAATGGTCGGCCCTCGCACATGTTCACTTCATCAAATCTGGCACTCTTCCAAAAATGTTTGGACACCCCTGGTATAGTGGATACCTGATATACTCAGTGCTGTATAGAGGCACATAACGGGACGTCCCTACTCCTTAGAGCAGGTGTTCCCAGACTTGGGGTCAGGATCCCAAATGGGGTCACATCATCAGTGGATAGGTTCACAAAAATATGGCCATTTTCTCTTCTCTCTGGACTTTCATCGTGACCTATGCCAAGTAGTGGCAGTCAGCATATGGCCTGTGAGCCAGTGAACATTCATAGGCCCTTGCCCATCCTGGATAAGTTTCTTGTTAGGCTGGAAACCCATGCTGAGTACTGGGGTCTGTAAGCACACTCTGCACACTAACACAAGGGACCCTGTGCTGACTGCTGCTGTTGCTTTCCTGCTTTAGATGGGTGGAGTGAGGGGCAGGAGACTGAAGACCTGCTGTTTTGATTTCATCATCCTCTAGGGCAGTGGTTCTCAACCTTTTTTGTACTGTGACCCCTTTTACCATTGGTCAACTTGTGGTGACCCCCAATGATAAAATCAAATGCGTCTCTCTTCCTTTACCGTTAACGCATTGTCGCTGTAATCATTTGTTGAATTATTAATATATTATAGGCCTTTGCAATATGTTTTTATTTATACAATTTACTTATTTAAACCACAATAATTAATCACAATAACAAGTAACAATATTTGATTTCAAAATTATGATGATTTTGTAGTCATATCACTAATATTTATTTTATTTATTTATTTTATAGTTCTTATATCCCGCACTCTTAAAAATCAGCGCGGTTTACATACAACGGTTTTGTGCCAGATAGATTCACTATAGGCACTTACAATGAACAAGAAGTTAACTTGGGTTTCAACAGGGGGAAACTATATACATCAATTACAGTTTATTTACAGTATTTACATACATTGATAGCAGCACATGTGTTTCTAATTGGGTGTGCGGTGGATGGTTTCAGGCTTGGTGGGTTGAGAGTATGTCTCTAAACAGGTTGAGAGTATGTCTAAAGTGGGTTGAGAGTATGTCTCTAAACGGGCTCCGTGCAGCATTGTCCTGCCTCCAAAGGAAGTGGTAAACAATTTCCTTTGGAGGCAGAGGACAATGCTGCACGGAGCCCGTCCAGAGGCAGGAAGGCTCCGCAACGGTTTTATAGGCATAGCTGCGGTTCCCTAAGGGGCAGGGAGCCGCGGCTGCATTAGAAGGGAGGCGGTGAGTTTGCCGCTGCCGAGAAGCGGACTCGGCAGCGACTTGTGCGCTTTTTTTTTTTTTAACGGCGGAGTGAAGCGACCCCCTGCTAAATCCTGTGGCGACCCACAGGTTGAGAACCGCTGCTCTAGGGTCACATGAAATGTCAGTTAAAATTTGGTCACACGGGTTAAAAGTTGAGCTTACAGTCTAGTCAACATAGTTAGGACACACAATGAAAAAACAAAGAAGAGGCTTAGCGCTGACACAGCAAGCCATACGATTTAAAATAGATGGGATTAAATTGAGGAGGGGCAACTTTTATTGATTTGCTCAAGGTGACCCAGTGAGTGGTAGAGAGGAGAATCAAGACAGGGTCACTAGGCTTTCATACAGCAGTTCCTTCCTTTCAAGAACACAACTTTAGAAAAGTGGGAAAGTCATTTGAGTGTAAAATGATTCCTTCTGGATCTAGCTGCAGTTCCACCTACTATTTTCGATGAAGCATAGTTCCACATCACTGTGTCATCACTCAATGACTGTAGCAGAATGTGGAGTGACTAATATTTAAAGGATGCCTGATTAGCTAGCCACATGCCAATTACAGAAATATCTACTAAATTTGTACTGAATGCAGTGAACCCTGCAGGAAAGGACAGAGTTGCTTGACTGTGCCTTGGAGCCTGGTGTGTCCTTTCATGCTTTCTTCAAGTGCTTAGTGAAGCAGAACTCCTACAAGGCCAGCAAATCTCCACTGGGGACTGCAGCTGTTACTGAAGATGTCTTTTACAGTGCAAATCCCATTTTCCCATTCTAGTTTTGACAAGTAAATTCTAGTGGGAAAATCTGCCCAACTGGAGAGGAAGCATAGAGCATTAGATACTATTGAAGCCTTTCAGCAAGGGCCTGCTTAAGCCTCTTCTTTGGTGGTAGCTTGGGAATTTTCATTACCACACGACTGGAGGCAGACCCACATTTCTTCAGGCCTAGGCCTCTTCAGTAGGTCAGAATATTTTTGTTTGTGTGGACTAAGAGGATTAACCTCGCCCTAGTTAAGGAGCTTGATTTAGTTAGTGTCTGGCAGGTAGACTTTGTTTTGGCCACTAGAAGCTTCTAAATAATTTGTTGGAGCTAGAATACTGCAGCGTTAACTCAGCTGCAGAAGAGTGAGCTGTGATTGCGGTTTGCAAGTGAGTAGTGGCAAGCCAAAATGGAGTGGCTCCTCCAGATGCTGGTAGAAGGGCAGCAACAAAACCAACAATGTCAGCAATGGCTACAGAATGTTGTTCAGGTGCAGGGGAGCTACAGAAGAGTTCCCTGGCTCAGTTGACCCAGACCCTGCAGAGACCGCATCTCCACCCTCCAACTCAAGTGATTCTTAAAATGATGACAGAAGATGAACCAGACCACTTCTTGGTGAACTTTGAACAGACTGCCCACTTGGCTGGGTGGCCGGACAAGACATGGACTATTTAGTTGGGGAATCTGCTAACAGGCAGCAGTCAGGCTGCATTCCAGGACACCAACCCAGATGGGTGAGCTACCTATGCAGCAACACCATAATATTTGAACGGGACAGCTGTACCCTAGAGGCCTATTGCCAATGATTCAGAAGAGGGAGACTCCAGATAAAGGACAGCACTTGAAGGTTCCTCTGTTGCTTGAAGGATCTAGCATCAAAGTGGCTGAACTGGAGGGTAGGAGCAGGTCCAAGATAGACAAGATTGTGTTGTTGGAGCAGTTTTTGGAGGGCTTGACCGCCCTGATGAGACAGTGCTACGTCAGCACTCCAAGCTTACACTGGAGAGTGCACTGGAAATAGTGGAGGGGCATTATGAAGCCCAGCCAGTGACTGACGTGGACAGTCAGAATGGGAAGAAGTCACCTGTTAGCCCAGGAGGACAGAAGGGGAATCTGGAACGGATGTTGGCTCCCATATGCCAAACCCCAGAGTCACCTCCTAAGTGAGGGCATGGCTCCAGCCATAACCTTTTCACTTGTTTTAAGTGTAGAGCTTGGGAAGAATCCATGGAGATCAGCCTAACCATCCCTCACACCTGCACTTTTTTGGACATTCCCCACCCAGGGGCACAGAACCTTGTGATTCCTGTGGAGCTTGAGGGAACCCACCTTTAGACCTTGATAGACCCCGGAAGTGTGCAGACCCTTATTCGCCAGGAAACCATAACCTGGTTTCAAATTGACTATGCAAAGACAGTAACACTGGCCTGTGGCATGGAGACCAGAGGAATTATCTAACGGCACAGGTCTCGCTTAAGACTCCAGCAGGGCAAGTCATGTTTGAGGTCGTGGTGCTGCTCTAGCTATTGTATCCAGTGGTGATCGGCTGAGACTACCCAAACTTCAGAACCATATGAGTCCGACAAACGGCTCTGCTAAGTCAGACCAGGAAGATTTTCCAGAGATTTGGAAAGACCCAGATCTATATGTCAGGACTCCCAAGCCTGCTAAGTTCTGGAGTCAGCATCACCAGGCAAAGCTACGCTACCAACCGAATCTGGGGGGTGGGGGGGGGGGGGACGACTATGGGGAAGAAACCCCTGGGGATAGCTCAGGGCTCAGCGGTAGTGACCCAAATATAACTGTCTCCTTCCCAGAATGGGAGCTGGGAGAAAACCCAGGGAGCATCAGGGGGGCCCAGCAAGGGCATGAGTCCTTTAAATATACCTGAGAGAGGGTTTTGGAGGTGGATAGGTTTCCCATAGGTAACAGAGAGTCCCCTGCAAGAACCTTTCCCTATTTTGTGCTAAAGGGAGATCTATTATACAGAGTGGCCGAGGGAACCCTAGAAGGGGAAGCGGTAGAACAAGTGATAGTTTCTGGCCCTGTCATCAGCAGGTGTTATCGTTGACCCATAGCCATCTATTACATAAGAACAAATTCCATATTGGGTCAGACCAAGGTCCATCAAGCCCAGTATCCTGTTTCCAAAAGTGGCCAATCCAGGTCACAAGTATCTGGAAGGTTCCCAAAAAGACACACAGGTTCCACAATGCTCATCCTGGGTAAGCAGTGAATTTCCCGGGTCCTCTTTAATAATGGTTTATGTACTTTTCCTCCAGGAACTTGTCCAAACCTTTTTTTAAACCCAGCTACACTAACTGCTTTTACTATGTCCTCCGGTAATGAATTCCAGAGTTTGATTACGTGTTGAGTGAAAAAATATTTTCTCTTATTAGTCTTAAATGGGTTACATTGTAGCTTCATTGCATGTCCCCTAGTCTTTCTTCTTTTTGATGGCATAAACAACCAATCTATGTTTACCCGTTTCACTCCATTCATTAATTTATAGACCTCTATCATATCTCCCTTCAGCCGTCTCTTTTCTAAGTTGAAAAGCCCTAATGTTTTAAGCCTTTCCTCATAGGGGTATCCCTCTATCCCCTTTACCATTTTGGTGGCTCTTCTCTGTACCTTTTCTAATAACGCTATATCCTTTTTAAGATATGGCTACCAGAATTGCACACAATAGTCAAGGTGTGGTCGCACCATGAAATGATACAATTATTCTCAATTCCTTTCCTTATGATTCCTAGCATTCTACAGTATTTGCTTTCTTGGCCGCTGCTGCAAAATGGGCAGAGGATTTCAACATATTATCCATGATGACACTTAAATCTTTTTCCTAGGTGGTGGTTCCTAATGTGGAACCTTGCATTATGTAAGCACAGTTTGGGTTGTTCTTACTTAGGTGCATAACTTTGCACTTGTCCACATTAAATTTTAACTTCTATTCTTTCAATTTATCAAAGTCCTCTTGCAGTTTCTCACAATCCTCTTGTGTTTTAACAGCTTTGAATAATTTGGTATCATCTGTAAATTTGATCACCTCACTCGTTATTCTCATTTCCAGGTCATTTATGAATATGTTAAAAAGCAGCGGACCCAGACAGATCCCTGGGGTACTCCACTATTTTCACCTTTCTCCATTGAGAAAATTGGCCATTTAGCCCTACTCTCTGCTTTCTGTCTTTTAACCAGTCCCTGATCCACAGTAGTACACTGCTTCCAATACCATTACTTTTTAATTTGGCCAAGAGTTTCTCATGAGGAACCTTGTCAAAGACTTTCTGAAAATCCAGATACACTATATCAACCGGCTCACCTCTGCCTACCTGTTTATTCATGCCTTCAAAAAAATATAACAGATTAGTAAGACAAGACTTTCCTTGGCTAATTCCATGTTGGCTTTCGCCCATTAAGCCACGACTATTTGCATGTTCAGTAATTTTATTCTTTATAATGGTTTCTACCATTTTGCCTGGTACTGACTTCAGGCTCACTGGTCTGTAGTTTCCCAGATCACCTCTGGAACCCTTTTAAAAAATTGGCATTACATTGGCCATTTGTCAGTCTTCATGTATTTCAGATGCGTATTTTAGAGTGCAGTAACTGTTATTGCACTGACATGACAGTTACCGCGTGCTAAATTCCACGCTAACCGCACATCACACAATAGGTGAGGGATTGGCTGGGTTATAGGAGGAGAGTGGGCATAGAGAGTATATTGTGGTTATCGTGGGGGTGATTGCCACACGCTACTCATCAATAATGAAATTAGACGTCTTGAGTTGTCATTAAGCATTCTCCTCTGAAGTGCAATTTTACAAGATACATTGGTGGCAATTTTACAAGATACATTGGTGATACAATTTTACAAGTTACAGTGATTTTGCACCTTATTCATTATAAGGTGCAAAATCACTGCTTATATGAGTAAGTAGCATTAGTTATACATTTATTTATATTTAGCCAAGACTAGCCCAAGGGTATCTAACACCCTAAGCGAACCTTCTGCTGTGAGCCTTCCCCTTCTGACACCCTAGGTGAACCTTCAGCTTTGCATCCACCCCCCCCCCCCCGCCTATCTCAAGGCCCTGGCCCCAAATTCAGCATCAGCCTTTCATTTTCATACCCCTCAAGTGTCCAGCATCTCCCCTCTTCTTCCCTACCCTTTCCAAGTGTCTGGCATTCCCTTCCCCCATCTCTTTCTGCTATGGAGCCTGCTGTTGGCATTGTGATGGTGTTGCTATCCACCCCAACTGTACTAAATGTGACTTGGTGCAACTCAACTGGCGCTCCCAAGATACTCAAAGAGGGAGCAGAAGTTCTCATTCAGTGACTTTGCCCAAAAAAGGAAAGGAACATACAGTATTCCTAGGCTATATAATTAAAATGCAGCAAAAATTATAGCTGTTTATTTAGCCTGGCACTCTTAAGATTTAAAAAATACTGACACCTGTAAATATATAGTCTCCAAAAAACAGAGCAGATATGAGGTGCTTACACGCCAAGGGACAAAAAAAAAAAAAAAAGAACCACAGTGCAGTTTCTAATACCAAAATAAATTATAACTAATTTTATTTTGTTTTAGACACTGTGCTATGGTTCTCTCTTTTTCTTTTTGAACATCTATTTTGCATCCAGCAAAACCCCTCCTCCAACAGTAGGTGCAGAGCAGAACTAGGACATTTCACCAAAGAACCCAACATATAAGAGAAAAAAAATCTGATTCCAGTGTCATCTCATGAACAACTTCTCCAGTACCAGGAAGATTGTAAACTAATACAAAACTACAAAAGTCACTGAAGACCTATAATGCAAATCTACCATATCATAATGACACCAGCTTCTAAAATTAACTCAATACAGAGCCTACCCAAAAATGAGTAGCACCATAAATATTGCAGTGGGCATCTTAGGAGCCAGTGCTTGTGACCTTCTCGGCCCCCCCTCTTTGTCTTTTGCCCTGGTCTTATGTTCTTTTCTCACGAGACCAATGCTAGATTTCCTATACTGCGTGACATGGTTAGACAAGAATACAGATAACAAGTTATAGCTTCAGATATTAAGTGTGTATGTGTATGTGGTGCAACGGTAGTGTGCCTGTCTGTGCGTGGGATGTGGCGGTGGGTGCCTTTGTGGGGGTGGAGTGCTGGGCTGCGGTGTATGTGTGTGTGTGTGCGTGCTGCAGAGATGGGGAGGCTCTCTGTATGGTGAGGAGGTGAGGTGCCTGTATATGTGTGTGTTTTTGTGGTGCGGAGGTGAAGTGCCTGTGTATGTGTCTGACATGCGGAAGTAGGGTGCCTGTATGTGTGCGTGTCTGATGGGAGGAGGTGGGGCACCTGTATGCATGCGTGTCTGTTGGGAGGAGGTGGGGTGCCTGCGTGTGTGCATGTCTGTCATGCAGAGGTGGTGCATGTGAGTGTCTGGTGTATGGGTGGGGATAGGGCACTTGTGTGTGTTCTAGGGGAAGGGCAATACACCTTTTGGCAACACTTTGCACTCTTCCCTACCCTTCCAACCCTTCTCTTGGTTCCCCTCCTCTGTTACCCTTCAGACTCTTCACTAACCACCCTAGTGTCAGCATACATGACATAAGAGTCATGGCTTTTTCCCCAGACCTTAGATTTCATGCAGCTGTGTTACTCTGGTGATTTCAGTCTCCAAAGATGAGATTAACTCTGACCCCCTGTCGATGTCAGTCTCAGGGCCTGTTGAGAATGGTCTGCAGCCCCTCCCTGCTAAATCAAGAATAGCAGACCTCAAAGGGAGTGGCTAGAAACAATAGCAGACCTCAAAGGGAGGTGCTAGAGGATTCACTATAAAGGACAGAAACACTTCCTCTTGCTCTCTCTCTTCCACTATTCATCGGACATGAAGGACAGGAGGCTCTGATAATCAATTCTCTTCACCCCTCCCCCTCTCTCTTCCTATTTTCATCGGACACACCTTGCCATGAGGCTCTGACCCACATGTTCTTACCTCTCTCTCTCTCTTCTTCATCGGACAGGTTTGGACACTCACTCCTTCTTCCTATTCATCAGACCATGAGGCTCTGATAATCACACCTACTTCTCTCCCTTCCCCCACTTTTCTCTCTCTCTCTCTCTCACACTTCACACATGCACACACACACACACACACACACACACACACAGATTCATTGAGGCACACTGAAGCAGCTCTGTAACAATCACTATATACCTCTGTTCAATACCTATGTAATAAGCCTATTTCTACATAAAAAACCTTCTCCAAGCCACACCTGTTTGTTTGTCTTATTACAAGCCCTACTGCCTCTGTGAAGTGAAATGAACCCAGGACCTACAGGAGAGTAACCTGACCACATCTTACATTTTAAGGGGGCTCGCCTTCTCGGATTTCACAGCAGATCTCCAGTTGGGTAAGTAATAATTTTGTATAATACATTAAGTAGATTTCAGACAGGTGAGACAGAATCAAAAGTCCTTGTGACCATTTACAAAAAGTTCCAGTGATAAGTTTGTTTTGTGGGTTAGACAAAGTGAGATTTTTATTGTCAAAAGGCTCTGTAAGAATCTAGAATTTTAAGGATATCACACAGAGTGGCTTGCAATTGTCTTATTTTTATGTATAGGCTTGCTACAGATGTTTCTATAGTATTTGAGCTGCTAAGAAAATACAGAGTTACACAGTTAAATATTCCCTCATAGAGTACAATATACATCTTTCCTGGTAACACTAATTTACCTCCTGTCTGTTTGACTTTTATTTCTCTCTCCTGTCAGTATATATCTTGGTGAGAGCAGGAATATCTGACAATTCTGTTAATCTCCTAACAAACCTTCTTACTATAACTTCACCCTAAACTTCCACCCTGTTAAAAAGGCGATAAGCACTTTTTATTCAGGTATAATTTTAAGGTGTGGTCTTTATGCCAGTACTCTTTACTGAACACTCATAAAATTTATACCATTCCAACTATAATTCTAAGTCTCACTTCTTCATAAAAGTGAGCATTCCTCCTTCCAAGGTTGCACATTGAGATAGTTCTGCAGTATCAAACATGGAAGCCTTTGATTTTAAAGAACTTAAAGAAATTGTAGTTTCATACTGTAAGAGGTGGTGAAGGTGAATTCCCTGAGTCATCATGGTATAATATTCAAAGACAAATGTTAAACCATTATCAAGAATTCAAAAAGAAATCAAATAAAAGAAAATGCCTTTTTATCCAAGGCATGTGCAGGGGGCTCATTAGCATGAAACAGGATAATACTGAACTGACTTCTCAGTGTACCCAATTGAACAAAGACCTTGAGGAGGCACAAATTTGCATCTCTATGCAAAGAACTCAAGTGATACAAGCCACAAATTATTTTATAACTGTTAGTGAGCAATTAAAAGCACTTAAACTTGAATTGAGGCACGTTAAGGATCAATTGGCCTCTGAAAGACAAAAGCCAACACCCACTGCTCCCTCAGCCCCTTATGCCTATGACACACCCTATCAGCCATGCATACAAGCTATTGAGAAACAAAAGAATAAATATACGCCCATTTCTCCATCAGCCCCTTATGCCTATGACACACCCTATCAGCCATGCATACAAGCTATTGAGAAACAAAAAAATACTAAAGTATGCATAGCTGGACTTAGGACTGACAGTTTATCTCAGTCAGAACAGAGCAATAATCAGGATCTGTGTCAGGAGGATAATTCAGATGACTTAGACATGGCACCCAGTACTGAACTCAGAGCACCAGTTAAAGTGATGCTGCAGGACAATTTAAAAGACAGAGACATGGAAAAAATAATTGAGAAAATTGGCCCTATGCCTTTTAATGTAAATCATTGGTGTAAATGGACCATTGATATTCTGATTCACTGGGGTCTAGGGAAATACAGAAGAAAACAATCAGACTTTGATAGACTTATGCATCTGGCTCTGGGGCCACACTATTATAAAGTTGGCTCTCTCATTCACCCATACCAGTTGGTTAAAAGGGGCATTGAGAAACTATTTCACTGTTCCCCAATGCAAGTATTTAAAATTATTTCACCTCTACCAAATGATACACTGGAAGAGTTTGCATATAGAGCCTGGATTTTTAAAGCAGTTCTTAATGAGCAGGAGTCCTGGCCCAATGCATAAGATTATGGGGAGAACAAGCATAAGGCATTTTTATTAGAATTGCTATCCCCTGAGATTACAAAACACCTTCTGTTATTTTCTGAAGACCCTGAAGTAACCCCTTTTGATACTTTAATGCTCAGAATTGGGTCTGTTTGGAAGACCCAGCCCTCGCAGGTCATTACAGTATCAGAAGCCCAGAAGTGGCAAGCCGAGGGATCCTCTCAGTACATAAGAAACACAGACAGAGGACACACACCTAAGTGGCAAGCCGAGGGATCCTCTCAGTACACAAGAAACACAGACAGAGGACACACACCTTGGAGAGGGCAAAGCAGAGGTACTTTTAGAAACTCCTCAGGTTACATCCCCTTTCAAGAGCTCAAAGCACAGAGAGATGGGCTAGAAAAGGAGAAAACTAAATGGGAACAAGACAAACACATACTGCAGATAGAACTAGATAAATTAAAACAGGATTTACAAGCAGCTCAGGACAAACACAAGGCTAGTGCATAGGGGTGTCCTGACCTTCTGGGTTCAGATATCAAAATGTCTCAAGCCTTCATAGCCCAGCCTGCCTCCTTTATCTCAGCAGAGGACTCAATTCCAGAGCCTCTGGATGATGAAATGGATACAGGCCCAGGACAAAATTTAAAGCTTGTAACACCTTTGATACTGGACTCTTGTACACGCCCCAATGTTATCAGCAGAATAGGGGGTCAGGATAAATTAGCTTTGATTGACACAGGGGCTGGAATTAGTTTTACAAACAGAGCTTCTCCCACTGCAGAGCAGAAAAATATGGAAATTTATGAAATTCAAGGAATTAATGAAACAGCTTCCAAGTGTGTGGCTATCCCAGTTAAATGGGGTATCCCTGTGCACAGTGAACAAAACAAGAACATAACATAAGAACATAAGATATGCCATACTGGTTCAGACCAAGGTCCATCAAGCCCAGTATTCTGTTTCCAACAGTGGCCAATCTAGGTCATATGTACCTAGCAGTTTCCCCAAGAGACACAAGTTCCACAATGCTTGTACTGGGTCAAGCATTGATATCTTCGGTCACTTCTTAATAATGGTTTATGGACCTTTCCTCCAGGAACTTGTCCAAACCTTTTTTAAACCCAGCTACACTAACAGCCTTTACTACATCCTCCGGTAACAAATTCCAGAGTTTGATTACACGTTGAGTGAAAAAATATTTTCTTTTATTAGTCTTAAATAGTTTACCCTGTAGCTTCATTGCATGTCCCCTAGTCTTTCTATATTCTGATAAGGTAAACAATCGATTTACGTTTACCCATTCCACTCCGTTCATTAATTTATAGACTTCTATCATATCTCCCCTCAGCCGTCTCTTTTCCAGGTTAAAGAGCCCTAACCTTTTTAGCCTTTCTTCATAGGAGTATCCTTCCATCCCCTTTACCATTTTGGTGGCTCTTCTCTGTACCTTTTCTAAAATCGCTATATCCTTTTTAAGATACGGCGACCAGAATTGCACACAATATTCAAGGTGCGGTCTCACCATGGAACGATATAGAGGCATTATAATATCTTTTGTTTTATTTTCCATTCCTTTCCTTATCATACCTAGCATTCTATTTGCTCTCTCGGCCGCTGCTGCACACTGGGCCGAGGGTTTTAACATGGTATCCACAATGACGCCTAAATCTTTTTCCTGGGTGGTGGTTCCTAATGTGGAACCTTGCATCGTGTAACCATAGTTTGGGTTGTTCTTCCCTAGGTGCATAACCTTGCACTTGTCCACATTAAATTTCATCTGCCATTTTGATGCCCAGTCTTCCAATTTATCAAGATCCTCTTGCAATTTTTCACAATCCTCTTGGGTTTTGACAACTTTAAATAGTTTTGTGTCATCTGCAAATTTGATAACCTCACTCGTTATTCCACTTTCCAGGTCATTTATGAATATGTCAAAAAGCAGCGGACCCAGCACAGATCCCTGGGGTACACCACTATTCACCTTTCTCCATTGGGAAAATTGGCCATTTAGCCCTACCCTCTGCTTTCTATCTTTTAACCAGTTCCTGATCCACAATAGTACACTGCCTCCTATCCCATGACTCTTTAGTTTTGCCAAAAGTCTCTGATGAGGGACCTTGTCAAAGGCTTTCTGAAAGTCCAGATACACAATATCAACCGACTCACCTTTGTCCACCTGTTTATTCACTCCTTCAAAAAAAACATAACAGATTAGTAAGACAAGATCTTCCTTGTCTAAAGCCATGTTGGCTGTCTCCCATTAGGTTGTGACTATCTACATGCTGAGTAATTTTATTCTTTATGATGGTTTCTACCATTTTTCCCGGTACTGACGTCAGGCTCACCGGTCTGTAGTTTCCCGGATCACCCTGGAACCCTTTTTAAAAATTGGTGTTACATTGGCGATCCTCCAATCTTCAGGTATTAGAGATGATTTTAATGATAGTTCACAGATTACTGATAGCAGTTCTGCAATCTCATATTTCAGTTCTTTCAACACCCTTGGATGTATACCATCCAGCCCAGGTGATTTGCTACTCTTCAGTTTATCTAATAGTTGTAAGATATCTTCCCGATGTATCGATTTTTCCTTCAATTCTTCCGCACCTTTAAATACCACTTCAGTCATGGGTAACATCCCTACATCTTCCTCAGTAAAGACTGAAGCAAAGAATTCATTCAGTCTCTCCGCTATCGCCTTGTCACCTCTTAGTGCTCCTTTAACCCCTTTATCATCTAATGGACCAACTGACTCTCTCACAGGTTTTTTGCTACGAATGTACTTGAAAAGGTCTTTATTTCGCGTTTTTGCTTCCGCAGCAAGCTTCTTCTCAAATTCTCTCTTTGCCTGCCTTATCAATGCCTTGCATTTGACTTGCCAGTGCTTGTGCTGTTTCCAGGTTTCGTCGTTTGGCTCTTTTTTCATTTCCTGAAAGATGCTTTTTTGGCAACAACAGTCTCTCTGACCTCACCTTTAAACCATGCTGGCAGTTTTTTGGACTTCCTTCCACTTTTCTTAAAGCATGGAATACAGCTGGTCTGGGCTTCCAGGATAGTATTTTTCAACAACACCCAAACTTGATGTACATCTTTAACTTTCGCAACTGCTCCTTTTAGTTTTTTCTTAACTGTTTTCCTCATTTTATCATAGTCTCCCTTTCGAAAGTTAAAAGGTAGTACTGTGGATTTCCTTACTATCTGTCCTCCACTAATTAAATCAAAGGCGATCATACTATGATCACTATTGCCAAGTGGCCCCAACACCCTTATCTCTTGCACTAGATCTGGTGTTCCACTAAGGACTCGGTCTAATATGGCTTCCCCTCTGGTCGGTTCATGAACCAGCTGCTCCAAGAAGCAGTCATTTATTTCATCTAGGAACTTTATCTCCCTAGCATGTCCTGACGTGACACTGACCCAGTCGATACCGGGGTAATTGAAATCACCCATTATTATTACTGCGCCCTAACTTTTGTTAGCTTCCTTGATTTCTTTGAGCATTTCATCATCCATTTGGTCATTCTGGCCAGGTGCTCGATAGTACACCCCCACTGCCATCGCCTTCCCCCTTTTATATGGAATTTCAATCCATATAGATTCTACAGCAGATTTTGTTTCCTGCAAAACTTTAATCCTTTCTGAGTCAATGCCCTCTCTAACATAGAGCGCAACCCCTCCACCAATTTGATCAGCTCTATCATTACGATATAGTTTGTACCCAGGTATCACAGTGTCCCACTGGTTGTCCTCCTTCCACCATGTCTCTGATATTCCAATCATATCTAACCTTTCATTTAGTGCTATATATTCTAACTCTCCCATCTTATTCTTTAGACTTCTAGCATTTGCATACAAGCATTTTAGAGAATGTATTTTATTCATGTTAATTTGGCTATTGTTAGACATGGGTAAATTGGGATCTTTAAGCTCTGTCTGCTCCATACTTGAGGGCATTTGGGCTACTTTACTCTTTTGTGGAACCTCTCTGCTTTCGGTAGTATCCTTCAAGGATACATTCTTCCGAACCATCCGCTCTTGGGCGACTGTCGGCTTTCCCCTAATATCTAGTGTTCCAAGGACATGTTGGAAACCACTGCCTCCACTATAGTGAACACACCAAAAGAAATAATTGAAATTGATGTTCTCAACCAGTTCAATTTGGTGGTGGATATGGCTAATCTTAAATTGTGGCAGTATTCAGGAACTTCAAGTGCTTCTAAAACTTTAGTGCATGAAGTCATTCCCATGCAGTTAGCAACTCAGTGCACCAAGGCAGCTCAGAAGTATGATCTGTGTGTAATTCCCTCAGAAGTGGCTGATATTCCAGTCTGGGCTCAAGACAAGTTAGATTGTGGGAAAATGCACACAGAAATACTGTTGGAAGGTGAGGATCCTCCACCACAGAAGCAATACCCAGTACCTCATCAGGCTATAGAACCAGTGACTAAAATTGTGAAGGAAAGGATCTGGTCATCCTGAGTTTCTGTTTGGTACAGGACAAGCCAGTGTTCTATTCATTAAACTTCACTCAAGTACAGTGGGAGCCACCAGTTTCCACTTCTCTAGAAAGGACACAAGACTTGAGGGCACGCCCAGAACATTACTTTCTAGGTCCTCCTGCTTTGATTTTGTACAATATCTCCTGTCAGGACAGAGGTACCTGGAAAATAACTTATACATGGGTTGTGAGTGATCAACAGCACATCACTGAGACTTCATTCCTTTTGGATGTATCTTGTTTACCTACCACCCCTCATCCCACCCCTCCCACCACTTCTGCTCCTCCTGTACTCTACCTTTCTGATATCCACCCATTTCAGGAAGGACATCCCTTTCAGATTAAATATGATGCACCACACGATGTTTTATATGATGTGGAATACAATTTTCTTACTTGGCATCTATTTCCCAAATTGTTTCTAGTTACTCACAAATATCCAAGTTGCTCTCAGTTTGTTGCCAACCACATACAAATGCTCAATACTTGGTTTGATATGCAGTCAGTAACACCCCGAGCCAAGCAATTTCGACACAAGCGTGAATTAATTGATACAATTTTAGGTGGCACAGGGACTGCACTGGGTGCCCTTAATATAATTGATATAGAGGTGCTCCATAATAAAATGGGATCCACTGCTCAGCATGCTGCTGATGGTTTTACCTCACAACATATTATTAATGAAGCTTCTTCTAAACTGTCCAGTGTAGTTGTAGATACCTTTGCTCTTATATCTCCCATTATAGAACAGAAAATTGTTACCTTAGCACATGCAGAATATAGATTGGGAAAGAATATTTCCTGGGCTCTTGCCTGTGATCAAGTACAGATCGAGCTTATTACTATACTAAAGGAAATTCTGATCACTGCTAAGTTAGGACACTGGCCACCATCTCTCATCCATATGGCTAGTACCAAAATACCTGAATTTGCTATAGCTCACCTTGATTGGTGGACAGTTAGTGTTCCCATTTGTTCACCACAAGGCTACTCTATCTGTACTTTGATCCCATGGTCAGGACAACACACAGTTATTTATCCTATTGTTAATATTGGGGTGCAGTTTGATAAAATGCTTATGTATCCTGTGGACCATCTCACATGGGTGCAGCCACTGGACGACACCTGGACTTCATTCAAGCCGATGGACCCCAGTTTGTGTGAGCAGACTACATTTCAGTTCAAGTGTCAACCTCACCAGTTTAAAGAGGCTGACACCTCCTGCTGGAACAATTCCTCCTCTTGCTCCCTGACTGTTAAGCTCTCATATTCCCTGACTACCTCACACAGTTTGTATTACCTTGGAGCTGGACACTTTTGTTTTCATCTGTTCTTGCCCCAGAATGTTTCTTTTTCAATTGCTCCCAGAATGCATGACATTCGCCTTCCCAAGAACACTTTGTTGTACAGTTCAAACTATTTACCAAACAATACCT
Source organism: Ichthyophis bannanicus (assembly GCA_033557465.1). NCBI lineage: Eukaryota > Metazoa > Chordata > Amphibia > Gymnophiona > Ichthyophiidae > Ichthyophis > Ichthyophis bannanicus. The sequence goes on from CM066035.1 coordinate 342,708,507, forward strand.
GGTGCAGTCATACACCACTGGTCTCCCTCACCATTAATGGGACAACTTATTCCACACCGCTGGTTACCAATGACTCTATGGACATTCCAGACTTTATCTCATATGCTATGCATCCCTTACCACTTGGCATGGGAGAAGAGACACTACATAAACTGCTCAAATTTACAGAACTCCATGCCTATATTGATCACCTTAAAACAACATCCACTGAAGTGAATCACACCATCGCTTATGAGAATGGACACATTCAACAAATTGTTGGACAAGATGCTCATGTGTCTGTGTGGGAATTGTTATTTGGTTACCCACCTACTGCTGATCATGTCTTTAATGTTTTTATTCACCCTATTATTATTTTAACTGCTGTACAAATATTGCTATGCATTATCATGAAACAAATGTACATATCCTTGCAGTGCATGTCCTACAGAACAACAACATTTTAAGGTAGTTACACTGAATTTCTCTAGCATCTACCCCTACATCCAGGCTCATTTGGCCTGCTAATTAGGCTAATTTGGCATTTTCTATTACACTGAATACCAGAGTCAGCTGCAGTCTAGTATTGCTTCCTATCCTCACTCACAGCATCCTGGTACCTTTTGGCTTTAACCTCCTCAAAAATTCCTGCAGCTGCATGAAATCCAAGGTCTGGGGAAAAGCCATGACTCCTATGTCATGTATGCTGACACCTAGCACTCCCATCCTCTGCCCTAAAATGCCCTCCTCCATCCTCTTTTTCTAAATAGGCCACTGCCCTTTTAAATTGTCCCTGCTTTTATCTCACTTCTTGCTTCCCCCCTCCCCCCAAACACCTTTTCTGCTGCAGGCTGTGACAGCAGCCTCCCTCTTCTCATCTGCCTGCTGGGCTCCGATCTCCCTACTACTATTACTACTACTAATCATTTGTATAGCGCTACAATGTGTACACAGCGCTGTATATAAAGATGTAAGACACAGTCCCTGCTCTCAGAGCTTACAATCTGATCAAGATGAAAAAACATGGCAAAACTGAGGACTAGAGTATGATAAGATATACATAAGTAATGAACAAGAGAGTAAGGGGCATCAGGATCCAAAAACAGCCTCAAAGAGGTGGGTTTTTAGCCTAGATTTGAATAGGGCTAGAGAAGGAGCCTGCCGCACCGACTTGGGTAGTTTGTTCCAGGCATATGGAGCAGCGAGGTGGAATGGATGAAGTCTGGAGCTGGCAGTGGCAGAGAAGGGCCCAGATAAAAGGGATCTGCCAGAGAGCGGAGTTCCCCAGGAGGAGTGTAAAGTGAGATAAAAGAGGAAAAGTAGTGAGGAGCCGCAGAATGAATGCACTTGTAGGTAAGTAGAAGATGTTTCAATTGGAAGCAGAAATGGATAGGGAGCCAGTGAAGTGACTTGAGAAGAGGGGTTACATGAGCATAGCAGCACTGGCGGAAGATAAACTGTGCAGCTGAATTTTGAAGGGGAGAAAGATAATTCAAAGAGAGACCAGTGAGGAGCAGGTTATAATAGTCAAGACGGGAGATGACTAGTGAGTGGATGAGGGTCTTAGTAGTGTGATCTGCTCAAGGTCACAAGGAGTGTTAGTGTTATTTAAACTCTGCTCTTGCTGGCTCGGAGGTCACTGCTTTAATCACTAGGCTACTCCACTGTAAAGTCCCTGAGAAATGCCCCTCTTCCCATGTAAATTTCACAGAAAATCTCAATTCAACGAGTGTTGTCACAAACCCAGAACTACAAACCAAAACAAACACTCTCAGAGCTAAGGAAAATATTAATAAAAAACTTTTTTATTATTTACGTTATTCTTTTTTTATTTAAAGGCTTTTATACAAATACAAAAAGATATTCATACAAACTGCACACGGATTACATGCACAATATAATAACACAAAATCTTCAATCAAAACAGCTGCTACATCACAGCCTTATGTTTTTTGTCTTTATTCACCAGACCTCATTATCACCCATTTTTCCCCTATCAACCCTTCCCCTCTCCCCCTCTCCTCACTCCCCCACTTCCCTCTAACCCCTCTCCTCCCTTTCCATTCCCCCGTATTCCCTCCCAACCCTTCCCCACCTCCCCCTTGCTACATATTTTATAGGCTAAGAGTTGTCCTATCAGTCCAATCACTAGGGAAGGAGGAGTACCAATCCCCCCACCAAAAGAGGCTCCCATCCCATACCGCCACCTAAATTACAGACGTTGCAGGTCGTGAGCCATATTTCAAAACAAATGCCTCCCACACCTGCTCGAATTGGGGTAGGCGCATCCTCCCGAATGCCACCCCTCTCTCCATTGCGTATAGTTCCCCAGCGTGATAATGCCGGAGGCAATTCCTGTTTCCAGGCGGCTGCCAAGGTCAGCCGAGCTGCATTCAAACTATGGCGAATCAAAGCCAACTGGGGAGCCGTCCGCAAGGGACTTTCTTCCCAAAGAGAAAAATACCCGGGACCCAAGGGACGTTCAAACCAACCATTTGTTTCAGGTGGTACTGTGGTCCCCTCCAAAAAACTTGGATACGAGGGCAAAGCCACCACACATGCGCCAAGGTGCCTTTCCCACCACAATTCCACCAGCACAAATCAGATACTTCCGGGAATGCACGAGCCACTCTCACTGGTGTCATATTTACGTTATTCTTTTAAAAAAACGATCATATACAAAAATAATTTTTTCAAAGCAATTTACACTGGAATACTTAATGTCACCATAAGTTAGTCTATAACAAAAATTGATAATTCCAGTGGAAGTTGGTGATTCCATAAACACACACACACACACACACACACACACACACACACACACACATATATATATTACTGTTTATTTATTCTAAACATGTATCATAAAAAATATATATCACTTATCCAAACTAAGTTTCATGAAACAACCAAGACTTTTATAACATTTCACAATCTACTTATTATTTACAGAAACTGGTAATTCCTTAAACACATATATATAAATTGGGCCTGATTCCAATCCGGATGTACAGAAAGTCTCTGTGTGCCTGGCCGGATCCGGATGCACAGAGGGAGTCATGATTCCGATCCTACGGGGCACGTCTAGCCCCGTGGGATTGGAATTGCAAACAGGCCTTTATGTGCAGGCTGGGACCACGATTCAGCCCGGCCTGCACGTACAGGCCGTGCCCGACTAACTCAGTCTGGGCTTTACAATGGAACCGTGGCGTCATGGCATCCGGTTGCCATGGCACCACGGCTCCATTGTAAAGCCTCGATCCTCAGCTGCCTGCTCCTACAATGCTTTCCTCACAGCCTGACCCCCAGTCCAGCCTCCCCAGGCCAGGGTTGGGCTGGGGGGAATGCTGTCCACCAATGTTCCCGCTAACCTGCGCTGGGTCCGCTGCCAACATTCCTGTCGGCGGGGGGAGGTACAGAGCGATTGATACTCTGCCCCTCCCCCCACTGACAGGAATGCTGGCGGGGGACCCGGCGCAGATTAAAGAGAACATTGCAAGGGTGCTCCGGCGTGCATTAGACACAGGATCTAACACACACCACAGCACCCTCGCAATGTTCTCTTTAATTTGTGCCAGGTCCTCCACCGGCATTCCTGCAGGTGGGGGGAGGGGCAGAGCATCGATCGCTCTGCACCTCCCCCCGCCGGCAGGAATGTTGGAGGCGGACCCAGCGCAGATTAGCGGGAACATTGCTCTCCACCCCCTCCCACTGCTGCCATGCCCCGGGCCACAGTCCTCTGCCCGATCAGGGAACTTATTCCACCTCAGTGATGAAATAAGTTCTCCGTCTAAGCCGTCGCCCCTGGATGTACAGGGCCGACATTGGAATTGGCCCTGTATATCTGGGGCTGACAACCACCCTCCACCTGCCCTAATGGCGTCCCTGATCCGTCTCTTCCCCACCCCCCATCTAACTTCCCAGTACAACGAGCGGGGAAGGAGGACATGGCAGGAAAGGGCACGAATAGCGAGGAATTCAATGGGGCTGTGGCTCCGATATCACATGGAGGCTGTTACCTCTGCTTTGCAAACATACCCCTTAGTTTGGATAAGTGATGTATATTTTTTATGATACATGTTTAGAATAAATAAACAGTATATATATATATATATATTCTAAACATGTATCATAAAAAATATACATTAACATTAAGAATTCCAGTGTAAATTGCTTTGAAAAAATTATTTTTCTATTTTGTATGTGATTGTTGCTTAATAGAATAATGTAAATAATAAAATAGTTTTTTACTAATATTTTCCTTAGCTCTGAGAGTGTTTGTTTCCCTCTTTTCCCATGTACATGCCACCGAATACTGTATACATATACAAGCTCATTCTGAGCCGCAAATAGCGGGGATGGACGTCCCAATGTGACGTTCATCCCTGCTATTCGTGCCCCTTCCCGCCGGCATCTAACTTTCCCGCCGGTTGTATGGGGAAATTAGATGGGGGCGGGAAAGGGGAGGATCGGGGGTGGCGTTAGGGCAGACAGTGGGCGGTCACCAACCCCAGACATACAGGGCCAATTCTAATGTTGGCCGTATACATCCGGGGCCGGCGACTTGAATGGGGAAGTAATTCCACCTCTGAGGTGGAATAACTTCCCCAATTCTGCAGGATCAGCGGGCCCGGGCAGGGGGGGCAGGGCAGGGGGGTAGAGTGCATTTTCCGCAGCCCGACCCTGGCCCTGGGAGGCCAGATCAGGGGTGTGGCTGTGGGAAATTAGCTTCAGGAGCTGGCAGCCGGGGATCGTGGCTTTTAAATCGAGCTGCAGTGCCATGGCAACTGGACACCATGGTGCCGCGGTTCCATCTAAAAACCCTGACTGAGTTAGTCGGGCAAGGCCTGTATGTGCAGGCCGTGCTGAATCGCAGTCCCGCCCTGCATGTACGGGCCTGATCACGATTCTAATCCTGTGGGGCTAGATGTGCTCCGCGGGATCAGAATCGCAACACCCTCTGTACATCTGGTTCAGACCGGGTGTACAGAGGGCATGTACATCCGGGATGGAATCGGGCCTATATTTTCCACCCTGATAGACCAGTCCAGGCAAGTGGGTTGTGTTCCCCCACCAGCAGATGTGTGGAGACAGAGAACCAATGAAATATTCAGGCTTCGATGCATCATCCCCATGCCTCTATCAGCCTGAGCCACTAGAAGCAAGAACAGTATTTTCCTTTCTCCAGCAGATGGTGGTTGGATTTGTTTCAGCTCTGATAGAATCTGAACAAATAAGGACCTGATTGAGAGAAAAAAAATTGTTTTTGCTCGTGAACGATCACCTTCGGGCAACTCTCTTACTTGAGCATGACGTGGAAAGCTCCCCTAAACTGTGGTCTTTTTGGTAGCTATAGAAGGAGAGAAAATTGGTTCAGTTCCATGCTTTTATCCTGTTTAAGGGCCTGTTGAGCAGCCAGAAGCTTGGAAAGATTTGGAAGGCATTCAGCTGCCTCACACAATCTCAATGCCCCCTCCCTCCTCCTCTATCCTCCCTGCTCTCCTCCACAGACTGCTCTCAGAGGTAAGTGCCTTCAAGCCAGTTAAAAAAAAAAAGGAGAAAAGCAGTGTCAGGGTAGTAGCACTGAGCGTGGCATGGTTTTTCCTGCCTGCAGGTCTCAGGGGGTGAGTACCAAGGTTTGACCTCATCATTGTCCTTATTGGGGGCTCCCGAACTAGTCAGATTTGGGGTGTAAGTTGGTATGGACCACAGGCGCAGCATCAAAGATTTCCACCTTTTTCCAACATGTGCTGTTAGCATTTTCTGTCTTGCACACCTTGTGGTTGTGCAGTCCTAGCATCCGTTCAGCCTGAGCAGCTTGAATGTGTGTTCCTGCACAAGCGCCGGTCCTGATGGAGAGGAAGTGATGTTTTCACTTTCAGAGGATCATGAGGAGGCTGGCATTATCTGCCTGTTCTGGAGGAGAGAGCTGGCAGCAATGATTGATCAAGTTTCATCCACTTTGAATCTGGCTGACACTCCAGAGGTGGAGCAGGGGCCACAGTTCCATCCACTCCTACAGGGAGTTTGAAAATCTACAACAGTTTTCCCATTTCCAGAAGTTTATCAAGAGCATGATATGGTCAGAATGGGACTTCCCCATTTTCCCTCTTAAGGGATTAAAGGTGTGTAAGAGGATGTATGCTCTCCTGGAGGAGGAGTGCATTGTGTGGTTCAACACACCTGAGGTGGATGCGCAAGTTACAATGGTTACAAAGTGAACCCCCATTCCCATGGTAGATAGATCGGTCTTAAAGGATACTATGGATTGTAAAGTGGATTCTCTTCTGAAGAGTCAGTTTGTAGTGGCTACTGCTATTCTTCAGTTGGTGGTGTGTGCAGGCCCGATGTCTTGAGCCCTTTTCCAGTGGATTCAGTCTCTTCTGCCAGAGTATACTGCTCTTCTTTTGGAGTCAGTCACTGCCTTCCTTTTGGATGCTATGTATGATCTAGTCTGCATGGAGGCTAAAGATATTGCTGTATTGATAGTGACGTGGTGTGGATTTGGCTCCACCACTGAGCATCGGACACATCCTCCAGGCCCGTCTAACTCAACTGGACTTTGAGGGGAAGCTTTCTTTGTGGTTGATTTGGAAAGGCTTGTGAGGGACATGGGCCCAGAGGATAGGCCAAAAAGGGCCTGAGAAGTGTACAGGGCCGTTCTCCTCCTCGGCCTCCGTCCAGCCATCATGGGCATGCTGCACTGACTTCCAGGGGTCTTGGGACTCCCTTCTTTATTTTTCTGGAAGACCTACCTTCTCTTCTTCTTCTGGTTTTTGGACACCTACTCAGCCCTTCAAGGGGCTTGTGGGCCCAGAGCTCTGTCCCTTCCAGAGGGGTTCCTTTCTGTTTAGCATAATAAAGGTTTGGGGGCCCATTCCCAGATGCTGCTGGTTGGGGCAGACTTTGTCTTTTTTTTTCAGAAATGAACCCGGGTCACCAAGATTTGCTAGGTGCTAGACACCATTCAAAATGGCTATGTCCTAGAATGTAAAATGCCAATACTAGAGCCTTGGTCATCTTCCAATGTTGTTCAATGGACAAGGAGACACTGTTCAGGTCACATTGTTCATGTTGCTGCACCTAAATGCGGTGGTGCCAATTCCACCGGCCGAACAAGGCAAGGGAAGATCTTCCATTTATTTCATCGTGTAAAAGAAAGATGGTCCTTTTGACCATTCTCGACCTCAAGGAAGTCAATGGTCATTTTTGTGCGCTACATTCCCGTAGATCCATGATTCAGGTGGTGCACTGAGGGGAGTTCCTAGTGTTGCTGGATTTAGCTGAAGCTTATTTTCATACCCCGATCCAGGTGGATCAGCAGCAATATCTGCGTTTTGTCATGCATGGCTCACATTTTCAGTTTGCTGCCCTTCCCTCCGTCCTTTCCACCACCCTAAGGATGTTTTCCAAGGTTGTGATAGTGGCGGCTGCAACAGCCATGTCATCTGAAAAAGGGTATGCTGCTAGACAATCACTTGAGAATTCTTCTGTCAACGGATTCCAGTCTTACGGGCTGGGGAGCCCATTGTCAAAACCAAACAGCTCAGGGCTGTTGGAACCATAGAGAGTCAGTGTGGCCCATCATCCATCCCGTTGTCCCTCTTGCATTTCCAGCCCTTAGTCAAGGTCAGGGCGATGCAAATGTTCTCAGACTATGCCACAGCAGTAGCATTATCTCAATTGGCAAGGCAGCATGAGGAGTGCTGGAGTGACCTTATAGATGACTCTCTTGTTCACCTGGGCGGAAAAGAACCTCCTAGCTTTGTTGTCTCAGCACACTGGAGACAATGTAGAGTCATCACTCTCTTGATTTCAAGGAGTGGGAGTTCAGGCAGGAGACAGTTCAGAAAATTCTCCGCTGTTGGGGGTCGCCCTGAGATGGAATTGCTGACGACTCGATTGAATGCTAAAGTGTGCCTTCTTCAGTCCAAGGGTGTTGATGCCCTGGTTCAGCCTTAGCCAAAGTGGTGCCTGCTGTATGTGTTTCCTCCAGGGCTGCTTGCGAGACATGTACTTCAGCGCATAAAGCATCATCCAGGCTGGATTGTTCTGATGGCGCCAGATTGACTGAGGAGATCATTGTTTAAAGACCTGATGTGGCTCCTGCAGGAACCTCCTCTATTACTGCCTCCATTCCTGGGCCTTTTGTGCCAATTGTTCTAGATGACCCAGCTCCCTTCTCGCTTATGGCTTGGCTTGAAAGGAGTCTGATGCGTAAAGGCTTTTCTCCTGTAGTAGGTCCACTCTTATCAAGGCCAGGAGAGGTTCTAGCAGCCTGGCATATGTGTGGGTCTGGTGCCTCTTTGAGCATTGGTGTGGTGCACAAAGTTTGTTCTTGAGGAAATGAAGATGCCGTCTCTGCTGGTCTTCCTTCAGGACAGTCTGGGAAAGGGTTTTTCCTTTAGCTCCCTGAAAGTCCAAGTGGCAGTTTGTCCTGTTTTAGAGGTCTGGTGGCTGGACGGTCTTTGGCTTCAAACCTGGATGTTTCACTTTCTCTTCGGGAGGTTCGGCATTTGTGTCCCCTCCTTCGGTCAGTTGTCCCTTCCTGGGATCTCTGTGTAGTGCTCTGGGCCCTGATGTTTGAGCCCTTTGAGCCTTTGTAGTGTGCTACTCGTAAGGATTTAATTCTTAAGACTGTTTTCTTGGTTGTGATTTGTTCAGCAGGGCAGATTTCCGAGCTTCAGGCTCTGTCTTGCCGGGATCCATTTCTGTCTTTCTCGGAGGAGGCTATCTTCATTCAGCCTGTGTCTTCCTTTTTTGTACAAGGTGCTATTTTCCTTCCATGGTAAGCAAGTGGTTTGTCTACCCTCCTCCTCTAAGCAGTGTGGAGAGATAAGGATCTTTGCTTTGTGGATGTCCAGAGGGTGATTCTCCAGTACTTGAAGGTTATGAATTTGTTTCGTAAATCAAATTAACTTTTTGTGCTTCTTGCTGGACCGCATAAAGTTGATGCAGCTGCCAAATCTACTTTGGAGCACTGGCTTAAAGAGGCTATTGCCTCAGCATATCTGTTACAGAACCAGCCAGTTCTGGAGGGGTTGCGCGCACATTCTACTTGAGCACAAATGTCCTTGTAGGTGGAGTGTAGCTCACTAGTCCCATCGGGCACTTGTCAGGCAGTAACCTGGGCATTGTTTTCCACTTTTGCCAAGCATTACTACTTGGATGTCCATGCTCAGGTGAACATGGCCTTGGATCAAACGTTTTATGAACTGCTGTGTCTTTTTCTTGCCCAGTGGAGGCATAGCTTTGGTATGTCCCACTTGTCTGGTCTGGTCTAGCAGGATGATATGGAAGGTGCTATCAATGTCCCTGTTTAATGTACATTACCAAGTTTAAGTTACAATGTAAACCACTTTGACTGAAATGATAAAGTAGTATGAAAAACCTGTTAAATAAATAAAATACTTACCAGATAATGTCCTTTCCTTGCAGGGGCGGCTCTACCATTAGGTACCAGAAGCAGTTGCCTCAGGCGGCACTTTCAAGGGGGCGGCACTCCAGGTGGCTATATTTCTTTTTTAGTTTGCTCTCTCTGGCCTGCCACTGCCTTCCTGACGCTTTTTTCCCTGCTCAAGCTCATCCGAGTGAGGAAAAAAAAGCGGCGGGAAGTCAGTGGCAGGCCAGAGGCGGCAAAATAAAAAAAAAGTACAGCCTGATGAAGAAAAAAAGCACCTCTTCTGGACTTTGGTGCGCTCATAAGCCCTTGGTGGTTTCACCTCTCCCCTGATGTGAAAATCGTCATCAGAATGGGAGGGACCCATCAAGGACTTACAAACCATGCTGGAGTGGCAAGAGCTGGTGCTTTTGCTTTCTATTTTTTTTCTTTGAAAAGTTGATAACTCACTAGCGTTTATATGTGCAGCAAGCTATCAGGGTTTGGAAAAAAAATAGAAAGCAAAAAGTACCGGCTCTTGCCACTCTGGCAAGTTTGTAAGACCCTGATGGGTACCGTCCCCTCTGATGATGCTTTTTGCTTCAGAGGGGGAGGAACTAGCAGGGGCTTACGAGCGTGTGGAAATCTTCAGAACCATGCACTTTTCCTTTCTTGCCACAGATGCTGGACAATGGGGGAGGGGCACAGGAGGGACAAATGCTGGATAATGGAGGGGGCAGGAAGGACAAAGCTGGACAGTGGGGGGGAGCAAAGACAGGACAGCGGGTGGGGCAGGAAGACAAATGTTGGATGATGGGGAAGTGGGGGACAAATGCTGGACAATGGATGGGGCAGGAGGGACAAAGGCTGGACAGCTTGGGGGGCAGAAAGACAAATGCTGGATGACTTGGAGGAAGGGGGAAGTACAAATGCTGGATAGGGGGAGGACAAATGTTGGACAACAGGGGAGGGGACATGAAGACATGCTGGACAGGTGGGGGGAAGCATAAAGAGAAATGCTGGACACATGGAGGGGAAGCAGGAGGACAAGTGCTGGACAGAGGGGGGAAACATAAAGACAAATGCTGGACCAGGGTCGGCACTACCCGGTAAGCTGGGTAAGCATGGAACTGGATAGTAAGAAGTAGTGAAATGTGGGTGGACAGAGAGAGAGAGAGAAATAAATAGAAGAAAGCTGAAAGGAAAAAAATCAATATCCAAGATGGAAGGAAGTGAAGAAAAACAAGGAGAGACAAGAAATGGCAGATGAACTAGAGACCATAGAAAGAGAGCTAAGAGAAGACAGAAGAAAGCAGAAATTTCAGATTGGGGCCAGCATGATCAGACAACAAAGGTAGAAAAAATAATTTTATTTTCAATCTAGTGATTGGATTTTGCACTATCTTTGTATTTTACACAGTATGGGGAACTGCATCTCTTATTTCTCTGGTGTTGTTCCGCATGTGGAATCTGGCTTTTTGGGATTTCAGTTTAATTTTTGTCTACATATTTTTATTTTTAGGTTGTGGTCACTTATTCTGTACTTGGTGAGGATCTGTGTTCTGAGTGTGTGACAAGGCATTCTGTTAACATGGAGGATCTGTACTGCAGCAGTTTGACTTGTTCAGCTTTTCAAATAGGTGTATGGATGTTTTAGGTTCCATTGCAGTATTTATAGTGCTGCTTTTTTCTGGGTAGGCCCCTTGTATAATTTTTGGAAGTTTATGCTGGTATGGTATGGCAGATTTGGCCTTGTAGATCTTTGGTGACTTTTGTATGGTTTTATATTATTTATTTATTTATTTAAACGGACTTGGTATACCGCTTTATCATGAAATCAAAGCGGTTGGCACAGCAAACAATCAATGAAGGGTGAGTTGTCATTAGCATGCAGTGGGAGAATTGTCACAGTGTGCTGCGTGAGTGAGTGTGGTCGATTTTGATATTAGTTTACAATATGCCTGGTACTGGAGAATGTTTATGTTGCTGTTAGTCAGATGACTAGTATCAGATTTTTTAAAATAAGTTCTGTGGGTGAATGTCCTACTTCTGCTCTGTACTCATTGTCAAGGGAGAGGTTTCTGTGGATGCAAAATATATATTCAAAGAGAAAAGGTGAGAACCATAATGTAGTTAATAACAAAATAAAATGAGTTATAATTTGTATTATAAACTGTGCTGTGGTTCTCACTTTTTCTTCTAATTCACTGGTGTGCGAGCATCTTGCATTTCCTTTGTTTGCAGAGTATATATTTACATTTATTTATTTATTTTATTTATTTGTCCATATTTATGTGGTTTACAATATAAATAAATAGTAATATTAAGGGCAAAAATTGGAAAATTAAAAGGGAAAGACATTAACAAATAAGAAAAATTAGAAAAATTGTAACAGAATATAATCACTGAGAAGAACCATAGTAATCCATAAACAAAAATGTTTTGAACATTAAACGGAAGTCTTTTATATCCCTTGTAGATCTCATTTGATCAGAAAGAGAGTTCCAAATAGCAGTAGCAGCAAGTGGTGGGGCTCTTCTGACAGTAGACCGATTAGATCATTGAAATTCAGCAGGTGTAATATCCTGTTTAATATGTTAGAACCAGGGCCGGCCTGTCCATTGAGCAAGAATGTTTTTTGCACAGGGCTCCGCGTTTCAGGGGGGCCCGTGCAAAGAACATTCTGCTTTAAAAATTAAACTATAAAAAAAAAAGCTGGCTGCTGCCGCTGCCGCTGCGGCCGCAGCGGCAGCAGCAGCATTGAGTGTCCCGCGGGGCCCCCTCTGCCCGGCTGAGCTCTCCCTGCCTGGCTGAGCCCCTCTGCGACGGCTTTCAGATCCGCGAAGGGAGAGTGTCTCCCTCGCGTCTCTTGGAAATTTCCCATCTGCCCCTGCAGGCTTAACAGAGACGCGAGGGAGACACTCTCCCTTCGCGGATCTGAAAGCCGTCGCAGAGGGGCTCAGCTGGGCAGGGAGAGCTCAGCCAGGCAGAGGGGGGCCCCGCGGGACACTCGATGCTGCCGCTGTTGTGGTGGCGGCGGCAGCGGCAGCAGCCAGTTTTTGTTTTTTTTAATTTTCCCTGAACCGATGGGGGGGGGGGGGTTAGGACTGGTAATAGGCTATGGAGGGGGTTAGGACTTGAGGTGGGGTTAGCACTTGAGGTGGGCTGTGGGTTGATGGGGGGGGGTTAGGACTGGTAATGGGCTATGGGGGGGCTAGGACTGAAATGGGCTGATGGGGGGGTTAAGACTGGAGGTGGGCTGATGGGGTTAGGACTGGTAATGGGCTATGGGGGGGGGCTAGGACAGGAAATGCGCTGATGGGGAAGGGTTAGGACTTGAGGTGGGCTGTTGGGGGGGTTAGGACTAGTAATGGGCTATTGGGGGTTAAGACTGGTAATGGGCTATTGGGGGTTATGACTGGTAATGGGCTATGGGGGGGCTAGGACAGGAAATGGGCTGATGGGGAGGGGTTAGGACTTGAGGTAGGCTGATGGGGTTAGGACTGGTAATGGGCTATGGGGGGTTAAGACTGGTAATGGGCTGTGGGCTGATGGGGGCTGTCTGGAAATGGGGTGATGGGGTGTTAGGACTGGTAATGGGCTATGGGGGGGGGGTTAGGACTGATAATGGGCTATGGGGGCCTAGGACAGGAAATGGGCTGATGGGGAGGGGTTAGGACTTGAGGTGGGCTGGGGTTAGGACTGGTAATGGGCTGTGGGCTGATGGGGGGGTTAGGACTGGCAATTGGCTATGGGGGGCTGACTGGAAGTGGGCTGATGGGGGGTTAGGACTGGTAATGGGTTATAGGGGGGCTTAAACTGAAAATGGGGTGATGGGGGGTTAGGACTGGAAGTGGGTTGATGGGGGGCTAGGACTGGTAATGGGTTGGGGGGTTGCTAGGACTGGAAATGGGCTGAGTGGAAGGGGAGGCTTGAACTGCAAATAGCTGATGGGGACGGGGACTTGGAATGGAAATGGGCTGAGTGGAAGGGGGGGGGGCTTGAACTGCAAATAGCTTATGGGGAGGGGGGCTTGGAATGGAAATGGGCTGTGAGGGAAGGGAGCTAGGACTGGAAATGGGCTAATGGAGCAGCTAGGATAGGACTGGAAATGGGCTGTTGGGGTGAGCTAAGATTGGAAATGGGCTGTGGTGGGGATTTGGATTGAAATGGATTCATGGAGGGGCTAGAACTAGAAGAAGGCTCATGGGGGCTTGGACTGGAATTGGGCGGAGTGGAGGGGAGCTAGGATTTGACATGGGCTGATGGTGGGGCTAGGAAATGACTAGAAATGGGCTGATGGGGGGCTAGGATTGGAAATGAGCTGATGAAGGGACTCGCTGGAAATGGATGGGGGAGCTAGGACTGGAAATGGGCTGATGGGGGGCTAGGACTGGAAATGGGCTGATGCAGGGACTAGAATGGAGTGGATGCTTGGTGAGGCTGGAACTAGAAGGGAGCTGATGTTGGGGGAGGATTAGAATGGGATGGAACTGGGAGAGTAAAATGGAGAGGGGAAAAATATTTTGTGTGGGAGGGATGAAAAATCTACAATTGGCCGGGTATTGGGAGAGTAAGTGGGGATTGAGGATGGAGGGGTAAAATTTGAGTGGATGAAATAGGAATGAGGAAAGAGCAAAGGGAGAAAGATTAGTATGTTAAAGCAGATGTAGAGAGAGAGAATGGAAAAAAAACTAGAAGAGAGAAGAAAGGACAAATGGACAGCAGACGATGGAGAGTTAGCAGAAAACATGAAGAAACCAGAAGAAAGTGGCTGGAGCAATTGCAACTGAAAAAAAATGCACAAAAGGTAGAAAGATATCTCTTTATTTTGAATTTATTAGCTGGAATATGAAAGCTCTGGGAAATGTGCATCATTAACGTCTGCGCTTTGTTTGGTACAAGAGGAAATTAATTTATAGTTTTATTTCTACAGTGTTGTTGTACATTCCAAGTTTGGCTTTTGGGGTTCCCAGTTTAATTATTGCCTTCCTGTTTCTAAATTGTGATTCCTTGTTTGGTGATGGTCTATGTTCTGCATGTGTAACTGAGCTGAGGTATTCTGTTTATGTAATTCCTATTTGACATTGCCACTTGTTCTCTTTCCCCAGTATTCTCTGAAATGTATTGGTTTAATATTTGCAGTGTTGCCTTTTGATAGGTAGGGTATGGTGCTTTGTGAGTCCTGGTAATGCTGTCAGGATACGGCGAGTTTGCTATGGGTTCTAAATGCCATAAATATTTGATTCCCCAAACTACCTATTAAAGAACTACTCCCACCCCCCAAAAAGAAAATTATATTTTTTTGTCGGATCACTCACCCTGACAGGAAACATTTCATGTCTCGTAGTGAGTCCTCCTTTTTAATCAATTTAAAAGACCGACTATCTCGGTCCTGATTAGACAGGACAGCACCCGTTGCCGTCAACTGTTACTACTTGTAGCAACAGAAAAGTTAATCCCTTAGCTGGTTTAGTGTAGGCTAAAATAGACGAAGTAATCCACAGCGTCAAAGGATGCCCAGCCTCAAACAACAGCAAGGAATCAAAAGTACTTAGCTGAATCTCCCCATAGAGTAACTTTCACAGTCCAACCTTCAGGGGGTCAGCTCACAGAATACATCCCCGGTAGGATTCTCGCAACACTGACAGTGTTTCAAGCCGCTTCACAGCTCTTACAGCTCTTCTTCAGGCGAATAAATCCTCCAGCAACGTAGTTCGATTTAAGTAGAGCAAGAGTTGATGTCAGGACCAGCAGCAATAGGTGAAACTCCAACTCCTCCTCTGAACGTCACAAGTGTAGGCTCCACCAATCAATATCCACATTCATACCTGCAGGTGCTACAGACCCCAGCCGATAAATCCAGTATTGTTCGGCATGTTGTAAACGTGCCTGGCGATCTCCCCCCCGAGACATCAATGGGATGACTTCCAGAATCCGCCACTGTAAATCTTCAAAATAATGACCTGCCTGTTGGCAATGTGGTACTAAGGGGGCAAAATCCTGGCGAGCATTTATCCTCGATCGATGTTCCATTAATCGCTTCCTTACAGGGCAGATAGTTCGTCCCACATACAACTGGGGACACTGACAAAGTAACAGGTAAACCACAAAAGAAGTCTGACAGTCCGAATAAGACTTAGAGGTATAATGAATGCCAGTAATCGGATCTTCCCAGCTGGCTCCTTCTAACGATGTGGCACAAAAATCACATTTACCACACATAAAATGTCCAGTTTGTGAAACTTGAACACTCGAGTCAGACACCTCAGTGTGTATTAACCAATTAGCTATTGTTCGAGTCCTCTGATAAGCAACCATCAAAGGTTGTTGAAAACAAGGGTGCCATGATAACATCCCCCAATGATTTTTGAGTATGCGCACCACCTGAGCTGCTCTAGGGACAAAAGGAACTACTCCAATAACCCTGCGTTCGTGTTTTGGGGCCTCGGAATCAGTCTCCCACCAATCTGGATGATTGTTTAAAGCCCGTTTAAAAGCTTTACGCAACAAAACCTCAGGGTATCCTCTAGCTAACAATCTTTGGGTTAGATCTCTAGCATGTAATCGATACTGAGCTCTTGAGGAACATAACCGGCGAATACGGAGGAACTGTCCGAAAGGAAGCCCTGTCGAAGGGCCGGAGGATGAAAGCTAGTGTATTTCAAAAGTACATTCCGCTGAACTGGTTTCCTATAGAGAGTACTCTGTAACGAAAACCCCTGTATAGATAACAGTAGATCTAGATATTCAATTTGATGACGATCATATTTGGGAGTAAACTGAAGATTGGTATCTAAGGAATTCATCCAGCTGCAAAATTGTTGAAGGGATACCTCCGATCCAGTCCAAACAAAAAAGATGTCATCTAAAAACCGGCTCCAGGCTAAAACATGGCTGAACCCTTCCGACCCATAAATGAATTTCTCCTCAAAATCAGCAACATATAACGAGGCTACCGATGGGGCCACAGTGGCACCCATCGCAACTCCGTATCTTTGATGGTAAAAGTGGCCGTTGTACAAAAAATAATTGTGATGTAACACCAAGTTTAATAAAGCCAATATGAAATCTCGAGGGATACGAGCTGGGGGACTCCAATCTGAACGTGCTAATATGTTATAAGCCGGCTCCTGAGGGATGTTGGTATATAAGGAGACCACGTCCAGGGTCACTAAAATAGATCCCTGGGGAATATGCAATTTAGAAACCACCGATAAAAAATGAAAGGAATCTCGTACATATGACTTTATGGACTTCACCAAAGGTTGAAAAAAATAGTCGCAAAATTTAGACAGAGGTTCTAGTACTGAATTTCTGCAAGAGACAATGGGTCTTCCTGGAGGGTCCACTAGCGACTTATGGACCTTAGGGACCATATACATGACAGGTATAACAGGATGGGCAGAATTCAGAAACTCAAATTCTTTGCGAGTAATCCAACAGCGCTCCATCGCTTCTACGGTAAGCTCCCGAATCCTGCGCTGTAAATCAGCTGTAGGATCCGCTTCCAACTGGAAATAATATTTGGTATCGGCTAGATGTAACATCACTTTATTGTGGTAATCCTCAGCTCGTAAAAGCACCACTGCACCCCCTTTATCAGCCCTGCGACAAACTATAGCAGAATTATCCTTAAGAGTCTTCAGAGCCTCATACTGGGGCACAGTAAGATTAGAACAATATTTATGATCCGATGATTCCAAAAATTGAAGGTCCCGTAAAACCAAATTCTGAAACGTGATTAAGGCCGCATCAGTAGTAATGGGAGGTTTCCAACAGGATTTGTTACGAAAAAGAGATACATCACCAGGGGTAAACTGAACCCCTGAAAAATACAAGATAGTATGCAATTTCCTAAAAAATTGATGTAATGCTATCCGCATCTGAAAAGGATCGTATTTAGGTACGGGAACAAACCCCAATCCTAATTCTAACACCTCCTGCTGCTCCACCGTCAAGGAACTTCCGGATAAATTGATAACTGTTGACGTGTCTGAGATCGAGTGGCAGTTTTCTGTTGCTACAAGTAGTAACAGTTGACGGCAACGGGTGTTGTCCTGTCTAATCAGGACCGAGATAGTCGGTCTTTTAAATTGATTAAAAAGGAGGACTCACTACGAGACGTGAAATGTTTCCTGTCAGGGTGAGTGATCCGACAAAAAAATATAATTTTCTTTTTGGGGGGTGGGAGTAGTTCTTTAATAGGTAGTTTGGGGAATCAAATATTTATGGGATTTATGGGGTTGATTCCCAGGGGTGTTTTTCTTTAAGATGGGTTCTAAATGGGCAGCGTTTGTAGTAGTTCCTAATGTGCCTGGCGGTTGGCACTGGATTATAGTAATGTAGAAATCTTTTAGTCTTTCTTTATCCATACACTCATTAACCCTTTCAAGACCTACTTTAAATTTTTAATCCACATTCTGCAGCTGGGTTAATTTTTGCATATTTCAGGAAAATTGTACCCGTCTTATTCAATATGTTCTAATAGTGATTTTCCTTCTGCTATGGTCATGTATTATATACCATTTGATAGGAATATTTAGTCAGAATTTTGGATCCCAAGAGTTTTGGGCTCGGCCTGGAAAGGGTTAAGAGACATGTTTACTAAAAGTTAGTGTGTGGTAAAATTATGCAAATATTTATGCAAATAAGGCCACTTATGCAAATGAGGACCCGCACCGAGTCTCCGCACATGGCCCCGCACCCCCCTTGGGCCGCCCCTGGTTAGAGCGCCTGGGCCTTATACTCGGATCCTTGATTAATAAGCTTTGAAGGACTGCAGCGTAGGTATTGTAATAGATTTGGTGGATAATAAGAGCTGCCTTTTATCGTACATGTGAGATGATGGGAAGCCATTGTAGGTGTTGAAGTATAGGAGTTATGTGCTCTTTCCTAGATGTGCTCATAATAATCCTGCCTGCTTTATTTTGGACCAGTTGAAGAGGGTAGAGGGACTGTATTGGAAGACCCTGATAAATTGAATTAGCATAGTCTATGATAGGAGTAAGATTGGCACACCGTGCGGAAATGATCATTGCTCAGAAGAGGTTTAGTTGACGAATGATTTTTAACCTGTGATGCGCTTTGGATGCAGTTTTAAGAATGTGTGTACGTAAAGACAGATTTTCATTCAGAATAACACCCAGATACTTTACTTCTTTTTTTACTGCAATCAATTTATCATGAACAGCAATCGTTTGCGGTGGCGAAAAGGATGCGTTTCTAGTGATATACATCGCTTCTGTCTTGTCACAGTTGACAGAAAGTGAATTGTTGGAGAGCCAAGTAATCATGTCTTCTAAGCACTTGGTTATGGGAGTCAGGTCTGGGTAGGCAATCTTGATGGGGAAGGTTACCATAATGTCATCTGCATATAGATGATAAAGCATCTTGTGACTTCTAATTATACTGCAGATGGGTTGAATAAATATATTGAATAGTATGGAGGATAGAGCGGAACCTTGAGGGACTCCATGTGGCACACTGAACCTTGTTGACTTGTTATCACCGCATGTAACCTGTTGAGTTCGATCACTAAGATAAGAACAGAACCACTTTATTGTGTTGTTACATAGACCAATTTCTTGTAGTCTCTGTAACAATATGGAATGAGAAATGGTGTCAAAGGCAGCTGAGATGTCCATGCATATTAATATGAATCCATTATTGATGTTATCAATGCCCCTAATGAGGTTGTTAAATAAGGAAGTTAAGAGAGTTTCAACACCATGATGTGGCCTGAATCCATGTTGTTGTGGGTTTAATGGGGCATTTAGATCAATATGGTCTTGCAGTTGTATTTGAACAGATTTTTCAATGATCTTAGTGACGAATGGTAGACTGACGATTGGCCTATAAGACTTTGGATCTTCTGGATTAAGGGAATTTTTCTTGAACACTGGGCGAATAGTAAGGCATGTAACCCTGTTGAAAGGATAAAACCACCATTTTATGAAGGTACTTACTAAGCTGATTCTTTGAAGCTCTAATCCATGCAACAGGACATGGATCTGTTGGTGAGGTTGTAGTATTAAGAATATCTATGATGTGTTCAATCTGTGTATAAGATGGAGTAATGACGTTATCCCAGTTTGTCTTATATATTTTTGTTATAAATTTAGGAATAATGTTTACCTGATTTCGTAAAGGATCACTATATCTACTGGATAAAAATTTGCATAAAGTTGAGGGTCAATAATGTGTATATGCTGTTGTGAAGAGTCTAGTAAGCTGCCTAACAATATTAAATAGTTCTCTAGGTCTATTTGCTGTCTTCATGATGGAATTGGTGTAGTATTGTTGTTTACTGTAATTGATGATGTTGTTGTATTCCTGTTGTTTGAGTTTGTATTGCAAAAGAGTGGCATGAGTTTTTGAACACCTCCATTTTCTTTCAATTCTCCTTAGATCTCTTTTTACTTTTCTGATGTTATCCGAATACCATGGTGCATTAGGCCTTTTACAAATGTGAATGTGTTTTGGACTTGTGATTGCTGCAACAGATGATATGATGATGTTCCATTCCTAATCGTCTCTCCGGGCCAGTCCAGGACATTTGGATGGTCAATCCGCTCCAGCAGCTGGGGACTGAATACTGAACGGTTTTTCCTGACAGCTTACCCAGCTCCCCCTGGTGTCAGAGAACCAGTCTTTCAGTCCTCAGCAGCTGGATAGGACGTTGATTTCACCAGCCTTCCAGAGAGAAGATTTGGTTATGTTAGCTTAGGAGACAATTTCCAGGAAAAGTAATAATACTTAATTGCATAAAGCAAGGAAGGAGAACCAGGGCAAAGCTATTGGTTTGAATCGGGCTGGAAAAGCAAAAAAAAAACAAAAACCGGGAGAGCATAATGCTGTTTGCCTTTCTCCGTGGCTGAGTTCTCTGTCCTAGCAGGGCAGTTCTTCAGCAGAAAAAAATAAAGCCCCGGTTCTCCTGCCGGTGCGGGGACCGGCTGGTGGAGGCAGAGCCTGTCTCCTTGAGAGTTTGCAGCCCGCAGCGTTGGAAATAGGCCTGGGAGCCCCAGGATCCTTTTCCTTCTCCCCCGAAGGTGGTCTCTCACTGGCTCCCGCTAGCAGCGGCGCAGCGTGTCTGGGGGTTTTGTGTTCCTGAGGGGCACGGTAGGTAAGCTTCCGAGCAGTCATAGCTGCTCCGTGGGGGTTTTTCGTGACTTACTGATGTTTGGCGTCGCGGTTTCTGTGGAGACGTTTAGCTGTTAGGCGGGTGCTTAGCTACCGGCGTTGCCTCGGAGTTCCGCTTTCAGCGGTTTGGCAAGCCGCGAGTTCTTCGGTGTTTAAGTCTCTGGGGCAGCCTTGTTTTGCTTGTTTTTGATCTGGGATAGCATTTCTTTGGTCAGTTAATGGAGGGCAAGGTAACAGAGGAGGCTGGGGCTCTGTCTCTTGGCTCTTCAGAAAGAGCGGGAACGGCGGTCATTTTGTTGGAACCGGTCGGCTCTCCCGCGCTGCAGGGGAAGCCTCAGAAAAAGAAATCTAAGTCGCGGAGAGCTTCTTCTCCGGTGGAATCGAAGCAGCAGGATTCCCCTTCCTTGCTCCAGTCCTTCGGTACCTTCTTCTCCCCCGAATTTATTTTATCAATGCATAATGCCTTTTTGTTAAAAAGGGATCAGTTGTCTCATAGTTCTGCCCCAGACAGCCTGTTTGGCTCCCCGCTGGTGGCACAGACGGTGGCAGACCCGGGAGAAGGCAGCTCTTTGGGGGAGAAGGGGTTGGAAGTAGCATTGGAGGCTGGTGTGCTACCTCCTGCATTGTCCCAAGTAGCTGAGGAGGGCGAGAATCTCTCAGACTCAGGGTTTGACACCTGGCCAGGGGAACTGGAAGAAGGTGAATTGGGACCTGGTGAAGACCCAAATGTATTTAGGGTTTTTCGTAAAGAGGAACTGGGAGCGTTGATTTCTCAGTCGTTATCGGCTCTTAATATAGTGCTCCCGGCTGTGCAGCAGGAGCCGCTTGAAGATCCCTTGTTGCAGGGATTTCGTGCAGAGCAAAGATGTTTTCCGATTCATCGGGTTATTAAGCAAATGATTGAGTCGGAATGGGAGTGTCCAGAAGCGTCCTTAAGGGGTGGGCGCGCTATGGCTCGCCTTTACCCCGTGCCCCAGGAAGAGTGGGATTTATTGCGTATGCCTAAGGTGGATGCGTTAGTTTCGGCAGTCACTAAGAAGACCACCATTCCCGTGGAACGTGCGACTGCTCTTAAGGATTTGCAGGATCGTAGGTTGGAAGCACTGCTAAAGCAGACATTTTATTCCAGTGCCTTGGCTTTGCAGGCGTCAGTTTGTGGTGCCTATGTGTCCCGAGCCTCTATCCGTTGGCTCCAGGGAGACCAGAGTCCGGATAAAGTGGAGAATGCCTCAGACGGCGCCAAGTTGGAGTCGGCGGCGGCCTATTTAGCGGATCTCTGCTTTGATTTGGTGCGTATCTCTGCAAAGTCCATGGCGTCGGTAATTGCGGCCAGGCATTTCCTATGCCTACGGAATTGGGCGGCCGATGCGTCTTCTAAGGCGCGTCTCACTAAGCTTCCGTATAAGGGCAAGTTGCTTTTCGGGGAAGCGTTAGAGAAAATAGTTAAGGATTTGGGGGACTCCAAAGGCGGGCGTCTCCCCGAGGACCGTCCGTGGGCGGCAAAGTTGTCTTCAGTGCAGAGAGGTCACGGCAGAGAGTTTCGTAGATTCTGCGGATCCCGTTTCTCCCCTTATCAGCGGGGCTGTTTTGTGGCATGTGGGCAGTCCTTTCGGGGAGCCCGTTCCTTCTATAGGAGTTTCTTTAACTCCCAGCAAGCCGCCGTTAAAAAGCCGCAATGAAGGGAGGCCGGCCCAGGTGGAGATTCTGGTAGGGGGGCGATTACACCAGTTTTCTCTCCGCCTGGGCCAGCATAACTATGGACCAGTGGGTTCTCGAGATTGTCTGGGACGGGTATGCGCTGGAGTTTGCACAGCCTCTGCCGGACGCCTTTGTTCGTTCGCCGTGCGGTCCCCAGTCGAAGCGGGAGGCAGTCCGCGAAACGTTGCTCCGCTTGTTGCGCCTTCAAGCAGTGGTTCCCGTTCCCCTCGACCAGTACGGCTCAGGTCGATACTCGATTTATTTTGTGGTTCCCAAGAAAGAAGGTTCTTTTCGCCCTATCCTGGATCTCAAACACGTGAATCGGACTTTGCGGGTGCCGCATTTCCGGATGGAAACTTTACGTTCCGTCATCAGGTCCGTCGGACAGGGCGAAGTGCTTCCATCCATAGATCTGACAGAGGCCTATTTGCACATTCCCATCAGGAAAGAGCATCAGAAGTTCTTGCGTTTTGCAGTTCCCATGGGTCATTTTCAGTTCCGAGCGTTGCCTTTTGGCCTCGCGACGGCGCCTCGGACGTTCACCAAGGTGATGGTGGTGGCGGCGGCGGCGTTGCGAAAGGAAGGGATTCAAGTCCATCCCTACCTCGACGACTGGCTCATTCGAGCGCCGTCTCGGACGGAGTCGCTCGTAGCCACGGCACGTGTGGTGGACTTCCTCGAGCAGTTAGGCTGGGTCATCAACCACGCGAAGAGTCATTTGGAGCCGGCCATGCGGTTAACTTATCTCGGAGCTCTCTTCGACACAGAGATAGGGTCTGTGTTTCTTCCACAGGACAGAGTACGAAAGAATTTTGCCCAGGTGTCGGCTTTTCTGCGCCTAAAGGCTCCGACGGCCTGGAGGTATCTACAGTTGTTAGGGTCGATGGCGGCGGCCTTGGATCTGGTGCCGTGGGCCAGGGCCCATATGCGACCGCTGCAGCAAGCGTTGCTGTCTCGGTGGTCCCCTCAGGATCATCTGCTTTCCTGGAGATTGTCCTGTCCGGAGGTGGTTCGGGACAGTCTACAGTGGTGGCTGGTTCCCGACCATTTGACAGCGGGAGTTCCGCTGGATTTGCCGGATTGGACTCTTCTCACGACGGATGCGAGTCTCTCCGGTTGGGGGGCTCATTGTTTGTCGCGGATAGCTCAAGGAGAGTGGTCGATGGAAGAGAGAACTTGGTCGATAAATCGGTTGGAACTGAGAGCGGTGCGCTTGGCACTCTTGGACTTTGTCGAGCTACTCGAGGGGAAGGCCGTTCGGGTATTCTCCGACAATCGGGTGACCGTGTCTTACATAAACAGGCAGGGGGGCACCGGCAGTGCTCCATTGTTGGAAGAAAGTCAACTTTTGTTTCACTGGGCAGAAATCCATCTCGTGGCGCTTTCCGCAGCCCATGTGGCGGGCAAGGACAATGTTCAAGCCGATTATCTCAGTCGTCATCTCCTGGATCCCGGGGAATGGGAGTTGAATTGGGCAATTTTTCAGGAGATTTCTCAGCGTTGGGGCCAGCCAGTGATGGACCTCATGGTCACCCAAGCCAACGCGAAGGCGGCGCAGTTCTACAGCAGGCGCAGGGAGCACATGTCCGAGGGTCTCGACGGCCTGGTGCAGCCTTGGCTGAGGGATCAGCTGCTCTACGTGTTCCCTCCGTGGCCGCTCCTGGGGCGAGTGGTGCAGCGGATTGCGAGTCACCGGGGGACAGTGGTTCTTGTGGCTCCGGATTGGCCCCGAC
Source organism: Ichthyophis bannanicus (assembly GCA_033557465.1). Lineage (NCBI taxonomy): Eukaryota > Metazoa > Chordata > Amphibia > Gymnophiona > Ichthyophiidae > Ichthyophis > Ichthyophis bannanicus. The sequence goes on from CM066035.1 coordinate 342,732,438, forward strand.
ATCCTTGGTATGCCGATCTGGTGAGGCTTCTCGTGGCTCCTCCCTGGCGGCTGCCAGTTCGGTTCGATCTGTTGCGACAAGGTCCCTTGTTGATGCCGCAGGTGGATCGGTTCTTGCTTATGGCTTGGCTCTTGAAAGGGAGCGATTGCGCTGGAAGGGCTACTCGGCGGCAGTGATAGCCACCTTGTTGCAGTCCAGGAGACAATCCACTTCCTTAGCATATATTCGGGTCTGGAGCGTTTTTGAGGCCTGGTGTAGCGATCGTCACCTTAGGCCCTGGGGGGCGCTCCTGACTGACATATTAGGTTTTCTTCAGGCAGGGCTCGACAAAGGTCTCGCAGTTAGCACGCTAAGGGTGCAGCTGGTGGCTCTGGCCTGCTACAGAGGAAAGGTGCAAGGGGCTCCTCTTTCTACACATCCCGATGTCATACGATTTCTGAGAGCGGCCAAGAACATCCGACCTCCACCGCGACCTGTGGTCCCGCCGTGGGACCTGAATTTGGTCTTCCAAGTTTTGACAGAACCGCCATTCATGCCAGCGTCTTCGGGAAGTCTTCGAGAGTTGTCCTGGAAGACAGCCTTTCTGGTGGCCTTGTGTTCGGCTAGGCGGATTTCCGATCTACAGGCTCTGTCATGCAAGGAGCCTTATCTTCATTTTTCGCAGGAAAAGGTGGTGTTGCGGCCCTTCCCACTTTTTCTGATTTGGATCGGGCGCTTCGGCGGCTGGATCTAGGTCGGGTCTTGGGTACCTATCTGAAGAAAACGGACTCTTTTCGGCGATCGGATCGGTTGTTTGTCCTCTATGGGGGCCCGGCTAGAGGAAAGGCTGCTACTAAGGCTTCTATCGCTCGGTGGGTAAAGCATGCCATACGGGCGGCCTATGAGGCCAGGGGCAAGCCTGTTCCACTGGGACACGGAGCGCATTCCACCAGAGGCCAAGCTGCTTCCTGGGCGGAGTATGCTTTGGTACCGCCGGTGGACATCTGTCGAGCTGCGACGTGGTCGTCGTTGCATACCTTCGCGAAACATTATCGCTTGGATGTCCAGGCCAGGGCGGATGCTAGTGTAGGGGCCTCGGCGATCGTTGCGGGGCTCGCAGGACCCTCCCAGATTTAGGTACTGCTTTGGTACTGCCCAAATGTCCTGGACTGGCCCGGAGAGACGATTAGGAAGAAGAAATTAGGCCTTACCTGCTAATTGTCTTTCCTTGAGTACTCTCTGGGCCAGTCCAGGGCCCTCCCCAGTTTTTCTGCGAGCTTCAGAGGAGTGCAGCCTCGGCGGGTGTGTTGGCAGCTTTCGCAGGGGTTGTCCAGATCGTTTCGCTGCTTCCGCAAAGTGCACCATTGGAAATGGATCCTGGGGGGAGGGAGAGCAGGAGTTCCTTTTTTCAGAACACAGGACTTCTTCCCTGAGAAGGAAAAAAAAAAAAAAAAAGGGAGGAGCGTGCAGATTGGGAGGAGCATAGGGAATGACATTAAACGTGTATTCTGGTTCTTCTTCTTTATGCTGTATGTTCTACGGACGGCTAGTCCGACAGTTAGTGTTTGTTATTTTTTTTTTTGGTTCCAGTACTAGTTGAGTTTGCTGCTTTGTTACCGTAAGACTGATTCTCTGACACCAGGGGGAGCTGGGTAAGCTGTCAGGAAAAACCATTCAATATTCAGTCCCCAGCTGCTGGAGCGGATTAACCACCCAAATGTCCTGGACTGGCCCGGAGAGTACTCAAGGAAAGACAATTAGCAGGTAAGGCCTAATTTCTTCATTTTCAATGATATTGTCTAAGTCTTGAGTATTCTGATGAAGCTTCTGAGTTATATCTTGTAAAAATATTTCTTTATTGAAGAACTTGAATCTTCACTTTGAGTGCTGCAGCTCATGAAGATGATTGCCATTAATAATGAATGAAAATATTATAGTGTAATGATCAGAACAGGGAACAGGAGTGACTGCTAGTGTTGAAACTTGATGAAGCTCCATGAGTTGATATGGAATGAAGGCTAGGTCTGGCTTTGTTCCATGCTGATGTGTGGGAATGATTACAATTTGAGTGTATTTAAGGGCTATCATTGCAGTAAGGAAAGAATTGGATTATTTAGCAGGTAAAGAACATAAATTAAAATCTCCTACAATAAGTGGCTTGTGATGCGAACTGTGTGAGCAGATTGTGTTCAAAATTATTGAAAGACCCTTATTTTTAGTATTTGGTGGTCTGTATATTAAGCAAATACTTAGATATTTATTGGAGATGATAATAAAATTGAGCTCAATAGAGATTAAAGTGGAAGATGTATTAAATCTGTAGCCTTTTCTTGCCAGTATCAGAATGCCACTTCCTCTTTTATGTGAACGTGGGCAGTTGAATGCTGAGAAATCAGGCGGTATTATTTGATTGAGAATAACATGGTCAGAATTTAATAGCCAGATCTCTGTTTTACAGATAATGTCTATATTGTGAATTTGAATGTAGTCATATAAATAATGGCTGCTTTATTTCTAATAGATCTTGCATTAATTAATACACATTTAATAGGCAAGATTACAATGGGATTAATGTGCAAACTTTGCATATGATTTAGGTGCTGTAAATAAATTAGATTGTGAGCCTTTCTTGTATTGGGTCTTGAGGCCACCGTTGTAGTAGGAGCAAAGAACTTGCAAAAGAGAGGAGTTTGTGTATTCATTGGTTCCACATAGAATAAGTGTATTCAATATTATTCAAAGAAAATTTAACTGGTATAATATGGCATTACCTTACCGTGTAGAATTGCATCAGTCCTCGTTCAGGTTTAGCAGCCTCGTTTGAAAATATCTTTGTCCTTGCCTACGGTCCACGCCAAAGGGCCCTCTGGCAAGGCCCTCAGGCGCGGGCCCACCAGGTGCAGGCACGCCTGCTACTGTTTCCTTTTAAAACTCACTCAGATCACAGTTTGAATGACCCACAGGTGGTGAGTATAGAGATGACTGCAGCTTCCTGACCTAGATCGGCACTGCGATCGGGCTGTTGGTAGAAGGAACGCGCTCAGTTCACCTGCTGCTGTTTCCTTTTAAAACTCACTCAGATCACAGTTTGATTGGCCCATAGGTGCTGAGTGTAGAGATGACTGCAGCTTCCTGACCTAACACCATACATACATTAACACCATACTGTCCAGTGTGCAGTTTCAGGAGTTATGTTGGGGTTGCCAAACCCTTCATGGTGTTTGTGTTGCAGTGGGAGTGTTGTATTGGGGTCACAAAGTCCCTCTTGTTTTTCAGTGGGTGGGAAGTGCTGAGTAGGGGCCACTGAGCCTCTCTTGTTTTTCAGAGGGTGGGAAGTGCTGTGTTGGTGTGCCAAGTCGCTCTTGTTTTTGTGGAAGTGGGAAGTGCTGCATGGGTGCTGTTGAGCCCCTTTTTTTGGCATATTTAGCAGCATGTTTCCTAGACTCTGCGCTGGTAACATATGAACATAAGAGATGCCATACTGGGTTAGACCAAGGTCCATCAAACCCAGTATCCTGTTTAGCCAATTCAGGTCACAAATACTTGGCAGGTTCCCCAAACGGCACACAGGTTCCACAGTGCTTATACCGGGGCAAGCATTGGATTTCCCAGGTCCTCTCTAATTATAGTTTATGGACCTTTCCTCCAGGAATTTGTCTAAACCTTTTTTAAACCCAGCTACACTAACAGCTTTTCCTTATCGTTCCTCCAGTTTAGTCCACACTTCTGGGTTGTGTACCTCCTCCTGCAGTTTGGAGACTGGGCATGTCAAAATCGTGACATCATTGGATGTAGTCTGCTGGCATCTCCCATCAGCCCCAGTGTGTCCAGTCTCCATGCAGCAGGAGGACGTAGTGAGCCTTAGTGCTGGGCTCACTAGAGGAACACATAAGGAGCTTTTAGGGTAGCATAGGAGCTGTTTTGGTTTGATTTTGGGAATTCTGTAATGTTTTCTTTGATTTGGGGTCTGTAGCTTTAAAAAAAACCCCCAAAAAACAAACGGAAGCTTTCCCTTGCTTGTGCCGGGTCCTCATTCGCTTGCCTGTGTGTCTCTGTCTATTTCTTCGGATCTTGCCCAGCTCAGATCTCTCTCCCTGGAGCATACGGGGGAGAGCCCTGTAGCAAAGCAGCAGCTGTGGGAGTCCGGCGCTCCGGGGCAGCCGCGATCCTCTCAGTTGATATCCGCAGTTAGCGGGGAGCTCGACTGCGGCTGATTGCTCGCTTCTCAGCTGAGCGTGGCCACGTGGTTTTGAGCTCCGCGGCAGCACGATCACTCTGACGGACTCTGCAGGTTTTGTGTGGGAGAGCATTTTGACGGAGCTATCGAGGGCCATAGGCCGCAGAAGCGTGAGTCCTTTCATGGAGGTTTTGGCGCCTTTTTGTGGCTTTCATCAGCGGCGGCCATTTTAGCGGTGTGGGACTGCGTGGCGAGCTGCGCAGCCCGGGACCACACGGGGTGGCAGTTTTGGCCTGGATTTGTTGTTTTTCTCCTCCCCGTGATTCCTGACCGGTCGTGGTGGGGATCGGTAGGAGCCCAGGGTCGTTTCTTTGAGGGGGGGGGAGGAGATTTGTTTCTGTTGCACTTCTGCATCTCCCTAGTGTGGTCCTCTGGGTTGATCCTCCAAGGGCTAGAGGCTTGGAATTTTTAATCTAACCCTCTGGCTGAGGGGAGAGTCTCCCTAATCATTATATAATATATTTGAAAAAAAAATAATTTAGTGTGTGCATACAAAGTTGTTCATTTTCACTTTTCCACTTGAGAGGAGTAACCAGAAGTAAGACAGATGGCCTCTCGGCCACTGTGCGTCGTCTGCGGGACCCGCAGGGGCACTATAGCGGATCCGGGTATCTGCTGCGGCTGTTCGACAGCGTCTGCTAGCATAGAGCAGCAGCTAGAGCTTAAGGTAGGGCAGGACCTGCCAGATGGGCCTGCGGAACCAGAAGGAGACGTTCTGCTGGCCAAGCTGCTGGGGGCCGGTACAGAGGCTCAGGCGAGGCCTTCGGGGCTCTCTCCAGCTTCAGAATCGGGCTCTCAGTTTGGTGATTTCTGTTCGGACTTTATCTTAATGATGCATCAGGCTTTTTGTTTACGGCGGCAGGGGAAGCTGCCGGAGCCCTTACCATTGTCTGCGGTGCTACAGCAGCCGAGTCGGCCGTTGGCAGCTGGCGAGTCTGCCAGGACGCCCAAGTGGGCCAGACCCCGTGATCTCTCGCTCTCAGAGGTGGATTGACAGGAAGCAGACGAAAATGAAGTGGACCTGGAAGCCGGTTTGGAGGAGTTAGAAGAAGGAGAGATTCCAGACCCGGAGGATCAAGCAAAGATTATTCGGATCTTCTGAAGGGATGAGCTGACGCTTCTTATCACGGAATCCCTTCAAATGTTAAAGCTGACCACTGAACAGCCAGTGGAGGAGGATAATGGGGAAGATCCGATCATCCAGGCGGTGAGGCAAACTCAGGTAGTGTTTCCCGTTCACAAGGTGGTAGACTGGATGATTCAGGACGAATGGGATCAGCCGGAAGCAGGTCTCAGAGGGGCTCTGATTATGAATAGGCTGTATCCTCTGGCAGATAAGGACAGGTTTTGTTCTCCGTGGGTTGATGCAGCGGTGTCGGCTGTAACCAAGAAAACCACTATTCCGGTGGAAGGTAGTTCTGCCCTGAAGGATGCGCAGGATAGAAAGATGGATAGTCTGCTGAAGTAATCCTTTGAAGCCAACGGCTTGTCATTGCAAGCTTCCATCTGTGGGGCTTGGGTGGCGAGAGTGTGTCTCCGCTGGTCGCAAGGGTTGCGTCAGTCGGTTCAGCTGGAGCAAGAGGGGCTACGAGAGTTAGACCGCCTGGAGTCCGGCTCAGCGTATTTGGCAGATGTGCATTATGATTTGATCAGGGCTCTGGCCAATAGCATGGTGTCCTTAGTGGCCGCCCGGAGGTCTTTGTGGTTAAGGAATTGGGAGGCAGACGGTTCTTCTAAGGCCCGGCTCATTAAACTCCCGTTCAAAGGTCGGCTGTTGTTCGGTGAGGATATCGATAAACTGGTTAAGGATCTGGGGGCGTCTAAGGGGGGTAGGCTCCCGGAGGATAAGCCTAAGCAGGGCACGTCCTTGTCAGCTTTTAGGGGTTCCTTCAGAGATTTTCAAAGGTTTCAGTCTTCCTGCTTGGGTGGTTTTCGGAGAGGACACTTTGCCTCTCGGGCCCAGGGGTTTCAGGGGTTTCGCGGAGCAGGTAGAGGTTTTTCCGCAACGTCCTCAGATACCGCTCTCAGGCACAATGAAGGGAGGGGGACCCCGGTGGGAAGTGATCCGACAGGCAGGCGACTTCGGAACTTTCTTCCTGCCTGGGTCCAAATAACTTCCGACCAGTGATCTTGGAAATAATCCGAGAGGGTTATGCTCTGGAATTTGCAAGGCCTGTTCGCGATTCATTTGTGATGTCTCCCTGCAAAGGTCAGCAAAAGGTTCTGGTCGTTCGAAGTACCTTGGATCGGCTCTTGAAAATAGGAGCAGTTGTTCCGGTTCCCAAGGAAGAGTACGGCAGGAGTCAATACTCAATTTATTTCATGGTTCCAAAGAAGGACGGGTCCCTGCGCCCAATCCTGGATCTAAAGGGAGTGAACCGCTGTCTCCGAGTGCCGCATTTCAGAATGGAAACATTGCGGTCCGTCATTGTGGCAGTGTGGCAGGGGGAGATTTTGACGTCTCTCGACCTTACGGAAGCATATTTGCATATCCCGATCAGACCGAGGCATCAAAAATTCCTGCGATTCACGCTGCCGTGGGGACACTATCAGTTTACGTTGCCCTTTGGACTCGCAACAGCGCCACGGACCTTCACCAAGATCATGGTGGTGGTAGCCGCAGCGTTGCGAAAAGAGGGAATTCTGGTACATCTCTATCTCGACGATTGGTTGATTCGGGCAAAGTCCAGGAGCGTGAGCATAATGGTTACAGAAAAGGTGGTGAGATTCTTGGAGGGGCTCGACTGGGTGGTCAATACGGCGAAATGTCACCTGAGCTCATCCCAGAATCTCGAGTAACTGGGAGTGTGCATCGACACTCGGCAGGGAGCGGTGTTTCTCCTGGATCATCACGTACAAATTCTTCAGCAAGTGGTGCGCCAGTTCAGAGCAACTCTGGCACCTATGGCATGGAGTTACCTCAGGGTGCTGGGGACAATGGCAGCGACCTTAGAAGCGGTGCCTTGGGCCAGATTTAATATGCGGCCGCTACAACGGGCATTACTTCGCTGATGGTCTCATCAGGACGATTCGTTGAGCATATGACTGCCCTGTCCCCTAGGGGTCAGGCAGGTGCTGAAATGGTGGCTGCGTCCGGGGTCTCTTTTGGCCGGGATGCCTGTGGAACAACCAAAATGGCTGTCATTGTTGACGGATGTGAGTCTTGCGGGATGGGGTGCTCATTGCGGAGAACTCTTCGTGCAAGGCCTTTGGTCGGATCAGGAGACCGCTTGGTTGATCAACAGGTTAGAGCTCCGAGCGGTGATTTTAGCGCTGTGTGCATTCGAGGCAACGATGAAGGGCAGTGCGGTCCAGGTGTTGTCGGACAATTCCGCTATAGTGGCTTACATCAAGTGACAAGGCGGGACAGGAAGTACGGCCATGGAAGAGGAGGCGGACGAGCTGTTCACTTGGGTAGAGCAGCGCCTGCCAGCAATTTCGGCTGCACACATTGCGGGCAAGGACAATGTGATGGCGGATGTCCTCAGCAGGGTTCAAGTGGATGCCGGAGAATGGGAATTGCATCCGGAAGTGTTTGCGCAGTTAGTTCATCGATGGGGACCGCCAATCATGGATCTCATGGCGACCTTCCAGTCCGCAAAGGTGAGTCGGTTTTTCAGCAGGCGACGGGAGCGGATGTCGGAAGGGATCGACGCTCTAATGCAGAGTTGGCCACTGTCGTGTCTTCTCTACGTCTTCCCGCCGTGGGCGATGATAGGCCGAGTGGTGCAGCGTATAGAAGCTCATCCGGGAAGATTGTTACTATTGGCTCCAGACTGGCCGAGGCGGCTGTGGTACGCCGATCTCATGCGTCTTCTCGACAGGGAGCCGTGGAGGCTGCCGGTATCGGAGAGTCTGTTGGTTCAAGGGCCTCTGAGGATGCCTCAAGTGGATCGGTTCTTGCTTACGGTCTGGCCATTGAAAGGGCAAGGCTAAGGAGAAAAGATTATTCGAGAGCAGTTATCTCTACTCTACTTAAAGCGAGAAAACGTGTACGTCGTTGGCATATGTTCGTATATGGCGCATATTCGAGGATTGGTGCTCAAGGAGACAAGTGCAAGCGGTGAAGGTGTCTGTGCCAGTAGTCTTAAGCTTCCTTCAATAGGGCTTTGATAAGGGACTGGCGGCCAGTTCCTTGAGAGTTCAGTTGGCAGCACTGGCTTGCTAAAGAGGCAAGATCCAGGGAGTGGCGCTCGGCGTGCATGCGGATGTTTTGCGTTTTCTGAAGGCTGTCACCAGGTTACATCCCTCTCGTAGAGTGTTTGTGCCTCCGTGGGATCTCAATTTAGTTTTGGGAGCGCTGGTTAAGGCGCCTTTTGAGCCATTGCAGCAAGCGTCCTTGAAGGATTTAACTCTGAAGACAGTGTTTTTGGTGGCTATTTGTTCAGCGAGACGTGTTTCGGAATTACAGGCGTTTTCTTGCAGAGAGCCATTTTTGTCGTTTTTCCTGAAAAGGTGGTGCTCCGGCCCATGCGTTCCTTTTTGCCTAAGGTAGTTTCTCCATTTCATGTGAATCAAACAGTTTCTCTTCTGGTCCTTGGTTCTCTGACTGGAGATGCAGCTGACCGGGGGCTCCGCCGCTTAGATGTAAAACGGGTGCTTAAGCATTATTTAAAGGTGTCAGAAGCTTTTCGCAAATCAGACCGTCTGTTCGTTTTGTTCGGAGGTGCTCGTAAGGGCGAAGCGGCTGTGAAAGCGTCTATTTGTAGGTGGATTAGGGAAGCGATTGCATCAGCATATCTTTTGTCAGGTCGACAAGTTCCGTCTGGCTTACGAGCTCATTCCACCAGAGCGCAGGCGACTTCGTGGGTGGAGCACAGTTTGGTTCCGCCTGTGGAAATTTGTAGGGCAGCTACGTGGTCGTCCTTGCATACTTTCAGTAAACATTACCGCCTAGATGTCTTGTCAGCAGGGGATGTTGCATTTGGTTTGGCGGTGTTGAAGGCAGGCTGGAGAGGTCCCTCCCAATAAGTACTGCTCTGTTACATCCCAGAAGTGTGGACTAAACTGGAGGAACGATAAGGAAATGGAAATTACACTTACCTGGTAATTGATGTTCCTGGAGGAACTCCACCCGGGATCGTATGATGATACTGACAGTCCTGTCGGAAGCAGGTTTGGGTAACCGGTAGGTATCTTTATGCTTTTCATTTTCTGTATATTCTTGTGCTTTTATTCTGTCGCTCTGGTGAGGCGGAAGGAAATGGCACAGGGAAAAAGTACTATCCTTCCAATAGGACGTTCTCTTGTATATAGTTATAATACAGTTGTTTGGTTATAATTGGCTACTTATTTGTTGCTCCTTTAAGTGTGCTTTGTCAGTAGTTCACTGGGGCTGATGGGAGATGCCAGCAGACTACATCCAGTGATGTCACGATTTTGACATGCCCAGTCTCCAAGCTGCAGGAGGAGGTACACAACCCAGAAGTGTGGACTAAACTGGAGTTCCTCCAGGAACATCAATTACCAGGTAAGTGTAATTTCCATTTACTATGATCCACTGGTAACTAACTAGTTTTGATTATGCGGGGCTGTAGGCTCTGAAGGGAGGCAGTTACATCCCCCTTCAGTTACTGCATTTCAAATTGGCAAAATGGCTGCTGGTGCAACTAAGGCCATCCACTGAGGTGGCATTATTTGCACTCACTACTTGCGCTGAGCCATTATGTTAGTTTCTGCCGACAATGCAGATGCCTGTGTGCGAGAATTCTCTCTCTTGTCTCACTCTGGAGTAAAGTATAATTTTGGGAAAGAAATGCTGTAAACCTAAGAATAATGGTGTAAAAGCATTTTTTGTCTACATATGTCTATTTTTAGTTTGTATTAATATATTCCCTACTTGGTAAAGATCTCTCTTTGTTCTGCATGTATGACTGAGACTGCGTGTTCTGTTAGCATGGAGTCTTATGTAGGGATCTTTAGTAATCTGGCTTGTTCAGTTTTCTGAATAGGAATATGAATGTTCTAGGGCCCACTGCAATATTTATGGTGCTGCCCTTTTCTGGGTACGCTCCATGTTATGTGAGTTTCGGAAGTTAGTGCTGTTATGGAATAATAGATTTGCTCTATGAACCCAGGGCGGCATTTTCAAAGGTATCTACACGGGTAACTGCCCTAGTTACCCATGTAAATGCCTTATCCCGGATTTTCCAAAGGCACCTACATGGGTAGTGCCTCTGGAAAATCCTGGATAAGTCCCTAATGCACCCAGATGCTATGCGGTTAGCATTGGGGCATGTTGGGGGCATTCCAGAACGGAGGAAAGGAAAATCCCGGATAAGTCTCTAACGTGCCCAGATGCTGTGCGGTTAGTATCAGGGCATGTTGGGAGCATTCCAGAGCAGAGCGGGGGTGGAGGAAAGGCTAAGTGGGTAGCAGCAATTGCCAATGCTACCTGCTTAGCCTTCTACGCCTTAAAAATAGACAAGGTTTTTCTTCGCCTATCTTTCAGGCACAGGGGCTAAGTGGGTAGCATCAAAAATCGCTGCTACCCACTTAGCCTCGGCGGTTGCTGGCGCATGCAGCCAAACCCGGATTTTCACTTCCGTTGCTGCGGAAGTGAAAATCTGGACTAAGGTGGTTGACCAGTAGGCTATGCGCCGACGTGGCGCATAGCCTGCCCAACTGAAAATCGGGCCCCCGGTACACTGGAGTCTTGGTGTAGTCAACTGTAGGGTGTTGGTTGGAAGGGTACTGGACTATATATTGTCTTTGAGATTTGCAGTTTTGCATTCTTTATGCTGCCAGACTGAAATTTAAAATATTTTGTCAGTTCAGATTCAAGGAAATTTCAAATTTTAAGGGAATGTCTCAGTTTAATCTTGTTTAGTAGCCTGATAGTGTCACTGCTGCTGAGTTCCGGACTTTTACAGCTCTAGCATAATCCAATCCAGCCTTTGAATTCATGACTACCAGGATTAGTTTTTCTCATTTTATATCTTCCCTCCTCATCAATAATCTGGTCATAGCAAAATAAATTTGATGTGCAGATATTTATAATGGTTAGATTTGGGGGGAGGGCTGTTTAAGTGGTTTTTCATTAATCAAATTTAATGTATTATTATGTTTGTTTTATTGTAACATCTGTTTTACTAAATTGCATGTGTATGTTTGGAAGCCACCTAGGATTTTAGATAGGTGACATATACATTTTAAAATAAAGTATACTAAATTTATGCAAATGATGCCGCAGTGAGTCTCTGCACATGGCCCTGCATCACCCTCATGCCATCCCTGGGGAAATGTAGACAGGAGGGTGCACTGGGAGGTGGAGGAAAGCAGAAACCTCAGATTGGGACCTGCATGATCAGAGAATAAAATAGTCAGGCAACAAAGGTAGAAGAGAATTTTATTTTCAATTTAATTATTGGATTTGGTGCTGTCTTTATATTTTGTACAGTATAGGAAAATGCATCTTTCTATTTCTCTGGTATCGCACTGTATGCAGAACCTGACTTCTTGGGGTTGCAGTTCAGTTTTTGTCTACATATGTTTATTTTTAGGTTATGGCCACTTATTCTGTACTTGGTGAAGGTCTGTGTTCTGAATGTGTGATCAAGGCCAGGTGTTTTGTTAACATGGAGTTTGTATGTAGGGATCTGTACTGTAGTAATCTGAATTGTTCAGCTTTTCAAATAGGTGTTGGATGTTCCAGGGCCTGCTGCAGTATTTAAAGTGATGCTTTTTTGGATGGGCTCCTTTTGTGAGTTTTGGAAGTTGGTGCAGGTAATGGAATGGAAGATTACCTCTATAGATCCTCAGTGACTTTGTTGTAGGGTTTTTTGTTAGTTCACAAAATGCCTAGTACTGGAGAATGTTTGTTGTTGTTAGTGAGATGACCAGAAGCAGATTTTCTTTAAAATACTGAGCTCTGTGGACGAGTGTCCTAGTTCTGCTCTGCACCCAATGTTGAGAGAGGGGGTTCTGTAAATGCAAAACACATGTTCAAAAAGACAAAGCAAGTTTATAACAAAATAGTTATAATTTGGTGTTATAAACTGTGCTGTGGTTTTTGCTCTCTCTTTTAGTTCCTTGGTGTGCAAACATAATGCATTTCCTCCACATTATCTAATTGGCTTTTTGGTTTGGTTCAGTTCCTAAATGAAGTTTTGAGAAAGTCCTCCTTCCCTGCTCTTTTGGGGGGGGGGGGGGCGCCATCTCATCCCTCGCCTCAGGCAGCAGATTGCCTTGAGCCACCCCTGTTTCCTTGAGTCCTACTAGACCAGTCCAGGACCCGCTGCTGGAACCATGTTGGACTGCTATAATGTGGTGGTACCTATCGGTCCGCTATAATCTGAGTGTTTGGCCTTGCGAGCTCATAACCTTCTGGCAAGCTTTCTGTTCAAACTAATCCTGTACATGGTTTCCCTCCTCTTTGGTTGAGAATTGTTACTCTTGTTAAGGTTGTGTGAGGTTCAAGATTGCTTTCCATATGCTTGGGAACGAAGGTTGTTTTTGCCTCTAGTGGCTCAGAGGCATGGGGATGATGTCATCGAAGCGTGAATATTTTATTGGTTCTTTGTCTCCACACATCTGCCTGGACAGTTAATGTTCCAACCCCATTATCCACACCCATTTTCCTCACAGTACACAGTAAAAGCAGTCTTAAGATTAAAATATCTCACTTTCTTCCCCTGGCCCGGTTGCAGCATCGCACCTCTCTTCTTCCTGCTGTTGCTTCTGTGGTCACATGGAAGCATCAATAAAGCAAAGAGAAGGTGCAGGACTTGCCCTTTGCGTGTGCCCCTAAAGGCTTTGCTGGCTTCCCTCTCTCCCAGGAAACAGGACGTTTATATCAAAGACGGCAGGACTGGCAGAACCTTTGTGGCGTGTGGAAGGTTCCATGTCATCTATTTGCTTTATTGGCACTGCAACATAGCCCAGGAAGTGGCAGCAGCAGCATCAGGTAATGTGGGACTGGAGTTGGAAGCTAGGACCGATGGGAACCAAGTGAGACTTCTGCTGATGGGGCATGTTGGAGGCCTGTTTGCAGCCCTCAAAAATTTGTCTCCTGCATCATTTGCCTAATTAAAGAGCCACCCTCAGGTATAGCTACTTGCATCGCGTATTATCTGCCATGCAGTTAACACATGGTAGTGACTTTTATCTCCTCTAACTGCATAGCAGCACAGCCAAAAATACCAGGAAATGTCCCCAGCAGTTAACTTTGAGATTTTGCAGGTACCATGCATTAATTTTGGCAATAATGTGTAGTAACTGCAAAACATTAATGTGCTTTTCTAAGTACAGGCCTCAGTGTTCTACTTGAGATTTCATTTATTTTGCTCCCTTTCTTAAATACTTGGGGTCTGATATTCAAAGGCATTTATATGGTTTCTAGGACTGTAAACTGTGTAAATGCCTCTAAGCGAGGATATTCAGTGTTAGTGCTGCTGAATATCCCCAGGTACTGCCGCTATACACCCTGATGCTAACTGCTTAGCACTGAGGCATTCCAAGGGCAGAATCCACTGCCTGGTAAGCAGCCTTCAAATAAAGATAGGCACGGTAAAAGCTGGTCTATCTTTACCCATGAGAATACACGGCAGTGACTCAATATTGTTGCTGCCCGATGAGCTTTCAGGCTGTACGGCTGACCCGGATATTCAATGCCAGTGGCCAGATATGGTCTCAGCATTGAATGTCTGGGTTTAGCATTCAGTGGCGACAGCTAGGTGCTGTAATTGCTTTAGCCGCCACCGCTGAATATCGGGCCCTTGAAGTCCAATTCTGCATATGTCATCAAGATAGGAAAAGGGGTAGGATGTGCACAGGTTCCCAAGTATTTTACAAAAGGCTTGCTGAACATTGCCGAATGTGCAGTGAGAATGGCCATTTTACAAAAGAACAACTTTTGAACATGTAAGTGCCAATAGATGCCGATTTATACAAAACTGGACATCCAGGAAGAGTCAATTAAAGAGCCAAGCTAAAAAAACCCACTATTTTTAAAAAAATACAATTGTCCCCTCAGTCAATCATGTAACCCTAGTCCAAAAGAGCAGTTAGCTGACACTCAGCTGCCTCAAAGAACGCATATATGCTGACATCTAGATTTTAACTGTATGCATGAATTGCGGTTGCAAACTTGGAAAGATGTATATGATTTTTGTCTGGCCCAAATAGTAATCTATATCTTTTTTTAATTCACTGCATAATAGTCTCTACCATACTGTTTGCACTGGATCAAGAGGACTAAAAAATGTATGGTTTAAAATTTTTGCGATAGAAATAACATTGACAGTCAGATATACTTAGGGTCCACTATTCCGTGGCAGCAGCTAGTGCTACTAAAGTGGCTAGCCACGGGTGCTGAACTTTAAACCCGGTTATTCAATGCCAAGGCCATATCCGGGCTGCCCGGATTACCACGAAGCTAACTGGGCAACAGCAATATTCAGCTGCTGCCTGGTTAGTTTCTGTGGGGAAGTTAGCTGCAGGATTCCTGCACCTGACTTCCGCCACTTGTCACTAACCAGGCAGCAGCTCAATATTGCCGCTGCCCAATTAGCGATGGATGCCCCCCCCCCAAATGCCCCCAGAATGCTCAGGGCATGTAGTGGTGGCACTCACTTATATTCAGCAGCAAACCATGTAAGTGTCTTTGAGTATACCCGCTTAATTCTACTATAAGTGAAATGATAATCCTTTGCCTAATTATGTTCTAGTAAACTTTTCAGTTACTATAGAATGATCCTGTTCTTTGATGACCCAATTTAAACTCCTTGTTCCTTATCGTTCCTCCAGTTTAGTCCTCAACCTCTGGGTAGTGAACCTCCTCCTGCAGCTTGGAGACTGGGCATGTCAAAAACTCATGACATCACTGGATATAGCCTGCTCGTCTCTCCCATCAGCCCCCAGTGTGTCCAGTCTCCATGCAGCAGGAAGACGTAGTGAGCCTAGCTTCTGGGCTCACTTGGGGGAACAGATGAAGAGCATTTAGTGTGACAAATTCTATTCTGATTTTACTTTTGATTTTTACCTTTAATTTTACTTTTAATTCAGTTACCTTTGGTTAATTGGCAATCAGGGATTAGTTCCCTTTAGTTGTTAGGAACAAATTTCCTTATATTTACAGTAATTTTAAATTTGAGTCTGGCTCCTTAAATTAATAGCAGCTCTCGCCTTCCCTCCTTGTCAGTTATTTTCACTTGCTGCAGGCATTCGCCGGTGCGGATCTCTCTCCCTTGACGGTACGGGAGAGAGCTCCGCGACCCGTACAGCCACACTTAAGCTGTGTGAGATGGAGCCTCTCCGTTGCTGCGGGATTTTACTTTTACTCTGTGGAACCGGCTGAGCAGTCTTCACCACGGCTGCTGAGCACGGCAGCGCGGCTTGAGGATCAGATGAATTCAAGGCGGTAGGAGCAGGCTGCCTGGCTTTCGGCCCTGCAGGTAAGGCCTTCGGGCTCTTTCGGTCTGCTGAGGCCTCCTTTTTGCAGCGGCTGTTGTTCTTGGTGCCAGGGCCGGATTTACGTATACGCCATGTACGCCATGGCGTAGGGCCCACAGCTGGCAGGGGCCCACAAAAAAAGAACCAGTTTTTTTTTTTAAACTCAATTAAAAAAAAAAACCTGGTGGCTGCCGCCGCGGGGCCCCCTCTGCTGCCGCGGGGGCCCCGTCTACAAGCTGGTCGGGTCGGGTCGGGTCTCTCTCCCTCCCTCCCTCGCTGCAGGCTGCGAGAGACGCGAAGATAGAGCGTCTCCTCGCGTCTGTGTTAAGCCCGCAGGGGCTGATGGGATTTCCCATCAGCCCCTGCGGGCTTAACACAGACGCGAGGAGACGCTCTCCCTTCGCGTCTCTCGCAGCCTGCAGCCTGCAGCGAGGGAGGGAGAGAGACCCGACCCGACCCGACCGGACCGGACCCGACCAGCTTGTAGACGGGGCCCCCGCGGCAGCAGAGGGGGCCCCGCGGCGGCAGCCACCAGGTTTTTTTTTAAAATTAAATTTTACTTTAGGCCGGGGGGGGGGGGTAGGACTGGTAAGGGGCTATGGGGGGGGGGGGTAGGACTGGTAATGGGCTATTGGGGGGGCTGGGGCTGGAAATGGACTGGGGGGGGGTAGGGCTGGTAATGGGCTATTGGGGGGCTGGGGCTGGAGCTGGGCTGGGCTGGGCTGGGCTGGGCTGGGCGGGGGTTAAGGCTAGAGGTGGGCTGATGGGGTTAGGACTGGTAATGGACTGTGGGCTGTTGGGGGGGCTTAGAACTGGCAATGGGCTTTGGGGGGGTTAAGACTGGTAATGGGCTGTGGGCTGATGGGGGCTGTCTGGTAATGGGCTATGGGGGGGGGCTAGGACTGGAAATGGGCTGGGGGGTTAAGACTGGAGGTGGGATGATGGGGTTAGGACTGGTAATGGGCTGTTGGGGGGGGGGTTAGAACTGGTAATGGGCTTTGGGGGGGTTAAGACTGGTAATGGGCTGTGGGCTGATGGGGGTTGTCTGGTAATGGGCTATGGGGGGCTAGGACTGGAAATGGGCTGGGGGGTTAAAACTGGAGGTGGGATGATGGGGTTAGGACTGGTAATGGGCTGTGGGCTGATGGGGGGGGTAGGACTGGCAATGGGCTATGGGGGGCTGACTGGAAATGGGTTGATGGGGTTAGGACTGGAAGTGGGCTGATGGGGGGTTAGGACTGGTAATGGGTTATAGGGGGGGCTTAAACTGACAATGGGGTGATGGGGGGTTAAGGACTGAAAATGGGGTGATGGGGGGTTAAGGACTGTAAGTGGGGTGATGGGGGGGCTAGGACTGGTATTGGGTTGGGGGGTTGCTAGGACTGGAAATGGGCTGATGGATGGCTAGGACTGGAAATGGGCTGATGCAGGGACTAGAAGGGAATGGATGCTGGGTGAGGCTGGAACTAGAAGGGAGCTGATGTTGGGGGAGGATTAGAATGGGATGGGGCTGGAAGAGTAAAATGGAGAAGGGAAAAATATTTTGTGTGGGAGGGATAAAAAATCTACAATTGGCCGGGTATTGGGAGAGTAAGTGGGGATTGAGGATGGAGGGGTAAAATTTGAGTGGATGAAATAGGAATGAGGAAAGAGCAAAAGGAGAAAGATTAGTATGTTAAAGCAGATGTAGAGAGAGAATGGAAAAAAATCTAGAAGAGAGAAGAAAGGACAAATGGACAGCAGACGATGGAGAGTTAGCAGAAGACACGAAGAAACCAGAAGAAAGTGGCTGGAGCAATTGCAGCTGAAAAAAATGCACAAAAGGTAGAAAAATATCTCTTTATTTTGAATTTATTAATTGGAATATGTCAGCTCTGGTAAATGTGCATCATTAACATCTGTGCTTTGTTTAGTATAAGAGCAAATTAATGTATAGTTTTATTTCTACAGTGTTGTACATTCCAAGTTTGGCTTTTGGGATTCCCAGTTTAATTATTGTCTTCCTATTTCTAAATTGTGATTACTTGTTTGGTGATGGTCTATGTTCTGCATGTGTAACTGAGCTGAGGTGTTCTGTTTATATAATTCCTATTTGACATTGCCACTTGTTCTCTTTCCCCAGTAGGTCATGTATTGTTGTTCTCTGAAATGTATTGGTTTAATATTTGCAGTGTTGCCTTTTGATTGGTAGAGTATGGTGCTTTGTGAGTCCTGGTAGTGCTGTTAGGATACGGCGGGTTTACTATGGGCAGTGTTTGTAGTAGTTCCTAATGTGTCTGGCAGTTGGCACTGGATTATAGTAATGTAGAAATCTTTTAGTCTTTCTTTATCCATACACTCATTAAGAGGCACGTTTACTAAAAGTTAGTATATGGTAACATTATGCAAATATTTATGCAAATGAGGCCCCTTATGCAAATGAGGTCCGCACCCCCCTTGGGCCGCCCCTGCTGGGGGCCCACAATTTTTGTTGGCGTAGGGCCTCACTCAAGGTAAATCCGGCCCTGCTTGGTGCCAAAATTCGTTGGCAAAGGGGCGGCCATTTTCTCTCTAGGTATTTGGACTGCATGGCGAGAGTTGCAGTGAGCAGTGAGGAAGACGACAGGCAGAATAGCTAGATTTTTAGGTCTAGTGTTTCTTTCTTTTGTTTGTAGTTTTTTTGTGGCTCGGCGGGTTCCTCAGCCTTAAGGGGCTGTTGTCAGTCCTCTTTATTTTTAAGTTTATTCTTAGCTTTATAGGACAGCAGTTTTGGCATTTATCTCTGATGCCACAAGTTCTTTCCCTCCTAATCAAGTCTCTGAGGAGCATCTTTTAAGTCCTGGGATATTAGGCAAATTGCCAGCTTTTAGGTTCTTCAAGAGCAGAGCCCTAACTTGTAGGTGGAAGGAGGGACAGGCTGGAAGTGTGCTTTTGTGTATTCTATAGTGAAAGTTGCCCAAATGCCTGTGGTTTCACAGGGACAGGTTTAGGAAACCTTAGGATATAAAAAAAAATATAATAATAATGACAGTTAAACTGTCAACCAAGAAGTGCCTGTACTACGGTCTATGGCCACCAGAGGGCAGCTGGTACACTGAATAGTGCCTTTCTGTGACCGTGTGTATGTAGCCATCATCAGATTGATCTCTGCAAGTCAGGAAAGAAATAACCACAGGGCCACCTCATGGGCACTAAGGGCTTAGTGACTAAACAAGCAACTGTAATGCTCTGCAAATCAAGATTATATGACCACGATTTAAAGCTCTTAACTTCTGTATCATTTGTCGGGCTCTAGTGCCCTAAAGGCCACCGGATGGCAGCGCTGCTCATGAATCACATATAATATTCAGTGCCCCCATCCCTGCGGGGGGGGGGGGGGTAAAATACGAAATCGTATTCCTCATCAGGTTCACAAAGGCAGCAACCTCTAAGATCTCCACATGCAAGGTTGTCGGTGTATCCCACTGCTATTTCTCTGACTGCAGGAAGGCCGGGGGAGGGGGTGTGTGCTGTGTGTTTCATAGCTCCCCTTAGCATGCCCTTCCCAGGAAATTCTCATCTATTTCTAGAGCCTGTGCTGTCAGAGCAGGGCTTTAAGCACTTAGCAGAGGCACTGACCTGTCCGTGCCATCTTGTTAAAGGGCCCGTGCTGAGGGTGAAGTCTAGGTAGCACAGTCTGGGGCTTAGCGCTCCAGGGCACTGGAAGGTTTCATAGAGGAAGTCAATACTCTGTGTATGCTCCATGCATTTAGCCTATGTTCAAGCGTGCTCACTGCACTGTGTTTGGGTGACAGGCACTGTTCCCTCTAAGCTGTGTGCGTGTGCGCACACCTCGCCGAGCAAGCACACATACTTTACAACAGAGCGCACAAAAATTACGGTTCTGATTCTGATAAAAAACAACACAGATGTCTTAAAACTTAAAAGTTGTGATTGTAATTACTAGAAATTTTCCACTTCATTTAGTAATCGTCTATTTTCATTTAATTTGATTAAAATCAATGTGGTGTACATTCTGACGTGTAGTCAAATTTTAAAGTATATAACTCCAAGTGTCGTTATGTGGCGCACACAAATATAACCTTCCTTCAAAAGCTGCACAGCTGATATTATATGTGCACACAGCCTACAGAAAATTAGAGGGAACATTGGTGACAGGTGCTGGGTCACCCGTATATGTAGATGTGCATTTTGTATGTGCTCACAATTGCTTAGGTATGATTTTTGGGTGCACTCTTTGCAGAGTGAGACTGCATTTCTTTGCTCAGACTGTAGTATCACGCTAAGGTAATTTCTCCAGTAATGGGGGGATGTCGATTGTAATAAAGTGCGTGAGGTCCTCATGGTGTTACATGGGGTTGGAGATGCAGTCGTGGGATCTGCTGTGGAGTGAGCCGTCCGGAGGAGTTATAGTGTCACAGTCACCAGTTTCCCTTTCTCTTTGGGCTTTGCTCCCAGATCCTAGCTCCTCTTTCTCTCTGATGTCCAGGATGCAAGGTCCCCGGCCCACTGGACAATCTATTCTCAGCCTTTTCTCAATGCTGGCAGAAGGACTGGGAGAGCGAGAAAGGAAGACCAGAAACCAGCACCAGCTCTGATGTCTCTCCACTGCCAGTGTTTGCTACGGTCACATATTCCCAGTCAGTTATTTATTTGAGTATACTGATTGCCTACAGGTCAGGGTGGCATACAGTCGATTATGGTATTTCTATTTCCCTTGTCCCTGAAGGGCTCACAATTTATGTTTTGGTACCTGAGGCAGAGGGTTAAGTCGCTTAACGAAGGCCAGAAGGACCACCTGTGGGACCAGAAACCCCAGTTTTTATGGCCCAAGGTTGGTGGTCTCGATTGGAATTCAAACCCTTGGTCCTCTGGCAACTTGCCTCAACCACTAGGCTGCACTGCTCCGTGTGAGCTAGCCACAGAGCCATAGGGCCAGGTGCAGCCTGTTACTTCCAAGGCAGAGACCTTGGGGAGGTTCCGTTCATAAGGATACGAGAAATGCCATACTGGGTCAGACCAAGCTCTTTCAGGTCCAGTATCCTGTTTCCTAGGGTAGCCAATCCAAGTCTTAAGGATCTGGCTGGTTTCCAAAAAGATGAATAGGCTACTCAATGCTTGTATCGGGGCAAGTGGTGGATTCATGTATGCTCATATTTTAAGGGTTCCGTTGCATGTACAACAGATGTGACACTCTGTTGGGTTGTGTGCCTTGTAGAACATCTTGAATTGGTGAAAGTTGGTATAAAAAAAAGTATATATCATTTTCCAGCTTCTCTCTAATAAAAGCTTATGGACCTTCCTCCGGGAGCTTGGCCAAAACCTTTGTTAAACTCCGCTACGTTCGGAGATCGTTTCGCGCAAGGCTCTTGAAGTACACAGGAGACCCAGTGGTTAATCAACCGACTGGAAATGCGAGCGATACGCCGGGCGTTGCAGGCATTCGAAGCTACGGTGACAGGTCGAGCGGTGCGAGTACTGTCCCACAACTCCGCAGCGGTGGCCTACATCAATCGGCAGGGCAGAACCGGAAGTGTGGCCATAGAGGCCGCGGCAGAAGGTCTGTGTGTGTGGATAGAGCTTTGGCTGCCACCGTTTTCGGTGGCGCATGTTGTGGGTAAGGACATTGTGACGGTGGATTTCCTCAGCTGGGTCCGAGTAGATGCCAGAGAATGGGAGTGGCATCCAGAGGTGTTCGCACAGATCTGTTGCATATGGGGACAGTCAATAATGGAACTCATGGCATTTTTTCACTCTGCGTAAATAGGTCGCTTCTTCAGCAGATGACGCAAAAGAAGGTTGGAAGGCATCAGCGCACTGTTTCAATGGCGTCCGTCGTCCGGTCTTCTCTATGTCTTTCCAACAGGGGCACTCATAGGTCGAGTGGTTCTGCGTATCGAAGCGCTTTGGGGAAACGTGTGGTTGGGGGCCTCGGGCTGGCCGAGGCACCCGTGGTATGCCTGCCTCATACGGTTGCTCAACGGGAATCCATGGAGTTTTTCGACATTGGAGATTCTGTTGCTACGGAGTTCCTTTCGAATGCCTCAGGTGCATCGGTTTTTATTATGGGGTGGCCATTGAAAGGGCAAGCTTAACGAAGAAGAGTTGCTCTACAGCAGTCTTTGCCACCTTGCCGCAAAAAAAAAAAAGTATACGTCCCTTGCATATGTGCGTATATGGCGCATCTTTGAGGATGGGTGCTCGTGGAGGCACGCTCACGTGACAAAAGTGTCAGTTCCCTTGGTATTACGTTTTCTGCAGGACGGGTTTGGTAAAGGCAGGTCCTGGACAGTTCAGTTATCAGCTCTGTCTTGCTATAGGGGCAAAGGACAGGGAGTGGCTCTCATGCACACGTCGATGTGGTACGCTTTCTCAGGCGGTTGCCAGACTGTAGCCCTGTCGTAGGATATTAATTCCACGGGGAAGCTCAAGTTGATTTTAGGAGCGTTAGCTAGCGTGCCATTGGGGCCCTTGCAACAGGTATAGGTTAAGGGTTTTGCCTTGAAGACGGTATGTTTGATGGTCATCTATTCGGCGAAGCGATTTTCAGAGTTGCAGGCGTTGACCTGTCAGGAATTGTTTTTTGTCTGTCTCCAGACAGAAGGTGGCCTGGCGGCTGGTTCCGTCATTGTTGCCAAAGGTGGTTTCTACGTTCACCTAACTAAAATTTCTCTCTTCCAGCGCTAGGTGCGGCGGAGGGGAGCGTATTGAACCATAGCTTGCGCTGTTTGGACGTCAAGAGAGCGCTGCGGCAGTGTTTAAAGGTTTCAGAAACTTTCGCAAGGCAGATCGTCTCTCTTTGGGGTGTTCGGAGGGCTCCGCAAAGGGAAGCGGCGGCGAAGGAGTCCATTTCTGGATGGATTGGAGCGGCGAGTGCGTTGGCTTATCTTCTACGGGACCATACAGTCCCAGGGAGCTTACAAGCTCACTCTACCAGAGTGCAAGTGTCTTCTTGGACGGAGCACAGTTTGGTTCCGCCAGTGGACATCTGTAGGGAGGCCTCTTGGTTGTCTCTCCATACTTTCAGTAAGCACTACCGCCTAGATGTTCTGGCAGCTAAGGATGCCATTTTCAGGGAGGCGGTGTTGAGATCCAGCTGGAAAGGTCCCTCCCAATGATTACTGCTCTGATACATCCCAGAGGTTGAGGACTAAACTGGTGGAATGATAAGGAAATAGGAATTACACTTACTTGGTAATTGTGGTTCCTTGAGTGACTCCAGTTTAGTCCTCATTCCCACCCGGGGATGGGGTCTTAGCAGTGGTTTTTCTGTTGGGGGACGTGCAAGGTTAAAAGTGGATATAGGCCTTCACTAGTGTTCAGTCGTTTTGATGCTTCCATTTGTTTTGCGCTATATTGTTATATTATTATATTATGATATTGTTATATATTGTTATATATATTGCTATATTGCTCTGGATTGTTTAGGGCTAGGCATTCAATGGAAAGGAGAGCATGCAGGAAGCAGTCCCTTTCCTTCTGGAAGGGGAGTAGTAGGTAGATAGGTTATATGTTCTGCCTGCCATTGAATATAATGTTAAGTTTAAAAAAAAATGTTACAGATTTTATGCTCCTTTGAGTCTGCTTTGTCAATAGTTCACTGGGGGCTGATGGGAGAGACTAGCAGGCTATATCCAGTGATGTCATGAGTTTTTGACATGCCCAGTCTCAAGCTGCAGGAGGAGGTTCACTACCCAGAGGTTGAGGACTAAACTGGAGTCACTCAAGGAACCAGAATTGCCAGGTAAGTGTAATTCCTATTTTGGCACATACTTTGGTTGTGCCCACAGCACGATGCCTTCAAAACAGTGCATGCTGCTGATCTGCTAATGACTTTCTAATATTGTTATTTGGATGGATAAGGGATAATTGTATATGTCTTTTGTGCAAGTATGTGTTCGCATATGCGCATAGAAGATCTTTTATAAAATACCAGCTGGTTTAAATGTGCAAGCCTTGTCAAAAAGACACGCACTTTGCTGGTAGGCATGGCTGGGAGCATGGTTTCAGTGGAACATGGGCAGAGTTTGCAAGTACATGCTTCTTAGTTTTCACACATTTATCTTAATGGGGATTTTTAGTGCCCTCTGACTTGATTTAATGCACATTAAATGACAAATTAAGGCATGCGGCATCAATGAGTGTGCGTTAAATGCATGTCTCTAAGGCCAAATAGATGCCTACTTAGGCACTATTTTATAAAGACACATAGGCGCCTATGTGTCTTTATAGAATACTGGTGTAAGTGGCTGAAATCACGCTTTGAATGCAGGCATGGACATTTATACCCGCTCAAGAGGCATTATTTTTCCTGGAATAATGCAGCTTGCAAAGAGAAAAGCGCTATTATTCGGTTTGCATAATAATGAGGTGGTTTGAGTGCATTTGGATGCTTTGCATCTCTTCATTATTTTACTCACCTTGCACTGCCAAAGCATATATTAAGGACAAATAAGGCTTGCTTTTATTTAACATGTGTTAAATGGCAAAAATTGTGCATTATTCCCTTTATGCACTTCAATAACTACTCCTTTCAAATAGCCTGATATTATCCATATCTTTTTTGAAAATATACAGGCCAATTTGGCATTCACTGGTTGCTGGCAAACATATAATTGGCTTTAAGTATTGGCCCCATACTTTACAAATAGGCATAATAGCTAGGATTTGTTTTACTGAGATCAGCAAATCCTTACTTAGTTAAGCTCTAAACCCAGTAATTCAGATCCCATTCATCTAACCCTGCAGGAGATGAAAGTTCAGAGGATGGAAAGAGGTCTGAAACTATCAGAAGGAATAAACTTCTGGAAATCAGGTTGAGCCTAACTAAGGAAGGAGATTGCATCATACTTCTGGGAAACATTCTGCTTCCAGGCTTGATAGTTGTTGCTACCTTTTTCTAAATTTGACTCATTGATGCTCTTTGTACAGGAAAAAAGAACAATAGTTCAGAATCTTTTGTGTATTAAGGTTCACAAATCAACTGAAGGGTGGTCTTCACTTATTAGTGCTCCAAAAAGTGGTATGTGGAGTAAATACACTTTGGGGTATGTTTACTAAAACCCCGGTAATGTGCGGGCCGAACTAGTGTGCGGGTGCCATATAAGGAGTGGGTGTTTCTTTCTGAAAAAGAAAAACTGGGATTTAAATATGCGCTAAGGTGCGCGGCGCCCATGTGTCGAGGAAGACTAAGATGAAGCCTTGTTGTACATTCTTTATACCTTGAATAAGTCTGTTGATGAGGAGGGTTTCAACTCCATGGTGAGGGCAGAATCCATGTTGCTGGAGATCAAGTGGAGCATATTTGTCAATGTGATTTTAAAGCTGTTGGTGGACAACCTTTTCTGTAATTTTGGCCATGAAGGGATGGCTGGCAATCGGTCTGTATGAAGTTGGTTCCATTGGTCTGAGTTTAGGGTTTTTTTAGGGTGGGACGTATGGATGAGATCTTTATGCTGTCAGGCATGTAATCTTGGGCTAGAGACATTTGGGTGATTTTTGTGAGCATCAGGCTGTTCTTTTTTGGCTGCCTTGATCCAAGTTGCTGGGCATGGGTCGAGAGAAGATGTTGGGTATTGAGGGAGGTAATGATAAATTCAATGTTGTTGCTGCTGATGGAGTCAAAGGAAGACCAGATAGTGCTGATAAAAGACTGATTTGGGGGGGGGGGGGGTGTCGCATAGATTGGGTTGGCTTTGAAGCTGATTATAGTGATTAGCTAGCTGCTGGGGGTTGATGGGTGTGTTTGGGGTGGTCTTGGTGGAGGCTCTAAAAGGTCATGTAAAGGTTGTGATCTGCGGTGTGTCTGGATTTCCGCCTTTCGTAGGTGATTTTTCGGAGTTCAGGTGTGTACCATGGGGTTCTTGGTAGTTTGTTGTTTTTGTGTAGTAAGGGGGTTGATGCACCTGAGGCTTTATTGATTGTGTTCTTCCATTTTGTTATGTGGGTTTCCAAATAATTTGTGTCCTCGTCAAGGGAGGGAAGGATGCTATTGATGAAGTCCTCTTTGTTGAACTGCTTGAATCTTCTTTTTATTTGCTGTGGTGGTGCTTGGGTATCAATTTGATAGATGGAAACTTATGAGGCTGTGATCAGACCATGGGACTGTCAGGATTTGTATAGGGTGGGGAGGGGGGTTGTTTGGATTATGTGTTTGTTAAGGAAGATCAGATCAAGTATGTTACCTTTGTTCTGTAGGTAAGTAGTTTGTTTGTGATGGTGAGGGTGTCTGTTCCATTTGTACTCTCGATGGACTGGGCGTGGAAGTTGTGGTGGGATTTGGTTAGCATGAGACTCCTCCTCCTCTCCAGTGGGATCTTGAGCATCAGAAGAGGTTGAATTCATGGGGTGTGAGTTAGTTCATTAATACTAAGTCTGTTTCAGATAGCCAGGATTCAGTTATGCAGAGCATGTCAAGGTCATTGCTTATGAGGAGGTCTCTGATTTGGATCTTGTTCTTGATGGAGCGTGTGTATGAGCGTGCATTTGAGTGTGTATGTGGATTTAGTGGGATGTGGGTTGTGTTTGTTAGCGGGGAGCAGGTAGATATGTGTGTCAGGTGGCGAGCATTTCTTTGCCTGGTGTGGGCATGGTATGGATTGGGTGAGAGGTTGAAAGTATGAGGTGTGTATGTTAAGTAATAGTTGGTGAGCAGGTAGATATTGGAGGTGGCGGCTAGCATCAAGAGAGCTAGAAGGGTATACAGGGACCATTGTCTTCTTGATGTAAAGTGGGATAGTTTATATGTCTTCGAGTACTTCTTTAGAGGGTTGTGGTGAGATAGTGTGTTGGTTGATTTTATGAAGAGGAGTTGCAGCCTTCCTGTTGGCTGTGGTGTTGGAGAGAGATGCAGATGATGTGTTTCAGGAGTGCCTTGTTATTGACTGATAATAAGGCCTCTGAGGGGATGAGGCTTATCGGTATCTGTGGATCCTGTTGAATGCTGATGATTAATGCTATGTCTTTTCTAGCCAAATGATTGGCGCTCTATTTTCCTTTCCCTAGCAGTACCTACCTGTTATTACAAGTTTGTAAACCGCTCTTTGCCTTTGGTTCGAGCAGTATATTACGTTTTTGAATAAAGATAAGAAAGGTTGAAGTGAGGATGGTATGCTTATGTATAGTGCTGAGATGGTGTATATGAACGTCAGTTGGTGGTGAGGTCTTTGAGGAGATAGAGCTTACCGATGCTGGGAGATGGTGCGCGGTAGTCAGGTTGGAGAGAATTTGCAGAGAATTTGCAGTAATCCAGGCCCGGATCTCTGACTGCCTATCCAACATGGCTGCCTGAATGTCTCACCACCATCTGAAACTGAACATGGCCAAAACTGAGATCCTTATCTTTACCCCTGAACCCACCTCCCCCCCTTCCTCCTTTCTCTATTTCTATGGATAACACTGCACGCCTTCCTGTTTCCTCAGCTCTCAATCTTGGGGTCATCTTTGATCTACTCTCTCTTTCTCTGCACACATCCAATAGATAGCTAAAACTTGCCGTATCTTTCTCCCCTTCAATGCATTCAAAACTCAGCTGCATGGCTTATCTTCTGCTAGTGCTGCTATGCTCATGTGACCCCTTTTCTCAAGTCACTTCACTGGCTCCCTATTCGTTTCTGCATCCAGTTCAAGCTTCTACTTACTTACAAGTGCATTCATTCAGCGGCTCCTCACTACCTTTCCTCTCTTATCTCACTCTAGACTCCTCTTCGGGAGCACCTCTCCTCAGGCAGATCCCCTTTATCTGTGCCCTTCTCTGCCACTGCGAACTCCAGACTTCATCTATGCCACCTTACTGCTCCATATGTCTGGAACAAACTACCAGAGCTGGTGCGTCAGGTTTCTTCTCAGACACTATTCAAATCCAGGCTAAAACCCCACCTCTTTGAGGCTGCTTTTAGATCCTGATGCCCCTCATTCTCTTGTTCATTACTTATGTGTATCTTACCATACTGTAGTCCCCAGTTTTGCAATGTTTTTTTCATCTTGATTAGATTGTAAGCTCTGATGAGCAGGGACTGTGTCTTACATCTTTATGTACAATGCTGTGTATGTCATGTAGCGCTTATACAAATAGTAGTAGTAGTAGTAGCAGTAATAGAGTAAGCGATTTTCAAAGGGAAAGTATGCAGTTACTTTCTCTTTGAGAACTGGTGCAGAGTCTTCAAGTACAGATACCTGCAGAGTTCACAACTACCCACATAGTTCAGAAATCTGGTTTCTGTATGTTTACTAAGAATGTATACATTTTTTGGTGTTTAAAATCCATTCAATTTATACTAAATCCTTTTGCATTATAACTTTTAAGGAACTAGTAGATGTTTATAATTTTTTAAGGGGAAATTTCTTCAAATGAGTTAGTTTAGTGCATATCAGGACAGTCATGAACTTCACGTCTAAGCCAGGTTATGTGGAGTATAATCTCAGTCTCTCAAATTTGCTGCTACATAATGTCTGGCATAGTACTTGCATTGTGCGAAAGAAAGCCTCCTTCTAGAGTTTAAGCTCTGCATGGTCCCTGAGGCTGCATTTACTGCCCTGTTACTATTTCCTGCCTCTCAATTGTTATCATTGGTGAACGTTATCCAGTTACAGTATTTAGTGGCATGTTGTTGTTGTTAAGTGCCGTCAAGTCAGTGTTGACTCATGGCGACCCTCTGGATGGTTGTCCTAAACTGTGCTCGGTCATCAGTCAGGCAGCTCATTGTTGACAGAATGGCACCCATAGCTGCTGTTATTGTATTGATCCATCTTATTGCTGGCCTTCCTCTTTTGTGTTGACCTTCTACCTTGCCAGCATGATAGAAACAGAGAAAAATGACGACAGAAAAAGACCACATGGCCTATCTAGTCTGTCCTTCCATATCAACAACTGCAACAGTCCCCTTTGTTCCTTTAGAGATCCTCTGTTTATCCCATGCTTTTTTGAATTCAGATACTGTCCTCATCTCTACCACCTCCACTGGGAGACTATTCCACAGATCCACCACTCTTTCCGTAAAGAAATATTTCCACATATCACTCTTGAATCTATCCCCTTTCACCCTCATCCCATGTCCCCTCATAGCAGAACTTGCTTTCAATCGAAAGAGGCTCTCCCCCTGTGCATTTATGCCACGGAGGTATTTAAACATCTCAATCATATCACCTCTATCCCGCCTTTCATCTAAGGTGTACATATTAGGATCCTTAAGTCTATCCTCATATGCTTTATAATGAAGACCACTAGCCATTTTAGTAGCCACCCTCTGTACTGACTCCATCCTGTTTATATCCTTTTGAAGGTGCGGTCTCCAGAATTGCACACAATACTCCAAATGAGGTTGCACCAAAGACTTATACAGAGGCACTGTCACCTCCTTTTTTCTGCTAGCCATTCCTCTCCCTATGCACCCAAGCATCCATCTAGCTTTTGCTGTCATCTTTTCTACCTGTTTAGCTACTTTAAGATCATCAGACACAACTACGCCTAGGTCCCATTCTTCTTTAGTGAACAAAAGTACTTCACTCCCTATACTATATTGCTCCCTTGGATTGCTGCAGCCCAAATGCATGATCTTGCATTTTTTAACATTAAATCCCAGCTGCCAAATTCTAGACCATTCTTCAAGCTTAGCTAGATCCCTTCTCATGTCTTTCTCTAATGATCTCTCTCTTCGCATGATGTGTCCAAAGTATGAAAGTTGAATTCTTGTCATCAGAGCTTCTAAAGAAAGCTTAAGTTTGATCTCCTCTAGTACTGACAAGCTTGTTCTTTGGGCAGTCCATCGTATACATAGTATTCATCGCCAGCACCGTAATTCAAAGACATCAATTTTCTTCATGTCTGTCTTTTTCACTGTCCAACTTTTGCATCCATATGATGTTATTGAAAATACCATGGCTTGAATGAAACAAATCTTTCTATGGAGAGAGACATCTCTGTCCTTGAGAATCTTGTCTAGGTCCTTCATAGCCATTCTGCCAAGAGCAATGCATCATTGGATTTCTTGACTGCTTGTGGTTTCTTTATTGATAGTTGATCCAAGTAGGTTAAAGTTGTCCACAATTTCAATTTCTTCTCTGTCAATGATGAACTTATTGATTTTGCCAGATGTCAGGATCTTTGTCTTCTTCACATTGTGGTGTAGGCCCATTTTAAGACTATGGGGTATGTTTACTAAACCGTGGTAACGTAGCAGCGGCTACGTTAACACGCGTTAACTTTACCAGATGCAACGTTAACGCGCGTTAACGTCTCCAGCTGCGGTACGTCCCTCACAGGGTGGAGAGAGGGCGGAGAGAAGGGGGTCAATGGGTGGGGAGTGGGCAGGGAGAGGCTCCTGCTACACTAACGTGGGGAACTGAAGGGTCGAACATTACCGTGAGTGAAAACCTGTCATTAGATGCACATTTGCAGGAGAGAGAAACCATTTCAGTCTCAGAAACCATTTCAGGATCTAAAAGCATAGGGAGGGAGCCTAAGAAAAGTGATAGTAGTGCTCCATTTGCAGCAACAGCATAGTGCCCAAGTATGAAAGGCCACTATGGTGATGGTGAAAATGGGGCATAGAGGGCTGCAGGCAGGACATGCAGTGGGGGCAGCTGGGGCACAGGGCCGACTAGGCCGTCACCTAGGTGGCACATAGGAACACAGACACTGGAAATCAGCAACACAGCAGCTGACCAAGGCCAAACATGCCCAGTAGTCTGTGTTCCACAGTGTCCCGTCCAGGGGACATTACCCAGCAAGTACCCCAAAGGTCACACAGGTACCACTATGCCTGTAAAAGGGCAATCAGTGCACATCTGGGGACCACTCTAACAAGGGTCCACAGACCTTCCCCAGGATGCGTCCTAAACAATTCGTAAACCCAGCTAACTGAACACCCTTTACTGTAGCCCCTAGTAAGGCATTGCAGGGTGTGACCACACATTGTCTGAAACATATATACACCCAGTAGTCCAAACTGGGTACACCGTACCTGAGGTGCATGCCCTTGCCTGTCCACAGTCTGCTGTCGCAACACAATCTACCTACATCTACCTGGTCCACCCTAGCCAATAGTTGCCAGAGCACCAACCTGACATCCCCCCAGCCATCTCTCCCCCATGTGGAAGGGACATAACATTGGTAGATGGTGATGTGTGGATGTCCATGTATGCCTCCCCACCCCAGACCCTGCACCCTAGGCGCCACCTACCTGCACAGTGGATGGCCTGGGACTGCGCACTACCAGCACCGACAGCATATGGGCATGTCAGCATGGTAGGGAGGTATGTGTTGGTGCTGGAGGGGGCAGTGGCACCTGCCTGCAGTGGACCTCGGCCATGCCCTGTTCCAGTACGTGGCGTTGAGTGCAACAGAAAAGGTCTGTCTGATGAAAAGTAAAGGTGGCCCCAGGGACTGTCGTGCTTCTGTGGCAACAGTGTAGTGCAGTACACACAGCCAGTGTGTCCTGGAGCAGAGGGTCACAGGTACAGGTCCCAGCTTTGGATCCTGCAGAGCATGTCCCTATCTTTTACCCTGCAATGCAGATACAACATCACAATGTGCAATCCCCGAAGCAGCAGCCAACAGGGGTACAGACACCCACTCACCCAGGCTCCACTATCCAAAGCTTCATGGAGAGTCAGGCTGTTGGCTCCAGCACAGAGCTGCAGTTATCATCTGAGCACTACTACTAGCTTCTGCACACCTTAGCAATGCCGGCACTGTGATCAGGACCAGTGTGGTTGGCAGGGCTGCCAACCACCCCTATCACTGCACAATGCTGCAATAGGAGTGTGTGTGTGTGTGTGTGTGTATGTCTATTCATTCTTCTGTCCTGCCTACTCCTCACTGGGCCCACAATGCTTACACTGTTTCCAGCATCAGCCTGCAAATGTGCATAATGAGGAGCAAGGTATTGTGGATATGGGCCAGACAGGGCAAACTGGGCAGGATGCATCTGCACATGGTGTAAGGCAATGGCTGAGAAATTGTAGTGCCCAACCACCACCTGCATGGACAAGGTGGCCGCATCATGTCTTGCTGGGAGGACACACTCACTCTGACCGAGCAGTGACCATGGCACGGCTATGTTCCCACATATGCCTATAATGGTGTGTACCTATCAAACAGGGAAACAGAGACCAACAAACAAAATTTTTGTTGGAACGTTCACCATGAAGAATTCACTTCCTCTCGAGGTGAAATGTTCCTATTTTATCTTTTTTTGTGGAAAACCACAGTAAATGTGACCTTGAGGGAAGCTCTCCCCCAACATCAAATATCTTGAAATAGTAATAGGGAATTGATATATCACTTAGCTGAAGCGGAATTTGCGAATCCAACCTCTCAGGGTTCCCCAGCTTTCACCACACAATAGTGTAGCACCGCCAGATTAAAAGTCCAACCTGTGAGGAATATATCGCTGCTCTTCCCCGC
This sequence comes from Ichthyophis bannanicus, assembly GCA_033557465.1. Taxonomy (NCBI): domain Eukaryota; kingdom Metazoa; phylum Chordata; class Amphibia; order Gymnophiona; family Ichthyophiidae; genus Ichthyophis; species Ichthyophis bannanicus. The sequence continues at coordinate 342,764,429 of CM066035.1, forward strand.
TGTTGTTCGCGGCAACACCACCAAGATGAACTTCGTGGTCTGGTGTTATTTAAATCCAATTCGCGGCAACACCACCAAGACAAACTTCGTGGTCTGGTAACCCAACGTTGTGTTTCCGGCCATAGACATTCCTGGCCCTTCTTCAAACCATGTCGCTCACTATGTCTATGGCCGGAAACACTATGTCTATGGCCGGAAACACAGCAATCTGATGCAGCTGTTACCATACTTAAGACTCTGCCAGGAAATTTGGAAGGCAACATCATGTCCAACTGCCTGGAAAAGATCTGTGTTTATATGAATACTAAAGAAAGGTGATTCAACTCCTTCATTTGCTACTACACTAATTCTCTAAATATTTTCTTTGACAAATTTTGCTTTTGTTTGATTGAGCAGTAATTATGCTTAAGGTAATGTTACATTTTGACTGCTCTCTTTTATAAAAAAAAAGAAATTTCTTTCCTCCTAAATTCATTTGTATCTTTTTATATAAACTTAGTATTGAACTTCCCTTGCAGTAGCACAGAAAGAAAAAGCATTTCATGGTTGCTTGCAGGGAATTATTTATAGTGGATTCTTCTTTGGAAGACAGAGTCTAGGACTGGTTGATATATTGTATCTGGATTTTTAGAAAGCCTTTGACAACGTCTGTTATGAGAGACTCTTGAAATTAAAAAAGTCATGGGATGCGAGGCACTGTCCTATTGCGGATTGGGAACTGGTTAAAATATAAAAAAACAGAGAGGGCTAAATGGTCAATTATTTCAATAGAGAAAGGTGAATAGAGGGTTCTGTGCTGGGCCCACTGATTTTTAACATATTTATAAATGACCTAGAAATGGGTACAACAAATGTAGTGATCAGATTTGCAGACGACACACAATTATTCAAAGTTGTTAAATCACAAGAGGATTCTGAAAAATTGCAAGAGGACTTTGAGAAACTGGGTGACTTCACATCCAAATGGCAAGTAAAATTCAATGTGGTCAAGTGCAAAGTTATGCACTTAGAGAAGAACAATTCAAACTACAGTCACACAATGCAAGGTTCCACATTAGGAATCACCACCCAGGAAAAGGATCTAGGTGTCATCGTGGATAATACATTGAAACGCTCTGCCCAGTGTGTAGCAGCAGCCAAGAAAACAACTAGAATGATAGGATTCATAAGGAAAGGAATGGAGAATAAAACCATGGATACTATAATGCCTTTGAATCACTCCATAGAGTGACCGCACATTGAATATCGTATGCAGGGCCGGGCCTTCCACTAGGCAGGCTAAGTGGCTGCCTAGGGTGACAGTCCTTGGTGGGTGGCACAGCAGCTTTGTGCCTCCGCTTTGGAGACTGCTCTTCAATGCGACTTTCTGTCGCAGGGGGCGTCAGAAGCGGCAGACCGTGAATGCCAAAGCAAATGGTTTGCTGCAGGCACCAAAGTGGTTTCACAAAGCTGCCACTTTCAAACTGCCACCGCCACCATTGCCAGCCCCCCAGAAGATGGAAATAGTGGTGGTGAAGGCAGCAGCAACATCAGCAGGGGGCTGTGGCATGGCTGGGCTCCTGCTTGGGGAGGCAGAAACCCTTGGGCCAGTGCTGATTGTATGTAATTCTGGTTGCCATATTGTAAAAAGGAAATAACGGAAATAGAAAAGGTACTGAAAAGAGCAAACAAAGCGGATAGAAGAATACTCCTATGAGGAAAGACTTAAAAGACTGGGGCTCTTCAGCTTGGAAAAGAGAAATAGGGGAAATATGGTAGAGGTCTATAAAATGAGTGGAGTAGAATGGGGAAACGTAGATTGGTTGTTTACTCCTTCAAAAAGTAAAAAGACTAGGGGGACACACACTAAAATTACAGTGTAGCACATTTAAAACAGATTGGAGACAATATTTTTTTCACTCAACACATAATCAAACTCTGGAATTCGTTGCCAGAGGATGTAGTAAAAGCTGTTAGTGTAACTGGGTTTAAAAGAGGTTTGGACAAGTTCCTAGAGGAAATGGCCATAAACTGTTATTAAAGTGGACTGGGGAAGTCCATTGCTTACCCCTGGGATAAGTAGCATGGAATCTGTAACCTGACAGACACTTGTGACCTGAATTGGCTACTGTTGGAAACAGGATGCTAAGCTCGATGGACCTTTGGTCTGACCCAGTATGGCAAATCTTATGTTCTTATGATACATTGAAATCCTTTTCTCAGTGTGCAGTGATAGCCAAGAAAGCTAATTGAATGCTAAGAATTCTAAGGTAAGGAATGGAGAATGAAATAAAGGGGTATGTTTACTAAACTGCGGTAATCGTGAATAACACACGTAACGTACACTTAACCATCGTTCGCATGTCATAACGCGCATTCTGACGTGCGAACGATCGTTAAGTGTACGTTACGCGCGTTAACCGCAGTTAACGATCGTAAACCCCCGTGGCGCTTTAAAACAGCGCAGAAGGTGGAGAGTGGGCGGAGAGAAGGGGTCAATGGGCGGAGAGTGGGCGGGGAGAGGCTCCCCTCACACTAACGCGCTGAATTTCAGAGCTCAATTCCAACGCGAATGAAAACCTGTCTTTAAAGGCATATTAAAGGGAAGAGAAACCATTTCCGTCAGCAATGTACAGCAAAACCGGGGAAACCTACAAAACGTGAGCAGTGTGATACATGTGCACTGAACAAAATAGCAAATAGAAATGGAAAAAGACCACAACAAAATCCTAAAAAACTATAATCCAGCTGGTCAACAGTGATATTAATGGGCAACCATACAAAACACTCCCAGGAAATCTCCATATAAAAGAAATGAGTTTTGGAAGGGTCCACGTAGCGTAGACCCTTCCAAAAATCATTCCCTAATTCTAATTATGACCGTTCCTGGGAGTGTTTCCTATGGTTGCCCATTAATATAACTATTGGCCAGTGTGGGTATGTTTCCATCCCCTTATTCCGAGGTCATATTCGGGGTTTATGTGCACCTATGTCTCCATACAAGGTGAATGAGCCCACAGTAATAATGTGCAGAGCAGGGTTTCGGGCTCTCTCGGCCAGGTGTCCTATCTCCAGGGACTGCACTGTCTCAGTGGCCACAGTGTGGTGCAGTGGACACAGACAGTACCTGTAGGACCAGAGGGTCACAGGTTCAAAGCCCAGCTGGGGCTACGTCACATCCAGTCCACATATTTTTCCAATAACTGTACCGTGATTGTAATGACAAACCTTTATTGCTGAGAACATACGCATGGTTAATACGCCTATATTTTACCCCACCGAGCACAGACACCATAAACAGGTGCATTACCTAGAGCAGAGTCTCCCAAATGCAGTCCTGGAGGGCCACACCATTCAGGTTCCATGCTGCCGCGAATAAAGATGCCTGTGCTGCATATCTATGCACCACCCCCATGGTATGCAGATGTAGCTCATGCATATTTATGAGGGACAGCATGAAAACCCGATCAGTGTTTGGCACACCAGGACTGGTGTTGGGAACCGCTGCCGTAAAGCAGCAGCCAACAGGGCCAGACACACCCACACCCACAGGCCCCATTGGCTCATGCCTCCTGGAGAGGCAGGACATTGGGCCCTGCGTGCATCTCCCAATGCTACCACATGCATACCCCATCAATGCCACCCTACACCTGGGTATACGGTACACACCTATCAAATGTTTCCTATGAGCACTGGCAGATAGCAAGTCCTACGTTAAGCACAGGTTGCTCATTGAGCTCCATCATAACAATCTGTCTGATGTCAGCGGTGTGTGCTACAGGTCAGGTCTCTGACAGTGTTTACCACCCTGCGGAGTGACACCCAACAGTATTGCGTACCATATCCATGCCTGTACTGTGCCCAGGACTGGTGTGGTGGGCAGGGCTGCTGATCCCCTCTACAGTAGCACAATGCTTGCATAGGTGTCGGAGTGTGTGTCTGTCTCTACAGTGTGTGGTGGCTGCAAACACCTTCCACTGCCCACACTGCCAGCACTGTTGTCAGTATTGGCCTGCCACTGTGCATAATGAGGATCAAGGTACCATGGGTATAGCCCAGACAGGGTGGCCTGGGCAGGCTGCATCTGCACAGCGCATAGGGCACTGACTGCGGCATATTAGTGCTCGGCCACCACCTACACAGACAGGGTGACCGCTGTATGTCCTGCAGGGAGATCAATGTCACCCTGACTGTGCAGTGACCACAGCATGGCTAGGCATCCCCATAGTGCTATATGGTATTTCTCTCATGTGATAGATATGGGTTTCCTTTTGGGGCCCAGTCACTGATTTATCTGCTTGCTGTGTATGCTGACATCCCAGTTCTGGGTGCATGCATCTCCACTGGGCACATGCACTATTGACTAACTAGCAGACTGTTTGTAGCTGGTATGTGTCTTGGTGGAGTGGCTTGCAGGGTGCAGTGGCTGATGGCTTGCAGCAGGAGAATATCAGATAGTGGTGGGGTGCAGCTTGCCATATCCAGGCCTACTGTCTGTCTGCTATTGTATTTATGGATGTGTATGGAGCTGCATTGACTGTCCTGTGGGGTGTCTGTTCCTCAGCAGGACCGGGGTTGATGTTCCCCTCTACTGCCACCTTTGCAGGGAGGTAGAATATGGATCTATTGATAGGAGACCCTGTTTGCCACCCTCGGCCCTGGGGGAGGGGGTGGTGGTACATGGGCCACCTAGGGGTCCATGGGGGCTACACTGACTGAAACAGACAGAGATATCCAAGGTGTTTCTGCAGAAACTACCTATCGCACACATTAACACTGCTTTGGACCTGTGCCATGGCCTCTTTCAGCCATGGACGTTGCAGTGGACCTGGTGCTGGGCGCCTCACTGCACCCTCAGGGTGAGCACATTACCCACACAATGTGACGGTGTGTAGCTAGTCTGTGCCGGTACAACACACGGTCAGTACCCCCTACCAGGCCGAGGTGCTGTGGGGGTGCACATGGTCACTTCCCCCTACCAGGCCGAGGTGCTGTGGGGGTGCATTCCCCATGGTGTGTATCTGTGGACAGCTGATTTGCATGTGCAGTGCATCATGGGTGTGACTGGCACAATCCAACCCTGGGAAAATCCAGCACCTGCTCAGAGGCTCTGATAAACCATAGGCTGTCACACGTACATCTGTTAGCATAATGCATAGGTGCAAGACACCCTAAAGAGTCTGTAATATAAGGTGCCCACGCTGGTAAAAACACACGTACCCACGCACGATTGTACGCATGCACCAATGCACGTAGCTACGCACGGGGCTACGCCCGTACCAACGCACGCAGCCACGCACGCACCAACGTACGTGGCTACGCACACTGCGAGGGTGTGTTTCTGACACCACTACTCAACGTAAAGAAAAACATGCCTCCTCATTCCCTATGTAATGTACAGGGTGATGCCTGGGCCAGCCTTCTGCTTTAGGCACACTGGGGACTCGAACCCATGCTGCCTGTAACAGCGGTCAGTACCGTAACCATTGTGCTACAGCTCTGTATCAGTGATTTGTGTCTGTACGCCTTCTTACGATTAACGCGCAGTAACGCGCCACGGCGCCCTGTAACGCTCGTTAGTTTTTGGAACGCGCGTTAGTGTTAATGATGTACCGCCCATGTCCTTATTTGGGGTTTCTGTCACTACCGCGGCTCCTAACGCGAATTGCACTAACGCAGTTTAGAAAACATACCCCAAAGGCTCCTATGGGTAGTGCCGTTCAAAAATCACAGATAAGTCCCTAACGTGCCCAGATACTATGTGGTTAGCATCGGGGCATGTTAGGGAGTTCAGAGGCAGAGGAAAGGGCTAAACGGGAAGCAGTGATTTTCGATGCTACCCTTTTAGCCCTCTGCATCTTAAAGATAGGTAAGGAAAAGCCTTGCTTATCTTTAAGGCGCAGAGGGCTAAGTGGGTAGCATCAAAAATCGCTGCTACCTGCTTAGCCTCAGCGGCTGTCTGCGCATCCAGCATAATCCGGATTTTCACTTTCACCACCACGGAAGTGAAAATCCGGGTTAAGGGGGTCGGCAGGCAGATTATCTGCCGTGGCAGCGCATTTCCTGCCTAATTAAAAATGGGGCCCCATATCTATAAAAGAGCTATAGCAGAATTAGAGAAGGTACAGAGAAGGTGACCAAAATGATAAGGGGGATACACTATGAGGAAAAGCTTACACAGTTAGGGCTCTTTAGCTTGGGGAAAAGATGACTGAATGGAGATATGATAGAGGTCTGTAAAATAAGGAGTGGAGTGGAATGAGTAAATATGAATCGTTTGTTTGCGCCTTCATAAAGTACAAAGACTAGGTGACACACAATGAATCTACAAAATAGTACATTTAAAACTAATCAGCAAAAATATTTTATTTTATTCATTGCCCAATTAAGCTCTGGAATTTGTTGCTGGAGGATGTGGTAAATGCTCTTAGTGTAAATGGGTTTTAAAAGGTTTGGACAAGTTCCTGGAAGAAAAGTCTATAAACCATTTTTAAAGTGGACTGGGAGAAATCCACTGCTTATCCCTGGGATAAGCAGCATGGAATCTGTCTACCTTTTGGAATCCTACCAGGTACTTGTGACCTGCATTGGCCACTGTTGGAAACAGGGCTTGATGGATCTCTGGTGTGACCTAGTATGCAATCAGACCTACCACCAGCAAAACTGCCACACAAACAACCACAGCCATAAAGAGAGAGAGGTCTAGCTGGAATGGAAGGACAAGGAGGTAGGACTAGAGAAAGAGTATGTAGACAGAGATGAAAAGGGCAAGAGAAAAGAAAGGACGTGATGGGCAAAGTGCAGAGGAGAGGTTCTAAAACTAGTGTGGGATTAGAAAGGAGGGTAAGAGAAGGCAGAGGACAAGGAAATATGAAGAGGAACATTAACTGACCGCAAACTCTCAAGCATTCCACTCCTCCCATCTCACTTCCTTCATCCCTCCCTCTTTCCAGTTTGACCCCCTTATTGTCCATTCCTCTATTCTTCCTCCTTCCAGACAGTGTCAACCCTCCCTCCACCCCCCTCCCCCGAGCACGTCTAGTCATTCAGTGCTGCCCCATTCACAACGACCCACTCATGGACAGCAAAAATAGTCTCTTAAATTTATTCATATAGCTATAAAGATAACAGCTAAATTGGCTATCCATGTGAAGGCACATTTTAAAAAGGACGTCCAAGTTGTAATAAAACATAACTTTTTATACAATAACAGACTCCTCAGTGAAGCAAAGGGTTAACTTTAATTACATTCTTGCATTCTTGGTGCCTGACTGAACAGATACATTTATCCTATGTTTCACAGTTCTTTTATAGTACACTATGTCCTCTCCCTCTTCCAGCATGTCTATAACTCATTGGTTATTACTGTCTCACTCCACTTCTTTGCACTTCCACACCTGTGGCAGGCTATGTGTTACTAGCCATGTAGCCTGTCCTTCCAGGATGTAGACATACAACAAAGGGAGTCAGAAAGTCAATACATGCAAAATTATATTACAGAGTAGTAGATGAGTGGAATACAAGAATTATATTACATTGTAAAATTAACATATCACATTTGTCTATATCAAACCCTTCACTCTTTCTTTTTAGAGTTTTCTTGTTACTTTTTACATTTACTCTACAATTCCATAGGAAGATTCTAATTTAGATAACATCCTTCCTGACTCTATCTCTTCCCCTTTATTGTCCATTAATAACATTGCACCCTTGTGCACTGGAGATGATACAATCATTTGTTTAGTACGTGCCGTTTCTATCAATCTTTGAGTTAGCCCTCCTATACACGGTATTATGCAACACCCCACCGTAATTAATACTCCAGTTACAACAAGTACAGAAGTAAATATAGATACTACCACCCCTTTCCACTTCCCAAACCATGACTCCAACCATCCAATGAAAGAGGTATCTGTACCTGAATTTTCTGCCAATTCCTCTGCCAAGCTAGTTAGTTCTCGCAGGGCTTTAGTGATAATGCTATCAGGGGCCGTATTATTGAGGATGAACATACATTTCCCCCCCAACATCACACACACGCCCACTTTTTCAACCACCATCATATTTACATAAGAACTTAAGATATGCCATACTGGGTCAGACCAAGGTCCATCAAGCCCAGTATTCTGTTTCCAACAGTGGCCAATCTAGGTCATATGTACCTAGCAGTTTCCCCAAGAGACACAAGTTCCACAGTTTGATTACACGTTGAGTGAAAAAATATTTTCTTTTATTAGTCTTAAATAGTTTACCCTGTAGCTTCATTGCATGTCCCCTAGTCTTTCTATATTCTGATAACGTAAACAATCGATCTACGTTTACCCGTTCCACTCCGTTCATTAATTTATAGACTTCTATCATATCTCCCCTCAGCCGTCTCTTTTCCAGGTTAAAGAGCCCTAACCTTTTTAGCCTTTCTTCATAGGAGTATCCTTCCATCTCCTTTACCATTTTGGTGGCTCTTCTCTGAACCTTTTCTAAAATCGCTATATCCTTTTTAAGATACAGCGACCAGAATTGCACACAATATTCAAGGTGCGGTCTCACCATGGAACGATATAGAGGCATTATAATATCTTTTGTTTTATTTTCCATTCCTTTCCTTATCATACCTAGCATTCTATTTGCTCTCTTGGCCGCCACTGCACACTGGGCCGAGGGTTTTAACATGGTATCCACAATGATGCCTAAATCTTTTTCCTCGGTGGTGGTTCCTAATGTGGAACCTTGCATCGTGTAACCATAATTTGGGTTGTTCTTCCCTAGGTGCATAACCTTGCACTTGTCCACATTAAATTTCATCTGCCATTTTGATGCCCAGTCTTCCAATTTATCAAGATCCTCTTGCAATTTTTCATAATCCTCTTGGGTTTTAACAACTTTAAATAGTTTTGTGTCATCTGCAAATTTGATAACCTCACTCGTTATTCCACTTTCCAGGTCATTTATGAATATGTCAAAAAGCAGCAGACCCAGCACAGATCCCTGGGGTACACCACTATTTGCCTTTCTCCATTGGGAAAATTGGCCATTTAGCCCTATCCTCTGCTTTCTATCTTTTAACCAGTTCCTGATCCACAATAGTACACTGCCTCCTATCCAATGACTCTTTAGTTTTGCCAAAGGTCTCTGATGAGGGACCTTGTCAAAGGCTTTCTGAAAGTCCAGATACACAATATCAACCGACTCACCTTTGTCCACCTGTTTATTCACTCCTTCAAAAAAACATAACAGATTAGTAAGACAAGATCTTCCTTGTCTAAAGCCATGTTGGCTGTCTCCCATTAGGTTGTGACTATCTACATGCTGAGTAATTTTATTCTTTATGATGGTTTCTACCATTTTTCCTGGTACTGACGTCAGGCTCACCGGTCTGTAGTTTCCCGGATCACCACTGGAACCCTTTTTAAAAATTGGTGTTACATTGGCGATCCTCCAATCTTCAGGTATTAGAGATGATTTTAATGATAGTTCACAGATTACTGATAGCAAGTCCGCAATCTCATATTTCAGTTCTTTCAACACCCTTGGATGTATACCATCCGGCCCAGGTGATTTGCTACTCTTCAGTTTATCTAATAGTTGTAAGACATCTTCCCGATGTATCGATATTTCCTTCAATTCTTCTGCACCTTTAAATACCACTTCAGTCATGGGTAACATCCCTACATCTTCCTCAGTAAAGACCGAAGCAAAGAATTCATTCAGTCTCTCCGCTATCACCTTGTCGCCTCTTAGTGCTCCTTTAACCCCTTTATCATCTAATGGACCAACTGACTCTCTCACAGGTTTTTTGCTACGAATGTACTTGACAAGGTCTTTATTTCGTGTTTTTGCTTCCGCAGCAAGCTTCTTCTCAAATTCTCTCTTTGCTTGCCTTATCAATGCCTTGCATTTGACTTGCCAGTGTTTGTGCTGTTTCCAGGTTTCGTCGTTTGGCTCTTTTTTCCATTTCCTGAAAGATGCTTTTTTGGCAACAACAGCCTCTCTGACCTCACCTTTAAACCATGCTGGCAGTTTTTTGGACTTCCTTCCATTTTTCTTAAAGCGTGGAATACAGCTGGTCTGGGCTTCCAAGATAGTATTTTTCAACAACACCCAAGCTTGATGTACGTCTTTAACCTTTGCAACTGCTCCTTTTAGTTTTTTTCTTAACTGTTTTCCTCATTTTATCATAGTCTCCCTTTCGAAAGTTAAAAGGTAGTACTGTGGCTTTCCTTACTATCACTCCTCCACTAATTAAATCAAAGGCGATCATGCTATGATCACTATTGCCAAGTGGCCCCAACACCCTTATCTCTTGCACTAGATCTGGTGTTCCACTAAGGACTAGGTCTAATATGGCTTCCCCTCTGGTCGGTTCATGAACCAGCTGCTTCAAGAAGCAGTCATTTATTTTATCTAGGAACTTTATCTCCCTAGCATGTCCTGATGTGACACTGACCCAGTCGATACCGGGGTAATTGAAATCACCCATTATTATTACTGCGCTGTAACCTTTGTTAGCTTCCTTGATTTCTTTGAGCATTTCATCATCCATTTGGTCATTCTGGCCAGGTGCTCGATAGTACACCCCCACTGCCATTACCTTCCCCCTTTTATATGGAATTTCAATCCATATAGATTCTACAGCAGATTTTGTTTCCTGCAAAACTTTAATCCTTTCTGAGTCAATGCCCACTCTAACATAGAGCGCAACCCCTACACCAATTTGATCAGCTCTATCATTATGATATAGTTTGTACCCAGGTATCACAGTGTCCCACTGGTTGTCCTCCTTCCACCATGTCTCTGATATTCCAATCATATCTAACCTTTCATTTAGTGCTATATATTCTAACCCTCCCTTCTTATTCTTTAGACTTCTAGCATTTGCATACAAGCATTTTAGAGAATGTATTTTATTCATGTTAATTTGGCTATTGTTAGACATGGGTAAATTGGGATCTTTAAGCTCTGTCTGCTCCATACTTGAGGGCATTTGGGCTACTTTACTCTTTTGTGGAACCTCTCTGCTTTTGGTAGTATCCTTCAAGGATACATTCTTCCGAACCATCCGCTCTTGGGCGACTGTCGGCTTTCCCCTAATATCTAGTTTAAAAGCTGCTCTATCTCCTTTTTAAAGGTTAATGCCAGCAGCCTGGTTCCATCCCGGTTAAGGTGAAGCCCATCCCTTCGGAAGAGCCCCTCCTTTACCCAGAATGTTCCCCAGTTCCTAACAAATCCAAACCCCTCATCTCTGCACCATTGTCTCATCCACGCATTGAGACTCCGGAGCTCTGCCTGCCTTTTGGGTCCTGCGCGTGGAACAGGAAGCATTTCGGAGAATGCTACCATGGAAGTTCTGGATTTCAACTTCCTACCTAAAAGCCTAAATTTTGCCTCCAGAACCTCCCTACCACAGTTTCCTATGTCATTGGTACCGACATGTACCAAGACAGCAGACTCCTCCCCAGCACTATCTAAGACCTTATCTAGGTGGCGCGTGAGGTCTGCTACCTTCACACCAGGCAGGAATGTTACCAGGCGATCCTCACGTTCACCAGCCACCCAGCTATCTACATGCCTAATGATCGAATCACCAACTATAACGGCTGTCCTAACCCTTCCCTCATGGGCACATGGCCCTGGAGAAACTTCCTCGGTGCGAGAGGGTTTTACATCACCTGGAGGACAGGTCCTAGTTACAGGATCACTTCCTGCCACACCAGGGTGATGCTCTCCTGTCACGTGACCTCTCTCCTCCATGGCAACAGAGGTGCTGCCAGACTGGAGGTTTGACTTCAGGACTATATCCCTGTAGGTCTCGTCTATGTACCTCTCTGTCTGTCTTATGTTTTCCATGTCTGCTACTTTAGCCTCTAGAGAACGGACTTGTTCCCTGAGAGCAGAGCTCGTTGCACCTAGTGCACACGTAAGACCTCTCACCAACTGGGAGAAAATCATACATGTGACACTCAATGCAAAAGACTGGAAAGCCCCCATCCCGCTGCTGGACTGCTGTCTGCATCTTAGTTTTAAGTTTGTGTCTAGACCTTTAAGTTATTACTTACTAGGGGTTGCTATGGGTATTTATACCAATAAAACTGTACCTAATACGTTTAATATACCTTGTTCACCTGAAGCTTAATTAATCTCAGGTCCTTAATGTATGACTGATTTGGGTAATGAGCTTCACCTGAAAGCACCTCCTGTCTTTTAAGATGTGTAAGTACCTATAAAGCTATGATTATCCCAGGGGTGGGTGGGTGTGGGGAGGGAGGGAAGGAAATAACACTTATTAAAAGAGGGCTGCTACACAGTACCCTGTCTTGTGCTGCTGAGGTAAGCTAAATTCTGATTTGATTTAAATTATAGCTCTTAGCTGCTGCTAGGCTCCAACTTCTTATGAAATTTAAACTACAAGCTCTCTGCTGGGTTCTAAATTTAACCAGAAAGCTCTCTTCTGTGTTTTAAAACTAAAAGTACTTTTCTGATGCTAGGCCCTGAGTGACTATTAAATGTACACTACAAGCTCTCTGCTGGGTTCTAAATGTAACCAGAAAGCTCTCTTCTGTGTGTTAAATTTAAACTAAAAGTACTTTGCTGTTACTTGGCCCTGAGTGGCTATTAAATTTAAACTACAAGCTCTCTGCTGGGTATGAAATGTAACCAGAAAGTTCTCCTCTGTGTTTTTAATTCAAACTTTAATTGCTGCTACTAGGCCCTAACTGACCCAACAAAAAACAGTGGGTTCACAGATTAAGTAGCTTTAATACAAAGAATTCTTTTTAGAAAATTACCAGAAGTATATACTCACAGTTGCAGATTTCTCTCCAGAAGTAACAGTCCCCCTTTCTAGTCCTTCAAGACAGAGGATCACAGAGCTCTGGTTGAACTATTTATGCCTCTGCTGCTGAGGTAATGCTGTGACCAACTTCCTGGGTAATTAACAGTCCTTGCTTGGATAGGAGGAGTCTTTCAAAATGGCCTTTTGATCTGCCACCTGGTGTTAACACCTAATGAAAAGGTTTCACAGGTCTATTGCCCCCTAGGTAGAAGGCCTCTTTGTAAAGGTCTCTAGAAGACTTTATTTGTTGCTCAAAGAGTACAGACCCTGTTTTGCCTTTTGTGCTAAGCTAAATTCTGATTTGATTTAAATTATAGCTCTTAGCTGCTGCTAGGCTCTAACTTCTTATGAAATTTAAACTACAAGCTCTCTGCTGGGTTCTAAATTTAACCAGAAAGCTCTCTTCTGTGTTTTAAAACTGAAAGTACTTTTCTGATGCTAGGCCCTGAGTGACTATTAAATGTACACTACAAGCTCTCTGCTGGGTTCTAAATGTATTTAAAATCATTCAGTTCTCCCAGGCCATTCTGCTAGTGGCGTCCAATTATTCTGTGATCCCCTTTATTGCATCCCGGGTATAATTTATAAACCGCTGTTATAATATATATAATTTATCCAATCTACATGTTTATTTATCGTGATTACCCATAACAGGGATTCGAATCCAGCTGCAATCTGGTTTCGGGCTTTATACTCATCTGGAAGTCCCCGAGGGACTCCTATTGCTTCTATATATATCCTGTCATCAAATGAGGCTCCCAAGGTACTCCTCCTTTTCCTTTGTATTTGCCCCTTGTCCTGTTCTGTGACCGTCAAGGTGAAAGGGACTGCCAATTGAACTATTGCACATGTTCCCGACCATAGGGTGGGCAATGTTGATCTCAACGTCCGCCCTCCACAGTACCACCACAGTACCAGGTTGGAGTAGTTCTTCTCTTCTCCTTCCATCCCTGTCAGGTTTAAGCTTAGAACGCAGGTGTTCAGTTCCCCCACTTCCCTCGTGGTGTTCTTCCCCCACCTGGTGAGACAGGCGGAATGATTTCCAAACACTGCTGAAATTTGGGGGGATCTTTCACCTCCAAGTCTGTAGGGCGAAAGAGCAAACTCAATGACTTGAAACTTTCATTTCCTCAAGCTGTTTTTTTTCCTGATACAGAGATATGAGGCATCTTACTCCATCGGGATATGTATCCCATCTCAAGGGTAAGGGCACAACCTGTGCAATGGGCCTCCCAGAGGCACATGCGTAGCAATTGCTGTGGTTGAGACTTCCTACGGTATATTTAACCCATTCCACCCAGGCGTTCACATCCCATAACCCATTTCCACCTCTAGAGTGTCCCTCAAATCTTTAATCCCCACTTTCTTGACTGCCTTAGGGTCCTTATTAGGTTCTGAAGAAAAATCCATGATCTGACCACAATACCACGGCTCTTTAGGTCTCTGGTCCTCAAGCAGCGAGAAACAGACAGAGAGTAATACAGAACACAATCACACACACACAAGTGTTACTGTCTTTGAGCTCAGAGGGAAGACAATAAACGGGTTATGAACATGCATAATTCCACGCTTATTGAATTCAAATTCCTCCTCCTAAAAAGCTCCTTTTATTAGTGAAAAAGAGGAAGTAACAGTCATTTATTATAACCATGAAATAACACAAGGTGTCGCCAAAGTTCTTTTTACAGAGTAAGATCTGATTACAGTATATTAGATGAAATTTATAATTGCAAAAGTTGCAAAAATTATGTTTTGTCAGCAGTGACTGTACAATGAACTATGGTTGCACAGTTCATAGCCTTTATCTTTATCTTTATTCAAAGTATTTGATAGACCGCCCTGTACCAAAGCGTTAAGGCGGTGTACAATGCAATGGACTGCTGGAAAATAAAGAAAGAGAGGAACGCCAAAAATTTATAGGAAAGGAGTAAGAGATAAAGATAGAAAGATAGGACAGGACAGACATCAATACAAACAGGGAAGAAAAATGGGGAGGGTGGGGGAATGGGGGGTAAGGAGGGGAGGGTGGGTAAGGGCTGGGTGGTTAAAAGAGGAGATGTCCAAGGGTCCGAAGGGTTGCGGGTAATGGGGAGATCAGGGTTGTGTAAATTGATGGGAGGTATGGGAAACATAACTGGTGATATGGGGATAACTTAATGGATGACATGAGAGACCTAAGTGGGGTCAGGGAGGTTGAAGACTTGGTGGAAAAGATAGGGTTTAAGGAGGGTCTTGAATCGGGAAAAGGACATTTCGGTGCGGAGGGGGTGCGGGAGAGAATTCCAGAGAGCGGGACTTGCAAAGAAGAAGGCGGCGCGGCGGGTTGACTCAAGGTGTGCATTTGTGGGGGAAGGTAAAAAGAGGCGATTTCCGTGGGAGGAACGAAGAAGGCGAGGTATGGGTTGGAGGTAAATGAGATCGGAGAGATACTGGGGCATGCTTGTGTGGAGGGCCCGGTGTGTAAGAATGAGAATTTTGTAACGGTAGCGAACTTTAATAGGGAGCCAGTGAAGGGAAAGGAGATGGGGGGTGATATGTTCTCGGGATGAAGAGAAGGTGAGAAGACGGGCAGCGGTGTTTTGAATGAGTTGTAGTCTGCGGAGTTGATAGTGGGGAAGGCCGGCGAGGAGGGAGTTACAATAATCAAGTTGAGTAATTACTAAGGAAATCACCAGAGTGGTAAGAGATGGAGCTGAAAGCAGTGGTCGGACAGCCCTAATCCTGCGAAGGTGAAAAAGAGAACTACGTACCACACCAGAAATGTGTTGATGGAAAGAGAGGGACGAATCGAGAGTAACACCAAGATAACGTAGGTGAGAAACCAAGGGAATAGGAGAACCGGACATGTGTGGCAGCAGAGTGGGGGGGGGGAAGCACTGAAGGTGAACCATATAGCTGCAGATTTAGAAGGATTGACCACTAGGAAGTTATTGAGGAACCAATCGGAGACGATGGTTAGACAGGTATTGAGAAGAGTAAGGTCTGGAGCCAGTGAAGGGGTGTGGTGGATCAGGAGGATATCGTCTGCAAAAAAATAAGCGGAAAGACCATGCTGTTGTATGAGAAGAGCAAGAGGGGCAAGAAAGATGTTAAAAAGAAGAGGGGCAAGGATAGAACCTTGTGGGACGCCGCAGGGAAGGGGAAAGGATGTGGAGGACAGGGAACCAGTGTGAACTGCAAAGGATCGGGAAGAGAGAAAGGAACGAAACCATTGATGAACAGTGCCCTGGATACCGAGGTCGGAAAGGCGAGTGAGAAGAGTGTGATGATCGATAACATCAAATGCTGCTGAGAGATCCAAAGAGACAGCTAGTGAAAAATCACCCCTTTCGTGTGCGCAGTGTATTTCATTGAGGAGTGCTACAAGAATGGTTTCAGTGCTGTGGCCGGGCCTAAACCCTGACTGTCGGGGGTGTAGAGAAATGGTGGAGTCGAGGTGAGCATTGAGTTGGTGGAAAACAATTTTCTCGAGAACCTTTGAGAGATAGGGGAGGTTGGAAACGGGGCGCCAGTTGGAAGATAGAGTGGGGTCAAGGGGTCAAGCCTATGTTCTTTATGCTTGCGTTAACACTGTTCCATCTATTTTAAAGACGGTTACACAGAACTCATGATCATGACATCCTATTCTATTTAAGAGGAAGTAGGTGAAAAGTCAAACTTCTAAACACATTCTATATCAAGAAATTCATCCATCTTCAATTACATATTGTGGATTCTGGTATCCCTTTATCTGTCCATTCCTACAGGTTCAAAGGATATGCTGGGGAATGGTGTGGAGACCTGAGTCTGATTCTTGAGGGGTATTTTTATCCTCAGTCTTCCCAGGGGATCTTGCCCACTAATGTCTATTCCTAGTCCATAGGTCCCATCCAGTGAGTCATCCCTTCCAGAGAGTGTGACCACGATGGGATTGCAACTTCCTGGGTTACATTGCTGAATGCTGTGTTTCTTTATCATTGTTATTTTCTTTTGAACTGGGTGCCTCTTCCCCTCTGGGGAGACCCAGTCTCCATCCTCGGTGGTCCACCAAACTTGTGACCATCCGTAACAGGGCATCCTGTACACAAGTGCCTGGGTAGTCTCTGGACACATATACTTATGACTATTTCCCCACAACTTTTTATAGTATCCCCCATCACAGCTTATCACTTGGCAGGCATCAAATTCTAGGCTCACTGGTCCCTCTCCCTCTGGTACAGTTACAGTAAATATGTTAGGGTATGCCCTTCCACATCGTGTCTGTGTTTGTATTTGTTACTCAGTCCATCCCTTTCCCTGTCCTAGATCCCATGTCATTCCCCTTAATAGGGAAAGTGATCCCCCCCACCATAGCAACACCATCCACTTTTCATTGTCCATATTATAATTTTTATTAGTCCTTTTTAACCAACTCCTCTCCTGTTCTTCTGTGTTTCCTTGTTATTTTCAGGCGCAGAGAGTCATTAGTTCCCTGGACCTTCCATTGTTCGTCTGAAGGAGCTTTGCCCGGACCTTTAATTCATGTATAATGAGTCCAATCTTTTTCCACAATTCTTACAACAGTCTCGGTACTCAGTAAGACCTGGAACGGGCCTTCCCAGTCTGGTTGCAATTTGGACTCCTTCCAGGATTTTATCAAGACCCACTGTCCTGGTCTGAGACTGTGAACTGCAAGCTCCAATGAGGGTGTTTGTGCCAACAGTCCTTTATTCCTGAGAACAGATAAAAAAGAAGACAGCCCAAGTATATATTCTTAAATAAACTTATCTTTAGTTTCAAACTGAGGAGGTTCCTTTAATTGTCCCATATAGGGTAATCCGAATAACATTTCGTAGGGAGACAATCCTAAATCTTTCCGAGGAGCTGTTCGGATTCTTAACAATGCTAAGGGCAAAAACTTAGTCTAGGGTAATTTTGTTTCTAACATCAATTTGGCTAGCTGCTTCTTTATAGTCTGATTCATGCATGCCACTCTCCCTGAGGAGGGTGGATGCCATGGAGTATGGAAATCCCAGGATACTCCTAGAGTTCCCATTATGTTTTGCAATACCTTGGCTGTGAAGTGACTTCCCTGGTCCGAGTCAATGTGACCTATCATTCCATACCCTGGAATGATTTGTTCCAAGGCTATATTTGCTACTCCTATTGCTATGGCAGCTACCATGGGATATGCCTCCACCCATCCCATCAAATGGTCCACTATTACCAAAAGGTACTTCACCCGCCCAACCAGGGGCAACTCAGTGAAATCAACCTGTATACTTTGGAATAGACGAAGACCAGGGTCTCTGCCTCCCTGTGGTTGTTTCCTAAGGACCTTTTTGTTTATTTTCTTACAGGTTATATACCTCTCAAACACTTGCTTGGCCACTGTGTATATTCCCATACACCCATAGTGCCTTAGAACCAGATCACACATTGCCTGTACACCCCAATGACTCCCTTGATGTGGAATGGCCATAATTTCTCTCATTATTTGTTTGTTTACCATCTGCCTGCATTCGGGTAAAACCCATTTCCCCCCTTCTGTTTCTACTGCCCCTATATCTTCACGTTTTCATTTTTCCCTTTTAGTAAATATGGGATTTGCTGCCTGACTCACTATTTCTGGGGTTAAATTGTAAATAGGGGTTAAGTCTTCCTCTAAGGCAGCTTCCTTAGCAGTTTCATCTGCTAATCTATTTCCTCTGGCTTCAAAAGAATTCCCTGTTTAATGACAGTTTACATGCACCACTGCTATTTCTTGTGGCAGCAGCAAATTCTTTTACACTTGCTGAATTAATCTTTTCACTGTTTACATATAAGTTAAGGATTTGACATAACCACCCTTCATCTGTGGCAAATTTCGGCCAGAAGACTGCAGCTGGCTTTATGCTTTTTTTTTGTCCATGTAAAACAGCAATTCTTAAAACACTTCTTTGCTTTATCCTTATACTTAATGTGTTCATTACTCTGCTATTTACTTCAACATCCTTCCTAATAGACTGGAGGAATGTCCCCGGGGTCTGTACTGCCAGCCCCGTCCTTACTCGAGTTTCCTTTAGAATTCCTAATCCCATCGAGATTCCTTTCACCAATGTGCTTTTCACTTTGTCTCTCTCCAGCCGCACTCCTCGCGGATGTGTCGGAACCGTGGATTGAGACTCCGCACTCACTTTGTGTCTAGGACACGTCTCATACACACAACAATCTGTCTCGATACCCAACCACCAAGGCAATACTTGTTTCTTACCTTGGTCCGTGCACAGAGTTACCTGGTTGACGTGTTTGTGCCAGCTTAATTCCTGGTCTGCTTTACTGAGTCTGCATTGTTTTTTCCTTCATGGTCTCGGGATTTTGCTATCAGTATGCTGTCAGAGCCCCCCGTTGTTGATACACGAGGCTGTTGAACTCAGCGGGATGCGTCTCCCCATCCTCGGTGGCGGTGGTCTTCTCCAGTGATGACACAATCCCAGACAAGCACCCAATCTGTAATAAAACATAACTTTTTACATAGTAACAGACTCCTCAGTGAAGCAAAGGGTTAGCTTTAATTACATTTTTGCAAGAATGGTGCCTGACTGAACAGACACATTTATCCTCTGTTTCACCGTTCTTTTATAGTACACTATGTCCTCTCTCTCTTCCAGCATGTCTATAACTCATTGGTTAATACTGTCTCACTCCACGTCTTTGCACTTCTGCACCTGTGGCAGGCTACGTGTTACTAGTCACGTAGCCTGTCCTTCCAGGATTAAGACATACAACAAAGGGAGTCAGAAAGTCAATACTTGCAAAATTATATTACAGAGTGGTAGATGAGTGGAATACAGGAATTATATTACATTGTAAAAATAACATACCACATTTTGTTTATATCAAAGTGCAATCTGGGACACCCCAGCCAGAACGTCTGAAAAAAAGGAGGCATGGCAAGTTCGGGCACAATTTAACAAAGGTAGATGTGCCTTATATAGACATCCCCAGAATGGTATTTCAGAACTGGGATGTATAATAGCCTAATGTTTAGAGTAGTAGGTTAGAGTCTGAGTTCAAATCCTAGTGCTGCTCCATCTTCTGTATACCCTCTGGATGTTTTACGATCAAAACAAGCACTCTTCTGATGCCTATTCTCGCCTGGAGCAGGTTTAAAGCTGGATGGGGTTTCAGACATCCCCGATGTTTCTGAAATTGAGCGAGGATGTCTAAGTTCATTGCAGCTTCCTAGACACACCTCCGCCATGCTCCCTCCCTAATTGTACATCCTTGCACTGGAGATGTCTTTAGAAGTCATTTGTAAAATGGCTCCAGGACACCTCCGTGATTTGAACATCCACATTCACATTTTCGGACATCCAAATCATGACTAAGGGGTATGTTTACTAAACTGCAGTAATCGTACATAACGCGCGTTATGATGCGCTAACGATCGTAATGCCCCGCGGCACGGTAAAACACCGCAGAAGGTGGAGAGAGGGCGGAGAGAAGGGGTCAGTGGGCGGAGAGTGGGCGGGGAGAGGCTCCCTTCACACTAACGCGCTGATCTGAAGAGCTGAATTCCAACACGAATGAAAACCTGCCGTTAAATACACATTACAGGGGAGAGAAACCATTTCAGTGTCAGCAATGTACAGCCCAGGCAG
Source organism: Ichthyophis bannanicus (assembly GCA_033557465.1). Taxonomy (NCBI): domain Eukaryota; kingdom Metazoa; phylum Chordata; class Amphibia; order Gymnophiona; family Ichthyophiidae; genus Ichthyophis; species Ichthyophis bannanicus. Next base: position 342,784,838 of record CM066035.1, read on the forward strand.
GGAAACCAAACATAAGTGATAAGTGTGATACATGTGCACAGAACAAAAGGGCACAGAAACACTGAAAATGACCCCAACAAACTGGAAAAAAACCATAACCAAGCTGGCCAATAGTGGTATCAATGAGAAACATCAACCCCTCCCCCCCCCCGAGTAAGCTCCATAGAAAAGATATAAATCGTGGAAGGGTCTATACTCTGTCCCCATACAAGGTGAAGGAGCCCACAGTGAAATAGCGCTGCTCAGGGTTTCCCCCACAATCGGACAGGGTTCCTATGGTGTGCACATGTCCCGCAACATCAGGGCGGACATGTTGGAACGGCAACTGGACAGATGCCGGAGAAGGGGATACAGAGGGCCGCAGGCGGCACATGCTGTGGTGGAGCTGGGCCACAGTGCGGACTAGGGTGATGCCTAGGTGGCCCATACGAATGCTGAAACAGCAGAGCAGCCAGACAGCAACTGCTGAAGGCCCAACATGGGCACGAGCGTGTTTCCCACAGTGTCACAGGGGATAGTACCCAACTGCTACCCCCAAGGGCACGGAACATTGGCAGGCGGGGCTGGGGGGAGCATGGACGTCTATACAGGTACCCCTACCCCAGAACCCGCACCATAGGCAGCCACCTACCTGCACACTGGATGGCCTGAGAATGCGCACCACCAGCACCACCAGCAGAAGGGCATGTCAGCATGGTGGCTGAGGGATACTGGTGGTGGAGGGGGCAGTGGCAGCTGCCCAGAGCAGACCGTGGCCTAGCCCTGTGTAGGTGGGTGCCGTGTACTGCAATAGATGGGCCCCATCTGATGAACAGTCATGGTATCACCAAGGAACATACTGACTCTGTGACAACAAGGTGGTGCAGTGCACAAAACCAGTGTATTCAGAAGCAGAGGGTCACAAGTTCAAGTCCCAGCAATGGTTCCCGCCAACCCAGTCTCCATATTTTACCCACTACTTCGACATGCTAATACAGACAGCACCTTTAGTGCAGATGACGTAAACATGCCCAAGACACCTACATTTTACCCTACAGAGCACGGACACCATAAACATGCACAGTACCTAGAGCAGAGTCTCCCAAATACAGTCCTGGAGGGCCAAACACCATTCCGGTTCCATGCTGCCTCTGATAAAGATGCCTGTGCTGTATTTCTATGCGCCACCCCCATGGTATGCAGATGTATCTCATGCATATTCATGAGGGACAGCATGAAAACCCAAACAGTGTTTGGCACCGCAGGACTGGAGTTGGGAACCTCTGCCGTAAAGCAGCAGCCAACAGGGGCAGACACACCTGCACCCACAGGCCCCATTATCCAATGCCTCCTGGAGAGGCAGGACTTTGGGCTCTGCGTGCATCTCCCAATATTAGCACTTGCATACCTTAGTAATGCCACCCTAAACCTGGGAATATGGTGCACATCTTTAAAAAGGTTGCTATGATTACTGGCAGATAGCAATTCCTAGGTTAAGTACAATATTCTGAGTGAGCTGCATCATAGCAACCTTTCTGATGTCTGTGGAGTGTGCTACAGGTCTTGTGTCTGACAGTGTTTACCAACCTGGGGAGTGACTCCTACAGTATTGCGTACCATAGCCATGCCTGCACTGTGCCCGGGACTGGTGTGGTGGCCTGGGCTGCCCAACACCTCTCTAGTTGCACAATGCTGGCATAGGTGTGGGGAGAGTGTGTCTGTCTATCCAGTGTGTGGTGGCTGCCAACACCCTCCACAGCCCACACTGCTAGCACTGTTGTCAGTATTGGCCTGCCAATGTGCATAATGAAGAGCAAGGTACCGTGGGAATAGCCTGGATAGGGTGGCCTGGCCTGGCCGCATCTGCACAGGGCATAGGGCAATGGCTCGGACATTGTAGTGCCTGGTACCACCTGCACGGACAGGGTGGCCATAGCATGTCCTGCTGGGAGGTCACTCTCACCCTGACTGAGCAGTGACCATAGCATGGCTAGGTTCCCCCATAGTGCTATATAGCATTTCTCTCATGTGATATATATGGGTTTCCTTTTGGGGTCTAATCACTGACTTATCTGCTTGGTGTGCATGCTGACATCCCAGTTCTAGGTACATGCATCTCCTCCAGGACCATGCACTATGGACTAGCTGGCGGACTGTCTGCAGCTAGTATGTGTCTTGCTGGAACACCTTGCAGGGTGCAGCGGCTGGAGGCTTGCTGCTGGAGAATGTCAGATAGTGGTGGGGGCAGCTGAGCATTTCCAGGCCTGCCGTCTGTCTGCTATTGCGTTACGGATGTGTACCGCTCTGTCTGTTCCCCAGCAGGACTGGGGTTGATGGTCCCCTCTACTGCTACCATTGCAGGGAGGTAGACTGTGGATCTATTGGTGGGTGATCCTGTTTCCCACCCTGAGCCCCAGAGGGTGGGTTGTGTGGTGGTACATGATCTGCTCATGGGTCCATACACACCCCCCTTCACCTACAGCAGGTAACCATGGCACCAATGCAGGATATGCACTATTCTGGGTGCATCGCCCATAAGGACTAGACATGACCGAGACATACAGCAGGGCACAGATGTATCCTAGGTGTGTCTAAAGGAACTACCTATCACACACTGATGGGGACCTGTAGCATGGCGAATTTCAGCCATGAAAGGTGCTGTGGACCTGGTGCTGGGCGCCCCACCTCAACCTCAGGGTGGGCACAGTACCCGCACAATGTGACTGTCTGTGGCTAATCTGCGGCAGTACCACACACGGTCTGTTCCCCCTACCTGGCCGAGGTGCTGTGGGGGTGCATACCCAATCTTGTGCCCATCTCTCGACTGCTGATTTGCATGTGCAGTGCATCATGGGTACGGGTGGGTTAACCCTATCCTGGTAACCACAGCAGACAATTTGTGTGGTGACGTGCAGTCCTGCAGCCAGCCAGGGCTTTGTTGACAGCCTTATAAGGTGTCCTATAGGGGACATTATAGGGTGCCTTGGCGGACAGTACACTTTATAATGTGCCCTATGGAGTGCGTTATGGGGTGCCTTATGCAGCACCTTAGGTTATGCCACCGTGAGGGTGTGTTTGCTGGCAGCACAAATTAAAATACATGTCACATGCCTCAACAATCACTACTTAAATGTAAAGGGTGCTGCCTCAGCCAGCCTTATACATTAGGCCCACTGGGGAATCGAACCCATGACCCCTGTACCATCAGTCACTGTTGTAACCATTGTGCTACAGCTCTGTTGCTGTGATTGTATGCCTGCGCGCCTTCTTAAGATTAACGCGCGGTAACGTGCCCTGTAGCGCTCGTTCATTTATGGCGCCTTGTAGCGCGCGTTCTCGGCAATGATGTACCGCCCATGTCCTTATTTGGGGTTTCTGTCTCTATCGCGGCTCCTAACGCGAATCGCACTAACGCAGTTTAGTAAACATACCCCTAAGACTTTTAAAATGACCTCCATAGGGGTGATACTGCTGTATCCATGTGTTCAGCACTGCTACTTCTGCAGTAATGGCTCTGAGTATGGGTAAAATATTTAAACACTGTGGCCAGCATAAAAAAACATTGGCAACAGCATTTTTCGATTGACCTGATGGTAAACATAAGAACAGAATAACATGGGCCATCTTTCTTGAACTAATAAGAGAAATTAAATTCTTTAAAAAAATGAATTTATAAATGAAGGGAAGGAATAGAAACCTTTCTATGCCTTTTTAAGATTTCTCTTTCAAATGACCGAAGGTGTGATCCAAGAAAAAAGCCACAGAGACATCACTCAATAAGCACTACACATCTGATTCTACTACTACTGCTATTAATCCCCACGCTTTTGGATCTTGACTCACCTGATCTCCTTGTGTTTCCTTACCATTGCCCCTAGATGTATCCCTGTTTACACCTACTGTGTGGTCTGTCTTGACTAGATTGTAAGTTCTGATGATCAGGAACTGTCTCTTACATGTCTGTGCAGCACTGCGTACATCTTGTAGCGCTATACAAATGCTCAGTAGAAGTAGTAGTAGTAGTAATCATTTTTATATCTCTACAAGACACATGCAGAGCTGAATAAACACATATATTTATTTAGCAGTTTTTTTATATACCACCTTTGATACAAAGCAGTTTACATTGAACAACAGCACAATCTCAAGAGATTTGTTTTACAAATAACAAGGGGTAAATAACTTGGAATTAAATATGGAGGTTATAACCACTGTTCCCTCTAAGCTGTGCACGTGTGCGCGCGCACACACCTTGCCGAGCGAGCGCACACAACTTACAACGGAGCGCACAAAAATTCCGGAGTTCCTGGGTTTTCATATTAAACCTCGATTTTTTTAAGCCCACCGATCTACAGGCATTCTGTAATTACCGGGTAATTCCGTGATGTCACTTCCGCATCTCTGAGTCCTCCTCACTCCTCTCACATGACACAGGCTAAAGAGGGAAATAAAAGGGAGGGGCAGCCAGCTAGTCAGCCTCTCGCTGCTCTTGTGCCTGCCTGCTAGTGCCAGCCACGCGCCTCCTTTGATTCCTCCCTCAGCCAGCCTCCAGTGCCACGTGCAGAGAAGGGAGAGCAACACACTGCACCAGCGAAGAAGAGGAGACCGGTGCTCTGGGACTGCTGCCAGATTGTGTGGGGCTACGTCGGGGATAGGTGAGTGAAACGGGGATGATGGTGGCGGCGGCACCACCGCCGCGCGTGGTCTTATGTATCAGGAACTGATCTGCAGAAAATACAACACAATCTGATTCAAACTGCTTAATGCAGAGGCGTAGCATGGGGGGTGCAGGGGGGGCCGGGCGCAACATGGGGGGGGGGGCGCGCTCGCACTCGCAGCTCCTCTTTGCGGGTTGCACGGGGGGGGGGGTCGGCAGAAAGGTAAGTGCGCGCGCGAGCAAACTCGCTTTTATTTTTTTGTGCTGCCTTGCACCAACTTGTTATAATTGTGCATCATCCCTTCCTCTTTTTCATTACTTCTTTTCAGGAGATGGTTCGTGTTTGACTGGGCTGAATAGATCGCCTTTTACTGCCCGTGGGGAGTGACGTGGGTAGGGCTTTTCCAGATTCCCGCCCCCCCCCCCCGGTAATATTTTGATACGAAATAAAAATATGAAAGTGGTCGAACGGAGCAGGACTCGGAGCTCTCGGTTTTACAAGAGAAATGAGCAGTGCATGCAGGAGTTCCTGGACTTAGTTTCGTATCGATTGGAGGTGTTTCCTCTTTCTATCACATGGCACAGCCAAAGTTGTGGGCTAGAGGGGAAGTTTTCAGTCTGCTGAGCTGAGTTTAGGGCCAGGTCACAGGTGTAGTATGCTCTGGCCAGAGCTTTACTTTCCCAGGGTGAGGCTGAAGACCTCGGGATTGGGGAGGCAGGATAAGTCATTGCTGGGAAGTGTGCTTTTATTTATGGACCCATTTACCCCACAGGCGCCAGTTGGAGGGGGCTGTAAATATTCTTGTTCCCAGCCGAGTAGTGATGGCGAGATGGGTTCCTCAGAAAGGATTGTTGCTGTCTCTGAAACTGCTCTATAAACTTTATTTTTAGTTGTGTGTGTGTGTTACATTTTGTAATTTATTCTTCATGTTTTGTGTTTATCAGCTGCCTTAAGTAATGGTAAGGTTTAAACTTAATCGAATACATTTCTGCCTAAATGTATGTGCTGCCCACTGGAGGCAATCATAGCAGCTGGCAAATTTAAATAATCAAAGAATAGTTTCCCCCTCACTTTTTTGTGTTTGTGTAGGGAAAATGTTTTGCATATCTGCTGCCTAACTTGCTATAAAAGTGCTATATTTATAAGTTGTTCAACAAAGTTTGCTGGGTAGTTTGTTGTGATGCTCCAGTAGGGCCTTTGACTTCCCATCATGTCTTATGTTTGCAATTTTAAGGAGCAGCTTTGGTTGTACAACTATCTCTCTTGCTCCTTTTGGGCTTTCAGCTGAATTGGAACTGGTTTCTGTTAGCCACTGGAGCCACAAGCTTTCATTCATAATTACCTGGGGGTTTTCACCTATATAAGTAGGGCGTCTGTTAACTGTTCATAAATTATAAATGTAGGTGTATATTTTCTAGCTAATTAGGTATTCAAGAGAGTACAAAAATATTCATGTTTAATGGTGTTTTCATACAGCAGGTACTATGGCTGGGCACCTTTTTTCCCGTGGAATCAAATATGTACATCTTTGGAGTGTGTTTAATAAAGGGTGCTTCCCTGGGTAGTATGGGTAAGCATGTGTTATTGGCGCAGCACTAAAGCAGTGCAGTTCTCTGCGCTAAAAACCCACATTGCCTGGGTGGCACTGCTAGCGTGGGCCATGAAAGCCTGTACTGCTGGACCAGCAGTACAGCACCAGAGAAACGGAAACAGAAATGCATTTCCCCTTAAACATCCAGATTTCAGGCATGTACACGGCTTACTGGCCTGTAAATCGTGGAAATGCCTTTCGAGAATTGGGCCCTATGAATCATAGGGCCCAATTCTATAATTCCAAGTGTCGTTATGTAGCGCACAAAAAATGTAACCTTCCTTCAAATGCTGCACGGCTGATATTTTATGCGCACACAGCCTACAGAAAATTAGAGGGAACATTGGTTATAACAGTCAATTTTGGGTGGGTGGTTAGATTTAGGTAATGTTATTAAGCTTAAAGTATTCTATGAAGAGGTGCATTTTTAATAGATTCTTCATGTCTTGAGTAGATTGAATGACAGTCCCTGCTCATCAGAGCTTACAATTTAATTAAGACAGACAAGACAAAAGATAAGAATTAGGGTAGAATAGGGAAGGGTAAGGAGACACAAGGAAAAGGGATCAGGATCCAAAAACAGCCTCAAAGAGGTGAGCCTTTAGCATGGATTTGAAAAAGGGCAGAGATGAAGCCTGATGTAAATACTCAGATAGTTTGTTCCAGGCATAAGGAGCAGCAAGGTGAAAGAATCGAAGCCTGCAGTTGGCAGTGGTAGAAAAGCACAAGAGAGAAACAAGCCAGTAGAAGAGCGGAGTTCACAAGCAGGGGTGTAGGGAGAGAGAAGAGAGGAAAGGTAATTAGGAGCAGAAGAATGAATGCATTTATAGGTCAGAAGGATAAGTTTGAATTGGATACGGAAATGGAAGGGAAGCCAATGAAGTGATTTGAGAAGAGGGATATATGAGTATATAAAGACTGCTGAAAGATTAGTAACGCAGCAGAGTTCTGAACAGATAAAAGGGGAGAGAGGTGACTCAGAGGAAAACCAGCAAGAAGAAGGTTGCAATAGTTGAGACGGGAGGTAATTAGAGAGTGGACAAGTGTTTTAGTAGTGTGTTCAGAAAGGAAGGGGCAAATTTTGTTAATGTTATAGATATAGCTAAAACCTGTCGATTCTTTCTGTTGGATATGTGAAGAGAAGGAGAGGGAGGAGTCAAAGAAGACCCCCAAGGTTATGGGCTGAGGAAACAGGACATAAAAGAGTGTTATCTACAGAGATAGAGAAAGGAGGAAGGGGGAGGAGGGTTTAGGGGGCGAAAAGAGTAGTTACTCACCTGTAACAGGTGTTCTCCAGGAGCAGCAGGAATCAGTCCTCACATATGGGTGTCATCGGCGCCGATGAAGCCCCAGCGGAGCATTTCCCCAGCTTTCTATGAAAGCCTTTGGGAATGCAGGCACGCATGCGCAGTTCCCTTCCCGCCTAAAGGTGCCATCTTACCTCAGTCAAATGACATAGCTAAGAACAGCACACATAAATGAAAAAATAAACTATGTACAACTGCAACTCCCAGGGGAGGAGGGAGAGTTGTGAGGACTGATTCCTGCTGCTCCTGGAGAACACCTGTTACAGGTGAGTAACTACTCTTTCTCCAGGACCAAGCAGGAAGTCAGTCCTCACATATGGGTGACTCCCTAGCTCTGGGCTACTGAGGAACCCAGGCTGAACAAGAGTCTCAGCAGCAAAGAAAGGCTTTTCAAGGACACAACCTCCACCGGTAGCCCAACAGAATGCAGGAGGGCAGGAGTTGTCTAAACCTCAAAGAGATTCCGGAGTACTGCCTGGCCAAAAGCACTGTCCCTACGGGACTCCCTCTCCAGACAGTAATGGACCGCAAAAGTCTGGCTTGAAGACCAAGTTGCAGCCCTGCAGATGTCTATCAAGGGCACAGAGCGGAGATGAGCCACTGAGGCAGCCATTGCCCTGACATGATGGGCCATGACCTGACCCTGCAAAGGAAGGTCAGCCGCCTTGTAAGCCCAGGTGATACAGTCAGCCACCCAGATGGACAAGATACGCTTGGACACAGCCAACCCCAACTTATTGGGGTCAAAGGATACGAAGAGCTGAGTAGCCCTCCTATGCCCCTGCGTACGGTCAAGGTAGAAGGATAAGGCCCTCCTACAGTCCAGGGTATGCAGGACTGCTTCAGCCTGGCTTGCATGAGGCCTAGGGAAGAATGTTGGAAGAACCACCTCCTGATTGAGGTGGAAAGAGGAGACAACCTTTGGGAGAAACTTGGGATGAGTCCTGAGGATTACCCTGTTCCTATAAATCCTGGTGTAAGGCCTATCACAGACCAGGGCCTGAAGCTCACAGACCGGTGAGCCTGACGTCAGTACCAGGGAAAATGGTAGAAACCATCATAAAGAACAAAATTACACAGCATGTAGATAGTCATGGCCTAATGGGAGACAGCCAACATGGCTTTAGACAAGGAAGATCTTGTCTTACTAATCTGATATGTTTTTTTGAAGGTGTGCATAAACAGGTAGACAAAGGTGAGTCGGTTGATATAGTGTATCTGGACTTTCAGAAAGCTTTTGACAAAGTCCCCCATCAGAGACTTTTGGCGAAGCTAAAAAGTCATGGGATAGGAGGCAGTGTACTATTGTGGATCGGGAACTGGTTAAAAGATAGAAAGAAGAGGGTAGGGCTAAATGGCCAATATTCCCAATGGAAAAAGGTGAATAGTGGAGTACCCCAGGGATCTGTACTGGGTCCGCTGCTTTTTGACATATTCATAAATGACTTGGAAAAGGGAATAACTAGTGAGGTTATCAAATTTGCAGATGACACAAAACTGTTTAAAGTTGTTAAAACCCAAGAGGATTGTTGAAAAATGCAGGAGGATCTGGATAAATTGGAAGACTGGGCATCCAAATGGCAGATGAAATTTAATGTGGACAAGTGCAAAGTTATGCACCTAGGAAAGAACAACCCACACTATAGTTACACGATGCAAGGCTCCACATTAGAAACCACCACCCAGGAAAAAGATTTAGGAGTCATGGTGGATAACATGTTAAAACCCTCCGCCCAGTGTGCAGCGGCGGCCAAGAAAGCAAATAGAATGCTAGGTATCATAAGGAAAGGGATGGAGAACAAAACAAAGGATATTATAATGCCTCTGTATCGCTCCATGGTACGACCGCACCTTGAATATTGTGTGCAATTCTGGGCACCGTATCTTAAAAAGGACATAGCGTTATTAGAAAAAGTACAGAGAAGAGCTACCAAATTGGTGAAGGGGATGGAAGGCTACTCCTATGAAGAGAGGCTAAGAAGGTTAGGGCTCTTTAGCCTTGAGAAGAGACGGCTGAGGGGAGATATGATAGAGGTCTATAAATTAATGAATGGAGTGGAACGGATAAACGTGGATCAATTGTTTACGCTATCAGAGTATAGAAAGACTAGGGGACATGTAATGAAGCTACAGGGTAAACTATTTAAGACAAATAAGAGAAAATATTTTTTCACTCAACGTGTAATCAAACTCTGGAATCTGTTACCGGAGGATGTAGTAAGGGCTGTTAGTATAGCTGGGTTTAAAAAAGGTTTGGACAAGTTCCTGGAGGAAAGGTCCATAAACCACTATTAAAAAGGGACCCAGGATATCAATGCTTGACCCAGTACAAGCATTGTGGAACCTGTGTCTTTTGGGGATATTGCTAGGTGCGTATGACCTAGATTGGCCACTGTTGGAAACAGGATACTGGGCTTGATGGACCTCGGTCTGACCCAGTATGGCATGTCTTATGTTCTTATGTTCTTATGTTCACTCGCCTAGACGAGGTAAGGGCTATCAGGAAGAGTGTCTTCCAGGATAGGAAGCGTAGTGGACAAGTAGCCATCGGCTGAAAAGGTGGGCGAGTCAGTTGATGGAAGACCACATTCAACTCCCACTCAGGGGCAGGAGGACGGATTGGAGGCTTGAGCAAAAGCAAGCCCCTGAGAAAGCGGGACACCAAGGGGTGACCTGACAGAGAATGTCCCTCCACCAGTGAGTGGTGAGCTGCTAGAGCTGAGAGGTGGACCCGAACAGAATTGGACTTAAGTCCCTGATTTGATAAGTGCAGTAAGTACTGAAGCACTACTGGCACAGTACAGGAAAAAGGATCCTCTGTACGTAGCTGACACCACACAGAAAACCTTTTCCATTTGAGAGCATAGGTTTTCCTAGTGGACTGTTTTCTAGAGGCTAGGACAACCTCCTCAACTTCCTGAGGTAGGCCCCAGGGAGCCAAAACTACCCTTGCAGCCTCCAGGCCATCAAATTGAGAGCTTTGAGATTGGGGTGCAGAAGGGAACCCTGCTCCTGTGAGAGAAGGTCGGGTTGCAACCCCAGAGGCAGTGGGGGATCCACCGCCAGTTGAAGCAGAAGAGGAAGCCAAGGCTGTCTCGGCCACCTGGGAGCCACCAGCAGGACCGAGGCCTTGTCCTGAAGAATTTTGAAGAGAGTTTGGGCCACCAAGGGCATGGGAGGAAACGCATACAGGAGGCCCTGAGACCATGGAATCAGAAAAGCATCTGCTGTTATTCTCAGAGGATGCGGTTGCCTGGAGCAGAACTTTGGCAGTTGATTGTTCATTGGGCTGGCAAAGAGATCTACCAAAGGGAGACCCCATTTTAGGAAGATCCTCTGAACTACTGAAGGATGCAGCTGCCACTCGTGGGGCTGCAGAATTCTGCTTAACCTGTCGGCCAGGTAGTTGTCCTGGCCTGGAAGGTACACAGCCTTGAGGAGCATGTTGTGCTTGAGGGTAAATCAACAAAGGTCCTGAGCCTCCCGACAAAGGATTCTGGACCCAGTCCCGCCCTGTTTGTTCACATAAAACATGGCTACTTGGTTGTCTGTCTGAACCAGGACAGATTGATGAGCCAGGGCAGGAGAGAAAGCTTTGAGTGCTAATTGAATAGCTCTGAGTCCGAGGAGATTGATCTGCTGTGCAGCTTTCCAAGGAGACCACAGGCCCTGGGTGCACTTGCCTAGACAATGAGCTCCCCAGCCCTGCAGGGAGGCATCTGTGGTCAGTACCACCGTGTACCCAGGAATCTGAAAAGGCACCCCCCTTTAGTAGATTGGGTGGGTGCAGCCACCAGTTGAGGGAGGTCAGAAATTGTCTGGACACCCTTATCCTGTCTCTGAGGCTGCCTGTGGCTGGTGACCACTGAGTCCGAAGGCACCACTGTGCAGGCCTCATGTGGAGCCTGGCATTGGGGGTCACATGCACTGTAGAAGCCATGTGGCCAAGCAGCCTTAGGCAGAGTCTGGCGGAGACCAGAGACTTGCTGAGAAACTGGTTTGCTAAGTTTATCAGTCTTTGGGCTCTGTCTGCTGGCAAGAAAGCCTTTGCTAGCAGGGAGTCCAGCCTTGCTCCTATGAACTCCAAGTTCTGGGAGGGGAGCAAAGTAGACTTTGCAAAGTTTATGACAAACCCCAGGCTTTGAAGAAGAGCAATAGTTCTGAGGGTGGCTTGTCTGGCCTCCTGGCACGTCTGACCCCTGATGAGCCAGTCGTCCAGATAGGGGAAGACAAAGATTCCCTGATTTCTCAGGTAGGCCACCACCACTGCCAGGCATTTGGTAAAGACCCTGGGAGCGGAGGTGAGGCCAAAAGGCAGTACTCTGTACTGATAATGGTTTCCCCCCACAATGAATCTGAGGTACTTTCTGTGGTCTGGATGAATGAGGATGTGAGTGTACGCATCCTTTAGATCTAAGGAGCATAGCCAATCTCCCTGCTGGAGGTAGGGCAGAAGTGTTCCAAGAGTAAGCATCTTGAACTTTTCTTTCTCGAGGAACTTGTTGAGGTTTCTGAGATCCAGAATGGGTCGAAGGCCACCGGTTCTTTTGGGTACCAGGAAATACCTGGAGTAGAATCCGTGACCGTGCAAGTGGGAAGGCACAGGCTCCACCGCCCTGTCCACCAACAGACCCAGAAGCTCTTGAAGGAGAAGGTCTGTGTGCAGGGGAGGTGTTAGAGGCTCCCCTGGAAAGTATGGAGGAGGCAGTTGGTGAAAATGCAGGGCATAGCCTCTGTGGACTATGTCCAACACCCAACTGTCCCCGGTGATGAGGGGCCACTGGTGGGCAAAGAGGGCGAGGCGACCTCCTGTGCAGGGTTGGGAGAGCAGGGATGGAGAGGCTACGCTCAAGGAGTCAAAAACCCCCACCCTGGGAGCAGGGGTCGGAGGCTTGGGGATCCTCTGCCTACGGGGCCCTTTACCCTGCCCCTTGGCTTGCTGACCCTGGGGTGCAGCTTGGGCAGCCTGATATTGAGGGTACTGTTTGTAGGCAGTGCCCTTCCTTGGGTAAAAGGGCTTTTTACCCGAGCCCTTCTTTTTATGAGAAGGGGCAGAGGTCTTTCTAGACAGCCTTGTCCGTGTAAGGTGCTCTGTTTCGAGCTGGGCGGCCTTCTTGGTCATGGGCTTGCCAAAAAGATTTTCACCTCAGCAAGGGACATTGACCAACTTGTCCTGAACCCATGGCTCAAGGTCCGATGACTGCAGCCATGCCTGGCGTCGAGCCGCGATGCCGGCTGCCGCAACTCGGGCCGAAGCCTTGAAGCCATCATAGGCGGCACAGGACATGAACTTTGAGCAGTCCCGAATCCCCGAGGACAAGGACTTGAATCTCTGCAAGGGTTCCCTGGAGAGTCCAGCAGAGAATCCGGCCAACTCCTTGGCCAGGTCCCGCAAGTACATGCCCATGTACAGCTGGTAAGACTGGACACGGCAAGCAAGCATCGAGCCCTGGAAGCACTTTCTACTGACGCCATCGAGGTTTCCGGCCTCCCTGCCGGGGGGGGGGGGGGGGAGCACCGCGGAGTGCATCTTCTGGCTCTTCAGACGATGCATGGCCGATTCCACAACCATGGAATGGTGTGGTAGCTGTGCCTTTTGAAAGCCAGGGCTCTTTCTGAGTCGATAGATCGAGTCGACTCGCTTGCTTAAAACCGACGCCGAGGCCGGTGCCTCCCACATCCGGAAGAGGAGCCGTTCCAGCATTGGAGGAACCGGGACAATAAAGGCCTCCTTCGGAGGAGAGTCATACTGCAGGGCTTCGAGCTCTTCAGCTCGAGGCTCTTCCTCGGGGTTCGCCGGAATAGCCAAGGCAGTGGCCATATCCCGGACGAACTCCGAGAATCGAGTATCCTCCGGAGGGGATCTACTCCGGGGCTCAGACTGCGGTGAGTCCGACGGGACGCACCAAGTCTTGAATGTTTCGGGGGACTCCTCATCCTCCGTCTCCCAGGTGGACTCGTCCAACGAGGAGTCAGGATCCGACCCCGCGGGGCCCTGGAGCACCCACCCCGATGCCGGAGGCACCAGCGTCGACGCCCTCAGTCCCGAGCTGGAGGTCGAGGGAGACCTCGACCGAGGTCGACTTCGAGCCATGATGGACTCGAGTATCGGCTCGGTCTCCGGGGTCAACTTCGAAGTCGATGTCCCGGTGGTCGGGGCAGATGTGCCAGACAGGCTGGCCATCAGTGCCTGCTGCTGCTCCGTGAAGGCAGAAAGTCTGCTCTCCAAGGCTGTCATCCTGAGACTCAGCTCGGGAGACGCTGCAGCCACTGACTTGGGCCCCGGCGGCAGCTCTCTGGGAGGAGAGTCCTCGAGGACTACGGGGCTTATGTGTTCAGCAGACTCCGGCTCCATGCGAGGAACTTTGGCAGGCTTCTCTTGTTCCACGGGCCCGGGGCGACGGTTGGGGGTCTTAGACCTGGCCCTCGAGGAGCCAGGGACCTCCTCCGATGACGCCCTCGCGAGCCGCTTCTTCCTCTTGCATTCCCGGTCGAGGGACCCCCTGTCTGAGGAGCTTTGACGGCGCTTGGGATCCGAATCCCGAGATGTCGAGGCCTCAGACGAGGTCCGGGCCCGGCCGGAGGCTGAGTCCGAGAAAAGCCTTTCTTTCTGCTGCTGGCGACTTCGGAGTGCCTTGGAAGACATCTTCCCACATGGTCCACACGACTTAGGGTCGTGATCAGGACCGAGGCACCGAAGGCAGCAGTCGTGTGTGTCGGTGAGAGACCTTAATTTCTTACACCGATCACACTTTTTGAAACTGCTGGAAGCCATCGGGGAAAAAAGAGTCCCCGCGAGGTCAAAGGACCGGCCTTCCAGGGAAAAAACAAAAAAGGGTGCGAACGCCAGCCACGAAGGGCAAAAACCGAAAAAGAAGAATCGGGCTCGATACTGGTGTACCGAACCCGGCGGGAGGGGAACCAGCGTCGAACCGGGAGAAAAAACAGCGAGAATCGCCAAAAAAAATCAACTTTTATCCGGGATGACAGGACACACGTCCGGTGGGCTTCTCGGAAAAAAAGAGACTGAGGTAAGATGGCACCTTTAGGCGGGAAGGGAACCACGCATGCGTGCCTGCATTCCCAAAGGCTTTCATAGAAAGCTGGGGAAATGCTCCGCTGGGGCTTCATCGGCGCTGATGACACCCATATGCGAGGACTGACTTCCTGCTTGGTCTTGGAGAATAAAGAGTTTGGTTTGGCTATGTTTAATTTCAAATGGCAGTGAGACATCCAGGAGGCAATGTCAGACAGGTAGGCAGAGATGCGGGCCTGAAGAGTCCAAGAAATATCAGGTGTAGAAAGGTAGATCTGAGAATTGTTGGCATAAAAATGATACTGAAATCCATGGGAGGAGATGAGAGCACCAAAGGATCGAGTGTAGAGAGAGAAAAGGAGAGGGCCCAGAACTGACCCTTGGGGAACACCAACTGAGAGAGGGATAGCAATAGAGGAGGAACCACCAGAACAAACATTGAAAGGGTGATGGGAGAGATAAAAAGAGAATCAGGACAGCACAGAGCCCCTGAAACCAAGTGAGGACAATGGTGGTGACAACAGTGTCAAAAGCAGCAGAAAGGTCAAGAAGGATGAGGATAGAGTAAAAGTCTTTGGATTTAGCCAGGAACAAGTTACTAGAGACTTTGGCAAGTGCTGTCTCAGTAGAATGTAAGGGACAAAAGCAGGAGATTGATTTTGCCTTGAATTTTCTCCCACAAATCATGGCTTAGAAAGTTCTGGATTGCTCTGGTGTACTGGAAATGTTATATTGCTCATCTGTCTTAATGCCATTGTCTATTTGTTAAGTCCCTCAGTTTAATTAGAGGAAGGCTGGCTGTGATAGTTCAGTGCTGGATGAAAAGGCACTGAAGAGATTGACAAAAGGTCTGTGGGAAGCAATGGTAAAGGTGCCATTACTGAGGAAATTATTATTCTGGGAAGAGAACTGTTATTTTAAACTTTGCCAGAGAAACTGGGGAGACGTGTGACAGCTTGATTTTATGTTGGCTCTAACTTTACTATGCACTTCCTGTACCTAGAAAACGTTTAATGTTCTAACCTTTTGTAAATAGGTTTATGGGCACTGTGAAAGGAGCTTCACTTGAACTTTTTTGGCAATAGCACGCAGCCAAACATTCCATTGTCCAGTAAGTGATTTCTTTCCATTATAAATAAAACATTCAAGGTTACTTCATCATTAGTAGCAAATTGGATGAATGCTACGGTTTTGGTACTGTAATACTTCTTTTCAGCATTACAAGGGTTTAAAATCATTATGTTGCTTGTAATAGCAACAAATTCCTCCATAACAGTTCATTGTGAGGGTCATAAAAGACTTGGAAAAGTGAATAGATTCTTATTTCTTTATCAGGCCATAGGTTGCCCTTTCAAAATTGGTATCTGCATTTCCTGCTGACCGGTTTATGACTCATTGTAACACTATTCATGATAGTTCTCAACCACATTTGCCCCATCATGATACACCTCTTCATATGTATCTTCTGAATGTGTGCTCTTTAAAGGATAAGTGTTGGTTTCACTTAATCATTTTGACCTCTTATTTCTTACAGAAACATGTTTTAAAAATGGGGATACTTCAGTTCTTTTGCAATCATCTCCTCCTGGTTGTTCTTATTGCTATTAAAATAGAGCCTTTTGTGCTGGAGGTGGAGTAGCAGTAATATTTTCCCACAATCTTTCAATTACTGTCATACCTATACACACCCTACTTTATTATTGATTGTTTCAGCCCACAATATGTCCTATTGCTTTATATTCCTCCTTCTCCAATGATACAATGGTAGGAATCTCTCATGTGTCACATCTCCAATTTAGCTTCTTGTTATGAAAATCGTATCCTTTTAGGTGACTGTTCATCCAGTTCTCCCTCTAAGTAAATTGATAGGAATTTCCTTTTATATGTGGACAATTTAGGATTTATCCAGCATATTCAAGTTCCTACGCATTCGACTGGTCATACCTTAGTCTTAAGTGGGGCATATTTAAAGGCATTTAAATGGTTTGCAGATTTGCAAATCACATAAATGCTGCTCACTGGGATATTTGGCGGCACTAACCAGTTTAGTGCCACTCAACATCCCCGATTTGTGCTGCTGAATGCCCTGACACTAACCACTGTTCATGAGGGTGGTGCAGGGACAGCACCATGCATTAACTGGGCAGTGGCGATATTCAGCTTCTGCCTAGTTAATCCTAACTGGCTAAAGTTAGGATAGCTGAATGGATCTCCTAACATTTATTGGTTTTGCAGTCCGAGCAACTGGATATTCAGTGCTGGTGCCCGGATATGGTCCCAGCATTGAATATCTGTGTATAATTTAAAACGGCGAAGGCCAGCCACTTTACAAGTGCTGGCTGCCACCGTTGAATATTGACACCAGTGTTTTCATTGCTTAACTCTGACACTGACTAATTTTTCTACTTCTGCCTTTCCCAGGACAGATCACTCACTACCTGGTATCTTCTCAGTTTCATTCTTGTTTGGTTTCTTCTGTTTTTTATTTATTTATTTATTTTTATTTATTTACAGTTTCTTTTATACCGCGCTATTCGACATCAGCGCGGTTCACAGTGAACATATAAACCACACGTCTCAATTAATTGATCTGTGCTTACAATAAACAGGTAAAATAAACTTGGATAAACATTAAACAGGTTTCTTGAACAGGGAAACATGATAACTATGTACAATGCCACTAAATTTATTTATTTATTATTTATTTATTTAACAGTTTTTATATACCGCACTATTCATCATCATGCAGCTATATATAGGGTTATGTGAAACTAGGTGCATTTCTCATGGTGAGAGGAGGTGCGAAGTGGGATTACGGATCTACAGATTAAGAATGTGGAGTGCATGGGTTTAAGGTGTTAGTCTGGGGTGTGGTGGTGGGATGGTATGAGGGGGTATCCGAGACATCATAGTGCTGCAGAAATAGGTGATGCTTCAGTGCCTTCCTGAACTGGGAGAGGTCACTGATGGTTCTGATGCCTGATGGTAGAGCATTCCAGCATGATGGTGCAAAGTAGGAAAAGGCTCTGGATCTAGTGACTTGAGAGCACTTCGTGATTGCCTTCGGTAATACGAGAGAGTTGGAGGCAGTCGATCTCCTTGCTCGATTAGGGGGTGTAATTGATATAAGGTCAGTGATAGTAGTCACAGAGTATTTATTGATCACTTTATCAGTCATAGTTAGGATCTTGAAAGAGATCCTAGATTGTATAGGCAGCCAATGTAACTGTTTCAGTATAGGAGTGATGTGAGTGCAAACGCTGTTGCAATGAAAGCTACTGTCTTTACTTGTAAATTGGCTAATGTTGAACCAGAGCATTTTCGTGATAATTGCCATCCTTTCCCAGGTGACCTATCTACTTAGGGTCTTAGCAAGCAAATAATGCTTTGGATTATTTCTTTAAGTACCACTCTTGAGAAAGTAGCTCCATTAACTGCTTGTCAAATTCAAGTTAAAAAGAATAATCCTTGGTATCATCCCAGCCTGCGCTTATCAAAAAGACAAGCTTGCACAGCCGAACGTATTTGATGGAAAAATAAAACATACTAATCTGATGATTAGTAAAGAACATCTTCGAAACTATCAGCATGGTGTTCAGTTAGCAAAAAATAACTATTACTCAGCTTTGCTGAAGTTTAACATAGATCCAAATTATTATTCACGCTTTTCTCTGCACATACTTAGTCACAGTTGCATTATTCTCCATTTGAAGAGTTTCCTCTTCGTCTCTCCGGGCCAGTCCAGGAACTGGAGGGTAGTCAACCTCCTCCAGCAGCTGAGGACTGAAGTCTCAAAGTCTTACTGACAGGCCATCTCGCTCCCCCTGGTGTCAGAGGCTCAGTCCTCAGCAGCTGGATAGGAAGTCTGGCTGACAGGCTCCCGGTCAGGCGAAGAGGAAAGGAAGAGGATAGTAGAAAATAAAGAGAAAGAGAGATTCCCTAAGTGGCCCTAGCAGGGTTATATAGACAGGGAAGGAAGTTTGTGTAATGTAAATAAAGTTAAAAAAAAAAAGAAAGAAATGGAGGTCTGCTGCAAGCGGATCATGGTAGAAGCAGTAGAGGCAGAGTCTGCCTTGGGGACCACAACCGTTTCAGTTCAGAGAGAGAGAATCTGGGAGCCCCAGAGTCCGGCTCTCTGCCTCCGGAGCCCGGACTTACTCTCCCGCTGGCAGCGGAGTAGAGAAGTCGAGGTGTTTTGATCAGGAAACAGCAGGTACGTCGGGGGTCCTTTTTGAATCGCGAAGGATTACAAAATGCTAGTGTACATTTTAGTTTTTGCAGAGGCCGCGTTTTTAAGAACAGAGAAGAAAGGAATGGGAAGTTGGAGTGAAAGCACATGCTGCCGAGCTTGGCGGCGTGCGCAGACTGCGAGAGTTGCCGGGGGTTATCGGGCCTGGGATTTTGCCGGTTTTGTATTAGGAGAGCAGGTAGTGTAGAGCATTTGTTTGGGGGGGAGAATGGAGGATAATTCGGGTATTATGGATCAAGTAGGCAAGCAGCGGAGCATGGCTGAGAAAGCGGGAATGGCAGCCATTTTAGAAGAGGCAGCCATTTCTCCCGCGCTTTCTGAGAAGGGAATTAAAAGGAAATCAAAGTCAAAGAAGCCTGCTCAACCTGCAGTGGTGCCTCAGACTCCATTACCAGAGGTGCAGGGTGACTTGCAGTCCTTGTTTTCAGCTGATTTTATTCTCTCCCTCCACAAAGCTTATTGTTTGAAATTGGAGCAGGTTCAGACCAAAAGTACTCCTTCAATCTGTTTGGGTCTCCTAAGGGGGACAGCAGTACAGTTGATCCAGGAGAAGGATCCTCAAAAAGGGATTTGGCAACTGTACTGGATGAGGGGGTCTTCGGTCAGCAGGCCCGGTTCCTCAAGGAACAGAGGAGGGAGAAATCCTTTCAAAATCAGGTATGGATTGCTGGGGGGATCTGGAGGAAGGTGAAATTGGACCAAGTGAAGACCCTAATATATTCAGAGTATTTAGGAAAGAAGAGTTGGGAGCGCTCATTGCCCATTCCTTGGCGGCTCTGAATATTGCACTCCCAGCAGTTCAGGAAGAACCATTGGAAGACCCTCTGCTCCAGGGGTTCAAAGCAGAACAGAAATGTTTTCCAGTTCATAGAGTAATTAAGCAGATGGTGGAATTGGAATGGGAGTGCCCAGAAGCGACTTTGAGGGGTGGGCATGCAATAGGCCGCTTGTACCTTGTCCCGCAGGAGGAGAGAGAGCTGCTGCGGATGCCGAAAGTGGATGCGTTAGTGGCAGCAGTGACTAAAAAGACTACGATTCCGGTGGAAGGCAGAGTGGCACTTAAGGATTTGCAAGACAAAGTTAGAGTCTCTTCTCAAACAGGCTTTTGACGCGAGTGCCCTGTCTCTGCAGGCTTCCATTTGTGGGGCACATGTGTCCAGAGCTTCAATTCGTTGACCCCAGGGTGATTCTTCACCTGAAGGAGAGGAGATTCCGGCTTCGGAGGGGCCGAAATGGGAGTCGGCTGCAGCGTATCTCGCAGATGCCTTTTATGATCTCGGAAGGATTTCTGCAAAGTCCATGGCATCGGTAATTGCCATTAGGAGATTTCTCTGGCTGAGGAATTGGGCGGCGGATGCATCTTCCAAGTCACGCCTTAGTAAGCTCCCCTATAAGGGCAAGCTTTGGAAAAGATTGTGAAGGATTTGGGAGATTCCAAAGGCGGTCAACTACCAGAGGACTGTCCGAAGGGTCCACGGCCTGGGACTATGCAGAGAGGTCAAGGTAGAGAATTTCAGAAATTTAGAGGAGCTTGACTTGCTCCGTATCAGAGAGGTTGGTTTGTGGCACGCAGTCAGTCCTTTCGAGGGGCGAGGGGGTTCGGTCGGGGATATTTCAATCCCCAACAGAGCTCTTCAAAGAAGCCACAATGAGGAGAGGCTGGTCCAGATGGAGGTTCCTATAGGAGGCCGTTTGCAAGGCTTCCATTCCGTCTGGACCACCATAATTACAGATCGGTGGGTGCTGGAGATCATCCGCGAGGGGTATGTGCTGGAGTTCGCGTAGCCACTGTCGGAGACATTCATGGTGTCTTCATGTGGTTCTCCAACAAAGGCGAAAGCGATAAACGACACACTTCAGCGCTTGCTGCACCTTCAAGTGGTGGTCCCGGTTCCCAGAGATCAATACGAGTTAGGTCGATACTTGATTTATTTTGTACTTCCCAAAAAGGAAGGGTCCTTTCGGCCCATACTAGATCTCAAGCAGGTGAACCGCTGTTTGAGAGTGCCGCATTTCCGGATGGAGACTCTACGATCGGTAAAGCCGGGCGAGGTGCTTTCGTCCATAGATCTAACGGAGGTGTATCTGCACATTCCGATCAGACCACAGCATCAGAAATATTTATGCTTTGCCGTGCCCATGGGGCATTTTCAGTTCTGAGCTCTGCTGTTCGGACTAGCTATGGCATCGCAAACTTTCACGAAGGTGATGGTGGTGGTTGCGGCAGCGTTGCGAAAGGATGGGATTCAGGTTCATCCCTACTTGGACAATTGGCTGATCCGGGCAGGGTCAGTGGCGGAGTCGGTGGAGGCAACGGCGCGAGTGGTGCAGTTTCTAGAACGCCTAGGTTGGGTGGTGAATCAGACCAAGAGTCAGTTGCTTCCAGTGCAGCGCCTAGTATACCTAGGAGCCTTGTTCGACACAAGGGTTGGAACGGTGTGTCTGCCAGAAGAGAGAGTGCAAAAGATCTTGAGGCAGGTATCTGTGTTTTTACGCATCAAGGCTCCAACGGCGTGGAGATACCTACAGCTTTTGGGCTCCATGGCTGTGGCATTGTACCGTGGGCCAGAGTGCATATGCATCCACTGCAAATGGCGTTGCTATCCAGATGGTCTCCAGGGGCAAAGGTTGGTATGCTCAGAGGCGGTCAGCGACAGTCTACAGTGGTGGTTGGATCCCAGTCATCTCCAGGCGGGAATGCTTCTGGAGTCACCAGACTGGGTGCTGGTGACGACGGATGCCAGTCTCTCGGGCTGGGGGGCACATTGTATGGCCCAGGCAGCACAGGGCTGTTGGTCAGTGGAGCTGGACGGCTGCTCGATCAATCAGCTGGAAATGAGAGCATTACAGCTGGCACTACAAGAATTCGAAGGTCTAGTGAAAGGCAAAGCGGTGCGTGTCTTCTCCAACAATGCGGTGATAGTGTTCTATATCAATCAGCAGGGAGGCACAGGTAGTGCAGTGTTGTTGGAGGAAAGTCAGCAGTTGATGCACTGGGCCAAAAGCCATCTGGTAGTGTTTTCAGCGGTGCATGTCGCAGGGAAAGACAACGTTCAAGCCGACTTTCTCAGCAGGCATGTGTTAGATCCAGGAGAGTGGGAACTGAACGAGACAGTCTTCCACAACATTACGGTGCATTGGGGGCAGCCGGTCATGGATCTGATGGCCACGCAGGACAATGCCAAAGCATCACGATTCTTCAGCAGGTGCAGAGAACGCATGTCGGAGGGCCTGGACAGGCTGGCTCAACCTTGGCCATCAGGCGGACTGCTCTATGTGTTTCTGCCGTGGACAATGATCGGTCGGGTCATTCAGAGGATAGCTGCTCATGGTGGAAAGGCTATTCTCATTGCGCCATATTGGCCAAGGAGACCTTGGTATGCGGACCTGGTGCATCTTCTGGTGGAAAAGCCCTGGAGGCTTCCCAGTTGGGTCAATCTCTTATACCAAGGACCGATCCTAATGCCCCAGGTGGATCGCTTCTTGCTTACGGCTTGGCTCTTGAAAGGGAGCGCCTGAGGCATAGGGGATATTCCGCAGCGGTGGTAGCGACTATGTTGCAAGCTAAGAGAAGGTCTATGTCTCTCGCTTACGTCCGTATTTGGCGCGTTTTTGAAGGTTACATAAGAACATAAGATATGCTATACTGGGTCAGACCAAGGTCCATCAAGCCCAGTATTCTGTTTCCAACAGTGGCCAATCTAGGTCATAAGTACCTAGCAGTTTCCCCAAGGGACACAGGTTCCACAATGCTTGTATTGGTTCAAGCTTGATATCCTGGGTCCCTTCTTAATAATGGTTTATGGACCTTTCCTCCAGGAACTTGTCCAAACCTTTTTTAAACCCAGCTACACTAACAGCCTTTACTACATCCTCCAGTAACAAATTCCAGAGTTTGATTACACATTGAGTGAAAAAATATTTTCTTTTATTAGTCTTAAATAGTTTACCCTGTAGCTTCATTGCATGTCCCCTAGTCTTTCTATATTCTGATAAGGTAAACAATCGATCTACGTTTACCCGTTCCACTCCATTCATTAATTTATAGACTTCTATCATATCTCCCCTCAGCCGTCTCTTTTCCAGGTTAAAGAGCCCTAACCTTTTTAGCCTTTCTTCATAGGAGTAGCCTTCCATCCCCTTTACCATTTTGGTGGCTCTTCTCTGAACCTTTTCTAAAATCGCTATATCCTTTTTAAGATACGGCGACCAGAATTGCACACAATAT
Source organism: Ichthyophis bannanicus (assembly GCA_033557465.1). Lineage (NCBI taxonomy): Eukaryota > Metazoa > Chordata > Amphibia > Gymnophiona > Ichthyophiidae > Ichthyophis > Ichthyophis bannanicus. The sequence goes on from CM066035.1 coordinate 342,807,886, forward strand.
TCAAGGTGCGGTCTCACCATGGAACGATATAGAGGCATTATAATATCTTTTGTTTTATTTTCCATTCCTTTCCTTATCATACCTAGCATTCTATTTGCTCTCTTGGCCGCCGCTGCACACTGGGCCGAGGGTTTTAACATGGTATCCACAATGACACCTAAATCTTTTTCCTGGGTGGTGGTTCCTAATGTGGAACCTTGCATCGTGTAACCATAGTTTGGGTTGTTCTTCCCTAGGTGCATAACCTTGCACTTGTCCACATTAAATTTCGTCTGCCATTTTGATGCCCAATCTTCCAATTTATCAAGATCCTCTTGCAATTTTTCACAATCCTCTTGGGTTTTAACAACTTTAAATAGTTTTGTGTCATCTGCAAATTTGATAACCTCACTCGTTATTCCACTTTCCAGGTCATTTATGAATATGTCAAAAAGCAGCGGACCCAGCACAGATCCCTGGGGTACACCACTATTCACCTTTCTCCATTGGGAAAATTGGCCATTTAGCCCTACCCTCTGCTTTCTATCTTTTAACCAGTTCCTGATCCACAATAGTACACTGCCTCCTATCCCATGATTCTTTAGTTTTGCCAAATGTCTCTCATGAGGGACCTTGTCAAAGGCTTTCTGAAAGTCTAGATACACAATATCAACCGACTCACCTTTGTCCACCTGATTATTCACTCCTTCAAAAAAACATAACAGATTAGTAAGACAAGATCTTCCTTGTCTAAAGCCATGTTGGCTGTCTCCCATTAGGTCATGACTATCTACATGCTGAGTAATTTTATTCTTTATGATGGTTTCTACCATTTTTCCCGGTACTGGCGTCAGGCTCACCGGTCTGTAGTTTCCCGGATCACCACTGGAACCCTTTTTAAAAATTGGTGTTACATTGGCGATCCTCCAATCTTCAGGTATTAGAGATGATTTTAATGATAGTTCACAGATTACTGATATCAGGTCTGCAATCTCATATTTCAGTTCTTTCAACACCCTTGGATGTATACCATCCGGCCCAGGTGATTTGCTACTCTTCAGTTTATCTAATAGTTGTAAGACATCTTCCCGATGTATCGATATTTCCTTGAATTCTTCCGCACCTTTAAATACCACTTCAGTCATGGGTAACATCCCTACATCTTCCTCAGTAAAGACCGAAGCAAAGAATTCATTCAGTCTCTCCGCTATCGCCTTGTCGCCTCTTAGTGCTCCTTTAACCCCTTTATCATCTAATGGACCAACTGATTCTCTCACAGGTTTTTTGCTACGAATGTACTTGAAAAGGTCTTTATTTCGGGTTTTTGCTTCCGCAGCAAGCTTCTTCTCAAATTCTCTCTTTGCCTGCCTTATCAATGCTTCTTTGCATTTGACTTGCCAGTGCTTGTGCTGTTTCCAGGTTTCATCGTTTGGCTCTTTTTTCCATTTCCTGAAAGATGCTTTTTTGGCAACAACAGCCTCTCTGACCTCACCTTTAAACCATGCTGGCAGTTTTTTGGACTTCCTTCCACTTTTCTTACAACGTGGAATACAGCTGGTCTGGGCTTCCAAGATAGTATTTTTCAACAACACCCAAGCTTGATGTACGTCTTTAACCTTTGCAACTGCTCCTTTTAGTTTTTTCTTAACTGTTTTCCTCATTTTATCATAGTCTCCCTTTCGAAAGTTAAAAGGTAGTACTGTGGATTTCCTTACTATCCCTCCTCCACTAATTAAATCAAAGGTGATTATGCTATGATCACTATTGCCAAGTGGCCCCAACACCCTTATCTCTTGTACTAGATCTGGTGTTCCACTAAGGACTAGGTCTAATATGGCTTCCCCTCTGGTTGGTTCATGAACCAGCTGCTCCAAGAAGCAGTCATTTATTTCATCTAGGAACTTGATTATAATCCTGTTTTTATTAGACGTTTTGTGTAATTAATTTTATAAATAAATTGAACACCCCTGGGATGATCCCTAAAGTGAATGACTGGGTTAGAAACTTGTTGAATGGGAGGCAACAGAAGGTAGTGGTAAACTGGGTTTAAAAAAGAGGTTTAAGAACATAAGAACATAAGATATGCCATACTGGGTCAGACCAAGGTCCATCAAGCCCAGTATCCTGTTTCCAACAGAGGCCAATCTAGGTCATACGTACCTAGCAGTTTCCCCAAAAGACACAGGTTCCGCAATGCTTGTACTGGGTCATTTGTACTTGTTCCTGCATTTGTACATGTTCCTGGATGAAAAGTCCAGAAAAACATTATTAAAGTGGACTGAGGAAATCCACTGCTTACCCCTGGGATAAGCAGCATGGACTCTGTCTATCTTTTGGGAACCTAACAGGTACTTGTGACCTGGACTGACTACTGTTGGAAACAGGATACTGGGCTTAATGAATCTTTGGTCTGACTCAGTATGACAAATCTCATGTTCTTAGGATTTGCCTCTTTGCGGATGATACCAAAAACTGCAATAGGGTGGACATCCAGGAAGGTGTGGACAACCTGAGAAGGGATCTTGTAAAAGAATGGTCTAGAATTTCGCATTTAAGATGTAATACTAAAAAAAATGGAGGGTTATGAATATGGGCTGCAAAACCCAAAAAATACAGTACACGTAGTAAAGTACTTCTGTGCACCAGAAAAGAGTGGAATCTAGGGATGATCACATCTGCGGATGTTAAGATGACCAGACATATAGAAAATGTGATGTCAAAGGCCAGAAGGATGCTTAGGTACATAGTGAGAGAAATAATCAGCAAGAAAGCAGAGGTGATAGTGCCTCTGTATAAATATCTTGAGACCACTTTTGAGTACTACTGTATGTACAATTTTGGAAACTGCACCTTTAAAAGGATATAAACAGGATGGAATCAGTGCAGAGGCAGCTACTTAAATGGTCAGTAGTCTTTGTCATAAAGCATATAGGGACAGACTTGAAGATCTTAATATATAGTGGAGGAGTGACCTAGTGCCAGAAGGACTAGGGGTTTCTAGTCCCACAGGTGCTCCTTGTGGTCTTGGGCAAGCCACTTAACCCTCCAGAGCCCATGTTCCCTGTAAAATAGTTATTTCCAAGTTATAATGCCCTGTTCAATGTAATTTCAGTTTGTTCAATGTAAACCACCTTGATATCATAAAAGGCAGTATATAAGAAATGTTAAATAAGTAAATATATACTTTGGAAGTGAGAGGGGATCTACAATAGAGATGTTTAAATGCTTCCATAGCAAAAATGCACAGGAAACAGGCCTCTTTCAATTGATAGGAAGCTCTGAAACAAGAGGGCATAAGATGAAATTGAAAGATGACACTCAGGAGTAATCTCAGAAAATATTTCTTTATGAAAAGGGTAGTGAATACATGAAACAGCCTCCCATTGGAGATGGTGGAAAATAGGACTTTCTGAATTCAAGAAAGCATGGGATAAGCAGAGGAAATCTAAGGGAGAGGAAAGGATTGTATGGATGGATGGGGCAGACTGGATAGGCTATGATGTTTATCTGCCATTATTTTCTATGGGGTATGTTTACTAAGCCAGGTTAACAGTTAACCCGGGCTATCTGCAACTAGGTCCCATTGAATAACATGGGACCTAATTGCAGATAGCCCTGGTTAACCGTTAGCCCAGCTTAATAAACATACCACTATGTTTCTATGAGAAGCAGAGGTTCCAGCAAAGGCTTAGAAGTTGTGGAAGTACTCATCCTTGCCTTTAATGTGTGCCATCTGACACTAATTGATTCACATCATTTGCAAACAGCTGCCTATCATAAGAAAGGACTTATGAGTGGAGTGAAGCTCTTACCATGTATGGTGCTGAGCTTTTTTTCATGGCCATGCCTGCTGGTCCTTGACCTGGATGAGATTTATGCAAATAAGACTTGCTAGGTGTGTAGGCAGAAAAGAAATGATCAGCATGTGTAGAGATGATGTAACCGAGGCAGGCGGACCTTGGTGCATCGGGTCCATTTCCACCTTCCCCCATCTCCCCCCCCAATCTTCCCCACCCAACAAAAGACACACACCACATTTCATGGAACTCACCTGGTCGCAGCTTTATTAACCTTTAACAATTTCAATATGCCAACATAATATGCCAACATGCTACACCTTCACAATCGATTAGCGGCACCCGGCCCGCACCAGCCATACCTTAGCAAAGCGCCTTGCCACCGCTAACGCCATAACTTGCCCCCCCGGCAAGTTACCTAACCCTTCCCCCGACTTCGCCATGCTATAGCAAAAGTCGACCAGGGTTTGTCCGGGTCAGGGGCACCCCGCCCCCGCCCTAGGTGTAGCCTGAGGCTCCGGACCCCGGAAACCTCCGGGATCCCGCCACCACCCCCAAGCTGCAACACCCCATAAACCACACCTTCCTAAATATGGGGCGGGTGGGCGGGAAGCCGGCACCCCCGAGCAGCCCCCGCCGCGAATGAACACGCGGAGGCTGCCCGCCGGCTCCTACCACCCACACGCTGCCAGGAACCACCCTGATTGACTCCCGCGCGGCAGCCACCGCCGGGAGCCAATCACTTTAAACTACCCGAGGCCGCGCGCAGGGCCCGCGCACCGGCCGCGCGCCCGGTTACAGTCGGCCGCCGGGACCCTGCCCGCGGCCTCCTCATTAACCGAGGCAGGCGGACCTTGGTGCATCGGGCCCATTTCCACCTTCCCCCATCCCCCCCCCCCAATCTTCCCCACCCAACAAAAGACACACACCACATTTCATGGAACTCAACTGGTCGCAGCTTTATTAACCTTTAACAATTTCAATATGCCAACATAATATGCCAACATGCTACACCTTCACAATCGATTAGCGGCACCCGGCCCGCACCAGCCATACCTTAGCAAAGCGCCTTGCCACCGCTAACGCCATAACTTGCCCCCCCCGGCAAGTTACCTAACCCTTCCCCCGACTTCGCCATGCTATAGCAAAAGTCGACCAGGGTTTGTCCGGGTCAGGGGCACCCCGCCCCCGCCCTAGGTGTAGCCTGAGGCTCCGGACCCCAGAAACCTCCGGGATCCCGCCACCGGCACAGGTAACAACCATGTTCCTGTGCCGCCCCCCCCAAAAGCCAAGCTGCGACCGGTGAGCACCCTCCACCCCCACAAGTTCCCAGACCTGCCGCCGCACCTAAAAGAGGGGAGCCCGCACTGCTGGTGGGAATTGCCCCCAGCAGCCTTATACAGCCCCGGCCTCCACCCCCCAATAAGGCATCATAGGACACCCCTCTCGCCAGCCAGCGAGCTATTAGCCAGCCCCCACGACCAACCCCGTCGGTTCCCACATGCAGGCCTTTAACAAATTAGCCCCCCGCACACGTACCCAGAACCGCCTGCAAAAAACCCTAGCAAAAACACCCACCTGCCCAGCTCCGAGCAGATGCATTACCGGGAACCCGATAAAGCATCCTCTGATACCCCAATGGCGGCAAATCCAGCTAGTAGCCCCCCGCCCCCCAACCAACGCCGCCAGCTCCAACATGCAAGCCTTGAAGCCAAGGCAGCCCCCAGCCACATTCCCAAAACAAAACACCGGCAAAAACCCCCAGAAAAAATCCCCTGGCGCCGCTCTGAGCAGATGCCTGCAGTACCTGACCACGATCGTTGCATCCAACACTGCAAGCCGTCGCTATAACCGCCCGTGGCGCCGTAGCAAAGGAAGCCGCCGCGACCCGCAAGGTCCGGGCTCACCTAGCCATGGTATAGCCACCACACCTGGGTCGCTCCTCCAATTGTCAGGCACCGCCTCACCAGAACTCGCCGTCCAGCTCAGCGGACAAAGGAGTGCAGGGTCCCCAACCTCCAGAAGGCTCCAGACCCCACCTGCAAAATAAAGGAACAATGAAAAGTCCCCACCCCCCCCGACCCACCAGGTCCCAGCTCAGCAGACAAAGGAGTGCAGGGTCCCCAACCTCCAGAAGGCTCCAGACCCCACCTGCAAAATAAAGGAACAATGAAAAGTCCCCACCCCCCCCGACCCACCAGGTCCGGCACCGCGACACTGAACCCCTACCTGCCCGAGAGCACCATGCCTATACTCTACGGGACTTGTATAACCACCCAACAGGCAACAGAGCGCGGCGCAAAGAAGTAAACTCGCCCCCAACCAAGCACCGCGCCATTCCAATCACTGCAAGCGCCGGAAAACCCCGGGGCAAGAGACCCACACCCCCTCCCCACATACGACATGGCCGTCACGGGGAATTGCACGCCTCCTCCAGCCCCACATTGACACCCAGACGAGCCGATTGGTAATCTCGGCCAAGCATACCAAACCGCCCAGCACCAAACGTGGGGGGGGGGAGCCCCCCCTCGCCCCCCCTCGCCCCCAATCCCAACCGGAGCCACCACCCACTCCCCCTTTCGAACGGCCCTCTCAAAATGGGCCCGACAAGGCTACACACCCCCCTGCGGACAACCGCAGCGCACCAAAAAAGGGGGGTCAGCCCTGCACATCATGTGCGCGAGGCCGGACGGCCGGGCCTCACCCCCCCCCCTCGCAGTAACCGGCGAGCTACCAATCCTCCCAACCAGCGATCCGCATACCTCAGTCGCTCAAGACAACCGTCCCCACGGCAAACCCCAACCCGTTCAGAAACCCCCCCCCACACCCTTATCCACCCCGCTGTACCCACCAAACAGGGACTCCAGTTGCCGCCCACGCCCGACTGAAACCGGACCACGTAGGCACAGCCCTGAGGACACCCACACCACGGCCCCTGCGATACCAATTGCAGCAGGAAAAGCCGCATGCATCCCGGGACAGGGCTCCTTCAAGGTCACCTGGCCCCAGATCCCTCATTGTCCGCTTCGTGGCCAAATCCCAAACCCGGTCCACCGGAACTCAATAGAGCCATGACCATCCCGGCCACCCAGCTAGGGAGAAACCAAGCCTCCCTCAACACTCGCACTTGTAAAGATGCCAACACCGCCACCCGCATCCACTCGCCCCCTTTGCCCACCACCGCATTGCCGCCCACCATACCGCCTCACGGATGCGGAGCCAAGCAGGACAAAGCTCCCCCACTACCCATAACCGAAACCGCTCCCAAAATGAGATCGCAGCAGCTGACCCGACACCAGCCACTACTACCGGCCCATTATGCCCAGCACAGGAAAACAACACCGAACGAAAACGAAACCCCAAAGTCGCGGATACCGCCGAAGCCGCCCCTGCAAAGCGTGACCCATAGACGACCACCGCAACAGAGCGCAGTCCGGAAGTAGGCAGGTTGACATATGCAGCCCCAACCTGCGGTACGAACCCCCCCCCACCCCCACCCCCTTCCTGGGAACCCCCCGCCCTTTCCGCCAGTACCCACCAAACAGCTGCCATCCGCCCCCAGGACCCCTCCCACATAGCACAATCAGGCCCCCCCCCGTGCGTGTCCGGTACCCCCAATACCAATCGCGTACCCCTAGCATCCCGGAGCGCCCGAGCATGCGATGTCCCCCCACCCGGCTAATCCCCCCACCCGGCTAAGCACCGAGATAGCAAGTCCAAGGCCCCATGCGCGCAACACCCAGAACCCACCACACATTACCAACCACCATGCCCCCCGTTATGCTCACACCCGAGCGCTTCCTGCCCCCAAACAGTCGCAAGCCTGTAGAGATTGCGACAGGCAGCCCCAATGCCAAGGTGGCCTGGTATCCCTTCCAATGACTCGGAAAACATGACCCCCGGCATGCCTCCCCCAGCCCTGGGCCCCCACCCCCCAACGCCATCCGACCCCTTCCACGGCAGCCCAAACACAGCCGCCAACGATGCAGCACCCGCGTAGGAGGAGGAAGCCGACCCCGAAGCCGCCGAAGAATACCATCCGCACCTCCCCGCCCTACCTCCCCGACCGTGCAGCCCATGCCCTTCCCCGCCCGGGGGGGGGGGGAAGGGGGGGGAGGGGGAGGAGGGGGGGCCCCGACCACTCACCTGCTTTGCAACTGGCTGCCCCGGCAGCAGCAGTCCCGGCGTCCCGCTGGCCGATGTCATCGCAGGTCTGCGCCGTCTCACTGCGCCACACCGGAAGCCTCCCCTGCAGCACCACATCGAATGGACTAGCCCCACGCCTCCACGACGAAGGCACCAGCGCCGGCCCCTGTGGAGACATAAGCGAAAAAACCGGGGGGGGGGGGGCGAGACCAAGCAACCACCTTCCTAGCAACCCCCCGACCCAAGAACACCGCCCACGCTTACCCCCCCGAAAGCTGCACCGCACTCATGGCCCCAGACCCCCGCCCGCTCCCCTCCAACGTAGCCGAATGCGACGATAAACAGTGAACGACGCGTACGAGGAACCAGGCCGACAACACCGTCACCAAGAAGGCTTACGCTTCTGTGCACCTCCTTGTCCACCCCGCAGCTGCCCCCCAGTCCATCCCCCCCCTCCGCACCGCCGTCCCGATCCACGCACCTGACGCACCCCTCACCATCTCCGCGGTCATAGTGGGCTCGGGTTGATCCGTCGCTGGCTGTCCGCCACGCGGTCGCCGGCCGCGCACTACAGCACTTGCTCCTGCCGCCTCGGACTGCTGCCATCCAGGTGGTACCTGAGGGTAGAAGATACCAAAGGCGAAAAGGCACCCGCCACTGACCAAGGCTGCAGCCACACCCCCGACCACTCCACCCGAGAAGAGCCTTACCTGCCCCCCCCCGCCACTGCCCCCCCCCCGGCGGGTCTCACCCCCCTGCATTTCATGCAAGCTAACCGCACCCGTAAACACCGATCCCTCTGAGCTGTGCGCGTGTGCGCACGCCCACACCTCGCCAAGCGAGCACACATACTTTACCACAGAGCACACAAAAAGCTGTCTCCGATTCTGATAGAAAACAACGCAGACGTCAGAAATTTTAAAAGTTATGAATGTAGTCGCTAGAAATTTCCCACTTCATTAATAAGCGGCTGGCGTCATTGACTTAAGTAAAATCAATGCGGTGCACATACTGTGTTCCGCCTAGCGGTCAAATGTCGCTATGTGGCGCCCAATATTTAACTTCTGCAACTGCCCACAACTAATATTCAATGCGCACCCAGATAATTAGAGGGAACATGACCCGCCAGCCCCCTTCACCCTCTCCGCCCCCTTCCAAGTCCTCCCCCCTGCCTCACCCCGCCCCCGGTGAACAGGAACAGATCCTCCAGTCATGCTCCCCCCGAACCTCGGTCCGTGCACAGGACTACAAGGGTCCACCGGACCCGCCACCCAAAGGTCTCCCCCCCCCCCCCCCCCGCCGAGCTTCCGCGGCACCCTCCCCTCTTTTACAACCGCAGGCCAAGCCAAAACGCGCGACGGAAAGCCATGACCTGCGGCGAAAATTCAACCAGACATGGCCAAATCCAGGCCATCCGCCATAACTCCTCCCGAGATGGAAGATGGCATCCCCTGAACACTGCCTCACAGATGCCACCGGCCACCAGGCACACCCCACCTCCATCCATATAACTAGACGAACCAAGCACACATTAGCCAGGTCTGACCCCAATAAGCACAAGACAGAAAGACCGAAGACAGCATACTTTCCCCTCCATTTTCCCTTAGTCTATGACCCCTCATGGCATGTCAAACATCCCCCCCATTCCACGATGTATTTTCCCTCCATCCCCCCCCACCGACATGCACGGAGCTCTGCCCCCCCACCCGCTTGACAATGAAGGCCTGCCCGCCCCCAGCAGCCCGCAGAGGACCAACACCCACCGCACGTACCCAGCCAAGACCACCAGCGCTCCTCGTGCCCGCCGCGGCCGCCCACGCCGAGTCGGCCGGGAGCCGGACGATCACTGCCGCACCCCAAACCGGTCCTCCACAGCCCGTCCTCTGCAAGCCGGCACCCCCGAGCAGCCCCCGCCGCGAATGAACACGCGGAGGCTGCCCGCCGGCTCCTACCACCCACACGCTGCCAGGAACCACCCTGATTGACTCCCGCGCGGCAGCCACCGCCGGGAGCCAATCACTTTAAACTACTCGAGGCCGCGCGCAGGGCCCGCGCACCGGCCGCGCGCCCGGTTACAGTCGGCCGCCGGGACCCTGCCCGCGGCCTCCTCATGAATGTTGGATTTGCAGATTATATTCTGTTTCAAAATGTTCCTGCCGTCCCTGTTAGGATTGTGGTCTAGTTTGCTTCGCAAGTTTTTGGTCCATGCAATAAACATCCTGATTTCTAAGTTTATTTATTTATTTATTTGCATTTCTTATATACCGCGCTATTACAATCAGTGCGGTTTACATTTGAACAAAGTATACAACAATGTAACATATTACACTGAGTTTACAATAAACAGGGGGTACAAACTTGGATGAACAGGGGAGAAAAACTATGTACAGTGTTATGTACTGTTTTAGGGGAACTTTTCTTGAGCACAGTAGGTTGCTGAACTCCAGTAACCTCCTCAGGTTTAGAAACTGTTAACACCTAATCAGGAGTTAGTGGGCCTGTTTTCTGAGTGCAGTTGAAGCCTGCATAAAAGGCTCCAGTGCCCTGCCCTTTTGAGGCTTTCCTAACCAGGGCTCCACAGATCAAACAGTAAGGATTTGAGGGTTTCTTTGTTTGTTTTATTATATTACATTGCTACCTCTCTGACTGGGAGCTCTTAAAAGGGTTTTGTGTATATTTTTTAAAGCAAGGTTACTTTCATTTTTTGCTGTTTTAGGGGAACTTTCCTTGAGCACAGTAGGTTGCTGAACTCCAGTAACCTCCTCAGGTTTAGAAACTGCTAGCACCTAATCAGGTGTTAGTTCCCTCCCTACCCCACCCTGACTCCCACCCACCCCTAGTGAGCAGTCTTGCTTTATAGGGCACCTCCCCCTTTAACAAATCACAGTGAATTGGACCAGCACATTTGTATATAATTAAAGAGATTTAACTGCTTTTTCTCTGAAAGGACAGCTGCGAAACTGACTGGTACTTGGTAGATCTCTCTCTTTTGCTTTAACAGATACCTAAGCTCCACGAACAGAACAATGGCTGGGAAAAATCGTATTGCTAAAGCTGTTGCCCCCGTTACAGCTTCTGCCTCGGTCCAGACAGAGATCCTAATGCCAGTTGAAGGACCGGTTCCATGTGCAGGGTGCCTGCATGCTGAAGCTCTGAGGAAACAAGTGGAGGAACTCAGAGAGGAGGTGGCGAGGCTGAGGAGCATTCAAGACAGTGAGAAGTACATTGATGAGATGCTTCTTGCAGCAACCAGGCTCTCCAGCACAGGAGAAGATGGGTGCCAACAGAATGTCGATGGTTGGACACAAGTCACCAGGGCCTGCAAAATCAACAATCCAACTTCTCCAGCCCTTGAATTGAAGAACCATTATGCAGCCCTGGAAGTGGAGGAGGTGAAAGCATCCCTGGAAAGGGAAGAACCAGAGTTCAAGTACCCCAAAGTTGCGGAATCAGTGACCAGAAGGAAACGAAGGGTAGTGGTGGTTGGAGACTCTCTTCTGAGGGGTACTGAGGTGTCCATCTGCCGACCAGACTTGATGTCCAGAGAGGTATGCTGTCTGCCTGGTGCCAAAATCCAAGATGTTACGGAGAGTTTGCCGAGACTCATCAAGCCCACTGACTATTACCCAATGTTGCTAATCCATGTTGGAACAAATGATACTGCCAGGTATACCTCGGAACGTATCAAAAGTGACTTCATGGCTCTGGGACAGAGGGTGAAGCAGTTAGGTGCACAGGTGTTGTTCTCTTCAATCCTCCCTGTTGAGGGTAAAGGCCAAGGCAGAGAGGCTCGCATCCTGGAGATGAATGCATGGCTGCGTGGATGGTGTCATCGAGAGTGTTTTGGTTTCCTAGACCATGGGATGCTGTTCCAAGGGTTGCAGAGCAGAGATGGCATCCATCTGTCCAAGAAAGGTCAACGCATCTTTGGTAGTAGACTGGCTAATCTACTGAAGAGGGCTTTAAACCAGATTCATTGGGGATGGGTGAAGAAAGCCCCCAGGTAAGTGAAAGTCCCCAGGTAGGTGATACATTAAATACCTTTATGGAAATGGGTAACAGGGGTAACATATGGAAAGCAGTGTGTATTAATGCCCGTAGCATGGGAAATAAGATCCCTGAAGTTGAAGCTTTGGTGGGAGTGGCTGACTTGGATTTAGTGGCAGTTACAGAAACATGGTTCACAGAAAACCATGACTGGGATGTAACTATACCTGGCTATACTTTATTCAGAAAGGACAGGGTAGGAAGAAGGGGAGGAGGAGTGGCACTATATGTAAAAACTACTATTAAAGCTTTGGAATTACAGAGCTTAAAAGGGAGAGAGGAGGCATTGTGGGTTTAAACTAGAAAGAGGGAAAGAGACATCTATTTGCATTGGTGTGATATACAGACCTCCCTCACAAGAGGAAGAGGTGGACAGAGAGTTAATTGAAGACATACGCAGCATTGCTAGGGAAAGGGGAAGTGCTACTCATAGGAGATTTCAATATGCCAGATGTTGATTGGCACATTCCTGCTGCAGTATCATCTAGAAGTAAGGAGATCCTGGATTCTCTACAGGGAGAACTATTCAGGCAATTGGTAACAGACCCCACACGTGAAGGGGCCATACTGGACTTGGTGCTTACCAATGGTGAAAGTGTTTCTGATGTTGTAGTGGGAGATCATTTTGCATCCAGTGATCACCAGATGGTGTGGTTCAGTATTAGGACTAGGGCTGTTAGAATCCATTCCAAGGTGAGGATCTTAGACTTTAGGAAGACTAACTTTGCGAAGATGGGCCAATACCTTAGGGAGTCGTTAGTGGGATGGGAACAGCTGGGGGATGTAGAAAAACAGTGGGCAAAACTGAAAGGGGGTATTTTAAAGGCAACCAACCTTTTTGTTAAAATGGTAAATAAAGGCAAAAGGAACAGGAGACCGCTATGGTTTTCGAAAGAAGTAGCTGAAAAAGTGAAGAAAAAGAGGGAGGCCTTCATGAAATACAAGAGATCACAGAGAGAGGAAGACAGGCATCTGTATTTGGAAAAACTTAGAGAAGCTAGCAAAGTAGTCAAGAAGGCAAAGATTCAAAAGGAGGAGGAAATAGCCAATGCAATAAAATGGGGGGGATGAGACATTTTTCAGATATATTAGTGAGAAGAGGAAGGGCAAAAGTGGTATTGTCAGACTCAAGGGTGCAGGGGGGGAATATGTAGAAGCTGATAAGGAAAAAGCAGAATTGCTTAACAAATATTTTTGTTCTGTGTTCACAGATGAAGAACCAGGAGCAGGACCTCAGAAAACACCCACAAATAACAGAAGCGAGGGACATCTTGAACAATTTTCAGAAGACTGTGTTCGTGAGAAACTAGCTCAACTTAAAGTAGACAAAGCGATGGGACCGGATGGGATACACCCTAGAATACTGAGGGAACTTGGGGATGTTCTAGCAACTCCACTGACTGACCTTTTCAATGCCTCGTTGGAGTCGGGAGTGGTGCCAAAAGACTGGAGAGAGGCTCATGTGGTGCCTTTACACAAAAGCAGAAGTAAGGATGTGGTTGAAAACTACAGGCCAGTTAGTTTAACTTCGGTGGTGAGTAAATTATTGGAAACGCTGCTGAAAGAGAAAATAGTGAGGTTTCTGGAGTCCAGCGGATTACAGGATCCGAGGCAGCATGGATTCACCAGAGGCAGGTCTTGTCAGACAAATCTGATTGATTTCTTTGACTGGGTGACCAGGGAGTTGGACCGAGGGAGAGCTCTAGATGTGGTGTATTTAGATTTCAGTAAAACCTTTGACACTGTTCCTCACAGGCGACTTATAAACAAACTGAGCACCCTAGGAATGGACCCTAAAGTTACTGCTTGGGTTAGAAATTGGTTGGGTGGGAGGCGACAAAGAGTACAAGTAAATGGAGCTCACTCTGAGGAGAAGGATGTTACCAGTGGTGTGCCCCAGGGATCTGTCCTTGGTCCGATTCTTTTTAACATCTTTGTTAGTGATATAGCGGAAGGGCTTTCGGGTAAGGTTTGCCTCTTTGCGGATGATGATACCAAAATCTGCAATAGAGTAGACACCCAGGAAGGTGTAGATAACATGAGGAGGGATCTAGCTAAGCTTGAAGAATGGTCTAGAATTTGGCAGCTGGGATTTAATGTTAAAAAATGTAAGGTCATGCATTTGGGCTGCAGCAATCCAAGGGAGCAATACAATATAGGAGGTGAAGTACTTTTGTCCACTAAAGAAGAGCGGGACCTAGGCGTGGTTGTGTCTGATGATCTTAAAGCAGCTAAACAGGTAGAAAAGGCGACGGCAAAAGCTAGAAGGATGCTTGGGTGCATACGGAGAGAAATGGCTAGCAGAAAAAAGGAGGTGATAATGCCTCTGTATATGTCTTTGGTGCGACCTCATTTGGAGTATGGTGTGCAATTCTGGAGACCGCACCTTCAAAAGGATGTGAACATGATGGAGTCGGTGCAGAGGGTTGCTACTAAAATGATTAATGGGCTTCATTATAAAGCATATGAGGACAGACCTAAGGATCTTAATATGTACACCTTAGAGGAAAGGCGGGATAGAGGTGATATGATTGAGATGTTTAAATACCTCCATGGCATAAATGTTCAGGGAGAGAGCCTCTTTCAATTGAAAGCAAGTTCTGCTACAAGGGGACATGGGATGAGGGTGAAGGGAGATAGATTCAGGAGTGATATGCGGAAATATTTCTTTACGGAAAGAGTAGTGGATCCGTGGAATAGTCTCCCAGTGGAGGTGGTAGAGATGAGGACAGTAACTGAATTCAAAAAAGCATGGGACCAACACAGAGGATCTCTAAAGGTAAAAAGTGGACTGTTGTAGTTGTTGTTATGGAAGGACAGACTAGATAGGCCATGTGGTCTTTTTCTGTCATCATGTTTCTATGTTTCTATGTAAGTAGAGGTTTAAACATCATATGAAGGGCATGGTTAGGCATTGTAATGTGAAGTTAATTGATGTTATGGTTTGAAAGAGCACAGAAGGGATTTAATCAAGAAAGGATATCCTGTTGGATGAAAATATCAGACTACAGTGGAGAAAGCACAAGAGGACACCAGACATTTAAGAAATTCTCAAAAAGCAACAAACCTTGAGAATCTGAGTTCATATAGAGTAAGAAACTAATGTTATGTTGCACCAATGAAACTTTCTGAAAAATGGAATGAAGTTTTATTGTTTATGGTTGTAATGTTGCTATTACTCCACAGCCTGAGCTAGTGGAAATAAGCAGCCTGATTCCTTATTCAGTTAGTAAAATGGTGCTTGGGGAAAGCACTGCCTTCTGGGAGTTGAAGTTTTTTCACTATTTGAAATAAGGCGAGCTGTGGAGCTCGAGTGTTCAGGCAAATAACAGGATTTTAATTCCCCTTCCCACACGGTTTTACAAATGGAAAATAAAGAACAAAGCCATACAACTTCTGGCATGAAATAATATAAGAATGTAACTCAAACAGCTTCTTATATCAGCATCACTATAATCCAACATAAAGAGCACTTCTGTTCCAAAACCTTTGGTGCTGTTTCCTTTGGCTGCTACCGGCAGCTCTCTCACTCTGCACAGCTTAAACTTATTATACAGGTTTTATCTTCTCAGACACAGACATTGTACAGTCCCTTGACTCAATAGGCAGATATTCTACAGATGGCTCAGTTTCCATCAGTTCATACTGACTCTCAGTTGGAAATCTCTGCAATTGCTTACAAGGTGTTTCCAAGCACACACCTGTTCCTTCAGCAATAGACTTTTCCCCGTAGCCTTCTGCTACACACTGCTTGTAATTGCCACAGCGTTCACCACATGGAAAGCCCCACCCTTCTGGGCTAATATCAGAGCACTTCTTAAAAACAGCTTTACTTTTATACCAGTCACTCAGCCTACCTCTTGGCTTCCTTATGAGAGATTCCTTCTGCTTTCCAGGATCAGCTACAGCTGTAAGCCTTGGAGTTTCTACGTGCACACAAGTCTGCCTTCTTGGTACATTCCCCTTATGACTGCCTTTTCCCCACGGCAATAAACCTGGGCTGTTTGTACCTTGCTCCTTTGCACGGACTCTCTGCTCGTCCCCTGTGCTGACTTCCCCTTCTGAGTTAAAGGTCAGAGAATCCTCTGTTACCATGAATTCCTCTGTCTTCACTCTCAAGCAAATCCTCTGTTTCTCGTGACTGCTTTCCTCGTGGCTGTGCTCTCCCATGTGCTTCCAGATCTGCCTTCCCATGTGCTTGCTCCCTTCCTAATGAGCTTCTCTTAAATCTCTGGTTTTCTGGGTTTAATCTGACCACTCCTTCCAACAGGTGTCCAGCCTTAGCTCGTGATTGCTGAACTGAACTGCAGCAGGGGCGTGTTTTCCTCTCCTCTAATCTGCTTTGTCTGTGGTTTCCCTGGAAACCAGGAACCATGTGCACTTGTTTACTTCCCTTAACTGAAGCTGAATCCTGCATTTTATCACTCTCTAAGGGATCTGAGGGACCTTCAACACCACATGGTTTATTAAAAGCTTGATATGCCGCCTCTCAAACATCAAAGCGGTGTACAATTAAAATTAAAATCACAATTTATCATAAAAGGAAAAGAATGCCATAAAATAATAGGACACTAAAAGAGCAGGGATCAAGCAATAGGGAAGTGGGGAGGGGAGCAGAAAAACTAGCCAGTTGCTAAAGAAAGCGAGAACGCCTGTTGGAAGAGAGGTTTTTAAGGCAACCTTAAAGCGGGAATAAGAGGATTCCAAGCAAAGTTCAGTAGGAATAGAGTTCCAGAGAGAGGGACCAAGAAAGAAAAGTGCGGTGCAATGAGTACTTTCTAAATGAGCCTGAAATGGAGCAGAAAGATGTAGTCAATTAGCATAGGGGATGAGGTGTGAAGAGAGATAAGCTGGGGTGCTGGAATGAATGATTTTATGCATGAGTGTAAGCTTAAATTGAGACCAGTGAGAGATGGGCAACCAATGTAACATGATCGGATCTGGTGGCATGATGTAAAAGATGGATTGTAGTATTTTGTATGGATTGTAGATGTCTGAGTTGATACCTGAATAAATGATATTACAGTAATTGAATTTTGATATAACCAATGATAATAGAAGTGTGATGATGGCAGAAGAGGGGAGAATAGATCGATCAGAGCAGATATGTCGTAGAGCAAAGAAGCAACGCCTAACAATAGTACCTATGTGTGAATCAAAGGAAAGCTCAAAGTCAAGTGTGACGCCAAGATATTTAAAAGTAGAAACAATGGGAATTTGAAAACCATCAAGAGAGGGTGAGATTTCTGATGGAGAAAGAGAACCCAAGAGCCAGAGTGCGGATGTTTTGGCTGGATTAAGACTCAAACGGTTGGAGTGTAACCAAGAGGCTACAGAGGTCAGACAAGAGTTCACAGAGAGAAGATCAGGGGACAGAGGGGAAATACGGAACAGCAGCAGAATGTCATCTGCAGAGAAATATGTGGAGACACCTTGCTGCTGGATCAAAGAGGCCAGAGTGGTCAGGAAGACAGTTTTGAAGCCGTTAAAAAAACACTCAAAGCAGTGAATGGGGTTTCTCTCAAGAGCAATACCTCCATATAGGTTAGTTTTGTGCTTACCATGACTGTAATGAGTTTCACTTCTAAGCCAAGGTATGTGGAGTATGATCTCAGTCTCTCAAATTCACTGTTAACGCTCGGTGTGGTACTTGAATCGCACCAAACAGATCTTTCTTCTGGCATTCTTAGGATGCAATATTATAGGCAAACTATAAATATTTCCAAACACACCTTGATAATCAAGCCTGTGGCACCCAATATGATGGAAAATATTTATTTATTTATTTATTTAACATCTCTTATATACCGCACTATTGTCATCAGCGCGGTTCACATGGAACAAAAAACATATACATACAGGATAACTGTAGTACATTTTACATTTAACAGGGTTTTGAAAACTTGGAAGAAACAGGGGAGTCGGTATAAATCATATACATATACAGTAAACTATATACATTTATATATTTCTGCCACATTTTCTTGATCCGACTTCATTTCTCCTTACTTGAGGATCTTCTCCACCTGGTACACAGATTAATCACTTGACACCGACACCTCTATTATCAATGCCATTCATATGTTTTTCTCTTTTAACAATATGTCCGATTTGCTTCCATTTTGTTACCATGAGCAAGTGCATTTTAACAGCACCTCAATGGGTGGCATTAAGTGCACCCACATGCTGGTTGGTGTGGTGCAGCACGGTTGCATCGTGCTAATGGCAGGGGATGGATGTGCATACCCCCCAAGGTTAGTATGGGCCTCCGCATTAGAATCGTCTCCCAATCACATACTAACTTAGCACACTTTAGTAAACATACCCCTTAGAGATTTAGTACTGCGTAATTTAAGATTCCTGAATGGCATGCATCAAACCTTCATTGAGTTTCTGGACAGCCTAATTATTAAGTAGGATGGCAGGATTTCTGCCTCATTTTTTAGAAAAAAAAGTTGAAAGAAATAACCGTCTCACATTTCAGAGTCATCATCCCTGGAAGTTAAAAACGAGTCAACCGATTACTCAGTTTTTAAGATTACACTGCAAGATTTCTAAGCAAAAACTGTGGAATGAACTAAGAGATTTCTTAAATGAAGTTATCCATTATCAGTAGTGAAAAAGCATGTGGGCAAGATATGCACAGTGGCAATTATTGTTAAATTATAGGAATTCTATGAGGTAAAATAAATTGACTGGTTTAATCATATTGAGTTGCATCAGCACAAATTGTGGATTTGATACATAATAATTGGCAAGTGTTATCTTTGCAGGAGATCTTTGCACAGTGACCATTATTACTAGCATGTAAGAAAGCTCCCAATATTGGAGACTATAAGGCATATATACAAAAGCATGCTACCCGGCAGCATGGTTTGGGCACTGAGCTAAAAAGTAGCGTGCAGCCACACGCCAAAAATCCCAAGCTATCCTGGTAGCATGTATTGAGATACCGACAGGGTGGCATAGCTAGTGCGGGCATTTGTAGCCCAAGCTGCATGTGCTTAGTTCTAGTAGCATGGGTGCAACTAATGCCACCTCAATGAGTAGCATTAGTTGCACATAGGGCCATTTTGCCATGTTGAAGCACAGTAACAGCATGGGGACAAATGTACCTGTTCCCTGCAATCAGGAAACAGCCCATGATGGTAACGCAGCCCACATGCTAATTGCCAGTGCGGGGCTCAGTAAACATGTCTCTATATAGGGCTGACCCAACCATCAGGCAAACTACGAGGTTAGTGGTTGCCTAGAAGCATGGTATTCAAAGCTAAACAATATATTCCAATGGTCAGGGGGGCATAAGACTTAAGGTTTGCCTAGGGTGCCAACACCTTGAACCAACTCTGGGGCCAGCCCTGCCCCTATATCACTTATTCAGCTATGATGAATGGAAGTGGTTGGGACAGGTTACCTCAGGTGGGAAGGCCGGGGGTTCAGTTCCCGCATGGGGACAAGCAACCTCAGGCCGGAGGGACTGGGGTCTCTAGTCCCATGGCCACTCCTTGTGGCCTTGGGCAAGCCACTTAACCCTCCATTGCCTCAGGTACACTTAGAATGTGAGCCCTTCGGGGACAAGGGAATAAAAAGTACCTGTTAGTATACATGTAAACCGCACTGATTCTAAAGAGTGCAGTATAAAAATAAATAAATAAAGTCAGATTGGAATGCATTAAAGGACATTATGTTTGAAGGACTGAGTAGGCAACATCCACAAATGGGTCAGATTTTTTAAGCAAAATTTAATACATCTTGTGAAACTACTTATATAGTGCGTATTTTTATCTGTTCTTGTCCAGTGATTTATGTTTGCCATTTGAAATGCCCAGTAAAATTATCATTGAATGAACATTGGAGTCTGACAACAGCTATGTTTTCAGCTCCTGTTACATAGAAACATAGAAAATGACAACAGATAGACCATAAAGCCTATCTAGTCTGTCCATCCATACCAACTACTACGCTCTACAATCCCTTCCTCTCCCCGTGCTTGTCCCATGTTTTCTTGAATTCAGATACGGTCCTGGTCTCTGCCACCTCCACTGGGAGGCTATTCTATGTATCCATCACTCTTTCCATAAAGAAATATTTCCTTAGATCACTTCTGAGTCTATCCTCTTTTACTTTCATTTTATGCTCGTTCCAGAGCTTCCTTTCAATTTAAAGGGGCCCGCATCCTATGCATTTATGCCATGGATGCAAAAAGCCGGAGTTAGCTGCAAATGTCCCATGGTAGGTGCAGGGGGAGTTCCCAGCATTTCCTCTGCAGATATCTTGGAGGAAATGCCGGGATTGTAGGTAGCAAGCTTGGCGGATGCAGCTATTGCCACCCATTGAGGTAGCAGTAGTTGCATCTATGAAGCCTGCAAATTTTTGTGATTGCCGCATGACGACAATATCCACAGTAATCACATGTTGTAGGTATACACACTCTCCACCTTACTCCCACCCAAGCCTGCACCTACCATGTGAAATGCAGACATTGCAAAAAATCACCGTGATATCTGCATTTTTCTTACGTTAGCTGTCTTTGCGGCACTACAATCCCATCTTAGCACGCAAAAATAGCTAACGCCCTTTAGCAAGCATACCCCTTATTATTCTTTCTTGGTAGTTTTTTATCTGCATTAGGGAACTGATGAATTATTAGGGTGCTTTTAGAAGGTCTTTGTTTTAATCAATTGTTTTATATGTTTCATGGTGGTAATAAGGCAGAATATGTATTAGTTAGAAGAATTGTTTTAAGATGATATTATGTAATTTTTCTTTTTTATTGTAATCTCGTACCTTGTTGGATAGAAGCAGACTATAAATGCCAGTTTCAATAAAATTAAATATACTAAACTTGATGAATAAGTCTTTGCCAAAAATTTTACTAAATCTTGATTGTGGATGAATTGAGGCTGTTATTCTCAATCCTATTTTACACGTAGTGTGATGCTTGCATGGGGTGCAGAGTGATTCACCACAGCAGTACTCGGATATAATTATGTCTCTATGGTGGGAATAGCTAATTATAAGGAGAAATCCATAATTTTAAAGGCTATTATCAACCGTAGGAAATAAACAAAATCTGAATGAAAATCTGATACAGACTTTAAATACTTAAAGGGTATTAATGAACAAACAAGCCTTTTTCAAAGACAGGGAAGCTGTAGAAGTAGCGGGCATGAAATAAAGCTGCAAGAAGGTAATTTTAAAAGCAACATCAGAACAGAAAGGGTGGTGGATGCCTGGAATGCCCTCCTGAAGGAGGTGGTGGGAACAAAACAGCGATGGAATTCCGACAGACATACGGGCCAATGCAGAAAGCTAGTGCAGGCTTTACAAGCCCATAACACCACGTTTAAGCACACTTTATGATCCTTTAAATGCAGAAAATAGATTTAAATGCCGACAGAAAAACCAGCGCCAAACTAACGCCATGCATATTTAAATCTATTTAACTGAATTTTAATTATTAAAATATATTTCAATCAACTGGTCTGATATGCGAATCACGGCTACAGCCTATGCAGAGACAGGCGTAGAGAATTTCACAAACAGCTATAGCGCCAAAATTTTTATTGCAGGGTCTGAGTAGACGTTAGCCTCTAACATGTGCCCCCGACAGTATTTTGATGGCACCGGGAGCTTTCCCCGATGCCTAGATCATCTTCTCCTTAGATGATCAGGCATCAGGAAAAGCCCACAATGCCATCAAAATACTGTTAGGGGCCATGCCCACAAAAAAAGAATCCCTGGTGGCCCAGTGGCCCCCCAACAGTGTTTTGATGGCATCAGGGAGGATCATGGCATCGGGAAATGCCACCGATGCCATCAAAAACACTGTCGGGAGCTGGTGCCCTGACAGAAGGTAAGCACCTGATAGTCTAATGGCCCCTGTACCCCCACCCCAAACCAAATTAAAATAAGTCACCTGGTGGTTTAGCGGCCCCTGTACCCCCCACCTGCTCTCTACAAATGTGCACATTTTTAGAGACCAATGATGGTGCTTCTGGGCATGTCTTAACGCTGTTTGTACTGCTGAATGCTCTCATTCTGAAGGTCCCTTATTAATGACAGAGATATGTTTTGACATTTTGCTATAGAGAACCTGTTCTGATCTATTCTGCCGGACCACACTGGCACCTGGTGACGCTGCGGTCATCCCTACAGTCCAGGTACTGGCCACACATTTGTGTCCTCCCAGATTCGCAGTCACAAATAACATACCTTTCCCAAAACAATGCCCTGTACCTATAAACAACTGCTGTGATGACATAATGGCAAGGCGTCTCAGGACACCACATTTGATCAGCAGTTCTCAGTCAAACACGATTCTGCTCCATACTACCTCACATACCATCCCAACATCTAGATTCCCATTTCTCCAAACGCTGGAATTGTTAGGGAAACAGAGAATAGTCCTTTAGCACAAACAGCAAATGTCAGCATAGCCAGAATAAAGACTTGCAGTGTTTTATATTTCTGTAGGGGTGTTTTTTTTTGTTCCTTAACCTTACAAACGTCCCTCAACTGTGCATTCTATTCTTTACAACTGCATCTTGTGCCCTCCCAGACAGCAGACACACCAGTTCAATACAGATGTATCACAGCCATTCATCTCCATGGGACACATTAAAGATCAGAGCAGACATTTTTCTAAGTCCCGACTTTAGTCCACGTTGCTGCTGGTATAACATAGGCATCCATGGGAAACATTCAGGACATACACAGACCTTTCCTTAATACTTCCTACGTCTCCGTGGCTTGCCATGCCCCCATTCCACCCCCTTTCGCCCACATTCTGAGATCCCCATCCTAGCGCCATGTGCGTGCAGGGCCGCGTGGTTTCAGAATACGGTTCTAGACATTTTAGTGAGAAAAACGTCTATCCCGCACATCTAAGCAGCTTATTCATGTTCTGGAATGATCTTGTTGGACAGGAAGCCAGTATATCAAACAGACGAGGGATGAGTTGAGTGCCCCAAGATACTCAAAGAGGGAGCAGAGATTCTCATTCAGTGGCTATGTAATTAAAATGCAGCAACCATTGTAGCTGTTTAATTATTTAGCCGACCCAAAAGAAAAAAATCATCCCTTACACGTGCATGGTTTAAACTTTGAGACAAGCATATGCTGCTGGCAGGATCAACCAGCTACATGCCAACGCTTTCTTCCATTTATTTTTCTCTTTATCAACTCAGACTTCATTTATCTTTCTTATATCCAGTTCTCAATCTCCCTCTTTTTATAAGCCTCACACTTTATTTCTCTATCCTTCCCCAGCCACTTATTCCCTAGTCTTTAACTAACTCTTTCCTTTCTATTTCTCCCACCCTTCCCTGCATTCAGCATCTATCCCCTTCTCTCCTGCCCTGTCTTGTCTCTCTCTCCCTCAATCTCACACTTCTCCCCTTTTTGTTATCCTATCCCCCCCATGTCCAGCATCTGCCATTTATCCCCCTATGACCTCTACCCTGTGTTCAGCATTTGCCCTCCATCCCTTCATATCCCCTTCTCCATGTCCAGCATCGGCTTTCTATCCCTCTACCATATGTCCAGACTATACCCCCACTCCATATCCACCATCTGTTCTCTATCCTCTTATATTTACCACCCTATGTCTGTCTCTACCCTTTCAGCCTATGTCCAGTATCTCCACCACCCCCTACCTGTGGTCTGCATCTGCCTTCCACCCCTTGCACTGTGTGTCCAATATTTGGCTTCACCCCTCCCCCCTCTTTGGGGCCTGATCCTGTGCCACGAATATTCATGCCTTCTCCGGCCGCATCTAACTTCACTGCCAGTTGTGTGGGGAAGTTAGACAGGGCAGGGAAGGGGCAGCTCGGGGGTGGAGTCTGGCCAGTCGCCAGCCCTGGACATACAGGGCCGATTCTAATGTCGACCCTGTACATCCAGGGCCGGCGACATGTGTGGGGAAGTTATTCTACCTCCGAAGTGGAATAACTTCCCTAGACGTGTTTTTTTGTACTGCCGGGGCACGGATGGGGGGGCCGGAGGACATTACCTGCAGCCTGACCCTGGCCTTAGGAGGCCAGATTGGGGGTCGGACTGCAGGGAATACACACTTTTATCCAGCGGCCAGCATCGCGGGTTTTATTTTCTTTTTTCATATCGGAGGCCAGTCTGTCGCTGCTACATCTGCTGCTGCTGTAGGCACAGAAAAGGCAGCAGTAGCAGAAGCGGTGTGGGTGGGGGGCAGGCTGTCGCCGAATCAGTGGAGGGCCAGCTTGTTTAGGGTGGGGAGGAGGGGATGAACCTGGGGAGAGCCTAGTTGAGGGAACAATCGAGGGGGAGAGGGACAGAGAGACGGGGGGGGGGGGGGTGGAGAAAAGTAGCAGGAGTTCAAGAAGAATGGGGGATTGGGGGAGGGGATGGAGGGAGAGGGGATGGGGAACAGAGAGGGGAGGGAAACGAATACAGAAATGGAAAAGCAGGAGAAGAATGGAGCACGAGTGAGAGATAATGCCAGGAGCAGGGCAATGGAAGTGAGAGAAGGTAGAAGAGGGTGGGAGGTTGAGAATGTGAGTGTGAAGGCGACAGGGAAGAGCACATGGGAGGAGGGGATCAGAAAGCCTATATGCCAAAAGGCACATGCATACTCTGCTACTCCCCCCTCCCCACCATCCTGCCATGCACACAGACACACACACACACATTGGCCTGTCCCGCAATCCTACCACCTCCAATACTCACAAAACACACAAGTCCCCCTTCCCCCAAAAAACCCATATATCCACAAACAAACAAATTTACACAATGGCACCCTCGGTACAGTCCCCAGTCAACACAGTCCCTGCCACCCTACTGTGATGCACTTTACCATATCTCTTTCCACTAAGTCAAACAGACATGCATGAGTTTGCAGATGGAGGAAAGGGAAACATGCTATTTTGTCACACTAGAAGTTTGTACTTTTCAACTTGTTTAATTTTTATTCCTGAGCTGAAATCATTTTAACAAAATATCATCTTTAAATAACCTTACTCTAGTACAATGGTTCTCAACCCTGAATTGGGACACACCCAGCCAATAAGGTTTTCAGGATACCCATCATGAATATGCATAGTAGAGCTTTGCATACAATGGAAGCAGCCTATGCAAATTTTTCTCATCCCTATTCCTTGTGGATATTTTGAAAACCTGACTGGCTGTGTGTGTTCTGAGGACAGGATTGAAAGCCCCTGTCTTAGTATGTCAAATGTTTTTGCTTTTATCTGTTTCACTGTGACTAAATGTGCATTATATATAGAATATGAAAAGAAATATAAAATCAGGGGTATACAGTTTTCTAGCTGAGTAACAAATTCAGATTATGGATAAATATGTCTATTAGATTTGCTTATCTGCCTTTTAAACTATCAAAGCGGGGTACATGAATAATAAAAAAAAATAATGCTAACTCTAAAATTAGATCAGAAATCTATTCCATGAATTGGGCAGCAAGAAAAAGAGAACTAATGTAGATGAAAATTATACTGAATAAAATAAGCTTCATGCCAGTTATCACCAGGGGGAGGTTGGCGACAGCCGCACCATGGAACGATACAGAGGCATTATAATATCCTTGGTTTTATTCACCATTCCTTTCCTTATGATTCCTAGCATTCTATTTGTTTTCTTGGTCGCTGCTGCACAGTGGGTGGAGGGTTTCAGCGTATTATCCACGATGAGGCCTAAATCTTTTTCCTGGGTGGTGGTTCCTAATGTGGAACCTTGCATGATGTAACCATAGTTTGAGTTGTTCTTTCCTAGGCACATAACTTTGCACTTGTCCACATTAAATTTCATCCACCATTTGAACGTTGTCAGACTGCTGCCTGGGTGAGAATCTTCACACTCTTGGCAAGTGCATATTTCTATATGATTTGCAAGGTATTGTGGGCAATGTAGTTCATTCACACCAGACACAGCTGCTGACAATAATTTAGTTGTGCTCTTGGGTAAAGCCAATAAGATATTTATTTATGGGGTTATTTCTCCCAACACAGATATGCTTGGTAGCACATAAATTAGGTTACTTGCTTTCAGTGTTAACTTGGAAAAACAAAGTCAAAATCAGGAAAACAACAAATGAAAAGCCACAAAGCAAGAAACAAACTGTTCTGATTACTTCCCACATAGATACAGAAGTGATTCTCTCCTAGCTCACAAGCAATTAGGTAAGGCTTAATTGCTAGCAGTTATCCAGCTGAAACCCCTTAGCTGGCTTGCTTTGTACTGTGTGGGTCAAATCCTGCTTCAGGAGCTTTTCTGAGTAGATTAAAGAACAAATTTTTATTTCTTTGTGATGGTTGCTGTACTTTATAACAGAACGTTACCAACGGAGTTTGGATAGAGAACAGTCCATATAAACAGGATCCTCATCTGCTATTATTCCCCCTTGTTCAACAAGCATGGGTTCAATATCATGGATTGGCACAGATGAATCTCTCAAGGGAACATTTTCAGGAGAATACTTGTTTCCCTGCTGTCTTTCAAGGTTATAGCTAGGGCATAGATCAGTGTTCATACCTGAGCTTCCATTGCTGCTACAGTTCCTCTCTATATAGCCTGGCCAGTATGTAGTCCAGTTCTTATGTCCAGCCTTCCAATCCAGATCCCTGGACACTGGATCTCTCTTCACATACCTTCTGGCATAGGTCTTAGGGTCCCTTCCACGTGCAGCCATCTCCCTCACAGGTAGCGTCTGGTGATTCCTAGCTCTGCAGCACCATTCCTCTGGCTTTCTCCAGTCCAATAGTGTATGCTGGCCCTTGAAATGCCTCCCAGTATACGTACTGCTTTGGACTCTTCTAGACCTCTCAAAGACTTTTCTCCTCTTTCTTCCAAAGGGTCTCTTTCCCTCTCTGTCCGTCCGGTTTGGCTTCTGCTTCTGATGATCCTTCAGAGGAAACTGATGATCCTTCTCTGTATATCCAAGGTGATCATGAAGATGGTCATCTGTAGAATAAACTCTACTCTTATTCTGTCTTGATGAGTGCTCCTCCCTAACACAGCGCAGCTGTGCTGAATCAGGCCCTGCCCTTTGAGATGAGTGCTTAGGGATTACCTCATAGCCCTCCTGATTGAACACACGTTTCCCCACTTCAGCTCCTCTAATGGCTGTTGGAAACCTGGTGCATTCTGGGACTGGTAGTCTTTTATGGGAAAATTCTGTTTTCTTATTTCTACCAGAACTGACAGGTTGCTTGTTCAGAGTCACTTCACCTTTTCTATAACTCCTTCCTGAGCTATGATAAGCTTCCTTATCACAACGTCCAGTCTTCCTATGTATCTTGCAATTTTTCACAACCCTCTTGTGTTTTAACAAAGTTGAATAATTTTGTATCATCTTCTAATTTGATCACCTCAATCGTTATTCCTATTTCCAGGTCACTTATGAATATGTTAAAGGGCAGGAGGCCTAGTACAGATCCCTGGGGTACTCCATTGAGAAAATTGGACATTTAGCCCTACCCTCTGTCTTCTATCTTTTGACCAGTTTCTGATCCACAAAAGTACACTGCCTCCTATCCCATGACTTTTTAATTTTGCCAAGAGTCTCTCATGAGGCACCTTGTCAAAGGCTTTCGAAAATCCAGATACACTAAGGGGTATGTTTACTAAACTGTCTTAACGTGCGCCCGGCGTTGGTGTGCAGGATGCCATAAAAGGAGTGGGCGTTTCGGTCTTAAAGTAGCAAAAGGGGATTATTGCGCGATAATGTGCGCTGCACACATTATCGGGCGAGATGCAGCTAAGCACGTTAACGCGTGGTAATCTTAAGTAGGCGCGCAGACATGCAAACACAGAAACAGGGATGTTGCACAAAGGTTAATACCCTGACTGATGGTACAAGGGTCATGAGTTTAATCCCCCAGTGTGCCTAATCCATAAGGCTGGCTGAGGCATTAGCTTTTACGTGTAAGTATTGATTTTTGAGGCATTTTATTTGTAATTTAATTAGTGCTGCCAGCAAACACACCCTCACGTGCCGTAACCTAAGGTGCCACATAAGGCACCCTATAAGGCACTCCATAGGGCACATTATAAAGTGCACTGTCTGCCAAGGCACCCTATAATGTCCCCTATAGGGCACCCTATAAGGCACTTTAGAGGACACCTGATAAGGCACCTTATAAGGCGCTCTATAAGGCGCCTTATAAGGTGCTTTATAGGGCACCCTAAAAGGCGCCTTATGGTTACAGTACACTGAGGGTGTTTTTGCTGGCAGCACTAATGTACATTAAAAATAGACAATGCCCTGGACAGCCTTATCAAATAACCCCACCATGGGTTTGAACCCATGACCTTTGGCCCCAAAGGCAGTGAAGTAACCAGTGGGCTACAGCTGCTAACAAACCCCTGGCTGGCTGCAGAAGGACTGCATGTCACCACACAAACTGTCTGCTGTGGTTACCAGGATAGGGTTAACCCTCCCGTACCCATGCTGCACTGCACATGCAAATCAGCAGTCTACAGATGGGCACAAGATGGGGTATGCACCCCCACAGCACCTCGGCCTGGTAGGGGGAACTGACCGTGTGTGGTACTGGCACAGAGTAGCTACAGACCGTCACATTGTGCGGGTACTGTGCTCACCCTGAGGGTGAGGTGGGGCGCCCAGCACCAGATCCACAGCACCTTTCATGGCTGAAATGCGCCATGCTGTAGATCCCCATCAGTGCTACTGTGTGTGATAGGTAGTTCCTGCAGACACACCTAGGATACATCTGTGTCCTTCTGTATTTCTCAGTCATGTCTAGCCCTTATGGGCTATGATGCACCCAGAATAGTGCATATCCTGTGTTGGTGCCATGGTTACATGATGTAGGTGAAGAGGGGGTGTTTGGACCTATAGGCAGATTATGTACCACCACACAACTCACCCTCTGGGGCTCAGGGTGAGAAACAGGATCGCCCACCAACAGATCCACATTCTACCTCCCTGCAATGGTGGCAGTAGAGGGGACCATCAACCCCAGTCCTGCTGGGGAACAGACACCCTACAGGGGAGGCAATGCAGAGCTGTACACATCCATAAAGCAATAGCAGACAGACAGGAGGCCTGGAAATGCACAGCTACCCCCCACCACCATCTGACATTCTCCAGCAGCAAGCCTCCAGCCGCTGCACCCTGCAAGCTGTTCCAGCAAGACACATACTAGCTGCAGACAGTCTGCTAGCTAGTCCATAGTGCATGTTCCTGGAGGAGATGCATGTACCCAGAACTTGGATGTCAGCATACACACCAAGCAGATAAGTCAGTGATTGGGCCCCAAAAGGAAACCCATAAATATCACATGAAAGAAACACTATATAGCACTATGGGGGAACCTAGCCATGCCGTGGTCACTGCTCAGTTAGGGTGAGAGTGATCTCCCAGCAGGACATACTGTGGCCACCCTGTCTGTGCAGGTGGTGGCCGGGCACTACAATGTCCCAGTCATTGCCCTATGCCCTATGCAGATGCATCCTGGCCAGACCACCCTGTCCGGGCTATATCCATGGTACCTTGCTCCTCATTATGCACATTGGCAGGCCAATACTGGCAACAGTGCTGGCAGTGTGGGCTGTGGAGGGTATTTGCAGCCACCACACACTGGATAGACACACACTCCCACACCTATGCCAGGATTGTGCAACTATAGAGGTGTTTGACAGCCCTGGCCACCGCACCAGTCCTGGGCACAGTGCAGGCATGGCTATGGTATGCAATACTGTTGGGGTCACCCCCCAGGGTGGTAAACACTGTCAGACACAAGACCTATAGCACACTCCACAGACATCAGAAAGGTTGCTATGATGCAGCTCACTCGGAAAATTGTACTTAACTTTGGAATTGCTATCTGCCAGTAATCATAGCAACCTTTTGATAGCTATGTACCGTATTCCCAGGTTTAGGGTGGCATTGCTAAGGTATGCAAGTGCTAGTATTGGGAGATGCCCGCAAGGCCCAACATCCTGCCTCTCCAGGAGTCATTGGATAATGGAGCCTGTGGGTGTGGGTGTGTCTGCCCCTGTTGGCCGCTGCTTTAGGGCAGAGGTTCCCGACTCCAGTCCTGGTGGGTCAGACACTGTTTGGGTTTTCATGCTGTCCTTCATGAATATGTATGAGATACATCTGCATACCATGGGGGCGGCGCATAGAAATGCAGCACAGGCATCTTTATTAGAGGCAGCATGGAACCTGAATGGTGTTTGGCCCTCCAGGACTGCATTTGGGAGACTCTGCTCTAGGTAATGCGCATGTTTATGGTGTCTGTGCTCTGTAGAGTAAAATGTAGGTGTTTTGGGCATGTTTACGTCATCTGCAATAAAGGTTCTGTCTGTATTAGCATGTTTTAGTAGTGGGTAAAATATGGGGACTAGGTTGGCAGGAACCACAGCTGGGACTTGAACCTGTGACCTTTTGCTTCTGAACACACTGGCTGTGTGCACTGCACCACTGTGTTGCCACAGGGACTGTGCATTCCCTGGTGATACCATGACTGTTCGTCAGACAGGGCCTGTCTGTTGCCTTCCTCCGCTCTCCGGGAGCTTTTCCCCGCCTTCAGTGCTCGTTTGCGCCGCTGCGCGCGTTATCACGCGCTAAGGTACCTGTGCGCCTGATAAAGCGCCATTATTGTGTGATAAGGTACCTTATCACGCGATAACGTCACAGAGCGCACATTAAGACGGTTTAGTAAACATACCCCTAAGTGTATATCAACTGGCTCACCTTTGTCTACCCACTTATTCACACTTTGAAAAAAATAGCACAGATTAGTAAACCGTGATCATCTACCTGCATGTTCCCTAATTTTATTCTTAATAATGGTTTCTACCATTTTCCCAGTACTGATGTCAGGCTCACAGGTCTGTAGTTTCCCGGATCACTCCTGGACCTTTTTAAAAAATTTTTGTTACATTGGCCATTCTCCAGTCTTGAGGTAATATAGATGATTTTAATGATAGTTCACAGATTACTAATAGTAGGTCTGCAGTCTCATATTTCAGTTCTTTCAACACCCTTGGAAGTATACCATCTGGTCCAGATGATTTGTTATTCTTCAGTTTATCAGTAGTTATAATATCTCTTCCTGGTTTATCTATATTTCTTTCAGTCCTTCCGATACATCACCTTTAAACACCATTTCAGGCATGATTAACTTCCCTTCATCTTCTTCAATAATGACCGAAGGAAAGAATTCATTCAGTCTCTTTGCTATGGCCTTATCCTCCCTTAGCGCCCCTCTTCCCCCTCTATCATCCAATGGTCCAACTGACTCTCTCACAGGTTTTTTGCTACAAATGTACTTGAAAAAGTTTTTATTTTGCTTTCACAGCAAGCTTATTTTCAAATTGTCTTTTTGCCTGCCTTATGAATGCTTTGTACCTAACTTGCCAGTGATTATATTGTTTCCCGTTTTCGTCATTTGGCTCCTTTTAGCATTTCCTGAAAGCTGCATTTTTGGCTACAAATGCTTCTCTGACCTCACCTTTAAACCATGCTGGCAGTTTTTTGACCTTCCTTCCACTTTTCTTAAAGTGTGCAATACATCTGGTCTGAGTTTCCAAGATAGTATTTTTATACAACACCCAAGCTTGATGTAAATCTTTAACTTTTGCAGCTGGTCCTTTTAATTTTTTCTTAACTATTTTCCTCATTTTATCATAGTCTCCCTTTTGAGAGTTAAAGGTAGTTCTATGGATTTCCTTGCCATTCTTCTTCTATTTAGTAAATCAAATGCAATCATGCTATGATCACTATTACCAAGTAGCCCCAACACTGTTATCTCTTGAATCAGATCATGTGTTCCACTAAGGACTAGGTCTAAAATAGCTTCCCCTCTTTTCTAATCATGAACTTTATCTCCCTAGCATGTCCTGCTATGACACTGACCCAGTCAATACCAGGGTAATTGACATCACCCATTATTACTGTGTTGTAACTTTTGTTAGGTTCCCTGATTTCTTTTAGCATTTCATCATCCATTTGTTCAACTATTGCCATTTACTTCCATACTAAATTCCATGTAGAGCAATCATAGTTATTTTTGGTTAATTGTTTATTTCACTATGTTCTATGTAATGTTAAAACTGTTAATAATCTTGTTCCATGTACACCGCTGTGACTTGTAGATACAGCGGTATGGAAAAGCTGCTAAATAAATAAAATAAATCTCTGATTCAAGCAGCTCGGCAGCTCCTTCCAAATTAGCTGCTGTAGCTCCTTGAATATCCACCATGGTCAGAGCCTGCTCTCCATTTATAAGAGTGGCGCGTCTGAGCAGGCACACCTGTGCTGACAGGGCTGCAGGAACACCAGCCATATCATCCGCCTGTATTGGGGGTCAAATCTTGGCAGTCTGACGGCCTTTGCAGGGGTGGCAGAATATATTCCCAAGAGCTCGGTGAGGTGTCCGAGAATGCCAAGAATGCCAAAGAACCTCTGACTCCACTTACACTCGAGTAACACAAGGAGCAAGATTGTCTGTTTCAACACACAGAAACACAATAGTTTTTTAAGTAGGATTTGTTTGGTACACGGGCTATTTCAGTTCCCTTAAATCAACACTGCATAGAGGCTGAATGTTGCTTTAACTCCGCCCATGAGATCAAGTTTCACTTTCAGTTTGGCGCGGTTTTGAGTGTCTAAAAAAAGAGTCTGATTCATTCAACAGTTTTTCAACTTTGGACACAGACACCAAACAGCTTGGCACCTCTTCTCAAAATTTCGAGGTTAGCAATTTCTATTATGTTATTTTTTAAATAACAATTTTTCTTGTTCAGCTCTCTTTACAAAAAAACTAGCAACTAAGGGGTATGTTTACTAAACTGCGGTAGTGTCATTCGCGTTAGAATCCGCGGTAGAAACAGAAATGACCAAATAAGGACATGGGCGGTACATCGTTGCAGATAACGCACGTTAGAAGGCGCCATAGAGCAACGAGCATTACAAAGTGCCGTGTAAAGCGCCACGCAAGGCACCCATAAGGCGTATGATAAGGTGTCTAGCAAGGTGTCGAGAGCTGTAGCACAATGGTTAATACACTGACTGATGGTACAGGGGATGTGAGTTCAATCCCCCTGTGGGTCCAATGAGTAAAGCTGGCTGAGACATTAGCTTTTACTTTAAATCAGTGCTGTCTGAAGCATATTGTTTTGTAAATTTAATTAGTGCTGCCAGCAAACACACCCTCACAGGGCCGTAACCTAAAGTGCCGCATAAGGCGCCCTATAAGGTACTCCAGAGGGCACATTATTAAGTGCACTGTCCACCAAGACAACCTATAATGTTCCCTATGGGGCGCCCCATAAGATGCCTTATAGGGCGCTTTACAGGGTGCCCTAGAGGGCGCTTTATAGGGCGCCTGATGAGGCACCGTAAGGAGACAGCACTGTGAGGGTATCTGTGCTGGCAGAACCAATTTAAATTAGAAAAAGAAAATGCCACAGGCAGCCCTACCAAATAACCCCACTGTGGGACCAAACCCATGACCTCTGGTCCCACAGGCAGTGAAGTAACTAGTGGGCTACATCTCCAGTGCTACTAACAAACCCCTGTCTGGCTACTGAAGGATGTCAGGTCACCACACAAACTGCTGTGGATACCAGGATTTGGGTTAACCCACTCATACCCATGATGCACTGCACATGCAGATCAGCAGTCTACAGATGATCACAAGATGCGGAATGCACCCCCCCCCCCAGCACCTCGGCCTGGTAGGGGGTACTAACAATGTGCACCCCCACAGCACCTCAGCCTGGTAGGGTGTACCGACTGTGTGTGTTACTGGCACAGAGTAGCTACAGACCGTCACAGTGTGCGGGTCCTGAGCTCACCCTGAGGGTTGAGGTGGGGTGTCCAGCACCATTTCCGCAGCACCTGGCTTTGCTGAGATAGGCTATGCTGCAGGTCTCCATCAGTGCCAGTGTGTGATAGGTGGTCTTTGCAGACACACCTAGGATATGCCTGTGTCCATCTGTATTTCACATCTAGCCCTTGTGGACTATGATGCACCCAGAATAGTGCATGCCCTGTGTGGGTTCCATGGTCACATGATTTAGGTGAAGGGGGTGGTTGGACCCACAGGCGGATTCCTTCCCCCCCCAAACCCACCCTCTGTGGCTCAGGGTTGGGGACGGAATCTCCCACCAACAGATCCACAATGTACCCCCCTGCAATGGTGACAGTGGAGGGGACCATCAACCACAGTCCAACTGGTGGTAGGACACCCTACAGGGCAGTCAATGCAGATCTGTACACATCCATAAATAGGGCAATGGCAGACAAACAGTCACCCTGGAAATGCACAGCTGCCCCCCACCACCATCTGACATTCTCCAGCAGCAAGCACAGTGAGTCACCAGCCGCTGCACTCTGCAAGGTGTTCCAGCCACACACATACTAACTGCAGACAGTCTGCTAGCTAGTCCATAGTGCATGTTCCTGGAGGGGATGTGCACACACCCACCAAGCAGATAAGTCAGTGATTGAGCCCCAGATAACAGAACCCATATATATCACTTACAAGAAACACTGCATAGCACTATGGGGGAATCCAGCCATGCCGTGGTCACTGCACAGTCAGGGTGAGAGTGACCACCCGGCAGGACATGCTGTGGCCACCCTGTCCGTGCAGGTGGTGGCGGGGCACGACATTGTCCCAGCCATTGCCCTATGCTCTGTACAGATGAATCCAGGCCAGGCCACCCTATTCAGGCTATTCCCAAAGTACCTTGCTTCTCATTATGCACATTGGCAGGCCAATACAGGCAACAGTGCTAGCAGTGTGGGCTGTGGAGGGTGTTTGCAGTCACCACACACTGGATAGACAGACACATACTCCCCACACCTATGCCAGCATTGTGCAACTATAGAGGTGTTTGGCAGCCCTGGCCACCGCACCAGTCCTGGGCACAGTGCAGGCATGGCTATGGTATGCAATACTGTTGGGGTCACTCCCCAGGGTGGTAAACACTGTCAGACACAATACCTGTAGCACACACCACAGACATCAGAAAGGTTGCTATGATGCAGCTCACTCAGAAATTTGTACTTAACTTTGGAATTGCTATCTGCCAGTAATCATAGCAACCTTTTGATAGCTGTGTACCATATTCCCAGGTTTAGGGTGGCATTCCTAAGATATGCACGTGCTAGTATTGGGAGATGCACGCAGGGCCCAACATCCTGCCTCTCCTGGAGGCTTCGGTTAATGGGGCCTGTGGGTGCGGGTGTTTCTGGCCCTGTTGGCCGCTGCTCTAGGGCAGGGGTACCCAACTCCGGTCCTAGTGGGCCACACACTGTTCGAGTTTTCACGCTGTCCCTCATGAATATGCATGGCAGATATCTGCATACCATGGGGGCGGCGCATAGAAATGAAGCAGAGGCATCTTTATTAGCGACAGCATGGTACCTGAATGGTGTTTGACCCTCCAGGGCTGCATTTGGGAGACTCTGCTGTAGGTACTACGCCTGTTTAGGGTGTCTGTGCTCTGTAGGGTAAAATGTAGGTGTCCCAGGCATGTTTCTGTTATCTGCAATAAAGGTTCTGTCTTTCTTACCATGGTTTATTACTGGGTAAAATATGGGGACAGGTTTAGCAGATACCACAGCTGGGACTTGAACCTGTAACCTTCTGCTCCTGAGCACACTGTGCTGTGCGTACTGCACCACCATGTTGCCACAGGGACAGTTCTATTCCCTGGAGATACCATGACTGTTTGTCAGACGGAGCCTGTCTGTTGCAGTGCATGGCACCCTCCTAAATGGGGCTAGGCCATGGTCTGCTGCGGCCAGCTGCCACTGCTTTTCCTCCGCCACCAGCACCCCTCCGCCACCATGCTGTCATGCCCTTCTGCTGGTGGTGTGCGGTCTCAGGCCATCCAATGTGTGGGTAGGTGGCTGCCTATGGTGCGGGTTCTGTGGTAGGGGTGCCTGCATAGACGTCCACGCTTCCCCCCAGCACCGCCTGCCACTGTTCTGTGCCCTTGGGGGTAGCTGCTGGGTACTATCCCCTGTGACACTGTGGGAAACACAGTCGTGCCCATGTTGGGCCTTCATCAGTTGCTGTCTGGCTGCTCTGCTGTTTCAGCATTCATATGGGCCACCTAGGCATCATCCTAGTCCGCACTGTGGCCCAGCTGCACCACAGCATGTGCCGCCTGCGGCCCTCTGTATCCCCTTTTCCAGCATCTGTCCAGTTGCCCATTCCAACATGCCCACCCTGCTGTGCACAACATGTGCACGCCATAGGACACCTGTCCAATAACAAGGGACAGCCCTGATCAGCGCTATTTCACTGTGGGATCATTCACCTTTTCGGGGGACAGAGCATAGACCCTTCCACAATTAATACCTTTTTTGGGAGCTTTCTCTGTAGTGTTTTTTCCTGTTTCCCAATATTATCACTATTGGCCAGCTTGGTTAGGTTTTTTTCCAGTTTGTTGAGGTCATTTTCAATGTTTATCTTCCCTTTTGTTCTGTGCACATGTATCACACTTATCACTTTTTGTAAGTTTCCCTGCCTATGCTGTACATTGCTGACACTTAAATGGTTTCTCTCCCCT
This sequence comes from Ichthyophis bannanicus, assembly GCA_033557465.1. Taxonomy (NCBI): domain Eukaryota; kingdom Metazoa; phylum Chordata; class Amphibia; order Gymnophiona; family Ichthyophiidae; genus Ichthyophis; species Ichthyophis bannanicus. Next base: position 342,844,401 of record CM066035.1, read on the forward strand.
GCAAAGTTGCATCTAACGGCAGGTTTTCATTCGCGTTAGGATTCAGCTCTTCAGATCAGCGCGTTGGTGTGAAAGGGGCCTCTCCCAGCCCACACTCTGCCCATTGACCCCTTCTCGCCGCCCTCTCTCCACCCTCTGCGGTGTTTTACCGCGCCGTGGATCTTTACGATCGTTAAGTTACGTTAACGCGCGTTATGAGACGTTAACGATCGTTAACGTTACATAATGCACGTTATGTAACGTTACCGCAGTTTAGTAAACATACCCCTAAGTTTCCTAGCACCCGGCTTGTGTTTTACATTTTGTGAGCTTTGTGTTGTCACCAGCTCTCCTTAAACCCCCGTGTATAAGTGGTTAGAGGTTAAGTGAGTGGTTTTTCCCCACTGAAGCAGCTACTTTACAAATCCTGAAGCTGGGCTTTTTGGGAAATGTAGTCCCTTCACCGAATCAATGAGGAGCAGTTGTGGAAAAGTGGTTTAAGCAACCAAAGGATTTTATTTCCCCTCCCGGGGTGGATTTCACCATGAACAAAGTAACACAAACCAGGTATTTACTGGCATAAGGACAAATCAAAGGTTCTTTAACAGAAAAGGCTTACTTCAGCAATAAACAGGTTGATATCTAGCATTCCAACGTAACAATGCTGTTTCTTCACAGCTCTCTGCTTCCCAATGCTAGTAGTGCTGTACTTTCTCTTTCAAAACATGCCTTCAGCGTAATGAGATTATTTCATTAGCAAGCGATATTATACAGTCCATGATATCTTCATCAATATTCACACACTCAGGTTCAAAGTCCATTAACTCTTCCTGGCTAGAAGGAAATGTTTGTAACGGCAACCCTGGTGCCACGCCCTTTCTAACTGCTTCAGGTTTCACCTGATATTCCTGAGTTAAATACTGGCTTTCACAAACGTTATCAGCACAGGTTTTCTCTTCCCAGCTCCAACCCTCTGGGTAAATACAGTCACTGTAACTATTTTTATACCAGCCTTTTGGCTTACCTTTTAGCCTAGCTGGTGGAGGTTTTCTTTGTGGCTTTAGACTGGCTGTAAGTTCCCAACCTAAGCCTTGCACAGAAGATTTCACTTGCCTTCCTGGCTTCCTTTCACTTCTGTGTTCCCCTGGATACTGCAGGTAATCCACTCTGCCCTTATTATATCCTTCCCTTGGGGTTTCTTTTCTTTTCCTGAAGAAAGACTCTGTCTCACCCTTCCACAGAGACTCTGGCTTTTTCCTGGCACTGCTGTCTTCACCGTAGCTCTCATTAGCTTCCTTATCCAGCACACATGCCTCAGCTCCTACTCCTTCTTCTCCTTCTTCTTCTTCTAACTCCATAAGCTCAACTGAACTCTCTTTATCAGGGTGAATTCTAGGACAGTGCTCAACTCCACCCCCTAGCAGGTGTCCTGCATTAGCTCGTGACTCATTCCCTGAATGGTAGCACGGGCGTTTCTCTTGCCTCTGTGCTTCCTGGAGGAAAGGTCCATAAATCACTATTAAAAAGGGACCCAGGATATCAATGCTTGACCCAGTACAAGCATTGTGGAACCTGTGTCTTTTGGGGATATTGCTAGGTACGTATGACCTAGATTGGCCACTGTTGGAAACAGGATACTGGGCTTGATGGACCTCGGTCTGACCCAGTATGGCATGTCTTATGTTCTTATGGTTTCTAAGGTAACCAGGAGCCATGTGCTTTTGTTTACAACTCAGCCCTACTCCTGTTCCTGGCTTTTTAGCTTCTTCTAACGGGCTGGAAGGACCCACTATGTCACAGATCCCCCCCCCTTAAAATATTACTGGCTGCCAAAGCCTGCGACGGACAGCACGTAATCCCTTGTGTAGGGTTCCTGTGGTGTTCCTTCATAGCTAATTGTACTGTGGCTACCCTTTCTTGCCAGGGTTTCAAAACATTAATGTGAAAGAACTAGCGCCGGCCCTTACTATTCTCTACCCGGTATGAGACAGGACCTACCCTCTCCACTACCGTACAGGGCCCCTTCCATCTGGATTCGAATTTTGGTCCTACCTCGGCCACCATAATCACCACTTTATCGCCTACTGCTAATTGACAGGGTTTTGTTCCCCGGTCATAGTACTTTTTCTGCCTCTTTTGGCTAGCCTGTAAGTTTTCTAAAGAGGCTTGAGCCGTTCTCTTCAAACGACTCCTTAAGTCTTTGAGGAACTGGGGTACTTCTGTCTCCCCCCTATCTGGTTCCACCCATTGTTCTCTGAGTATATCAAGAACTCCTCTGGGGGCTCTACCAAATAACAGCTCGTACAGGGATGCCCCTAGGGACGCCTGTACACACTCCCTACACGCATACAATACAAAGGGTAACAATGTATCCCACTCGGACATCTGCCCATCTAGTCCCCTCCTAAGCATTTGCTTTATGGTCTGGTTTGTTCTTTCAACCATCCCATTGGACTGGGGGTGGTATGCTGCAGTCCGCACATGGTGTATGCCAAAGGCATCCCACACAGTGGCTAAATATTTTGACAAAAAGTTGCTCCCTTGGTCAGTGAGCATCTCCTGAAGGAAGCCAACCTCACAGAACAATTTTATCAGTTCCAAGGCTATTGTTCTGGCGGAGGTATTTCTCATGGGTATGGCCCATGGGAAACATGTAGCTTGGTCCACGATTACTAACACGTACTGAAAACCCCGGGGAGTCCTAACAAGTGGCCCTATGATGTCCATTGCCATTCGCCTAATGGGTGTGGATATGGCAGGTGTGGGTATCATAGGCACTGCTCTCGGTTTCGAGGCAGTAACCCGTTGGCAGGTGGGACACGCTTCACAATAGCGGGAGGTTTCCTTGTAGACTCCTGGCCAGTAAAAACGGGCCAAGACCTGGTCCAATGTCCCCTGAATCCCCTTGTGGGCTCCTATTGGGTGGTCATGGGCTAGACGCATTACTATGGCCTTAAATGTAGTCGGTACTACCAACTGCTTTCTTACCTCACCGTTAAGCGGGTTATTACTCTCCTTGTACAGGATATCCCTTTCTAAAAGGAATCGGGGCAGCGTATCCCTTTCTTCTTGCGCAAACATAAAGGCTCTTTTCAAAGCGGGATCCGCTTTCTGTTTCCCTGGGAAGGACGGGAATTTCTTTACTAACTCCGAGGGTATCCATGGTAAGCCCTCCCCGGCTCCCAAATCAGCCCTTCCTTGGGTCCTGTGTTGCCTTTCTTGTTTTTTCTTGGCCTTTCCTTTCCTCACCTCCTTGGGCATGGTATCAAAAAGGTCAGTCTGTGTGGGCAATGGGTCTATTGCTTCCTCATCATATTCCCTTTCTAAGTCAGGGGAATCTTCCCTAACTTGGGATGGACCTGCCACTTCTTCAGCGGGGTCCTCCTCCCTATGAGGGGTTCTTGCCTGGGAGCAGGTAGAGACATAGCCTGTCCTCTCTTCTATACCCTTTTCAATTCCCCGGCAAAATGGGGGCCAATCATTTTCCAAAATTACATCGTGTAACAGCTGTGGGATTATTGCCACCTTTACTTTCTTGGCTGATCCTAAACCTTCTATCATGAGGTCATATACAGGGTAATAGGAGGCTGACCCGTGCAAACACTGTACTTTCACCTGCCCCACTGCTTGACTCGGCGCTACTTGAGCTTGTATGGCTTCCCAGAGCCGTTGGGACACCATACTCTGGTTTGCGCCCGAGTCTAGTAGTGCTTGGGCCTTTATGCCCTCCACCTGGACTGGTAGTAAAAAGCCTGCTTTGAGGTTTTCCCCATTACCAGATACTAAGGCAGTGCGTATAATACAGTCTTTTTGCAAGTGCCCAACATTTCCACACCTGAAACATTTTCCCTTAGTAAAGGAAAAACCCCTATTTTCACAAGGTGTTTTACATTCAAAATTCTTACTTACTTTATCAGCCTGTGTCATGCCCAGAACGCCGGATTTTGAGGTCCTTGAGAATTCAGCCTCAAAATACCGTTCTGTCATGGCAGCTGCCTCACTTGTTGTCTTACAGTTCTGTAACATAAGAAACTTTTTAACCTCAGCAGGTACAGCTTCCATGTACTGTTCCAACATTATTTCATCTAACATAGACTCTACATTTTGCTGCTCAGGTTTGAGCCATTTACAGGCTAATCCCTTTATTCTAAAATACAGGGCTTTAGGGATTTCTCCAGGCTTTAACTTTGCCTCCCTAAACCTGCGCCTGTAGAACAGAGGGGTGAGCCCTAACCTGTCTCTTACAGCATTCTTTACTGCGTCATAATTCATTGCTAAGGAAGCTGGCATTGACTTGTATGCCGACAAAGCTTCACCAGATAAAGACATGGCAAATCTTATAGCCCACTGCTCCTTAGGCAGTTTGACGGCTTCCGCAATCCGTTCAAATGCATCCACATAATCATCTAAATTGTCAGTAGGAGATAACTGTCCCAGCAAAAGTGAACCGGTACCATTTAGTCCTACCCCTTGGGTAAATCCTGGAAAAACATCCGCTGGCTCCTGCTGTTGCTTTGCTAAATGTTCTATGAGAGCATTAACTGGTCTCAGCTGTTCTTGCAAGGCAGTCCGCTTGGTCATGCACCCTTCGCGACATCTCCAGCTGCTTATCCCATTGCAGGGACATCCGCCTTAGTATTTCTTGTGGGTCCATTCTGGATCTCCTGGTATCTGCAACAGAACAACAAAAAAACCCCAAGTGTGACCCAAAAAAAAGAGAGAGAGAAAAAAAATTCCCCCTTTTTTTTTTTTTCAACGCCGTGCACTATTCTTGTGCACCACCCTTTCTCCTTTGTATCCTTCTCCACCCGTGCCCAGCTACAATTACCTGGCACCAGTGCAGAGTCAGGCACTGAGAAAAGGGAACTCCCCAGTCTGACCGATCGTCAGCCGAGCTCCGGATCTTTTCCTCCTGGCTGTCAGCTCTTTCTGCAGGAACCTTGTCCTTGTGGTGTCCTCAAATCCAAGTAAAAATCCAAACTACTATGCCATTTGTCACCAGCTCTCCTTAAACCCCCGTGTATAAGTGGGTAGAGGTTAAGTGAGTGGTTTTTCCCCACTGAAGCAGCTACTTTACAAATCCTGAAGCTGGGCTTTTTGGGAAATGTAGTCCCTTCACCGAATCAATGAGGAGCAGTTGTGGAAAAGTGGTTTAAGCAACCAAAGGATTTTATTTCCCCTCCCGGGGTGGATTTCACCATGAACAAAGTAACACAAACCAGGTATTTACTGGCATAAGGACAAATCAAAGGTTCTTTAACAGAAAAGGCTTACTTCAGCAATAAACAGGTTGATATCTAGCATTCCAACGTAACAATGCTGTTTCTTCACAGCTCTCTGCTTCCCAATGCTAGTAGTGCTGTACTTTCTCTTTCAAAACATGCCTTCAGCGTAATGAGATTATTTCATTAGCAAGCGATATTGTACAGTCCATGATATCTTCATCAATATTCACACACTCAGGTTCAAAGTCCATTAACTCTTCCTGGCTAGAAGGAAATATTTGTAACGGCAACCCTGGTGCCACGCCCTTTCTAACTGCTTCAGGTTTCACCTGATATTCCTGAGTTAAATACTGGCTTTCACAAACGTTATCAGCACAGGTATTCTCTTCCCAGCTCCAACCCTCTGGGTAAATACAGTCACTGTAACTATTTTTATACCAGCCTTTTGGCTTACCTTTTAGCCTAGCTGGTGGAGGTTTTCTTTCTGGCTTTAGACTGGCTGTAAGTTCCCAACCTAAGCCTTGCACAGAAGATTTCACTTGCCTTCCTGGCTTCCTTTCACTTCTGTGTTCCCCTGGATACTGCAGGTAATCCACTCTGCCCTTATTATATCCTTCCCTTGGGGTTTCTTTTCTTTTCCTGAAGAAAGACTCTGTCTCACCCTTCCACAGAGACTCTGGCTTTTTCCTGGCACTGCTGTCTTCACCGTAGCTCTCATTAGCTTCCTTATCCAGCACACATGCCTCAGCTCCTACTCCTTCTTCTCCTTCTAACTCCATAAGCTCAACTGAACTCTCTTTATCAGGGTGAATTCTAGGGCAGTGCTCAACTCCACCCCCTAGCAGGTGTCCTGCATTAGCTCGTGACTCATTCCCTGAATGGTAGTAGGGGCGTTTCTCTTGCCTCTGTGCTTGGTTTCTAAGGTAACCAGGAGCCATGTGCTTTTGTTTACAACTCAGCCCTACTCCTGTTCCTGGCTTTTTAGCTTCTTCTAACAGGCTGGAAGGACCCACTATGTCACAGTGTCCACAAATAAGTAAACACACCTTCAGTCCACAAATACTTATTGATTCATTCCTGAATACAAGTAGTTTTATTAACAAATAATACTGTATTCTTAATCTTTGACACTGTATCATAGTCCTGCATAACCTTTCTATAAAGTATTGGTTTCCTTCTTCCTAAACAGTATATTAGATCCACTATGCATGGTCTTTTCAGCACTCCGATTTTTATCACTTCACTTTGTAGTTTACACGATTTAATTCAGCTCTAAGATAACTATTCGTAGATTCCTTTTTTAGTGATTGCCTCTATAAGAGTTAGCTTGATTTTCATATATGGAACATGCTAGGATCACTCACATACGTTCTATGGCATACAGTTATCTTCTTTTTCTTCATCATGTATAAACGGCTTTTTGAATTGTTTGAAGAAAACACACCTAGTATTTGTTTTAACTTAACCACGGGGCTAGTTTTTTATAATATGAAAAGCATACACATACATATATAACATCTTAACACAGGTATTTCTAGCAGTTCTACATTAATATTTCTTTCCATAATCATGTATAGACACAACTTCCATATACTTTTAAAGATATTGGTGGTATCCATCTTCTCCAATATGTCATTTACCCCCTTTTTTTAAAATGCATCCTTCCCTTTCTCAATATGTTATCATTCCTTCTCAATATGTTACTTTTCCTTTTTAATGTAGTAGAATATCCAACCTTCAAAATATGCTGTACTGCATTAGAACATTCAGATCATTTAGTGCAATGTATCTTTTTTGTCTGCACTTTGAATACTGATGAAAATTTATCTGCAACGTATTACATGTCATTGATATTACAGCTCTGTTCTGTTATTTATTCTATAGTTAGAATATTGTGCCCAAGACTATTCTACATGTGAATCACACCACAGGGTGTTCTAGTGAATACTTACATATAAATATTAAATATAGAATTGAATAGCTTTATCTTTCTACCCCTCCATATATTTCCAGTGGTTTTGTTCAAAATTCTGTACTCAGAGTCTATGGGGTATGTTTACTAAACCGTCCTAAAGTGCGCCCGGCGATAGTGTGCAGGCTGCCATAAAAGAAGTGGGCGTTTCAGTCTTAAAGTAGCAAAACGGGATTAGCACGCGATAACGTGTGCTGCTGCGCACATTATCGGGCGAAGTGCCGCTAAGCGCGTTAATGCGTGGTACTCTTAAGTAGGCGCTCTGACATGCAAACATAGAAACAGAGGTGTAGTACAATGGTTGATCCCCCAGTGTGCCTAATGCATAAGGCTGGCTGAGGCATCACCCTTTACATTTAGGTAGTGATTTTTGAGGCATCTTACTTTTATTTTAATTAGTGCTGCCAGCAAACACACCCTCACGGTGGCGTAACCTAAGGTGCCGCATAAGGCACCCCATAACGCACTCCATAGGGTACATTATAAAGTGCACTGTACGCCAAGGCACCCTATAATGTCCCCTATAGGACACCTTATAAGGCACCTTATAAGGCGCTTGATAGAGCGCCGTATAAGGTGCCCCTATAAGGCGCCTTATAAAGCGCTCTATAAGGCACCTTATAGGGCGCCCTATAAGGTGCCTTATGGGGCGCCTTATGAGGCACCTTAAGGTTACAGTACTCGGAGAGTGTTGTTGCTGGCAGCACTAATGTACATTAAAAATAGACAATGCCTCAGACAGCCCTATCAAATAACCCCACCATGGGTTTGAACCCATGGCCTCTGGATTCATAGGCAGTGAAGTAACCAGTGGGCTACAGCTACTAACAAACCCCTGACTGGCTGCAGAAGGACTGCACGTCACCACACAAACTGTCTGCTGTGGTTACCAGGATAGGGTTAACTCACCCGTACCCATGATGCACTGCACATGCAAATCAGCAGTCGACAGATGGGCACAAGATGGGGTATGCACCCCCACAGCACCTCGGCCTGGTAGGGGGAACTGACCGTGTGTGGTACTGGCACAGAGTAGCCACAGACCGTCACATTGTGCGGGTACTGTGCTCACCCTGAGGGTGAGGTGGGGCTCCCAGCACCAGGTCCACAGCACCTTTCATGGCTGAAATATGCCATACTGCAGGTCCCCATCAGTGCTACTGTGTGTGATAAGTAGTTCCTGCAGACACACCTGGGTTACATCTGTGTCCTTTTGTATTTCTCAGTCATTTCTAGCCCTTATGGGCTAAGATGCACCCAGAATAGTGCATATCCTGTGTTGGTTACATGATGTAGGTGAAGAAGAAGGAGGAAGGGCGGTGTTTGGACCCATAGGCAGATTATGTACCACCACACAACTCACCCTCTGGGGCTCAGGGTGGGAAACAGGATCACCCACCAATAGATCCACATTCTACCTCCCTGCAATGGTAGCAGTAGAGGGGACCATCAACCCCAGTCCTGCTGGGGAAACAGACACCCTACAGGGCAGGAAATGCAGAGCTGTACACATCCATAAAGCACTAGCAGACAGACAGTAGGCCTGGAAATGCTCAGCTGCCCCCCACCTCTATCTGACATTCACCAACAGCAAACCTCCAGCCGCTGCACCCTGCAAGGTGTTCCAGCAAGACTCGTACTAGCTGCAGACAGTCTGCTAGCTAGTCCATAGTGCATGTTCCTGGAGGAGATGCATGTACCCAGAACTGGGATGTCAGCATACACACCAAGCAGATAAGTCAATGATTGGGCCCCAAAAAGGGACCCATAAATATCACATGAGAGAAATACTATATAGCACTATGGGAGAACCTAGCCATGCCGTGGTCACTGCTCAGTCAGGGTGAGAGTGATCTCCCAGCAGGACATGCTGTGGCCATGCTGTCCGTGCAGGTGGTACCGGGCACTACAATGTCCGAGCCATTGCCCTATACCCTGTGCAGATGCGGCCAGGACAGGCCACCCTATCCAGGCTATTCTCACAGTACCTTGCTCCTCATTATGCACATTGGCAGGCCAATACTGGCAACAGTGCTAGCAGTGTGGGCTGTGGAGTGTGTTGGCAGCCACCACACACTGGATAGACAGACACACACTCCACACACCTATGCCAGCATTGTGCAACTATAGAGGTATTTGGGAGCCCTGGCCACTACACCAGTCCTGAGCACAGTGCAGGCATGGCTATGGTACGCAATACTGTTGGGGTCACTCTGTCAGACACCAGACCTGAGGCACACTCCACAGACATCAGAAAGGTTGCTATGATGCAGCTCAATCAGCCAATTGTGCTTAATTGTGCTATCTGCCAGCTATCATAGCAACCTTTTGATAGCTGTGTACAGTTTTCCCATGTTTAGGGTGGCATTGCTAAGGTATGCAAGTGCTAGTATGGGGAGATGCACACAGGGCCCAACATCCTGCCTCTCCAGGATGCGTGGGATAATGGAGCCTGTAGGTGCAGGTGTGTCTGCCCCTGTTGGCCGCTGCTCTAGAGCAGAGGTTCCCAACTCCAGTCCTGGAGGGACACACACTGTTCGGGTTTTCATGCTGTCCCTAATGAATATGCATGAGATACATCTGCATACCATGGGGGTGGTGCATAGCAATGCAGCACAACCACATTTATTAGAGGCAGCATGGAACCTGAATGGTGTTTGGCCCTCCAGGACTGCATTTGGGAGACTCTGCTCTAGGTAATGCGCATGTATATGGTGTCTGTGCTCTGTAGGGTAAAATGTAGGTGTTTTGGGCATGTCTACGTCATCTGCACTACAGGTTCTGTCTGTATTAGCACGTTGTAGTAGTGGGTAAAATTTGGGGGCTGGGTTGGCAGGAACCACAGCTGGGACTTGAACCTGTGACCTTCTGCTCCTGAACACACTGGCTGTGTGCACTGCACCACCGTGTTGCCACAGAGACAGTGCATTCCCTGGGGATACCATGATTGTTCGTCAGACAGGGCCTGTCTGTTGCAGTGCATGGTACCCACCTACACAGGGCTAGGTCACGGTCTGCTCTGGGCAGCTGCCACTGCCTCCTCCACCACCAGTACCCCTCTGCCACCCTGCTGACATGTCCGTCTGCTGGTGCTGCTGGTGGAGCGCAGTCTCAGGCCATCCATTGTGGGGTTAGGCAGCTGCCTATGGTGCAGGTTCTAGGGTAGGGGTGCCTGCATAGCTGTCCATGCTTCCCCCAGCATCGCCTGCCAATGTTCTGTGCCCTTGGGGGTACTGTAGTGCCAGGTCCCACAGTACCTGCTGGGTACTATCCCCTGTGACACTGTGGGAAGCACACTCGTGCCCATGCTTGGCCCTCATCAGTTGCTGTCTGGCTGCTCTACTGTTTCAGCATTCCTATGGGCTACCTAGGCATCACCCTAGTCCGCACTGTGGCCCAGTTGCAGCACAGCATGTGCCATCTGCAGCCCTCTGTGTCCCCTTTCCCAGCATCTGTCCAGTTGCCCATTCCGACATGCCCACCCTGCTGTTGTGGAACATGTGCATGCCATAGGAAACCTGTCCAATGGAGAGGGAAACCCTGATCAGCGCTATTTCACTGTGGGATCATTCACCTTGTATGGGGACGGAGCGTAGACCCTTCCAAAATTCATATCCTTTTTTTGGAGCTTTCTTGGGAGTGTTTTTCGATGTTTCCCATTCATATCACTATTGCCCAGCTTGGTTATGTTTTTTTTATATTTTGTTGGGGTCATTTTCAATGTTTATTTGCACTTTTGTTCTGTGCACATGTATCACACTTATCACTTTTTTGTAGGTTTCCCTGATTTTGTTGTACATTGCTGACATTAATTGTTTCTCTTCCCTTTAAATCAGCTCTAACGCCAGGGTTTCACTGGCGTTAGTTTTCAGCCTCGGATTTCACAGCGTTAGTGTGCAGAGAGCCTCTCCCCTCCCACTCTCCACCCATTGACCCCTTCTCTCCGCCCCTGGGGAGCCTTCCTCCGCCCTCAGGGAGCCTTTCCCCGCCTTCAGCGCTCGTTTGCGCCGCTGCGCGCGTTATCCCGTGATAAGGTACCTGTGAGCCTTAAAAAGCGCCATTATCGCGCGATAAGGTACCTTATCGCGCGATAACGTCACAGAGCACACATTAAGACGGTTTAGTAAACATACCCCTATGTGTGTCTTTGTCTTTTTGCTGCCCTGTGTTTTGTTTAATTTTTATGGTTTCTCAACCCTTGTATTCATTTTTAAATGTATAATATGTGTTTTTTAACACCTGTATTTATGTTTTATATTAAGTGTATAATATGTTTTTATTGTATCAATTTTATTTTATAAGCTGCATACCCCCTGAGGAAGGCGTTGCCAAAATACGTTGGGGTTCTTCAAATAAATTCTCCTGTGACCTTCATACGTCTTTTGCTCCTTGTGTTACCTGATCTTTACTGCAAGAGTATTCACTCTTCTTTGTGTTTATCCACTTACACTCGAGTCGCCTCCACCTAGGCCATCTGCTGCAAATGCTTAATAATTGTGTCTACTGCAAATAACACATTAGATGATATTTTCCTCTTGTTTTTCCTCTTTCTCTGCATCGTTAGCAGAGCCCCGAGCAGCAGAGGGGCTGGGCAGTATGTCCGCTATCATAGTTAGCTCCTCACGCTTCCAGAGAAACGTTTTGTAATGGGTACATTGAAAGTTTTCCATATCTGCGCTAGGGTATATTTTCATAAGATGTATTTAAGAAAGAACTTTTTATAGGTCTTAATTTATGCTTGAATCCTGCTCACTTGAGGATTAAGGGTAGCACAGGCGTGGTATAAATGCACAGGAGGCCTTTCAGTGACAAGAAAGCTCTAGAATGAAGAATAGACTCAGGTGCAGTCTAATAAAATATTTCATTATGGAAAGGGGAGTGAATGCATGGAATAGTCTCCCAGCAGAGGTGGTGGAGATGAGAACTATATCTGAATTCAAGAAAGCAGAGAGAGTCTCTAAGGGAGAGGAAGCGATTGTAGAGCTGAGTAGTTGATATGGATGGGCAAACTAGATAGGCCATATGCTATTTATCTGCCAAAATTTTCTCTATGTGTTAGCATTATTGCAGAAAAGTAATTTGTTTACATCCTTCTACAGCAGTGGTTCTTAACCTGGGTTCGATCGAACCCTAGAGGTTCAGTGAGTCAGTCTCAGGGGTTCGGCGGAGGTCAAGACACAAGACACGCACCTGACTCATATGATTCATGATGACACGCCCCACTTGGCCATCATTGGCTGCAGGTGATCACGCTACATTGCTTGGCCAATCTGTGCTGCAGGAAATTTGGTGCACTCAGTAGTCGACTTGTGACTGTCGTGATGGTATGTCGTGTGATTTCTTTCTTAATATTTTAATCCATACTAACTATGTCGAGCAAAAAAAGAAAGTGGTCGGACGAATATGTACAACATGGATTCGCATATATAACAGAACGTGATGGGAGTCAGCGTCCTATCTTCATGATTTGCAATGCCAAGTTAAGCAATTCTAGTCTAGTACCGGCAAAACTAAAGGAACACTTCCTTAACCTGCATGGAGATGGGGAATACAAGAACACAATGCCCTGCTGAATTCATGGTGAAGAGAGCCAGAGTCGATGAAAAGGCTACTCTGCCTGCTCTCGGCTTTGTACCCATCAACAAACCGATCCTCACAGCATCGTACGAAGTTGCTTACCTGATCGCAAAGCAGGGCAAACCACACACCATTGGTGAAACACTCATAAAACCAGCTGTGTTGAAGATGGCAAATCTGATGCTGGGAAAAGCGGCCGAAGTTAAATTATCCTAAATTCCTCTTTCAAATGACACCATCAGCGACAGAATAGAGGACACGAGCAAAGACATCTTGGCTCAAGTAGTTGCAGATCTGATTTCAAGCCCGGCAAAATTCAGCCTCCAACTCGACGAGACCACAGACGTTTCTAATCTAAGTCAGCTTGCTGTATTTGTGTGCTATGTGAAAGACGACATGATAAAGGAAGATTTTTTTATTTTGTAAGCCTCTTACAACAACAACTAAGGCAGCCGATGTGAAGAAACTTGTGGATGACTTCTTCAGAGACAACAATCTTTCGTGGGATATGGTTTCTGCAGTTTGTACGGACAGAGCTCCAGTCATGTTGGGAAGAAAGTCTGGTTTTGGTGCGCTAGTGAAAGCCGATGCACCACACATCATTGTTACGCATTGTATTCTGCACAGGCATGCATTGGCAACAAATACCTTGCCTCCAGAAATGACAGAAGTATTAAAAATTGTAGTGGAATATGTGAACTATGTGCGAAATAGTGCACTGAGGCACCGCATCTTCAGTGAGCTGTGTAAAGAAATGGGCTCTGAATTCGAGGTACTTCTGTACCATTCTAACATTCGGTGGTTATCCTGGGGACAGGTGCTGAATCATGTTTTTGCCATGCGTGTGGAATTAGCCCTGTTTTTGCAAGAGCACCAACATCGTCATGCAGATTGCTTCAAAAATTCTAAGTTCATTCTCATTTTAGCGTACATGGCTGATATATTCGCATCTCTCAATCATCTCAATCAGCAGATGCAGGGTGGTGGAGTCAACATCATCGAAGCGGAAGAAAACCTGAAGGCTTTTCAAAAAAAGCTACCGTTATGGAAATGACGAACAGAGAACGATAACTTTGCAAACTTTCCCCTGCTGGACGACTGTGTAAGATAGATCGAAGATGTGTCTGGAATCGGAGACATTTCTGTACCCACGGAACTGAAGCAAGCAATTGTCACGCACTTAGATGAGCTTGCAAAGTCTCTCGACGGATACTTCCCTACAAGAGAGTTATATCCAGCATGGGTGAGACAGCAGATGTCAATGATGAATACCTCGACGAAATCATTGAAATTCAGCAGAGCCAGGTTCAACAGCAACTCTTCAGAACAACAACGCTCTCAACGTTTTGGTGTCGACAAATGGTAACGTATCCTGTTATTGCTAGGAAAGCCCTGGAAATTTTTATACCATTTGTTACAACATATCTTTGCGAGCAATCCTTTTCGAGGATGCTGGACATAAAAACGAAGAAAAGGAACAGACTTTGCTGTGAAAATGACATGAGAGTGGCACTTGCCAAGGTGAAGCCACGCATTTCTGAACTGGTCTCTCAAAGGCAATAGCAGAAGTCACACTGATTTGCAGTAAATATTCATTATTATTGTAGCGGTGTAGCCTGATGGAAATTAGGTGATGGGTGTGTGTTAAAATGTTAAAAATAATAAATAGCATAAATACAATAAGTTCATTATTGGAATACATAAGGTTAAAAATTAAAACCATTTCAGTGTGGTAGTATTAAAAAAGGTCATGTCTTTGTGAAAAGTTATGTATGTAATTTGTTGTGATTTCATGCATTGTATTGGTTTTGTTCTTTGAACACAGTGATGTTAATGCACGATTCATTTTGTGAACCAGTAAAACATATACCTATGTCTTGAATTTGAAAAAAAATCATATTTTATTTTTCAATAAAGAAGGGTTCGGTGAATGTGCATATGAAACTGGTGGGGTTCAGTATCTCCAACAAGGTTAAGAACCACTGTTCTACAGTGACAACATGAATTTTAGATATCTAATGGGGTCTCTGGTGTGACACAAGTTTGGGATCTATTTCTCTTCTTGGTGTTCGGATAAAAATCAGGATGACAGTGCTATTTTCTTACTCTGCATATCTAAACAAATCCCTTTCTATGTCTCAGGAATAAAGTGATTTGGTGATGAGGAAGACTTGGACACTTTATAAAACTAGACTGCTTCTACTGACTTTTAAGATCATACAGTAGATTCATATCAGCCTGTGGGAAAGAGATTAGATTAGTCAGGTAAAGTCACATTGTGTTATGTTGCAGTTGTCAAAGTAACCGAGTTTCCTTTCCGTATTTGATAGGGTCTGAGTGTTTTAAATGTCTGCTCTCATTGTTAGAATGTTGGATTCTTTCCAGTGTGCAAAAGATCTTCAATACCATGACCATGCTTTCTTAATGTATTATCTTTTGTATGTGTGAGGGCAAGGAGTGGCAGTGCAATTATCTTCATGTGAAGATCTTAATATGTATACTTTAGAGAAAAAGCGGGATAGGGCAGATATGATAGAGACATTTAAATACCTTTGTGGCATAAATGCACACAAGAGTCTCTTTCAATTGAAAGCAAGCTCTGCTATGAGGGGACATAGGATGAGGGTGAAATGGGATAGACTCAGGAATAATATGTGGCAATATTTCTTCATGGAAAGAGTGGTAGATGCGTGGAATAGTCTTCCAGTGGAGGTGGTAGAGACGAAGACAGTATCTGAATTTAAAAAAGCATGGGAGAAACACAGTGGATCTCTAAAGGAAAAAAGGGTACTATTGTAGCTGATATGGAAGGGCAGACTAGATAGGCCATGTGGTCTTTTTCTGCCATCATATTTCAATGTTTCTATGGAATTGAATCTCAATTAATAAAGCAGTTATAATAATCACATTTCTGAAAGCTCTGAACAGGCACGCATACCAGTGACTATATAATTTTCTGGGCACAGGATGATAAACCATTTTTATTTCCAGGGTTTCTGTTAATGTACAGTGGTTTTAGGCCAGGAGGGTGACAAATTGGACAGCCCTGAATCAGTTATGTATTAGATTAGTAGAAATTAATGTCAGGTCAATTCACAAACCTCCAGAAGGTGAACAACAGCCAAATATTGGGTTTCTTTCTAATATCTTCTCTCATAAAAAGGAGAACTCATCCATTTATTCAGGCTGCTTTCAAATTCTCTAAAACATGTTCACAAGGGTGTGCATACTGATAGTGGGGAAATGTATTTGTTTGTCCTTAATGCGACTTAATTTTAGTGAACAAAAAAATCTATTTAAAGTGTGTTAACCTGCAAATTAACATGCATACATTACCAAAGGTAATTAAAATGAATATTTGAAACGAACTGAAAAAAATGCCTGGCAGTCAATGAAACAAATTCAACGAACAAAAATATTTTTTCTATGCACATCCCTTTCAGATATTTGCATCAAACAGGAGGTAGAGTCTTCCTATACTTTCCACTGCCAGGCTGTGCTCCACTTTCTTTCCTAACCTCAATGGATGATTCATCTTACAGGTACAAATTCATACCTGCTCTGAAAAAGGTGTGAATTTGTGCATGTATTCTATGTGTAGATGTGAGTATTTTATAAAAAGTGTGTGTACTGTGGTGAGGAAACCACGGCTGATTATAGAAATGCACAGGAAAAAGGGTCCTGTCACTTTAATTCAGGTTGTATCAAAGGTTTCCCCAGTAACCAGGAGTCTGAGACTCAGAAGCTAGTCATCCCTAAGCCCCGCCCACAGCAGCACGTCAGAGAGAAGCTTGTCCCTAGTCACATGTGCTGGGAGCAGGGTGTGCCTCAAAGAGAAGGAAAGTTTAAAAAGCTGATTCACAGAACAGAAGTTAGTTCACGAGGTTCAGGGAGTTCACGAGGTTCACGAGGTTCAAAGAGTTCAGAAGAGGGGCCAACACGGAGTCCAGGAGGCAGAGCAAGTAAGAGAGTGTTTGCAGAGCCTGAGAGACAGAGTGTGAGAAATACTATTTGCTGTGAAGAGGAGATTGATGAGAGATTGCCAGACACAGCTGGGAATGAGAGGCTGGTGTCAGCAAACGGAAGGTCTGCACTTGAAGAAAAGCATGACTGGTTTGCAGGACGGAGGGAATCCCTAAATACCTCAGAACCAAGGCAAGTCTGTCCTTCTCAACGCCTACAGAGGAAAAGCCCCAGAGAATTACCCATAGGAGAGAAAGCTAAGTTTAAGCATAGCCAGAGTCCCAGGGAAAAGAGAGACAGCTGGTCTAATCAGCACGTAGCTCAGCTAACAGACGAGTTGCTGCAGAAGCAGACTTTACTGAGAAGGCTAAGTGAATTAATAAAGAAGGAAAATAGTCAGCTCTCTGTGCAGATACCTTATGCCATAAGTGAGGGTGATAGAGAGGAAGAAATGGACACAACGAATGTGGATAATAGCATTTTGGATTTGTCAGTGTACTATGTGTTTTACCTCTGACGGTGAAGAATCCTAGAAAAGCCATTATAGCTGTGCCATGCTCAGGAAGCACGTTAATTTGTGAAGACGTCACAAACTGCAAGAAACAGCTGACTGTGCTGACAAAGTGAAAAGCTAAGTTACATGTTTAAGGAACATTTAAAAGTTTTGTTTGGACAACAAGAAGTTGTTCCTGTCTAAGAAGAAAGCATTTATCTGTTTAAAGTTCTGAAAGTGCCAATTTGATTTCTCAAGCAAAGTGATGCCTATTTCTGTTGGAAGTTATATTGCAAAGCATAATTTGTTCCTGTTGTTTTGAAGCAGTACCATGGATTAAAAATCCTTTCCATACTTTATGCCTCACGCCTCCTGTGTATGAAGAAACCCTGATTACATTAAAAGAAATATTCTCTGTCTTGTGCCTAAACCCTCGGATCACAACTCCTTTGCTTTAGGATAAACTACGATTCCCATCAGCCCTTCTGGCAGCCATTACAGGGAGTCTTGTCTTAAGGCTAAAAGGCGACCTCACCTGCTGCCAGTCATCTACCTGGCCAGGAGGGGGCGACAGAGTGGCGTAGTAGTTCGGATGCGAAGTAGGCCACACCACAAAGTGATATAAAGTTTGGATGCGGAGTAGGCCACGCCATAAAGGAACGCAGTTCATTGGATTACAGCGGAAGTACGACTACACACCAGGAGACGCATACAGTGATTCCAGAGTCGACGAAAGGACACCGGAGAGTTGCAAGCACCTGAGACTAGGAGTCCAGAGTCCTGCAGAGCCGGAGGGTCCGGAGACCTGTCGAGGTCCTACGCTGTTGCTGAGCGAGATGCACCACTAGTACCAGGTAACCCGTGTATAACTAGAGAGAGTTAAAGGATACTGGTACTGGGTGGGGGCAATAGCAGCAGGTAGAGAGGAACGCATATCTTGTGTTAGGAATCGCACTTGGGTGTTGTGTGTTTGTTTTTCTACAGGAAACAGAGACGAAGATGGAAAGCCAAGATATCCTTGCATGGGCGGCAGCAGAGCTCAAGAAGCAAAGGGACTTATCTTTGGAACTTCTAGCGCATGCAGCGAGTCAGACGCAAGCCCAGCAGAAACCGCTGATGGAGCTCATGGAGGCCTGGGTGAAGGAACAGAAGAAACCACCAGAGCCTGATCCAGTTCAAACAGGTTTTTCTTTGGGAATAGCCCATAACTTTGGACTCGGGTCCAGAGAGACCTTTGGTTTGGGACAATTAAGGTATGGTGAAAATGTAGACACGTATTTTGATGCATTTGAAAAAGTGGCACAAATAGCCAGGTGGCCACCCGAACAGTGGGCGGTAAGGTTAGCTGTCTCGCTTTCTGGTGAGGCATTGGCAGCCTACCAAACCGTTCCGGCTGAGTCGGCCAAGGACTATTTTGAGGTAAAGAAGGCTATTAATGATAGGTTTGGTCTAACACCTATAGTATATAGACGCCAGCTTAGGAATGCAAAATTACGCGTAGATGAAACCCCACGAGCACTATACCATAGGCTAAAAATGTTAGTGTTAAAATGGCTAGAACCAGAACATAAGTCGGTGGAAACACTGATAGATGAGCTCGTTCTGGAACAGTATTTTGCGGCAGTACCCGAAAAGTTACAAGAATTCTTGTTGCTACAAGGTTGTAAAAACACCGGAGAAGCCATAGCTATGTCAGAACGATTTTTGGAAGCTGAGGTGATAGCTAATGATAGGGCTTCAGCCTATACAAAAACGTCTATGGCTAGGTGGGAGGTGACTGGCAAGAATATACAGAATGTTGGTGTTCCCACCAATAGAAGGGTGCGTGAGAAGCGTGCGTGTTATCGGTGTGGAAGTGAACAACATTTGATGCGTGAGTGCAAAATGAAAACAGCCCTAGTGTTGAGTGACCCTAGTAAAAAAAGGGAAGGCTTTTTACTGGAGGTGATAGTACAAGGCATACCAGTTAAAGCACTATTGGATTCCGGTTCGGACCAATCGATGCTCTCCAAAAGGTTATGGAGGAGGATAACTGCCACAAGTTTAGACACACCTCAGACACCCACGGGCAGTGTGAACATTAGGTGCGTTCATGGAACAACAAGCACCTACCCTGTTTACCCTGTCCGTATAAAAGGTTTGGGCGTAGAAAGAAAGGTCCCGGTCGCCATTGTTCCCAGACTACCCCAGGAGGTAGTACTTGGAAGAGACTGGCCCCATTTTCAGCAAGGGTTAGGGGTTAAGGAAGGCTTAGTATCTACGCAAGCCCAGTCCCAAGCCCACCAGGCCCTAGAGGAAGTGTCTACAAAGGGGGAGATAAAGGTTCAACCCTCTCATGAGGTTATACGGACTGCCCCCATGGAGGGAACAAGTAAGCCTGAGGCGGCTGCAGCAATGGCAATGTTAAGGCCTTTATTTGGGAAAGCGGACAAGAAGAAGCCATATTTGCCTAAGGAAGAGTTTCCCAAGAAGCCGGGTTTCGTTTTACGCTTTTGTCGCATGAGTCCGGAAGCCCGAGCCCCAAGGAAGACTACTCCCCAAGCTGCCGGCTTCGACCTTTACAGTGCCGAGGAAGTTCTGGTACCGAAGCATGGGAAAGCACTAGTAAATACAGCGCTACAAATGGAGATCCCCATAGGCTGCTATGGAAGGATTGCACCCCGATCGGGATTGGCTGTAAAGCACTTCTTGGACGTAGGAGCGGGTGTAGTAGACCCGGACTACAGAGGCGCAATCAAGGTACTATTATTTAATTTTGGACCCGAAGATTTCCAAGTGAGTGTGGGCGACCGAATTGCGCAAATTATCTGCGAGCGAGTGGGTTTCCCTCCGTTGGAGGAGGTGGCCATGGTGTCTGATACGGTGCGAGGGACGCAAGGTTTTGGGTCCTCGGGGTATTCAGACAAGCATGGGTTGACCGCATCGCTGGAGGAAAGGACGGAGGATGACCTTGGACCCCAGCTGAGCGATTGCAGGAAGGAACCTGAACTCAGGACAGCGGATGGTCTCTCGTGGTCTCAGAGACAGGAGCTGGAGCGTCTGCTTAAAAGCTTTACAGATGTCTTGACACCACTGCCGGGAGAAACCGAACTTGTCGCGCACGAAATCCTGACACCAGCAGGAGAAATAATTCGGCAACGCCCGTATAGGCTACCTGAAGCCAAAAAGCGGGAAGTGATGAACCAAGTCAAGGAGATGCTGGAACTTGGCATCATCGAGGAATCCCGGAGTCCTTGGAACAGCCCGGTTGTCCTAGTTCCAAAAGCGGATGGATCCCTCCGCTTTTGTATCGATTTTCGAAAAGTTAATGCCATTTCAAAATTCGATACTTATCCGATGCCGCGGATAGAGGAGCTCCTTGACCGGCTGGGTCAGTCCAGATACCTAACAACGCTGGACTTAACGAAAGGATACTGGCAGATTCCCCTGACCCGGGAATCTCGCCCGAAAACAGCATTCAGTACGCCGCAGGGGCTGTTTCAATTTCGTAGGATGCCATTTGGGCTTCACGGGGCAGCAGCCACCTGTCAACGCCTCATTGATATAGTGCTTCGGCCGCACCAGAAATATGCTACGGCCTATATGGATGACATCGTGATCCACAGCACCGGATGGGATCAACATATGGTCCATTTAAAGGCCGTTCTGCAAGCAATAAGGGGAGCGGGGTTAACTTTGAACCCGACAAAGTGCATGTTCGGGGCCCAAGAGGTGAAATACTTGGGGCACCTAGTAGGACATGGTACGGTGAAACCCCTACTAAGCAAGATTGAAAGTGTCCAATCTTTTCCACGCCCTATCAATAAGAAACAACTCCGTAGTTTCCTAGGATTGGTAGGGTACTACCGAAGGTTTGTGGCACAGTTTGCCGAAAAGAGCGCACCGCTTTCGGAAATGTTGCGTAAGAACAGACCCAATCAGTTGTACTGGTCTGAAGAAGCAGATAGAGCGTTTGAACGGCTGAAGGAAGAACTGTGCGCGGCCCCGGTGTTAAGAGGGGTAGAATTTAGTCTGCCGTTCATCTTACAAACAGACGCTTCGGAAACAGGTCTGGGAGCCGTGCTCTCCCAGAAACATGAGGGTCTGGAGCATCCGGTAATGTTCCTCAGTCGGAAGTTGTCACCTGCTGAGAAGAATTACTCGACCATAGAAAGAGAGTGCCTGGCAGTGAAATGGGCTGTGGAATCTTTAAAATTCTATCTAGCAGGTAGGAAATTCCTGCTTATGACCGACCATGCCCCATTGAAATGGTTGGGGCAAATGAAAGACCATAACGCCCGTTTAACCCGGTGGTATATGGCACTGCAAGCCTTTGACTTTCAGGTGGTCCATCGCGCAGGGAAACTGCATCAAAACGCAGACGCATTGTCTAGAGGCACTACCATGGATGAAAGCAATGAGAAAAGGTATAAGAGATTTACGTGCTGTGATTCTGGGAGAACCCCAGCACGAAATGTCTTAAGAAGGGGAATATGTGGTGAAGAAACCACGGCTGATTATAGAAATGCACAGGAAAAAGGGTCCTGTCACTTTAATTCAGGTTGTATCAAAGGTTTCCCCAGTAACCAGGAGTCTGAGACTCAGAAGCTAGTCATCCCTAAGCCCCGCCCACAGCAGCACGTCAGAGAGAAGCTTGTCCCTAGTCACATGTGCTGGGAGCAGGGTGTGCCTCAAAGAGAAGGAAAGTTTAAAAAGCTGATTCACAGAACAGAAGTTAGTTCACGAGGTTCAGGGAGTTCACGAGGTTCACGAGGTTCAAAGAGTTCAGAAGAGGGGCCAACACGGAGTCCAGGAGGCAGAGCAAGTAAGAGAGTGTTTGCAGAGCCTGAGAGACAGAGTGTGAGAAATACTATTTGCTGTGAAGAGGAGATTGATGAGAGATTGCCAGACACAGCTGGGAATGAGAGGCTGGTGTCAGCAAACGGAAGGTCTGCACTTGAAGAAAAGCATGACTGGTTTGCAGGACGGAGGGAATCCCTAAATACCTCAGAACCAAGGCAAGTCTGTCCTTCTCAACGCCTACAGAGGAAAAGCCCCAGAGAATTACCCATAGGAGAGAAAGCTAAGTTTAAGCATAGCCAGAGTCCCAGGGAAAAGAGAGACAGCTGGTCTAATCAGCACGTAGCTCAGCTAACAGACGAGTTGCTGCAGAAGCAGACTTTACTGAGAAGGCTAAGTGATTTAATAAAGAAGGAAAATAGTCAGCTCTCTGTGCAGATACCTTATGCCATAAGTGAGGGTGATAGAGAGGAAGAAATGGACACAACGAATGTGGATAATAGCATTTTGGATTGTCAGTGTACTATGTGTTTTACCTCTGACGGTGAAGAATCCTAGAAAAGCCATTATAGCTGTGCCATGCTCAGGAAGCACGTTAATTTGTGAAGACGTCACAAACTGCAAGAAACAGCTGACTGTGCTGACAAAGTGAAAAGCTAAGTTACATGTTTAAGGAACATTTAAAAGTTTTGTTTGGACAACAAGAAGTTGTTCCTGTCTAAGAAGAAAGCATTTATCTGTTTAAAGTTCTGAAAGTGCCAATTTGATTTCTCAAGCAAAGTGATGCCTATTTCTGTTGGAAGTTATATTGCAAAGCATAATTTGTTCCTGTTGTTTTGAAGCAGTACCGTGGATTAAAAATCCTTTCCATACTTTATGCCTCACGCCTCCTGTGTATGAAGAAACCCTGATTACATTAAAAGAAATATTCTCTGTCTTGTGCCTAAACCCTCGGATCACAACTCCTTTGCTTTAGGATAAACTACGATTCCCATCAGCCCTTCTGGCAGCCATTACAGGGAGTCTTGTCTTAAGGCTAAAAGGCGACCTCACCTGCTGCCAGTCATCTACCTGGCCAGGAGGGGGCGACAGTACATTGTGCCTGTAGGTGTTCCTGGGGCATTGTTATGCTGGTGTAGAAGTGGAGGCGCAATGTACACACACATTTTATAAAATACTCACATCTGCACATAGAATACATGCACAAATTCACACCTTTTTCAGAGTAGGTGTGAATTTGTACCTGGAAATTTGTGAACTAGGGAGCTGGATCTGGGTACCTATGTTGCCTTTATAAAATAAAAAAATAAAAACCTAAGTAAGGGGACACTGAACAACTCTGCAAAATAATCAACCCTAAACTATATCTTCAGTGAATAACAGGGGACCATCAAATATTACTTCTCCATATGCCTCAAGTTATTATGGCTGTCCAGGAGTTCACCATAGTATTCATCAGCCCCAACATTGCTATGTAAGTCCTTATTCCTTGTGTCTTTTTTAAGGTTTTTACATATCAAGTAAAATTGAAACTAGAGGGTCTCTACGTCAATCAAGGTAAATGTGGCTCTTAATATAAATTATCTGCCTGAGAGTTCTCAAAGGGGAATATTTTTATTTGATAACATTCTTTGTTGCTTAGGTTACAGATTTATTTTTGTGGCTGTTTGCAGGAAGGGATTTATCTGTTTATAGTTCAAACATTTTTGCTGCTGTATTTTTCTCTCCTCTAACCTTCAGGTTCAAAGAGGAAGACAAGCTCTTTAAGTCACTACATTGCCGAGGTATTGGTTCCCTCCCTTACTCTCATCCATCCTATGTGAGATATCTTGCTATACAGAGAAACTTACCAATTAGCTTGCTGATTAAAATAAAAGAGTTCGGTATTAGTTGGAAGGGAAAAATCTAGGAAATAAATAGTCTCA
This sequence comes from Ichthyophis bannanicus, assembly GCA_033557465.1. Lineage (NCBI taxonomy): Eukaryota > Metazoa > Chordata > Amphibia > Gymnophiona > Ichthyophiidae > Ichthyophis > Ichthyophis bannanicus. The sequence continues at coordinate 342,868,314 of CM066035.1, forward strand.
CATTTGGATATCTGCTAAAAGTAAACAATTAGGTATATTTGAAGGAGCTTTGCTGAGGTAATTCTACAAAGGGAACACACTATACTATACAGTTCATAAATATATCCGATTTTAGTAGCTTAAAGTGATAGAAACTGCTCCGTACCCAAATAACATGTAAGCAAACACGACTACACAGATGGAATCAGTATGAAGGTGTTAGATCTCACATAAAAGTGACTATTTGCTTTTCATCTTAAAGGACAGCTGAGAAAATGTTAGAGACTTTGGTAGGTCTTTTTTCTCATTTCTTTCAATCGGTGCCAAAGCTCCAACAACTGAACTATGGCTGGGAAAAATAGTTTTTGCCAAAGTCGTTGCCTGCGTTACAGCTTTTGCCTCTGTCTAGGTGGACAACCTAATCCCAGTGAGGGACTGGTTCCATGTGCAAAATGTATGCAAGCTGAATCCCTCATGAAACAAGCAGAGGAACTGAGAGAAGAGAAAGGGAGATTGAGAAACATCCATGGCAGCGAGAAGTACATTGATGAAATGCTTCTTGAGGCATTCAAGCTCCCCAAAAGAGGTGAAGATGGTATGCTACAGAAAGAAGACAGCTGGACATGAGTCATCGGAATCTGCAGAATCAAAACTCCAACTCCACCATCCCTTGAATTGAAGAACTGATATGCAGCCCTAGAAGTAGAGGCAGCGAGAACATCCTAGGAACAGGAAGAACCAGACCTCAAAAACTCCAAAGCTGCTGAATCAGTGACCACAAGAAAGTAAAGGGTAGTGGTGGTTGGGACTCCTTTCTGAGGAGTACCTAGGTGTCCATCTGCCAACCATACTTGATGTCTCAGGAGGTATGTTGTCTGCCAGGTGCCAAAATGCGAGATGTTATGGAGAGTTTGCCAAGACTCATCAAGCCTACTGACTATTATCTTATGCTTCTCATCATGTTGGCACAAATGATACTTCTAGGTATCCCTCGGAGTGTATCAAGAGTGACTTCATGGCTCTTGGAGAGAGGGTGAAATAGATAAATGTGCAGGTGGTGGTCTTCTCAATCCTCCCTGTTGAGGGTAAAGGCCAAGGCAGAGAATCTCACACCCTAGAGATGAATGCATAGCTATGTGACTGAAGTCATCAAGAGCGATTCATTGGGTGAAGAAAGCTCCCAGGTAAGTAAAAACCCTCAGGTTAGCAAAACACTAAATACCTCTGTAGAAATGAGGAAAAACGTCAACATCAGAAAAGCAGTGTGCATTAATGTTCGTAGTATGGAAAATATGATTCTGGATCTTGAGGCTTTAATGGAAGAGGCTGACTTGGATTTAGTGGTAATCATGGAGACATGGGGGTATGTTTACTAAACTGCGCTACTGTGCGGGGCGCACTTGAGCGTGCCCTAAGGTACCTTAGTGCACGCTAATGATGCGTTTTTGTGCCCCGCACACGTGCGCGCCGCACTAACGGGCCCGCTCATGTGCGTGTCACGCAAATGAGCGATAGAGGCGTGGAAAGGCTCCCGGAGGGCGGAGGAAGGCTCCCCAGGGGCGGAGAGATGGGGTCAATGGGTGGAGAGTGGGAGGGGAGAGGCTCCCCGCACAGGAGCGGGGCTGAAATTCGATGAAAAAAATACCGCGAGTGAAAACCTCGCGGTAGAGCCGATTTAAAGAGAAGAGAAACCATTTCTGTCAGCAATGTACAGCAAAACCAGGGAAACCTACAAAACGTGAGCAGTGTGATACATGTGCACAGAACAAAAAAGCAAATAAAAATTGAAAATGACCACAACAAAATTCTAATAAATTATAATCCAGCTGGGCAACAGTGATAGTCATGGAAAACATCAAAAATCACTCCCAAGAAAGCCCCAAAAAAGAAATATGAATTTTAGAAGGGTCTACGCTCCGTCCCCATACAAGGTGAATGATCCCACAGTGAAATTGTGCAGAGCAGAGTCATAAACAGAGACAGTGCAGTCCCTGGAGATAGGATACCTGGCCAAAGGAGTCATAAACCCTGCTCTGCACAATTTCACTGTGGGATCATTCACCTTGTATGGGGACGGAGCGTAAAAAATAATAATTATTATTACTTGCAGATAGCAAGTCCTACGTTAAGCACAGTTTGCTCATTGAGCTCCATCATAACAATCTTTCTGATGTCTGCATTGTGTGCTTCAGGTCTGGTCTCTGACAGTGTTTACCACCCTGGGGAGTGATCCCCAACAGTATTGCGTAGCATATCCATGCTTGTACTGTGCCCAGGACTGGTGTGGTGGGCAGGGCTGCTAAACCCCTCTATAGTAGCACAATGCTGGCATAGGTGTGGGAGTGTGTGTCTGTCTATACAGTGTGTGGTGGCTGCAAAGACCTTCCACAGCCCACACTGCCAGCAATGTTGCCAGTATTGGGCTGCCAATGTGCATAATGAGGAGCAAGGTACCATGGGTATAGCCCGGACAGGGTGACCTGGCCAGGATGCATCTGCACAGGGCATAGGGCACTGGCTGGGACATTGTAGTGCCCGGCCACCACCTACACAGACAGGGTGACCTCAGTATGTCCTGCTGGGGGATCACTCTCACCCTGACTGAGCAGTGACAACAGCATGGCTAGGCACCCCCATAGTGCTATATAGTATTTCTCTCATGTGATATTTATTTATTTATTTAGCTGTATTTATATCCCGCTTTTCACCGGGTCAAAGTGGTCAATTGGGAGATACATTTAACATGAGGGGATATGACACACATATGCTAATACTTACAGGGAACATGGGCAATGGAGGGTTAAGCGGCTTGCCCAAGACCACAAGGAGTGCCTATAGGACTAGAAATCCCAGTCCCTCTGGCCTGAGATTGCTGTCCCCAGGTGGGACTTGAACCCCTGGCCCTCTGTCCTGAAGTACCTTGTCCTAACCACTAGGCCACCTCCTCCCCTTATGGGTTTCCTTTTGGGGCCACCTCCTCCCCTTATGGGTTTCCTTTTGGGGCCCAGTCACTGATTTATCTGCTTGTTGTGTATGCTGACATTCCAGTTCTGGGTGCAAGCATTTCCACTGGGAACATGCACTATGGACTAGCTAGCAGACTGTTTGCAGCTGGTATGTGTCTTGATGGAGCGGCTTGCAGGGTGCAGTGGCTGAAGGCTTGCTGCAGGAGAATATCAGATAGTGGTGGGGTGCAGCTTAGCATATCCAGGCCTAATGTCTGTCTGCTATTGTGTTATGGATGTGTACAGAGCTGCATTGACTGCCCTGTAGGGTGTCTGTTCCCCAGCAGGACCGGGGTTGATGGTCCCCTCTACTGCCACCATTGCAGGGAGGTAGAATGTGGATCTGTTGATGGGAGACCCTGTTTGCCATGCTCAGCCCTGGGGGAGGGGGGGGGGTGGTGGTGGTGCATAGCCCACCTAGGGGTCCATGGGGGCTACACCTGACTGAGACAGACAGAGATATCCAAGGTGTTTCTGCAGAAACTACCTATCTCACACATTAACACTGCTTTGGACCTCCTGCATGGCCTCTTTCAGCCATAGAAGGTGCTGTGGACCTGGTGCTGGGTGCCTCACCGCACCCTCAGGGTGAGCACAGTACCCGCACAATGTGACGGTGTGTAGCTACTCTGTGCCAGTAAAACACACGGTCAGTACCCCCTACCAGGCCGAGGTGCTGTGGGGGTGCACATGGTCACTTCCCCCTACCAGGCCGAGGTGCTGTGGGGGTGCATTCCCCATCTTGTGTTTATCTGTGGACAGCTGATTTGCATGTGCAGTGCATCATGGGTACGGTTGGGCTAACCCTATCCTGGTGACCACAGCAGACTGTCTGTGTGGTGACGTGCACTCCCTCTGCAGCCAGCCAGGGGCTTGCTAGCAGCTATAGGGCTGTAGCACAATGGTTACTTCACTGCCTGTGGAGCCAGAGGTCATGGGTTCAAACCCACAGTGGGGTTATTTGATGGGGCTGCCCAGAGCATTATCTCTTTTTAATGTACATTATTGATGCCAGCAAAAACACCCTCATCGTACTGTATCTATAAGGTGCCTCAGAAGGCACTTTATAGGGCGCCCTATAGGTTACCTTATGGTTACCGTCCATATAAGGTGCACTATACGTTATCCTGTGGAGCATCTTATAGGGTGCCCTATAGGGGACATTTTAGGGTGCCGTGGCGGACAGTGCACTTTATAATGTGCCCTATGGAGTGCCTTATAGGGTGCCTTATGCGGCACCTTCAATTACGGCACGTGAGGACCTGTTTGCTGGCAGCAATTAATAAAATACAACTAAAGTGCTGCAGGAAAAAATACATACATTGCAAAGCTGATGCCACAGCCAGCCTTACGTATTAGGCACACTGGGGAGCAAACTCATGACCCCTGTATCAGCAGTCAGTGCCTTACCCATTGTGCTACACTGCTGCTCCTCCTTGCATGTCAGCACACCTACTTATGCTGTGCATTCCTTAAACTGCACAGTGCTGCCATCAAAAACATTGCTGTGACCTTGCGGTAACTCATATGGCACCCTATAAAGCGCCCTATCAGCAACATTCTAGGGTGCCTTGGCGGACAGTGCACTTTAAAATGTGCCTTATGGGGCGCCTTATGTTAACACGCTTTGAGAGTGCGTTTGCTAGTAGTAGTAATTAAAATAAAAAATAAAATGCCTCCTAAAGCAAACTTACCCAGAATAGGTAATGCCTCAGCCAGCCTTTTTCATTGGGCACAGTGGGGGATTGAACCCATGATCCCTGCACCATTGGGCAGTGTCTTAACCATTGTGCTGTGGCTCTGCTCCTCTGCTTGTGCATCAGCGCGCCGCCTTATGCCGCCCAATATTAAAATGCCTCCTAAAGCAATAGCACACTGCCTTATGCACATCAGCTTGCTGCCTTATGCTGCCCATTATTTAAATGCCTCCTAAAGTAATGCCTCAGCCAGCTGTCTTCATTGGGCACAGTGTGGGATTGAACCCCTGATCCCTGCACCATTGGTCAGTGTCTTAAACATTGTGCTGTGGCTCTGCTCCTCTACTTGCACATCAGCGCGCCACTTATGCCTCCCGCGCAGCTTTCTCATGCGCTAATGTGCAGGGCGCACATGGGCGCCACGCACATTAGCACATGAATAATCCCGGTCTTGCTTTTTTCAGCCAGACACGCCCACTCCTTATATGGCACCCGCACACTAGCGGGCCGCGCACATTTTCCTGGTTGAAAGGACCTAACCTTTTGGGCCTCTCCTCGTGGGGGTGTCCTTCCATCCCCTTTGCCATTTTGGTGGCTCTGCTCTGTGCCTTTTCTAGTGGCTCTGTATCCTTTTTAAGATATGGCGACCAGAATTCCACACAATATTCAAGGTGCAATATTCAATATTTGTTAGCAGGAGATTAGGGTTGCCAACTGGCTCCAGATGCGCCCGACAGGCTCGATCCAGTCCTGGGTTTACCCCATTGCATGCAGGGACATGTAGTCTTGCTTTTCTTATGGAATGCAATGGAAAAATCAGAACTACATGTCCCTGCATGCAGTGGGGTAAACCTAGGACTGGATCAAGTGTGTCGGGCGCATCTGGAGCCAGTTGGCAACCCTACAGGAGATGCATACTGCTGTAAATTTCTTTCATATTGGCGGCATGAGCTACTGGAACTGATGGTAAAATATTTCCGTTGTGGATAAGCACAGCTTTTAGGCTATATTTAGAAGAATCAATAAATAAGTCGCCAATCCTCTGTTCTATAATCCGGACAAAGTGTTTCCATCAGGGATTTAACTTCACACAAAATCAATTCCATCTTCAAAGGCAAAGTAATCCACAAACTTGGTGTGCATATTTCTAAAAGTGCACACTTTGGTTTCTTTCTGAAGAAGATTCCAGCCTTTCAATCGTGACCCTAACAGTTCTGCTTGTCGCTTTGAAAGATTCAAATCTTTGACGAGATCATTCAAATCGCCTTGGTCCAGTAAATGTGGTTCAGAAGAGGAACCGGATGCCTCAAAGCTTGGATCCTGCATTACAGCACCGCCATCATTGTCAACATCAGCATTCATTGGTTCATCGTCTTCTTCATCCTCATTCACTGTAAGATTTTCTGGAGGTTTTGGCACCGGCAATTCTTGACAGTGAGGCTCAGGCCTCATGGCAGATGGTAAATTTGGGCAATTTACAGTGTGTTTTGATTTTGAAGTAATGCCTGCAATGTTTGTAAGGCAAAAGTGGAGTGGAGGAGTGGCCTAGTGGTTGGGGCAAGGTACTTCAGGTCAGGGGTTCAAATCCCACTAGAGGACAGCAACCTTGGGCCGGAAGGACTGGGGTTTCTAGTCCCACAGGTGCTCCTTGTGGTCTTGGGCAAGCCACTTAACCCTCCATAGCCCATGTTCCCTGTAAAATAGTTATCACCAAGTTATAATGCCCTGTTCAATGTAATTTTGGTTTGTTCAATGTAAACCGCACTGATGCAGAATAGCGCGGTATATAAGAGAATGTAAATAAATAAATTAGCAGGGTTTTAGTAAACATACCCCATGGTTTATGGAGAACCATGAGTGGAATGTAATTATATCAGGCTATAAATTATTCAGGAAGGACAGGGTAGGAAGAAAGTGAAGAGGAATGGCAGCACTTATTAAAAAATAATATTAAAGCTAAAGAAATGAAGGGCTTATGAGGGAAAGAGTAGGCACTGTGGGTTAAACTGGAAAGAGGGAATGGAGCATTCATCTGCACTGGTGTGATAAACAGACCTCATTCGCAGGCAGAAAAGGTGGACAGAGATTTAATTAAAAATATTTGAAGTATTGCTATGAAAGGAGAAGTGCTGCTGATAATGAATGCTGGATTATTTAGCTAGGCTATATACTGCTTTTCTATGAGTCAAAGTGGTGTACATTCAGGTATTGTATATATATATATTTCCCTAGTCCCCAAAGGGCTCACAATCTGTGTTTTTTTTGTACCTGTGTTGCAGCAATCGCTGTGGAAAGCTCTTATTCAATCACTCACCCACAGAAGGAAAACTCACAGGCAGGCTGGAATGCAAACAGGATCTTTAATGTGCACAGGATCAGACAGAGATACCAGCAACCTCCACAAGGGTCTGAACCCCGAGGGACGGCCTACAATGCCTTATATACAGTACAGTTTTAAACTCATTCTACAATCCCATTTGCCACAGGTATTTCCTGCCCACCAATCAGCAGCCCCTGGGGAGGTACCTGGGTGACCTGTCCAAACCGGTATGCTCTGGTCTGTTGGTTTCAGGGCTAGGGAAATACTGTGCTCAGACCTGGAGTGGGGGAAGGGTGCCTACTGGAATCTCAATGTCTCTCTTAGTAGGCTGATTACCTCATGGCTTGCGGGGGAAGGGTCAGGCTGATCAGAGCCTCATGGCTTGCAGCATGGCTTGGGGGAAGGGCTATCTATAGCTAGCTACCTCCTGGCTGCCTCATTCCCCCCATTTTAAGTAAGACCTCAACCGCTAGAGGCGGTTGAGGGCTTTATTACTGGAGGCAAGCCGCAGAGGAGTATATTGGGTCAGGGCCATGACCGTGGCAGCCGCCTTGCGTTCTACCAGGGTGCCAAGGGTGGAAACAACCTGTAAGGAAAAAGGCACCTGGTTAAAATGTACGGTACAGAATGGGACAAGTTAAGGTAGAGAGTTACGTATACAAAGGTCTGCATGTTCAGAGCAGTTTGGGCAAGTAATACTGCTGTGTTAGTAGTCTCTGCACTTGTTTGAAAGCAAGTCTATATCAGCTAAGGCACCTTTTCTCAGTCTGATCCCGGTTCCAGGAAAGGTGTCTGTAAATCAGTCTCTCCGGTGGTCCAGAGTTCGTCGGCAGTCTGTTAGAACCCCGTACTGGGCAGAAGTGTCAAAGCGTAGGGGCTGGTTTGGAACTGTGACAGAAGTCCAGGCTGGAACAATTTCTGGTGCAGCGGCCTTGACACGAGAGTGATGGATCCTCGGAGCAACTTCAGCCACCTTGACAGCCGTGGGGGTGGTCCGCAGAACAGTATACGGGTCTCGCCACTGGGGAGTCAGCAGATCCTGCTTCCACTCCTGGATCCATTATCACTGGAGGTTCCTTTGCTGGTAGGAAATATTCCATTATGCCCTTGACTGATCTCCACATGTTTACAGATCAGACAAGTGCACGCGCGTGTTCTGTAATTCTGACAAGTTTTAGAATCACACCAATTTTTTTTGCCTGTGAGAATTTGTCATCAATTTATCCCCCTTTGCCTCTGCATGCCTGGCCAGGACACACAGAGGAAAAGTAAGGCAAAAAAACATCTGGAAGTACCACATGGTCAGTGCGGGGTTTTTCCAAAGCTCATCAGGATGCAAGGTGCACCCAGCCTGTCTCCAGGTGCCTACTTACAATCTTTGAGTATTGTGGTGGGGCCTAGATGACTTCCTAAATTGAAGATACTGGAGATGGCATAGTTGAATAAAATGCTCATCATTTTTTATATTCATTAGCCAGATACATCACTTCACATCATTAAATTGCCTTCACCAGTTTACTGTCCATCAGAGTCCTTCCACATCATTAATTACCTTCATCAGTTTACTGTCCATCAGAGTCCTTCTTCTTAATATATCACTTTACCCCTCACAACACTTTCCACCAACTACATACATAGGTCCTTCAATTTTTTTCTTTTTTCTATACCATACTAATGTATCCTTATCTGGCAAGGCTGCTAAAACAATTGTTAGAGACATAGTATTGTTGTAAACAGTGTCCATTTCCCACTAACTTAATTGGTGCAGTTCTAGATTGGCATGGGTGCTCATTCTAAATAGCGACTGTCTAAACAATCTTCAATATAAAACGATACATCAATTCCAATAGAAAGAAATATGGCTCCTAACATGACAGCCACATATCTCTCATGTATGACTAGAGTCTATTGTACACCTGGTTCCCAGTGAGAGTACTGTAGGAAACTTAAAAAATACTTGGACTGATCTTGAAAATGCAGTGGTCCACAAGGATTTATGTAAGCTATCCATTAATTATGGTGTCAAAAGAGATCCTCTTGAGGTGAGAGACTAAGAGGGTACAAGGCATTGGTGGTTGGGCCTCATAGCGATACTCCTTCTGGTTCTTCTTGGTCTGCAAGGCATTTGTGAATAGGCCTCATGGCAATACTTCCTCGGGTTCTTCTTGGCCTATTCCCCCCTGCCTATTCATGTCTCTTCAGAGGCATAAATGTACAAGGTTCGTGTTTTCTCAGGCCTTGTGGGTCCTCGAGGAGTCTTAGAGCAGTCAGAATTCCAGTGGCCCAGATCATCACACTTGGAGTAGCACGTTTTATTGCCTTTTTCCTAGGCTGTCGTCTCACCTTCTGCCCCTCTCTCTCATTCATTTTCTCAAAGCTCTCCTGGATCATTGCTGACAAGTAAGATTTAGTTTTATCCAATCAACTCGAGTTAATGTTATCATTATATTTGTAAATAATATTTTTACAAATATTTCCATATTTCTGGGAATCACAGTTCCATCTTTCCACTAAATTTGCTTTATATACTTGGGAACCAAGCGATTTCAGATCAGCCCCTTTCCAAAATTTAATATTTACTCATCTTATTGCTGTGTATACTGGACCTCTACATAATGTACTCCTACCAGTATATTTGGTAACAAAGTACAAATGTATAAACTAAAAAGATTTGTATCTCACAGTGCTATAATATATTGTGCTCCTGAACTCTGGACACCAACATGTAAAATTCAAATACAGCAGGACAGGTGAATTTATTCTAAATAGCACCTATGATGTTACTGTCCTGTTCATCATTCATCAGCACAGAGCTTAACAAGGCAAAGTGATTACCTTGTATCTTATAGTTCAAAACAGGCATGAAACTGATACTTTATAAGAAGGTTGGTGGATATCTGGAATGCAATATCATTGTAGTATCAGAAAAATGAATACAGTTGATCAAGGCAGTTTAATGTATCAAGCAGGAAAGAACGCAATCATCAGCACAGCATTTACTGTCTGCAGAATAAACTGCCAAAGATGGCATATCATGCAGAAGTATTACTTGCTTAAGTTTGTATGTGCAGTCAAAACCAAATATATGTACCAGAGAAAATCCAGGCTTTAAAGGACAAGTAAAAAAAATCTTCATTTCTTCATGATCTTATAAGGATTTTTTTTTTCTCCAGCCTTTGTTTGCTTCCAGCAGACATTTGAGGATGCTCAAAGGAGGCACCTCATGGTTCTAGAAGCTCAAACTCTACAATTAAAATTGATGACAAGAGGATTGTTTGCAGGCTAGGTGTGGCTAGGTGAATTGGGGTTCTTTGTCCTCTAGGAGAAAGACTCCTAGATGATTTTTTTTTTCTTTTGTCCTCTCTAATGGGCCTCCATTCATCTGCTAGAAGAAGGAGCTCCTCCCAGTATCTTTCTATAGCTATGCAAACTATTTCAGCAGTTCCAACTATCCCCCAGTCACCGCTGAGAGGTGTGACCAAAACACCTGGTTCCCTGACCACTGATCATGCATGAAACATAGCAATGAAATTGGATATGCATCAAACAATGCAATTGTCTTTCTTTACTGATATACCAGTACCACAGTCCACACACAGCAAACCCCACCCCCCCCCTTTTTCCAAACTGTCCCCTTCCCTGCAATCAGTAGACCTGGTGTTTTTCACTGTTTGGGGACACAGGGGCGACTCGTCAATAACTTCACCTTTTACTGATAGAGTATCAAAATCAATCCTGAAATATAAAGACCTAATGTCTGGACAAAAACTTTCTTTCCCTAATGTCACAACTAAACACAGAGCCACTAACAAACACAGAGCCACTAGCAATTTTTACATAACAGTACATTAACTATATGGGCCAGCCATGAATCTATATAGGGAAGCTGGTCCGGATACTCCTTCACTATAATTTAGCCTCCGGACCCCATGCTCTAATCACAATTCACAAATCACAATGTTCAGTGTAAATTTTCTAATCTCACTTCTGGGAATACAATATACAATATAATCCTGGTAACAGGCAGAGTTTGGTTGCACAAAACACACAGGACCACAAAGGGAAAAAGAAAGAGGGAAAACAGAAAACAGAGACGTCTCAGCAGCGAATACTCATACACTCTCTTTCCTCAGTAGCAGCTTGTTACAAATACATCACAGACACTCTCTCTAGCTGTATCATAGGATTTAACTTTCACCATGAGGATATTAGAAATACAGTACAGTATGAGAAATATAGCTAGCTATTTTCTAATGTCCACTAGATGGAGCTCCAGGATCACTTTAACCATAAGGATAAAAATACAGCTAGTTTTTAAATGACCACTAGATGGAGCTCCAGGATCACTCCAGGGCAGCCCAATACCTCTGCAGAGAAACGCACGTGGTGTCCACAAGATGGCTGCTACCTCCTCGTGCTCCTCCACACCGGCTCTCCACAGATGGAAAAAAAGGGGAAATGGTGGACTTCCAAGCATCACCTCTCTTTTAATCAACCAAAAAACAAAAGGTTAGCATTTTATTTATTTATTTTTGGTTTTAAAGGCAGGAAACCCAACGGGGGCTCAGGGAAGGCAGAGAAACTCGGCGGGGGCCCAGGGAAGGCAGAGAAACTCGGCGGGGGCCCAATGGAAGGCAGAGAAACTCGGCGGGGGCCCAGGGAAGGCAGAGAAACTCGGCGGGGGCCCAGGGAAGGCAGAGAAATTCGGCGGGGGCCCAATGGAAGGCCGGAACCTTAGCGGGGGCTCAAGGGAACACCGGAAAATTTAGCGGGGGTCAGCTGTGCACCGGGACAGCACCGAGAGGCACAAAACCTCAGCGGAGGCCCAAGGGAAGGCAGTAATTCACATGGGGAGCATGGATTCACATCGGACAGCATGGGGGGGAGGCAGAATTAACATCGGAGCACAACTGAGAGAGAAATTCACATCGGAGCAGAAATTAACAAAGCTGCAGCAGCATGGGGGAACAGAAATTTACATCGGAGCACAGAAATTACATCGGGGGTTCAGGGAAAGGCAGTAAATCCACACCGGAGCACATGGAGGGCAGAATTCAACATCGGAGCAGAAATTAACACAAACTAGAAACGGAACACAACGGAAGCATATCAGAGCCCTCTCCTTGCAGTCACGCTTCAGAAAACTCTCCACAAGCAGAAAGGAAAGAAGAGAAGCAGCGATCTATTCTTTATCTCAGGTATGTTTAACTTATCAAGTGCTATATTTAGTTACATTTTTTTTTCTTTCGGCAGCGCTTTTAAAGGATCTCAGATTACTGCAGTTTCAGATATTCAGATTTTACCGGTATTCAGATTCAGATACAGGACGAGCAATGGCTTCAGGGCCACTAAGGCCCATACTAGGACTGCTCGTGCAGTTGATCAGGCTGCTACAGGTTCCCAGAAATTACCAGGACTCACAGATAGAGTACAGAACTAGCCCCAGACAAGGTAGCAGTACTCACCAGAACTCTGATCAGACAGGAAGTTTGGATGCCAGTCTATCCAGCTGGTTTTTCAATCGGGGATTCAACCGCAGGGACCAGCTGTCCAGACAAATCAAGGTGTCCTTCCGAGCACAAAGTGGCCCGGGGGCGCCAAGGACCGTTAATCACCTGGAGGGGCTGGTCCCTGACTGGTGGAGGCCCAGATGCTGCAAAAGCAGAAGTCTTCCCACCGTGGGTGTGATGAGAGAGGCTTTTCTTTTAATATTTCCCGGCCAATGCACCAAAATGTTGCAGCAATCGCTGTGGAAAGCTCTTATTCAATCACTCACCCACAGAAGGAAAACTCACAGGCAGGCTGGAATGCAAACAGGATCTTTAATGTGCACAGGATCAGACAGAGATACCAGCAACCTCCACAAGGGTCTGAACCCCGAGGGACGGCCTACAATGCCTTATATACAGTACAGTTTTAAACTCATTCTACAATCCCATTTGCCACAGGTATTTCCTGCCCACCAATCAGCAGCCCCTGGGGAGGTACCTGGGTGACCTGTCCAAACCGGTATGCTCTGGTCTGTTGGTTTCAGGGCTAGGGAAATACTGTGCTCAGACCTGGAGTGGGGGAAGGGTGCCTACTGGAATCTCAATGTCTCTCTTAGTAGGCTGATTACCTCATGGCTTGCGGGGGAAGGGTCAGGCTGATCAGAGCCTCATGGCTTGCAGCATGGCTTGGGGGAAGGGCTATCTATAGCTACCTCATGGCTGCCTCACCTGAGGCAACAGAGGGTTAAGTGGCTGCCCAAGGCCACAAGAAGCACCTGTGGGACTAGAAAACCCTGTCAACTGAAAACAGAAGACACATAGGTCCATACTGGACCTGGTGCTTACAAAGGGAGGAGGGGAGAGTATTTCTGATGTATAGTGGGTGAACATCTTACATCCAGTGATCATCGGATGGTGTGGTTCAGTATAAGGACAAGGGCTGAGATAGTTTTTCTAAAGACTTTTGAATTATCTCTCAAGATGGGACAATATCTCAAGGAGTTGTTAGATGGATGTGACCAGGTGGGGGATGTTGAAAAGTAGTGGGCAAAATTGAAAGGAGATATTTAAAGAGCAACAAAAAAGAAGAAAAGGTGTAGTAAAAGAGGGTGGCTTTCATAAAATACAAAAGATCACAGAGCGGAAGACAAACATCAATATTTGGAAAGGCTAAGAGAAGCTAGGAACGTAGTCAGAAATGCAAAAATACAAATGGAACAAAAATAACCATTGCAGTAAAATGGAGGGGCAAAACATTTTTCAGATATGTTAGTGAGAGAAGGAAGTGCAAAAGTGGTATTGTCAGACTCAAGGGTGAAGCTGATGAGGATAAAGCAGAATTGCTTAGCAAATATTTCTGTTCTGTGTTCACAGATGAAAGGCTATGAGCAGGACCTCAGACAATACCCACAAATAGGAACAGAATTGAGGCAGAGACTGTGTTCATAGGAGCTAGCTAAATTAAAAGTAGACAAAGCAATGGGGCGAGATTGGATACATCTGAGAGTATTGAAGAATCTTAGGGAGGTTCTGTCAGCTCCATTGTCTGATCTTTTCAATGCTTCTTTAGAGTCTGGAGTGGTCCTTAAGGACTGGAGAAGGGCAAATGTAATCCCTCAACACAAAAGCGAAAATAAGGATGAGGTTTGGAACACAGGCCAGTTAGTCTGACATATGTGGTAAGTAAATTAATGAATACTGCTGAAACAGAGGACAGTGAGGTTTTTGGAATCCAATGGATTGCAGGATCAAGGCCGCATGGTTTTAGTAAAGGACGTCTTGTCGAACAAATCTAATTTCTTTGAGTGACCAGAGAGTTTGACTGAGGGAGAGCGCTAGATGGTGTGTACTTAGATTTCACTAAAGCCTTTGACACTGCTTGGCACAGGCAACATAAATAAATTGAGTGCCCAAGGGATGAACTCTAAAGGGACCGACTGGGTTAGAAAATGGTTGAGTGAGAGATGACAAAGGGAAGAGGTAAATAGAACTCACTCTGAGGACAAGGGCATTATCAGTGGTGTGCTGCAGGGATCTGCTGTTGGTCCGATTCTTTGTAATTTATTTGTAAATGATATTGTGGAAGGGCTGTCAGTTAAAACTGCAATAGGGTAGACACCTAGGAAGGTGTAGATAATATGAGGAGGGATCTAGTCAGGGGCGGCCCAAGGGGGGGTGCGGGGCCATGTGTGGAGACTTGGTGCGGGGCCACATTTGCATAAGGGGCCTCATTTGCATAAATATTTGCATAATGTTACCATATACTAACTTTTAGTAAACGTGCCTCTTAATGAGTGTATGGATAAAGAAAGACTAAAAGATTTCTACATTACTATAATCCAGTGCCAACTGCCAGACACATTAGGAACTACTACAAACACTGCCCATTTAGAACCCATCCAACTACGTACACCCCTGGAAATCAACCCAATGTATACCAAATCTATATGATCTCCCTGTAACTTATCACCAGCCCTCTACAGCTAAAAATGGCCTTCGGATTCTAAACCTACCCACAACCCCTAAAGCATGCAACTTTTTTTGTCGGATCGTTCACCGTGAGAGGAAACAATTCCACTCCTGAAGTGAACCCTCCTTTTTGCTCAATAATTCAATGGCTGCTCATCAGCCCAGCTAACAAAAACAGCACCCGCTGCCGTCAACAAAATCAATCCGTTTTCTTTAAAAATGTAATAGAGGCAATCAGGTCTCCCCCGATCCACAGGCTCCCAAAACAAACACCGCAGCTCATTCAATCCCCCACTAGAATTAGTATTATGAAAGAGGACTTAGCTGCTTGGAAATAGAAGCTGTTCCACTCTGTCCATATATTCTTTGAAGGCTTCCTCCACTCCACGTGAAGGAGATAGAGAATCCACTGTTCATCAACAGGTGGTCCGCTTCACTCCACAACAAACGAGGTTCAGGCGACACCGAAGGTGTTTCAAGCCCACTGCTCCTCTCCAGCTCTTCCTCAGGCAATGTGAACCTCGCCCAAAACACACCGTTTAAATCAGGTGATAATATGACGCTGAAGTTCAAAGGTCACTACTCCACAGCTTTATTGAGCATCCAAACGCAATCCCCACCAGTCAATATCAGCATTCATGCCTTTAGGCATTGTAGATTGCAAATGGAAAATCCACTGCTGCTCTTTGAAGTGCAGCCGGGCTGTTCGGTCACCCCCACGTTGAACGGGAGCAACCACCTCCAAAATCCTCCACCGGAGGTCCCGAAAATAGTGGTTCGCTTGCTGACAATGAAACACTCCTGGAGCCCCTTCTTGTCGCTTGTCTATCCGCGAGCGATGTTCAAGTAAACGCTTCCTGATTGGTCGGATGGTGCGCCCTACATATTTGAGACCACAGGGGCATAAAAGTAAATACACTACAAATTCAGATTGACAAGTAGAGTGCACGGTAGAGCGATAACATAGCCCCGTGCTCGGATCTTCCCAAGTTTCCCCTGGTAACGTTTAAAGCACAAAAGTCACATGTCCCACAGGCAAAATGCCCTCGCTGTAACCCCAAGTGTTCAGATGACTCTCTTGGCTGGGTCCGAACCACCCAATCACCTATTGTACGGGAACGCCGATAGGCTACCATCAAGGGCTTGCAGAAACAAGGGTGAAGAGATAACAAAGCCCAATGTTTCTTCAAAATGTGCACTAGGGTCGAAACCGTAGGCACATAAGGCAACACACTGATTACCACATCCTTCTGCCTACTGGGGGACAACAACATATTCTGAGACCCCCCAGGAACCCCCCACCAAGCAGGATGATTATACAGGGCCCTCTTAAAGGCCACCCGAATCAAAGCTAGTGGGTAACCCCTCTGACATAAACGCTGGCTAAGGGCTTTGGCATGCAATCGGTACTCTCCCACTGATGAACACAATCTCCGTATGCGCAAAAACTGCCCGAAGGGAAGACTTTTACGCATCGCTGGAGGATGAAAACTGGAGTATTGTAATAAAACATTCTTCTGGACAGGCTTACGATACAACGTGCTACAAAGACTTGTACCCTGTATATACAGCAAAATGTCCAAATACTCAATTTGTTGACAATGGAACCGAGCTGTAAACTGCAAATCTGAATCCACAGAGTTCAACCACCGTAGAAATTCTTGCAAAGAAGCCTCTGATGCCATCCAAATGAAAAAAATGTCATCCAGAAATCTCTTCCAAATAAGAACTTCCCGAAACCATGGGGATTTGTAAACGTACTTCTCTTCAAAATTTGTAACATATAAGGAGGCCACTGACGGGGCCACCGTGGCCCCCATCGCCACTCCATAGATTTGATGGTACAATTGGTGTTCATATAAGAAATAATTCTGGAACAGCACCAGATGAAGTAACCGCAAAACAAATGCCTTTGGTAAACGCGGTGGAAGGGACCAATTTAGGCTCTCCAAAACATCGTAAGCCCCCTGTTGGGGAATGTTCGTATATAACGAGACCACATCCAGGGTTACCAACAATGTCCCAGCTGGAAGGGTCAGTGAGGCTACTTCAGAAAGCAAATGATACGAGTCCCGAACGTAGGACTGTGCTGAAATCATCAGAGGTTGGAAAAACGTGGGGGTGACCGAACAGCCCGGCTGCACTTCAAAGAGCAGCAGTGGATTTTCCGTTTGCAATCTACAATGCCTAAAGGCATGAATGCTGATATTGACTGGTGGGGATTGTGTTTGGATGCTCAATAAAGCTGTGGAGTAGTGACCTTTGAACTTCAGCGTCATATTATCACCTGATTTAAACGGTGTGTTTTGGGCGAGGTTCACATTGCCTGAGGAAGAGCTGGAGAGGAGCAGTGGGCTTGAAACACCTTCGGTGTCGCCTGAACCTCGTCTGTTGTGGAGTGAAGCGGACCACCTGTTGATGAACAGTGGATTCTCTATCTCCTTCACGTGGAGTGGAGGAAGCCTTCAAAGAATATATGGACAGAGTGGAACAGCTTCTATTTCCAAGCAGCTAAGTCCTCTTTCATAATACTAATTCTAGTGGGGGATTGAATGAGCTGCGGTGTTTGTTTTGGGAGCCTGTGGATCGGGGGAGACCTGATTGCCTCTATTACATTTTTAAAGGAAACGGATTGATTTTGCTGACGGCAGCGGGTGCTGTTTTTGTTAGCTGGGCTGATGAGCAGCCATTGAATTATTGAGCAAAAAGGAGGGTTCACTTCAGGAGTGGAATTGTTTCCTCTCACGGTGAACGATCCGACAAAAAAAGTTGCATGCTTTAGGGGTTGTGGGTAGGTTTAGAATCCGAAGGCCATTTTTAGCTGTAGAGGGCTGGTGATAAGTTATAGGGAGATCATGTAGATTTGGTATACATTTAGAACCCATAGCAAACCCGCCATATCCTAACAGCACTACCAGGACTTACAAAGCACCATACTCTACCAATCAAAAGGCAACACTGCAAATATTAAACCAATACATTTCAGAGAACAAGAATACATGACCTACTGGGGAAAGAGAACAAGTGGCAATGTCAAATAGGAATTATATAAACAGAACACCTCAGCTCAGTTACACATGCAGAACATAGACCATCACCAAACAAGTAATCACAATTTAGAAACAGGAAGACAATAATTAAACTGGGAATCCCAAAAGCCAAACTTGGAATGTACAACACTGTAGAAATAAAACTATACATTAATTTGCTCTTGTACTAACAAAGCGCAGATGTTAATGATGCACATTTACCAGAGCTGACATATTCCAATTAAAAAATTCAAAATAAAGAGATATTTTTCTACCTTTTGTGCATTTTTTTTCAGCTGCAATTGCTCCAGCCACTTTCTTCTGGTTTCTTCGTATCTCCTGCTAACTCTCCATCGTCTGCTGTCCATTTGTCCTTTCTTCTCTCTTCTAGTTTTTTTCCATTCTCTCTCTACATCTGCTTTAACATACTAATCTTTCTCCTTTTGCTCTTTCCTCATTCCTATTTCATCCACTCAAATTTTACCCCTCCATCCTCAATCCCCACTTACTCTCCCAATCCCGGCCAATTGTAGATTTTTTATCCCTCCCACACAAAATATTTTTCCCTTCTCCATTTTACTCTTCCAGCCCCATCCCATTCTAATCCTCCCCCAACATCAGCTCCCTTCTAGTTCCAGCCTCACCCAGCATCCATTCCCTTCTAGTCCCTGCATCAGCCCATTTCCAGTCCTAGCCACCCATCAGCCCATTTCCAGTCCTAGCAACCCCCAACCCAATACCAGTCCTAGCCCCCCCATCAACCCACTTCCAGTCCTAACCCCCTATCACCCCATTTTCAGTTTAAGCCCCCCCCCCATAACCCATTACCAGTCCTAACCCCCCCATCAGCCCACTTCCAGTCCTAACCCCATCAACCCATTTCCAGTCAGCCCCCCATAGCCCATTGCCAGTCCTAACCCCCCTCCCCCATCAGCCCACAGCCTATTTCCAGTCCTAACCCCATCAGCCCATCTCAAGTCCTAACCCCTTCCCATCAGCCCATTTCCTGTCCTAGTCCCCCCATAGCCCATTATCAGTCCTAACCCCCCCATAGCCCATTACCAGTCCTAACCCCATCAGCCCACCTCCAGTCCTAACCCCTCCCCATCAGCCCATTTCCTGTCCTAGCCCCCCCATAGCCCATTACCAGTCTTAACCCCCCATAGCCCATTACCAGTTCTAACCCCCCCAACAGCCCACAGCCCATTACCAGTTCTAACCCCATCAGCCCACCTCAAGTCCTAACCCCTCCCCATCAGCCCATGTCCTGTCCTAGCCCCCAATAGCCCATTATCAGTCCTAACCCCCCCATAGCCCATTACCAGTCCTAACCCCATCAGCCCTCCTCCAGTCTTAAGCCCCCCAGCCCATTTCCAGTCCTAACCCCCCCCCATCGGCTCAAGTAAAATTAAATTAAAAAAAAAAAACGCTGGCTGCTACCGCTGCCGCTGCTGCCGCAGCAGTGGCAGAATGGACTGTCCCACGGGGCCCCCTCTGCCCGGCTGAATCCCTCCCTCCCTCCCTCCGTGACGGCTGAGCCCCTCCGTGCCGGCTTTGAGAGTCACGAAGGGAGAGTGTCTCCCTCGCATCTCTGTTAAGCCCGCACGTGTCACGTGGCTAAAATTTTAGCGACTGGACCTGAGGCAGGGGAGGACGAGAGGTTCCCCGAAACGTGACACGTCGTCTTTGACGGTCGTTTGATGAACAGTTTGTTGAAGGGTTCATAGCAGCTCTATTCAGCTAAGTGACTCTGACATTTTCTCAAATATATTTCAAACCGTTTTTTAAGGTTTTCTAATAAAATGGATGGACCGCGGTGGTGTGAGGGCAAGTCCTTTACACTTTGACGGCATATCCGACAAAAATTTATTTGTGATACTTAACGGTGGTTTTTCCTTTGTAATATCACTGGGCTTTTTTGTGGTGGCATATATTTTCAGACCTGGTTGGGTATTTGAATTTGGCTTTTCTACCAGTCAAAGCAGTTTACATTCAGGTACTGTATATATGTAATTTTTCCCTTGTCCTCGAATGGCTCACAATCTATGTCTTTGTACCTGAGGCAACAGAGGGTTAAGTGGCTGCCCAAGGAGCACCTGTGGGACTAGAAACCCCAGTCCTTTCAGCCCAAGGTTGCTGTCCTCTAGTGTGATTTGAACCTCTGGCCCTCCAGGTCAAGGTAACTTGGCCCAACCACTGGGCCACTGGTTATCCCTCAGCAGCTAAAGTAAGGCAGAGCAAAAGCTGGTCTAACGTTTGCCACTGAGGCTGACTGGGCAGCGGATGAATATCACCCCTGCCCGGTTAGCTTCCTGCTTCTGCAGCTGACCCGGATATTCAATGCAGGTGGCCGATATGACCCTAGCATTGAATATCTGGATTTAGTATTCAGTGACAATGTCTAGCTGCTGTAATCGCGCTAGACACTGCCCCTGAATATTGGGCGGTGTAGATCAAGTAAGATGATTGCTTTCCACAAATTTTTGGAAGGTAAAAACACTATGGAGTGAAAGAATAGCCTAATGAGTAGAGCACTGACAGGAGACCAGGGTTCAATTCCCACTAGTACTCCTTGGGCAAGTCACTTAATCCTCCATTGCCTTACAAGAAAGACCTGGCAGTCTACCTCTGGTCATACTGTCAAGAAAACCCAGGAGCTGCTGGGTTGCCAGAAGTCAGCGTTGATTCAAAGGCACACATTCTTTGCAAATACGCCATCCAAAAGGTGACTGTCCTACAAAACACAAAGGCCTTTGGCTGGTCCAGAGGGATTTTCAGGAAAATAAACAATGGATAGCATTTCCTCTACTTAGCAGAAAAGCACAAGAGAAGAAGCAGAGTAAATCTATAGTTTTCCCCTTGTACATTGGAGCAATCGGCATTCACAGTATGCAGTATATGAACATTTTCATTCTGTGGCTCCTTTTCTAGATCAGGGCATGTTGTGTGATGTGTCGAAGCTATACTTGCTGCCATGCCTTCTCCATGGGGCCTGCATCACAGAGGCTGATCAAAGAAGGCTCATGGAAAATACATTAGCAAATACTAATGAGAACTGGGACTTGGATGATAGTCTACGAAAATGTTTGAAATGTATAACAGGAATCTGAGGCATCCCTTATTAAATAAAGAGGCTGAGCTTGTTCTGAAGTTAAAGGGGGATAAAAATGAACAGTACTGTAATGGCAGAGCTATCCATTGCACACGGTAATTTTGTGCAGCAAAGTCTAAATTAGCATCCTCAGTCTGGCTGAAACATGAACTGGGCCTTTCTGAGAAATTTGGCTACAAATCAATAGTCTTTGACTTTCGTCTATGCGTGAAAAGACTGAAAACCTAAACAAGTAAATGAAATCTTAGCCCTTTTCAGAGCTAATAACTTCTGCACTCCCGAGACTCAAGGTTAGCTAAAGGCTGATGTGGTTCATAAATTAGAAAGAGTAGCAGTGCAGGGAAACAGATGCGTGGTTTGTCGTATGGTATTGGTACAACGACAGGCTCTTCTGAAGGCAGATGCAGGGAAACCACTGGAATTAGACAGATTAATTTAAACAGTGATATATTCACGGAGCAGCAAGGGACAAATTTATCTTAGTAAAAATATCAAAGAATGTCCAATTTTCAGTTATGTTTGAAAGACAAAATGCCTTTTGGCACAACATTCTGATTTTTTAAAAACTCTTCAAGGCTGAGGGCTTAGCCTTTCCCTCCCTATAAGCATTCACAATCTCCTCCCCCCCCCCCCCCTCCTGCTACTGCCTGCTCCCTCTCACCTCGTAGCATCAGAAGCTTTTGGAAACTGCTCATGAGTCCAGTGACTATAGTAGGCAATGAGCCTAGCCGTAAGGTCTGAGGCAGTGCACAATTAAGAACATAAGAAATGCCATACTGGGTCAGACCAAGGTCCATCAAGCTCAGTATCCTGTTTCCAACAGTGGCCAATCCAGGTCATAAGTACCTGAATGCAGGGGCAGCTCAAGGCAATCTGCTGCCTGAGGCGAGGGATGAGATGGTGCCCCCGCTCACCCCATACAATCTCTATGTGTGTGTGTGGGGGGGGGGGGGGGGGACTTTCTCAAAACTCCAGTCAGGGATTGAACCAAACCAAAAAGCCGATTAGATAATATGGAGGAAATGCAAGATGTTTACACACCAAGGAATTAAAAGAATGAGCGAGAACCACAGCACACTTTATAAAACGAAATTATAACTCATTTTTATTTTGTTATAAACTGTGTTATGGTTCTTGCTTTTTCTTTTTTGAACATATATTTTGCATCCACAGAACCCCCTCCCTCAACAGTGGGTGCAGAGCAGAACTAGGACATTCACCCACAGAACTCAATATCTTAAAAAAAATGTGATTCAGGTCATCTCACTAACAAACATTCTCCAGTACCAGGCATATTGGGAACTAATATAAAACCCTACAAAAGTCACCAAAGATCTACAAGGCCAAATCTACCATACCATACATACCAGAATAAACTTCTAAAACTCATACAAGGTGCCTACCCAGAAAAAAGCAGCACTATGGGGTATGTTTACTAAATGGCGGTAGCGGACTCCATGCGATATCGGAGCCGTGGCCCCGATATCGTATGGAGTCTGCTACCGCCGTTTAGTAAACATACTCCTATAAATACTGCAGTGGGTCCTAGAACATCTAACACCTATTTGAAAAGCTGAACAAGGCAAATTACTACAGTACATATCCCTGCGTATAGGCTTCATGTTAACAGAACACACGGCCTTGGTCACACACTCAGAACACAGACTCTCACCAAGTACAGAATAAGTGATCCCATCCTAAAGTAAAAATAAAATATTTAGACAAAAATTAAACTGAAACTCCAAGAAGCTAGACTCCGCATGCACTGCAACACCAGATAAATAAAAGATACAGTTCCCCATACTGTGTAAAATTTAAAGATAGTGCAATCACTAAACTGAAAATAAAATTATTTTTTCTACCTTGTTGGTAAAAATGCTGGTCCTGATCTGAGGCTTCTGCTTCCTTTCTTCTCTTAGCACTCTTTCTATGGTCTCTAGTCTATCTGACATTTCTTGTCGCTTCTTTTGTTTTCTTCACTTCCTTCCATCAGCCTATTTCCAATCCCAGTAACACTCCCCACATGTCAGTTCCCTTCCAGTCCCAGTGTCCCCTCCCTGCCAGCCTCCTCCCCATTACCCAGCCACCTACCAGTCCCATCCCCAAGTGTCAGCTCCCTGCAATCCCACCCCCAGGTGCCAGCTCCCTTCTAATCCCCCTCCAGTACCATACCCAGGTGTCAGCTCCCTTCCATCCCCCCTCCTTCCTTCCCTAGTGTCATCACCCTTCCAGTCCCCCTCCTCAGGTATCAGCTCCCTTCCAGCCCCCTATTTCCCCTCATGTCAGTTCCCTTCCAGCCCCCACCTTCTTCCCCCATGTCAGTTCCCTTCCAGCCATCTCCTTCCCCTCTCTCAGTTCCCTTCCAGCCATCACTTTCCCCTCTGTAAGCTCCCTTCCAGTTCACTATTTCCCCCTCTGTCATCTCCCTTCCAGTCCACTATTTCCCCTGTGTTAGTTCCCTTCCAGCCCTCTCTTTCCCCCTCTATTAGCTCCCTTCCAGCCCTCTCTGCCCTTTTGTCAGTTCCCTTCCAGCCATCTCTTTCCCCCTCTGTCAGCTCCGTTCAACTCCCTCTCCTTCCCCCCATTTGCTCTGTTCCGCTCCCTCTCCTTTCCCCCATTTGCTCTGTTCCGCTTCCTCTCCTTTCCCCCCCGTGTAGCTCCATTCAGCACCCTCTGCTTTCCCCCATGTAGCTGCTTTCCACTCCCTCTCCTCCCCCCATGTAGCTCTATTCAGTTCCCTCTCCTTTCCCCCATGTAGCTCCATTCTGCTCCCCCTCCTGCCACCTGTGTCAGCTCCATTATGTTCCCTCTCCTTCCCCCCCATGCAGCTCTGTTCTGCTCCCTCTCCCGCTGCCTGTGTCAGCCTGGTTCCATTCTCCCTCCTTCTCCCATGTCAGCTCTGTTCCGCTCCTTCCCCTTCCTCAGTGGCTGCAATAGCAGTAATAATTTAAAATGAAAAGGAACCCGGAGCAGAGCCTTCTGGCCCTATGGAACCTCTGCTGATGCGTCCTGCCCCCAAAAGGAAGTGATGCTAGAGTGGGACGCAGCATAGGGCTGGAAAGCTCCGCACCGGTTTCGTTTTCATTTTAAATTACCGCTATTGCAGCCACAGGAGCTTGTCAGCCTTTCTTTCTTTTTTTTTTTTTAAATCTGAAGGCAGAATGAGGCATCTGTTTTGGGGGCATTTTTGCTGCCCCCAAAAGTTTGCTGCCTGAGGCTACTGCCTCACTCTGCCTCATTATAGAGTCGTCCCTGCCTGAATGTACCTTCCCTTCTTTATGATTTTCCTTCTCATGCCTGTCAAAAACTGAGCTAAGCAGAGACAGCAGCATCAAGGAGGGAACAGGAATTCTGTCGTCCCTACTGGCTTAGCCCTGTACAAAGGAAAAAGTTGAAGAGTTGCAGTCTTTGGTCTCCTTTTCACCTTAGGAAAAGTCAAAGAGTTGCCTTATGCCTACTGTTTTAACAAAGGTAGAAAACCTGAAGAATTCAGAGCCCCAGGCCTTGAGAGATTGGGCCCTGAGCTACCTAACCTGTCTGAGGTAAGAAGGAGTGGCATATTCCTTCATCTGTGGTGGTAATGCCCAGAAGGGAAAAGTCCCAGGTTTTGGGAAGTGTCTTGCAGTTCAGACAGTGGAATTCTTGGATGTGAGAGGAGAGAAGATGCTGGTGTAGGTCAGAAGAGGAGTTTCTTGACTGTGAGAGAGTAGGATAAAGAAGAGGAAGATTCCTGACAGAGGAGCCTGAAGATCTTGGATTGGAGAGGTCTCAAGACTGAAGATGATCCCAGCACCTCCCTAATTTTTGTCTTTTCTTTCATGTCTGTATAGAGGACAGATTTTTTTTATCACCCAGCAAAGATTCTATTTTTATATATACAACCAAAACCTGGACTAGTCATGATCTCATTTTGGGTGAGTGAGGACTGGGTGAAGAGAGTGAGGACTGGGTGAAGAGAGAATGAGAGAGGGAGAGAGGGACATAGGTTTCATGTAGAGCATGCATAAGAGTAGAGCCTTGAAACAAATCTTTCCCCTGTCCCTCAAGACCCAAATGGTAAGGAGTGTGGTCCCATGCTTCTCACTGTAGCATTAGGATACATTCCCCAAAAGACAGCTATATTATATTCTCTTAACTCTTTGAGTAAGTCACTTTATGTTGCCTCAGATGCAATTCGATTTATTATCCTGTGCTAATGTGCATCAATGCATATTATTTATTTATTTATTTATTTATTTCCAGGCTCTTGATCTACCGCTTTTCATATATGTCAAAGTGGTTTACAATAAAATAAGGGTATAAAGAGGGCTAGACCAAGGGTTTCTGCCGCCCTAGGCAAAAGCCCTGGAGTGTCACCCCCCGCATGCTGAGCCACACGGCACCGCCAAACCCCCCTCTCAATGCTGAGCCGTGCTGCTGTTGATTCTGGTGGCGGGATCGGGGGCAGCTCAGCAGCAGCAGCAGGCCGTGAGCTTCTGCACATATAGCCTGCTGCTTCTGATCCCCTGAAGTTGTGTCAAAGGGTCAGAAGCAGCAGGCCATGTGTGCCAAAGCACATGGCCTGCTGCTGCTGAGCTGCCCCCGATCTGACCCTTCTGACACAACTGCCCCCTGAGCTGACCCCTCTGCCAGAATTAGCAGTAGCAGGGGGTGGTAGCGTGTCGTGGCTCAGCACAAGGGGGTTGTAGGCCATGTGTGCTGTGCCACCTTTGGAGGTCTGCCACCCTAGGTGGCCGCCTAGCCCACCTAGTGGAAGGGCTGGCCCTGAGTATAAATATTGTGCATCAATACGATTTAACAATCCTACTTATTAAGGGGGCAATTTTATAATGGATCTTTTTACATAGAATGCCTCTTACAGTATATGTTAGGAGAAATAGGCACAGACTTGTGTGCATCTGAGCTATAGGTGTGTTTGGGGGTGGAGTTTGGATGGAGTGTGGGTGGAGTCACAAAGAATATTAAGAGTCAAAGTTGCTGGAAGGTAAGCATAGAGTGAAAGAGAGTGAATATGACAGAGCAAAACTATTAAGGAGATTTGATCATTGAAGAAAAGGGAAGAATCAAGAGTAATGCCCAGAACATGCACAGTCATGGCATGCCTGGGTACGTACACATTTGCAGGCCAATTTAGAAATGTAGTCATCCCCGAAATGTATGGCCGCAGAAATGGGTAGATGTGTCTGCCAAGGTATTGGGAGTGGAGAAGTAGCCTTGTGGTTAGAACATTGACTTGGTAACCAAGCAACCAGGGTTTGATTCCCACTGGACTCCTTGTGGCCTCAGGCAAGTCACTTAATCCTCCATTGCCTCAGAAGAAAGGCCTGGCAATCTACTTCCGGTCACACTGCCAAGAAAACCCAGGAGCTTCTGGGTCATCAAAAGTCAGCATTGATTTGAAGGCACACATTGCATTTTTGCCAAGGTATTTCAGAAAGTGGGCATCTATGCCATGATACATGAATGTCCCAGCCTGCCAGATGTGCAGCAATGCGGCAGTGAAAATGAAATAAATGTTAATTAACATGCATTTCCTCTCCCCCCCTGCAAGTTTTGCTGCCCTGAAACTTTTCTGCAACTTATTCTTGGTGAGGAGCAGGTATAGGCATGGATGTGTCAGGAGGCAGGGCCAGGCTTGAGCAGGGCTTTCTAAAATCACACAGCAAAATGCATCTCTATAAGACTGCCTAGACCAGTGATGGCTAACCTTTTTGAGCCCGAGTGCCCAAACTGCCGCACAAAACCAAAGAATTTCCTCAAAGTGCCAGCACGTCAATTTGCATAAATATTTGCATAATGCTAACATACACTAACTTTTAGTAAACATGTCTCTTAATGAGTGTATGGATAAAGACAGACTAAAAGATTTCTACATTACTATAATCCAGTGCCAACCGCCAGGCACATTAGGAACTACTACAAACACTGCCCATTTAGAACCAATAGCAAACCCGCCGTATCCTAACAGCACTACCAGGACTCACAAAGCACCACACCATACCTATCAAAAGGCAACACTGCAAATATTAAACCAATACATTTCAGACAATAACAATACATGACCTACTGGGGAAAGAGAACAAGTGGCAATGTCAAAAAGGAATTACATAAACAGAATACCTCAGCTCAGTTACACAGTTGCAATTGCTCCAGCCACTTTCTTCTGGTTTCTTCATGTTTTCTGCTAACTCTCCATCATCTGCTGTCCATTTGTCCTTTCTTCTCTCTTCTAGTTTTTTTTTCCATTCTCTCTCTCTACATCCGCTTTAACATACTAATCTTTCTCCTTTTGCTCTTTCCTCATTCCTATTTCATCCACTCAAATTTTACCCCTCCATCCTCAATCCCCACTTACTCTCCCAATACCCGGCCAATTGTAGATTTTTTATCCTTCCCACACAAAATATTTTTCCCCTCTCCATTTTACTCTCCCAGCCCCATCCCATTCTAATCCTCCCCCAACATCAGCTCCCTTCTAGTTCCAGCCTCACCCAGCATCCATTCCCTTCTAGTCCCTGCATCAGCCCATTTCCAGTCCTAGCCCCCCATCAGCCCATTTCCAGTCCTAGCAACCCCCCAACCCAATACCAGTCCTAGCCCCCCCCCATCAACCCACTTCCAGTCCTAAACCCCCATCACCCCATTTTCAGTTTAAGCCCCCCCTATAACCCATTACCCAGTCCTAACCCCCATCACCCCATTTCCAGACAGCCCCCATCAGCCCACAGCCCATTAGCAGTCCTACCCCCCCAGCCCATTAGCAGTCCTACCCCCCCCCCCAGCCCGCCCGCCCGCCCGCCCATTAGCAGTCCTAACCCCCCCAGCCCATTAGCAGT
Source organism: Ichthyophis bannanicus (assembly GCA_033557465.1). Classification (NCBI taxonomy): domain Eukaryota; kingdom Metazoa; phylum Chordata; class Amphibia; order Gymnophiona; family Ichthyophiidae; genus Ichthyophis; species Ichthyophis bannanicus. Next base: position 342,896,250 of record CM066035.1, read on the forward strand.
CCTACCCCCCCCCCCCGCCCGCCCGCCCCCCCCCCCCCTGCCCATTAGCAGTCCTAACCCCCCCTCCCTCCCTGCCCATTAGCAGTCCTAACCCCCCCCTCTCTCCCTGCCCATTAGCAGTCCTAACCCCCCCTCCCTCCCTCCCTGCCAATTAGCAGTCCTAACCCCCCCCTCCCTCCCTGGCCATTAGCTGTCCTTTCACCTCCCCCCCCTCCCTCCCTGCCCATTAGCAGTCCTAACCCCCCCTCCCTCCCTGCCCATTAGCAGTCCTAACCCCCCCCTCCCTCCCTCCCTCCCTCCCTCCCTCCCTCCCTCCCTGCCCATTAGCAGTCCTAACCCCCCCCCTCCCTCCCTCCCTCCTGCCCATTAGCAGTCCTAACCCCCCCCCTCCCTCCCTCCCCTGCCTGCCCATTAGCAGTCCTAACCCCCCCCTCCCTCCCTCCCCCTCCCTCCCTGCCCATTAGCAGTCCTAACCCCCCCCCCCTCCCTCCCTCCTGCCCATTAGCAGTCCTAACCCCCCCTCCTCCTCCCTGCCCATTAGCAGTCCTAACCCCCCGCCTCCTCCCTGGCCATTAGCAGGCCTAACCCCCCCCCCCTCCCTGCCCATTAGCAGTCCTAACCCCCCCCCTCCCTGCCCATTAGCAGTCCTAACCCCCCCTGGCAATGTTTTTTAAAAAAAAAAAGCAGGCTCTGGCTGCTGCCGCGGCAGATTGCAATGTCCCGCGGGGCCCCCTCCGCCCGCTAAGCCCCTCTGCAAGGGCTTTCAGATTCGCGAGGGAGAGCATCTCCCTCGCGACTCTGTTAAGCCCGCAGGGGCTAATGGGAAATTTCCCATCAGTCCCTCGCGTCTAAAGGGGCTGATGGGAAATTTCCCATTAGCCCCTGCGGGCTTAACAGAGACGCGAGGGAGACGCTCTCCCTCGCGAATCTGAAAGCTCTTGCAGAGGGGCTTAGCGGGCGGAGGGGGCCCCGCGGGACGCTGCATTCTGCCCTTGCCGCGTCCGCGGCAGCAGTCAGAGCCAGCTTTTTCTTTTTTTGCGGACCTTCCCGCGTGCCAGCTGCAAGGCCTTCGCGTGCCACAGCTGGCACGCGTGCCATAGGTTCGCCATCGCTGGCCTAGACCATGCCTCCCTCATGCACTCCCCCCTCCCCCCATGCAACATAAACGTGATCATTTTGAGGACGTCTATATATCCAGCTTTCTAAAATGGCTCCTGGGGAAGTCTTTGTGATTCACAAGACTGAATGCCTGTTTTCAGGCTTCCAAATCACAAATACAGCTTCTAAAATGACCTACAGGTCTTTATAGATTAGGTTTAAAATAGGCACCTAGTTGGCCTCCCAACCTAAGGGAGCTGTTTTAAAATTACACTTCATATGCATAATTTGCATTTGTTGTGTTAATATTTATAAATCACTGGTAAATCAAGCCCTTAGACTGTAAACCCTCTTGGGACAGAGAAAGACCTAATGTAACTGAATGTAACTTGTCTTGAGCTACTAAAGAAAAGGTGTGACTTTAATATAAAATAAACAAAATAATTGTTTTAAAAATAAAATGTGAATAGACTCATAAACTGGACCCCCCCCCCCCAATCTTCTCAGGAATTAGCTGTCCTGCTATTTTGTGTAGATGTTGGAAAAACCTTTATTCCAAAACCAAAACCTGAGGATAATGCAATGTTTGTTCTTTTGTAGAACATACCATGTTTACCTTAATATTTGTGCTCCCTACAGAAAAAAAGCAGTGCAATAGAAACATTTTTAGCTGATACATCAGGGAAGTTGTTGTAATCAATTTTAGGCTATGAGATGATTTAGTGGACCATGGGTGGAATAACCTCACTGTTAACGATACTTTCCTCTTCATGGTTACCATGCAAGTTCTGTCCTTGGATGTGTCACCCCCTTTCTGAGTGGTCCAGACAGTTGCTTAGTAAATCGCGTGGCAGATGAGGAGCACACCAATCCTAGGAGCTTTTACCCAGAGTTTCTATCAGTTCCTGGATTTAAAAGGTTCAGGGTTCTCGCTTGATAGGTATGGGCACTACCAATGGCAATATTTAGTAGGTTCTTGGCACTTGACATAGTCACATTCACCCTTTTCAATAAAAGGCCCAAGCCAAAAATTGTGTTCTGAACCAAGGATTTGCTTAAGATCATTGAACAACAACTGTAAGCATTGGCAATAACAATATAAAATAGAACTATGGTACAAACAGTTTAAACTCTGCTTGTGATGGTTGATCATGTTTTATCTCATTCCTGCCAACTTTTATGTGCCTTGTCTTTCATTTTCTCTAGCCCCACGCAAATACTTTCATCAGTCACTTGTGTCCCTTCAAGTAATTCTTTTGCTCTACTCCACTCCACCCTAAAGTGCTGGGTTTAGGGCTGTTATCCTGCAGTTTCCCGGTTTTTCCTCTTTTGCTTTTTGACTGGGATTTCTGCTGGGAACTGCAGTCTTCCCTATGCTGCTCCTGTCTTTTGCAGTTGAATTGGGGGGTGGGCCTTTCTTCCGTCCGAGCACTTCCCTACCCCCTTGGCAGAGGCTCCAAGCCTCTTTCATCTCCTTTCTGGCTGAGGTGGCTGGTGCAGTTTCTCCTTAAGCTGGGTGAATAACTTTGGCTGGATGCTAGAGGCGCTTGCCTTCTGGAGGGCAGTCACTCACTAGTAGGCCAAATACAAGAAACTACTTTGGGTGTGTTTTTTATAGTCAGTAGGATTTTGTCTCCCTCACTTGGTTTGCAGCTTGTCGTGCTGTGAGGGCTTGTGTGCATCAGTGATGCTGAGAGCTAAACTATCGGTAGTTTAACTACTGGCAGGGTCTCCCAAGATGGACAGGTCTCAGCTGAAGTGCCAGACCAAGACAAACCACCCATCTGGGCAGCAGCAGAATGGGATAGTGTTGACGGCGGAGAATCACATTTCTGTGACAACGGCAACAACACCAAACTTAAACTGCGTGGAAGAAAGGCCCAGCAATCTACTGTATCTTGCCATGAAAACCCAATGGATAGTTACAACAAAACAAATTGTGCTGTAGTGCTGAAAGATGAGACCCTCAAGTCAGAAGGCACTCAACTAGCTACTGGGGAAGAGCTGAAGACTTTTCAGAGTAAAGCCAGTAAAGCCAGTATAGCCAGTGGTTGGATCAAAGCCCTCAGGACGTCTGACTGCTGATGTAGCTGCGCATGAAATGAGAGTCAGAAGCTGTAAAGATGTCTTACACATTGGAACATGGAACGTACAAAACATGAACCAAGGGAAGTTGGAGGTGGTCAAGAATGAAATGGAACGTGTACAACTTGATCTGTTGGGTGTCAACGAACTGAAATGGACTGGCATCGGGCACTTTGCATCAGATGATCACATGTCTACTATGCTGGAAATGAAAGACAAAGAAGAAATGGTGTTGCATTTATAATAAAGAAGAAACTTGCAAGAACTGTAATGAAGCACAATGCAGTCAGCGAACGCTTACTCTCTATTCGTCTACGAGGAATGCCTATCAACACAACTATAATTCAAGTATATGCCCCAACAACAGCTGCAGAAGAGAATGAAACTGAAGAGTTCTATGAACAAGTACAAGCTGAAATTGACAGAACATGCAAACAGGATATCCTGATAGTCGTGGGTGACTGAAATGCAAAAGTTGGCAACAAAGAAGAAGACAAAGTAGTTGGAAAATATGGATTTGGCAACAGAAATGAAGCTGGAGAAAGACTGTTAGAATTCTGCAAGACAAATGATCTATTCATCTCAAACACCTTCTTCCAGCAACACAAGCGGCGACTGTACACATGGACTTCACCCAATGGATTGTATAAAAATCAAAGTGACTACATCTGTGGAAGTCAATGATGGAAAAGCTCTATAACATCAACAAAGACAAAATCTGGAGCTGACTGTGGTACAGATCATCAACTACTAGTATGCAAACTCAAGCTAAAGTTGAAAAAGAGCAAACCACTCATAAATGCAGCAAAATATGACCTTGAGAATATACCACTGGAATTTAAAGACTGCCTGCAAAATCGATTTGCTGCTTTAGATACAAATGACAGAGCTCCAGAAGAGTTATGGAATGACATCAAGAAGGTTGTGTTGGAAGAAAGCAAGAAGTCTCTTAAAAGGTGAAAAAAAAAAAACGGCCAAAATGGATGACGGAAGAAACTCTGAAAATTGCCCAGAAACGCAGAGAAGCTAAAGCCAGAGAAGAAAGAAAGACAGTCACAGAACTCAACAGAGATTTCCAACGTGCAGCAAGACAGGACAAGGAAAAGTACTACAATGACGCATGCAAGGAAATAGAAGCAGAAACTATTAGAGGAAGAACAAGATCGGCTTTCCTAAAGCTACGAGAGTTAAAGAAAAAGTTCCAGCCTCAAACTGGAATGTTACAAGATGCTCAAGGTTCTATGTTGAATGATGCTGAGAAGATCAAGAAACAGAGTTTTTATATGATAAAGATCAAGTGGACCAACAGCCGTTTCAACCTGTACCTTATGATCGGGAACCATTGGTGATGAAAAAAGAAGTTGAAGCAGCATTGAAAGCCTTATCAAAGAACAAAGCACCAGGTATTGATAGCATTCCCATAGAAGTATTGCAGCAATCTGATGCGGCTGTTACCGTACTTACGAGGCTCTGCCAAGAAATATGGAAGACAACATCATGGCCAACTGACTGGAAAAGATCTGTGTTTATACCAATACTAAAGAAAGGTGATCCAACTGACTGTCAAAATTATCGCACAATCGCTCTGATACCACATGCCAGCAAGATTCTACTGAAGATTATTCAAAAGAGCCTACAACCATACCTGGAACAAGAACTACCTGAAGTGCAAGCAGGATTCAGGAAAGGGCGAGGAACAAGAGACATCATTGCGGATGTGAGATGGATCCTTGAAAAGACTAAATAATACCAAAAGGATATCTATTTGTGCTTTATTGACTATAGCAAAGCTTTTGACTGTGTAAACCATGAGAAACTCTGGGCCACATTAAGAAGCATGGGTATACCAGAACACCTGATCGTACACTTGCACAATCTGTACATTGATCAAGAAGCAACAGTTCGAATGGAACAAGGAGAAACAGAATGGTTTAAAATAAGGAAAGGTGTAAGACAAGGCTGCATACTTTCCCCCTACCTGTTTAATTTATATGCAGAACAAATCATCAGAGAAGCAGGATTGTATGAAGACAACAGAGGTGTGAAGATTGGTGGAAGACTCATCAACAGTCTTCGCTATGCTGATGATACCACATTACTGGCTGAAAGTGAAGATGATCTGAAACATTTGCTTCTCACAATCAAAGAACATAGTCTCAAAATGGGAGAAGAAATTGAAATCATGAACAACTTTAACCTACTTGGATCAACTATCAATAAAGAAGCAACAAGCAGTCAAGAAATCAGACGACGCATTGCTCTTGGCAGAATGGCTATGTAAGACCTAGATAAGATTCTCAAGAGCAGAGATGTCTCTCTCCGTAGAAAGATTTGACTTGTTCAAGCAATGGCATTTTCAATAACATCATAGGGATGTGAAAGCTGGACAGTGAAAAAAATAGGAAGAAAATTGATGCCTTTGAATTATGGTGCTGGCGGCGACTACTGTGTATACCATGGACTGCCCGAAGAACAAACCAGTCGGTACTAGAGGAGATCAAACCTAAGCTTTCTTTAGAAGCTCAGATGACAAGACTTCGACTTTCATACTTTGGACACATCATGCGAAGAGAGAGATCATTAGAGAAAGACATCATGCTTGGCAAGATAGAAGGTCAACGCAAAAAAGGAAGGCCAGCAATGAGATGGATCGATACAATAACAGCAGCTACGGGTACCAGTCTATCAACAATGAGCCGCCTGACTGAAGACCGAACACAATTTAGGATAGCTATCCAGAGGGTCGCCATGAGTCGACTCCGACTTGACAGCACTTAACAACAACAGGATTTTGTCTCTCAGAGGAGTCTCCTCCCAGTCTGAAATGACTGGCAGAAAGAACGTTTTCTGTTCTGAGGTAGTTTGGACCTTTCTTTCTGCTTCTAGCGATAATTAGTAGGGACTCTGGATGATGCAGCAAAATAAATAATTGAACAAACTGCTCATTAACACATCTCCAGTCAATACAGAGCATTTGAACCATGACGCACAGGGCCATTGCAAGGATATGAAGCACCCTAGGCACACCTCAATACTGGAGCCCCCCGCTGCCCCCCTCTCCAGCCATTAAAACAGCAATGCAACACTTACCCAAAGCCTCCGACGTTGTGTTGCTGTTGGTGCTCACTTTGACCAACCGCTTCCATCTCCTGCAATGGAGACTTCCTGTTTGCATGGGAGTGCTTTGCATATGCAACCCAGCTTTTGTCATGTCTAAACGGCAGCTAACTTCTAAAATAACCTCCTGACCATTACAATTTATGATCTTATACATATGCCGATAAGATATATACAATGGGAATGTCAGTTTGATTTGAATTTTGTTAAATTAAGGGGAGCCAGAGCACTTAGGTGGGCATCTCTCTTTTCCCCTTTCTCCTTTCCACGTGGCATAGCATCTCTGCAAAGATGCACCACTCCTATGAAGACCTCCCTTCAGTGTCCTCTCTCCCCCTGAAAGACAGACCCAAAATAAGCGATTTACTTTCTCAAACTGAGGACACTCGGCTATTTAACTCTAATGCTGGAAATTCCACCAGAGGAGCTTTACCGTGTGGCCCTCTGCTCCTTCTATAGGAATCGAGAGACAGGAAGCTTGCTATGAGCTCACAGTGCTAGAGGCATTCCATAGCAAATGGTTCAGTCCACTTTGACAACCACAATATCTCCTCAGCCAGGAGGAGCATAGACACTAGTCAGTGGTCCATGGGCCCCTTTATGTGACATTAATATGGACACTCTCTTATTGTTTATAACTATTTGCAATCAGTCACTGGAACAGATGTGAAGTGGAATTTTAGAAAGGATGTCCATGGCAAATTGGGGACGTCCAGGGCAGAATGTGCCGAGAAATGCCTGGGACATCTATGTCTCTTTCCAATTTTAGTAATGCAGCCTTCTCTGAAGTGAATGTTCGCACCGGCGGCCACATAGACATCCAGTGGCAACATAAACCCTCATTCCCTGTCAATGTTTGTTACCAGCATGTAAAATATAGGCAACATGAATGGCCCTCCTTCTTCACACCTTCCAGATGTCTGACAAAACAAGCACTTTTCCGATGCCTATTCATGCCTTGAGCAGGTATAAGCTAGGCCTGTTTTCAAATGTTCAAAGCACAAATAGGGCTTCTAAAATAATCCTCATAAGCTCTAATGCAAATGGTTTGTATGGAATCAGAACCTAGGCTGTGTACATACCGTGAACTTTGCATTGCTCTGATGTAAGCACTATAGTATTTTAAAATTCTCCTTTGTTTTGATTCGTCTTGACAGTAACCCATCAAATGGAAAATGAGCAGAGGTGTGAAAGCACTAATGTGAGGTGGTTTCTTCTGCAGAAACTATGGGGTATGTTTACTAAAACCCCGTTAGGGTGCGCGCCGCGCTAGTGTGCGGATGCCATATAAGGAGTGGGCGTTTCAATCAGAAAAAAGCAAAACTGGGATTAATCATGCGCTAATGTGCACTGTGCTCATGTGCGCCCTGCACATTAGCGCATGAGAAAGTTGCGCGGGAAGCATAAGTGGCGCGCTGATGTGCAAGCACAGGAACAGAGCTACAGTACAATGGTTAAGACACTGACCAATTGTGCAGGGATCATGAGTTCAATCCCCCACTGTGCCCAATGAAGAAGGTTGGCTGAGGCATTACCTGTTATGGGGAAGATTGCTTTAGGAGGCATTTTATTTTTATTTTAATTATCTCTACTAGCAAACGCACTCTCAAAGCGTGTTAACATAAGGCGCCCCATAAGGCACATTTTAAAGTGCACTGTCCGCCAAGGCACCCTAGAATGTTGCTTATAGGGCGCTTTATAGGGTGCTGTATGAGGTACCGCAAGGTCACAGCACTGTTTTTGATGGCAGCACTGTGCAGTTTAAGGAAAGAAAATCATAAGTAGGTGCGCTGACATGCAAGGAGGAGCAGCAGTGTAGCACAATGGTTAAGACACTGACCAATGATGCAGGAGTCATGGGTTCAATCCCCCACTGTGCCTAATGAAGAAGGCTGGCTGAGGCATTACCTGTTATAGGTAATATTGCTGTAGGGGGCATTTTATTTTTATTTTAAATAGTGCTGCCAGCAAACACACCCTCAAAGTATTGTAACATAAGGTGCTGCATAAGGCACCTCATAGGGTACCCCAGAGGGCACATTTTAAAGTGCACTGTCCGCCACGGCACCCTACAATGTTGCTGAAAGGGTGGCCTATAGGGCACCATATAGGGTGCCCTATGAGGCACAGCAAGGTCATAGCACTGTGTTTGATGGCAGCACTGTGCATTTAAACGCATGGAAATCTGAAGTAGGTGCGCTGACATGCAAGGAGGAACAGCAGTGTAGCACACTGGTTAAGGCACTGACTGCTGATACAGGGGTCATGAGTTTGCTCCCCAGTGTGCCTAATATGTAAAGCTGGCTGAGGCATCAGCTTTGCAATGTACGTATTGTTTCCTGCAGCACTTTATTTGTATTTTATTAAGTGCTGCCAGCAAACACGCCCTCACGTGCCGTAATTGAAGGTGCCGCATAAGGCACACTATAAGGCACTCCATAGGGCACATTATAAAGTGCACTGTCCGCCACGGCACCCTAAAATGTCCCCTATAGGGCACCCTATAAGTCGCTCCACAGGATAACGTATCGTGCACCTCATATGGATGGTAACCATAAGGTGCCCTATAGGGCGCCCTATAAAGCACCCTCAGAGGCACCTTATGGGTACAGTACGCTGAGAGTGTTTTTGCTGGCAGCAATAATGTACATGAAAAAGAGATAATGCTTTGGGCAGCCCTATCAAATAACCCCACTGTGGGTTTGAACCAACGACCTCTGGCTCCACAGGCAGTGAAGTAACCATTGGGCTACAGCTCTATAGCTGCTAGCAAGCCCCTGGCTGGCTGCAGAGGGAGTGCACGTCACCACACAGATAGTCTGCTGTGGTCACCAGGATAGGGTTAGCACACCCATTCCCATGATGCACTGCACATGCAAATCAGCTGTCCACAGATAAACACAAGATGGGGTATTCACCCCCACAGCACCTCGGCCTGGTGGGGGGAACTGACCATGTGCACCCCCACAGCACCTCGGCCTGGTAGGGGGTACTGACCGTGTGTGTTACTGGCACAGAGTAGCTACACACCGTCACATTGTGCAGGTACTGTGCTCACCCTGAGTGTGCGGTGGGGCGCCCAGCACCAGGTCCACAGCACCTTCCATGGCAGAAATAGGCCATGCTGTAGGTCCCAAGCAGTGCTAATGTGTGAGGTAGTTAGTTTCTGCAAAAACACCTTGGATATATCTGTCTGTCTCAGTCAGGTGTAGCCCCTATGGACCCCTAGGAGGATTATGTACCACCACCCTCCTCCTCCAGGGCTGAGGGTGGTAAACAGGGTCTCCCATCAACAGATCCACATTCTACCTCCCTGCAATGGTGGCAGTAGAAGGGACCATCAACCCCGGTCCTGCTGGGGAACAGACACCCTGCAGGGCAGTCAATGCAGCTCTGTACACATCCATAACACAATAGCAGACAGACATTAGGCCTGGATATGCTAAGCTGCACCCTACCACTATCTGATATTCTCCTGCAGCAAGCCTTCAGCCGCTGCACCCTGCAAGGCGCTCCATCAAGACACATACCAGCTGCAAACAGTCTGCTAGCTAGTCCATAGTGCATGTTCCTGGTGGAAATGCGTGCACCCAGAACTGGGATGTTAGCATACACAACAAGCAGATAAGTCAGTGACTGGGCCCCAAAATGAAACCCATAAATATCACATGAAAGAAATACTATATAACACTATGGGGGTGCCTAGCAATGCTGTGGTCACTGCACAGTCAGGGTGAGAGTGATCTCCCAGCAGGACATGCTGAGGCCACCCTGTCTGTGTAGGTGGTGGCCGGGCACTAAAATGTCCCAGCCAGTGCCCTATGCCCTGTGCAGATGCATCCTGGCCAGGCCACCCTGTCCGGGCTATACCCATGGTACCTTGCTCCTCATTATGCACATTGGCAGGCCAATACTGGCAACAGTGCTGGCAGTGTGGGCCGTGGAGGGTGTTTGCAGCCACCACACACTGGATAGACAGACACCACACCCACACCTATGCCAGCATTGTGCTACTATAGAGGAGTTTAGCAGCCCTGGCCACCACATCAGTCCTGGGCACAGTACAGGCATGGATATGGTACGCAATACTGTTGGGGATCACTCCCCAGGGTGGTAAACACTGTCAGAGACCAGACCTGAAGCACACACCACAGATATCAGAAAGGTTGTTATGATGGAGCTCAATCAGCAAACTGTGCTTAACGTAGGAATTGCTATCTGCCAGTAATCATAGGAAACGTTTGATAGCTGTGTACCATATGCGCAGGTGTAGGGTGGCATTGCTAAGGTATGCAAGTGCTAGTATTGGGAGATGCACGCAGGGCCCAATGTCCTGCCTCTCCAGGAGGCATTGGCCAATGGGGCCTGTGGGTGTGGGTGTGGGTGTGTCTGCTCCTGTTGGCTGCTGCTTTACGGCAGAGGTTCCCAACTCCAGTCCTGGTGTGCCAAACACTGTTCGGGTTTTCATACTGTCCCTCATGAATATGCATGAGATACATCTGCATATCATGGGGGTGGTGCATAGATATGCAGCACAGGCATCTTTATTAGAGGCAGCATGGAACCTGAATGGTGTTTGGCCCTCCAGGACTGCATTGGGAGACTCTGCTCTAGGTAATGCGGCTGTTTATGGTGTCTGTGCTCGGTGGGGTAAAATATAGGCGTATTAGCCATGCGTATGTTCTCTGCAATAAAGGTTTGTCCTTACTATCACGGTTTAGTTGTGGGAAAAATATGTGGACTGGATTGGCAGTAGCCCCAGCTGGGCTTTGAAGGGTACTGAGGTGTCCATCTGCCGACCAGATTTGATGTCCAGAGAGGTATGCTGTCTGCCTGGTGCCAAAATCCAAGATGTTACGGAGAGTTTGCCGAGACTCATCAAGCCCACTGACTATTACCCAATGTTGCTAATCCATGTTGGAACAAATGATACTGCCAGGTATACCTCGGAACGTATCAAAAGTGACTTCATGGCTCTGGGACAGAGGGTGAAGCAGTTAGGTGCACAGGTGTTGTTCTCTTCAATCCTCCCTGTTGAGGGTAAAGGCCAAGGCAGAGAGGCTCGCATCCTGGAGATGAATGCATGGCTGCGTGGATGGTGTCATCGAGAGCGTTTTGGTTTCCTAGACCATGGGATGCTGTTCCAAGGGTTGGAGAGCAGAGATGGCATCCATCTGTCCAAGAAAGGTCAACGCATCTTTGGTAGTAGACTGGCTAATCTACTGAAGAGGGCTTTAAACTAGATTCGTTGGGGATGGGTGAAGAAAGCCCCCAGGTAAGTGAAAGCCCCCAGGTAGGTGATACATTAAATACCTTTATGGAAATGGGTAACAGGGGTAACATATGGAAAGCAGTGTGTATTAATGCCCGTAGCATGGGAAATAAGATCCCTGAAGTTGAAGCTTTGGTGGGAGTGGCTGACTTGGATTTAGTGGCAGTTACAGAAACATGGTTCACAGAAAACCATGACTGGGATGTAACTATACCTGGCTATACTTTATTCAGAAAGGACAGGGTAGGAAGAAGGGGAGGAGGAGTGGCACTATATGTAAAAACTACTATTAAAGCTTTGGAATTACAGAGCTTAAAAGGGAGAGAGGAGGCATTGTGGGTTAAACTAGAAAGAAGGAAAGAGAAATCTATTTGCATTGGTGTGATATACAGACCTCCCTCACAAGAGGAAGAGGTGGACAGAGAGTTAATTGAAGACATACGCAGCATTGCTAGGAAAGGGGAAGTGCTACTCATAGGAGATTTCAATATGCCAGATGTTGATTGGCACATTCCTGCTGCAGTATCATCTAGAAGTAAGGAGATCCTGGATTCTCTACAGGGAGAACTATTCAGGCAATTGGTAACAAACCCCACACGTGAAGGGGCCATACTGGACTTGGTGCTTACCAATGGTGAAAGTGTTTCTGATGTTGTAGTGGGAGATCATTTTGCATCCAGTGATCACCAGATGGTGTGGTTCAATATTAGGACTAGGGCTGTTAGAATCCATTCCAAGGTGAGGATCTTAGACTTTAGGAAGACTAACTTTGCGAAGATGGGCCAATACCTCAGGGAGTCGTTAGTGGGATGGGAACAGCTGGGGGATGTAGAAAAACAGTGGGCAAAACTGAAAGGGGGTATTTTAAAGGCAACCAACCTTTTTGTTAAAATGGTAAATAAAGGCAAAAGGAACAGGAGACCGCTATGGTTTTCGAAGGAAGTAGCTGAAAAAGTGAAGAAAAAGAGGGAGGCCTTCATGAAATACAAGAGATCACAGAGAGAGGAAGACAGGCATCTGTATTTGGAAAATCTTAGAGAAGCTAGCAAAGTAGTCAAGAAGGCAAAGATTCAAAAGGAGGAGGAAATAGCCAGTGCAATAAAATGGGGGGATAAGACATTTTTCAGATATATTAGTGAGAAGAGGAAGGGCAAAAGTGGTATTGTCAGACTCAAGGGTGCAGGGGGGGGGGGAATATGTAGAAGCTGATAAGGATAAAGCGGAAATCCTTAACAAATATTTTTGTTCTGTGTTCACAGATGAAGAACCAGGAGCAGGACCTCAGAAAACACCCACAAATAAGAACAGAAGCGAGGGACATCTTGAACAATTTTCAGAAGACTGTGTTTGTGAGAAACTAGCTCAACTTAAAGTAGACAAAGCGATGGGACCGGATGGGATACACCCTAGAATACTGAGGGAACTTGGGGACGTTCTAGCAACTCCACTGACTGACCTTTTCAATGCCTCGTTGGAGTCGGGAGTGGTGCCAAAGGACTGGAGAGAGGCTCATGTGGTGCCTTTACACAAAAGCGGAAGTAAGGATGTGGTTGAAAACTACAGGCCGGTTAGTTTAACTTCGGTGGTGAGTAAATTATTGGAAACGCTGCTGAAAGAGAAAATAGTGAGACAGTGCATTCCCTGGTGATACCATGACTGTTTGTCCGGCAGGGCCTGTCTGTTGCAGTGCATGGCACCCACCTACACAGGGCTAGGCCATGGTCTGCTCTGGGCAGCTGCCACTGCCCCCTCCACCAACAGTACCCCTCCGACACCATGCTGACATGGCCTTATATTGGAGACAGCATAAAACCTGAATGATTTGTGGGCCTCCAGGACTGAATTTGGGGGACTCTGCTCCAGGTAATGCGCATGTTTCTGGTGTCTGTGCTCGGTGGGGTAAAATATAGGCGTTTGAACCATGCGTATGTTCTCTGCAATAAAGGTTTGTCCTTACTATCACGGTTTGGTAGTGAGTAAAATATGGGGACTGGATTGGCAGTAGCCCCAGCTGGGACTTGAACTTGTGACCTTCTGCTCCTGAACACACTAGCTGTGCTCACCGCACCACACTGTGCTCACAGAGACAGTGCAGTCCCTGGAGATACCATGGTTGTTTGTCAGACACAGCCTGTCTGTTGCAGTGCATGGCACCCACCTACACAGGGCTAGGCCATGGTCGGCTCTGGGCAGCTGCCACTGCCCCCTCCACCACCAGTACCCCTCTGCCATCATGCTGACATGCCCTTCTGCTGGTGGTGCTGGTGGTGTGCAGTCTCAAGCCATACAGTGTGCAGGTAGGCGGCTGCCTATGGTGCATGTTCTGGGGTAGGGGTGCCTGCATAGGCGTCCACGCTTCCCCCCAACACCGCCTGCCAATGTTCTGTGCCCTTGGGGGTACCTGCTTGGTACTATCCCCTGTGACACTGTGATAAACACTCTCGTGCCCATGTTGGGCCCTCATCAGTTGCTGTCTGGCTGCTGTTCAGTTTCAGCATTCCTAAGTGCCATCTAGGCATCTGCCTAGTCCGCACTGTGCCCCAGCTGCACCACAGCATGTGCTGCCTGCAGCCCTCTGTATCCCCTTTCCCAGCATCTGTCCAGTTGCCCATTCCGACATGCCCGCTCTGCTGCTGTGGAACATGGGCATGCCATAGGAAACCTGTCCAATGGAGGACGTAACCCTGATCAGTGCTATTTCACTGTGGGATCATTCACCTTGTATGGGGACGGAGCGTAGACCCTTCCAAAATTCATATTTATTTTTTGGGGCTTTCTTGGGAGTGTTTTTTGATGTTTCCCATTACTGTCACTATTGCCCAGCTTGATTATAATTTTTTTAAATTTTGTTGGGCTCCTTTTCAATGTTTATTTGTACTTTTGTTCTGTGCACATGTATCACACTTATCACTTTTTTGTGGGTTTCCCTGGTTTTGCTGTACATTGCTGACAGAAATGGTTTCTCTTCCCTTTAAATCGGCTCTAACGCGAGGTTTTCACTCGCGTTATTTTTAGCCTCAAATTTCACCTCGCTAGTGTGCGGGGAGCCTCTCCCCTCCCACTCTCCACCCATTGACTCCTCTCCGCCTCTGGGGAGCCTTCCTCCGCCCTCCGTGAGCCTTTCCCCGCCTTCAGCGCTCGTGTGCGCCGCTGCGCGCCTGAGCGCGCACTAAAGCGCATTTTTGCCCCGTAAAGCATCATTAGCGCGTGCCGCGCTCATTAAGAACCTTTAGTAAACATACCCCTAAATGTCCATTCCCCATCCATAATCTGCTTATTTCTCACCCCATTCCAGGATATATAGCTAGCAGATGAATTATTGAGCGCTGCCATGCCCAGCACAGCAACAGTTACTGCTGCCATGTGCTAACAGTTACCATGCACTAAACCATGTGGTTACTGCTTACTATACTTTAGTCAAAGGGCCTCAAAGTGTTCAGCAACTAGACTGAGCCGAAACATCTGCATCTCTGGGCTTCTGTAAGACTGTGGGGGATTTTGAAGACATTGAAAACCAAGCATAGAGTACATCAGCTCAAAACAGTTGTGAAATGGCGTTTGCACCTCTTAGAAATCATGGAGAAAGCAACGTGCGCTGTGCAGCAGGTACAACCCCAAAAGCAAAAGAATGGGAAAATAATGCTCACTGTGCAGGGAGTACACGCATAACAACTTGCAGGGCAGACTCGATGAGCACTGTTGGTCTTTGTCTGCTGTCATCCACAATGTTACTATATTTAAGAGATGAGTGTCCTGTGCAGACCATGATTTATTGTTTGTTCAATTCTCTTTATTAACTGCACAGCAAACCAGAAACAATGTATAGCTGTTTCAGTCGGGCATCAATTACAGAAAAGTATCCATAGACTTCAACAAAAACATTATTTTATTTTTCCCTCTTATTGCTTCTCCCCATTCCCATCCTGCCACCCAACCACATTCCCTTCCTATAGCGAAGTTATTATTATTCAGTTATCATATGGAACATACAAGACCAGTGCCCAAGTGTTCCCTTTGTGCACTAGCCATACCAATCACACAACAACAATGCAAAAATGAACCCCTCTCACAGACCTGCCTCTTCTCCTCTCTTACAGCCATGTCTCTCCTTCCATTGGACTTTAAACATGGAACAATTAAGAATTAAATTCCATGCCCTTGGTTAATGAGATGGATGTACAGTTCCCACGTGTCCAGGAAATGTGCATAGGCAGCTGGGGAGCTCTGATCATCCAACTTTTCCATCTGCATTAGAACATGGAAAAAGCACCCCCAATCAGAGAGGTGTTGCGGAGCCCACCAAGTCATAAGAATTTCTTTTTCCTCCAAAAGGTATGCCTTCCAGCCAAAAGATATATGCCACTTTTCCTTAATGCCTAATATCCTGGGATTGTCCAACAGAATCCCAGTAGAATTCAATATGACCATTTGGGTTAGGATCCTCCCTATAAAGGCCTGTATCTTTACCCAAAACTGTCACACCCTGGGATAGGTGCAAAGTATATGATCCAAAGTCCTAACCCCTCCCATGCACTTAACTAATTAGGAAGACTGTGCATAAATAGGTTCACAGGCACAGACTGGAGTTCCTAATGCTCACAGTACTAACTTGCATTGGATCTTTCTCAACTGAACATTGACAACCAACTAGAGAGCCCTTGCAATGCTTGCTACAACATCCTTATCCCTCCAGCCCATTCCCAGATCTTTGCACCACCTTTCAGCTACAAACTTCAGATTACTATCCAAATCACCCAGAATCTTGTTAACAATGTGCCACAGAGGCTCTCGTACATTTATCTTATTCAAATATCTCTTGAAACCTGAGTGGCAACTGTTCCCCGAGCAAGCCCTTTGTTCAGAGCTCACATGATGATGAAGCTGGAGGTAGGTAAAAGAGTCCTGTCATTGCACCAAAAATGCCTCCTGAAGCTCTTGAAAAGATGTAATTTCCCCATCAGCATTCAATATCTAGTCCAGGCCTTGTGTCTCCTTGCCCTTCCAAACCTGAAACACTCCAGAATCTAATCCCAGGTCAAAGGCCGCATTACCCCTAATAGGTAGAAAGTGGGATACCACAGTGGACTTACTCATTTTACCACATAAGGCCCTCCATGCCCACCACATGAGTGTTAACAGTGTATTATTTTACAGTACCCTTGACACTTGGGGCATGAAAAGGATACTGAAAATGAACAGGTGCAACTCCCCCCCCCCAACTCCAATGGGGCAAAAAAGTAGCATCCCACACAATCAATCCTTCAAGTGTTGCATCAAACAGCTTAAATTCAGGCACACCCATACAACCGCTGAGACCACATATCTTGCATAATCCTAAGAGGAATCCGTGCCCTCCTGGCTCGCCATACAAACCAACTCAAAACACTTTGAACCTCCTGAACAACCGCAATGGCAGGACCTGAAGTGTGTATAACCATTTGAGCAACTGCATCATCTTAAAGAGCAAAATCATGCCCAGAAGAGAGTGCGAGTGCCCACCAAATCTTAGTACTTCTTCAACAAAATGCAAAGGAGAATGATAAATAACTTTCATACAGTACTTACAAATGTTGCAATGCCTGGTTGAAATAAGTGTGCTTTCAATTTTTTTCAGAATGTCAAGATCTCAGAGGAGCAACGCGGTTCGGCCGGTAAGGCATTCCAAGTAAAGGGAGCAGCCACATAAAAAATTCTATTATGAAATATTTGAAAGCGTACCTTCCGAAATAATGGGGCATCTAATAGCAATGTTTCCTGTGAGCATAAAGCATGAGGAGGACAGTAACCTAGCAAAAGAGCAGAGAAGCTGAGTGGCGCCTGATGATTGAGACATTTGAATACCAGTATAATAATTTTATATCGTATTCATAACTTAATTCGTAGCTAATGCAGATTGTATAAGACACATGATCAAAGTGTTTATTGCCAGTAAGGAGGCACACAGTCAGGGCCGGCCTGTCCATTGTGCCAGAATGTTGTTCACACAAAGCCCCGCACTTCAGGGATCCCTGCGCCAACAACATCCTGCAATGAATGGCAGGCAGGAGGCTTTAGAGGGAGCCGGAGAGGCCCTGGCTCACCTCTAACAGCTACCGAAGTGAAGCACGTCTTTTTCCTTCACTTTGGCAGCTGTACTGAAGTTTAGAACTCTGCTGCACTGAGCGCCGGGAAACAGGAAGCCCCTTTGACTTCAGCGCAGCAGAGTTCTAAACTTCAGTACAGCTGCGAAAGTGAAGGAAATAGACACGCTTCACTTCGGCAGCTGTAGAGGTGAGCCGGGGCCTCTCTGGCGCCCTTTTAAGCCTGTTAGCTAGCAGCGGGGCTCTTCGGGAGGGGGGGGGGGGGTTGCTAGGACTGGAAATGGGCTGTGTGGAGGGGGGCTTTAACTGCAAATAGCTGATGGGGAGGGGGGCTTGGAATGGAAATGGGCTGTGGGGGGAGCTAGAACTGGAAATGGATTGAGTGGAGGGGGGCTTGAACTGCAAATAGCTGATGGGGAGGGAGGCTTGGAATGGAAATGGTCTGTGGGGGGGGGAAGCTAGGACAGGAAATGGTCTGAGTGGAGGGGGGCTTGAACTGCAAATAGCTGATGGGGAGGGGGGCTTGGAATGGAAATGGTCTGTGGGGGGAAGCTAGGACAGGAAATGGGCTGAGTGGAGGGGGGCTTGAACTGCAAATAGCTGATGGGGAGGGGGGCTTGGACTGGAAATGGGCTGGGGGGAGCTAGGACTGGAAAGGTGTTGAGTGGAGGGGGGCTTGAATTGCAAATAGCTGATGGGGAGGGGGGCTTGGAATGGAAATGGTCTGTGGGGGGAAGCTAGGACAGGAAATGGGCTGAGTGGAGGGGGGCATGAAAATCAAAAATCAGATGGGGAGGGGGGGTTGGAATGGAAATGGGCTGGGGGGGAGCTAGGACTGGAAAGGTGCTGAGTGGAGGGGGGCTTGAATTGCAAATAGCTGATGGGGAGGGGGGCTTGGAATGGAAATGGGCTGTGGGCGGGAGCTAGGACTGGAAATGGGCTGAGTGGAGGGTGGGCTTGAACTGCAAAGAGCTGATGGGGAGGGGGGGTTGGACTGGAAATGGGCTGTGGGGGGGGGGAGCTAGGTCTGGAAATAGGCGGAGGAGGGGCTAGGATAGGACTGGACATGGGCAGTTGGGGGAGCAAGGATTGGAAATGGGCTGTGGTGGGGGCTTAGATTGAAATGGACTCATGGAGGGGCTAGGACTGGAAATAGGCTTATAGAGGGGCTTGGATTAGAAATGGGCTGAGTTGGGGGGAGCTAGGACTGAAAATGGGCTAAGTGGGGGGGCTTGGACTAGAAATTGGCTGAGTGGAGGGGATCTAGGACTGGAAATGGGCTGATGGGAGACTGGGATTGGAAATGGGCTGAGTGGAGGGGAGCTAGGATTGGAAATGGGCTGATGGTGGGGCTAGGAAAGGACTAGAAATGGGCTGATGGGGGGCTTGGATTGGAAATGAGCTGTTGGAGGGGCTCGGATAGGACTGGAAATGGGCTGATGGGGGGCTAGGATTGGAAATGGGCTAATGCGGGGACTAGAAGGGAGCGAATGCTGAGTGGGGCTGGAACCTAGAAGGGAGCTGATGTTGGGGGCAGACTAGAATGGGATGGGGCTGGGAGAGTGAAATGGAGAGGGAAAAATATTTTGTGTAGGAGGGAAGAAAAATCTACAATTGGCCGGGTATTGAGAGAGTAAGTGGGGATTGAGGATGGAGGGTAAAATTTGAGTGGATGAAAAAGGAATAAAGAAAGAGATGGAGGAAAGAGCAAAAGGAGAAAGATTAGTATGTTAAAGCAGATGTACAGAGAGAATGGAAAAAAAACCTAGAAGAGAGAAGAAAGGACAAATGGACAGCAGACAATGGAGAGATAGCAGAAGACAAGAAGAAACCAGAAGAAAGTGACTGGAGCAATTGCAACTGAAAAATAAAATGCACAAACAACAAAAAGTAGAAAAATACTTTTTTATTTTGAATTTATTAACTGGAATATGTCAGCTCTGGGAAATGTGCATCTTTAACGTCTGCATTTTGTTTAGTACAAGTGGAAATTAATTTATAGTTTTATTTCTGCAGTGTTGTTGTACATCCTAAGTTTGGCTTTTGGAGTTCCTAGTTTAATTATTGTCTTCCTATTTCTAAATTGTGATCCCTTGTTCTTTGTTTGGTGATGGTCTGTGTTCTGCATGTGTAACCGAGCTGAGGTATTCGGTTTATGTAGTTTACATTTGATAGTGCCACTTGTTCTCTTTCCCCAGTAGGAGATGTATTGGTTTAATATTTGCAATGTTGGATTAATATTTGAAATGTTGAAATCTTTTGATAGGTACAGTAGGGTATGGTGCTTTATGAGTCCTGGTAGTGCTGTTAGGATACGGCGGGTTTGCTATGGGTTCTAAATGGGCAGTGTTTGTAGTAGTTCCTAATGTGCCTAGCGTTTGGCACTGGATTATAGTAATGTAGAAATCTTTTAGTCTTTCTTTATCCATACACTCATTAAGAGGCATGTTTACTAAATGTTAGTGTATGCTAACATTATGCAAATATTTATGCAAATGAGGCCCCACTCCGAGTCTCCACACATGGCCCCGCACCCCCCTTGGGCCGCCCCTGCACACAGCAGCATTCTGCACAGACTACACAGATATGTCATACCAATCAACATGATGCTATTTGCAATTATAGTGCACATTAAACTGAAAATAATGAAATAAAACCTGAAAACAGACCCCCACCCAAAACAATATGAAATGAGAAAAACAATGGTATGCATGCCCCTACTTAGAACTTCACAGTGAAATTCCTACAATACCAACACAGCAGACTAAGTGCTGAATTTCTATTTCCCCAGCAAGGTCTGTACTGGATCTTTCATGGTGACATAAATGATTTCCTATCAGCTATACAAATGACAAATACTAGTAGTGGTAGACTAAACATTGAACATCCAGTCTCTAATCTCAAACCCATAAGCAAGGCTTGGAATATAGGAAAGGGGGTGTAAATACTCAGCACCGGTAGCAATGTATGTCCTTTGGTGCTAAACTGGTTGGAATCATTGAAGTATTCACGTCACTTGCTCTTGCGGGAGAACGGTTTCATGGATTTGTGTATGGATTGTTAATTTTGAAGCCCATCACCCTTGTACAGTTTCACACTAGCCACAATTTTGTGCCACTTTATTCTCCTGAAAATTATACAGAGAAGAACGTCGGAAACTGGCTTAATGTGTGGTATCGTTATACGTATGAAGGAAGCACTGCATCCAGAAAGAGTATTTCTTTTCTAACATTAGAAGTGCTTCTATTGAAAAGAGAAACTGCCCGCCAGTAGTGCTGAGTTAGTGAAAGCCACCAAGACAAACAACTCACTCAAACTTCCCCAGGCGCATAAAATAACGTAGCCAAACAATGAAAAGAAAACACTTCTTTATTGATTCAAACTCGTATGCAGTAGCCAGAGGTGGTGATCTCTTTCCCTTACTTCTCATTGCCGTCTTGGCATTCTCTGTCGAAAGGTGTTTTTAAAGGGCTTCCCCTTGAGAAGTGCCTCGGAGCCTGAAACATGGGCAAGTGGGAAATCTTTAGTTCTGATGTTTTTGGCTGCTACTTATGAGTTTGAAGAAATGAAGGGCTGTTTTGCTTTTCACTGGCTGGCTAATTTTTGCATCTGGATGAGTGTGAGTGATTTTGTTTGTCTCTGTATTAAAAAAAACTTTGGGGATGAAGAAGGACAGAACCCAAAAACAACCTGCCCCTGAGGACACGCCCCTTTGGACTCGCACCTGTGAGCTTCTTCCTGCAGCCGCGTTTGGTGGTGGGGCTTTTATAGGTCCTTCCAGAGAGCCACTGACATCAGCAACACAATGGCAAGCCCCACAAGACAGCCGGCTCCTCAGGAAACCTCCAGGCACTCTCCCCTTATGAGTCAGTCCTATAATAATTTGTTTTGAATCACGATTTGCAAAGCCATATAATACTGCTCGTCTTTATCTCCCTCTCATGCCACCACCTAATGCTAAAATTGTAAATATGGCTCCAGAATAGCTCAATTAAGGAATCTATTCTTTCCTTCACCCCAAAAAAGAAGAGTATTAGCTTTCCCTTTTACATAGATATAGAAACAGAGAAAATAATGTTTTCTCTATTTCTATATCTACACCTAAAAATGCATCTGTTCATGGAACATTTCAACACAACCGCATAACCCCACCTCAGACAGAACAGAACGTGATAGATATCATTACTGATGTACATAGTCTGAAATGTATATAGTTAAAGAACCCCCCTGGCTTATAGTCTGAAATGTATAAAGTTAAAGACCCCTCTGGGTCTTGATCGCATGCTGTGTATAGTTTCATGACACTGTTACAATGTACTTGCATTTGTTCTTTGTAAACCACCTTGACCTGGTGAAAGGCGGTATATAAATATAGCCAAATAAATAGATAATGGCAGATAAAAATATCATATGGCTTATCATGTCTTTCCATCTCTACCAACTACTAAGTTCAACAATACCTTTCTCTCCCTTAGAGAGCCTCTGCTTGTCCCATGTTTTCTTGAATTCCGATATGTCCTCTTTTCTGCCACCTCTGCTGGAAGTTTATTCCACACATCAACAACCATTTCTGTAAAGAAATATTTCCTTTGATTACTCCAGAGTCTATCCTCTTTCACCTTTATCCTATAATCCCTCTTTCCAGAGCTTCCTTTCAATTGAAAGCGGTCCACCTCCTGTGCATTTTTTCCATGGAGGTATTTAAATGTCTCTATGCTTGGCAAGATATAAGGTCAACACAAAAGAGGAAGGCCAGCAATGAGATGGATCGATACAGTAACAGCAGTTATGGGTATCAGTCTGTCAACAATGAGTCGCCTAACTGAAGACTGAAAACAATTTATGATAACTATCCAGAGGGTCGCCATGAGTCAACACCGACTCAACGGCACTTAACAACAACAACAACAACAACATCATATCTCTCTCCCACTTTTGTTCCAAAATACACATATTGAAATCTATAAGTGTGTCTACATATGCTTGATGACAAAAAACACTCACCATTTTGCACTGATTCTGGAGTGGAGGAGTAGCCTAGTGGTTAGAACACTGGCTTGGTAACCAAGCAACCAGGGTCCAATTCCCAGTAGCACTCCTTGTGGCCTTGGGCAAGTCACTTAACCCTCCATTGCCTTGGAAGAAAAGCCTGGCAATCTACTTCCAGTCACACTGCCAAGAAAACCCAAGAGCTTCTGGGTTGCCAGGAGTCAGCACTGACTCACAGGCACACATTGCATTGCAGTTTTGCACTGATTCCATCCAGTTTACATCTTTTTGAAGGTGTGTTCTCCAGAATTGCACAGAGTACTCCAAATGAGGCCTCATCATAGTCTTATAAAGACGTGCAATCACCTTCTTCTTCCTGCTGGCCATTTATCTTCCTATGCTTTTTGCTGTTGCCTTTTCTACCTGTTTAGCCACCTTAAGATCATCAGATATTATCAGATAATCTACATTTGATAACAGACCTCCCAACCCTCAGTAAAAGTAGAAACTTTAGTAACGTACAAGACGCTTTAAAAATACGACACACCCCACCTTGATCTGCCATCCTTGATTAAGAAAAGATTCTATAACTATTCAGACATAACTGAGAAAAATCAGTCCCTCCTTTCTGCAACAATGACTCAGTAGTAAAAACTGTTATCAGGTTGATGATCTTCGATTAGTCATGAAAAATCCAGAATTTGTTGTAAATCAAATAAGCATTAAACATCATAGTCTGCAACCACTGCCCCAAATTAAATTTTCCCATGGCTACATACCTATCCCATTTCCCTATATTTTGCCAACTTCCCTCTATACCCTAAAATATTTCACCATCACACATCCTAGCCCAACTCGTGCCACTACCACTTAACCAGGTATGCTAAATTAAACTAGAGTGGAGGAGTAATCTAATGGTTAGAGCACTGGCTTAGAAACCACAAGACCAGGATTTGATTCCCACTAGAACTCCTTGTGACCTTGGGCAGGTCACGTAACCCTCCATTGTCTCAGAAAAATCCAAGTTTTCAATGTCCCTGTTTAAGGTATATTACTGTTTAAGTTACAATGTAAACCACTTTGACTGAAAAGATAAAGCGGTATAAAAAAAGCACCTGTTAAATAAATAAATAGCCCCTATCCAATTATATGTTGCATACAACCTGCTCACAAGTGATGCCGTGAAGGAATGCCTCTTTGTCATATCCCTTTGGTGACAGTCTAAAATAGCCCCAACTGATGATGTTAAGTGAGCGTGGTTAGGTTTGTTGTGGGTGTGGGCAAGGGCAGGGAAGCACATGGAAATGGTTCACCCCAGACAATGCTGCTCCAGCTCACTACAGGTTAATCACCTCCGTCAGTCTCCACTGTCTTGAGATACAGTGGGCTTAAGGGCAGTATATGGACTTTGCTTACAGCTTATGTGGTGGCACAGCAAATTATTCTCAGCCAGGGCCAGCCTGTCCATTGTGCAACAATGCTGTTTGCACCAGGCCCTGCGTGAACTTCATTCCCACACAGTGGTGCTCTTTGAAATGCTGGCTTCAGAGGTGAGCTGGGGAGGCCCGCATGAAGCTCCGGCTCACAGCTGCCAGCGTGAAGAGCAGCATTTTCACTCACGCTGGCAGCTGTGTTCCTGTGAAGTGCGCAAGTGCCGGAAAATGCCTTTAACCTTTCCCGGCATTCAGCGCGCTTCACTAGAACACAGTTGCCAGCATGAGGGAAAACACCGCTCTTCATGCTGGCGGCTGTGCAGAGGTGAGCCGGGGCCTTGCGTGGACCCCGCCAGCTCACCTCTGAAGCCGCTTAGACAGCACAAGGCTCTTGGGGGGGGGGGGAGTCTAGGATAGGATTGGAAATGGCCGATGGGGGGTTGTTTGGATTGGAAATGGGATAATGGGGGGGGGGGGGGTAGGAATGGAAATGGGCTGATGGGGGGCTTGGACTGGAAATGGGCTGATGGGGGATTAGGATAGGACTGGAAATGGCTGATGGGGGAGCTAGGATTGCAAATGGGCTAATGGGAGGTGCTTGGACTAGAAATGGATTGATGGGGGGGATGGAATAGGACTGGAAATGGATGATGGGGGGCTAGGACTGGAAATGAGCTGATTAGGGGGGCTAGAACTAAAAATAGCTGATGGAGGGCTAGCATTGGAAAGGGGCTGATGGGAGAGAGCTTGGACTGGAAATGGGCTGATGGGGGTGGCTGGAATAGGACTGGAAATGGGCCAATGGGGGGCTAGGATTGGAAATTGATTGATGAGGGGGGAACTTGGACTGGAAATAGGCTGATTGGGGGCTGGAATAAGAAAGGAAATGGCTAAAAGGGGGCTAGGAGTGGAAATGAGCTGATGGGGGGAACTAGGACTGGAAATGGGCTGACAGGGGCTAGGTTTGGAAATGGGCTGATGAGAGGAGCTTGGACTGGAAATGGGCTGATGTAGGGGCATGTGAGAAAAGAGCGGATGCTGGGTGGGGCTGGAACTAGAAGGGAGGGATGTTGGGGGAGAACTAGAAGGGGAAGGGGGTGGGGAAATGAGGATGGAGAGGAGAAAAGGTATTTTGTGTGCGAGGAAAGAAAAATCTATGATTGGCCGGGTATTGGGAGAATAAGTGGGGATTGAGGATGGAAGGGTGAAAATTGAGTGGATGATTAAGGAATAAAGAAAGAAATGGAGGAAAGAGCAAAAAGGGGAAGATCTGTATGTTAAAGCAGATTTAGAGAGAGTTACAAAGAAACCAGAAGAAAATGACTGGAGCAATTGCAACTGAAAAATAAAATGCCGAAACAAAAAAGTAGAAAAATACTTTTTTAAAATTTTGACTTTATTAACTGGAATATGTCAGCTCTGGGAAATGTGTACCACTAACGTCTTTGCGTTTTTGTTTAGTACAAGTGGAAATTAATTTATAGTTTTATTTCTCCAGTGTTGTTATACATTCCAAGTTTGGCTTTTTGGGTTCCCAATTTAATTATTGTCTTTCTATTTCTAAATTGTGATCCCTTGTTCTTTGTTTGGTGACGGTCTATGTTCTGCATTTGTAACCGAGCTGAGATATTCTGTTCATGTAGTTTCTGTGACAGTGGGCCACTTGTTCTCTTTCCCCAGTAGGAGATGTATTGGTATTCTCTGAGATGTATTGGTTTAATATTTACAATGTTGCCTTTTGATAGGTAGGGTTTAGTGCTTTGTGAGTCCTGGTAGTGCTGCTATGATACGGCGGGTTTGCTATGGGTTCTAAATGGTCAGTGTTTATAGTACTTGCTAATGTGCCTGGCATCTGGTAGTCTTTCTTTATCCAAACACTCATTAAGAGGCATGTTTATTAAAAGTTAGCGCATGTTAACATTATGAAAATATTTATGCAAATGAGGCTCCTTTTGCAAACGAGGCCCCGCAATGAGTCTCCGCACATGGCCCCACACCTCCCTTGTGCCTCCCCTGTTCTCTACTAGAGTTGTTAAATATTTAGCATATTTTGCCCAAACGTCAGGCAAAAGACTGCGCAAGTATAAGAGGTCCATCATCTTGATGCGATCCATGTCCCAAGGGCCCGCCATCAATACATTCGCTCCTAGTCCTCTCCCTCTCATTCAGCTTGCACACAACTTGTAAACCAATGACAGGTCCTCTGGAGAGCGGGTGGCGGGGGAGAGGAAAGGAATATCCCTTCAAGACCCAGGTGCAATGCTCTGTCCCATTGAAGGAAATCTCTGATGCTATATTGGGGTGCTGTAATTGACTTTACTGTTGAAAGTACAACTAAACATGATCCACATAACAGTCCTTACTTTCTGGAGAGTACAATGACAAGTAGCACAGTTTGAATCACCTCTCTTTAGATATCTCCAGTATTTGTGCCTATGATCCCAAATCCCAGCTTGTCCATTCTGTCAGTTGGGATGTTCCCAGTATGGGGCACCTAATTCCTTACATAGCAGAGCAAGTTTCTCCATCTAGTATGGAGTCCTCTTTAGACAGCAATCAGGAATCAGGATGTCTCCTAATACTTCTAGGCTCCAGGTTGGTCTCTCTCTCTCTCTCTCTCTCTCCTCTTCGAGGTAACTCCAGATTTAAGATCTAAGCTTCTTTTCATCCCTTTCCCACACACAGGCAGAGGGATGGTCATAACCTCTGAATGACACACATACATCACAAACTGATTAAACTTAAGATCAAGGGAGTATTGCACAATGGACATAAAATAAACTTAGGCTTGAGGATGGGCCTCCATAACTCACACCTATGTAGACTGACATCAACCATCAGAGCTAAACCACCAGAGCTACTATAATACTTTAGAACCTCGAAGGTTAAATACAGTAGGGTCAACCAGAACCAAAGCAGCTAGCCTTCAATGGTGATGTTAAAATAGGATGGTGTACACTTCCTAATTGCTGAGATATGGTCCTGGGCACAGGCATGCTGGACTAGTGCTGATCCTGAAAGGAACCTTACACAAGATATATCTATACAGCTTCCCCTGCCCTCCTGAAGATTCTCCACAGTATTTCCTAGGGCTATACATTCATTTTCATGCATTTGGTTTGTTAGCATGTCTTCAAATTTTAGTGAGCATAAAAATGATTTAACCTATGAATTAACACCCATACAATTTGCATACATTGTATATTTTTTTGGCATTGTTTATTAGTGCCATAATAAGTCAAAGTTCCAACCATAAAGAAATAATAGCCCAAGGCACATACAAATACACCTACCCCACCACCCCCTTCTACCCCCTACAGACATTCCATAGGCACAGGTGTTCAACCACATAGTCGCTCATTAAGAGCTATACTCCTTGCTTTACAGTATGTGGGAGCATAATCTAAATAAGGGTCCCAGATCTGCATGGAAGCTGTCAGCATTTAGGCCTAAATAAGATAGTGGTCAATCTATCACAGAGCTAAAAATTTGTCAAAAGAAAAAACTCAACTCTGTACTTAGAACTTGAAAGTAAAACAGTATCGTCAAAAGCTGGTGTGTGCATAGAACCCACAGACAGATAGTTCATAAGTTTTCAATTATGGCAAAGCTAAATCATGACACCCACACACAGAAGCAACAGTGGGTCTCAGACTTCCTGGGCAAAAAAGAAACCAGTCAGATTATTCTGACACGGCATAGCCCTACTAGCATCAACGACCTGTGATGAATAGTTGCTCTGGGGTGGGCATCAACCAACTCTTTCACTTCAAAAAATGCTTAATAGTCTCAGCTAGAAAACTCAGCCACAGTGTATCAAAAGAGTGGTTTAACAGAACTTAACTTTGCAACAATGCTTGAATATCAATGCTTGAGTATCAGTGCTAAGCCAATGCCATGATCCCCAACGCTCTCACTCGCGCTTGTCTTGCGTTTCACCTAAAGAGGTTTCTTCAGGGGATGGCGGAAAGCACTGTAAGACACAAACACAGCAGACTTAAATAGATACATACTTTCAAAGAGGATGGTTACTTGTTATATCCAGGTAATATGTAGAGAGAAGCGCATTCACACACCTTGGAATTCACTGAATGGAGACACTAGCAAAGTTCGCCAACCGATGTATCTGTCTGTGGGTTCTATGCACACACCAGCTTTTGACGATACTGTCTTACTTTCAAGTTCTAAGTACAGAGTTGAGTTTTTTCTTTTGAAGCATTTAGGCCTAGACAGACATGCTACATGCCTCTGCATCACCATAATTTTGTGAAGAGCTAGGCATCATCAAAGGAGAAACGGCCACTGAGGGCTTCTCCAGTAACATAATATTGTCTTCCTCACTAAAAGGAAATAACTTAATTGATTTATCTTGAGCTCTGCATGCAGTTACATCATCAAAAAGAAACAAAGCTGGGCGTAAAGGTATCGACGAACCCATGAGTTTGATTAGATAGCTGGAAACACCTCCCCAGAAGTTTTTAATCCTGGGGCATATCCAAAACACATGTCCCAGGGAGCCCACTTCCTGCTGGCCTTTTTCACATCAATGGAGTGGAGGAGTGGCCTAGTGGTTGGGGCAAGGTACTTCAGGCCGGAAGGTCGGGGGTTCAAATCCCACTAGAGGACAGCAACCTTGGGCCGGAAGGACTGGGGTTTCTAGTCACACAGGTGCTCCTTGTGGTCTTGGGCAAGCCACTTAACCCTTCATAGCCCATGTTCACTGTAAAAATAGTTATCTCCAAGTTGGAATGCCCTGTTCAATGTACTTTCAGTTTGTTCAATGTAAACCGCACTGATGCAAAATAGCGCGGTATATAAGAGAATGTAAATAAATAAATAAATAAATAAATCTGTCTCTGCTAACTGTGCCTTTAAAGGCTGACGCTAAGATATCTACAATCTCAATAAGAAATTGTATTGAGTTTCCCATTGTGCAATGTTAATTGTCAGCATCTGGATACATCAAACCGCACGTTCCAGAGTCTCAGATGAAATAGATGAATTATGATCCTTACTCATTCTCACAAAGTAACTTTTTAGTAGTTATGGGCTTTCAGCATATATGAAAAGGGCCTTTTACTAATGTGCACTAAGTTGTTGCATGTAATGCGCCAATAGTGACGAAACCATGCCGCTTTACATACAACACCCCTGTGTTAACTGTCAGCGGCTTGGAAAGCATTTCTGCGGCAGTTAACGTGGAGCCCAGTTTCATGGCATATGCTGCATTAGCGCGGGTGAACCTAACGCCACCTATTCAGCGCTATGTCAAGCTTACCATACTCACTCCCTGCCCCTACCCCACCCACTCGCGACCTTAATGCGGGTTGTGCAGTTAGTGCGGGAATCATCCTGCGCTCTCATAGTGCTATGCTACCTGGCAACGTGTATTCCAGCTTACCTTCAGTGCTCGCTGCCAGGTAGTGTCTGTTAGTAAAAGACCATCTAAGTTCTGCTGTTGTGTTATAATACATCATAGTGTCTACATAATGGTCTGAGCAGCTATGCTGGAAAAAAGCGCTCCAAGCACTTGCTTTAATAATTAGAAAATTAACCTTTATTCTTTGGTAGCAGCTGCATTGCACAGTTCAATAATTGGTGCCATGTTTTTCTGACCTACATGTGCTCCTATAAGGCTCTGAAGTGTTATCAAGATTGTCAGGATTGCAGCTACAAAAATATAAGACATCACTAGCACTCCATCTTCTATTTGCATTCATTTGGAGTTGCAGCGCACCCAGGGCAGAGATCGATAACATCAGTGACTACCGAAAACTGATTTGAATTTGAGATGTCAGAGAACTTGCTGGAATGAATTTAAAAACAAAAAAGAAAACATGAAACAGAGCGTTGCAAATTGAAATAAGGCCCGTAAATTGAAGAAAATAGGTTGTTATTATGTGTTTAGTATTTGAGTCTAATTTAATTCTCAAAGTCCAGGCAGCTGGCAAATGTGAGCTCTCCTCTGTTAAACAAACATTTCTTCAGCTGAGAAGTACATAACTCCAAATTCAGACAGAGGTTGAAGTACTTTGTGTGTTGGACAATGGGAGACATCAAGCATAGAAATTGTCTGGAATACAATTTTCTTTGGACATATTTTATTTATTTATTTATGTTATTTATTGCCTACTTCTTGCTATACCACTTTTCAGTGGTTTAGAGTGTTAATAGAAATATCCCAGGAGTCAGAACATAGACCTGGGGAGGTGACAAAGTCTGCACAAGGGAGGGGGTTAAGCACACAGAGAGAAATGTAATAGAGATTTGGAGGAAGTCATGGAAAGAGTGGAGAGGTAAAAGGAAACTACCTCTGTTCGCCATCGCCAAAGACCTCTATAAAGAAAAAAAGTCTTTAGGCCTGTTTTAAATATCTTGTAGGTAGTTTCAGTGCAGAGAGTTGCTCCTAGGGACTTTCATAGGGAAGGGCCCATAAAATAGAAAGCAGAATGATGTACTGTATAGACTCAAGCTGAGCATGATTAGCTGGTGGGAGATTTGGGGAGTGTTTATGCTGGGATCAGATGGGACAAGAAGTGGAGAGAATAAGGTGTGAGGACAAGTAAGGCAGTGATCCAATATAGAAGACCTGAGTGCCCTTTTACTAAGGTGTGGTAAGTGGTTACCGCAGATTTAGCACCTGCTAACCTCCCATAGTAACCGTTACTGCAGGGCGAGTGCAGACAGTGCTTTGAAAAAAAACATGCTGTCTGTACTCACTGAGGGAGGGCAGGTTTGGAGCACCAAGAGGTGTGTTGGTCAGTGACAGCTAGCACATACAATGCTGAGTGCTAGCTGTCACGACTGCTGAGAGAGTAGCAGAACTGGAGGAGCTAAGAAGACAGAGAACTATGTGGAGGAGACCTTCAGGGACATAATAAAGAAGCCCCCTCCTACAGTCTGGTAGCCTCTCTGCTGTCATGGAGGAGAGAGGTCACATAAAAGGATAGCATCACCTTGATGTGGTAAAAAGTGATCCTGTAACTAGGACCTGTCCTCCAGATGTTGTAATATCCTCTCACATCGAAGGTGTGTCTCCAGGGCCATCTGCCCATGAGGGAAGGTTTAGGACAGCCATTATAGTTGGTGCTTCAGTTATTAGGCATACTATGTAGATGTGAGGATCTCCTGGTAAGTTGCCTGCCTAATGCAAAGGTGCCACCTACATAAGATTTAGACAGTGCTGAGGAGGAGCCTCCTGACCACTGTTCCCTCTAAGCTGTGTGCGTGTGCGCGCGCACACATACTTTACAACAGAGCGCACAAAAATTACGGTTCTGATTCTGATAGAAAACAACACAGATGTCTTAAAATTTAAAAGTTGTTATGTATTTACGGTTTTCACAAGTTCTACAATGTTTTCTAGTGCAATCAATGTGGTGTACAATACTGTATTCTGATGTGTAGTCAAATTTTAAAGTATATAACTCAGAGTATCGTTATGTGGCGCACAAAAATTTAACCTTCCTTCAAAAGCTGCACAGCTGATATTTTATGCGCACACAGCCTATAGAAAATTAGAGGGAACATTGCTCCTGACTTGCTACATGTTGGTACCAATGACATAGGAAAGTGTGAGAGGGAGGTTCTGGAAGCCAGATTTAGGCTTTTAGGTAGAAAATTGAAATCCAGAACTTCCAGAGTAGCATTCTCAGAAATGTTTTCCATTCCACACACAGGACCCAAGAGGGTGACAAAGCTTTGGAGTCTCAAGGAATGGACGAGACGGTGCAGGAAAGAGGATTTTAGATTTGTTAGGAACTGGGCAACATTCTGGAGAAAGGGAGGGCTTTTCCGAAAGTATAAGCTCTACCTTAACCAGGGTAGAACCAGATTGCTGGCTTTAAATTTTAAAAAGGAGATAGAGCAGCTTTTAAACTAAATAATGGGGGAAAGCCGACAGTCACCCAAGAGCTCATGGTTTGGAATGATGTGTCTTTGAAGGATACTAGCATAACAGTGAAATTAGGGTATTCCAGTAGAGAGGTTCCAATATAAGTAAAAGTAACCCAGGTGCCTTTAAGTAAAGAGCAGACAAAGTAGAAAGATTCAAAATTATCCCTGTCAATTGAAAACCATATTATTAATATGAACAAGAAACAAACTTTGAAACGCCTGCATGTAAATGTTAGAAGTCTAAAAAATAAGATGGAAGAGTTAGAATACAGTATATAGCACTGAATGAAAGGTTAGATATAATTGGCATCTCACAGACCTGGTGGAAGGAAGATAACCAATAGGACACTATGATACCTGGATACAAATTATATTGCAATGATAAAGTGATCAAATTGGTGGGAGATGGCCCTATATGTTAAAGAGGGCATTGAGTCAAACGGGATAAATATTTTACAGGAAAAAAAGCATACGCTGTAGAATCTCTATGGATAGAAATTCCATGTAAAAAGGGGAAGGGAATGGCAGTGGGGGTGTACTACCATCCACCTGGCCAGAACGAACACACTGATGACAAAATGCAAACAGAAATTAGGGAGGCTAACAAAGATTGCAACACAGAAATAATGGGTGATTAAAATTACCTCAGGATATGCTAGGGAGATAGCATTTCTAGATGAAATAAATGACTGCTCCATGGAGCAACTGATTCATGAACCAACATGAGGGGAAGCTATTTTAGACCTAATCCTTAGGATCTGGTGTGAGAGGTAACAGTGTTGGGGCCACTTGGCAATACCCATAGATGTATCCATGTCCTCAGCTGTTCTGTTTGTGTTAACAGATTGTAAGCTTTGATGAGCAGGGACCATATTTTACATATGCCTGAACAGCGCTGTGTATACCTTATAGCGCTATACAAATGATCAGCAGTAGTAGTAGCAAAGAAAGTCACTGTGCTAGCATTTAACTTTCTAAAGAGAAACTATGATAAAATGAGAAAAATGGTTAAGAAAAAACTAAAAGGAGCACCTGCAAAGGTTAAAAGTTTACAGCAGGCCTGGGTGTTGTTTAAAAAATACTATCTTGGAAGTCTAGATCAAATGTATTCCATGCTTTAAGAAAGATGGAAGGAAGGCCAAACAACTGCCAGTATGCTTTAAAGGTGAGGTCAGAGAGGCTGGTATAGCTAAGAAAGCATCTTTCTGAAAATGAAAAAAGGAGCCAAATGAGGAAAACAAGAAATAACATAGGCACTGGCAAGTTAGATGCAAGGCATTGATAACTTAATTTAATTTAATTACATTACTTATAATCTGCTTTTACTTTCAAAAAGACGTACAAAGCAGAGTACAAAAGTCTAATAATCATACAAAAAGACAAATTAAGTCAAATACATTTTAAAAATATTTCTTCCATAACCACGTTTTTTAAGCTTTACAAAACTGAGCATAGTCCACAAGATCCCTAATCTCAGAAGGTAAATCATTCCACAATTTTGGTACCGCACCAGAAATACATTTGTCTCTGACCCTCCTCTGCTGAAAAGAAAAGGCAAAAGGCAGCACCAATGTACAATGGGTCATGGAATGTAAAGATCTTGCAGATGAACAAAGCAGCAGCTTATTTGGTAAATAAACTGTGGCTATCTTATGAATAACTTTACAAGCCAAACATAAAACCTTAAACAGGACTTGTGCTTCTATTGGTAACCAATGGAGATTTAATAATAAAGGGGTAACTTTCTCCCTATAGCTATTATGCCCCACCATTTTGGCAAAAACATTTTGAATCCGCTGCAATTTACGTAATAACTATTTAGACATGCCCAAAAATACAGAATTACAATAATCCAGATGACTCATGACTATTAATTGAACCACCATCCAAAAATCTTGTGGTCTTAGCACTAATCTCATTTGCCTCACTAACTTCAATTTATTTTGTACATGTTGCACATATGAATCAAAGGCCAAATTAGAATCAATGATAACTCCCAGGCCACGTACCTCATAGGATATGCCTACCTTCTGTCCTAACAGCTGAACAAATTTAATATTATCTGGAATATTGGTCTTCCCCACCATAAAGGCAGTTAAAGACTACTACTAATAATAATCATTTGTATAGTGCTACAAGGCGTACGCAGCGTTGTACATATATATGTAATACACAGTCCCTGCTCAACAAAGCTTACAATCTAATCAAGACAAAACATATAGCAAAACTGGGGACTATATTATGGTAAGATACACATAAGTAGTGGACAAGAGAGTGAGGAGCATCAGGATCCAAAAGTGGCTTCAAAGAAGTGGATTTTTAGCCTGGATTTGAATAGGGCTAAACACCTACCGAAGCCAGGCTAAAAAACCCACCTCTTTGAAGCAGCTTTTGGATCCTGATGCTCCTCACTCTCTTGTCCACTACTTTTGTGTATCTTACCATACACATAAGTAGTGGATAAGAGGGATTTTGAAAAGAAGCTTGCCATGGAAGCAAAAACTCATAATAAAAACTTTTCTTTTTTTATTCATTTTAATTTTTAGCAAAGTTTTACAACAGTCATGCTTAGCAAAGCACTGCCAAATTCAATTTACAAAAATATTCAACATACTTATCCCCTCTCTCCGTCTTCCTCTTCCTTTCTTCCCCCCCATCCCTCCCTGGGAAGGTTAAACCATATGGGGGTCATTTTGAAACACGAATAAGACCTTTAGACATGCGAGATAACTGAGTTACTTACCTTTAACGTGAGTTCTCCAGGGACAGCAGGATAAGTCAGCCACAAGTGGTGACGTCATCCGACGGTGCCATAGACGGAAGTACGCTCAGTAGCTCAGAAGGCTTTAGCCTTCTGAGCATGGCTAGTAGCCCCACCTCTAGGACTGCCCCTAGCTAGCCAGAACTTCCCCAGCTGAGGCACATGCGACGAGCTAGGAGGCGGCAGAAGCCATGGAACGCTCCCCCCCCCCTCCCGGGAAGGCAGGTGGGAATGTGTGGCTGACTTATCCTGCTGTCCCTGGAGAACTCACGTTACAGGTAAGTAACTCAGTTTTCTCTCAGGACAAGCAGGATGAGTCAGCCACAAGTGGTGCCTCTCAAGCTACACGTGCTGCGGTGGGGGGTGGGGGGGGGGTTAAGAATAGAAGCTGATCCATTTAGATGCAAACAAAACAGATTTAATGAGGCCCAGAGGGCAGTATAACAGGCATACTTGTGCAAAACCAAACACGTGACTTGTGCGAAACAGCAAACATGTGACTTCTGCAACATAGCAAATATCGTGCAAACATGCGACTTGTGTAACACAGCAAATATTGTGCAACAACACGCTCAAGTTGGTGCGAGTAGCAACAGCACCATATAACACAGTATCGCATAACAAGCTGTTCAGAGTCACTTGGGCCTGTAGTGTGATCAGGTGCCGGGGGGAGTGGCTGTGGCTAACACTGCCCGGCCAAAGGCGGAGCTGCCTTGATCTGCTTGATCTAAGTAGTAGTGTCTCTGAAAGGTTTGGATGGACGCCCATGTGGCGGCCCTGCAGATGTTAGGTACTGGAATGGAGCGTCGGTTGGCAATCGTGGCGGCCAACGCCCGCAGATGATGCGCCTTGACCTTTGGCATGGGTTGGGACCCCGCTTGTGATAGGCAAAAGGTGATACATGAGGAGATCCAGATGGAGAGTGTTCGTTTGGACACTGGGCGACCAGGCTTGTTGGGGTCATAAGAGACAAAGAGTTGTGACCCTTTCCGGAGAGAGGAGGTCTGGTGTAGGTAGCAGCATAAGGCCCTGACACAGTCCAGAGTGTGGAGCCTTTCCTGCTCTTGGTTGAAGTGAGGCTCCGGTTGGAAACAGGGTAATTCTATGGTCTGGTTAATGTGTAAGGCACTCGCCACCTTGGGGACAAATTTAGGGTGTGTCCACAGGCAGGCGCGGTCATGGTGGAGTATGGTATAAGGCAGGTAAGCTACCAGGGCATGTAGCTCGCTGATGCACCTGGCAGAGGTGATGGCTATGAGGAAGAGTGTTTTCCAAGAAGCAAACTTGAGTTCCACTGACTGCAGTGGTTCAAAAGGCTCCCCTGTGAGCTGATTGAGAACAACATTCAGGTCCCATGCCGGGACGGGCGCTTGGATGGAGGGACGGAGGTTGGACAGGCCCTTCATGAAGCGAACCACCAGTGGCAGCATTGCTAATGAGGCGTCCCCGGGACAGTTGTAGAAGGCCGCTATGGTGGACAGGTGGACCCTGATGGTCTGAGTTTTGAGTCCAAGCGTCGAGGGCGAGGTGAGGTATTGGAGGAGTTGAGGCACCGGGCACGAGAAGGGGTCCAGATGATGTGACTCGCACCAAATGCTGAAACACTGCCATTTTAGGTTGTATGATTTCCTAGTAGACGGGCTTCGAGCTGCCAATATGACTAGCTGGACCTCGGCTGAAAGGTCAAGAGATACGAGGGTCATCCTTTTAGCTTCCACGCCGTTAGCAATAGCATCTGCAGGTTGGGGTGAAGGGCCGTGCCGTTGTCTTAGGAGATTAGGTCCGGCCTCAGAGGTAGGCGTACTGGAGGTTCCAGGGCCAGGCAACGCAGGTAGGGGAACCAGACCTGCCTGGGCCAATGAGGAACTACCAGGATGGCTAGCGCTTTGTCCCTGATCAGGCGCTGTATGGTCCATGATATGAGTGGAGTGGGGGGGGAAGGTGTAAATCAAAGGCCACTGCCCCCAGGTCACGTCGAAGACGTCCGCTGCTACTTTGTTGTGTGCAGGTCTTTTGGAGCAGAACAGGGGGCACTTCATGTTCTCCTCGGTTGCAAAGAGGTTGATTAGTGGCCGGCCCCATCTCGTGAAGAGGGACAATGACACTTCCTCATGGAGCACCCATTCGTGGGGATTTAGTTGTCTGCTGAGGCGATCCGCTAGTTCGTTTTCTATTCCCGGTAGGTAGCAGGCCTGGAGGGTGCACTGGTGAGAGAGTGCCAGGTGCCATGTTTGGAGAGCCTCCCTGCACAGGGGGCATGACCCCGCCCTCCCTTGTTTGTTGATGTAGAACATGGCTACTTGGTTGTCGGTTTGTATCCTGTCTTGCCCGCTATTTGATCTTGGAAGGCCAGAAGTGCGTAGCAGACAGCTCTAAGCTCGAGGACGTTGATGTGGAGGGAGGGCCCTCTCTGCAGCTGACCAGGGGCCCTGGGTGCGGAGCCCTAGACAGTGGGCTCCCCACCCCAGTGTGGATGCATCGGTGGTGATGGTGATTTGATGAGCTGGCAGTTGAAGGTGCCTGCCCTGTGAGAGATTTGCTGAGTGGGTCCACCAGCGGATTGATCTGGCCACAGACAAGTCGATGGGGATCCTGCAGACAGAGATTGGGAGTGCTGGCACCAATGGAAACGAAGGTGCCACTGCAGAAGTTGCATGTGTAGCCTCGTGAGGGGGAGAACATGGGTGGCCGCTGCCATGTGACCCAGGAGGCGCAGGAGGGTTCTTGCCGTCGAGTGCGTGGAACTGAGTATGTCGAAGGCAAGGGTGATGATGGTTTTCTTTCTGTTCTGTGGAAGGAAAGCCTTGGCCAAAGTTGTGTCTATCCATGCTCATATGAATTCCAATCTCTGGAGCAGAGTGAGGTGAGACTTCGAGTGGTTCACTAGGAAGCCCAAGGATGAGAGGAGGGAGGTGGCCTCCTTGACTGCTACACGTAGCTCCTTCGGGGAGGCTGCAGAAATCAACCAATCGTCCAGGTAGGGGAAGACACATATGCCGTGTTTGCGAAGGTGTGCCGCTGCCACTGCTACACATTTGGTGAAGACCCGTGGGGCAGGTGAGAGTCCAAAGGGGAGGACTCTGTATTGGTAATGATTCCCTAGAATCTGAAAGTGCAAGAACCTCCTGTGTTGCTTGTGGATGGGCACATGAGTATAAGCGTCCTGGAGGTCCAGCGAGGCCAGCCACTCCTTGGGTTGGATGAGGGGTAGGATGGAGTTTAGAGAGTGCATCCTGAATTTTTCTTACACGATGAATTTGTTGAGCTTCCGCAGGTCGAGGATGGGTCAGACACCCCCTGACTTCTTGGGGACTAGGAAGTACTTGGAATAAAATCCCGTATTGATTTCACCGGGAGGGACAGGTTCTATTGCTCGGGATGCTAGGAGGGTATTATTTCCGAAGTCAAGGGGAGGAGGTGGTGTGGTGGAATGTTGCTCGCAGGCGGGGAACGTTGATTCAGAGCTGAAGAGAATTTGATGCAATAGCCTTGTTTGATGTTGAGAACCCACTGGTCCGTTGTGATGATCTCCCAGGAACGCAGATATGCGGCCCCCCGTGGGGAGATGTGGGTTGGGTGGCGAATCAAAAACTAGGATTGTTTTTCGCCGGCGCTGACGGGTTTTTCTTTTGCATGCACTCACGTTGACGCGGTTTCTGTCGGTAGGACGTCTGGTAGGATTGTTGTTTGTACCGCGGTTGCTGCCATTTGCGGTACATGTTGAAGCATTTCGAAGATGTTTTCTGGGTAT
Organism: Ichthyophis bannanicus; assembly: GCA_033557465.1. Lineage (NCBI taxonomy): Eukaryota > Metazoa > Chordata > Amphibia > Gymnophiona > Ichthyophiidae > Ichthyophis > Ichthyophis bannanicus. The sequence goes on from CM066035.1 coordinate 342,934,732, forward strand.
TTCCCTTGTGGTAGGGGTGAGAGTGCTCCAACCCTTCTTCGGCGAGGGTCTGGAGGCTGGTGCAGTGTTCTCTTATATCGTTGACTGTGTCCTTGACCTTATCCCCGAAGAGGGAGTCTCCAGTGCAGGGGGTGTCGGCGATCTTGTCGTGGGTATCGTCGCGCAAGCCAGAGGCTCGTAACCAGGCCTGCCTGCAGGCCGAGATGGCTGTCCCTGCGGTTCTGGCGGCTGCCTCGAAGGCGTCATAGGCTGCTTGGCCTTGGTGTTTGGTGCAATCCTCGAGCTCCGCCAGAGCTGTTGTGATAGAGGGCTGGGGCTCAGCGAGCTGGGAGATGGCAGCCTTGAGGTTAGTTAGGAGTAGATCTTGATATAGGTCATGTTGACATTGGTGCGCTGCCACCCTGCCATTCAGCATTGCACCCTAGTAGACTCGTTTCCCTACATCGTCGAGGAGTTTATGGTCCTTCCCTGGAGGGGCGTTGGCTGTATTTCGAGAGGATTTAGACCGCTTGAAAGCTGACTCCACCACGATGGATTGGTGGGGGAGTTGTTGCTTTTCAAAACCTGGCAAAGGCTGGACCACGTATTTTGTGTCCAATTTGCGTGGGCAGGCTTGGTTGAAGGCTGGGGTCATGAGTTTGTCCCGGAGGAGCTGGTGAACAGGCAGGGAGGTTAGGGTCCTGGGAGCATCTGTGAACTTGAGGGCGCTCTGTACCTCAGTGCGTTGGTCTGTGGCGTCGACAGAGGTGATGGACAACGCAAAAGTGACCTTACGCAGAAACTTAGGATAGGTCCGGTCCTCCTGGGGGTTGGTGAGGGCCGAGGAACTCTCTGTGGTGGGAGTGGTGAGGGAATCCCCAGTGTGTGATGATTCCTCCGTCTGTGATTGCTCCTCAATCCCTTCTTCCATAGGTTGCGTGGGAGTGGGTGATTGTGGAGTGGGAGTAGCAGACTTGGAGGGCAAGGGCTCCAATAGTTGATTAGAAGAGAGGGTGGGGAGGGTGGAGGCCCACTGCTGCAGCATCTTGGAGAGAAGCTTGAGGGTCTCCGGTGGGTTGGCAGGAATAGACGGTACCTGAGGAGGGGGGGGGGTTGCGGAGGCAGAGTAGTCAGTTCTTCAGTGCCCCCCTGTTGCTCTCTGTCTGTTCCCGGAGTGGAGGAAGGGGATGCAGGTAAATTGTCATCTCCGTAGGAATAGTGGCTGCTGATGTTGGAAGTGCTGCTGTGTCGCCGAGATCACTTCTGATGGCGATGGGCTGCATCTTTGGAGCAGTCTCTGTGGCGGCGGTGACGCGACACGTTGTTGTTGTTGTGCCCTGAGCTGCTCCGTCCATGCCGGCGTTCCCGTTCCCGGCGTCTCCTGCCTCAGCTGCGGCTCCGATGCTGTTCGGTGCCATGGGGTGTGTTCCAGTGGCCCGAAGTGCTGCGACGGTTCCGCTCCCTGTGGTGCTTGCCTTGGCTCTGACACCGATGCCTGCCCTCAGAGTCTCTGCGCCGGCGCCCAGGGCTGAGCCTGCTGTGTCTGTCTGATGCCCCTGTCAGGTGACTTGAAGCCGGAAGTCCAACTGAAGTCCCGGAAGTGGTGGCAGTCCCGGAAGTAATGGCGGCCACGGAGGTCGCATGGAGGGGCTCACACGTGGGCGGCGAAGAGCGTTTGTCACGGCGGGAGATGGAGGACTGACCAGGCATGTCTCCGGCCGGAGCAGCGGCAGGGGTAGTCGGGAGAGTTGGAGCCGCATCCGGAGACAACAGGGTTGCAGCGGGCATTGGAGATCCCGGAGCTGCAATGGGAGCAAGGAATTCAGAGAGAGCATTGCAGCGAGACTTCCTGGCCCTGGGAGACATACGGGCGCAGAGAGCGCAGTCTTCTACGGGGTACTCCTTACCTAGGCATCGGAGACAGGACTGATGAGCGTCGGAGTTGCTCATCTTCCTGGAGCACTTGGGGCACTTTTTAAAGCACGGTTTTGCAGTTAATTTCTTCATAGTTGTTTTGTATTTCTTCTTAAGAATTTCTTCTTAAAGTATTTCTTCTTAAGTATTCTTCCTAAGAAATTCTTGTTTAAAATTGATGGAGAGTGAGAGAGAGACATCTTGCTGGCAAGGCGGAAGACAAAGACTGGCTAGCTAGGGGCGGTCCTAGAGGTGGGGCTACTAGCCATGCTTAGAAGGCTAAAGCCTTCTGATCTACTGAGAGTACTTCCGTCTATGGCGCCGTCGGATGACGTCACCACTTGTGGCTGACTCATCCTGCTTGTCATAGTAACATAGTAAATGACAGCAGATAAAGACCAGCATGGTCCATCTAGTCTGCCCAGCAATATGGCAGGAGTAGGTGCACCCCTTCCCATGTCTTTTAGAGAGTAGGTGCACCCCTACCCATGTCTTTGCTTAGTGGTGCACGCACCAGGAGCAGGTGCACCCCTCCCCATGTCTTCAGCCCTCCCCATATCTTTGTTTCTTTGTTTAGGGGGGAACCCACTGCTCCTCCCCCCATCGCTCCATGTAGGACACCCCTATTTGTTGAGAAATTAGATGGTTCAGTTTATTTTGATTTAATCTTGTTGCTGTAAAGTGATCCACTGTGTCTGTCCCAGGCCACTTTGAATTCTGTCACTGTGTTTGCCCCCACCACCTCCATCGGGAGGGCATTCCAAGCATCCACTATCCTTTCAGTAAAAAAGTATTTCCTGACATTGCCTTTCAATTTACCACCTTGCAGCTTCATGTCATGCCCTCTAGTTTTACAGCTTCCCCGTCTCTGGAAGAGGTTTGTTTGTTCATTATTTCTCTTTAAGTATTTAAAGGTCTGAATCATATTTCCCCTATCCCTCCTCTCCTCCAAAGTGTACATAATTAGGTCTTCAAGTCTCTCCTCCTAAGGCTTCTGACGCAGGCTCCAAATCATTTTGGTCGCCTTCCTCTGAACAGCTTCCATTCTTTTTACATCCTTTGCAAGATACGGTCTCCAAAACTAAACACAGTATTCCAAGTGAGGCCTCACCAGAGACTTATACAGTGGCACTAGTACCCCTTCCTTTCTGCTGGTAATTCCTCTTCGAATGCAGCCCAACATCCTCCTGGCTTTTGCCACCGCCTTGTCTTACTGTTTTGCCACCTTGAGATTTACAGAAATAACCACACCGAGGTCTTTCTCCTGCTCCGTGCACAACAACCTCTCGCCCCCTATCACGTACATTTCCTTTGGATTTCTGCTACCCAAGTGCATGACACTGCACTTCTTCACATTAAATCTCAATTGCCAAGCATCAGACCATTCCTCCAGCTTTTGCAGATCCCTCCTCATGTTAAGTACTCCCTCAGGGGAGTCCACTCTGTTGCAAATTTTCGTGTCATCTGCAAAAAGACAGACTTTTCCATTCAGTCCTTCAGCAATATCACTCACAAATACATTGAACAGTGCCGGGCCCAGGACCGAACCCTGAGGCACCCCGCTAATCACCTTCCTTTCATCCGAGTGAGCTCCATGTACCTTCTGTCGTCTGTCAGTCAACCAATTTCTGATCCAGTTTACCACCTTGGGACCCATCCCCAAACTACAGAGTTTATTGATAAGCCTCCTATGAGGGACAGTATCAAAGGCTTTGCTGAAATCCAGGTAGATGACATCCATCGCATGTCCTTGATCCAGTTCTCTGGTCACCCAGTCAAAGAACTCAATCAGGTTTGTCTGGCAAGATCTTCCCTCGGTAAAACCATGTTGCCTCGGATCCAGTAACCCTCTGGTTTTGAGAAAGTTCACTATTTGCTCTTTCAGGAGCATCTCCATTACTTTTCCCGCCACTGAAATAAGGCTCACGGGCCTGTAGTTTGACACTTCTTCCCTGTCACCACTTTTGTCCTGGGAGAAAGATGTTTTCAGTTGAAACACGTCTTGACCCATATTCTGAAACCAGGTGGCCCTGCATGTACATGGCACTAAAATGGCGATCTCAGAATGTGGGCGGGAGAGGGCAGAACGGGAGCGTGGTCAGCTACGGAGACGTATAAAGCATATTCAGGAAAGGCTCATGTATGTAGTAAGAGTTTCCCAGAAACATCCATGTTATTCCTGCTGAAATGTGGTATAAAGCTAGGACTTAGAAATTATTCTGCAGTGCACTAGAATAGTTGTGGCAAGCATGTGCTGAACTAGTGTGACTGCAGTCTGGGAAAATACAAAATGCAGTCTTAAGGTACAGGAGCAGAGGTGAAGGAATGTTGTAAGGTAAGGAAACATTCATAAACACCCTTACAGACATATTACGAAGAGTAACAGTTTTTATTCAGGTTAAGCGCTTGTGCTAAAGGAGCCAATCTATGGGACCCAAACAAAACCTTCCTTTTTTCTTAAGCATCTGGTATAGCAATCCCCGGGTGGGCAGTAAGAGGACTGAGATCACAGGCAGCACATTAATGGGGGTCTTATGGATCCTACTGGATAGGACTGGTAGGGTATGTATTTTTATGAACTGTTGTACACCTCTGTGAATGCTTTAGCAAGGAGCAGTATGTAAGTGTTTTAAAACAAATAAATAAATAAAATGTGCCTGGCCCACTCTCGAACAAGAGCTTTCTCCAATGTTGTTCCAATTTTGTGAATTAAGATACCACTTGATATTAAATTGGAGAACATGCAGGCCATTTTAGAAACTTCACGCATGGAAGTAAAGCTATTTACACATGCAAACTGGCATGCATGTTAGAAGAGGCGGTATTTATAAGTGTATGCAGGTAGCACACAGTCATCTGAAAAGAACATTTTCTGGAAATGTTTTGGGCAGACCTTAAAAATTAATGTGCATTCTCTGCTTTGTAAAGGTAATACATGTAAGTTGAAAAAAATTCCCTGTCTGCATTTGCAGCTGCCTCCATGAGTAACTTTCAGCCAACAGCTGCTTATACGTGTACAGTAAGTGCTGAGAATTACATCTAGAAAGTCCCAAGTCATGCCACTGTCTTTTGAACATGTTGTTTTGTAAAATGGCTGTACGTGGCACCAAATACTACTACTACAACAGATCATTTATATATACACATATTTTCCCCCAACCTTATATGTATTTCACAAAAGGCTCTGTTTTCAGTGAGCCTTTCAGAAAATACATTGCAAATTTTGAAACTCTTGACTTGGATGTCTCTTTTCCAGCCTAGACACTCTATACAAAATCAGACTGTATGCCTGTTATGTTTAAGAGGAAACTTTAAGATCTGGCTGTTTGCTTTATAATGAGGAAGCCTGTGTGCAGTGAGGAACAACGAGGGCACTTTTTAGATTTTTTAATTCTGAATGCCTTCTATCTTCTGTAGAAGAAAAAAGGCAGTTGATAAAGTTAGAGCTGATAAATGTATGAAAAGGTGCTATTAAGGAGATGCAGGTGGAATTTTCTGTTTGGGCCTTAAGAGAGGCAATTTGAGGGGGAGGGGGGGGGGGTGGAGTGTGCCTGCATTAAATTCGCTCACAAGGTAGCTGCACCTCTGAATGTGACCCACATTAATCAGCTTATGTACTAAGGCTGGATTGTGCATCCAAGGTTAATGCTTAATGAATCATTAGAATACATCTAGATTTTAATAAGTTAATTTGTATGCATTACATGACCGCATAGGCTAATGGCAGGAAGGTAACCCTTTGGTACATAAACCCTTTAAGCATTGTAACACAGTCACTTCCTACTTTAGTCACTCAGAAAATAATGCGGCCTCAAAAATTAAAAAATTAAATCAAGTAGAAAGCTGCCATCTGTTGAAGTCTGGTGTTCTGTACTTGTCTTGGGCGCTGGTTCTGCACAGTGCTGCTAAACAGCAGGTGGAAAATGTTTCAGAAGTGTATTAGGCTACTGTTTATAAATTCCTTTTCTCTTTACTTACAGCCATGAACCTTGTGCCCAGGAAATAAACTACCATGATGCTAGTAGAAAATGAAACGCATGTTGACTAACCCCGTTGTTCCCATGGGCTCCACCACATAACTGTCTTATTTCTCTTTCACCATTATCTTTCATAATTTCTAAGTTTTCTGTCTATATTCATGATGTTTCCTTTCCGTCCCTCTTTCTTCACAGCCTTATACTATTACCTCTTCTTTACCCCTGTATTGTTTCCAGCTGCTTTCAGTTGTCACTCTTTTAGTCTAGTATTTGGCGTTTTCTCTTTTGATCTCTTTTGACTCACTGCCTGTAGAGTAAGCCGAGTCCTTGGCTCTTCAGTATCTCATCTGCTTTTGTACAATATACTTTACTTACCTGTAAAAACACCACACAGTACCTTACATATTTTCCCACTTTAAAGCACTAACATTTTAACTCACTTCCCCTTCCTGTAAAGTACATTGGAATTTCTGATACTCTGAAGAAGATAGCAATGTTTCTGTTAGCTTTTTATTGCCATAAAATATCATTTTTATTTGGGAACATGTTTAAAATCATGGAAAATATGAAGTTGTAATGCTTCCAGATATAGTAAGCAGCCAGGCATATCTTATTGTGTAATATTAGTACGTCTAGTTCATTTTTTCTTACATTTGAGCACTTGAGTGTCAACCACAGACACATACTTTTAGGATATGTCATACTGAAATGGAACAGTGTCAGTTAATTAAAATGCCGTCTATATGACTATTCATTCACAGATGCATGATGGTTTAAAATAACACACTGCATGCAAATATCTGTACTTGGGTCTGTTACTGGTTGTGTAAACTGTAAATTGGTATCCATATGTATTCTTATTTCTCTACACATCAATATTCCAGATTCCCCAAGCATAGCAATCTCAACTTCATTTGATCAAAAGGCACTTTTTTCCAAACATATTTCCACAATAATTGCAGTAACTCTAGAGTACTTTGATTCACTTATAAAAGTGCTATATTATAAATAAAAGGCCATCCTGCTTTACAATAAACAGACTAGGAGTCAACAAGTCTGTCTGCTCTACTTATTTCGAACTTTGCCCACTAAAGCATACCCTTTGCAATTTTTACCTTGGAGGACATGATTTTTATTTCCTTTGATTGGCATATTGATTTTCATTTTAGACTTTTAGAGCCTGATATTCAGTTGGGACACTCACCGTTTAAAGTTAAGCATCAGCATCAGCACTTAATATGTATATTCAGAAGCACTACCCATTTAAGTAGTGCCATTGAATATACTTATACATAGTGACTATGCTGTGCCCATCCGTTTAGATTTAGGCTATTTAGCAGGCCTAAATATCAGCACATAACTTAATTTGCACAAAATAGATAAGTGCCGGCTCTACTTTTGTTGTTCCCCAAAGCCGGCTCCTTATTATGTGGTTAAAATCTGACTATTTAGCAAGTTAAATGGTAAGATTTTACTCATACGACTGCTAAAAATACATGCATAAGTAAGTTAAGCTTCTGCCACCTGCTTTTAATATCGTCCTTAATAAATAGCATGTTTAAATATGGGCCATTGTATGAAATCTTGTAAAACATGCTACCCATCTACAACAAATACAAAATATCTAAAACCGAATCTAATCCATGAAAGCAGATTTTTAGATAGAACATGGAGAGAGAATTCCCACATCTAGAGGAACGTGGAAAATTCACTTAGCATTTTACCAAAGGCTCTGCCAAATGTTGAGCCTCTTGTAAAAGAGGTGCAGTTGCAAATGGGGGGAAAACATACAAATAACACCCACATATGTGTGGGAGCAGCTTCTTAAAAGTACCTCCAGTCTGCACAAACACCCTGAGTCAGCAATGCCATTTCCTCTCCCGATCACTTCCCCAACCTTGATCCCTCCCCAATGACCTCCAAGCCATCTGATTTCCTCCCCAAACCCCACCCTGACAGGTTATCCCACAAACACATCTAATTTCCCCCTAACCCATCCCCCCAAACATCCACTTACCCCCACAATCAATCATAAGAACATAAGATATGCCATACTGGGTCAGACCAAGATCCATCAAGCCCAGTATCCTGTTTCCAAAAGTGGCCAATCCAGGTCACAAGTACCTAGCAGTTTTCCCAAAAGACACAGGTTCCACAATGCTTGCATTGCAGCAAGCAGTGGATTTCCCGGGTTCCCTTTAATAATGTTTTATGGACCTTTCCTCCAGGAACTTCTCCAAACATTTTTTTAAACCCAGCTACATTAACAGCTTTTACTACATCCTCCAGTAACTAATTCCAGAGATTGATTGTGCATTGAGTGAAAAATATTTTCTTTTATTAGTCTTAATAGGTTACACTGTAGCTTAATTGCATGTCCCCTAGTCTTTCTATATTTTCATGGTGTAAACAATCGATCTACGTTTAGCTGTTCCACTCCATTCATTAATTTATAGACCTCTATCATATCTCCCCTCAGCCATCTCTTTTCCAGGTTGAAGAGCCACAACCTTTTTAGCCTTTCCTCATAGGGGTATCCTTCCATCCCCTTTACCATTTTGGTGGCTCTTCTCTGTACCTTTTCTAATAATGTTATATCCTTTTTAAGATACGGCGACCAGAACTGCACACAATATTCAAGAACATAAGAACATAAGATATGCCATACTGGGTCAGACCAAGGTCCATCAAGCCCAGTATTCTGTTTCCAACAGTGGCCAATCTAGGTCATATGTACCTAGCAGTTTCCCCAAGAGACACAAGTTCCACAATGCTTGTACTGGGTCAAGCATTGATATCTTCGGTCACTTCTTAATAATGGTTTATGGACCTTTCCTCCAGGAACTTGTCCAAACCTTATTTAAACCCAGCTACACTAACAGTCTTTACTACATCCTCCGGTAACAAATTCCAGAGTTTGATTACACGTTGAGTGAAAAAATATTTTCTTTTATTAGTCTTAAATAGTTTACCCTGTAGCTTCATTGCATGTCCCTTAGTCTTTCTATATTCTGATGACATAAACAATTGATCTACGCTTACCCGTTCCACTCCATTCATTAATTTATAGAACTCTATCATATCTCCCCTCAGCCGTCTCTTTTCCAGGTTAAAGAGCCCTAACCTTTTTAGCCTTTCTTCATAGGAGTATCCTTCCATCCCCTTTACCATTTTGGTGGCTCTTCTCTGTACCTTTTCTAAAATCGCTATATCCTTTTTAAGATACAGCGACCAGAATTGCACACAATATTCAAGGTGCGGTCTCACCATGGAACAATATAGAGGCATTATAATATCTTTTGTTTTATTTTCCATTCCTTTCCTTATCATACCTAGCATTCTATTTGCTCTCTTGGCCGCCGCTGAACACTGGGCCGAGGGTTTTAACATGGTATCCACAATGACGCCTAAATCTTTTTCCTGGGTGGTGGTTCCTAATGTGGAACCTTGCATCGTGTAACCATAGTTTGGGTTGTTCTTCCCTAGGTGCATAACCTTGCACTTGTCCACATTAAATTTCAGTGTCACGTCAGGACATGCTAGGGAGATAAAGTTCCTAGATGAAATAAATGACTGCTTCTTGGAGCAGCTGGTTTATGAACCGACCAGAGGGGAAGCCATATTAGACCTAGTCCTTAGTGGAACACCAGATCTAGTGCAAGAGATAAGGGTGTTGGGGCCACTTGGCAATAGTGATCATAACATGATCGCCTTTGATTTAATTAGTGGAGGAGGGATAGTAAGGAAATCCACAGTACTACCTTTTAACTTTCAAAAAGGAGACTATGATAAAATGAGGAAAACAGTTAAGAAAAAACTAAAAGGAGCAGTTGCGAAGGTTAAAGACGTACATCAAGCTTGGGTGTTGTTGAAAAATACTATCTTGGAAGCCCAGACCAGCTGTATTCCACGCTTTAAGAAAAGTGGAAGGAAGTCCAAAAAACTGCCAGCATGGTTTAAAGGTGAGGTCAGAGAGGCTGTTGCCAAAAAAGCATCTTTCAGGAAATGGAAAGAAGAGCCAAACGACGAAACCTGGAAACAGCACAAGCACTGGCAAGTCAAATGCAAGGCATTGATAAGGCAGGCAAAGGGAGAATTTGAGAAGAAGCTTGCTGCGGAAGCAAAAACGCGAAATAAAGACCTTTTCAAGTACATTCGTAGCAAAAAACCTGTGAGAGAGTCAGTTGGTCCATTCGATGATAAAGGGGTTAAAGGAGCACTAAGAGGCGACAAGGCGATAGCCGAGAGACTGAATGAATTCTTTGCTTCGGTCTTTACTGAGGAAGATGTAGGGATGTTACCCATGACTGAAGTGGTATTTAAAGGTGCGGAAGAATTGAAGGAAATATCGATACATCGGGAAGATGTCTTACAACTATTAGATAAACTGAAGAGTAGCAAATCACCTGGGCCGGATGGTATACATCCAAGGGTGTTGAAAGAACTGAAATATGAGATTGCAGAACTGCTTTCAGTAATCTGTGAACTATCATTAAAATCATCTCTAATACCTGAAGATTGGAGGATCGCCAATGTAACACCAATTTTTAAAAAGGGTTCCAGGGGTGATCCGGGAAACTACAGACCGGTGAGCCTGACATCAGTACCGGGAACAATGGTAGAAACCATCATAAAGAATAAAATTACTCAACATGTAGATAGTCACAACCTAATGGGAGACAGCCAACATGGCTTTAGACAAGGAAGATCTTGTCTTACTAATCTGTTATGTTTTTTTGAAGGAGTGAATAAACAGGTGGACAAAGGTGAGTCGGTTGATATTGTGTATCTGGACTTTCAGAAAGCCTTTGACAAGGTCCCTCATCAGAGACTTTTGGCAAAACAAGTATTATATTAGCGCCACTGTATGCACCAAAGCCCACATCCACTCTTTCAATCATCAGAGGCAAGCTGACCATTCTATAGTTGCATTCAAACCCATAGGATCAACTGAGTCTAAATTAAATATCCACTATTGTTCTCTAATGATCAGCGCCTGCTCTTGCGATTTACCAAACATACCAATTTCTACTTAATCAACACACCAACATTGCAGCTATTCAAAAATATGTCCCTCAGCCATACAATGTTGTATCAAAGGGGCCTCCTTCATTTTACACTTTAATCTACTTCTATGTTCTCGCATCCTAACTTTAAACGGGTGAGTAGTCTGTCCTACATACAACAATTCGCATGGGCACTTAATTACATAAACCACATTCGATGACTCACATGTGGTATTGTGTCTTAACTTGTAGACTATCCCTTTATGTGCAAAACATACTATCTCCATAGTTATATCGCAAATTGTGCATGCTCCACACTTTTTATGCCCTATCAGATTCCCTGCCATTCCCCTGGGGGTCACTGATCGTAATATGGCTGGACTAAGCCATTCCTTTAAATTCCTATTCCTACACCATATGCAGCATAGCCGTTTATCGGTCAAACCCAGCACTACACGTAAAATATTACTGTGTTTTCTCAACACCTTTTGTATCCCGAAGCTCAATGGGGAATACGCAGTGATTAAATTAATTTGATCAGAATCAATTTCTTTCGAGGTCCCAACAACAAATCCCTATTGTTATAAAGCACTCGTGTATACGCTCGATGGATAACCCTCTGAGGATAACCCCTGTCTCTAAAATTACTGGCTAATCCTTTTGACAAAGCTTTAAACTCCTGCTTATCCGAACAATTGCGTCTATACCGCAAAAATTGGGACAGTGGAAGGCTTGCCTTTAATTGTGAGGGATGTGCACTATCAAAATGTAAAAAAGTATTCCGATCTGTATTTTTTTGAGGTTGAATAATTTATTTATTTCTCTTATATACTGCGCTATTCAATATCAGTGCGGTTTACATGGAACATCAAGGTATTTTATGGTGGGGGATTATACCATAATTACAAATAACAGGGATCTCAACTTGGATAACCATATTAACTATTTACACATATATTTACAGGGAACATGGGCTATGGAGGGTTAAGTGGCTTGCCCAAGACCACAAGGAGCACCTGTGGGACTAGAAACCCCAGTCCTTCCAGCCCAAGGTTGCTGTCCTCTAGTGGGATTTGAACCCCTGACCTTCCAGCCTGAAGTACCTTGCCCCAACCACTAGGCCACTCCTCCACTGGAATGGAGGTATGGATTGTCTAATAAGAGGGAGAAAGTAGGGCTTTAAATTGGCTGGTGAAGTCAATAACCCGCATGCGCGGCGTTTTCTACTTGGGTGAACATTTTTTTTTTTTAAATTTATTTATTTATTGAAATTTTTAACAAAACCAGCAAGAAATTACAACATTCCTTACAGAGAAAACAGAGTATATATGAATATCATTCAGAAAAAAAACATATAGGAAAACAACAAGAAATATGCTCCATTATAATCCAAATTAAGGAGGGGGGAAGAAAGAAAACATCTAACCAAAGCAGAGACTTTGGAAAAGTACAATTTAGAAAATTCCAAAGATATCAGTAACTGCGGGAGACCCAGGATACTTTAACCATAAACGAGGATATACACGATGTTACAAATTACTCAGGTGCAATTATAGGCATATTATTAACAGGAAGTCTGGCATTAATGAAAACATTCAAATCGCTTGGATCAGAGAAAACATATTTAAGATCTTCAATAATAACCAAGCACCTGCATGGAAATCTAAGGAAGAAAGATCCGCCAATTTTCAAAACCCCCTCCTTATATAGCAAAAATTGCTTTCTCCTCCTCTGAGTTTCCTTAACCAAGTCAGGAAACATTGATATTTTACAGCCCAAAAAAGTTTGCAATCTTTTTTTAAAGAAAACCTTGAGAAGCCAATCTTTATCTGTTACAAGAGCACATTGAACCATTAAGGTCGAAGGAGTAGGTACAGAACATTCACCCCCAGAGTCTGCGAGCAGGCCAGACACATCCAGAACGTTAAAGTTCACTGTAGACACTGCCACAGGGGCCTCAGAACTCTTCTTTCCTCGAGGTAGATAATAAACCTTGCTTAAGGGTGGAATTAATTCAGCTGGAATTTTCAAAATCTCCAGCATATAACGCTTAAACATGTCAACAGCTGCAACACCAGGGAGACATGGGAAATTCAAGACTCGAAGATTTACTGCCCTGGAAGCGTTTTCCAACACCTCCAGTTTATATCTTAAAATCCCATTTTCTTTAGTTAATGCAGCATGCATGTCTGTAACATTCTCCAACTGAGACCCAAAATTTTTGCTCTGTTCCTTTATTTGTGTATGCATAGACATTGCCATCTCAATATTTTCAGCGTTTTTCTGGATGTTAGCACAATTCTCCTGGACCCGGGATGCAACTAGTGTAGATTGTGAATACAGCGTAGTAGAGAGAACAGAGATCGCCTCCCAAATAGACTCTAAAGTAAATACCTTAGGACGGACCAAAGGAGGGAAATCCAACACCAAAGGAGTTGAGACCAATTGAGGGAAGGAACTCCCCAACAAAGAAGATTGCACCGGAGTTGTCCCAGCCAGAGTCACCCAAAGCCTCCCCGAGACTATCGGGGGTCAGAGAGACCGATCGCTCAGCCAACACCCTCTCTACAGTCGGCGCCACCACTTGGGAGGTAGTCGACGCTGTAGACGCTGGAGACCGATCCAAAGCAGCTGGGCGTGGCGGGGGAGTCCTCGATGCAGGAGAGAGAGATGTTTCCACATCCGACGGAGACGCCTGTGTCTCTGCATTAGGCGTTACCAAGCCAGCTCGAATCTCCTGGATTCTATCCTGGGGTAATGTAACAAAACGGTCCATAGGACCAGAAGTGGATACTGGGGCAGCAGAGGGAACAGCCCGCGGTTTCCCCTTTCTCTTAGGCATTAAAGCAGTCAGAAACACACCGCAGCCATCTTGAAAGAAACTCCTCCCCCCTTGGGTGAACATTTTGAAATTGTTTTTATGTTCAGAAGGGCGCGGAGTTTTGGTTTATGAATACGTGTGCAGCATCGATTTGATTGGTGAGTTATGAATAAGGCTGTATTATGACGAAAAATGATTTTATAGGAACGTTTAGTGTTAAAATAGTTGTTGATGTGTTTTCTTTTTAGAGTAACTGAAAGGAGAAAAAATCCCCTGATGAACTATACTTCAGTGAAACGCAAAGGCGCCTAAATAATGGCGTTGGGATTTTAGAAACGGAATGGCTCATGAGGAGTTAAAAGTAAAAATGGAGTGAAGTTAAGTACTCCCTTTGGGGTTCCGGGGTTAAAAATGTTAAAAAAAATTAAAAGAATTAAAAAAAAAAAAATTATTACAAGGTTGATTAGAATATGAAAATTAAAGTTCATGTATTATGGAAGGTCATTGATGTCAACAAGCACATAAGTAAGAAGTATGATATGTCTAAACTGTAGTGCTATAGGTTGTCTGAGACCTTAGTAAATTGGAATACATGTAACAACGAATGATTGAACTAAACTTATGAGATACGTAGAGCGAAGTTGTATAGCCTTAAGGTAATCGCTCAAAGAAGTGACCAAGAGTGTTCTCTTGACTATCTGCATCAATGTTCTTCAGCATTGGTATCAATGCAGTGGCATCCTTTGCATGCACTAAGCAAGACTTAGGGGTATGTTTGCAAAGCAGCGGTAGCGGTCTCTGTGCGATATCAGAGCTGCAGCCCCATTGAATTTAATGGGGCCATAGCTCCGATATTGCATGGAAGCCACTACCACTGCTTATTAGTCATATTCCTTAGACTTACAAGTTGACTGAATGATGCTTACTTGATGTCAATTCATAGCCAGGATCCAGTGCAGCTTTGGGGCTCGGAGTTTGATGCCATTAATTGCTATGGGCCTGGATTGAACTTAGGGGAACCAAGGAGCCTCTCCATATGCTCTTGTTCACTTTAAACATCCCTAACTTAAATCTGCTGGCAGGTGGATCAGCTAGGGATATGTATCTACGTCCCAGGAGTTGAAGGCACACACTATGGGGATAATTTTATGTCATTTCTAACTTTATGTACATGTTTGTACACATAAATCTAGGTAGTTTCATCACATACATGTGTAAATAGTCATTTACATGCATATTTGACACAGTCACTATTCTGAAAGTATGTGTGTTGGGCCAATCGCATGTACTTTCACTGTGGACTAGGGGTGGGGTTTGGATGGAGTTTCAGCAGGATGCAAAGTTAGAATACTATAATTTACGTGTGTTCTTAAAAGATCAAAGTGCAGGAATTTATACCAGCCACAGGGCTGGCTTGGGTGCTCATAGCTTAAATTAGTGTGTGTTTTCAACAGCTTACCCCCTTATAAAATTACCCTCTACTAGCGTTGGCATCTGACATAGTGCTGCCATACTCGGTGTACTTCTGGAAGCCACAGAACTACTTCACTCCCTGTGCCATTAAGCAAAAAATAACTGCATTGAAATCAGATGATACTGAAAATAGGGACAGCTAGTACCACTTTATGCAGCAATACCTGTGCAGGCTGTGGCTGCACAAAAAATCAAGACAACACAGATTTCTTAAGGAGAGTGGAGCATTGACTATTTCTGGCTCGAGCGTATGCCTGTGAAATAGATTCCTTGGGATATCCCCTGGAAGAGAAAATCTGTTCTGTGGGATATGTTTACTAAGGAGCATTAAGGGAGCAAAGGCACTTTTAATGGGCATTATCAGCACCCATGAGTGTTTAACGCTGCAGAAAGCACCAATAACACTGGATTAACATGCAGAAACTGGTCCCCTAGCATTAAGGTAAAAAGAGGTGGAGTATGGGTGTTAATGGGGAGGAGGCTGGGCGGGGATAAAGTGTGCTCTTTTAACGCCGGTTCGTGTTACCTTGTATTAGCTCTCCCAGTGCTGGAAACCCTAATGCCATCTGAAAGCTCATGGTAAGGGCTATTTCCGAGGGGAGAGAGTCTATTTTAATGCATGCAATGTGCTCCACCCACCATAGTTCTCAAATTAATGATAGTAGTGTTCCATTGGCAGCAACAGCGTGGTGCCTCATTAATAAAGGGCACTATGTTGTTTGTGCCAAATTGGTAAAGGGGGTGTCACGTGGGTGATGCAGTGGGGCTGGCTTGTCCACTAGGCTGACACGGCTGTTGCCTAAGCGGTACATCTGTGATGTCCGGTATGATTCTACTGTGACAGTGCAGCACACATATATGCTGCTGCATTCAAAAAGTAGTTGCACCACCCCCACTGCCACCATGCTGCCATGTCAGCATTGTGTGAGGGTGGGGGTGGCAGTCGCAGCAGCTGTGGCCTGCTGTAGATGAAATCTGTGTCCTAACCCTGTGGGTCAGATGCAGGGCTGGCCCATCCATTGAGTGAGAATGGTTTTTGCACAGAGTCCCGCTTTTCAGGGGGCCCCGCGCAAAGAACATTCTGCATTAAAAGTAAAATTAAAAAACAAAAAGCTGGCTGCTGCTGCTGCCGCCACAGTAGCAGCAGAATCGAGTGTCCCGCGCCCCCCCCTGCCCGGCAGAGCCCTCCCTCCCTGCATCAGCCCCTCTCCGCGCCGGCTTTCAGAGCTGCGAAGGGAGAGGGACTGATGCTGCAGGGAGGGCTCTGCCGGGCAGGAGGGCCGTGGGACACACGATTCTGCTGCTGCTACGGCAGCAGCCAGCTTTTTTTTTTTTAATTTTCCCTGGGCTGATTGGGGGAGGGGGGGTTAGGACTGGTAATGGGCTATGGGGGGGGGCTAAGACTGAAAATGGGGTGATGGGGGGTTAGGACTGCAAGTGGGCTGATGGGGGGTTAGGACAGGTAATGGGCTGATGGGGGGGGATAGGACTTGAGGTGGGCTGGACTAAGACTGGAAATGGGCCGATGGGGTTAGGACTGGAAGTGGGCTGATGGGGGGCTTAGGACTGGTAATAGGCTATGGGGGGATAGGACTGCTAATGGGTTGGGGGGGGTTGCTAGGACTGGAAATGGGCTGAGTGGAAGGGGAGGCTTGAACTGCAAATAGCTGATGGGGACGGGGGCTTGGAATGGAAATGGGCTGAGTGGAAGGGGGGCTTGAACTGCAAATAGCTGATGGGGACGGGGGCTTGGAATGGAAATGGGCTGTGAGGGGAGGGAGCTAGGACTGGAAATGGGCTGAGTGGGGGGGGGGAGGTAGGACAGGAAATGGGCTGATGGAGGGGCTAGGATAGGACTGGAAATGGGCTGTTGGGAGGAGCTAAGATTGGAAATGGGCTGTGGTGGGGGCTTGGATTGAAGTGGACTCATGGAGGGGCTAGAGCTGGAAGTAGGCTCATGGGGGGCTTGGAATGGAAATGGGCTGAGTGGAGGGGAGCTAGGATTTGACATGGGCTGATGGTGGGGCTAGGAAAGGACTAGAAATGGGCTGATGGAGGGGGGGGCTGGGATTGGAAATGAGCTGATGGAGGGACTCGGATAGGACTGGAAATGGATGGGGGAGCTAAGACTGAAAATGGGCTGATGGGGGCCTAGGACTGGAAATGGGCTGATGCGGGGACTAGAAGGGAGCGGATGCTGGGTGGGCCTGGAACTAGAAGGGAGCTAATGTTGGGGGAGGATTAGAATGGGATGGGGCTGCGGCTGGGAGAGTGAAATGGAGAGGGGAAAATATTTTGTGTGGGAGGGAAGAAAAATCTACAATTGACCTGGTATTGGGAGAGTAAGTAGGGATTGAGGATGGAGGGGTAAAATTTGAGTGGATGAAATAGGAATGAGGAAAGAATAAAAGGAGAAAGATTAGTATGTTAAAGCAGATGTAGAGAGAGAATGGAAAAAAACTAGAAGAGAGAAGAAAGGACAAATGAACAGCAGACGATGGAGAGTTAGCAGAAGACACGAAGAAACCAGAAGAAAGTGGCTGGAGCAATTGCAACTGAAAAAAAATGCACAAAAGGTAGAAAGATATCTCTTTATTTTGAATTTATTAACTGGGATATGTCAGCTCTGGGAAATGTGCATCATTAACATCTGCACTTTGTTTAGTACAAGAGGAAATTAATTTATAGTTTTATTTCTACAGTGTTGTTGTACATTCTAAGTTTGGCTTTTGGGGTTTCCTGTTTAATTATTGTCTTACTGTTTCTAAATTGTGATTCCTCGTTTGTTGATGGTCTATGTTCTGCATGTGTAACTGAGCTGAGGTATTCTGTTTATGTAATTTCTATTTGACATTGCCACTTGTTCTCTTTCCCCAGTAGGTCATGTATTGTTATTCTCTGAAATGTATTGGTTTAATATTTGCAGTGTTGCCTTTTGATAGATAGGGTCTGGTGCTTTGTGAGTCCTGGTAGTGCTGTTATGATACAGCAGGTTTGCTATGGGTTCTAAATGGGCAGTGTTTGTAGTAGTTCCCAATGTGCCTGGCGGTTGGCACTGGATTATAGTAATGTAGAAATCTTTTAGTCTTTCTTTATCCATACACTCATTAAGAGGCATGTTTACTAAAAGTTAGTGTATGGTAACATTACACAAATATTTATGCAAATGAGGCCCCACACCGAGTCTCCGCACATGGCCCCACCCCCCCCCCTTGGGCCGCCACTGGTCAAATGCAACATTGCAGTTGCCACTGTCAGTTTGATATATCAAAAGGATACCATAACACCCTCCGTTAGATTTATCTTTTTTTGTCAGACATAGATCGTGAAGGGAAGGAAAAACAAGGCTCCCCCAAACCACAATACATGTCCCTTTTATTCAGGTAGTGTCTCTAAAAAACAGATTGTAGAAATCCACCCAAAAGTGTGCAATCTGTAAACTACATATAACACTTATCTGGTCATATGCGCGACGTGCACGTTTCGGGGAAGAACCCCTGTTTCAAGCGCTGCCAACACCGTGCTAATAGAACCAAGTCCTTTATTTAACTAGCAAAAAAACGCCGAACACTTGGCTATTCAAAGAGGATACCTATTCAAGATTGGCTAACCGTAAACTGCCCATCAACCTAAACTACCAATCATAGGAAGGAAATACCCACAAGTCAGGGAATCCCTTGCCATAAAAGGTGTATGTGTCAGCCTACTCCCAACCAATCAATCTCGCGATTCAGTCCTGTAGGTGAAACAGTACGCAACAAAAAGATCCAATGTTATTCAGATCTACGTAGATTAACCAGGCGATTACCTCCCCTTGGGTCCTCTGGGACATGGTCAATAATAGTCCACTTTAATTGCATGAAATCATGTTGCAATTCTAAGCAGTGTTGAACCATCGGAGCCATCATAATGGACTGTCGGAAGCGTGAAGCATGTTCGCTTAACCGAATCTTGATTTTTCTTGTAGTACTACCCACATATCTCAATGGGCAACCACATTCCAGAAAATAAACCACATGAGTGGAGTTGCATGTGGTATGCCACCTCCGATGAAAAACCCGATTTGTATTTAAATCAGTCCAAGACGATCCCGACATTGTAGTTTCACAAAAGATGCATTTATCACAAGGCTTATGAATCCCGGTGTTGCGCTGGGGTTGAACAGGTCGGTCTTGCAACACAGCAGAACGGACCAGTTTGTCTCATAGATTTGCGCCCCGAGAATAAGCTATTCTCAATGGCTTGTTAAAACATGTGTGTAAAGATAGTAATGGCCAGTATTTTTTCAAAATGTGGTTTCTTGAGTTTGAATCTGGTCAATCTGAGGAAAAATCGGATGATATGGTTACGGGGGTTCTTCCGTACATGTCCAACTCTTATGCGATTGTAGCCCATTGAAAAGGGTTGGACATGTTCACCATACAGATGTATGACACATGAATGGAATATTTCATTATAACTGTGACAGAACATCTTCAGCTCCATCACATATATGCAGTACATGCAGGTACATCCCACTGCACATGCAGGGATCATCACACATCCTTACTTGCTCCATATGACCAATATGAGAGACACTTGTCCAGTTGTTATGTGCACGTGTCAGGAAGATTGTATGGTGGTTAGACAAGCTGAGACAGCAGTCGCACCAAATAGCTGGTATTGGAACTTCCCTGTGGCACAGTTACTATTTTTTCACACATACTACAACTGCATTTGTGCGGTCACATCAGGTACATCAGGGCAGCAAGGCCATACCACACTCTCATCTAACGCCATCCATCCTTCAGCCCATCCATCAGCATATGCCCCTTATGTACAGTCATGTATTCTCCTGCCAGCTGCTACACCATAGTCCACACAGGAACATTTTAATCATTAGGCTGTATCCCTCACACCTCTCCTGCTCAGTCATCCCTTTCATGCCCACATTGTGGCGATGCTGGCTTTGCCAGGGAACACTTCTTACCAATCCTATGCCACACACTGACATTACAGCAGATTACGTGGGAACCCCTCATTGATACAGTACAGATGCCTCCCACATGCTCATCCCACTTACTGACGAACAAGTAGGATACATTTGGATCTGACTTGTCCATCAGCTCTTATCTTTCCTTCCATCCATCACCTAAAATGTGACTTTCACAAGGGCTCCCTTATCCTGTGTTAAGGTGACTGCCATTTTTGGGCATTAAGGTGCATGCTCGGCACCTTAATGCCTGGTGTCCTGTTATTGCCCGATGAATGGAGCCAAGTGCCCTTAGCACCGGAACACCTACTCCCCACCCCGGCCTTTACCGCACAATAACACCCTTACCATTGCCTTTAACGCTTGCTAACCGGTGCGCCCTTAACGCTCTTTAGTAAACATACCCTTGTATGTTTGGTTATTTTTATTGGTCTTCTTTGGTACATTTTGTTCACGTGGGGAGTACCCAATAAAAAGATATTTTATATAGACAGTTTCTGGATTTCCATGTTGTTTTTTGGCAGCCTGGGTTGCCTGCCCTTGCCAGGAGGTGAGTGAAAGAGTTTTTGTGCCACCTCCAAGGACCCTTTATCTGTATGATGGGGAGGAGAGTGGTGTAAGAGTGAGAAGTTTGCCTGGAGCCACCTACAAATCTTTTGTTTGTCTGGTCTCTGGGGTTGCCATCAGCCCACCAAGCACAAGACCCATTACACAATTTTAGAAAAGGTGCTAATTATACATACATATGACAGCACATTGAAATTTCAAGGAGACATGTTCTGTGTGATCTATCACAGCAAACATACATTGCGTATATACTATACAGGGACATTTTTTACCTGCTGGTATTTACATGAATATGTATAAACCCAGGAAGAGCTGCGCAAGGCAGGAAGGTCACTGGCACCAACTGCACTTGAATCCCTGGCTCCATCTCCCACTGATTTAAACAAATTCATGTGGGATTATGCAATTACGAATATGCTTATTATTTATGCATAAAATTATGCAATTATATAATTGCATAATTCCCCAAGATTGCTTTTTCATATTGACTGTTTTAATATGCTTTTTTGGAGCGCTCACCTAAAATGATGCTTGCTACTTTGCAGCTCTGGCAGGACACAACTGCAAAGGTGATCTGTCATGGTAAGAGGGGACAGGGCTACACCTTTCTTGGTTAGGTTGCATTGATTGTCTGTTGATTTGAGGGTGACTTTTAAATTATTGATTTTTGTTGTTAAATTTTTGCATATATAGGTCCTAAATATTTACCTGAGTTTGCGGTTCAGTAGCGACCAGCCCAAGCCTTACATTCACAATCTGATTTAACTTTATGCATGCCATCCACTTGGTAACCAAAAGACCAGGGTTTGATTCCCACTAGCACTCCTTGTGGCCTTGGGCAACCCTCCATTGCTTCAGAAGAAAGGCCTGGTAATCTACTTCCAGTTACCCTGCCAAGAAAATCCAGATGCTGCTGGGTCACCAGGAGTCAGCATTGACTCGAAGGCACACATTGCACTGCATTCCATCCACTTAAAAATTTGTGGTTGGTCTCCACTAGAAAACGTATAATCTCTGGTGCTGCTCCTCTGATTCTGAATAGACCTCCCACTGAGATTAAGCTAGAAAACAAGTTGAAAAGTGCATATGTATAATGTGACAAAAAGGCACCTTTCTCCTTTCCTGTATTTGCATGCTCGGGCATGGTTGTGTGGGAGATTTGGTTGAAACAGTCACGGTAAAGTGAGACTCAGGAAGGCAGCAGGGCGCGGGCATATGTGTATGTGAGTCAGTGCTATGATGTGCATATTTATTACCATGGGGAGAGTTTAGCTGCTTAGCTATGAAGATGCAAGGTTGGAATGTCAGAGAATGGGAGAATGTGTGTGTGTGGGAGGCAGAGGTGTGTATATTAGAGGATGGAACTGGGGTAGGAGAGGTTGTCAGTACTGAGGTATGTTTGTCGAGGGGATTGACAGGGTGGGAGGAGTATGCATCTGTATGTGCATGTGTGGTAAGGGCTGCATGTGCATGTGTTGGATTGCATGCATGTGCATGGTTGTGAGGGTTTTAGCAAGTTGCATGTGTCAGGAGACTCTGTGTGCGTGTACATTGTGTGTGGCTGTAGTATGTAGGTTCCTCTCTCCTATGCATTATTACCCCTCCCTGCCCATTATGGTTTATGGTTTATTAAAAGCTTGATATACCGCTTCTCAAACATTGAAGCAGTGTACAATAAAATCAATAAACAGCAGTAGAAAGGGAACTCCATCAATTAATAGGAAAAAGGAGGAGGGACTAAATCATCAGCAAAGAAAAGGAAAGGAAGGGAAGGGGAGAGCACTCTCCCTCCTTCCTTTCCATCCAGCCATGCACTCCCCTCCTCCCACCCAACTTTACTATCTCTCTCCCTTCCCTGCCTTTCATGTCTTCTCTTCCACCTCTTTTTGGTTTCTCCTCCAACCCCTGCCCCTCCCCTTATGCTCTGCTCCCTTCTGTTCTCCTTCAACTCTGCCCTTTCTCTTATGCTCTGCCCAGTCTCCTCTTTAACCCCACCCCTTCCGTCAAGCCCTGGCTACTTCTCATCCTCTCTAACTGCACCCCTTACCTTGATGCATCTCCCCTTCTTTTCTTTCCAGCTGTCTGCTCTCTTATTGTGGCCTTAAAATTCTGGTAGGACTCTGGGACTCCCCTGATATTTTAAGACCATAGTTCATGTCTTTTTGTTTATGGGTCCCTGTCAGCTGAAAACTTGTCTTCTTGTGCAGTGGTGGCACTGATCTTTCTAGCTGCCAGCGGGGTATGGGGTCTCCGCTGGCAGACACTTCACATTTTAGCCATAATAGCAGCCTTGGGTCCTTCTTGCCTTTATTGGAACACAAAGGTTTGTTTGCTCAAGTGTAAACAACCCATGCATACAGCCAGACAACTTCAGAAACAGACTGAACCCTCAACAATAGATGCTATCTCTTAGGTGAAATGCACCTAATAATTATTATTTAGGAAGAAAACCTACTTATTTGAGAAATTTATACACTGGTTATAACTTTGTTCATTACTGAGTAGGTAAAATTCTGTCATATGAAACTATTTAAAGCTTTTATATTTTGTTTGCTGTTTTACAAATTGAATCTTAGTTTTTGCATAATCTTTAGTAAACATGCCCCAAAATTAACACGCATTAAGTATACTTTCATTAAGTAAACATTAATTTCTATGGGCAATTGCAGCACTTAATGTGCATTAAATTTCATTAACATGTGTTAATCTTTAGTAAACATGTCCCTTTAGTATTGGTTTCTATATGGATTTCTGCTATTATGTTTCATAGTTCGTCACTTTTTTTATATTTGATTTTTTATTTTATTACAATGTTTTCTAGTTTTATATAATTATTGATTTGTTTAGGATTTATAACCCTGTTAGTACAGAGTAAGATATAAATATTGAATTATAATTAAATTCAATTAAAAATAACATAGTAGTATAATTTTAAATGGGAGTTCTTGAACATCCATTTATGAGAAAAATGTCACTCTAACTCCTTCAAATATATATATAAAACAGGGACAAACAAGTTCAGGCCTCAAGGGCTGCACACAGGTTTCCAGGATATCCCTAATTAATATGCATGAGAGATTTTCATACATACTTGTACTACCTCAGTTTTATGCAAATCTGTCTTATCCATATTCATTAGGGATATACTGAAAAGCTGCCCCGTTGGTGGCCCTCAAGGACTGTACCTTGTGCACTTCTGGCAGGGCTGGTATGCTAACTAGATGGACTAGGTGGCTGCTTGGGGTGGCAGGCTCTGATGGGTGGCACAGCATCGTGACCCCTTCACAGTCTTTCAAAGCAGTGACTTTGTGCCATTGCTTCAGCACCCATGGCGGGTCTCAAAGCACCTACGCGTATGCATGCATTCATGACCTGCCACTCCAACCTCCTCTGACAGGGGGCACACAGCTATTACTTTGAGAAATCATGGAGGGGTTGTGGCACCACCTCTTCCAAGGTGGGATAATGGATGCTGGGGGAGCGGCAGCACCACGGGTGGGCCTGCCTAGGATGGCATAACTCCTTGGGCCAGCCCTGACTCCTGGTATAAAAAAATGGTAAAAAGCTAAAAGCAATGCAAGGCATCACTTATGATGGCTTGCTGCTGTTTATAGGAGGCAAGGGTTAACCTGGGCCTTGTTTGTCTCCTTCATCTGGCTGGTCTGCACGCGTGTGGGAGAAGCTGAGTTGCTGCTGGTGTAGGTTTGAGGATGAAAATTCACTGTATAAATGCACCTACCTAAAGTGGTTGAAAACCATAGAAGAGAAACCTAGACTGGCCAGACTGGATGGACCAACTGCTCTTCTTCTGCCATCATTTACTATGCTAACTCTGCAGGAAAACAGGGGGTTGCTGTAAGTTTCCCTTTATGGAAAGAGTGGGAAAAAAAGAAATAGATAGAAAGCAGAAACCCTTGATTTTTTTCACTTTGTTGTTAGCTGTGGAAATGCCGCAAGAGGCAGATACTCCGAATAATGGATTGAAACATGAAGGATAATGAGTTTTATGGAAAGCAGTAGCAGCAGCTAAAGAGGGAGCTGAGCTGTGAAAAATTAATGTGGCACCAGGACAGAAAAACAAGCATCCACAGATATGGCTGGATGGCTGCTGCACTTAGTATTTCAGAAATAAACAAAACAAAGTTTTCTAGTACTGGAAAATGGATGCTAACAACTTTCAAGCTAATATTTCATTCTGTGCTGTTTTGCACTGATTTTCCAAACTAAATGCCCTGCACCTCTTTTAATTAGTGGCATGAAGTTTAATTCAGTTTCATTTTATTCATCTGAAATATAGACAAATAGTATCACATTGGGCTAGACTACATCCTATCTAGTGCCATTGCCCAGAGTTGCCAGGTGTCCCAATTTTTAAAAAGAGACTTTTGAACATTTCTTTTTCTGTTCTGTGGTCACAACGGGCCAGGAGCAGGACCTCAGAAAACCCACAAATAAGAACAGAAGCGATGGGGATCTCAAACAATTTCCAGAAGACTTTGTTCAGGAAGAACTAGCTAAACTAAAAGTAGACAAAGGGATGGGACCAGATGGGATACATCTGAAAATACTGAAGGAATTGGGGATATTCTAGCAACTCCACTGACTGAACTTTTCAATGCCTCTTTGGAGTCGGGAGTGCTGCCAGAGGATTGGCGAGAGGCACATGTGGTCCCTTTACACAAAAGCGGAAGTAAGGATGTGATTGAAAACTACAGGCTGGTTAGTTTAACCTCTATGGTGAGTAAATTATTGGAAATGCTGCTGAAAGAGAGAATAATGAGGTTTCTGGAGTCCAATGGATTACAGGATCGGAGGCAGCTGGATTCACCAGAGGCAGGTCTTCTCACACAAATCTGATTGATTTCTTTGACTAGGTTACCAGGGAGTTGGACCGAGGGAGAGCCCTAGATGTGGTATACTTGGATTTCAGTAAAGCTTTTGACACCATTCCACACAGGCGACTTATCAACAAACTGAGCACCCTAGGGACAGACCCTAAAGTTACTGATTGGGTTAGAAATTGGTTGAGGGGGAGGCGACAAAGGGTACAGGTAAATGGAGCTCACTCTGAAGAGGAGGTGGTTACCATTGGTGTTCCCTAGGGATCTGTCCTTGGTCCAATTCTTTTTAACATCTTTGTTAGTGATATTGCAGAAGGGTTGTCAGGTAAGGTGTGCCTCTTTGAAGATGATACCAAAATCTGCAATAGAGTAGACATCCAGGAAGGAACAGATAACATGAGGAGGGATCTAGCTAAGCTTGAAGAATGGTCTAGAATTTAACAGTTGAGATTTAATGCTAAAAAATGCAGGGTCATGCATTTGGGCTGTCAAAATCCATTGGAGTGGGGGGAAGTACTTCTTTCCACAAAAGAAGAGCGGGACCTGGGCATGATTGTGTCTGATGATCTTAAAGTAGCTAAACAGGTAGGAAAAGGCAACAGTGAAAGCTAGAAGGATGCTTGGGTGCCTAGGTAGAGGAATGGCCAACAGAAAAAAAGGAGGTGATAGTGCTTCTGTATAAGTCTTTGTTGCGACCTCATTTGGAGTGTTGTGCAATTCTGGAGACCACATCTTCAAAAGGATATAAACAAGTTGGAGTCAGTGCAGAGGATGGCTACTAAAATGGTTAGTGGTCTTCGTTATAAAGCATATGAGGACAGGCTTAAGGATCTTAATATGTATGCTTTAGAGGAAAGGCGAGATATGAAGAGATGTTTAAATACCTCTGTGGCATAAATGCACAGGAGGACAGTCTCTTTCGATTGAAAGCAAGCTCTGCTATGAGGGGACATAGGATGAGGATGAAAGGGGATAGACTCAGGAGTAATATGCGGAAATATTTCTTTAAGGAAAGAGTGACAGATTCGTGGAATAGTCTCCCACTAGAGGTGGTAGAGATGAGGACAGTATCTGAATTCAAAAAAGCATGGGACAAACACAGAGGATCTCTAAGGGAAAAGAGGACTATTGTAGTTGTTAATATGGAAGGGCAGACTAGATAGGCCATGTGGTCCTTTTCTGCTGTCATTTTTCAATGTTTCTGTGCATTTTGTTAATTGTAGTTCTGTTTCATTCTATTAAAATCAATACTGCAGGTACCAAAATGCATCAGAAATATGTCCAAGCACCAGTTCTGGCCTATAGTCTCTCTGCAGGTATCAAATCACATGACACCTCACCTCTCTCCAGTGCAGTGACATGCATTTTCGTCTGCACATTTCACAACAAGTAGGAGTGCTTACTGTTAAAGATTTGTCCATCTGTCTGTCTGTCTGGATCCATATGAAAGTGTGCCTGCATAGCCATGGGCCATTGGTGAAGGGACTATGCAAACAGTCTAGTATCTGGAAGGAGAGTGGAAGTAGCAGCTGGAGTTTGTGCCACTGCAATTCCTTGAATTAGTTTGAGTTGGGAAGTGGGGGGAGAAGCTGGCATCTGTGCCCTGCCACTACTGTTCTCATATAGACTTGGGGTAGGACAAGCTATTGAAGGGAAACACACCACTATGGACTAATTCATGCAGGCACTTTTCAACTTGTCTTTAGGCATATTTCATACAAAATCGTAAGCCCTAATTGTGCCGGGTCAGTCTGCCTGTCCATCCATCCTTATGCATCTGTTTGATTGCACATCTATTTGCACTCAAATGCACAAAGTGTAAAAAAGAAACAGCACTGCGACAGGGAGCTCGGCTCCGCTGTCAAAGAAACACAGATGTTGGCAACATGGGCTGCAGAAGAAGTGGCACAGTGGTGAGAAGCCAGGCCCCATTGCTGGAGGTTGAGGAGTGTTGTCCATGTCTATTCAGCACTGCCACAGCAGAAATCGTATCTAGCATGAAGCTGCAGATATTTACACTTGCTTGGGAGCAGTATAAACATACACATCTGAAATACACTTTTAAATTTAGATTCAGCCCACGCTCCACCCAAAGACTGCACTAGAGCATGCCTACACGCTGGTCACATAAAAGTATATGCCTTCTTGTCGCCGTTCATACTTTACACATGCAACCTGTGGTGTAATTTTATAAGAGGTTTTTAAAAGAAAAAAAAATCCTTTGTAAAATTACCTCCTAACCCTGAGTTTCCTTTTGTTAACAGAAAACACGTATCAAAGGGTTGCTCCAATTTTCATTTTTTTGGGCGAGAGTGTAACCTTAGTTTCAAAATGCTCTGGAACTTGATTTGATCCTTAGTGTTAATTCCATTAATGATATACTACGATAATGCAGAGCTACCACTTTCCCTAGTGTCTGCACTGAAGTGGGAGTAATTTTTGTACTTGGTTTTCCTCATTGGGATTGGCCTGGGGTGAATCTGATGAGGTCACAGAGGCAGATGTAATAGTGTGGGAGGCTTAGCCCAGAGCTTAACGCAGGTCTTGGACAAAGATTTCCGTGCTATTATGATTGCTGTATGTGGAAAAGAGTTTAGCACACAGGAAAACTGTGAGCAAGGACTCACGCAGCTATCAATTCACTGCTTGTTTAAATCCAACAGTAATGGAGGTACTATATTAGATATTAAACCCAGATGGAAAGAAATGCCCAGAAGATCTGAAGGTCAAGTGCATGGTCTGAGGAGGAATAAAATGTTAGCGTTTCCTTTTGTGGGTAGCATTAATGAGGATTTCATGTCTATATACCTGTATTCCTTATCGTTCCTCCAGTTTAGTCCTCCACCACTGGGTTGCACACCTCCTCCTGCAGCTTGGAGACTGGACAAGTCAAACTTGTGATGCCACTGTATGTAAGCTGCTGGTGGCTCCCATCAGCCCCATTGTGTCCAGTCTCCATGCAACAGGAGGACGTAGTGAGCCTAGGTGCTGGGCTCACTAGAGGAACATATAAGGAGCCTACAGTTAGGTTGATTTGGTTTCAATTTGATTTAGCTATTTCCATTTCATTTCAAGTTCTTTTCTGAAGTGACTGTGCCTTAAAAAAAAAAAAAAAAAAGAAACGCAACACCAGCTGCAGTATCTGCTCCCCTTCTTCTTTTGCTAGGTTTGGGGTCAGAAAGTATTGGATCTCCTCCCCTAGATTGTATGGGGAGAAGCTCTGGCTGTCAGTCTTTTTTTCTAGCAGGCACGCTGGATGTGGGAACCTACAGGACCGCTGAGTGTAGCCGCAGGCTTTCTTTGACCAGCATTTTGTCCTCGCCGCGGACATCGCTCCCAGCAGGGTGGAGCAGCACCACGGCTTGTAGGGCGCTCCTTCAGCGGTAAGGAGAGGGTTCTTTTTCTTTTGCCGGTGCAGCGCAGCGTCATGCAAGCTGGCATCAGGGAGGCTTGGCACTCGTAGCTGCGGGCCCTATCAGTGCGCACATTTTGGCGCTAAATCGAGTCCCTTCAAGACCGTGGCCATTTTATTTTTCTGCTCTTCCCGCTCAGAAGCCGTGTGGTAGGCCCGAACTGCAAGAGGTGTCTTCAGATCGTTGCAGAGCAATCAGCTGGTTCCCTGGGGTGGTTTTCTTTCATGGCTGGCCTCAGTTCGCAGGTTTTAAATTTTGCAAGGCTGGTCAGGGCTTTGGAGCTTGCTCTTTAGTGTGGGTATTTGTAAAAAAAAAAAAAAAAGACCCACTGAAAGGAAGCTGTCTGATTTTCTGAGGCACGGCACTGATGTCCTCTCGCCCTCAGTGCGTTGTCTGCAGGACTCGCAGGGGCACTGTGTCTGATGCGGGCATTTGCCGGGGCTGTGCTGCTATGTCTTCTAGCGCAGAGCAGCAAATAGAGGAGATAGACCTTCAGGAGGCCCGTGGGGGCGCATCAGCGCCTGAAGGTGAGAGTGTGCTGGAGACTCATGGAGACTCAGGCCAGTTCCTCCTCGGGCGGGCCCCAGTGCAAGCAGGAGTGGTTACAGAGTCTCCGCTTGGAGATTTCTGTCCTGATTTTGTTCTGCTCATGCATCAAGCCTTTTGTTTGGGTCGGCAGGGGAAGGGGCCTGGGCCCTTGCCTTCTTCCGTGTCCAAACAGCAAGCCAAGGAGGAGGAGAGTGATACCCTTTGTTCGAGGCCCCTTAAGAGGGCTCAGCCTGCAGGCCACACTTTATCAGACTTGGATTGGCCGGACCCGGAGGAAGCGGAGTTCAAGCCGGAGTCCGGGCCAGAAGAGCTGGAGGAAGGCAAAATTCAGGAGCCAGAGGAGCAGGCAAAGATTATTAGAGTCTTTCGGAGAGAGGAATTGCCGGCTCTGATTACCGAGTCGCTTCAGACTCTCAATCTCGCTATGGCACAGCCAGTAGAGGAGGAGCAGGTCGAGAATCCTCTCATCCAAGCTGTGAGGCAGTCCCGGTGGTGTTTCCCGTTCATAGAGTGGTTGACCGGATGATACAGGATGAGTGGGATCAACCAGAAGCGGGTCTCAGGGGGGTCAGAACAATGAACAGACTCTACCCGTTGGCGGAGAAAGATGAGAGGTTCAAGTCACCGCGGATAGATGCAGCTGTGTCAGCAGTGACTAAGAAGATGACCATTCCGGTGGAAGGCAGTGCTGCCTTGAAGGATGTGCAGAACAGGAAGGTAGACGGTTTGTTGAAACAAGCCTTCGAGGCTAACGCTTTAGCCTTACAAGCCTCCATCTGTGGGGCTTGGGTGGCAAGGGCGTCGCTTCGTTGGTCCCAACACTTTCGCCAGGATTCTCATCTAGGGCCGGACAGTTCGACGCAAGCCGCTCGAATGGAGTCCGCATCAGCGTATTTAGCAGATGTACACTATGATTTGATTAGAGCCTTGTCAAACAGCATGGTTTCCTCGGTGGCTGCCAGGAGAGCCCTTTGGTTGAGGAATTGGGCGACCGACGGCTCCTCTAAGTCGCGGCTCAGTAAGCTCCCCTTTAAGGGTAAGCTACTATTTGGAAAGGATTTCGATAAACTGGTCAAGGACTTGGGAGAATCCAAGGGCGGTAGGCTGCCGGAAGATAAGTATAACAAAAAAACTGCATGTTCACTCAAACCAATGTAGTAAAGTCAATTCATTCACTCTTATTGCAACACTATAATAAGGTCTCAGACTCGTATGGCACTTAACTTCAGACTTGCGTCCGTTCATATAGTGCTATAATTTGCATCAACGACCTTATGACCTGTGTATATTATAATCAATTCTTATTGCCACGCTGTGTTGACTCTTTAAAAATGAATAGGAACTTAGCTCAAACATTCCTGCGAGTCATGGCCAGCGAGCTGAATGGATCCCAACGCTCTATTTAGGCGCCATGAAGGCGTTTCAATACGATATTTTCATCAGGAGATCCGCTCGTATCATCTACAAAGCAAACAAGCTGCCTTACTCCGTGAAAATCAAGTACTCTACGTGTCACACACTATTCATTAACATCTAAAAAGTTAAAGATTTTACTACTTACAAGCTAAGAGATGCTGCCCACGTCCCCTTTCACTTATCATTCATGTGCGTAACTGCTATTATGTTCCTGAGGACGCCGCGCATGCGAGATAGAACTGGCTGCCAGTATTTAAAAACCCATACCAAGATTACATAATTAGTTTCAGCCGTCATGCCACCACTCCTCGTACATCCATTGTTGCCTCTAAAGTAGGTGCCGGAAGATAAGGCCAAGCAGGGAAAAGCCATGCTGGGTTCCCAGGGGCAGTTTAGAGATTTTAGGAGATTTCGAACCTCACGCATGGGAGGTTTTCAAAGAGGTAGATTTGCTTCAAGAGGCCAGGGATCTCGTGGGTTTCATGGAGCAAGTAGAGGCTTCGCGCCTGCCGCAGCTGTGGCCACGCGAAAACAGCAATGTATGCAAATGCTAGAAGTCTAAAGAATAAGATGGGAGAGTTGGAATATATAGCACTAAATGAAAGGTTAGATATGATTGGAATATCAGAGACATGGTGGAAGGAGAACAACCAGTGGGACACTGTGATACCTGGGTACAAACTATATCGTAATGATAGAGCTGATCAAATTGGTGGAGGG
Source organism: Ichthyophis bannanicus (assembly GCA_033557465.1). Classification (NCBI taxonomy): domain Eukaryota; kingdom Metazoa; phylum Chordata; class Amphibia; order Gymnophiona; family Ichthyophiidae; genus Ichthyophis; species Ichthyophis bannanicus. The sequence continues at coordinate 342,966,380 of CM066035.1, forward strand.
GTTGCGCTCTATGTTAGAGAGGGCATTGACTCAGAAAGGATTAAAGTTTTGCAGGAAACAAAATCTGCTGTAGAATCTATATGGATTGAAATTCCATATAAAATGGGGAAGGCGATGGCAGTGGGGGTGTACTATCGAGCACCTGGCCAGAATGATCAAATGGATGATGAAATGCTCAAAGAAATCAAGGAAGCTAACAAAAGTTACAGCGCAGTAATAATAATGGGTGATTTCAATTACCCCGGTGTCGACTGGGTCAGTGTCACGTCAGGACATGCTAGGGAGATAAAGTTCCTAGATTAAATAAATGACTGCTTCTTGGAGCAGCTGGTTCATGAACTGACCAGAGGGGAAGCCATATTAGACCTAGTCCTTAGTGGAACACCAGATCTAGTGCAAGAGATAAGGGTGTTGGGGCCACTTGGCAATAGTGATCATAGCATGATCGCCTTTGATTTAGTTAGTGGAGGAGGGATAGTAAGGAAATCCACAGTACTACCTTTTAACTTTCGAAAGGGAGACTATGATAAAATGAGGAAAACAGATAAGAAAAAACTAAAAGGAGCAGTTGCGAAGGTTAAAGACGTACATCAAGCTTGGGTGTTGTTGAGAAATACTATCTTGGAAGCCCAGACCAGCTGTATTCCACGCTTTAAGAAAAGTGGAAGGAAGTCCAAAAAACTGCCAGCATGGTTTAAAGGTGAGGTCAGAGAGGCTGTTGTTGCCAAAAAAGCATCTTTCAGGAAATGGAAAAAAGAGCCAAACGACGAAACCTGGAAACAGCACAAGCACTGGCAAGTCAAATGCAAGGCATTGATAAAGCAGGCAAAGAGAGAATTTGAGAAGAAGCTTGCTGCGGAAGCAAAAACGCGAAATAAAGACCTTTTCAAGTACATTCATAGCAAAAAACCTGTGAGAGAGTCAGTTGGTCCATTAGATGATAAAGGGGTTAAAGGAGCACTAAGAGGCGACAAGGCAATAGCGGAGAGACTGAATGAATTCTTTGCTTCGGTCTTTACTGAGGAAGATGTAGGGATGTTACCCATGACTGAAGTGGTATTTAAAGGTGCGGAAGAATTGAAGGAAATATCGATACATCAGGAAGATGTCTTACAACTATTAGATAAACTGAAGAGTAGCAATTCACCTGGGCCGGATGGTATACATCCAAGGGTGTTGAAAGAACTGAAATATGAGATTGCAGACCTGCTATCAGTAATCTGTGAACTATCATTAAAATCATCTCTAATACCTGAAGATTGGAGGATCGCCAATGTAACACCAATTTTTAAAAAGGGTTCCAGGGGTGATCTGGGAAACTACAGACCGGTGAGCCTGACATCAGTACCGGGAAAAATGGTAGAAACCATCATAAAGAATAAAATTACTCAGCATGTAGATAGTCACAACCTAATGGGAGACAGCCAACATGGCTTTAGACAAGGAAGATCTTGTCTTACTAATCTGTTATGTTTTTTTGAAGGAGTGAATAAACAGGTGGACAAAGGTGAGTCGGTTGATATTGTGTATCTGGACTTTCAGAAAGCCTTTGACAAGGTCCCTCATCAGAGACCTTTGGCAAAACTAAAGAGTCATGGGATAGGAGGCAGTGTACTATTGTGGATCAGGAACTGGTTAAAAGATAGAAAGCAGAGAGTAGGGCTAAATGGCCAATTTTCCCAATGGAGAAAGGTGAATAGTGGTGTACCCCAGGGATCTGTGCTGGATCCGCTGTTTTTTGACATATTCATAAATGACCTGGAAAATGGAATAACGAGTGAGGTTATCAAATTTGCAGATGACACAAAACTATTTAAAGTTGTTAAAACCCAAGAGGATTGTGAAAAATTGCAAGAGGATCTTGATAAATTGGAAGACTGGGCATCAAAATGGCAGATGAAATTTATTGTGGACAAGTGCAAGGTTATGCACCTAGGGAAGAACAACCCAAACTATGGTTACACGATGCAAGGTTCCACATTAGGAACCACCACCCAGGAAAACGATTTAGGCGTCATTGTGGATACCATGTTAAAACCCTCGGCCCAGTGTGCAGCGGCGGCCAAGAGAGCAAATAGAATGCTAGGTATGATAAGGAAAGGAATGGAAAATAAAACAAAAGATATTATAATGCCTCTATATCGTTCCATGGTGAGACCGCACCTTGAATATTGTGTGCAATTCTGGTCACCGTATCTTAAAAGGAAATAGCGATTTTAGGAAAGGTACAGAGAAGAGCCACCAAAATGGTAAAGGGGATGGAAGGATACTCCTATGAAGAAAGGCTAAAAAGGTTAGGGCTCTTTAACCTGGAAAAGAGACGGCTGAGGGGAGATATGATAGAAGTCTATAAATTAATGAACGGAGTGGAACGGGTAAACGTAGATCGATTGTTTACCTTATCAGAATATAGAAAGACTAGGGGACATGCAATGAAGCTACAGGGTAAACTATTTAAGACTAATAAAAGAAAATATTTTTTCACTCAATGTGTAATCAAACTCTGGAATTTGTTACCGGAGGATGTAGTAAAGGCTGTTAGTGTAGCTGGGTTTAAAAAAGGTTTGGACAAGTTCCTGGAGGAAAGGTCCATAAATCATTATTAAGAAGTGGCCAAAGATATCAATGCTGGACCCAGAACAAGCATTGTGGAACTTGTGTCTCTTGGGGAAACTGCTAGGTACATATGACCTAGATTGGCCACTGTTGGAAACAGAATACTGGGCTTGATGGACCTTGGTCTGACCCAGTATGGCATATCTTATGTTCTTATGTTCTTAAGAGAGGAGGGTCCAGGTAGGAAGCCAGCCGATAGGGGGGGGGGGCGTCTTCGGGAGTTTCTTCCAGCCTGGACCCAAATAACATCTGATCAGTGGGTGCTGACGATTGTTCAGGACGGCTATGCTCTGGAATTGGCACGGCCAGTACTCGGCTCCTTCGTACTCTCCCCCTGCAGGGGTCCACAGAAAACTTTAGCGGTTCGAAACACGCTAGATCGTCTCCTACAGTTAGGAACTGTGGTCCCAGTGCCCTCGGAAGAGTATGGCCTGGGTCGGTATTCCATATATTTCGTGGTGCCAAAGAAGGATGGGTCGTTCTGGCCTATTCTGGACCTGAAAGGGGTAAATCGTTGCCTGCAGGTGCCTCACTTTCAGATGGAGACGTTGCGGTCCGTGATCGTAGCGGTGCGTCAGGGGGAATTCTTGACGTCGCTCGATCTCACAGAAACATATCTGCATATTCCTATCAGGGTGGCCCACCAAAGGTTTTTGAGGTTCGCCCTCCATTGGGGGCATTTTCAATTTCGAGCGTTGCCCTTCGGCTTGGCGATGGTGCCGCGCACCTTCACCAAGATCATTGTGGTGGTGGCTGCGGCGTTGCGAAGGGAGGTCATTCTGGTACACCCTTATCTCGACGACTGGTTGATTCAGGCAAAGTCCGAAGCAGAGAGTCTTCGGGTGACAGACAGAGTGGTGACGTTCTTGCAGGAGCTAGGCTGGGTGGTCAACTCAGCCAAGAGTCATTTGGTGCCATCCCAGAACCTGGAATACTTGGGGGTGCGTTTCGACACTCTATCTGGGGCAGTGTTCCTTCCAGCCTGGCATGCTCAAACCCTTCGGCAATCAGTTCGCCAATTCCTGGCCACGCCGGCGCCGATGGCATGATGTTACCTGAGGGTGTTAGGGCTCATGGCGGCAACCCTAGAAGTGGTGCCCTGGGCCAGGTGCCATATGCGTCCCTTACAGAGGGCACTCCTGTGCCGGTGGTCGCATCAGAACGATCTGTTAGGCAAGCGCCTGCTCTGTCCCTCTCAAGCCAGGAAGTCTCTTCAATGGTGGCTGGGCCCGGATCAACTGGAGGCGAGCCTACCCTTGGAACAACCGCAGTGGCTCCCAATGGTGACGGACGCGAGCCTCACAGGTTGGGGAGCACAGTGCGAACATCTGTATGTGCAGGGCACATGGACAGTTCAAGAGAGCCAATGGTCCATCAACCGCCTCAAGCTTCGGGCACTGGCTCTGGTGCTATAGGCATTCGAAGCTGCGGTGCAACACCGAGCGGTGAAGGTGCTGTCAGACAACGCCATGACGGTGGCTTACCTCAATCGACAGGGTGGAACGGGAAGCATAGCCATGGAAGAGGAGGCGGAAGCATTGTTCCGATGGGTAGAGCCCCGTCTACAAGCGATATCGGCGGCGCATATAGCTGGAAAGGACAATGTGACGGCGGACTCTCTCAGCAGGGTCAAGGTGGATGCCGCAGAATGGGAGTTTTACCCGCAAGGGTTTCTTCAAATAGTCCACAGATGGGGACCTCCAATTATGGATCTCATGGCGACCTTTCAGTCAGCAAAGATGAGTTGTTTCTTCAGCAGACGTCGAGAGCGAATGTCGGAGGGGATCGATGCACTCATTCAGAGGTGGCTGTCAACGGGTCTTCTCTATGTTTTCCCTCCGTGGGTGCTCATAGGGCGAGTGGTGCAGCGCATCGAGGCCCATCCAGGAAGGGTGCTATTGGTGGCTCCAGATTGGCCAATGCGGCCATGGTATGCGGACCTAGTTCGGCTGCTAGACGGCAGTCCGTGGAGGCTTCCTCCGATGGAGGATCTGTTGTGTCAGGGTCCGCTGTGAATGCCGCAGGTGGATCGGTTCTCGCTTACGGTCTGGCCATTGAAAGGGCGAAGCTAAGGAGGAAAGGTTACTCAGGAGCAGTTATTGCCACGTTGCTCCGAGCCAGGAAGAGATCCACTTCTTTAGCTTATGTTCGAGTCAGGCGTATTTTTGAAGACTGGTGTTCGCGTCATCAGGTTCACGCAGCCACTGCCTCCGTTCCAGTGGTATTGAGCTTCCTGCAAGACGGTTTTGAAAAGGGTCTTTCGGCTAGTTCTTTACGAGTTCAGTTAGCGGCCCTAGCTTGCTATAGAGGGAAGGTTCACAGGGTGGACCTAGATATGCATGGCGATGTTATTCGTTTCCTTAGGGCAGTGTCTAGGATTCGCCCTGCGCGCAGGATTGTGGTGCTGCCTTGGGGTCTCAACCTAGTGCTCGGGGCTTTGATTAAGAAACCCTTTGAACCTCTGCGTCAGGCTTCGCTGAAGGATTTAACTTTGAAGACAGTGTTTTTGGTGGCGATTTGTTCGGCTAGATGGGTTTCGGAGCTGCAAGCCTTGTCATGTCACGAGCCGTTTTTAGTGTTTTCCAGAGACAAAGTGGTCTTGCGGCCGGTCCCGTCCTTTTTGCCCAAGATAGTGTCTCTCTTTCATTTGAACCAATCGGTATCGTTACCGGTCCTAGGTTCAACAGACGGCAGCGGCTTGGATCATAGCTTGAAATGCTTAGATATAAAGAGAAAGTTGTGTCAATATCTAAACGTTTCGGAGGCCTTTCGCAAATCCGATCGGCTTTTCATTTTGTTCGGTGGCCCCCGTAAGGGTGAAGCGGCGGCCAAGGCTTCAATTTCCAGGTGGGTGCGTGAAGCTATCGCATTGGCATATGTTTTGAAGGGCCGTCGAGTGCCGGAAGGGTTACGGGCTCACTCTACTAGAGCGCAAGCGGCGTCATGGGCGGAGCATAGTTTGGTTCCGCCAGCGGAGATTTGCAAGGCGGCCACGTGGTCATCGTTGCACACTTTCAGTAAGCACTATCGGCTTGACGTGTTGGTGGTGGACGATGCCTGCTTCGGGTCAGCGGTGCTGCGATCAGGATTTCATGGTCCCTCCCGTTGATTACTGCTCTGGAACATCCCAGTGGTGGAGGACTAAACTGGAGGAACGATAAGGAAATGGAAATTACACTTGCCTGGTAATTGTCGTTCCTTGAGTGACGACAGTTTAGTCCTCATTCCCGCCCAGGGTGTAGTCAGTTCAGCGTTTTCTTCTAGCAGAAGTGATGGTGCAGTATTGAGGAGTGCATGTGTGGCCTTCAGTTTCTGCATCGCAGTGAGTATTCATATGGCTACCATCCTATTTCCCTGTTCTGTCGGTAGGTGGGGGGTTCAGGGAAGGTAAGGAATAAGGGGATGCAAGATTGTAACGACGTGTAAGTCTTCAGTTAGAGTGCATGCTTACGTGCTGTTATTCCTGTCTAGCTCAGGAATTCAGAGTTGCTGTTTACACTAGTTGTTGATAAGTTTGTAGTTCACGTTTATCTACTTATCTGTTGTTCCTTTGAGTCTGCTTTTTCAATAGTTCACTGGTTCTGATGGGAGTTACCAGCAGCTTACATACAGTGGCGTCACAAGTTTGACTTGTCCAGTCTCCAAGCTGCAGGAGGAGGTGCGCAACCCAGTGGTGGAGGACTAAATTGTCGTCACTCAAGGAACGACAATTACCAGGCAAGTGTAATTTCCATTTCCCTTCTGTGTGATCATGAATAACCTGCAACTATTTTCTTGCATTTTGAAAGGCTTCAGTAAAAAATGACATGCGGATGGATGAGGAGCTGATGTGACCGTGTTACTGAATACAGTATAAGGTTAAAAAGTAGGTGCTGCAGCTGTGAAATGTACAGTGAACTTTAAATAATACCATACAATAAATGTAGTATAATTGTATGTGCCAAATAACATTCCAGATATGTACATGTGTACAATAAGGCACATTTTAGATAGAATGTAGAGGCTGGAACTGAAACATCGAGGTAGGGCATACACAATTCCAGAAGTTACTTGTAAAAGGCTCTGCTAGATGTGGAGCCTTTTCTAAAATACATACAGAGATGTGCAGGAGTGCATGTGTAATTGCCGATACATAGAGCTGGAGGAGCCATTTTACAAATCAAAGGAGGCAACTCAGCAACTTAGATGTGCAAGTGCTGCCATTTACACATGTAACTTAGTATTTTGTAACTTACATGTGTAAACTGGTATTTTGCAAACCTATACATATAAATGCTGCCAATTACCGGTAATGATAGAGGCCGCTACCTTTAATTTATTGCAATTTGAGGGGGAAACAAACAACAGGGGATTAAGAAGGATAACTCCCTTAATCCCCCCTGTAGAGGGATGGCTGAAATCAGTGCTTTTTACAAAATCTGTATGCACCAGGGAGCAACTGTAAATTCCAACATGGACCATTTAATTCCACTGAATATTCCCTGCACCTGGTTTGTATGTCCTAATGCTAACCGCTTAGCATCGGGGGTTAGCTGGTCAGTGGTGATACCGAGATGTTGGCTAGTTAACCACAAACCAGCTAAAGTTAGGCCAAAAAAAGGCTGGCCTAACTTTAGCTGGTTTAGCTATCTGTCACTGCTACTCATACGCACTGGCTCTTTCATGTCCTGGTATCTCCCTGTGGCTATGGTGGCACTGTTCACAATGATGGTGATGAATGTGTTGTGTCCAGGACTGATTGTGCAGCCATTGCTGCTTGCAGCTGCTGCTCTGTGTTTGTCTGCGATGTTGATGGTGCTGGTGGTAAGGATCCAGGTCTGCGGTGGCGGCAGCAGCTGTTGCTAAAGTGCTGATGGCATTAGTAGTGACAGAGGCACATCTCCATCTGGAGCTTGCTGCTGCTGTATTTGTCGGCAGAGGTGCTGCAGCAATCAGAGCCTGGTTGTCTGCATAGCCCAGAAGTGCACATTCATGGCCTCAAGGTTATGGAGGATGCAGAAGCACCTGGTAGAGATAAGAGGCAATGTCATGCTTAACTAGACTGTCATTTCTGCTGTTCTTCCCCTGTCATCCACCTGACTCTTTTGCCTTTGGGTTCAGGGTCTGCCCTGTGCAGATATACAGATGCTGTGGCATATGGTTGCAGGACACTCCCTAATGGTAAATGCTCACTGCATCTTCCACCCTTCCCTTCAGGCATCCTGGTTCACGTTACAACCCATGGACATCAATGATGTCAGCTGACGTTGTCAGGGCATTGTGGCTGCTTTCCTACAATTTTGCATTTATGTGCTAGCAATGCTGCAACCATGCTATGCCTGTACACATTGCCTTACCTTGGCATTTGCAAACATGACCATGTGCCTCCACAGATACAACCCAGCACCTTTCTCATGTGCCTGCCATGTCCTGCCTGTTTTTTTGCCTGACAGTAGTACAAGCATCCCATCATCAGAATTCCCATGAGACAGGTAAACAAATATGTACAAGCTGTGGACCTTAGAACTCCCATGGTTACCTTAAACAACTTCCAGACCTCCTTGTATATATCCTTGGTTCTTTGTATGGGTGGACAGAAGGAATGGTTGTTAAACACAAAGAAAAAACACAGACATTTGGAATTAGTCTTATACAATCTTAGGCCGAAGAGGAGCCACATAAGGACACTGCTAACTGTGCAGCTTCTCCCTGTCTGCTTCAGCTTGTACTCCCCCTCCATGGCCCTTTTATTAGAGATTTTGCATAAATGAACACAAACAGAAATCTTTGAAGAAAAACAGCTCCTGCTGTACAAATTACAGCATCTTTTTCAGTCTTGATCTTTCTCAGTCTAGTAGTTCATCTGCATAAATGCCACAATGACACCTTTGCAGACTCTCTGGCACCTATTCTGAGCAAACGAGCAACAAATGGCCTCACATTCCTGGTTAAGATAACCTGCTTCCTCTTAAAGGGTCCAAACAACTATAAAAATCATTCATGTATCAATAGGTGACTAAAAATCTTTACGTTCACTGTAGTCAAAAATCAAAATTTAAATTTTTGAATAATAGAGGTCTCAGACTTATTTGGCTCTGCCACAGGGACTTCCGTCCGTTATCAAAGCAGGTTGCCCATTTGCATCAATGACCTCTCAACTTAAGCAGGTTATCTAACACAGTGATAGTATTCAAAAATTGCAAGATGTCATATGAAACTATACTTATCTGTGTTATCTAAAATAACCCGCTACTGTGGACTATTCAAGGATCCCGACGCCCTTCACGGGTACCAGTCATGCGTTTCATGGCTTATGCTTTCTTCAGGGGATCACTCCAGATCACTCGTCCAACATTCTTCTTACTATCATATTAAACAACACCAAAAATATATTACTAATACACCCAACCCCTTCTTAACTTAGACAAACTATAAATAATCAGACCCCACCTCAAAATATCAAACTAGATAGAGAAAGACCATACCTCACACATTTAACGAGCTGCCCGCATTCTACCGGTGATTATCTAAAGTCTTATTGGTTATAACTTAGAACGCCGCACATGCGGACTAGAGAAAAAACCTCCCTCTTATAGGGAGTACTCAAAGTCTAAAGAACCAATCAGATGTCAGTGTATTGCGCAATCATCCGGCTGTCAGAAGACCTGCTCGTTTTACCAAGAGCTTATACACTAGTTACCGCAATAAAGAGAAAAATGAAGTGTTACTCAAATTTCCAATAATTGCATCCATCTTACTCCCATACAAGGGATTTAAAACTCTCAACAAAAGGTATAGAGCCACTACTTCTCACACCTAATAAATAACCATTCCAAAAACATGTCCCCCATTGCCCTACACGCCTCCAAGCTTAAAGAACCTATCAAACGTCAGTGTACCATATACTCATGCAGTTGGTTTAAACCACTAACTTCTCCAAATGCTTATGTGCTAAGGAGCTCAGTGAGAAGAAAAAATAAAAAATAAATAATAAAATGTGCGTTCCAGTTTCTAATGATCTCATACACAACGCGCCCATTCTACAGATGCATTTAAGCCTTTAGGAAACACTGTATCGAAAGTGTATATCCACCATTGCTCCCACCTTATCAATAACCGATCCAAAGACACACCCCTTTCACTCTTTACTACCTGATCAACACATAAAATCCGAAGTTGCTCATACCGATGATGTTTTAGCAGACAATGCTTGACTATTGGGGCCTCAATTACTTCATGTTTCAAACGGCTCTTGTGCTCCCTAATGCGGATTCGAAATGCACGTGTGGTTTTCCCTATATAAACTAATCCGCATGGGCAAAATATGGCATACACCACATTGGCAGAACCACAAGTAGTGGAAGATTTCAAATTTCTGCGGAGGCCATTATACTCAAAATAAGAAGCTTCCATAGTTATAATGCAGATGTCACAGCCTCCACAACTGCGGTGGCCCTTGTGGGAAGCCTCAACGGAGACCTCCTCTATCGGTTTCAAAACAGTGGGGCTTAAAAGTTCTTTTAAATTTCGATCCCGGGTCCATACACATCTAATGGCCTTATCATTCAAACCTGGGACCACAGCTAGAATGTTAGAATGCTTTTTGATAATCTGCTGCACTGCTGAGCTCATCGGGGAATACTTCGTAATAAAGTTCACATGTGGAGAAGCAAGATCTTTCACTTCAGTCAAGCGTGGCTCCAGAAGTAAAACTCGATGGTTAAAGAGCGCTCGTGTGTACGCCCTCTTAACAACTTGCAGAGGGTATCCTCGGGACAAAAAATTAGCAAATAACTCCTTTGAACGTCGTTTAAAGTCCTTTAGATCTGAACAATTCCTGCGAAACCGCAGGAACTGTGAATAAGGGAGGCTTTCCTTAAGCCTACGTGGATGCAGACTACGAAAATGCAAAAAAGTGTTCTTATCAACTGGCTTCTTGAAAACGGAAGTAGACCATCCTAACGGGCTTCACTTGATCTCCACATCTAGATATGTAAGAATCTCTCTATGAAAAGAGTGAGTGAAAGTGATATTAACATCTAGATGGTTTAACCATTCAAGAAACTGACAGAGAGACTCCTCTGTACCCCGCCACATCAGAAAAATGTCATCAGTATACCTCCGCCACAATAAAATTTGTGGGGTGTGACGTGACGGAATAACCCATTCTTTTTCAAAAATCCCCATATAAAAATTAGCTACGGATGGAGCGCAAGTAGCGCCCATAGCTACCCCAGCGATTTGTTGGTACAAATCTCCCTGAAAAAGGAAATAATTGTGTTTAATCGCCAAGTGGGTCAGGGTCATGATAAAATTAGATTTAGACTCAGGTATATCGCCACGTAATTGAAGCACTTGTCTTATCACCTGTAACGCCGCCTCTTGTGGAATATGTGTATAGAGTGATACCACATCTAATGTCACTAGAAAAACATCTGGACTCTGAGACCATTCATCCATGCCCCTCAATATGTTCAAAAAATGGGTTGTGTCTCTGATATATGATGGAATAGTTTGTAATAAAGGACGCAAGTAGGAGTCAACATAAGTAGATAATGGTTCAAGGACACTACCTCTAGTAGATACTATTGGTCGACCAGGAGGATCTTTTAAATTTTTATGCACTTTAGGGACAATATAAAACTTAGCTGTAGTTGGAGCTACCACATTCAAATAGGTATATTCTTTTCTAGTGATTAAGCCATCTGTCAAGGCCAATTGTGTCAAAGATCGAATTTTCTGCTGCAGAAACTCCCCTGGGTCCAACTCCAATTTAATATATACTGTTGTATCTTGTAATTGTGACAACGCCTCTTGTACATAGGCATCTCTAGAGAGGACCACAACGGCTCCGCCTTTATCGGCTCGCTTGATGACAATATCATGCTTATTTTGTAATTCAACCAAGGCCTGCTTTTCACCTCTTAAAGGGTAGCATCTGCTGTGTAGGCTGTGAACATGATTCATAATATTACTAATACATCCATCTATAACCACATATATAATCCACAATATTCCAGCAAGCTGGGGGGAGGGGGTATGTTTTGTCTCTTCATTCCTTCCTCTGATTCTGTAAAAAATCATATTGCTTATCTGCAAAAGGCAGCTGGGCTAGGACTGTGCATTTGAAGTCGATTCATTCCATCGGAATTCTGGGCAATTCTCTCTGTTGGAATCTCTGGGTTTGCAGCTGGTAACATGACTCCTGGCCTCATCCAGAAGAGCAGCAACCATCTTTAGATGAAAAGACTAAACATTCTGGATTAGATTTTGCAATGAAACCAAACTTAATTTCATTCATATTTATTAAAGTAATATATTATGTAATAAATATTGTTAAATAGGCTTTCAATGGTCTACCAGTAATTATCTCATATAGTGTCAACCCTGTCTTGCGGTTTGGCAAGCTCTTTATTCCTCTACCACTGGAGAGCCTTATGATGGTAGGAAATACTCAATCAATTTCTTTGCAATATCTGCCCAGAAAACAAACAATCACTCCACAGTATTCAAATCCTTGACATTTGAATAATTGGACATAATCCATTTATAAATTCAGAAAGGTCCCAATGGCTGTGACTTGTGCCCTTGACTGATTTTCACATCTTTAGCACTATCGTGCTGTTTACAGATCGACAAGTTGCACAGGTGTCTTCTGCAATTTTTGGCAAATTTAGGATTATACCAATCTTGTGAAAATTTGTGTATCAAATCATCCCCCTTTATCTTCATGTGTCTGGCCAGGATACACAGAGGCAAAAGGGGTAAAAGGCATCTGGAAGCACCACATGGCCAGTGTGGGTTTTCCAAAGCCCATCAGGCAACATGGTGCACCCAGCCTGTCTCCGTATCTATTTCCAATTGTTGAGCATGTTTCTGGGCTGGATGACTTCCCAAATTGGGGGTAATAGAGTCAGCATAATCAAATATTAGGGTTGCAGAGCTGAGTGCTCATTTTTTTGCCCTTTGCATATTCATTAGGTGGCTACATCACTTCACATTATTAAATTACCTTCACCAGTTTACTGTCCATTAGAGTCCTTTTTCACTATTCACTAATATCCCATCTCACGTCTCACAAAATTTCTCATCACTTACATCATTCCACCAAACTACATACATAGGTCCTTTTTTATACCATACTAATATATACTCATTTGGTAAGACTTCTAAATATGTCAAACAATTGTTCAAACTTAGTATTGTTTTTAAACAAATTGTAGGTAGAAGATATATTAATGGTTAAGAATCTAAATTTATAACACAATGTGAGTAAGCAATGCCCTTTCCCACTAGGTATAACTGGTCTAGTGATAAGTGGACCTGTGCTCATTCTAAATAGCAACTATCTAAACAATATAGGTATAAATATAAATATAAAAACTAATTTTTTTCACATCATTTTATAACCTCAATTCCATCTGGCACCTAGTCTGAGCAAATGAGCAACAAATAGCCTCACATTCCTGGTTAAGATAACCTGCTTCCTCCTTAATGGGTAGCATTTGCTGTGTAGGCTGTGAACATAATTCATAATATTACTAATACAAGCTTATAATATCCATCTATAACCACAGATATAATCCACAATATTCCAGCAAGTTGGTGGGGGGGGGGGGGGTATGCTTTTGTCTCTTCACAAGCTATATATCTAACCCACTAAGAAAGGCAAAAGACGTTATACTGCAGCTGAAATCAGAGGACTTACAGAGAGAAAATCCACTTGGCAGTCTGTGATGACCAGCAGAGAGAGACAGGAAGATGTGTAAATAGCCAAACTCTAAACCAGTGGTTCTCAACCTTTTTTGTACTGTGACCCCTTTTACCATTGGTCAACTTGTGGAGACCCCCAATGATAAAATCAAATACGTCTCTCTTCTTTACCGTTAACGCATTGTCGCTGTAATCATTTGTTGAAATACTAATATATTATAGGCCTTTGCAATATGTTTTTATTTATGAAATGTACTTATTTAAACCACAATAATTAATCACAATAACAAGTAACAATATTTGATTTCAAAATTATGATGATTTTGTAGTCAAATCACTAATATGTCGAGTTTGCTTCTCGGCAGCAGCAAACTCACCGCCTCCCTTCTAATGCAGCTGCGGCTCCCTGTCTCTTAGGGAACCGCGGCTGTGCCCGTGAAACCATTGTGGAGCCTTCCCATCTCTCGAAGGGCTCCATGCAGCATTGTCCCACCTCCAAAGGAAGTGGTAAACAACTTCCTTTGGAGGCGGGACAATGCTGCACGGAGCCCATTGAGAGACTCAATGGCTCCGCAACAGTTTCACAAGCTCAGCCGCGGTTCCCTAAGAGACAGGGAGCCGCAGCTGCATTAGAAGGGAGGCGGTGAGTTTGCCGCTGCCGAGAAGCAAACTCGATAGCGGCAGCAACTTGTGCGCTTTTTTTTTTTTTTTAAACAGCGGAGTGAGGCGACCCATGCTAAATCCTGTGGCGACCCCCGTGGGGGTCGCGACCCACAGGTTGAGAACCGCTGTTCTAAACAGAGCAATGGTCTGATACATGCAGGTAGGGACAGATGTGAGACAGAGAGACAGAGATGATAGCTGATCTTCAGTTGGGCAGCATTTTGGAAGACAATTGTGGCAGGAGCCTCTTTCTTTATCTTATATCCTCTTTTGTCCTTCCATAAGATCAGGCAGTTCATCGGTGTGTCTCCACATGATTGGTCTGGCCCTGGGTCCAAGGATCAAATCAGTATATCCAAAAGTGTCCTTGGGGCACCAGACATTTGTATGAGTAACACCTGATAGTGATAAGAAGTCTCATGACTCATGGAATTTATGGCTGGTCTGGTAAAACTCATGAAGGTACTGGGCTTCATAGAGAAATTCTAAAAGTTATTTGTTTTATGTTACTGTCCACACCTAAGAAAATGGTTTTAGTACCTGTCTCTCTATTCACTGAAGCTTTTTACGTGCAAGTAGTCCACATTCTAATGGTGCAGAGTTCACCTTATTATGGCTAAGCTTTCTCAGACTCCATTTTGTGTGGCAATCTTCCATAGTGTGTGGCTAACTTCTGCAGTTTGCAGCAGTCACCTCTACACTCCCCCAGGGAAGATAGATGCAGTGAGCATTCTTACCTCTGAAAAAAGCTTGTTCTAAAATGATATTAACGCATGTAAACCATCAATAAATAATCAATGAGATAATAAATCACACCATTGTCAAGTAAAAGGGTGGAAAAAAAAGGACCTCAGATGGTGTCCTCTTTAAAGGTTTAACCATAGAGAATTATCTGAAGGTTATCAGGACCGCTTCCAAAAAAACCCAACCCTATTAAATCTTATTTTCATCAATTTTCCAATTATATATTAAATATTACAACATACACCTACACCCAGATGACAACTTATCACATGGTGATCCATCAGGCAGCACACTTGATGAGGCTTTTGCATTTTGCAAAGTATGTGCTGCATCAGGAGTGTGATTATGCATGTGATTGTTCGATTACCCTGATTCCCTTCTTTATTTGTAATTATACATGTAAGTCAACCTACACGTGTCAATGCTGCTTTTTAGACATGGAAATGCTTCTAAAATATTCAAAAATGTCTTGTTGTTGTTAAGTGCTGTCGAGTTGGTGTCAGCTCATGGCGACCCTCTGGATAATTGTCCTAAACTGTGTTTGGTCTTCAGTCAGGCGGCTCATTGTTGACAGAGTGGCATCCATAGCTGCTGCTATTGTATCAGTCTAACTCATTACTGGCTTCCTCTTTTGTGCTGACCTTCTACCTTGCCAAGCATGATGTCTTTCTCTAATGATCTCTCTCGTCACATGATGTGTCCAAAGTATGAAAGTCAAAGTCTTATCATCTGAGCTTCTAAAGAAAGCTTAGGTTTGATCTCTTCTAGTACTGACTGGTTTGTTCTTTGGGTAGTCCATCGTATACATAGTATTCGTCGCCAGCACCATAATTCAAAGGCATCAATATTCTTCCCGTCTATCTTTTTCACTGTCCATCTTTTGCAATCCATATGACGTTATTGAAAATACCATGGCTTGAACGAGTCAAATCAGAGAGACATCTCTGCTCTTTCATAGCCATTCTGCCAGGAGCAATGCATTGTCAAATTTCTTAACTGCTTGTTGTTTCTTTAACCTATTTGGATCAACTATCACTAAAGTCCACGATTTTTATTTCTTTTCCATCAATGAAGAACTTATTAATATTGCCAGTTGTCAGGATCTTTATCTTCTTTACATTAAGGTGCAGGCCCATTTTAAGACTATGTTCTTTGATCTTGAGAAGCAAATGTTTCAGATCGTGTTCACTTTCAGCCAATAATGTGGTATCATCAGCATAGCGAAGGCTGCTGATGAGTCTTCCACCAATCTTCACACCTCGGTTGTCTTCATACAGTCCTGCTTCTTTGATGATTTTTTTCTGCATAATTGAAACAGGTAGGGGGAAAGTATGAAGCCTTGTCATACACCTTTGCTGATTTTAAATCAATCTGTTTCTTCTTGTTCTGTTCAAAGCTGTTTCTTCTTGATCAATGTAAAGGTTGTGCAAGAGAACTATCAGGTGTTCTGGCATACCAATGCTTCTTAATGTGGCCCAGAGTTTCTCATGGTTTACACAGTCAAAAGCCTTGCCGTAGTCAATAAAAATACATGTCAATATCTGTTTGGGTATTCTTTTTTCAAGGATGCATCTCACATCCTCGATGTCTCTCGTTCCTCGCCCTTTCCTTAACCCTGCTTGCACTTCAGGCAGTTCTCGTTCCAGGTATGGTTCTAATTTATTTATTTATTTATTTTACAGTTTTTATATACCGCGCTTTTTGGTATCAGCGCGGTTTACATATAACAAATTTTCGCATTAGAACAATCCTTTGCTTACAATATAACAGGGTCAGTAACTTGGAATAAAACATGGGAAACTAAATACAAACTATGTACAGAAAGATATTTTACCTCTGGCAATTTGCAGTTCAAGTTGGGATTAAAAATTGGGTGTGCAGAGGGTCTAGTTCGTGTTTAGTAATGACTATGTTGTTGGAATGTCAGAGGCTGTGTGGGTGATTTGCGAGATGAAGGGAGGAGGTGTAGAGTTGGAGCCTAAAAGGTAATGACAGAATAGGTAGTGTTTAAGGACCTTCCTAAATTGAGAGAGGTCTTTTATTGATCGGATATGAGGAGGGAGATTATTCCAGCAAGTTGGAGCGAATAAGGTAAAGGTCCTGTCTCTGCTGAATAATCTTGAGTAAAATCTTGCTGGCATGTGGGATCCGAGTGATTGTGCGATAATTTCCACAGTCAGTTGGATCACCTTTCTTTAGTACTGGTATATGAACAGATCTTTTCCAGTCAGTTGGCCATGATATTGTCTTCCAAATATCCTGGCAGAGCCTTGTAAGTATGGTAACAGCTGCATCCGATTGCTGTAATTCTTCAATGGGAATGCCAGGTGCTTTGTTCTTTGATAAGGCTTTCAATGCTGCTTTGACTTCTTCTTTCATCACCAATGGTTCCTGATCATAAGGTACAGGTTGAAACAGCTGTTGGTCCACTTAATCTTTATTGTATAATGACTCTGTATATTCTTTCCCCCTTTTCTTGATCTTCTCAGCATCATTCAAAATGGATCCTTGAGCATCTTGTAACATTCCAATTCGAGGCTGGAATTTTTTTTTTAACTCTTGTAGCTTTAGGAAAGCAGATGTTCTTCCTCTAATAGTTTCTGCTTCTATTTCATTGTATGCATCATTGTAGTACTTCTCCTGATCTTGTCTTGCTGCACATTGGAAATCTCTGTTGAGTTCTGCGATTGCCTCTCTTTCTCCTCTGACTTTAGCTTCTCTGCATTTCTAGGCAATTTTCAGAGCTTCTTTTGTCATCCATTTTGGTCATTTTTGTTTTTCACCTTTTGTAGAAATTTCTCACTTTCTTCCAACACAACCTTCTTGATGTCATCCCATAACTCTTCTGGAGCTCTGTCATGTGTATTGAAAGCAGCAAATCGATTTTGCAGGCAGTCTAAATTCCGGTGGTATATTCTCAAGGTCATATTTTGCTAAATTCATGAGTGGCTTGCTCTTTTTCAGTTTTAGCTTGAGTTTGCATACTAGTAGTTGGTGATCTGTACCACAGTCAGCTCCAGGTTTTGTCTTTGTTGATGTTTATAGAGCTTTTCCATCGTTGACTTCCACAGATGTAGTCAATTTGATTTTTGTACAATCCATTGGGTGAAGTCCATGCGTATAATTACTGTTTGTGTTGCTAGAAGAAGGTGTTTCAGATGAATAGATTGCTGGTCTTTCAGAATTTTAACAGTCTTTCTCCAGCTTCATTTCTCTTGCCAAGTCCATATTTTCCAACCACTTTGTCGTCTTCTTTGTTGCCAATTTTTGCATTCCAGTCACCTATGACTGTCAGGCTATCCTGTTTGCATGTTCTTTCAATTTCAGCTTGTACTTGCTCGTAGAACTCATCAACTTCGTCCTCTTCTGCAGTTGTTGTTGGGGATATTCTTGAATTATAGTGGTGTTGATGGGCATTCCTCGTAGACAAATAGAAATTAAGTGTTCACTGATTGCATTGTATTTCATTATTGTTCTGGCAAGTTTCTTCTTAATTATAAACGTAACATAATTTCTTCTTTGTCTTTCATTCCTAGCATAGTAGAGCATGTGATCATCAGATGTAAAGTGCCCAATGCCAGTCTATTTCAGTTTGCTGATACCCAACATATCGAGTTGTACACGTTCCATTTCATTCTTGACCACCTCCAACTTCCCTTGGTTGATGCTTCGTACATTCCATGTCCCAATATGAAAGACATCTTTGCAGCTTCTGACTCTCATTTCATGTGCAGCTACATCAGCAGTCAGATGTCACGAGGGCTTTGATCCAACCACATCATAAATGCCGGCTTTACACTGAAAAGTCTTCAGATCCTCCCCAGTAGCCAGTTGAGTGCCTTCCGACCTGGGGGTCTCAACTTCCAGCACTACAGTGCAATTTGTTTTGCTGTGACTATCCATTGGGTTTTCGTGGCAAGATACGTAAGTAGATTGTCAGACCTTTCTTACACGCAGTTTAATTCTAGTGTTGTTGCCATTGTCACAGAAATGTGATCCTCCGCTGCCAACACAGTCCCATTCTGCTGCTGCCTAGAGGGTGGTATGTCTTGGTCTGGCACCTCAGCTGAGACCTGTCCATCTTGGGAGACCCAGCCAATAGTTAAGCTACCAATAGCTTAGCCCTCACAGCATGACAAGCTGAAAACCAAGTGAGGGCAAAATGTCTTACAGGAATACTATTTTAATTTAAACACATTCTAAAAGAACCATAAAATAGAGCATGTATATTCAACTCTAGTCTTGGAGGGCTGCAAACAGGTCTGTACTGAATATCCATCGGCTATATCTACTCACATTGGTTTAAGAGTTCTGTTTTATATTTTGGTTAGATCTTGAAAATCAACCTTATTTGTAGTTTTTCATGGTCAGACTTACCACCCTGAACTAGGTTGCCAGGCCAGCTCAGTAGAGCAAACACTACAGACCAAGAAGAGGAAAAATGAACAAAACAATATACAGTTTTTCATTAATCCTTTACCCTGAGTTCAGAAAAGTGTTTCTGGCCACATTTTTGACTGCTGGTCCTCCCTGACCCATGGCACATTCCCAAATGGGCTAGTTTCCTCTTCAAATACCATAAGCAAATAAAAATCTTGGGGCCCGATATTCAGTGGCGACTGCGGTTAGCTGATCTAACATGGCTAGTTGTTGCTGCTGAACTTTAAACACAGATATGCAATGTTCGGGCCGTATCTGGCTCTGGTATTAAATATCCAGGTTGCCCAGATTGGCACAAAACGAACCAAATGGTGATGATATTCAGCCGCTGCCCGGTTAGCTTCTGCACCTAACTTTTGCTGAGTGTCACTAACCAAGCAGTGACGATATTGAACCATTGCCCGGTTAGCGATGGGTGCTGCCCTGAAATGCCCCCAGAATTTAAATTATTTTTGTTCAGAAAACAGGGAAAAGAATTTGTGAAGAAAATCTCCCTAAACAATGTCCAATCTCATTATAAGGAGCTGTTATGCCGCTTTAAGAGCCATTCTTTTCATGGATGTTTCATTACTGAAAATTCAAAGAAAGCAAATAAAAATCTCTTTTGCAACTTCGAAAGCAATACTAGCAAAGTGGAAAGATGAAACTCCCTCAGGCATTGTCTAGGCTGGTTATGAAATCCTTTACACTGAGGCGATGACCTAAGGTAGAGAGTCTTAGGAAATTTAAAGAAGTGCGGGTTGTTGTCCTAGGAGGGGCCATGAAGTAATACTTACTAAGGCGTTTCCTTTGGTGGAAAGAGACTAGAATTCATGATTCATTATTTCTTTCTATAACCCAGAATCTCTTTCATGTACATAATGCAATTTTGATGTTTAGAAGCTCTTTACTCTCCTTATCACCTTTATCTGTTTATGATATATTTTTAGCTGAATTCTGCAATGCATTTTATAGTTTCTCTGTAACCTAGTTTTACTTTAAGGCTAGGCTGGTCTGGTTGTAAGACTTGAAGCCCAATTTTGTATAAACCATCTAGATCAGAAAGCAAATGTTTTGATTTGTGCATACAAAATTGTAGGTATTTGGATTTAGCTCATGCCTTTTCCAGTGGCAGCTCAAGATGAATTACATTCAGATACAATAGGTGTTTTCCTGTCCCCTAGAAGTTTGTACCTGAGGTAATGGAGGGTAAAGTGAGTTGCCCAAGATCACAAAGAGCATTCAGCTTTTTAAGATTTGTAAACGGCACCTAACCCTTCTAAAATATCACCTATCTATGCTGATTGTTATAGTCTCCACTTGTTTTTATAAGTAATATTTAATTAAATAAGACCCAAAACATACCAGTCATTTATAGTACATAACTGCAAAGAATCAAATACTGGGGTCTTATTGAAAAGGGACTGGATCTCCCTAGAGCAGCCAACAGCGGTGTGAGCTGTTTGAAGCGTTCCCACCAATGTGCCCCTCATTCTAGGCTTTTTCTTACTGACTCTCTCGTTTCTTATGGCTAATAGGCTGTTTATGAGTTTGCTGTGATGTCGCCAGTGTTCCTTCTTGCTTCTTCTAGAACTAACCGCAGAGGGGAGTACAATAACCTAGATCCCGCTCCTGCATCTAAGCATTGCTAAATGGCCTCTCTCACCTGTCTCCCCCTAACGCCACACCAATAATTTTGGCTTGGGGGAATGAAAAGCTGTTTTTTCCATAGCCCCCGACCAGGCTTCTTAATGGGGCATGAAGAAGATCAATAAAATAGACTATGCTAGTGTGAGGGGCCTTTATAAACTCTCAAAGAATTTACATCAAACAGTGTTGAATTTGAGGGGTTAACATGCTTTCTTTTTCTCAAGAGACTTAAACTGTAAAGAGTACCGGTGCCTTCCAAACTATAAGAGCAATCAGGCACCAGCATGCAGTTCCCAACAACAGACTGTAATGGGCTGTTCAAAGAAATGTAAGGACAATAGATTGAACTTCCTGAGGTAGTGAAGTTCTAGATCAGCGATGGCGAACCTATGGCACGCGTGCCAGCTGTGGCACGCGAAGGCCTTGCAGCTGGCACGCGGGAAGGTCCGCAATTGAAAAAAAAAAAGAAAACCTGTCTGCTGCCGTTGTCGGGGCCGCCGCGGCAGAATCGAGCGTGCCGCGGGGCCCCCCTGTACCCACCCGGCAGAGCCTGCCCTCCCCGTAGCAGCTCTCTCTTTGGAGCTACAGTCAGACGCGCCGGCTTTCCCTTTCGCGACTCTGTTAAGCCCGCGGGGGCTTCCCATCAGCCCCCGCGGGCTTAACAGAGCAGCGAGGGAACTCTTCCCTTCGCGCTCTGCAAGCCGGCGCGTCTGACTGTAGCTCCAAAGAGAGAGCTGCTACGGGGAGGGCAGGCTCTGCCGGGTGGGTACAGGGGGCCCCGCGGCACGCTCAATTCTGCCGCGGCGGCCCCGACAACGGCAGCAGACAGGTTTTCTTTTTTTTTTTAATTTTCCCTGGGCTGGGCTGGGCTGGGCTGGGGGGGGTGGGGGTTAGGAGTGGTGATGGGCTGGGCTGGGCTGGGCTGGGGGGGGGTTAGGAGTGGTGATGGGCTGGGCTGGGCTGGGCTGGGTGGGTTAGGAGTGGTGATGGGCTGGAGGGGGGGGGTTAGGAGTGGTGATGGGCTGGGCTGGGCTGGGCTGGGGGGGTTAGGAGTGGTGATGGGCTGGGCTGGGGGGTTAGGAGTGGTGATGGGCTGGGCTGGGCTGGGGGGGTTAGGAGTGGTGATGGGCTGGGCTGGGGGGGGTTAGGAGTAGTGATGGGCTGGGCTGGGCTTGGCTGGGGGGGTGTTAGGAGTAGTGATGGGCTGGGGTGGGGGGGGTTTAGGAGTGGTGATGGGCACTGGGCTGGGGGGGTTAGGAGTGGTGATGGACACTGGGCTGGCTGGGGGGGGGTTAGGAGTGGTGATGGGCACTGGGCTGGCTGGGGGGGTTAGGAGTGGTGATGGGCGCTGGGCTGGGGGGGTTAGGAGTGGTGATGGGCGCTGGGGGGGTTAGGAGTGGTGATAGGCGCTGGGGGGGCTTAAACTAAAAATTGAGTGATGGGGGATTAGGACTGGGAGTGGGCTGATGGGGAGGTTAGGACTGGAAATGGGCTGGTGGGATTAGGACTGGGAGTGGGCTATGGGGGGCTAGGACTGGTAATGGGTTGGGGGGTTGCTAGGACTGGAAATGGGCTGAGTGGAAGGGGGCTTGAACTGCAAAAAGCTGTTGGGGATGGGGCTTGGAATGGAAATGGGCTGAGGGGAAGTGGGGGGCTTGAACTGCAAATAGCTGATGGGGACGGGGCTTGGAATGGAAATGGGCTGAGGGGAAGTGGGGGGCTTGAAGAAGGGAATGGATGCTGGGTGAGACTGGAACTAGAAGGGAGCTGATGTTGGGGGAGGATTAGAATGGGATGGGGCTGGGAGAGTAAAATGGAGAGGGGAAAAATATTTTGTGTAGGAGGGATGAAAAATCTACAATTGGCCAGGTATTGGGAGAGTAATTGGGGATTGAGGATGGAGGGGTAAAATTTGTGTGGATGAAATAGGAATGAGGAAAGAGCAAAAGGAGAAAGATTAGTATGTTAAAGCAGATGTAGAGAGAGAGAGAATGGAAAAAAAACTAGAAGAGAGAAGAAAGGACAAATGGACAGCAGACGATGGAGAGTTAGCAGAAAACATGAAGAAACCAGAAGAAAATGGCTGGACCAATTGCAACTGAAAAAAAATGCACAAAAGGTAGAAAGATATCTCTTTATTTTGAATTTATTAACTGGAATATGTCAGCTCTGGGAAATGTGCATCATTAACATCTGCACTTTGTTTGGTACAAGAGGAAATTCCTATTTGACGTTGCCACTTGTTCTCTTTCCCCAGTATTCTCTGAAATGTATTGGTTTAATATTTGCAGTGTTGCCTTTTGATAGGTAGGGTATGGTGCTTTGTGAGTCCTGGTAATGCTGTCAGGATACGGCGGGTTTGCTATGGGTTCTAAATGGGCAGCGTTTGTAGTAGTTCCTAATGTGCCTGGCGGTTGGCACTGGATTATAGTAATGTAGAAATCTTTTAGTCTTTCTTTATCCATACACTCATTAAGAGACATGTTTACTAAAAGTTAGTGTATGGTAACATTATGCAAATATTTATGCAAATAAGACCACTTATGCAAATGACGTGCTGGCACTTTGAGGAAATTCTTTGGTTTTGTGCGGCAGTTTGGGCACTCGGGCTCAAAAAGGTTAGCCATCACTGTTCTAGATGGTTCTTCAACAAACCAACAACTGCAGGAATAATTAACCCTGAGGCAGAGGACCTTGACAGACACAGTGGCACGGGGGAATTGAATCAGTCAAGATCTGGTTTTGTATTCTAGAAGAGAAGAAAAGCAAGAAGCCGCTCACAGGCTTGCAGACAGATGGAAACTCCAGAGGACTTCTTTTTCCCAGTATAGAAGGCAGAGATAGAAGAAGACTATCCAAATACTTTCAGCTGCTCCCTAGTGGTAAATTTGATATTGGAACCCTGACCTCCATGAGAGCTTGCTCCTTCATTGCTGTTTGACCTTGGAA
The DNA here is from genome assembly GCA_033557465.1 of Ichthyophis bannanicus. Classification (NCBI taxonomy): domain Eukaryota; kingdom Metazoa; phylum Chordata; class Amphibia; order Gymnophiona; family Ichthyophiidae; genus Ichthyophis; species Ichthyophis bannanicus. The sequence continues at coordinate 342,990,113 of CM066035.1, forward strand.
TTGAGCTCTATTTCAGGCCTGTCGGAAGAATAAAACAGCATAAAGCTCCTAAACCTAGAAACTGCTGTGCTTGTAAGACAGAGCTGTGCAGGGACAGACTGTAATATCAAGAAAATCCACATTCACAGACAGGGGTCTCCAAGCTCCAATAACAGTATTCCTTTAACTTCATCCAGATTGTGATGGCATAAGGTACACTTTTGGCCACCACTGGATGAAAGGTGGCTTTATTTTGTTTTATTCTTGTTATTGGGATTGAGCTGCTTTGGCCATTTTGCAACAGGTCGCTTTTATCACTCATTTCTACTGAGGCCCTGAGTGGCCTTTTGACATATACCATGGTCTATCTAAAATTGTCTTGCTAGTACACTATTTATCATAAATTACCCTAACTTGCCATTTTGCTTTCTGTAATCACTATTTTTTATTCTGAGTATATCTTTTCACTGTTTTGCTTTCTGCATTCCAGTAGTAGTTACTTGGTAAGGCTATATTTTGTTGCAAAGTGGCGATTGCTGGTTATCCAAAGGATCTTAAGAACAAGGTGGAACACCCTATGTTTATCTGAGGGGTATATCCTAGATGGTTGATGCAATTTGACCCTCTCGTTAAAAGACTTTGGCTAGTCCCATTTCTCAAACCCAGTATCCTTGCGCTGGTGCGCTAAACAAGAGAGAGAGCCAGTCACCTACAAGGGGAATGCCCCGATAGGTGGAATTTGACTCAGCTACACTAGGTAAGTACAACCAAAAGTATGACAGGTGATGAGTCGTCCAGCTTTTTCTGGGATCAACAGAGCTCCTAACAGTGTACAAAGTTTTCAGAGAAAGTGGGGAGCATAATCCAGAATATCTACCACATGCACAGAAACAGCCAGTTTTAGCACCGTCTGTAGGAATTTTTTTATTGCAGGTGTATTATCATTTAAGTAGCCCTTCTCTGAACTATTCCATCCTTTGAATGGCTTTATAAAGATACAACCGCCATAACTCAGCATAGTGCTTAAGGTGGGGGTCTCAATAGTGACCTATGCAAATGTTATATTTTCCTTTTTTCTGCTGATGCATCTCTTTATACACAGGGCTGGTGCAAGGCTTGGAGGCCCTCTATTCTACCATCCACATTGCTGCTGCCCCTCTCCAGGGCCTACAATGGCAACAATAGCCTCCAAACTGTGACACAGCGCTTACTAACACTGCAGCATGATTTCCTACTTGTCAAAATGTGCTGTTTCCACCCCCTTCTGACTCTGCTTCTGTCATCAGAGGGCCGGCACACATGGCCCTGCACCTTGGGGGGAGGGGGGGGATGTACCTGACTGACTGCAGAGGGAGCCAGGGAGGCCTGAAGCTATGGCTGACCTCTGAACAGTCATGGGAATAAAGAGCAGTGTTTGCCTTCTTTCCCACAGCTGTGATAAAAAGGAGCCTGCTGGCGTGCTGAGTGACGGGAGGTCAGGGCATGTTGGATGTACCCCCATTTGATCCCCCTGGCACTCAGCACGCCTGTGGGCTCCTTTATCACAGCCACGGGAGAAGGCACATGCCACTCTTTACTCACGCGGCTGTTCCGAGGTGACTCAAGCCAGGGCTTCAGGCCTTCCCAGCTCCCTTTGAAGCCGATCAGGCACAGGGCCCCTTTTGGTGTGTGGCTCTGGGGTGCTAGAATGGGGACAGGAATGGGGGGACTGGGGACTAGAAGTAGAATGGGAACAGGGGGCTAGAATGGAATGGGGGGGGGACTATGGGCTAGAACGGGAAGGGGGGTCAGGACTGGAAATGTGCTGATATTGGGGGATGAGGGACTGGAAGGGAACGTATGCTGGATGGGACTGATACTGGGGGGTTAGGACTGTAAATGGGCTGGGAATAGGGGACCGGTACTAGAGTGGAGCTGATACTGGGAGGTTAGGACTGGAAAATTGGCTGATGCTAGTGGATGGGGGACTGGGCTGGAAGGGAGCAGATGCTAGGAGGGACTGGAGGAGGACTGATACTGGGGGGGGAGGGGGTAGGACTGGAAATGGGCTGTTGTGGGGGGATGGGTGAATGGGACTGGAAGGAAGTGGATACTGGGAGGGGCTGGAAATAGAAGGAAGCTGATGCTGGGGGAGGACCAGAAGGGGGTGGGGCTGGGACTGCAGGAGAAAAAAAGAAACAGGGGGAGTGAGGATGGAGAGGGGAACAGATATTTTGGGAGAGAAGGAAAATCTATGATTGGCTGAGTATTGGGAAAGTAAGTGGGGATTTGCGATGGAGGGGTAAAATTTGAGTGAATGAAAAAGGAATAAAGAAAGAAATGGAGAAAAGAGCAGAAAAGGAAAAGATCAGTATGTTAGAGGCAGATGTAGAGTATGGAAAAAACTAGAAGAGAGAAAAAAGGACAAATGGACAGCAGATAATGGAGAGTTAGCAGAAGACACGAAGAAAGCATTAGAAAGTGACTGGGACAATTGCAACTGAAAAATAAAATGCCCAAACAACAAAAGGTAGAAAAAAATTATTTTATTTTGAATTTATTAACTGAAATATGTTAGCTCTGGGAAATGTGCATCGCTAACGTTTTGCATTTTGTTTAGTAGAAGAGGAAATGAATTTATAGTTTTATTTCTCCAATGTTGTTGTACATTCCAATTTTGACTTTTGGGGTTCCCCAGCTTAATTATTATCTTCATAGTTCTAAATTGTGATCCTTTGTTCTGTGTTTAGTGACTGTCTATGTTCTGCACGTGTAACCGAGCTGCAGTATTCTGTTCATGTAGTTTCTCTGTGACAGTGCCACTTGTTCTCTTTCCCCAGTAGAAGATGTATTGGTATTCTCTGAGATATTTTGGTTTAATATTTACCGTGTTGCCTTTTGTTAGGTAGGGTTTGGTGCTTTGTGAGTCCTGGTAGTGCTGTTATGATACGGCAGGTTTGCTATGAATTCTAAATGATATGAATAAATGAATTGCTCCACTCCAACTTATTGCTAAATATAAAATCTTTATAGGAATGTTCCTCATTCAACTTATCATGCCCTATTTGTAGTCTCAGATTCACACGGCACTGATTATCATGAAATTCAATGAAAATCAACGTGCCCAAAAACATCAATGACTACTGGGCTTTTTTCTTTTTTTGTATAATGCTGATGCGCGGCGTTTTTTGCTTCGAAAAACACAGAGAGACGTGGGCAGCAGTTAACAAAGAGGTGATATTAACACAAAAGAACAGATCTCCTGATGAAACTCCTAATCAGGGAGTGAAACGCATAGGCGCCAAATGGAGCGTTGAGAGTACAGATAAATCAGTGCTTATCGCTAAGAGAAGACTTAGCATTCTCAAGCATAAGAAGAATCAACACAAAAAAGATAAGTTTATCAATATGAGTATATATATATTTATCTGTAAAAAATCAACACAGTGATAATCAACAAAGAGAAATGGCATCTTGAAAACATATTTTAACAAAGATATATATATTTTTTTCATAAGGGAAGATAAGCACAGAAGGGTTGTATCAGCATTATACAAAAAAAGAAAAAAGCCCAGTAGTCATTGATGTTTTTGGGCACGTTGATTTTCATTGAATTTCATGATAATCAGTGCCGTGTGAATCTGAGACTACAAATAGGGCATGATAAGTTGAATGAGGAACATTCCTATAAAGATTTTATATTTAGCAATAAGTTGGAGTGGAGCAATTCATTTATTCATATCAGGTATATATAGCTCCGAAAAGACCACAAATAATTTTTTATTTTATGAATTCTAAATGAGCAGGGTGTATAGTATTTCCTAATGTGCCTGACAGTTGACACTGGAGTATAGTAATGTAGAATCATGGTAGTCTCTCTGTCCTCACTGTCCATGCAAATGGTATTCAGACACTCATTAAGAGGCATGTTTACTAAAAGTTAATGCGCATTCACAAATGTTAATGTGCGCTAATTGTAGGAACACCCATTTAATTCTATTGGTGCAGTGGCATATAATACAGATTGATATTTAGTAAAAATGCCCCTAAGTCATTGCCAGGACAAAAAATAGGCTTGTGAAGGGCTCCTTTGAAAGCCGCCAAAAATTTTAGATGGGCTACATACATTTTAAAATAAAATAAATTAAATTTATGCAAATGAGGTCCAGTGGCTATGCAAATGAGGCCCTGCAATAAGTCTCCGCACATGGCACCGCATCACCCTTGGGCCACCCTATATATCCAAGCATACTGTTAGCATTTACTGTTATTTTATTACTCTGATTTTTGTTTTTCTACTGTCCATCTACAAAATCCTATTTCTCCTCCCTTATGAGCACTTTTTAGCGCTTGTGAACATAATTGCCATGCGCACAGGAAAAACATGTTTGATTTATTTTTGGTCGTTTGATTTTTTTTACCTGATTGTTTTAATAAAGCACATTTAAGAAGTGTTAAATAAAAAATAAAAAATGTTTTATCATTTAAAATTCTACAACATTCTAACATTGGAAAATCAAATTAGAGCAACTTGAGAACAGTCAAAACCACTCTATTAGGAAAGAATAAAGGAATTATTTACTTACAGATACCACTGATCCATTACATACTTTGCGGTTTCAAATAAAACATAAGAATTAATATTAAAAGACATAAAAATAAAACATCAAAATTTAGATCACCACAATATACAAAAACTTTACTTGAAACCTGCAATACATCACACCTCTTTCAAGAGCACACCTACCTAACAAAATATCAGTTTGATATTCAAAGCCCTTAGCTGGCGGCCAAAGCGTGGACAGCTGGCTAAGGGCACTGACCACGACATTCAGCAGCACTACCCGTATAGTGCCACTGAATATTTCCATAGTCTGCCCCAGTTCTGTCCTAGTGCAGTGGCAGAACAGGGGCATGTCGGTGCAAGCCAGATATGTCTTGGCCCTTATCTGGTTTGCCAAATATTCAGCCGGGACTTGACCAGATTATTTGGACTGCACAAAATGCGGTCCTAAATTGTAATCTGGTTAAGTCCTGGCTGCATAAATTGGATTAATTTGCGTTTGCTGACAGCACCTTCACTGCAAAGCTCTGTGCTAGCTTTTTGGTTTGGTCAATCTGTTTCCTGTGCCCATCTAGAGTTTCTAGTCTGCTATATATTTATTTGTTGTCCGTGTGTGTGTCTATCTGCATCTTTTGTAAGTTTACCCTGCTTTCTGCTGCTGTTTATTCCTTGCTCATCTACTGACTTCTTTAATTCCCTCTTTTATAATTCCCTTTAGAGTCTGCTACTGAATCCTTTATTAAGCTTTAGTTTTAAAAAAATGGGGTTCAAACAACAAGTTTAATTCATATTCTTGACTACTGATGTTCCTCAAAACAGACTGAACTTGGTGCTTATGATTTCATTTATCATCTAAGATTTTTTTTAGTAGGAGTGCTCTAGCCACATGACGGATACTGTATTGTCCTCTACAGCTGCTTAGCATTTTCCTCAATTTTCATGAATTGGGGGAACCCCCCCCCCCCATGAAATGAATCTGAAAACACAAAAGAGGAGCCATGATTTGCAGTTTACTTATAGGAATCACATACAATATGGCAAAGTGAAATGCTCGTTCCTTCATAAACAATCTATTAAAATAAGAGTGAGTTGATTGCAAATACCAACAAGTTCTTTCATTCCCAGTGATAAATTTGCTTCATGCACTTACATTTCAAAAAAAACAAAACCCTGCCATTTTGATTTCATTTTCCAGCTCTGTTGGCTAATTTTCCATTCTCTGTCTGTGTAGAGGGGGGTTTTGTTGCAAAAAGGCTGCCATCAGCTAAACTGCTTAGCTGGCTGGCACAGCATCTGAAGAAATCTTTAGAGAAAGTGAACAGATCAGTGAGGGAGGTGGAGTGGGTTGTGGACACAGATTGGAGTTTGAGCAAATGGGAAAATTCAGCAATCCACACTGATAGACCAGGGACATATTTCATTAGAAATAAATTTTGCCAAACTCTTTCTGAGACAATCATAATGTGATTTACAAATAATGTAAAATGATCTTATGGGGTCTAATATTCCCTTTCTCAGCTTAAGCTATATAACCGAAAAGGTAAAAGACAAAGGGGGTTATTCCGAACCATGAATAGTGGGGATGGGGAACGTCCATCCCCGCTATTTGTGTGGCTGCAGACCCCCAAATAACTTCCCCGCCAGTTGTGAAGGGAAGTGGCGGCCCGGGGGGCGGAGAGTGGGCGGGCAGTGGGTGGTCGCCGGCCCTGGGTTGGAATAACCTCCCTGGACATTTTTTTCTTTCAATTTGGGGCGTGGAAGGGGCTGGGGGGCACAAAGCTGGACGTGCCCCGTGGGATCAGAATCGCGATGTCCTTTGTACATCCGGGTCAGCCTGAACATACAAAGGAGATCTATGTTGTGAATAGAATCGAGCTCAAATTGTGTACTAGGAAATCAGAGAGGACGGGCTGCATAATGTGAGATAGCTCTGCAAAATAATATTTATTCTTAGAACAAAACTAGATTGTTTCACAAATATTCATTCAAAAAGCATTGTTGTTGTTGTTGAGTGCCATTGAGCTGATGTCAACTCATGGCAACCCTCTGGATAGTTGCGCTAAAACGTGTTTGATCTTTATTATTCATAGAGTGGCATCCACAGCTAACGTTATTGTATCTATCTCTTTTGCACTGATCTTCAACCTTGCCAAACATGATGTCTTTCTCTAATGATCCTTCTCTTTGCATGATGTGTCCAAAATATGAAAGTCAAAGTAATTTGACCTTCTGAAAAAAGCTTGGGCTTGATCTCCTCTAGTACAGACTGATTTATTTTTCAGACATTCCATGGTATACACAGTATCCATTGCCTGCACCATAATACGAAGGCATCTGATTTTCTTCCTGTCTTTCTTCTTCACTGACCAATGTAATTGAAAATGCCATGGCTTGGACACATCAAATCTTCGTATGTAGAAATACGTGTCTGCATTTGAGAATCTTGTCTAGGTCCTTCATAGCCATTCTGCCAAGAGCAATGTGTTGTCTGATTTCTTGACTACTTGTAGTTAGTGTATTGATTCAAGAAGGTAAAAGTTGTTTACTCTTCCTATTTCTTCTCCATCAAGGATGAAATAATTGATTTTGCCAGTGGTCAGGATCCTTTGTCTTCTTCATGTTAAGGTGCAGGCCATTTTAAAACTATGAGGGTCTTCTATGGGCACTTGCTGACAGCGTGTGTTCTGGTGTGTGCTGAATGTGTACTGGGACATGCATTGCCAGCTTGTGCAATATGATTCCCTGCGTTGGCGTCACGAGTGGGTAGGGTAGGGGTGGAGAGTGGGTGTGGTGAGTTCAGCTCAATGAGCACTAGGTTGGCCCCGTGCACTAACTGCATTAGCTTGGGTTCACCTAATGCCATCTCAATAACTGAAGTTAAGTGCAACTGTGCTCATGCAACCTGCATTAGGGGGACGTACTCTGCGATAGCTGCCAGGGAAATGATTTCCATACCACCGACAACATGATGGTGTTGCGCCTAACATGCTATAATTTCCACACTTTTGGCACGTTAAATGCAACACCTTAGTGCCCTTTAGTAAAAGAGCCCCAATGTTTCTTGATCTTGATAAGCAAATGTTTCAGATTGTCTTCACTTTCAAGCAGTAATGTGGTATCATCAGCATAGCAAAGGTTGTTGATGAGTCTTCACACCACGGTTGTCTTCATACAAGAAGAAACAGAATGGTTTAAAATCAGCAGAGAATGCTTGATGATTTGTTCTGCATATAAATTAAACAGGTAGGGGGAAAGTATGCAATGTTATCATACACCTCTGCCAATTTAAACCATTCTGTTTCTCCTTGTTCAATTCAAACTGTTGCTTCTTGATCAGTGTAAAGGTTGTGCAAGAGAACTATCAGATGATCTGGTATACCCATGCTTCTTAGATGGTCCAGAATTTTTCATGATTTACACAATCAAAGGTTTTGCTGTAGTCAAAGCACACAGATATACTTTTGGTATTCTTTTGTCTTTTCAAGGATCCGTCTCACATCCAAGATGATGCCTCTCGTTCCTATCCCTTTCTTAATCCCTGCTTGCATTTCACGCAGTACTCATTCTAGGTAGGGTTGTAATCTCCACTAAATCATCTTGAGTAAAATCTTGCTGGTGTATAGGATCAGAGTCATTGTGTGATGATTTTCACAGGCAAACGGATCACCTTTTTTCAGTATTGGTATGAACACAGATCTTTTCCAGTCAGTTGGCTATAATGTTGTTCTACAAAGCTCGGCCAGAAAATATGCAAGTATTTTAACAGCTGCATCCGATTGCTGTAGTACTTCAGTGGAAATACTTCAAAGGGAATACCATCAATTCCTGGTGCTTTATTCTTTGATAATGCTTTCAATGCTGCTTCGATGACTTCTTTCATCACCTGATCGTAAGACACAGGTTGAAACCGCTGTGATCCACTTGATTTTTATGGTCTGACTGTATTCTTTCCACCTTTTCTTGATCCTCTCAGCATCATTCGACATGGATCCTGAGCATGTTTTAGCATTCCAATTCGAGGCTGTAATTTTTTCTTTTAACTCTCGTAGCTTTAGGAGAGCCAATCTTGTTCTTCCTCTAATAGTTTCTGATTCTATTTCCTTGCATGAGTCATTGTAGTACTACTTTGTGTCACCTTGCTGCACATGTTGGAAATCAGTTATATTGCATGATTACCTCTCTTTATCTTCTGGCTTTAACTTTTCCGTGTTTCTGAGCAGTTTTTAGAGTTATTTTGGTCATTACCACATCTATTTCATAAAACAATTATAAACTGTCTAACTGATCACATCAACCCCCTACTCTTTAATCTTCACTACATTTAAACTTCTCAATAACATCTCCCCCTCCTTCCTTACAACAAATATACACACCCAAGCAGATGAAAGGAGTAGGAGAAGACGTAATCAAAACTTCCTCTCAATACCTTCTTCAATTCACAAGACTAAACAAGTTATTAGCAACAGAGCCTTCACATATACAGCACCCACTCCCTGGCACTCCCTCCCAGACCCCATCAGATCAATCAAGGACCTTCAGATATTCTGTAAGGAGCTAAAAGCTTTACTCTTCGCTGAGTACTATAACAACTCCGCCTTCAGCAATACTAATACTCAGTTCATCCATCCAACTCCCCCTAATTGAACCAGTTTCTCCCTCAACATCGACGCACCCATTATGATTTCTCCCCCCATAACTGGTAATTATTGCTAAAGTTAGCATGTATATAGTTAAATGTTAACCAGCTTCCAGTATACTACTGCATATGTGGATAGCTGGTATGTAAATAGTTCAATGTATCATAGTTTTCAACAATGTTCTCTTTAATTGTTACTTGTTCGATGTAAACCGCCCCTGATCATTGGAAGGGGCGGCATAGAAAAACTGTTCAAATAAATAAATAAAGTATATGTCCATGAATAATGTGGCCAAGAAACAAAACCACCACCATAATCTTTAAAAAAAATTAGTCAAGCAGAATACAAACATGTAGTCAGTATGAAATTATAATGCACACAAGATGGAATTTACCAGAACTTAAATCCCTTTTTTCAGTTTCTAAACTGTAAAGCTGCAAGGATTTCACCGAAGATGCAGAATGGCTGTCCAGAGCTGCAGCTTCCAGATTTTATCTTTACTAAATTGCTAATTTTCTAAAAAACAAAAACAAATCCCCCCCCCCCAAAAAAAACAAAGCAAGTCCGGACGTCTTTAATCCTTACACCATATCCACTCTATCAAACCTTTTCTTTCTCCAGGACCAAGCAGGAAGTCAGTCCTCACATATGGGTGACGTCGGCACTGACGGAGCCCTCGTGTGGAGCATTTCCCCAGCTTTCAAAGAAAGCCTTTGGGAATGCAGCGCGCATGCGCAGTCCCCTTCCTGCCCAAGGGTGCCATCTTACTCAGTCTTTCTTTTTCCGCGGAGCCCAACGGACATGAGTTCGTGTCACCCGGGAAAAGTCAAATTTTTTCAGCTATTTTGGCTTTTTCTGATCTGGTTCGATGCCGGTTCCCCTTCCCGCCTGGGCTCGGTACACCGGTATCGAGTCCGGAATTTGGATTTTCGTTTTTGTCCTTCGTGACTAGCGTTCGCGCTTTTTTTGTGTTTTTTCACTGGCAGCCCAGTCTTTTGACCTTTCAGGGGCCCTTTTTCCCCCGATGGGTGCCAACAGGTTCAAAAAGTGTGATTGGTGCAAAAAACATATGTCTCTCACTGACACACATGACTGCTGCCTCTGTTGCCTCGGGCCAAACCATGACCCGCTGGTCTGTGGCCCATGTGGCAAAATGTCGTTGAAGGCACTTCGCAACCATCAGCATCAACTTGAGAGAATTTTCTCAGAGTCCACGTCTGGCCAGGCCCGGACTTCGTCAGAGGCCTCGACATCTCGGGAGTCTGACCCCGAGCGCCGTCGGGGTCCCTCTGAGAGGGAGTCTCCCACCTGGGAGCATAAAAGGAAGAAGAAGCTCGTGAGGGCGGCATCGGTGGAGGCTCCTGGGTCCTCGAAGGTCAGATCGTGTAGCCCTGACCGCTGCCCCGGGCTCTCGGAGTCGGAGAGGCCATCCAAGTTGCCTCGCGTGGGCCATCCAAGTCCCTGAGCCACGTAAGTGCTGTTGTCCTCGTAGACTCTCCTCCGGGAAAGCCGCCGTCGGGGCCCGAGTCGGGGGCTGCTGAGTCTCCTGAGCTTGGACTCAGGTTGACGGCCTTGGAGAGCAGCTTGGCTGCCTTCATGGAACAGCAGCGGGTGCTGATCGCCAGTCTGATCGCCGGTCTGACCGGTACATCTTCCCCGACCACCGGGACCTCGACGTCCAAGTCGACCCCGGAGACCGAGCCGATCCTCGAGTCAATGTCCCCCTCAACCTTGCATGCGGGGCCGAGGTCGTCGACGCCAATACCCTTGGCATCGGGGCGGGTGGCACCGAGGCCCGCCCGGCCGGAGACGCTCGATTCCTCCTCGGAGGAGTCAGCATGGGAGACGGAGAACAAGGAGTCCCTGGACACCTTCTGGACCCAGTGCGTCCCTTCGGACTCACCGGAGTCCGAGCCTCGGAGAAGGTCCCCCCAGAGGATACCCGGTTCTCGGACTTCGTGAGGGACATGGCCAAAGCTTTGGCCTTCCCTGTGGACGCTGAGGAGGAGCCTCGAGCTGAGGAGCTCGATGCCCTCCAGTATGACTTTCCTCCGAGGGAAGCTTTTACTGTACCGGTTCCTCCAATGCTGGAACGGCTGCTCTTCTGTATGTGGGAGGCACCGGCCTTGGCGCCGGTTCTTAGCAAATGGGTCGATTCCATTTATTGAGTCCATAAGAGCCCTGGGTTCCAAAAGGCGCAGCTACCGCACAACTCCATGGTTGTGGTTTCGGCCATGCACCGCCTGAAGAGTCAGAAGATGTACTCCTCGGTGCCTCCCGGCCGGGAGGCCCGGAACCTGGATGCCCTCGGTAGAAAGTGCTTCCAGGGCTGTATGCTATCTTGCTGTGTCCAAACCTACCAGCTGTACAAGGGCATATACCTACGAGACCTGGCAAAGGAGATTGCTGGGTTCTCAGCTGCCTCTCCGAGGAACCTTTGCAGAGGTTCAAGGCTTTGTCAACAGGGATCCGAGAGTGCTCAAAGTTTATCTCTCGAGCAGCCTATGATGGCTTTGAGGCTTCGGCCCGGGTAGCCGCGGCCGGCATTGGTGCACGCCGTCAGGCCTGGTACAGTCATCAGACCTGGAGTCATGGGTGCAGGACAAGTTGGTCAATGTCCCCTGCCGAGGTGAAAACCTTTTCAGTAAGCCCATGACTGAAAAGGTTGCAGAAATCGAGACTGAGACTCTCACCAGGACAAGGCTGTCCAGGAAGACTTCTGCCCCTTCTCAAAAAAGAAGGGCTCGGGAAAGAAGCCCTTTTTCCCGAGGAAGGGTGCTGCCTACAAATCCTACCCTCAATATCAGGCCTCTTCAGCTCCCCAACAGGGCCAGCAGGCCAAGGGGCAGGGGCATGGGCATGGGCCCTGTAGGCAGAAGACCCCCAAGCCGCCAGCTCCGGCTCCTACGCAGCAGGGAGCAGGGTTTTGACTCCTACAGCATAGCCTCTCCTCCGCTGGTGGCTCCATTCAGCACAGGAGGTCGGCTGACCCTGTACGCCTACAGGTGGCCAGCCATCACAGGGGATTCCTGGGTATTGAGCATAGTCCAGCAGGGCTACATGCTCCACTTCCACCAGCTACCCCCCTCCCATTTTCCAGGGGAGCCTCCCAGACCCCCTCTACACAGGAACCTCCTCCTTCAGGAGTTGGCAAGTCTTATAAAAGAACAGGCGGTGGAACCGGTCCCTCACCACCTGGAAGGGCAAGGCTTCTACTCCAGGTACTTCCTGGTACCAAAAAGGACAGGAGGCCTCCAGCCTATCCTAGACTTGCGAAACCTAAACAAGTTTCTGGAGAGGGAAAAGTTCAAGATGCTTACCCTTGGGATACTGCTGCCCTACCTCCAGCAGGGAGACTGGCTATGCTCCTTAGACCTAAAGGATGCTTATACTCATATCCTCATTCATCCAGACCACAGACAATATCTCAGATTTGTGGTGGGAGGAAACCATTTTCAGTACATGTACTTCCCTTTGGCCTAACCTCTGCCCCCAGGGTTATCACCAAATGCCTGGCAGTGGTGGCGGCCTATCTCAGGAATCAGGGAATTTTTGTCTTCCCATACCTGGACTACTGGCTCATCAGGGGCCAGTCTCTCCAGGAGGCCAGACAAGCCACTCTTCGCACTGTCTCTCTTCTTCAGCATCTGGGCTTTGTCATAAACTACGCAAAGTCCACTTTGCTCCCCTCTCAGAACCTAGAATTTATAGGGGCAAGATTAGACACCCTGCAGGCAAGAGCTTACTTGCCCGAGGACAGAGCCCACAGACTGATGGACTTGGCCAACCAGTTTCAGAGCTATTCTCAGGTTTCTGCCAAGCACTACCTGCGGCTCCTGGGCCACATGGCATCCACGGTACATGTGACTCCGAATGCCCATCTGCACATGCGGGCTGCTCAGTGGTGCCTCAGAGCTCAGTGGGCACAGGCCACAGGCGACCTCCAAGACAGAGTAAAGGTGTCCAAACCACTTTTGGAATCCTTTCAGTGGTGGCTACATCTCCCAAACTTTCTCAGGGGGGTACCTTTTCAGGCTCCAACACACACAAGGCTGCTGATGACTGATGCTTCCTTAAAGGGCTGGGGTGCACATTGCCAGGGCATGTGCACTCAAGGCCTCTGGTCTCCTTGGGAGGTCACACAGCAGATCAATCTTTTGGAGCTGTGAGCAATCCGCCTAGCTCTACAGACTTTTTCACATGCCCTCTCTCACCAGTCTGTCTTAGTTCAGATGGACAATCAAGTGGAGGCGTTAAATGTTTTGATGATTTCACAGATTGGTTGTATATATATGTTAAACAGAAGAGCTGAAAGAGAGGATCCCTGGGGTACACCCTGTTGTTGCTGGAAAGGATCGGACATTCCAACAACATAGTCATAACAGAACTCGACCTAGACGCTCTGCACACCCAAAGTTACGACCCAATTTAACTGTAAATTTTCAGAGGTAATATATCTTTCTGTATATAGCTTGTATATAGTTTACCATGTTGTCTCCAAGTTACTGACCCTGTTATAATGTAAGCAAAAGACCTTGTTATAATGTAAGCAAAGGACTGTTCTAATGCGAAATTTGTTATCTGTAAACCGCGCTGATACCAAAGAGCGCGGTATATAAAAACTGTAAAATAAATAAATAAATAAATAAATAAATAAATAAGTGGCAATGTTCTATGTGAACAAACAAGGGGGCATGGGGTCTAGGCTCCTATGTCAAGAGGCGCTGGCCCTTTGCTCCTTTGCAGTCAAACAAGGCATGTTTCTCAAAGCAGTTTATCTACCTGGTCAGGAGAATTTCCTAGCAGACAAGCTAAGCAGGATTCTCCAGCCTCACGAATGGCAGTTGAATCCATGGGTGGTCCAGCAGATCTTCCTCCGCTGGGGACTTCCATCCATTGATCTCTTTGCCAGTCCACAAAACCGTCAGCTGCCCAGGTTTTGCCCCAGACAGCCGCATCCCCTGAGGATGGCAGCAGATGCTTTTCTGATCTCTTGGTCTACGGGCCTCCTGTATGCGTTTCCTCCCACGCCCCTGGTGGCCCAAACTCTGTTCAAGATTCTCCGGGACAAGGCCTCGGTGATTCTGGTAGCCCCCAGATGGCCGAGGCAACCGTGGTTTCCACTTCTGCTACAGTTGGCGGTGGAAACTCCATTCCCTCTGGGGTTGCAACACGATCTCTTGTCTCAAGGCCAGTGTTCCCTTCTGCACCCCAATCTCAGATCCCTCAATCTGATGGCCTGGCTGCTGAAAGGATAGTGCTAGCTCCCTTGCTTCTGCCTAAGGAGGCTGAAGAGGTGGTTTTGGCCTCTAGGAGGCACTCCACCAGAAAGTCCTATGCCCTCAAGTGGCATAGGTTTACGATATGGTGTGCTCAGCACAATGAAGATCCTTTCTCTTGCCTTGTGCCAGTAGTACTGCAGTAGCTACTTCACCTGTCAGACCTAGGCCTTAAGTCTAACTCTGTTCGGGTCCACCTCAGTGCTCTCTCAGCGCACCACTCACCGGTGGAGGGACAGTCTCTGTCGGTTCACCCCTTGGTGTCCCGCTTTCTCAGAGGTCTGCTGCTTTTCAAGCCTCCAGTTTGTCCGCCGGCAACTGAGTGGGATTTGAACGTGGTCTTGCAGCAACTTACTCGCCCACCGTTTGAGCCGATGGCTACTTTAATTAATTTATTTATTTATTTACATTCTCTTATATACCGCGCTATTCTGCATCAGTGCGGTTTACATTGAACAAACTGAAATTACATTGAACAGGGCATTATAACTTGGAGATAACTATTTTACAGGGAACTTGCCATTTGCGCTTCCTTTCTTGGAAGGTGCTCTTCCTGGTAGCTCTTACCTCGGCCAGATGTGTGAGTGAACTACACGCTCTGGTTTCTGATAGACCGTACACACGGTTCTATAGGAACAGGGTAGTCCTACGGACCTATCCGAAGTTCCTTCCAAAAGTGGTTTACTCTTTCCACCTCAACCAGGAGGTGGTTCTTCCAACCTTCTTTCCCAGGCCGCATACCAGCCGGGCTGAAACAGTCTTGCATACCCTGGACTGTAAGAGGGCGTTGTCTTTTTACATAGAACGTACGAGGGGGCATCGAAGGGCGACTCAGCTCTTCGTTTATTGACCCTAATAAGATGGGGTTACCTGTCTCCAAGCGTACGTTGTCTACTTGGGTAGCAGATTGTATTGCCTGGGCGTACAAGGCAGCCGACCTCCCCTTGCAGGGTCGAGTCACGGCCCACCATGTCAGGGCGAAAGCCGCGTCAGTAGCTCATCTCCGCTCTGTTCCGTTGGAAGACATCTGCCAGGCCGCTACTTGGTCTTCAAGCCAGACTTTTGCAGCCCACTATTGCCTCGAGAGAGAGTCCTGAAGGGACAGTGCTTTCGGAAAGGCAGTACTTCGTAATCTCTTTGAGGTTTAGGCAAGTCCTACCCGCCGGCCCTTGTGTTGGGCTACCGTACGGGGGCGTTCTCAGAGGATATTCTCACAAATGATGAGGCTCTTGAGAAGGAGCCATTTTTCAGCTTAGGGTTCCCGGTAGCCTAGAGCTGGGGAGTCCCATATGTGAGGGCTGACTTCCTGCTTGGTCCTGGAGAAAGAGTAGTTACTCACCTGTAACAGGTGTTCTCCAGGAGCAGCAGGAATCAGACCTTACGACCCTCTCTCCACCCCTGGAGTTGCAGTCATATACTTCATTTTGTTTTTGCTTTCTTTTAGCTATGTCATCAGACTGAGCAAGATGGCACCCTTGGGCGGGAAGGGGACCGCGCATGCGCGCTGCATTCCCAAAGGCTTTCTTTGAAAGCTGGGGAAATGCTCCGCACGAGGGCTCCATCGGCACCGACGTCACCCATATGTAAGGACTGATTCCTGCTGTTCCTGGAGAACACCTGTTACAGGTGAGTAACTACTCTTTCTTTTCAGGTTATATCCCTCCTTGACTACTATAATTCTATTTACTGTCGTTGCTTGTCCACCAATCTTAAAAAATTACAATTCATTCATAATGGCCTCAGAATACAACCATGTCGCACTCCCCCCCCCCACACTTTTTTTCAAGCACCATTACTGGTTCCACTATGAAGTGCTTAGGGGGGTTATTCTGAATCACGAATAAGCTGCCTGTATTTGCGAGATAGATGTTTATCTCGTGAAAACGTCCAGAACTATATTCTGAACCTCTGCGGCCCTGCATGTGCATGGCCCTTACACGGGGATCACAGAATATGGGCAGGAAGGGGTGGAATGGGGGATATGGTCGGCCACAGAGATGTATAAAGCGTATTCCAGTCACACCCATATACGTCTGCAATCGGCCCTGAAAATGTCCAGGTTATACCTGCAAAACCGTGGAATAAAGGAAGGACTTAGAAATATTACTGCTCCTCACCCCAGTGCAGCCAATAGTGGTAAATGGATGTCTAACCTATGCTGTGCATGGCTGTGACTGCACCTCAACTCGAAACTAATATGAAATGACTGTTTCATTTCTACTAAGAAACCAGGGGGACTAGCCTGCACGGCACCGCAGGTACAAACCCCAAGTAAACCCTGCCATGGACACAGCTGCGATAGTTGAGACTGTGGATGTGTGGTAGGCTATGGCCTACAATAGCCTGCAAATATATGAGAGGCCTGTAAGCTAGGCCCTGATCCCAACCCCCACCTAAGAGAAACCAAAGTCTATGAAAGTCTGAGAAAACTGCTTTAAATTGCTTAACAAGAGGTTTTTCATGAATATATAAATCCTTTATTATTCTCTTATGTTCTGATGGTAGAAATGTTTCAATACTTGCATTCCTGGAGCTAGCAATGACCTCGCAGTAGAATTGTATCCATACCTAGAAACTGTGCCATTGTTAGAACAGTCCTAGAAGGGGGAACGGAGAGCTAGGCCCAGAAAGGGTCTCTGATTGGACAAGTGCAAGGGGCATTGGGACCAATAGAAAGTCTGCATGTATCAAACTGAAAAGAAATGTATATAATGAATATGCTTCTGTAAAACTTTGCTCAGTCCTTTTTGGATGTTACCTTGTCTGAGCCTTGTGCACAATAAATTGGCTTGGATCCTTGAACTGACTCTGGTATTATTTATTGTATGCTTATCAGCTGCTACATATTCTGGAGCGTTGGGCCGGGAATGTGTGAGTAGTGTGATAGTATTCAAGTGAATATACCACGACTTCTCGCCTCAAAGGTTTAGTCCGGTTGGAACCGTGTCTGTCCGACCACAGGGGAAACCTCAGGCGCCACTGGTCCTCTTGTATCGGGGAGGGTTCCGCCTTGCCTCAGCGTACCACTGGGTCCAGCTGGCCAACACCTCCGAACCCGAGGGGAGTCCAGGATCCAACCCATGAACTGGTTTGGTATCGGGAACCGGATCCGGTGAGTAGACGTTTTCTTGTTCAATAGTCAGTGAAGCCTGGGGAAAAGCCTTGCATGAGTATGCGAGACTAATTTGGTATAGACTAACTGGGAAAGTCTTGCATAAGTGCACAAGACGAGAGAACTTGATCACTTCTCATAAGGGCGGTCCTAGTATGCTTCGCATAAGGGTTAGCAGAGCAGAAGCCACCGACCCTTTGGTTGGGTTAGTCAGTCAGTAAAACCTTGGGCATTTGAAAAATAATTTCTTGTTGCTGGCATGACTGTCTGTGTGACTGAGAGGTCTTGAAACATAGACCACGTGAGAGCGGACTCCTGAGTAGCGCAATTCCTGGCCGGGCGACCGCGCCCAGGTCGCGAAAAGGAGGAAGCGTTTGGTGTTTGTCTCCCTCAGTGTTCCATGGGCTGTACGGACCCCTCAACTGCAGTCATCCTACCTGTCCTTACTGTCTGTTGTTTGTATCTGATTTTTGTTATCTGTTGAAACCGCGGGTTTCCTTCTGGTATAATGTAAGGTTATTCTGTTGGGTAATTTGTGAAACAGTTTACCGATTAAGGAATAGTATTGAGAAAAGAAGAAGGAAGAGGGAAAAAAACAACACAGGAGTCACTTCTAAGCACAAAGACAGCTGTCTCACTGATTTCAGTTTTTTTTCAGCACAGCAGTGAGTCTCTAGCAAGCAGAGAGAGAAGGGGTATGTCTGCAGAAAAGAATGTTTAGTATCCTTTAACCCTTTGAAGGCTTACTTTCAATTTTTAATCCACATTCTGCAGCTGGGTTAATTTGTGCATATTTCAGGAAAATTGTACCTGTCTTATTCAATATGTTCTAATAGTGATGTTCCTTCTGCTATGGTCATGTATTATATATCATTTGGTAGGAATGTTTAGTCAGAATTTTGGATGCCGACAGTTTTGGGCTCAGCCTGGAAAGGGTTAAGTTCTTATTAACCCCTTTCGAGCTCCTCAACTGTTCTTGTAAATATCGAGTACGGACCAAGTGAGGAGGATTCTGTAGAGCTAGTATTACATGTTATGGTATGTTACCTTCAGAACTATCCAGGGGGAAGGGTTTAGTTCAGTTTTTAGTGTGCAGGGTGAGAATCCTTAAAAAGAAATACCTGATCAGATAGGCTGTTAGGTATAATGCATTTGTGGGCTTAGCCTTGTCTTGTGTTTTTTTATGTTTCAGTCTTCAGCAAACACTGTAATGGTCCAAACAGAAATGATAGAGAAATTAAGGAAACTGCTTTTGTTTTTCCTTTGACCTTCGAAGTAGAGGTTAAGAACCCTGACAGGACTATGAAGCATCCCGAGCCAGTAGTTACCAGATCGCGACTTGAAAATGATCTAAATCTTGAGGGAATGAGGAGTTAATCGTGCTTGATATATATTTGGTTTTGACTGCGTATGCTATTGAGCAAAATTAAAAGTAAAATGGGATTTTATATACTGTGGCAAGCACCTCATAGAGGACATACTTATCGTTTATGAAAAAAAAAGGGGAGTATATGCATTCCAGATATCCACCAACTTTATGAAAAAGTATCCGTTTCATGTCCTTTGAATATCTGCTTTCTAAACTGTAAGCTTTAAAGTAATTTCTTTTGCAGAGACATTGTTCAGCTTAAGTGCTGATTACGGCTGGCAGTTAGTTTCATGCCAAGTATTTTTATTCTAGTCATACGTAACAGATATGTGGCCGTCATGTTAGGAAATAATAGTTTTATATTTTAAGGACTTTATCTAAATTGTTCCTATTTAGAATGAGCACACACATCCATTATGCTTAGTCCACAGTCCATGAGGGCACCTTTGATATTAGTGTAGTTTCCTGTGTTCATCTGATTGTACAAAAAATGTTCCTTGATCAGTTCCCCTACATAGATTCCTGGTTAAGTGTTTGTGAAAAAAAAAAAGGCCCTCCTAGTTAAAGCGTTGTTATGAGGAACAGTGTAGAATATTTGTAGCTACTACCCAAGGGGCCCAGAAGCCTGGGGGAAAAGAAACTGCCTGTCTATTCAGCCCCAGAGTCCCCAGAGCCTGTCCAGGAGGAACCCATTCCTACAGTTTTACCCTGGGTGTCCTCCCAACAGCTCCCGCGGCTGGAGGAGGTGCTCCTCTCCCCGGCCGGAAGCCCCGGCTCAGTTTAAAGTACTCCGAGTGGGCCACAGTCCACCGATGATACTGCAAGCAGGGATTCATTCGCCAGTTCAGGGTCACTCACAGCCAGCGCCCAAGAACATGAAGTGGAACCCAGACAGTCCCAATTGCCGTATGCCTTCAGAAGTACAACTACCAGTAAAAGGGATGGTCACGTTATACCATTGCACCAGGTCCAGGGCCTACCCACCCTTAATACCGAAGGCCAGGTCGTGGTAGGGCCAACCAGCCTTGTTTATGTGCCTTTTTCCACCACTGATTTACTGAACTGAAAGACGCATTATGCCTCCTACACTGAGAAACCTTAGGATTTGATTGAACTAATGAACAGTATTATGCAGACCCATTAGCCTTGATGGCCCCAAGTGGGATCCAAATAGTGCAGACAGCCCTCAATCGGTTCTGCCAAGCCCTCATGCAAAGCCTAAAGAAGGGAGGCCAGAAAGCCATGAATATTGGAAAAATATCTGAAGTCTACAGACTCTATACCCCATACGATCCAGCAGCCCAGGAGAATTTGCGTATGGTAAACGCAGCTTTTGTCAGTCAGTCCCAGAGAGATATAAAACGAAAGTTACAGAAACTGGATGGATTTGCGGGCATGAATACAGCACAGTTGATGGAAGTTGCTCAGAAAGTGTTTGTGAATCGTGAAAATGAATGTGACAGAGAAAGTGAACGTAAGATGAAGAAGAAAGCAGATCTTCTTGCTGCCGCTTTAGTTGAACGACGTGGAGGAAGTTTTCCTAATCGAAGGAGCAGAGGACGTGGAAGGGGTCGTGAAAATAATTGGACCCCACTGGGTGCGAATCAGTGCGCCCATTGCAGAGAAGGACATTGGAGAAGTGAATGCCCGCATCTTGACTCCACCCCCAGGAGGGGAGGAGGGAGTCCCTGGAGAACAGGAGGTCGATTTCAGAGTCGTGGAGGAATGAACCGAGCACAGTTCCAGCAAGAGAGGGAAGAAGCTATTGAGAGAGTGGCAGCTGCAATGGGCTATGACATGGATGAAGACTAGGCCAGACCGGGCTCCAAGTTCACCCTGGGTCCCCAGGAGCCTATGGTCAGTTTGAAAATAGGGGACCAATATAAGGACTTTATGGTGGATACAGGAGCCGAACATTCAGTGGTGGCAAGGCCGGTGGCCCCTCTTTCCTCTCGAAATGTCACTATTGTCGGGGCCATTGGGGCTAGGGCCACTAAGCCTTTCCTGCAGAACCGCATGTGTGAACTAGGGGGACAGAAAATAACGCACCAGTTCTTGTATATGCCCGAATGCCCTATTCCACTTTTGGGCCGAGATATGCTTGCCAAGCTCCAGGCGCAAATATCCTTTGCTGAAGGGGGAGAAATGCAAATGACTGTGAACTCGAAGCCTGCTGGATTGATGATGCTGACTGTCCCCCGAGAAGAAGAGTGGTGGTTCTACAGTGAAACTCCAACCAAGTTAGCTAGTTCCTGTATACCCACCAACCTTATAGCCCCGCCTGAAGTATGGGCAGAAGATAATCCACCTGGCCTAGCGAAGAACATAGCCCCTGTCATCATCACCCTCAAGCCAGGAGCGGAACCAGTGCATGTGAAGCAGTATCCTCTTCCTCGACCAGCCATTGAAGGTATCCACTGCCATCTAATGAAACTGCTGAACAAGATGGAGCTCACCTATGGACCAGATGTGCCTAGGACTTTGAAAGAACATCTCCAAAATGAAGCCTGCTGTAGAAGATTATTCTGGATTTGGACATGTTTCAGCTACTGCTCTTTTGTAATGATTCTTTATTAGAATCACAGGGAGGACTGTAGAAATGGACAGATAAAGGGATACCAGAATCCCCAATATGTAATTGAAGATGGATGAATTTTTTGATACAGAATGTGTTTAGAAGTTTAGCTTTTCACCTACTTCCTCTTAAATAGAATAGGATGTCATGATCATGAGTTCTGTGTAACCATTTTTAAAATAGTCTGGAACATTGTTAACGCAAGCATAAAGGGTAAATGTAGGCTATGAACTGTGCAACCATAGTTCATTGTACAGTCACCTATAGGTCCTGCTGACACAACATAATTTTTGCAACTTTTGAAATTATAAATAATTTTGTCATAATCAAGTAAATTTCATCTAATACACTGTAATCAGATCTTACTCTGTAAAAAGAACTTTGGCGACACCTTGTGTTATTTCACGGTTATAATAAATGACTGTTACTTTCCTTTTTTTCTTTAATAAAAGGAGCTTTTTAGGAGGAAGAATTTGAATTCAATAAGCGTGGAACTATGAATGTCCATAGACCGTTTATTGTCTTCCCTCTGAGCTCAAAGAAAGTAGCACTTGTGCGTGTGATTGTGTTCTGTATTACTCTCTGCCTGTTTCTCACTGCTTGAGGACCAGAGACCTAAAGAGCAGTGGTATTGTGGCCAGATCACGGGGTTTTCTTCATATGGACTTCTCAAGGAGTGCCAGTCACCTTGGAATACCCCCCTCCTCCCAGTTAAGAAATCTGGGACAGGGGATTACCGCCCAGTACAAGATCTGAGGCGAGTAAATGATGCAGCTGAAACTATACACCCAGTGGTACCAAATCCTTATATTCTCCAGGACCAAGCAGGAAGTCAGTCCTCACATATGGGTGACGTCGGCGCCGACGGAGCCCTCATGCGGAGCATTTCCCCAGCTTTCAAAGAAAGCCTTTGGGAACTGCAGCGCGCATGCGCGGTCCCCTTCCCGCCCAAGGGTGCCATCTTGCTCAGTCTTCTTTTTTCCGCGGAGCCCAACGGACGTAGTTTGTTTTTCCCCGAGGAAAAAGTTGATTTTTCCTATTTTTCTCTTTTTTCTCCGGTTCAACGCCGGATCCTTTTCCCGCTCGGACCGATACGCTGGTATCGAGTCCTTTTCTCTCTTTTTCGGTTTTTGTCCTTTGTGACTGGCGTTCGCGCCTTTTTTCTTTTTCCCTGGCAGCCCGGTCTTTTGACCTAGCAGGGGCCCTTTTTCCCCCGATGGCTACCAGCGGGTTTAAGAAGTGTGATCGGTGTAAGAAACGTATGTCTCTTACCGACACACACGACTGCTGCCTCCGTTGCCTCGGACCCGATCATGACCCGATGATCTGTGGTCCGTTTGGCAAAATGTCCTTGAAGGCGTTGAGGAGTCGGCAGCACCAGAAGGATCGAATTTTTTCTGACTCCGCGTCCGGCTGGGCCCGGACCTCATCAGAGGCCTCGACGTCTCGGGACTCCGGCCCCGAGCAGCGTCGGGGTTCCTCTGAGCGGGGGTCTCCTTCGCGGGAACATCGCAGGAAGAAGAAACCCGTGAGGGCGGCGTCGGTGGACGCTCCTGGTTCCTCGAGGGCCAGGTCGCATAGCCCCGATAGCCGTCCCGGGTCTTCGGAGTCGGAGAGGCCTGCCAAGCATCCTCGTGTCGAGATGGAGTCTCCTGGACACGTAAGTGCTGTTGTCCTCATGGACTCTCCTCCGAAGGAGCCGACGTCGGGGCCCGAGTCGGGGGCTGCTGGGTCTCCTGAGCTTGGACTCAGGTTGATGGCCTTGGAGAGCAGCTTCGCTGCCTTCATGGAACAGCAGCGGGCACTGATCGCCGGTCTCACCGGTGCATCTGCCCCGACCACCGGGACCTCGACGTCCAAGTCGACCCCGGAGGCCGAGCCGATCCTCGAGTCCATGTGGGCTCTAGTCTATCCTCGGCCACGGTCTCCCTCGACCTCCCATTTGGGGCCAAGGTCGTCGACGCCGATACCCTCGGCGTCGGGGCGGAGGGCATCGGTACCCGCCCGACTGGAGCCACTCGATTCCTCCTCCGAGGAGTCGGGCTGGGAGACGGAGGACGAAGAGTCACCCGACACTCATCGGACTCGGTGTGTCCCATCGGACTCGCCCGAGTCTGAACTTGGAGATGATCCCCACCGGAGGATAACCGGTTCTCGGACTTCGTGCGGGATATGGCCAAGGCCTTGGCCTTCCCCACAGATCCCGAGGAGGAGCCTCGAGCCGAGGAGCTCGAGGCCCTCCAGTATGACTCTCCCCCAAAGGAGGCCTTTACTGTACCGGTTCCTCCGATGCTGGAGCGGTTGCTCTTCCGCATGTGGGAGACCCCAGCCTCGATGCTGGTGTTAAGCAAGCGGGTTGATTCCATCTATCGAGTCCGCAAGCGCCCCGGGTTCCAAAAGGCACAATTACCGCACCACTCCATGGTTGTGGAATCGGCCATGCATCGACTGAAAAGTCAGAAGATGCACTCCTTGGTGCCTCCCGGCCGGGAGGCCCGGAACCTGGATGCCCTCGGTAAGAAGTGCTTCCAGGGCTCTATGCTTGCTTGCCGTGTCCAGACTTACCAGCTCTACATGGGCATGTACCTCCGAGACCTGGCAAAGGAGATTGCCGGGTTCTCTGCTGGTCTCTCTGAGGAACCTTTGCAGAGGTTCCAGGCCTTGTCCACCGGTATTCGAGAGTGCTCGAAGTTTATCTCTCGAGCAGCCTACGATGGCTTCGAGGCTTCGGCCTGAGTAGCTGGCGCCGGCATCGGTTCCCGCCGAAAGGCTTGGCTACAGTCATCCGACCTCGAGCCATGGGTCCAAGACAAGTTGGTCGATGTCCCCTGCCGAGGTGAAAACCTCTTTGGCAAGCCCATGGCTGAAAAGGCTGCAGAACTCGAGACCGAGACCGAGACTCTGACCAGGACTAGGCTTTCCAGGAAAACCTCTGCCCCTTCTCAGAAGAAGAAGGGCTCGGGAAAAAAGTCCTTTTACCCGAGGAAGTCATCTGCCTATAAACAATACCTTCATTATCAGGCTTCTACAGCTCCCCAACAGGGTCAGCAAGCCAAGGGGCAGGGTCAAGGGCCCCGTAGGCAGAAGGCCCCCAAGCCATCTACACCGGCCCCTGCTCAGCAGGGTGGGGGTTTTTGACTCAAACAGCATAGCCTCTTCTCCTCAGCGGGCTTCTCTCAGCACAGGAGGCCGGCTGGCCCAATTTGCCCACAGGTGGTCAGCCGTCACATCAGATACCTGGGTTCTTCATATAGTCCAAAAGGGCTATCTTCTCCATTTTCACCAGGTACCTCCCTCCTATTTTCCAGGGGAGCCTCCAAGACCCCCTCTGCACAGGGACCTACTCCTTCAGGAGTTAGCAAGTCTGCTAAAGGATCAGGCTGTGGAACCGGTGCCCCACCACCTGAGAGGTCACGGCTTTTATTCCAGGTACTTTCTGGTACCAAAAAGAACAGGAGGCCTCAGACCCATCCTAGACTTGCGCAACCTCAACAAGTTCCTGGAGAGGGAAAAGTTCAAGATGTTTACCCTTGGAATCCTGCTGCCCTACCTCCAGCAGGGAGACTGGCTATGCTCCTTAGATTTCAAGGATGCGTATACTCACATCCTTATCCATCCAGACCACAGACAATATCTCAGGTTTGTTGTGGGAGGAAACCACTATCAGTACAGAGTACTGCCCTTTGGCCTGTCCTCCGCTCCCAGGGTGTTCACCAAGTGCCTGGCGGTGGTGGCGGCCTATCTGAGGCTTCAAGGTCTCTTTGTTTTTCCGTACCTGGACGACTGGCTCATAAGGGGCCAATCTTCCCAAGAGGCCAACCAGGCCACCCTTCGCACTGTGGCTCTGCTTCAGCACTTGGGGTTTGTCATAAACTTCGCAAAGTCCACTTTGCTCCCGTCCCAGAACTTAGAGTTCATAGGGGCCAGACTAGACACTCTTCAAGCAAAGGCTTTTCTGCCTCTGGACAGGACCCACAGGCTAATGGATCTGGCCAGCCAGTTTCGCAGCAATTCCCTGGTCTCTGCCAGGCAATTCCTGAGACTACTCGGCCATATGGCTTCCACGGTTCATGTCACCCCCAATGCCTGCCTGCACATGCGACCTGCTCAGTGGAGCCTTCGCACTCAGTGGCATCAAGCCACAGGGGGCCTAGTGGACTCAGTGCAGATCTCCGACCTCCTGGTCTCCTCTCTGCAATGGTGGCTTCATCTTCCCAATCTGGTGCTCGGAGTGGTTTTTCAATCCCCTCCGCCTACTCAGGTGCTGACAACCGATGCCTCTCTTCTTGGTTGGGGAGCACATTGCCAAGGGACATGTACTCAGGGTCTCTGGACCCCTTGGGAGGCTACTCAACAGATAAACTTCCTAGAGCTACAGGCGATACGCCTAGCTCTGAGAGCCTTCTCCCACCTCGCCTCTCACCAGTCTGTATTGGTCCAGACGGACAATCAAGTTGCCATGTTCTATGTGAACAAACAAGGGGGCACAGGCTCCTTCCTTCTTTGTCAGGAGGCACAACGGCTGTGCTCTTGGGCTGTCAATCACGGAATCCTTCTCAAGGCTGTCTACCTCCCAGGTCAGGAAAATTGCCTGGCAGACAGACTGAGCCGGATCCTGCAACCACACGAATGGAGATTGAACCCATTGGTGGTTCAGCAGGTCTTTCTCAAGTGGGGGCTCCCCACAATGGATCTTTTCGCCAGTCCTCTGAACCGGCAACTCCCGAGATTCTGCTCCAGACAACCGCATCCTCTCAGAGTAGCAGCGGATGCGTTTCTGATCTCGTGGTCCACAGGCCTACTGTATGCGTTTCCTCCCACACCACTAGTGTCCAGAACGCTGTTCAAAGTCCTCAGGGACGGGACTTCCTTGATTCTCATAGCCCCCAGGTGGCTGAGGCAACCGTGGTTTCCGCTTCTGCTACAGCTGGCGGTGGACACGACTCTGGGGTTTCAACACGATCTCCTGTCTCAGGATCAGGGGACTCTCTTGCACCCCAACCTCCAGTCCCTTCATCTGATGGCCTGGCTGCTGAAAGGGTAGTCCTAGCTCCCCTACTACTACCTCGAGAGGTGGAAGATGTAGTCTTGGCCTCTCGGCGTCAATCCACCAGGAAATCCTACGCTCTTAAGTGGCGTAGATTCTCTGCATGGTGTGCTCAGCACAGTGAGAATCCCTTCTCGTGCTTGGTAGTGGTAGTGTTGCAATATTTGCTCTACCTCTCCAATCTGGACCTTAAGTCTAACTCTGTCCGGATTCATCTTAGTGCTCTCTCAGCACACCACTCGCCGGTGGACGGCAGGCCTCTTTCCAACCACCCTTTGGTAGCTCGTTTCCTCCGAGGCCTTCTTCTGCTTAAGCCTCCTTTGCGTCCACCGGCCCCTGAGTGGGATCTGAATGTGGTCTTACAGCGGCTTACTTGTCCGCCTTTTGAACCTATGGCTACCTGCCCTCTCGGTTTTCTCTCCTGGTGAAAACTTTATTTCTGGTAGCTCTCACCTCTGCTAGGCGAGTGAGTGAACTGCAGGTACTAGTTTCTGATCCTCCTTACGCTAGGTTCTACAGGAATAGGGTAGCCCTACGGACTCATCCTAAGTTTCTTCCTAAAGTTGTCTCACCTTTTCACCTCAATCAGGAGGTGGTTCTTCTGACCTTCTTTCCCAGGCCGCATGCCAACCGGGCTGAGATGGTCTTCCATACCCTGGACTGTAGGAGGGCGTTATCCTTCTACCTTGACCGTACGCGGGAGCATCGGAAAGCTGTTCAGCTTTTCGTTTCTTTTGACCCCAATAAGTTGGGGCTCCCTGTCTCCAAGCGTACGTTGTCCATCTGGGTCGCTGACTGTATCGCCTGGGCTTATGGGGCAGCCGGCCTCTTGTTGGAGGGTCGAGTCACGGCTCATCGTGTCAGGGCGAAGGCTGCGTCAGTGGCTTATCTCCGCTCTGTTCCGTTGGCAGACATCTGCCGGGCCGCTACTTGGTCTTCAAGCCAGACTTTTGCGGCCCATTACTGCCTTGAGAGGGAGTCCCGCAGGGACAGTGCTTTCGGACAGGCAGTACTCCATAATCTCTTTGGGGTTTAGGCAACTCCTACCCTCCGGCCCTGGTGTTGGGCTACCGGTCGGGGGCGTTCTCAGAGAAGATTCCTTCCTTCTGTGCTGACGAGCTCGAGGGAGCTTATTTTTCCGCTTGGGGTCTCTGGTAGCCTTAAGCTGGGGAGTCCCATATGTGAGGACTGACTTCCTGCTTGGTCCTGGAGAAAGAGTAGTTACTCACCTGTAACAGGTGTTCTCCAGGAGCAGCAGGAATCAGTCCTCACAGCTCTCCCTCCTCCCCTTGGAGTTGCAGTCATATGATTTATTTTGCTAATTTTTTGCTGTCTTTTAGCTATGTCATCAGACTGAGCAAGATGGCACCCTTGGGTGGGAAGGGGACCGCGCATGCGCGCTGCAATTCCCAAAGGCTTTCTTTGAATGCGGGGAAATGCTCCGCACGAGGGCTCCGTCGGCACCGACGTCACCCATATGTGAGGACTGATTCCTGCTGCTCCTGGAGAACACCTGTTACAGGTGAGTAACTACTCTCTCTCTTGGGACTGATCCCCGCTGAGGCAACTCATTTCACCGCCCTGGACCTGAAAGATGCCTTCTTCTGTATACGCCTAACCCCCACCAGTCAACTTTTGTTTGCTTTTGAATGGCAAGACCCTACAACAGGAAGGCGAGGTCAGCTCACTTGGACTCAATTACCCCAAGGATTTAAGAATTCGCCTACTCTCTTCAGTGCTGCTTTAAATCAGGATCTCTCAAGCTATTCTGTGAACCCAGGGAAAAGGGTTCTTCTCCAGTATGTGGGCGACCTGCTAATAGCCATCAATTCGGAAAGTGAATGTCTACAAGGCACCAGTGATCTCTTATACCTTCTAAATGAGGCTGGATACAAAGTCTCAAGAGCCAAGGCGCAATTATGTTAAACTGAAGTTAAAAATCTAGGATTCCAGTTGTCCAGCGGAATTCGACGCCTGGGACCAGAACGCAAAGAAGCTTTATGCAGTATTCCTACTCCAACCACCAGGAGGCAAGTAAGAGCCTTCTTGGGGGCCGCAGGATACTGTCGTATATGGATCCCCAATTTCGCTCTGCTGGCAAAACCATTGTATCAAGCTACCAAATGAATGGAAAGGTCTCCATTGGAGTGGGGACCTGAACAGGATGCAGCATTTCGATCTTTAAAAGCCGCTCTGATGTCATCACCAGCTCTAGGTCTACCAGATGTCCAGAAGCCTTTTCGCCTCTATGTTCATGAGTCACAAGGAAATGTTCTAGGAGTGTTAACTCAATCTCTTGGATCTTGGCAACGGCCAGTAGCCTATTTATCAAAACAGTTGGATGTGGTTGCGAAAGGCTGGCCCCTTTGTTTGAGAGCTGTTGCAGCCACAGCCCTCCTAGTGAGCAAAGCAGACAAGCTCACTCTGGGACAAAATCTTCAAGTTACTGTACCACACTCTGTTCTGACCCTTATGGAACACAAAGGAAGTTTCTGGCTCACAAATTCACGAATGTTGAAGTATCAGAGTATGCTGTGTGAGAATCCCCAGCTACAATTGATGGTCAGTCAAGCTTTGAATCCTGCTACGTTGTTTCCAGTTGGTCCTGGCCCCCCTGATCATGACTGTCTGGAAATTATGGACACTGTATTCTCAAGTCGCCCAGATTTGACTGATGTTCCTTTGGAGAACCCAGAATGGACTTTCTTTGTGGATGGAAGTAGTCTCATCATCAATGGACATCGTTGTGCAGGGTATGCAGTGGTGACCCTTGATCTGGTAGTTGAATCCTCAGCTTTGCCCCCAGGGGCTTCAGCACAGAAAGCTGAACTGATAGCTCTCACTAGAGCACTGACAATAGGAGAAGGGCTCCGTCTAAATGTGTACACAGATTCCAAGTATGCCCTTACAACCTTGCATGCACATGGGGCCCTGTACAAAGAATGAGGGTGGATAACCTCAGGAAGCAAGTCCATTAAGTATGGCCCCGAGATATTGACATTATCAGATGCGTACTGCCTATAGACCTCAGAATTTAGGAAAAGTAGAACATATGAATAGAACCCTGAAATCTCAGTATCTAAACTTTACCAAGAAGTTCATCTGAAGTGGCCCCAGGTTCTTCCTATAGCCCTTCTTAGGATATGCTTAGCCCCTACTAAGTCTTTAGGAATTTCCCCTTTTGAGATTCTGTATGGGCGACCTCCGCCTATTGTACAAGGAATAAAAGGAGATATGAAACAGATTGGATCTGAAATTACTAGACAAGAACTATTGGCTTTAAGTTCTGTTTTGCAGAGTCTTCATACGTGGGTACAAGATCAGCTGCCCATCCATCTAACAGAACCCCTGCATCCTCTCAGGCCTGGAGTCTCGGTGTGGATCAAAGAGTGGAGAAAGACACCGTTGGCAACGCATTGGAAGGGACCTTATGTTGTCATCTTATTAACCCCGACTAGTATAACAATACTCTGTATAACAACTAAAAAGTGTATTTAGTATCTTCAATTGACTTATGGCTATAATGGGTCTCAGAACTCTTAGGCTGCCATCGATTAATGGAGACTGCTATCGATTAATGGGGAATGCCCTTCTGAACAGCTAAGCACTGGTTTATGTTCTAACATTCGAAAAGTGAATATAAGGCTTTCAGAGAAAATCAGCATTTTTAGAAAACAAATACAAGACGAAATTGAATAAGAAATAATTGTAAACAGTTTTGTAAAGAAAAAGTGTCTATCAGTTCAAGAGGGTCGTTGATGTGATTAGGCATTAGTCCATCGCATGGTCTCCATTAATCGATGGCAGCCTAAGAGTTCTGAGACCCATTATAGCCATAAGTCAATTAAAGATACTAAATACACTTTTTAGTTATTATACAGAGTATTGTTATACTAGTCAGGTTTAAACTCTGGTAAAAGTGACCATTATAGAATTTGTTAACTACAATCTTATTAACCCCAACAGCAGTTAAAGTTGCAGAACTCGAACCCTGGATTCATCACAGTCGAGTAAAGCCAGCAGCTGTTGATAGTGTGGCAGGTGAAGGCCTGTGATCCACAGTGTCTGACATGAGCAGGCAGGCCTGGCTAGCTTGACCTGTAAATGAAGCCTGTGAAGAGGCTGATAGGAATTACACATCCCCCAACATGCTGCTATTGTAGGATTAGAACTCAGTAAAAGTATTGAATTAGCTTAGACAAGCAGAACTGGAAGATGGAAAAATACAGAAAAATATGTTTAAAAGTTACTGATAAGAAAGTACATCTGCAAGGGATTTAATTGGGACTGCTGACAGATGAGTTGCAGAGCCCTGCTCCCCTACATGCACAAATTGGCTCTATGGCCTTGAGAGTATGAAAGTAACAAGTTGATGAACTGGCCATTGTAATTGGGACTAGAAGGGGGGTAAGCAGGTGCTGAGCCCACTGGAGGAACATAATTGGATAAGCATATCAGTACCGGCACCAATAGAAGGGGTACGGGAGGTACGGGAGAGTACCGGGACCAATGAAATGTTTTTCTATACCTAGAATGGAGTAAAAGTCTATAAAAGTTGTTGTATTGCTAGAAAACTTTGCTCAGCCATTTTGAAATTGACTTTGCTTGAGACTTGTGCACAAATAAATGATTTGGACCTTCTGAACAGACTCCTGGTATTATTGGTTTGTCTGCGCTCTGCTGCTACATATTCTTGGTGCGTTGGCCGGGAAGTTGTGGAATCAGAGTGTATATAGGGCAATATACCACGACTTTCCGCCTCTATAGGCTTGGTCCTGCCGGGATCGCGCCCTTTCGACGAGGGCTGCTCCCTGGCGCCGCCGGTCCCTTGCATCGGAGGGAGCTGGTCGGACCTCGGCGGGTGCCGAGCCCGGCTGGAGCCAACGCCTCGAACCCGAGTGAGGGGAGTCCGAGGTCCAACTCATGCGCCTGCTTGGGAAGTTTGAGGACCGGATCTGGTGAGTAGAGTTTTGATTTGTTGTCTAGACAGAGATAGAAAGAGCAGTGCTGCCATTGGAACTTGGAATTTGTAATCTCGAGAAAATTGGAAATTGGTAAGAGAGCTTGATCACCTCTCAAAGACGGACCGAGTACCCCCGCATGAGTATTCGCAGGGCGAAACTCCCGTCTTTTTGTAATTGGAAATTGGGAAAGACTAGTCAGAATAGATAGAACGAAATGCATTTTGGGATACGTTGCTAGCATGATTGTGTGAATGAAGTGTGGATGAGAGGTCTGGCAGCACGGACCAAGTGAAGGCGGACCCCTGAGTAGCGCATTTCCTGACCGGGCGACCGCGTTCAGGTCGCAAAAAGGGGGAAGCGATTGTCGTCTTGTCTTGTTATTTGTTCTCCTTATACGTTTCCAGGGCCGTGAGGACCCCTTACCCACGGTCCGCCCTCCTTTTCCCTTTTGTCTGTTGTAGCACGCACACATCGAAATGGGAGGGGCGGGGTCTACTAGGAACACTCCATTAGAATGTATGATCGCACACTTTAAAGAGGGATATTCTGGAGATTATGGTATTAAAATGACAGCAGCCCGTTTACAGATTTTGTGTACTAGGGAGTGGCCCGATCTAGACCCCACCTGGCCCCGAGAGGGAACTTTTAATGTAGAAATTATCCAGTTAGTACACCGTAGAGTGCGGATAGCGCACCCCGATCAGTACCCCTATATAGATTCCTGGTTAAGTATTTGTGAAGATCCGCCCCCTTGGGCGCAGTGCTGTTATGAAGAGCAGTGCAGAATAATGTTAGCGAAGACAGATTATAGTCAGAAAACAGAACAGCCTAGAATGAAAGGGCAGGATAAGACGTCCAGGAAGAAGCCCGTCCTGGTAGATCCTGATTCCCCAGAAATGATTCCCCGACAGCCTCGAACTCCAGGTCCAGTAAGGGCTGCCCGGTGTCCCGCCCCAGAAACCCCGAGACAGCCGAGGCGAGACCCAACCCCAGAGCTATCACCCGAAGAGCAGGAAGATGAATCCTCCTTACATGAAGGTGAATCGTCTGAGACAGAAAAAGGAGAGTCAGATACAGAAGCAGAGCAATTAGAAACTGAAAATTCCCTAAGCGATGCTGACAGTGTAAAAGTGGTTGCCAGCGCTAGCTTGACAGCAAAATGCACATCCAAAGTGAAACATGTAGAGAAGAAGAAAGTGACCCCTGATAGGATAGTCACGAAAATATCCCTTAGATCCCAAAAGATATCTACTGCCAAGATGATGCCCTTACGGCAAGTCCCGGGAGTGCCCGTAAAGAATGAAAATGATGAGGTGGTAGCGGGACCCCTAAGTTATGTGTATGTCCCTTTCTCCACAACTGATTTGTTAAATTGGAGGACACATTATGCCTCCTATACCGATAAACCCTTGGAACTTACAGAATTAGTAAATACTATTATGGAAACCCACCAACCCACTTGGGCAGATTGCCGCCAGCTCCTGACCACTCTCTTCATGACAGAGGAGCGAGCACGAATTAGAAAAGCAGCTATAGATTGGCTGGCGGATAACCCTGTAGCTCCGGGACAGGGGACGGGGAGAATAGACCATCGAGAAGCGGCCCTGAGAGAATTCCCGAATGAAGACCCCCGATGGGATCCAAATACAGAGGTAGGATCCGCAGCCCTAGCCCGTTTTTGCCAAGGCTTTTTACAAGGTCTGAAAAGGGGGGGCCAGAAGGCAATGAACCTTAGCAAAGTTGCAGGAGTCATCCAAGGTATAGATGAGAGCCCCGCAGAATTTCATGAAAGATTAACTGAAGCATACAGAATGTATACTCCCTATGATCCCGAGGCACCAGGAAGTTTATGTATGGTGAATTCTGCTTTTGTAAACCAGTCTCAACCAGACATTAGACATAAATTGCAGAAGTTAGAGGGGTTTGCGGGCATGAATACAACTCAGTTACTGGAAGTCGCTCATAAAGTGTATGTGAATCGTGATAATGAAAGGCAGAAAGAATGTGATCGAAAGATGAAGAAGAAAGCTGATTTTTTGGCTACGGCCTTAGTTGAACAGAAAAGGGGAGGTGTCCCTAGTCGAAGGAGCCGAGGAAGGGGGCGGGGCCGAGGAGGAAACCGGCCCCAAATAGGCGTAAACCAATGCGCCTATTGCTGGGAAGAAGGACATTGGAAAGATGCATGCCCGCAACTCGAAGACGCCCAGCAAGATGACGAAAACAATCATCAGTGGCGAGAAGAAAGACGGGGTCGTCCCCAAAACCGTGGAGGAGCCAATCGAGAACAATTCCAGCGAGAAAGAGGAGG
Organism: Ichthyophis bannanicus; assembly: GCA_033557465.1. Classification (NCBI taxonomy): domain Eukaryota; kingdom Metazoa; phylum Chordata; class Amphibia; order Gymnophiona; family Ichthyophiidae; genus Ichthyophis; species Ichthyophis bannanicus. The sequence goes on from CM066035.1 coordinate 343,023,926, forward strand.
AGCCATTCAAGCAGTGGCTACGACAATCCATGATGAAAATGACGTGGACTAGGACAGACCGGGCTCCGAGTTTGCTTTAGGTCTCCAGGAGCCTATGGTCGGAATACAAATAGGAGACCAAGTTATGAACTTTATGGTTGATACTGGAGCAGAACATTCCGTAATAGACAAAAAGATAGCCCCATTTTCCACAAAAGCAGTCACCATTATAGGAGCAACTGGTGCCAGAGCTACAAAATCTTTTCTTCAGAATCGCATATGCAGTCTAGGAGGACAGCAAATAACTCATCAATTCCTTTACATGCCCGAATGTCCAGTGCCACTACTGGGACGAGATATGTTAGCCAAGCTTCAAGCACAAATATCTTTCTCTGAAAAAGGAGAAATGCAAATGACAGTAAATCCCCAAGTCAAACCAGCAGGAATAATGCTGCTGACAGTTCCCCGAGAAGAAGAATGGAGGTATTACATTGATGACTCTGTCCAAGACACTTATTTCGAACAAACTTTAAAGAACATTCATGCACCACCTGGAGTATGGGCAGAAGGCAGTCCTCCAGGCCTAGCCAAACATATAGCCCCAGTAATTGTAACCCTTAAGCCTAGTGCTACACCAGTACACGTCAAACAGTACCCTCTCCCAAGAGCTGCAATTGAAGGCATTCATCGCCACTTGCAAAGATTGCTCGAATATGGCCTACTAAAAGTATGTCAATCCCCATGGAACACTCCACTTTTACCAGTAAAGAAACCTGGGACGGATGATTACCGCCCAGTGCAAGACCTAAGGAGAGTGAATGATGCAGTTGAAACTATACATCCAGTTGTACCCAATCCTTATACTCTTCTAGGACTGATACCTGCTGAAGCTACCCATTTCACTGTACTAGATTTAAAAGATGCGTTCTTTTGCATAAGATTAGCCCCTGTAAGTCAAATATTGTTTGCATTTGAATGGCAGGACCCCATCTCTGGAAGAGGGGGCCAACTCACATGGACACGATTACCCCAAGGATTCAAAAATTCGCCTACCATCTTTAGTGCTGCACTGAATCAAGACCTTTCAAGCTATCCAGTGGCCCGGGGAAGAGAGTGCTTCTCCAATACGTGGACGATCTGCTGATAGCTGCCGTATCAGAAAGTGAATGTATACAAGCCACCAAAGATCTCTTGCAGTTACTAAATGAAGCTGGATATAAAGTTTCCAGAGCAAAAGCACAACTATGCCAAAAAGAAGTGAAATACTTGGGTTTTCGTATAACCCAAGGAAGCCGAAGATTAGGCAGAGAAAGAAAAGAAGCAGTATGCAGAATTTCAACCCCAACAACCAGAAAGCAAGTCAGAGCCTTTCTGGGAGCGGCAGGATATTGCCGAATCTGGATACCCAACTTTGCCCAAATTGCCAAACCACTGTATGAAGCCACAAAAGGAGAAGAGAAGTTGCCACTGGAGTGGGGACTTGAGTAGGATACAGCCTTCAAGAAGTTAAAGGAAGAATTGATGTCATCACCAGCACTTGGACTACCAGATGTTCACAAGCCTTTCCACTTGTTTGTACATGAAGCACAGGGAAATGCCTTAGGCATGTTGACTCAGAAATTGGGAAATTGGGAGCGACCTGTAGCATACCTATCGAAACAGTTGGACACTGTGGCCAAAGGATGGACACCTTGCCTGAGAGCAGTTGCAGCTACAGCATTACTAGTAAGTGAAGCGGACAAGCTCACATTAGGACAGAACATACGAGTCACTGTGCCACATGCAGTCCTTGCCCTCATGGAACAAAAAGCAAATTATTGGCTCACCAATTCCCGAATGTTGAAATACCAGAGCATGTTATGTGAAAACCCACAGATACAACTAGAAGTGAGTCATGCCTTGAATCCAGCCACCTTGATACCCATTAGTGAAGAACTCCCAGAACATGACTATATCGAAGTCATGGACACTGTGTTCTCCAGTCGACCTGACCTGACAGATGTGCCCATAGACAACCCTGACCAAGTCTATTATGTTGATGGGAGCAGTCTCATCCTCGATGGACGACGCTGTGCCGGATATGCAGTTGTCACCCAACATAAAGTAGTTGAGTCATCAGCTTTAGCCTCAGGCACGTCAGCTCAGAAAGCCGAATTGATAGCACTCACCAGAGCATTATTATTAGGAGCGAAACTTGTGCTAAATGTATATACAGATTCCAAGTATGCCTTCACTACTTTACACGCCCATGGAGCTCTCTATAAAGAACGAGGGCTCATCACATCCGGAGGAAAGTCAGTCAAGTATGGCCCCGAGATACTGATGTTACTTGATGCAGTTTGGGCCCCAACTCGTGTAGCTGTCATGCATTGTAGAGGACATCAAGCAGGAAAAGGAGAAGTTGCCCGAGGAAATAGGTTTGCAGATGCCTCAGCACGACAAGCAGCTATGACGGGACAAATTACACCACAAGCTATGCCAATGCAAGCAGCATTGTTTCCAGTACCTCTGAATTTATGGACACCACGATATACCACCGAAGAATTAGATTACTACTGTAACAAAGAAGATGGAGTACTGAAAGATGGATGGATTGAGCTGCCACCAGCAGAGGGCAGTCAACCCCCTGGACGAATAGTAATTCCCGAACTGTTAGGACCATCTTTTGTCAAAGCCTTTCACGAAGCCACCCACTATGGGAAAAGTGCTATGGAAAAAGCACTCAGACCACATTTTTACATTACTCTATTGACAACCATATCAGCTTCAGTAGCACGTCAATGTCTAACTTGTGCCAAAAATAATGCCAAGCAAGGCCTTATAACGGCACCCCGAGTTCAGTCAGGAGGTGTAACCCCCATGCACAACCTCCAAATTGATTTTACCGAAATGCCAAAAGCCAATGGATATCATTACCTATTAGTGTTAGTCTGTACTTTCTCTGGGTGGGTAGAAGCCTTCCCAACCAGAACTGAGAAGGCCCGAGAAGTTACCAAAGTTTTAATGAGAGAGATTGTCCCTAGGTTTGGAATTCCAGCAGTAATAGGGTCAGACAATGGACCCTCATTTGTTTCTCAGATTACTCAACCGTTAGCAAAAGCTTTACAGATACAATGGAAGCTCCACACTGCATATAGACCCCAGAGTTCAGGGAAAGTTGAGCGAATGAATCGTACCCTAAAAGCCCAAATGTCTAAGCTTTGCCAGGAGACACACTTGAAGTGGCCTCAAGTGCTCCCAATAGCTTTACTTAGAATACGCTCAGCTCCTGTAAAGTCAACAGGTTTTTCCCCTTTTGAAGTTCTGTATGGTAAACCCCCACCAATAGTGCAGGGAATTAGAGGAAGTCTAGCCCAAATTGGTTCAGAAATAACCAGGCAAGAACTCCTAGCTCTTAGTTTTGTTCTGCAGACTCTCCATGCGTGGATCCAAGACCAGTTGCCTATCAACTTGACGGAACCTCTGCATCCCTACCAGCCTGGTACTTCGGTGTGGATCAAAGATTGGAAGAAGACACCGTTGGAACCCCATTGGAAGGGACCATACACCGTCATCCTGTCTACCCCAACTGCAGTAAAGGTAGCAGAGATCGACGCCTGGATCCACCACAGCAGAGTCAAGCCCGCCGCTGATCCTGAACCTGAGCAGTGGACAGCAGAACAGCATCTTGATGCACCCTTGCGAGTTACTCTAAGACGGCAACCAGCAACTTAGACACTTCATCACAGTGCCTTGCAGTAGCCAAGTCTTTCGAAGAGGATTGCTGATTTCCATGCAGTAACAGTTTTGTTTCAACGAAACCAATTTGCGTGCGATTTTGCACACTACTTTGATACAATATTGACCCATACTTCAAAAACCAACTGAACTTGCTAAGTTGGTTGAGGTGTGGTGGACAACTTGAGGATCTTCAATAAACACTCAGCACCCGTTGAATTGCTTCATTAGCGCACGGGACGAAGAAAAGAACGTCGTGGTCAAGATCTGCAAGCTGAGGATTCAGAAGAACTCCAATCAACATGTATCTTTGTCTTTGCTTTGCCCTGGTTGCCTTCTTTGGAGGTTTTGAACTGACTTATGCTTTACCTCCATGCACTGCTTGCATTACTTCTACTCGAACTGGACGAAAAGTAACTCAGACTTTGATTTACCATTCTTATTATACCTGCACTGGAAAAGTGACTCGGTGTATTTATAACACCACTGAACTAAATGTTTGCACCAATGGCAAATCTAGAGTATGCTATAATCCGCATCAGAATCCATCCTATTACACGTTGGAAATACGATGGAAGGATGCAGATGGACCTATAATAGCTGCTACGCCACCACTTAAGGACATTACTAGACCTGCTGTTTTGAATTTTGATGCATGTAATGTCATAAACAGAGATAGTCGCTCCACCTGTGGTACCTGGGAAAAAGCGTATCGGAATGACCATAAGTATATGTGCCCAGAAGGTGCCATAGGATGGAGAAAGTGTACAGGTAAAAAGGAACCAGGCTATAGTACTGCCCCTGAAGCAGATTACTATTGCCCGGATTGGGAATGTGTATATAATCTACATGGAAAAATGGTATAGTTGACGAAAAGATAGATAAACGAATGGCCACTTTAACCAAGTCAACAACAAATGATAAATGTCAGAAAGATGCTTGTAACCCCTTACACTTGCAGATACACAATCCCAATGCATGGAAGCAAGGATACAAGTTTGGTTTACGTATTGCTGGTGGAGCAATAGATCCTGGGACCATTGTGTATATTAGATTGAATACCCAAGCCCACAAGTCATCTAAATATCATATCCATAATACCTTCTATGAGGCCATGCATGTAAATAAGTTTGAGATCCCTCACCCTTCTCAGAATTTATTTCTAGAATTAGCCGGAGCAGTAGTATCTAGTCTTAAAATCTCGAACTGTTATTTCTGTGGCGGAACCCAAATGGGAGACCAGTGGCCATGGGAAGCCCAAGAATTAAATTATTCTCTGACTTACAATCAGACTGAATTACACAAGACTACTAGCGAATGGGTGTTAGCGCACTCAATAGTTGGACGTCTTTGCTATGCCAGAACTGGACCCCAGTTCACCCAACAGGTAGGACAGCTGGTCTGTCTTAGCCAGAAATTCTATAATGCCACTACTAAAAAGACGTCATGGTGGTCAGGAATCAAACACCCTGAACCTCCTAACCCATTAGCCAGATTTCCTGAACTTGCTGATTTATGGACTAATCTTGCCAAAGTCCATGTCTGGCAAGCCCCACCTGGCCTCTATTGGATCTGTGGAAACCGAGCTTATGCACAACTCCCGCCACAATGGGGAGGAGCATGTGTCTTAGGGACCATCAGACCTTCCTTCTTCCTTTTAAACACTGAACATGGAGAACAATTAGGATACCCAGTATATACTACCCACCGACACAAAAGAGCCTTGAGACAGAAGAGATCACCCCTCCAGGTAGGCAAGTGGGAGAAGTGGCAGGGTGATGATTGGCCACCAGAAAGAATCATTGAGTATTATGGGCCTGCCACTTGGAATGATGATGGAATGTATGGATATCGAACCCCAGTCTATATGATTAATCATATTATCCGCTTACAAGCAGTAGCTGAAATAATAACCAATGAAACTAGCCAAGCTCTTACACTCTTAGCTAGACAAAGCACTCAGATGCGCACTGCTATATATCAGAATCGCTTAGCACTTGATTATTTGTTAGCAGCTGAAGGAGGAGTATGTGGTAAACTGAATTTAACTAATTGTTGTTTAAAAATAGATGATAAGGGTCAAGTAGTTGAAGAAATTGCTAAGGATATGCAAAGACATGCTTATGTGCCAGTACAAACTTGGCACTCATTGAAATTCCCTAATTGGTTTGCTAATCTGTTCTCATGGCTGGGAGGATTTAAGACTTTCATTGTCTTAGTACTAATCCTTGTTGCTGTTATTTTCTTATTACCATGTTTAATCCCATGTTGTATGCGTTCTATCCATAATGCTATTGATAGTACAGTAGAGCGGAAGACCGCAACTAAAATAATGGCCCTATATAAAGCTAGTCCTAGTCGGAATCCTTCAACCATGGCATAACTAGTTTTGAAGTGATTTAATTCTCACACCTTATTAAGTAATAGGGTGAGATTAATCAAAGGGGGGAATGTGGCAGGTGAAGGCCTGTGATCCACAGTGTCTGACATGAGCAGGCAGGCCTGGCTAGCTTGACCTGTAAATGAAGCCTGTGAAGAGGCTGATAGGAATTACACATCCCCCAACATGTTGCTATTGTAGGATTAGAACTCAGTAAAAGTATTGAATTAGCTTAGACAAGCAGAACTGGAAGATGGAAAAATACAGAAAAATATGTTTAAAAGTTACTGATAAGAAAGTACATCTGCAAGGGATTTAATTGGGACTGCTGACAGATGAGTTGCAGAGCCCTGCTCCCCTACATGCACAAATTGGCTCTATGGACTTGAGAGTATGAAAGTAACAAGTTGATGAACTGGCCATTGTAATTGGGACTAGAAGGGGGGTAAGCAGGTGCTGAGCCCACTGGAGGAACATAATTGGATAAGCATATCAGTACCGGCACCAATAGAAGGGGTACGGGAGGTACGGGAGAGTACCGGGACCAATGAAATGTTTTTCTATACCTAGAATGGAGTAAAAGTCTATAAAAGTTGTTGTATTGCTAGAAAACTTTGCTCAGCCATTTTGAAATTGACTTTGCTTGAGACTTGTGCACAAATAAATGATTTGGACCTTCTGAACAGAATCCTGGTATTATTGGTTTGTCTGCGCTCTGCTGCTACAATAGCACTGTAGAATGGAAGGCAGCTACAAACGTTTTAGCTATGTGGCAATATTACCCTATACCCCACAATGATGCTTTTACGCAAGTATAATATGTGATTTAATTCTCACCCTCTCACTTGCAGGTGAGAATAATCAAAGGGGGGAATGAGGTAGGCTATGGCCTAGCATGGCCTGCTACTATGAAAGGCCTGTAAGTTAGGCCTGGATCCTAACTCCCATTATAGCTAGAAAAGAACCAAAAATCTGTGAAAAATAAGAAAGCTGTTTTAAAATGCTTAATAAGAAGTTTTCATGAATTCATAAGTCTTCTATTATTCTCTTGTGTGTGAAAGAACAGAAATGTAACAGTATATGCATTCCAGAAGCCGAAATTAACCTTGCAGTAGAAGAGTAACGAGATTCAGAACTGTACCATTGTTCAAGCAATCCTAAAGGAGGGGGCCGGTTGCTAGGCTCCGGAGGGATTTCTGATTGGATAGGTGCAGGAAATGTACAACCAATGAGAAGTATGCATGTATCGAGTTAGAACCAATAGAAAGTATTCATGTATCAAACTGAAAGAGAGGTATAAAAAGTTATGTCTCTGTATAAACTTTCGCTCAGTTACTTTGAAGCTTTGACTGACTGGGCCTGTGCACATTAAACTGGCTTGGACCCTGTCAATTGACTCCTGGATTTATTCATTGACTGCACTTTGCTACAACAATATGAGAGGCCTGTAAGCTAGGCCCTTATCCCAACCCCCGCCTAAGAGAAACCAAAGTCTGTGAAAGTCTGAGAAAACTGCTTTAAATTGCTTAACAAGAAGTTTTTCATGAATTTATAAATCCTTTATTATTCTCTTATGTTCTGATGGTAGAAATGTTTCAATACTTGCATTCCTGGAGCTAGCAATGACCTCGCAGTAGAATTGTATCCATACCTAGAAACTGTGCCATTGTTAGAACAGCCCTAGAAGGGGGAAACGGAGAGCTAGGCCCAGAAAGGGTCTCTGATTGGACAAGTGCAAGGGGCGTTGGGACCAATAGAAAGTCTGCATGTATCAAACTGAAAAGAAATGTATATAATGAATATGCTTCTGTAAAACTTTGCTCAGTCCTTTTTGGATGTCTCCTTGTCTGAGCCTTGTGCACAATAAATTGGCTTGGGTCCTTGAACTGACTCCTGGTATTATTTATTGCATGCTTATCAGCTGCTACAGATGGGCTCCCAGGCTGTACAGTGGGAGGCTCTGACCTGCTTGCAGAAAGGATAACATGCAGCGAGACACAGCTGGGGCAGTTATGCCTATGGACAGGGTCCTTTACTGTACAGCAGGGGACCCTGAACTGGTTGCACAAAGTTATCTGCCATCATCCACTATCTGTTGTCATTGCCTCTCTCTTCTTTGGCCCTTACACTTTGAGTAGCTTCCTTTCTTCCTTCCTGTCTACTGCTAATGTGGTAGCCAGGTAGCCTACACTATAGCCAGGTAGCCTATAACTATAGACTAGGCCATAAGCCTGAACCTGGAAAATGACAGGCCTCAGAATTCAGTAGTGCTGAGACATAAAATTAAAAAGACAGAATTGAATATTACTTTAGAATGAAATATTGCTATAGAAGAGTTTGCACAAAGTGAATACAATGCCTGTATGTTAAATCGTTACTTCAGAATTGTTACTTACATATTTTAGGAGCTAGATATGACCTTGATGAAGGAAAGTAACCAGGTTTGAACCAAGCCATTGTTCAGCTAGCTAGAGAAAGCAGAGCAAAGGGCATAGATCCTGATTGGTCAAATTTAGGGAAATGTCAGACCAATAGAAAGTTTGTAGAAATTAGCATAAGACCAATAGAATGTTTTCATGTATCAAAATGTTTTGGCTGTATAAAATGAACATGTTTCCGCTAAAGCGGGGCTCTGTCACTTTTAGACTGCCTTGTATACAATAAACTGGCTTGAACCTTGATAAAGACTCCTGGTATAATTGGTTTGGTGGCATTCAGCTGCTACATATTCTTGGTGCGTTGGCCTGGAAGGTGTAGTGGTAGAGAGTGATCAAACTGATTTACCACGAAATTCGCCTCAAGGTTTGGCCTGGTTGGGACCGCGTCTGACCGACGTGTGAATTCTCAGGCGCCAACCGGTCCATTGAATCGGAGAGGGTTCTAGCCTCAGCGGGCATTGGGTCCGGCTAGGCCAACACCTTCGAACCCGAGGAGGGGAGTCCAGGCTTCAACCCATGCGCTGGCTTGGGGGACGGGTACCAGATCTGGGTGAGTATAGAGTTTTTATATTATTAAGTCAGACAGTACTGGAACCTGAAACCATATGGTAATAGGAAAAATGGTAAAAGGACACTGATCACGTCCGGAGCGGTCCGAGTACTCTTGCAAGGGCTATTAAGAGCGCAAGAGGAAACCACTGACTCCTTCTGGTAATAAAATCATGATTAATGGTAATGGTAAAAATTTTTGGTAAGCCTAGATAGTCAGGATTGGGCTTTTGGGAAATGCAATTGTGTTTGTATGAGAGTTGTGGGAGTGAGAGGTCTTGACAAGGCCAAGCGAGAGTGGACTCTGGATTAGCGCAGTTCCTAGCCAGGCGACCGCGTCTAGGTCGCGAAACAGAGGAAGTGATTGTTGTTTGTGTCCCTATCTGTCTCCAGAGCTGTGAGGACCCCTTACCTCACAGTTCGACCTCCCTCTCCTACTGTTTGAAGTAATAATTTGTTGTACGTGATTACATAGTACAGACGCACCACATTACATGTAAAATGGGTGGGATAGAGTCTACACAAACTCCGTTAGAAATTATGATCAAGAACTTTAATAAAGGGTTTACTGGGGATTATGGTATTACAATGTCTCCTAATAGAATGGCTGTGCTGTGTGAAAGAGAGTGGCCGTTAATAAACAGTGCATGGCCCTGTGAGGGTACTTTCAATGTGAGAATTATTTCCTCTGTGCATAAGAGTGTGAGGGAACGCTATCCAGATCAGTTTCCTTACATAGACTCTTGGTTAGATGTTTGTGAGAAGCAGCCACCCTGGATAAGGCAGTATTATGAGTTGAGAAAAATTATTCTATTTATTCTAGCGAGAGGATTAGAGACAGCTGAACAGAAACCCGGGAAGGGGGGATTGCCTATATACTCTGCCCCAGAGTCTCCAGAAATTCTAACACGATCACTGCAGCATGTTACACTAGCGCTGCCCATACTTAATGTGCCGTCTCTGCAATTGGGGGAAGAGCAGACTTCTCCGATTGAAAGTCCTAGCATTCCTAGCATTTCAGAGGGACAGACAACTACTGATAACGAAACAGAGAGTGCAGAATCTACAAGCATAGAATCTCCTGTAGCTATAGAAAGATTTGCTCAGAAAACATATGATTTAAGAAGTATTGGCGGTGCCAGTAAAAAAGTAATGCCCCTACGTCAGGTACCTGGCCTGCCTATCAGGGACAGATGGCTTTAGGACCTACCAGCCTGATTTACGTACCATTTTCTACAACTGATTTGTTAAATTGGAAAACACATTATGCATCCTATACTAGCAAGCCTCAAGATTTAACTGAATTAATGAGTAGTATTATGCAAACACACCAGCCTACCTGGTCAGATTGTCGTCAGCTCTTGTCTACTTTATTTACTACTGAAGAAAGAGTGAGAATTGTGCAGGCATCCACTAAGTGGTTAGAAGAAAACTTTGTTGAACGAGCTAATTTAAATCCTCAGCTGGCAGCACAGGCAGCTTTTCCAAACGAAGATCCTGGATGGGATCCAAATAGTGAAGGGGGTGCGAGAGCTTTAACACAGTTTCGCCAAGCCCTAGGCCTGAAAAGGGGGTGCCAAAAAGCAATGAATATTGGAAAAGTAGCGGAAATAATACAAAGTCCAACTGAATCTCCTGCAGCTTTTTATGAGCGATTATCTGAAGCATATAGACTGTATACCCCATATGATCCAGCAGCCATGGAAAATTTGCACATGGTAAATGCAGCTTTTGTACGTCAATCCCAGGGGGATATTAAATGAAAATTGCAGAAAATGGATGGCTTTGCAGGTATGAATACAGCACAATTGATGGAAGTTGCTCAAAAAGTATTTATAAACCGTGATAATGAAAGAGAGAGAGAATGTGAACGGAAAATGAAAAAGAAAGCAGATTTTTTAGCTACAGCATTGGTAGAACAGCGAGGGAGAAGTTTTTCCAATAGAAGAATGAGAGGGTGTGGAAGGAGTCGAGGAAATAGCCTACCCCCACTAGGTGAGAACCAATGTGCCTATTGCAAGGAGGAGGGGCACTGGAGAAATGAGTGCCCGCAGAGAAACCCTACCTCACAGAGGGGAGGAAGGAGTTGGAGAAGAAGAGGGCGTATTCAGAATCAAGCAGGAACAGGCCGTATGCAGTTTCAGCAAAAAAGAGAAGAGGCTATTGAAGGAGCTGCAGTGTGTGATAAGGAAGCTTATCATAGCTCAGGTAGGAGCTATAGAAAAGATGATGTGACTCTGAACAAGCAACCTGTCAGTTCTGGTAGAAGCAAGAAAACAGAGTTTTCACATAAAAGACTACCAGTCCCAGAATGCACCAGGTTTCCAGCAGCCATGAGAGGGGCTGAAGTGAGAAAATGTGTGTGCAATCAAGAGAGCTATGAGGTAATCCCTAAGCACTCATCTCAAAGGGCAGGGCCTGATTCAACACAGCTGCGTTGTGTTAGGGAGGAGCACACATTAGGAAAGAATAAGAACAGAGCTTATTCTTCAGATAACAGTGTCAGCTTCAGCTACAGAGGGAGGAAGAGATACAGAGACAGAGACAGCAACGGCTACAAGCTCAAGTCCCAGTATCACCTGGAGAAACAGAAGCCAAGCCAAGCGGATAGAGAGAGAAGGAAACTCTCTGGAAGGAAGAGAAGAAAGGCCATTGGAAGGTCTGGGAGATTCCAAGGCAGTAACCATAATGGGAGGTATTCCAAATGCCAGCAGAGTCCATTGGACTGGATTCAGCCAGAGGAATGGAGTGGCAGAGATAGGAATCACCAGTGGCTACCGGGAAGAGAGAAGACTGCATGTGGAAGGGACTTTCAGACCAAGGCCAGAAGGTATGTGAGAGGAGATCCAGTGTCCAGGGATCAAGATTGGAAGGCTGGACATCAGAATTGGATTACATACTTGCCAGGCTATACAGAGAGGAATTATGATGGCAGGAGAGGCTCAGGTATGAACACTGATCCAGACCCTATCTATAATAGAGAATGGCAGCAAGGGAATAAGCATTCTCATGATAGTGCCTTAATGAAAGACTCGTCTGTGCCAATGTATGATAGTGACCCTATGCTGATTGATGAAGGGGGAGATACAGCAGATGAAAGTACAGTTTACATGGACTGTTCTCTATCTAATTGCTATTGCTAGCTTTCTGTGAGCAAACACATCAGCCATCACAAAGAAACCTAACTTTGTTCTTTATTTCCACTGCAAACGGCTCTTAAAGCAGGATTTGGGTTCACACAGTAGCAGCCAGCCAGCTAAGGGCTTACAGCTGGTCAATTGATAGTAATTAAAGCTGCACCTGATTGTGTGTGTGAGCAAGGGAGAATCACTGCTGAGATCTGCGTGGAAAATAAGCAGAAGTTAACCTAACCAGCAAAGTTTATTCTTTTCTTTGTGCCTTTGTATTTGGTAATTATTTGCTAAGAAAACATTAGCTAATTGCCTGACAAGCTGAAGGTTGTTTTCTGATTTGCTTTGTGACTTTTTGTTATCCATTTAAACACTGAAAGCAAGTAACCTTATTTATATTGCTATCAAGCATACATGTGCTGGGTGAATTAAACCCCATCAATAAAAGAAGTATTTTATTGGCCTTACCACTTGGTTTCACAACTCAATTATTGTCATCAGCTGTTTGGGAGTGAATGAACTACAATACCCACAATACCTTGCAAGAATCATATGAATATATGCATCGTCAAGATTGTGTAAGTTCTCACCCTAGGCAGCCGTCTGACAAGTGGCAGAAGCAGAATACAATAGTGATGAAGATTAGGACAGACCGGGCTCTGAGTTTATTCTAGGTCCCCAAGAGCCTATGGTGTGCATGAAGATAGGGGATCAATACATGAACTTTATGATAGATACAGGAGCTGAGCATTCAGTAGTAGCAAAACCAGTAGCTCCTTTATCTAAACGAACTGTCACTATTGTTGGAGCCACTGGGACAAAAGCAACTAAACCATTTTTACAGAATCGCATGTGTGAATTAGGAGGACAAAAGATAACACATCAATTTTTATACATACCAGAATGCCCTATTACACTTTTAGGTCAAGATATGCTTGCTAAACTGCAGGCACAGATAACTTTCACTGAAGAGGGAGAAATGCAAATGTCTGTGAACACAAATCCCAAACCTGCAGGATTAATGACACTAACAGTTCCACGAGAAGAAGAATGGAGATTCTACAGCATTTTTCCTGTCAAGAAAGCAACTATTCCTATTGAAATTTCAGCACCACCTGGAGTATGGGCAGAAGATAATCCACCTGGCCTAGCAAAGAATATAGCCCCAATTCTTGTAACTCTCAAATCAGGAGCAGAACCTGTGCATGTGAAGCAATATCCACTTCCACGACCAGCAATAGAAGGAATTCATATCCATTTGAAGAGATTATTGAAACATGGATTACTAAAAGAATGCCAATCATCATGGAATACTACTTTACTTCCAATCAAGAAACCTGGAGGTGACTACAGACCAGTACAAGATCTGAGAAGAGTCAATGATGCAATTGAAACTATACATCCAGTAGTACCAAATCCATACACACTGCTGGGATTAATTCATACTGAAGCTACTCACTTCACTGTTCTAGATTTAAAGGATGCTTTCTCCTGTATACGGCTTGCCTCTGCCAGTCAGCTTTTATTTGCATTTGAATGGAGAGATCCAACAACAGGAAGAGGAGGCCAACTTACCTGGACAAGATTACCACAAGGATTCAAAAATTCACCAACAATCTTCAGTACTTTACTCAGCAAGGATTTATCAAGTTATCCAGTTATCCCAGGAGAGAGAATTCTTCTTCAATACGTAGATGATTTGCTGATTGCCACCAACTCAGAAGAAGAATGTTTGCAAGCCACAAGTGAACTTCTACATCTCTTGATTGAAGCAGGATACAAGGTTTCCAGAGCAAAAGCACAGCTATGCCAAAAAGAAGTCAAATACTTAGGTTTCCAGCTATCCAATGGAACACGACGACTGGGACCAGAACGCAAAGAAGCAGTATGCAGCATTCCAATTCCAACTACCAGAAGACAGGTAAGAGCTTTTTTAGGTGCAGTAGGATACTGTCGAATATGGATACCTAACTTTGCTCTAATTGCAAAACCACTATATCAAGCCATCAAAGGATTGGAACAATCTCCATTAGAATGGGGACCTGAACAAGAAACAGCATTCAAGACTCTGAAAACAGCCCTGATGACATCACCAGCCCTTGGACTACCAGATGTACAGAAGCCATTTCGTCTATATGTTCATGAGTCACAAGGAAATGCCTTAGGAGTGTTGACTCAGCCACTTGGATCTTGGCAGCGACCTGTAGCGTATCTATCTAAGCAATTGGACATTGTTGCAAAAGGATGGCCACCTTGTCTGAGAGCCATCACAGCTACAGCACTTCTAGTAACTGAAGCAGACAAGCTCACTCTAGGACAAAATCTCTGTGTAATAGTGCCACATTCTGTTCAAACCCTCATGGACCACAAAGGAAATTACTGGTTCACCAACTCACGAATGCTAAAGTACCAGAGCATGTTGTGTGAAAATCCTCGATTGCAATTGATGGTCAGTCAGGCCTTGAACCCAGCTACACTATTACCAATTGGTACTGACCCTCCTGATCATGATTGCATAGAAGTCATGGATACTGTATTCTCAAGTTGACCAGACCTGACAGATGTACCTTTTGAAGATCCAGAACAAACTTTCTTCGTGGATGGAAGCGGTCTTGTAGTTAATGGACATCGTTGTGCTGGATATGCAGTAGTAACCCTGGATCTTGTAATTGAATCTTCAGCCCTAGCCTCAGGAACATCAGCACAGAAAGCAGAATTGATAGCACTCACAAGAGCACTAATACTGGGAAAAGGACTCTGTATAAATGTATACACAGATTCTAAGTATGCATTCACAACATTGCATGCTCATGGAGCCTTGTACAGAGAGCGGGGATTGATAACTTCAGGAGGAAAATCTATCAAATATGGCCCAGAGATATTGATATTGTTAGATGCTGTATGGGCCCCTGAGAAAGTTGCAGTTATGCACTGTCGAGGACATCAAGCAGGAAAAGGAGAAATTGCACAAGGGAACAGATTTGCAGATGCCTCTGCTTGTAAAGCAGCCATTACCGGACAGACTCTAACTCAGACTCTAACTCTAACAATTCAAGTAGTTCTATTTCCTGTACCTCTTAATTCATGGGATCCCAGATATACTACAAAAGAATTGGACTATTATTGTGAACAAGAAGGGGGAGTACTCAGAAATGGATGGATAGAACTTCCACCACAGGAGGGGAGTCAACCACCTGGACAAATAGTGATTCCTGAAGCATTAAGTTTAGCCTTTGTTCAAGCATTTCATCAAGCAACCCATTATGGAAAAACTGCAATGACAAAAGCTTTGAAACCTTATTTTTATATTTCTTTGTTGGGACCTTTGACAGCTTCAGTAGCTCGTCAATGTAAAACATGTGCCAAAAACAATGCCAAGCAAGGTCCTAATCTACCAATAAGAATTCAATCAACAGGAGTTACTCCCATGAGTAATTTTCAAGTGGACTTTACTGAAATGCCAAAAGCAAATGGATACCGTTACTTGCTTGTTCTAGTGTGTACCTACTCTGGGTGGGTAGAAGCTTTCCCCACCAGAACTGAGAAAGCCAGAGAGGTCACTAAAGCCCTACTTCGTGAAATTGTTCCAAGATTTGGAATACCATTAGTCATAGGGTCAGACAATGGGCCCTCATTTATATCCCAAGTAACTCAACAGTTAGCTAAAGCTCTACAGATACAATGGAAGTTACACACAGCATACAGACCTCAGAGTTCAGGGAAAGTAGAGCGAATGAATAGAACTCTGAAATCTCAATTGTCCAAACTTTGTCAGGAAACACATTTAAAATGGCCACAGGTACTTCCAATAGCTCTTTTAAGGATACGCTCAGCACCTACTAAGTCATTAGGACTTTCTCCCTATGAGATTTTGTATGGTAGACCTTCACCTATTGTCAAAGGGATCAAAGGGGATATGAAGCAGATAGGATCTGAAATTACTAGGCAAGAACTATTAGCACTAAGTTCTATTTTGCAGAATCTTCACAGATGGGTACAAGACCAATTACCCATCAACCTGACTGAACCGCTGCATCCTTACAAGCCTGGTACTTCGGTGTGGGTCAAAGACTGGAAGAAGACACTGTTGGAACCATACTGGAGAGGACCATATGTCGTTATCCTGTCAATACCTACAGCAGTGAAAGTTGCAGAACTCGAACCCTGGATTCATCACAGCAGAGTGAAATCAGCAGCAGCTCCAGAACCAGACCAGTGGACATCAGAACATGATCCAGAAGTTCCATTGCGGCTAACTTTGCGAAGACAAGCAAATTGAAAAATTCAGGAAATTTTTAAAAGAGACTGTGCCAATATAGAAATCCTGAATCCTAAGAGACTATTTGTTTATTCTGAAGAGATTATTATCAACAGAAAGAGACTGTATTATGGACTATATTATTTGAAAATCTTTGTGCCATTTTGATCAACAGTGCAAACTAAAAGGACTGTGTTTGTTGAAATACGTTGGAATCTACAGCTCTACACACCTACCAATGATATTGGTAAGGTCATGTACAGCGGAAGCTTGAGGATCTACAATCAACACTACACCTGTTGCATGCTACTGAGAGCAAAACAGGTCAACGTACAGTAAAGAAGAAGAAGACTTCGTGGTCAAGAATTATCAACAGTTGCACTAGTTTTTCAAAGACTTGCACTAATTCTTCAGAGACTTTTTATCATGATTCTCTACTGTTTCATCTTGATAGCAGCCTTGAGATGCTTTGAACTGACTTTTGCCTTGCCACCCTGTGTTGCATGCATAACTACTACCCGTACTGGAGAAAAGATTACACAGACTTTGCTTTATCATACCTACTATACTTGTACAGGTATAGTAAGTCAATGCATATATAATGGCACGGAACTGAACATTTGCACAAAAGGAAAGAGCAGAACTTGTTTTCACCCACGACAGAATCCATCCTATTATGTGCTAAAAATACAATGGAATGATGAAGATGGAGCTCTTTTAAATGCTACTCAACAACTTGAAGACCCTACAAAACCTGCAGCTCTATACTTTGATGCTTGTGATGCTGTAGCAGCAGAGCGCAGACAAACCAATGATACCAGGAGTCTGTTCAGAAGGTCCAAATCATTTATTTGTGCACAAGTCTCAAGCAAAGTCAATTTCAAAATGGCTGAGCAATGTTCTTTGGCAATACAACAAGTTTTATAGACTTTTGCTCCATTCTAGGTATAGGAAAACAGTTCATTGGTCCCGGTAACCTCCCGTACCTCTTCTATTGGTCCCGGTACTGATATGGTTATCCAATTATGTTCTTTGGGTGGGCTCAGCACCTGCTATCCCCCCTTCTAATCCCAATTACAATGGCCAGTTCAACTTGTTACTTTCCTTCTTTCAAGGCCATTGAGCTAGTTTGTACGTGTAGGGAAGCAGGGCTCTGTAATTTCTCTGTCAGCAGTTTTAAACACATTTCTCTGTATTTTCCCATCTATTCTGCTTGTCTAAACTAAATCAATGCTTTTACTGAGTTCTAATTCTTATAGCAGCATGTTGGGGGATGTGTAATTCCTATAGGCCTCTCTACAGACTTCATTTACAGGTCAAGCTAGTTAGGCTTGCTTGCTTATGTCAGACACTGTGGATCACAGGCCTTCACCTGCCACATTCCCCCCTTTGATTAATCTCACCCTATTACTTTAATAAGGTGTGAGAATTAAATCACTTCAAAATAGTTATACTACGGTCAGAGGATTCTGACTACATGCAGGAGGTTTAGGTTGATATAAGGCCATAATCTTAGTTGCGGTCTTCCGCTCTACTGTACTTTCAATAGCACTATGAATAGAACGCATACAACATGGGATTATACATGGTAACAGTATAATAACAGCAATAATTATTAGTACTAATATAAGGAAAGTTTTAAGTCCTCCCAGCCATGAGAAAAGGTTAGCAAACCAGTTAGGAAACTTTAGTGAGTGCCAAGTCTGTACTGGCACATAAGCATGTTTTCACATATCTTCAGCAAGTTCTTCAACTACGTGACCCTTATCATCTATTTTTAAACAATTGGTTAAATTCAGTTTACCACATACTCCTCCTTCAGCTGCTAACAAATAATCAAGTGCTAAGCGATTCTGATATATAGCAGTGCGCATTTATTTATTTATTTCAACTTCTTATATACCGCACTCTTTGACATCAGCGCGGTTTACAAATAACAGAAAGGAACCAGAACAACAGGCTGTTTGGTATTACATATAACAGGAGTATCAACTTGGATAACATGGGAGAACTATTTACATGGAGTATATAATCTATTAGCTAGATAGCATGCTCGAACTATTTACATAAAATTAACAGTGATGCTTGGAACAAGAGGGATATTGTGGATTATACTAGGGTGAGGCTGTTATGTTACGGTTCATGTAGGGTAGTATTTGATGAAAAGGTGCAGTTTAAGGGCCTTTCTGAACTGGGTTAGGTTGGTTATGGCGCGGAGATCAGGTGGGAGAGCATTCCAGTATTTTGGTGCGCTAAACATGAAAGCTCTGTTTGATGTTGATAGGCTGCACGTTGTTATAGCCTTTGGGGTTGTTAGTGAGTTTAATGCTGCATGTCTCCTATTTCTATTTGATGGGACGGATTGGATGAGTTTGGTAAGTGATGTGGACGATAAACCATTTAAGGCCTTAAATGTGAGAATGAGGGTTTTTAATGTAAGTCTTCCGTGTATAGGGAGCCAATGGAGCTCTTTGAGGATAGGTGTGATGTGTTCACTTCTGGCCGCTCCTAGAAGAACCCTGGCAGCGGTGTTCATTGCGAGTTGCAAGGAGCTTATGGTGGATTGTGGGAGTCCTTGTAGAATGGAATTGGCGAAGTCAAAGTGCGGCAGTATCAGTGCTTGGTAGATGGTTCTGAAGTCTTCGTGGTCTAGTAGGGGACGCAGGTGTCTAAGATTGCGTATTTTGAAGTATACAGATTTTACGATATTGTTTATGTGTGATTTCATGTCGAGCCTATGGTCTAGTGCAGCGATGGCGAACCTATGGCACGCGTGCCAGCTGTGGCACGCGAAGGCCTTGCAGCTGGCACGCGGGAAGGTCCGCCATCGAAAAAAAAACAACAACCCTGTCTGCTGCCGTTGTCGGGGCCGCCGCGGCAGAATCGAGCGTGCCGCGGGGCCCCCCTGTACCCGGCACAGCCTCTCCTCCCTGTAGCAGCTCTCTCGTTGGAGCTGCAGTCAGACTCGCCGGCTTGCAGAGCGCGAAGGGAAGAGTTTCCCTTTCGCGACTCTGTTAAGCCCGCGGGGGCTGATGGGAACTTCCCATCAGCCCCCGCGGGCTTAACAGAGCAGCGAGGGAAAAACTCTTCCCTCGCGCTCTGCAAGCCGGCGCGTCTGACTTCAGCTCCAACGAGAGAGCTGCTCCAGGGAGGAGAGGTGGTGCCGGGTACAGGGGGGCCCCGCGGCACGCTCGTTACTGCCGCGGGGCCCCCGACAGCGGCAGCATACAGTTTTTCTTTTTTTTTTTAAATTTTCCCTGGGCTGGGCTGGGCTGGGCTGGGGGTGGGGGGTGGGGGTTAGGAGTGGTGATGGGCTGGGCTGGGCTGGGCTGGGGGGCTTAGGAGTGGTGATGGGCTGGGCTGGGCTGGGGGGGTTAGGAGTGGTGATTGGCTGGGCTGGGCTGGGGGGGGTTAGGAGTAGTGATGGGCTGGGCTGGGCTGGGGGGGTTTCGTAGGATGGATGGCCGTGGGCTGGGGGGTTAGGAGTGGTGATGGGCACTGGGCTGGGTGGTGTGGTGTGGTGATGGACACTGGGCTGGCTGGGGGGGGTTAGGAGTGGTGATGGGCACTGGGCTGGCTGGGGGGGGTAGGAGTGGTGATGGGCGCTGGGCTGGGGGGGGGTAGGAGTGGTGATGGGCGCTGGGGGGGGTTAGGAGTGGTGATAGGCGCTGGGGGGGCTTAAACTAAAAATTGAGTGATGGGGGATTAGGACTGGGAGTGGGCTGATGGGGAGGTTAGGACTGGAAATGGGCTGGTGGGATTAGGACTGGGAGTGGGCTATGGGGGGCTAGGACTGGTAATGGGTTGGGGGGGTTGCTAGGACTGGAAATGGGCTGAGTGGAAGGGGGCTTGAACTGCAAATAGCTGTTGGGGATGGGGCTTGGAATGGAAATGGGCTGAGGGGAAGTGGGGGGCTTGAACTGCAAATAGCTGATGGGGACGGGGCTTGGAATGGAAATGGGCTGAGGGGAAGTGGGGGGCTTGAAGAAGGGAATGGATGCTGGGTGAGACTGGAACTAGAAGGGAGCTGATGTTGGGGGAGGATTAGAATGGGATGGGGCTGGGAGAGTAAAATGGAGAGGGGAAAAATATTTTGTGTAGGAGGGATGAAAAATCTACAATTGGCCAGGTATTGGGAGAGTAATTGGGGATTGAGGATGGAGGGGTAAAATTTGTGTGGATGAAATAGGAATGAGGAAAGAGCAAAAGGAGAAAGATTAGTATGTTAAAGCAGATGTAGAGAGAGAGAGAATGGAAAAAAAACTAGAAGAGAGAAGAAAGGACAAATGGACAGCAGACGATGGAGAGTTAGCAGAAAACATGAAGAAACCAGAAGAAAATGGCTGGACCAATTGCAACTGAAAAAAAATGCACAAAAGGTAGAACGATATCTCTTTATTTTGAATTTATTAACTGGAATATGTCAGCTCTGGGAAATGTGCATCATTAACATCTGCGCTTTGTTTGGTACAAGAGGAAATTCCTATTTGACGTTGCCACTTGTTCTCTTTCCCCAGTATTCACTGAAATGTATTGGTTTAATATTTGCAGTGTTGCCTTTTGATAGGTAGGGTATGGTGCTTTGTGAGTCCTGGTAATGCTGTCAGGATACGGCGGGTTTGCTATGGGTTCTAAATGGGCAGCGTTTGTAGTAGTTCCTAATGTGCCTGGCGGTTGGCACTGGATTATAGTAATGTAGAAATCTTTTAGTCTTTCTTTATCCATACACTCATTAAGAGACATGTTTACTAAAAGTTAGTGTATGGTAACATTATGCAAATATTTATGCAAATAAGACCACTTATGCAAATGACGTGCTGGCACTTTGAGGAAATTCTTTGGTTTTGTGCGGCAGTTTGGGCACTCGGGCTCAAAAAGGTTAGCCATCACTGGTCTAGTGTGACTCCGAGGTATTTTATTGTATCCTTGGTGCCTAGGTCAGCTCCCTTGACACTTATATGTGGTGGTGGGGTGAAGTTGGGGTCTCTTGTGATAAAGAGAACCTCAGTTTTCTTATGCTGAATGCGGAGGTTCTGTGACAGGAGCCATTGTGAGACTGCATCGAAGCAGTTTGTTATAGGCAGTAAATCCATTTGCATTGTGGAAAATGGCATGTAGAGTAGGATATCGTCGGCGTATATCATACATTTCACATTGAAGGACCTGATGATATCGCAGATAGGCTGCATATAGACGTTGAACAAGAGGGATGAGAGTGAGGACCCCTGCGGAACGCCTTGTCTTTGATGGAAGAGTACTTTTGATGGAAGAGTACTTTGATGGAAGAGTACTTTGTCTAGCTAAAAGCGTAAGAGCTTGGCTAGTTTCATTGGTTATTATTTCAACTACTGCTTGTAAGCGAATAATATGATTAATCATATAGACTGGGGTTCGATAGCCCCACATACCATCATCATTCCAAGTGGCAGGCCCATAATATTCAATGATTCTTTCTGGCGGCCAATCATCACCCTTCCACTTATTTATTTTATTTATTTATTACAATTTCTTATATACCGCACTATTGTCAGCGCGGTTTACATACAACAAAATGACCATAACAAACTGCTTGGCTTCACATAGAACAGGAGTAACAACTTGGATAACATGTTTTGCTTTACTCACTTCTCCCACTTGCCTACTTGGAGGGGTGCTCTCTTCTTTCTCAGTGCTCTTTTGTGTCTGTGAGTGGAGTATACTGGGTATCCTAATTGTTCTCCATGTTCTGTGGGTAGGAGAAAGAAAGAAGGTCTGATGGTCCCCAAGACACATGCTCCTCCCCAATGTGGTGGGAGTTGGGTATACGCTCGGTTTCCACAGATCCAATACAGGCCAGCTGGGGCTTGCCATGCATGGGATTTGGCGAGATTTGTCCATAAATGAGAAAGCTCAGGAAATCTGGCTAACGGGTTAGGTGGTTCAGGTTCTTTAATTCCTGACCACCAGGACGTCTTCTTGGTAGTGTCATTATAGAACTTCTGGCTAAGACAGACCAGCTGTCCTACCTGTTGGGTAAACTGAGGTCCAGTTCTGGCATAGCAAAGACGTCCAACAATTGAGTGCGCTAACACCCATTCGCTAGTAGTCTTGTGTAATTCAGTCTGATTGTATGTCAGAGAATAATTTAATTCTTGGGCCTCCCCTGGCCACTGGTCACCCATCTGGGTTCCGCCACAGAAATAACAATTTGAGATTTTAAGACTAGATACTACTGCTCCGGCTAATTCTAAGAATAAATTCTGAGAAGGATGAGGGATCTCAAACTTATTTACATGCATAGCCTCATAGAAAGTGCTATGGATGTGATATTTAGATGACCTGTGGGCTTGGGTATTCAATCTTATATACACAATGGTTCCTGGATCTGATCCAGAACCTGCGATACGTAAACCAAACTTGTATCCTTGTTTCCATACATTAGGATTACGTATCCGTAATTGTAAAGGGTTACAGGCACCTTTCTTACATTTGTCATCTGATTTAGACTTAGTTAAAGTGGCCACTCGATTATCTATAGCTTCATCTACTATACCAGCATTCCATGTAGCATAAAAGACGCATTCCCAATTTGGGCAATAGTAATCTGCTGCTGTTGCAGTACTATATGAACCCTTCTTACCTGTACACTTCCCCCATCTTGTGGCACCTTCTGGGCACATATACTTATGATCATTGCGGTATGCTTTTTCCCAGGTACCACATTTAGAGCGGCTATCTCTGTTTATAACATCACATGCATCAAAATTCAAAACAGCAGGTTTACTAGGATCTTTAAGTGGTTGTGTGGCACTAATTAAAGGTCCATCTGCATCATTCCATCGTATCTCCAACGTGTAATAGGATGGATTCTGATGCGGATTATAGCATACTCTAGATTTACCTTTAGTGCAAATATTTAGTTCAGTGGTGTTATAAATACACCGAGTCACTTTACCAGTGCAGGTATAATAAGAATGGTAAATCAAAGTCTGAGTTACTTTCAGTCCAGTTCGAGTAGAAGTAATGCAAGCAGTGCATGGAGGTAAGGCATGAGTCAGTTCAAAGCCTCCGAAACAGGCAACCAGGGCAAAGCAAAGGTAAAGATACATGTTGATTGGAGTTCTTCTGAATCCTCAGCTTGAAAATCTTGACCACGACGTTCTTTTCTTCGTCCCGTTTGCTAATAAAGCAATTCAACGGGTGCTGAGTGTTGATTGAAGATCCTCAAGTTGTCCATCACATATTAACCAACTTAGCAATTTCAGTTGGTTTCTGAAGTATGGTCAATCAATGTAGCATCAAAGTAGTGTGTAAAATCACACACATGAGGTTCGTTGAAACAAACTCTTGCTGTATGGAAAACAGCAATCCTCTTCGAAAGACTTGGCTACTGCAGGGCACTGTGACAAAGTGTCTAAGCTGCTGGTTGCCGTCTCAGAGTAACTCGCAAAGGTGCATCAGGATGCTGTTCTGCTCTCCACTGCTCAGGTTCGGGATCAGCTGCGGGCTTGACTCTGCTGTGGTGGATCCAGGAATCGATTTCTACTACCTTTACTGCAGTTGGGGTAGACAGGATGACGGTGTATGGTCCCTTCCAATGGGGTTCCAACGGTGTCTTCTTCCAATCTTTGATCCACACCGAGGTACCAGGCTGGTAGGGATGCAAGGGTTCCATCAAGTTGATAGGCAACTGGTCTTGGATCCACGCATGAAGGGTCTGCAGAACAAAACTAAGAGCTAGGAGTTCTTGCCTGGTTATTTCTGAACCAATTTGGGCTAGACTTCCTCTAATTCCCTGCACTATTGGTGGAGGTTTACCATACAGAACTTCAAAAGGGGAAAATCCTGTTGACTTCACAGGAGCTGAGCGTATTCTGAGTAAAGCTATTGGGAGCACTTGGGGCCACTTCAGGCGTGTCTCCTGACAAAGCTTAGACATTTGGGCTTTTAGGGTACGATTCATTCGCTCAACTTTCCCTGAACTCTGGGGTCTGTATGCAGTGTGAAGCTTCCATTGTATCTGCAAAGTTTTTGCTAACTGTTGAGTAATCTGAGAAACAAATGAGGGCCCATTGTCTGACCCTATTACTGCTGGAATCCCAAACCTAGGGACAATCTCTCTCAGTAAAACTTTGGTGACTTCTCGAGCTTTTTCAGTTCTGGTTGGGAAGGCTTCTACCCACCCAGAGAATGTACAAACTAATACTAATAGGTAGTGATATCCATTGGCTTTTGGCATATCAGTAAAATCAATTTGCAGGTGGTGCATAGGGGTTACACCTCCTGACTGAACTCGGGGTGGTGGTGTGGGACCTTGCTTGGCATTATTTTTGGCACAAATTAAACACTGGCGTGCCACTGAAGCTAATAGGGCTGCTAACATGGTAATGCAGAAATGTGGTCTGAGTGCTCTTTCCATAGCACTTTTTCCATAGTGGGTGGCTTCGTGGAACGCTTTGATAAAGGCTGGACCTAACACTTCAGGAATTACTATTCGTCCTGGGGGTTGACTACCCTCTGCTGGTGGCAGCTCAATCCACCCATCTTTCAGTACTCCATCTTCTTTGTTACAGTAGTAATCTAATTCTTTGGTGGTATATCGTGGTGTCCATAAGTTTAAGGGTACTGGAAACAATGCTGCCTGCATCGGCATAGCTTGTGGTGTAATTTGTCCTGTCATAGCTGCCTGTCGTGCTGAGGCATCTGCAAACCTATTTCCTCGGGCAACTTCTCCTTTTCCTGCTTGATGTCCTCTGCAATGCATGACAGCTACACGAGTTGGGGCCCATACTGCATCAAGTAACATCAGTATCTCGGGGCCATACTTGACTGATTTTCCTCCGGACGTGATGAGTCCTCGTTCTTTATAGAGAGCTCCATGGGCATGTAGGGTTGTGAAGGCATATTTAGAGTCTGTATATACATTTAGCACCAGTTTGGCACCTAACAGTAGTGCTCGAGTAAGTGCTATCAATTCTGCTTTCTGGGCTGATGTACCTGAGGCTAGAGCTGATGACTCAACGACTTCATGTTGAGTGACTACTGCATATCCGGCACAGCATCGTCCATTGATGATGAGACTGCTTCCATCTACATAATAGACTTGGTCTGGATTGTCTATGGGCACATCTGTCAGGTCAGGTCGGCTGGAGAATACAGTGTCCATGACTTCTATACAATTGTGTTCTGGGAGTTTTTCACTAACAGGTATCAATGTGGCTGGATTCAAGGCATGGCTCACTTCCAGTTGTATCTGTGGGTTTTCACATGATATTTCAACATTCGGGAATTGGTGAGCCAATGATTTGCTTTCTGTTCCATAAGGGCAAGGACTGCATGTGGCACAGTGACTCGTAGATTCTGTCCTAGTGTGAGCTTATCTGCTTCACTCACTAACAATGCTGTAGCTGCGACTGCTCTCAGGCAAGGTGGCCATCCTTTGGCCACAGTGTCCAATTGTTTCGATAGGTATGCTACAGGTCGCTCCCAATTTCCCAATTTCTGAGTCAACATGCCTAAGGCATTTCCTTGTGCTTCATGTACAAACAAGTGGAAAGGCTTGTGAACATCTGGTAGTCCAAGGGCTGGTGATGACATCAATTCTTCCTTTAACGTCTTGAAGGCTGTATCCTGCTCAGGTCCCCACTCCAGTGGCGACTTTTCTTCTCCTTTTGTGGCTTCATACAGTGGCTTGGCAATTTGGGCAAAGTTGGGAATCCAGATTCGGCAATATCCTGCCGCTCCCAAAAAGGCTCTGACTTGCTTTCTGTTAGTTGGGGTTGGAATTCTGCATACTGCTTCTTTTCTCTCTCTGCCTAATTTTCGGCTCCCTTGGGTTATACGAAAGCCCAAGTATTTCACTTCTTTCTGGCATAGTTGTGCTTTTGCTCTGGAAACTTTGTACCCAGCTTCATCTAGTAACTGCAAGAGGTCTTTGGTGGCTTGTATACATTCACTTTCTGATACAGCAGCTATCAGCAGATTGTCCACGTATTGGAGAAGCACTCTCTTCCCCGGGGCCACTGGATAGCTTGAAAGGTCTTGATTCAGTGCAGCACTAAAGATGGTAGGCGAATTCTTGAATCCTTGGGGTAATCATGTCCAAATGAGTTGGCCCCCTCTTCCAGAGATAGGGTCCTGCCATTCAAATGCAAACAATATCTGACTTATGGGGGCTAATCTTATGCAAAAGAATGCATCTTTTAAATCTAGTACAGTAAAGTGGGTAGCTTCAGCAGGTATCAGTCCTAGAAGAGTATAAGGATTGGGTACAACTGGATGTATGGTCTCAACTGCTTCATTCACTCTTCTTAGATCTTGCACTGGGCGGTAGTCATCTGTTCCAGGTTTTTTTACTGGCAGAAGTGGAGTGTTCCATGGGGATTGACATACTTTTAGTAGGCCATGTTCTAGTAGTCTTTGCAAGTGGCGGTGGATGCCTTCAATTGCAGCTCTTGGGAGAGGGTACTGTTTGACATGTACTGGTGTAGCACTAGGCTTGAGGGTTACAATTACTGGAGCTATATGTTTGGCTAGGCCTGGAGGACTGCCTTCTGCCCATACTCCAGGTGGGGCATCAATATTTTTCAAAGTTTGTTCAAAATAGGTGTCTTGGACAGCATCATCACTGTAATATCTCCATTCTTCTTCTCGGGGAACTGTAAGCAGCATCATTCCTGCTGGTTTGGCTTGAGAATTTACTGTCATTTGCATTTCTCCTCTTTCAGTGAAGGATATTTGGGCTTGTAGTTTGGCTAACATATCTCGTCCCAGTAGTGGCACTGGACATTCAGGCATATAAAGGAATTGATGAGTTATTTGTTGTCCTCCTAGACTGCATATGCGATTCTGAAGAAAAGGTTTTGTAGCTTTGGCACCAGTTGCTCCTACAATGGTGACTGCTTTTGTAGAAAATGGGGCTATCTTCTTGTCTACTACTGAATGTTCTGCTCCAGTATCAACCATAAAGTTCATAACTTGGTCTCCTATTTGTATTCCGACCATAGGCTCCTGGAGACCTAAAGCAAATTCGGAGCCCGGTCTGTCCTAATCCACGTCATCTTCATCATGGGCTGTCGTAGCCAATGCTTGTATGGCTTCTCCTCTTTCGTGCTGGTATTGCTCTCGATTGGCTCCTCCGCGGTTCCGGGGACGGCCTCGTCTTTCTTCTCTCCATTGATGATTGGTTTCGTCATCTTGATGGGCGTCTTCGAGTTGCGGGCATGCATCTCTCCAATGTCCTTCCTCCCTACAGTAGGCGCATTGGTTTACGCCTAGCTGGGGCCGGCCTCCGCCTCGGCCCCGCCCTCTTCCTCTGCTCCGTCGACTAGGGATACCTCCCCTTTTCTGTTCAACTATGGCCGCAGCCAGAAAATCAGCTTTCTTCTTCATCTTTCGATCACATTCTCTCTGCCTTTCATTATCACGATTCACATACACTTTATGAGCAACTTCCAATAACTGAGTTGCATTCATGCCCTCGAACCCTTCTAATTTCTGTAATTTACGTCTAATGTCTGGTTGAGACTGATTTACAAAAGCAGAATTCACCATGCATAAACTTCCTGGTGCATTGGGATCATAGGGAGTATACATTCTATATGCTTCAGTTAATCTTTCATAAAACACTGCTGGGCTCTCATCTATG
Organism: Ichthyophis bannanicus; assembly: GCA_033557465.1. Taxonomy (NCBI): domain Eukaryota; kingdom Metazoa; phylum Chordata; class Amphibia; order Gymnophiona; family Ichthyophiidae; genus Ichthyophis; species Ichthyophis bannanicus. The sequence continues at coordinate 343,052,004 of CM066035.1, forward strand.
CCTTGGGTAACTTCAGTAACTTTGGAAAGATTCATAGCTTTCTGGCCCCCCCTTTTCAGGCCTTGTATAAAGCCTTGGCGAAAACGGGCTAGGGCTCTGGATCCTCTTTCTGTATTTGGATCCCATCGGGGGTCTTCATTTGGGAATTCTCTCTGGGCCGCTTCCCGATTATCTATTCTTTCCTCCCCCCTTTCTCCTGGAGCTACAGGGTTATCTGCCAGCCAATCTATAGCTGCTTTTCTAATTCGTGTCCGCTCCTCTGTAGTGAATAAGGTGGACAGAAGCTGGCGGCAATCTGCCCATGTTGGTTGGTGTGTTTCCATAATAGTATTCACTAGTTCTGTAAGTTCTTGGGGCTTATTGGTATAGGAGGCATAATGTGTCCTCCAGTTTAACAAATCAGTGGTAGAGAAGGGGACATACACATAATTTAGGGGTCCCGCCACCACCTCATTATCTTCATTTCTTATGGGTATTCCCGGGACTTGCCGTAAAGGCATCATCTTGGCAGTAGATGTCTTTTGGGATCTGAGAGATATCTTTGTAACTGTCCTATCAGGAGTTATTTTCTTCTTCTCTATGTGCTTTACTTTAGATTTACATTTTACTGGTGAGCTAACACTGGCAGTCACTTTTACACTGTCAGTATCAATCGGGGAATTTTCAGCTTCTTCCTTCTCTGTTTCAGTATCTGATTCTCCTTTTTCTGTCTCGGTAGAATCGTCTTCTTCAATCAAAGGGAGCTCATCTACCTGCTCTTTAGGTAATGACTCAGGGGTTGGGTCCCGTTCCTGCTGTCTCCGGGGCTCTGGGGCAGGACGTGGGGCTACTCTCACTGGGCGCTGGGTTTGGGGCTGTCGGGTAATCATTTCTGGGGAATCAGGATCTACCAGGATAGGTTTCTTCCTGGATTTCTCACCTTTCCCTTTCTTTCTAGGCTGTTCTATTTTCTGACTATAATCTGTCTTTGCTAACATTATTCTGCACTGTTCTTCATAACAGCGTTTCGCCCAAGGGAGCGGTTCTTCACAAATACTTAACCAGGAATCTATATAGGGATACTGATCGGGATGCGCTATTCTCACTCTACGATGCACTAACTGAATAATTCCTACATTAAAGGTTCCCTCTCGGGGCCAGGTAGGGTCTAGATCGGGCCACTCCCTAGTACACAAAATCTGTAAACGAGCTGCAGTCATTTTAATACCATAATCTCCAGAATATCCTTCTTTAAAATGTGCGATCATACATTCTAATGGAGTGTTCCTAGTAGACCCCGCCCCTCCCATTTCGATGTGTGCGCGCAACAACAGACAGAAGGGAAAAGGAGGGCGGACCGTGGGTAAGGGGTCCTCACGGTCCTAGAAACATATAAGGGAAACAAATAACAAGACAAGACGACAATCGCTTCCCCCTTTTCGCGACCTGAACGCGGTCGCCCGGTCAGGAAATGCGCTAGTCAGGAGTCCGCCTTCGCTTGGTCCGTGCTGCCAGACCTCTCATTCACACTTCATTCATACAATCATGCTAGCAACGTATCCCAGAATGCATTCATCTCTATCTGTTCTGACTAGTCTTGTTCAATTTCCAAAATACAAGAAGACGGGGGTTTCGCCCTGCGAATACTCATGCGGGGTTACTCGGCCCTTCTTTGAGAGGTGATCAAGCTCTCTTACCAATTTCCAAGTTCCAAGTTCAAATGGCAGCACTGCTCTTTCTTATCTTTATTTATTTATTTATTTATTTAACATCTCTTATATACCGCGCTATTAAAATCAGCGCGGTGTACATCGAACAAAATATACTGCAATGTGTACAGGTAACATCGAGTTTACAGAGAACAGGGGAATATAAAACATGGAATAACAGGGATAACTATGTACAATAAACAATATACTATTTATATGCTTTAATTATGTACCATATTTAAACTCGAGTGAATATTGAACATGTATTCATGGGTAGGATGAGTCTATAGTAGTAAGGTAGATTTTCGTGGGGACTACCCGTTTTCTGGTTGGATTAAAGTGCTAGGGTGTTTGGTGTGAGTGGGAGGCCTGTTGGCTGTGTGGGTGTCCATGGACACTTCTGGGTAGTATTTTGTGAATAAGTGATGCTTTACGGCTTTGCGGAATTGTAATAGACTTTTGATGCCGCGGATTTCGTGGGGAAGTTTATTCCAATTCCTGGGTGCAAACAATGAAAAAGCTCTGTTTGATGTGGCTTTAGTACATGAAGTCATCATCTTAGGAACTATTAAAGTGTTCATAGTTGTAGTCCTTCTGTTTCTATTTTCAGGGGTGTTGTGGATTAGTTTTCTGATTGGTGTTGGTGGGTAGATATTCATGGCTTTGAAGGTCAAAACTAGTGACTTGTATGAGAGTCTGGCTTGTAGTGGTAGCCAGTGTAGGTCTTTCATGATAGGTGTTATATGAGCAGACCTTGGTGACCCAGAAAGGACTCTAGCAGCTGTATTCATAGCCAGACGTAGTGGGTTTAAGGTTGATTGAGGGAGCCCGTGAAGGATGATGTTTGCGAAATCTAGATGTGGCAGGACTAGTGCCTGGAAGGTTGACCGGTAATCAGTATAGTCTAGTAGTGGACGGAGGTGGCGTAGTGTTCTGATCTTATGGTATATGTTCTTTGTCACATTCTTCACGTGCATTGTCATGTCCAGGTGTTGATCTAATGTTATGCCGAGGTATCTGATCGTGGGTTTGGATGTCAGTTCTGTGTTGTTGACCAGCAGTGACGGCGGAGGTACAAACTTAAGATTCCTTGTAACAAATAGGACATCAGTTTTGCTATGATTTATTCTTAGGTTTTGAGTCAGCAACCATTCGGCTACTGCTCCGAAACAGTTGGTTATTGGAGTAAACACTGGTTGGTCAGTTTTGAACGGCATGTATATGAGGATGTCATCAGCGTATGCCAAGCATTGCACGTTGAAGGATCTGATCAATTCACAAATCGGCTGCATATAAATATTGAACATTAACGCCGATAGTGAAGATCCTTGTGGTACGCCTTGAGACTGTAGGAACGGCTCTGAGGATTTCTGGCCTGTTTTAACTTGTTGCCACCTGTTGGAAAGGTAGGATCTACACCATTCCAGTGCTGTGCTTCGAATCCCCTTCTCTCTCAGACGTTGAATTAGTATATCGTGGTTTACAGAATCGAAGGCAGCAGAAATGTCTAAAAAGATGAGGACAAATCCTTGTTTGATGTTGTTTATTCCTGTTATCAGATCGTTGAATAGGGTTGTAAGGATTGTGTCGACTCCATGTGCTTCTCTGAATCCATGTTGTGATTTGTCTAGGGGTGCTTCTGTGTCAATGTGATGCTGAAGTTGTTGTTGGGCAGCTTTCTCAATGATTTTTGCAAGCTGGGGGATGCTTGAGATTGGCCTAAATGATTCAACTTTGGATGGATCAAGCTTACTGTTTTTTAGTAGGGGCTTGATAGAGGTGTGTTTAAGACTCTGGGGGAATGAGCCTGTTAGGAAGGATTGGTTCAGAATTTTGCATAGGATTTGGCTTAGATCATGTCGCAGATCTTTGATCCAGTTAGCTGGGCATGGGTCATTAGGTGCCGTGCTAGGATTGATGGAGGCAATAATTCTCTCAATTTCACTAGATGATATAGTATTGAAGTTGCAAAATGGAGTTATATGAGGTTCCTTAGGTGATATAATGGGGTTGATGGTATTTATGCAGGTGCTGGACTTAATCATTTTTGATTGCAGGTAGTTTGCGTAGTCCTGTGGCCGAGGTGTTGCAGGTTGGTCTGAAACTGGCTCTCTTGTTATGGATCTTACTAAGTTGAATAGAGCATGAGGTTTATTGATGGAGCGCTTCAGTAGGTTCGTGTGGTATAGTTTCCTGCTCAATGTTACCTTTTCACGGTGGGTGGCTAGGTGTGAGTTATATGTTTCAAGGGCTTCTGGTGAGTGGGTTTGGCGCCACTGTCTTTCAAGTTTGCGTAGATGAATGAGGGATGTACGAAGGTCAGCAGAGAACCATGGTGCGTGATCTCGTTTTCTTATTTTCTTATCCATGTGCACTGGACATGAGGCGGCTCTGAGGTTCTCGTCCCATTTGGATACCAGGTCATCTAAGTTGAGGGTAGTGTTGGTCAAGAGTGGATGGAGGTTATCTAGGACTTTGTCGCGGTTGAGAGGTTGAAAACGGACTGCATGGGTTCCGGGTGAGTTAGATGGTATTTGACTCACATGTGAGGTAAAGGTGGGTATATTGAATTGAATAAGATTGTGATCAGACCAAGGTACTGGTATAACTGATAGTTGAAGGGCTTGGTGTGTTAAGGTTTTGGAATGAGGTGCGAAGATGAGGTCTAGTTTGCCTCCTTTAGTGTGGGTGGGAAAGTCGACATATTGTTTGTAACCTAGATCCTCTAGTGCATCTAGAAATGCTTCTGAATGGCTGTCATGAAGAGAGGGGAGGTTGAAGTCGCCAACTACCCAATTTGGAGAGCGTGATGTGGATGTTGCGCATGCAAGCTCAATTATTGTTGGAAGGTCATCCGGTAATGGGGATGGTGCTCGATAAAGCAGGTTGATTGAGCAGAGATCATTGGATATAGTGAGGGAGTCAAGGTGGGTTGAGCTGGAGGAGTTGCATAGCTTGAAGTTAAGATCTGTTTTAGCAAGGATGAGCGTTCCGCCTCCTTTTTGAGTGGATCTGTGGCATGTGTAGAGGTCGAATCCAGGAGGCAGCATCTGGTTTAGGAGGATGTTGTCGCTGTCAGATAGCCATGATTCTGTAACCATCAGGATGTCGAGCTTGTATTGAGGAATCAAGTCCATGACTACGGGCCATTTTGATCGTATGGATCTGGCATTTATCAATGCACATTTTAGGAGGCGTTGTCGATGGAGTTTCTCAGATTGGGCTTTGTTGATGACTTGAAGGGGAATGCTAAGAAGATGGGAGTGGGATGTGTGGTTGCGTTTTGCATTTGTGTGGTGGGAGAATTCAAACCATCTCCTTCCATATGTACGCAGTATTGGTATGTAGCTAGTATCGTGGTTGAGGGCGTTTGTGATGCAGGGGAGCCCAAAGGTAAGGAGGGTAGTGATCAATAACAGGACCTTGTACATTTTTAGGTTAGATATAAATAATGCAATGCCTATAATAGTGCGATAACTAGCAGCAGTGCAGTGATCCGCAATTGCTATCAACAATGCAATGACTAATTGATATTGGCAACAGTTAAAGGACTATAGGCAGTGGTGGAACAATGTGCTAATTTAGTATTGGCAATAGTATTAAGATTATTGATTTGCAGATAACAGTATAATAGCTTGTGAGATGCTAGTTTGTACTGATAACAGTATTGTAATGGCAGTAATAAGTAATAAGTAATAAGTTCTTACTGACAACAGTAATGTAATAGCTGTAATAAGTTCTTACTGACAACAGTATTATAATAAGTTCTTACTGACAACAGTATTATAATGGCTGTAATAAGTTCCTACTGACTACAGTATTGTAATGGCTGTAATAAGTTCTTACTGACAACAGTATTATAATAAGTTCTTACTGACAACAGTATTATAATGGCTATGATAAGTTCTTGCAGTATGCTGGATATTAGCAGTAGAGTGTACAGGAGCAGGTTATTGATAACAATACAGTTATACTTGCTGTGTCCTTGGTCTTTTGACGTGTTGATGCTCTCAGTTCTCGAGGAGCTTAGGCTGATAGATGTTTGAGCGTCGCTGTTATAGCTTCGATGTTTGCGTCTATTGCGAGTTCAACCAGAGTGAACTTCACGTAAGCTAGCGTTGTATCCGTCGGATGTTGAACAGGCGTTTTCGGTAAGGCCTCTGCCTAAGGGCCGTGCCAAAGGGCCCTCTGGCGAGGCCCTCAGGCGCGGGCCCGCAAGGCGCGAGCACGCCTTGGCGTTCAGCCGCTTAACAATCTTGTCGTTCTTTTGTTTTTAATCATGAGGTTTTTGGTGAAGATTACTGATGGCAGCAAATAAATGGGCCAAACTCAATATTAATTGAAACCTTGATTCCTGAATATTCTACGTTGTCATCGGAGCAAAACAGATATTTAATCAAGAGTCGTACATCTGATGTAGTGAAGCCACCCAGCTTGTATCGTAGGAACCTTCAGACAAACGGTTTTCTTCTACTGCCTGTCTTTCCCATACAGCAGCTTTCTGAAGTCTTTTTCCAGGAAAGTATGGTTTACCTTGTGAGGTTGGCGTCCCTTCTCCAAGTGAAGGTCTGGGCCTGTACCGGCTTAGCTTCTGGCTTGCCTGTGCAGCACGGCTTAGGTTCTCCAGCTGTCTCTCATTTGACTTTAGACTACAGTTGCAGCAATGCTTTCGCCTCTCTGGACAAACAGCTCTCACTCTTGTTTGTCTAGACATAACAAATCAAAACTATACTCACCGGATCCGGTCCTCAAACTTCCCAAGCAGGCGCATGAGTTGGACCTCGGACTCCCCTCACTCGGGTTCGAGGTGTTGGCTCCAGCCGGGCTCGGCACCCGCCGAGGTCCGACCAGCTCCCTCCGATACAAGGGACCGGCGGCGCCAGGAAGCAGCCCCTGTCGGAAGGGCGCGATCCCGGCAGGACCAAACCTGTAGAGGCGGAAAGTCGTGGTATATTGCCCTATATACACTCTGATTCCACAACTTCCCGGCCAACGCACCAAGAATATGTAGCAGCAGAGCGCAGACAAACCAATGATACCAGGAGTCTGTTCAGAAGGTCCAAATCATTTATTTGTGCACAAGTCTCAAGCAAAGTCAATTTCAAAATGGCTGAGCAATGTTCTTTGGCAATACAACAAGTTTTATAGACTTTTGCTCCATTCTAGGGATAGGAAAACAGTTCATTGGTCCCGGTAACCTCCTGTACCTCCCGTACCTCTTCTATTGGTCCCGGTACTGATATGGTTATCCAATTATGTTCTTTGGGTGGGCTCAGCACCTGCTAACCCCCCTTCTTGTCCCAATTACAATGGCCAGTTCACCAACTTGTTACTTTCCTTCTTTCAAGGCCATTGAGCTAGTTTGTACGTGTAGGGAAGCAGGGCTCTGTAATTTCTCTGTCAGCAGTTTTAAACACATTTCTCTGTATTTTTCCATCTATTCTGCTTGTCTAAGCTAAATCAATGCTTTTACTGAGTTCTAATTCTTATAGCAGCATGTTGGGGGATGTGTAATTCCTATAGGCCTCTCTACAGACTTCATTTACAGGTCAAGCTAGTTAGGCTTGCTTGCTTATGTCAGACACTGTGGATCACAGGCCTTCACCTGCCACAATGCCATAAACAGAAACTATAATCAGAAATGTGGGACTTGGGAGAGAAATTATTATGATGATGATAAATATATGTGTCCTGAAGGAGCATATAAATGGGTAATATGTACAGGGGTACACTCTCCAACACATTATGGTAAACCTTCAAAAGCTGATTATTACTGTCCAAAATGGGAATGTGTATACTATGCTACATGGTCAGGTAGCCCTACAGGACAGGAAGGAGATAATCGTAGAGCCAATTAGAAAAACTGTCTTTATCTAATCCAAAGACATGTAAGAAAGGTGCCTGTAAACCTTTAAGGCTCCTGGTCATAAATCCTAGTCAATGGAAACAAGGAAATAGATTTGGCTTACGCATAGCAGCAGGAGGATCAGATCCTGGAACTTTTGTATATATACAACTTAACACTAAAACTCATGTATCATCACCATATAGAATACACCATACATTCTATGAAACTAGGAAATCACAGTTTGAAGTTCCTCATGCCGCACAGAATTTGTTTCTTGAATTAGCTGGAGCTGTAGTAACCAGTCTCAATATAACTAATTGTTACTTCTGTGGAGGAACTAAAATGGGAGATCAATGGCCATGGGAAGCACAAGAATTAAATTTTTCTGTATCATATAATTATACAAATATTCATAAAGCTACAAGTGAATGGGTATTAGCTAACCCCATTGTAGGACGTCTATGTTTTGCACGTATTGGGCCACAATTTACTGCAAAGGTTGGACAGCTGGTCTGTCTCAGCCAGAAGTTTTATAATGCCTCAACGAAAAAGACGTCCTGGTGGTCAGGAGTAAAAGATCCTGAACCCACCAATCCTCTAGTTATTTTTCCTGAACTTGCTAAGTTATGGACAAATCTAGTATTACCTAATACCTGGCAAGCTCCACCAGGACTTTACTGGATTTGTGGAACTAGAGCATATGCTAAACATCCTCCTAATTGGGGAGGAGCATGTGTATTGGGAACAATAAGACCGTCCTTCTTTCTTTTATCCACTGCCCAGGGAGAACAGCTAGGATACCCAATATACAGAACAAGACAGAAAAGAGAAGCCTTAAAAATAGGTCAATGGGACAAATGGGGTGGTACGGATGAGTGGCCACCTGAAAGAATTATTTCCTACTATGGACCTGCCACTTGGGAGCAAGATGGCACATGGGGATACCGTACCCCAGTTTATATGTTGAATAGAATTATACGTTTGCAAGCTGTTGTAGAAATAATAACTAATGAAACAAGTAGAGCATTAACGCTCTTAGCCAGGCAAAGTACTCAAATGCGTACAGCTATAAATCAAAATAGTTTAGCACTTGATTATTTACTAGCAGCTGAAGGAGGAGTATGTGGAAAATTGAATTTAACCAATTATTGTTTACAAATAGATAATGAAGGTCATGTAGTAGAAGAAATTGCTGAACATATGCGCAAACAAACATACATACCAGTTCAGACCTGGCATGGACTAGAGTTAAATGGATGGTTTGGTTCTGCGTTCTCAATGTTTGGTGGCCTGAAAACACTTGCGGTAATTGCAGCACTAGTAGTAATAACATGTTTAATACTTCCATGCATTTTACCCCTCTGCCTACGTAATATATCTACAATCATTGAGAATATTGTAGAAAGAAAGACAACAGCTAAGCTCCTAGCTATAAGACGGTATCAGCCTATACCACATAACATGGCAACAACTCAAGTATAAGTGATTTGTTTCTCACCCATCTTAACATTCTGGGTGAGAATAATCAAAGGGGGGAATGTGGTAGCCAGGTAGCCTACACTATAGCCAGGTAGCCTATAACTATAGACTAGGCCATAAGCCTGAACCTGGAAAATGACAGGCCTCAGAATTCAGTAGTGCTGAGACATAAAATTAAAAAGACAGAATTGAATATTACTTTAGAATGAAATATTGCTATAGAAGAGTTTGCACAAAGTGAATACAATGCCTGTATGTTAAATCGTTACTTCAGAATTGTTACTTACATATTTTAGTGTGGTAGGCGACGGCCTATGATCCATGCTAATTGAACTAAGCAGACAGGCCTAAGCAGCTTGACCTGTAACTGAAGCCTGTAGTTAGGCCCAGAGGAATGAAAACCCCCCTGAATGATGACACCATAGAATTGAAACTTAACTCAGCTTAACTGAACATAGCTAAGCAGAAACGAAACACTTAGAAAAGACAGAAAACAGCTCTAATTGGTACTGATAAGAGAGCACAGCTTCTATAGAATTAATTAACTCTGCAAAAAGCAAGGTTACAGTGCCCTGCTTCCCATATGTTTTAACAAGCTAAGCGACCTTGGAGGAGAGATGTAACAAGTTAGAGACACTGACCATTGTAATTGGGACTAGAAGGGGGGCAACCAGGTGCTGAGCCCAGACCAGAGTCCCGATTGGGTAGCCATATCAGTACCAGGACCAATAGATGGGTGAGAGGGGTTACTGGGACCAATGAAAAGTTTGCCTATGTCTAGAATGGAGAAGAACGCTATAAAAGCTGTTGTTTTGCTAGAAACCATTGCTCAGCCATTTTGAAATTGCTTATTGCTTGAGCCATGTGCACATTAAACTGGCTTGGATCCTTGAAACGACTCCTGGTTTTATTTATTGCATGCTTATCTGCTGCTACATTTCTTGGTGCGTTGGCCGGGAAGTGCGAGTGGTGGATGGTGTTCAAGTGAATAAATCCACGTAATTCGCCTTGAGGTTTGGTCCAGTTGGAGCCATGCCAATCCGACGCAGGGGAATTTCCCTGGGCCCACCGATCCTCTTGAATCGGAGGGGGTTCTGCCTGGCCTCGGCAGGCACTGGGTCCAGCTGGCCAACACTTCCGACCCGGGGGAGTCCAGGATCCAACTCAGAAGCTTGGGAACCAGATCTGGTAAGTATAGTTTTGAAAACCTGTCTAGACAGATGAGTTAGAACTGCAGTTTGAAACTTGTGAAACTTGTAACTTGTAATCTCGAGAACTTGGAACTTGGAATTTGGAATTTGGTAATGAGAGCACTGATCCCCTCTCAAGGACGGCCCTATTACCCTTGCATGAGTATGCGCAAGGCGAAGCCATCGTCCTTTTTGTTTGGTAAGACTTAAGTCTTTGTTTGAAAATCCTTGCATGAGTATTCGCGAGGTACAGCTGTTAAAAAAAAAAAATCATGATTTAGCCTAGTCAGAACAGACAGGAACTTGGAATTTGTAATCTCGAGAAAATTGGAAATTGGTAAGAGAGCATGATCACCTCTCAAAGAAGGGCCGAGTAACCCCGCATGGGTATTCGCAGGGTGAAACCCCCATCTCTTTGTAATTGGGAAATTGGTAAGACTAGTCAGAATAGATAGAAAGGAATGCATTCTGAGATACGTTGCTAGCATGATTGTGTGAATGAAGTGTGAATGAGAGGTCTGGCAGCACGGACCAAGCGAGAGTGGACTCTGGACTAGCGCAGTTCCTAGCCGGGTGACTGCATCTAGGTCGCGAAACGGAGGAAGCGTTTGGTGCATTGTCCGTCCTAACTGTGTATTTGATTTTTGTTATCTGTTGAAACTGCGAGTTCCCCTTCTGTTATAAATGTGAGATTATTCTGTTGAGTAATTTGTGACAGTTCACTGATTAAGGAATTGTATTAATAAAGCAGAAAGAAGACGCAAAACACCTACAGTCATTTTTAGAAATCAAGAAGCTGGTCTGACCCAGTTCGCTTTCTTACTGCACAGTGTGAAAAACTGACAGGGGGCGTGTCTGAAGGAAAGAATGTACAGTGTCGTCTTTCTAATCCTGTGCAGGCTTAAATCTCAATGCTGTTAGTTTGTGCTTATTTCAGGACAATTGTACCTGTGTTATTCAATATGTTTTTTAATAGTAATGTTCCTTCTGCTATGGTTAGGTATTATATACCATTCGATAGGAATATTTAGTCAGGAGTTTAGTTTTGAAGGTCGAATTAACCTCATCGGAGCTCCGTAAACTGTTTTTAGTTATATTCTCTGCTTTGTCTGTATTTTATTGTCACCTTTCAGAAATGATAAACTAAGCAAACTGTTTTTGGGTTTATTTCCTTTGACTTATAAACCTACAAAGTAATTATTAGATCATGACTTGACACTGATTTAAATGATTCTTGCTAGCATGTCTCTGTGAAACTGTGATTTCGTTTCCAGTGAGCGGAGGGGTGTGGCTCACACAGCTTACTAGGGAATGAGACAGCCGTTCCCGATTGAGCAGTCTCTCTTGTTTATTCAAAATAAAGAAAGTATATCTGTTGTTTCAAAAACTAACGGCAGATTGCAACCTGAGAATGAATGGTTTAAATTCTGAGTGAATAAGAAAATTGTGTTAGGATTTTATCTTTGAAATCTGTACTAGTGACTAATGACGACCTTTACAATTCAAGATAAATTCATTTGTTTTAAAAATTCCAAGACGTTATTTCCTGATATACTGTGGCAAGCACCTCATAGAAGACATACTTATTGTTAATAAAAATAAAATAGGAAGGAAAAAGTGTATATGTATTCTAGATATCCATCCACTTTATGGCAAAAGTATTCGGAATGTCTTTTGAATGACTGCTTCCTAAAAACTGTAAGATTTAAAGAAATTTCTTTTGCAGAGACATGCTGATTACGGCTGGCAGCTAGTGTAACAGATAGCTATAGTTCTCTCTATAAGATATTTTAAGAACTGTATCTAAATTGTATGTCTGTGCTCAATTTAAGCTTATGTTTACGGTAATAAGTTTTTTTTTAATAAGTGTCCCAGAATCTCTAGATATCCTGTCTCGTCACTCTCTCTCTCTCTGTAAGTAGCTCCATTCAGAGTGCTTAAGGGGGGGATGGAGCCCAGTCCACCGATGATGTCACCCCCGGTAGGCGTGAACTAATGTGCCCACAGCAGAGAAGTAGATCATTTAAAAAAAAAAAAAGTGAAAGTCAGAAAAAAAAACTGCATTATACACTGAGAAGTTTTAGGACTTGATTGAACTAATGAACGGAAATTGCAGAGAACTGGATGAATTTGCGGGCATAATGGTTAAATGAAAAGTTGATCAGAAAAGTATGTGGATTGTTGAAGAGGGACAGAGAATGTAAAAATTGTAAGATGGAAAAAGAGAACAGATCTCTTTGCTGATATTTTAGTTGAATGATGTGGAGGAGGTTTTCCTAATCAAAGGACCAGAGAACGTGTAAGAGGCCGCAGAAGTAGCAGGCCTCCACTGGGTGCAAATCAGTGCACCCATTATAGAAAAAGAAGGACATTAGAGAAGTGAATGCCCGTATCTTGACTCCACCCCAGGAGGGGAGGAGGGAGTACTTGATTGCAGAGTCATAAAACAATAAACCAAGCACAATGTTCTAGTAGGAGAAGGAAGTAGCTATAGCGTGAGTGGCAGCCGAAGAGGGCTACAGCATGGATGAAGACTAGGCCAGACTGGACTACAAGTTTCCCTGGGTCCCCAGGAGTCAGTCTGAAAAATAGGGGATCAATATATGGACTTTTATGGGGGATACAGGAGCAGAATACTAAAGCCAGTAGCCCCTGTGTTTTTCTAGATGCACCACCATTATCAGAGCTATTGGGGCTAAGGCCACAAAGCCTTTTCTGCAGAACCGCATGTGTGAACTAGAAAAAAAAAAATAATAATAATAATGTACCAGTTCCTGTATATGCCTGAATGCCCTATTCCATTTTTGGAGCCGAGATCTGCTTGCAAAGCTTCAGACACAGATATCCTTTGCTGAAGAGAGAGAAATGCAAATGACTGTGAACCCAGAGCCTGCTGGATTGATGGTGCTGACTGTTCCCCGAGAAGAAGAGTAGCAGTTCTATAGTGCATAGCTCCACTTGGATTATGGGCAGAAGATAATCCACCTGGCCTAGCGAAGAACATAGCCCCTGTCATTGTCACCCTCAAGCCAGTCAAGAAGCCTGGGACAGGTGATTACCGCCCAGTGCAGGATCTAAGAAGAATGAATGATGCAGCTGAAACTATACAACCAGTGGTACCAAAATCCTTATATTCTCTTGGAACTGATCTCTGCTGAAGCTATACATTTCATCATTCTGGACTTAAAAAGATGCCTTTTTCTGCATATGCTTAGCCCAAGACCCCACTACAAGGAGGGGGGGGGGCAACTCATCTGGACAAGATTACCTCAAGAATTCAAGAACTCGCCTCACTCAGCAAAGATTTGACAAGTTATCCAGAAACTCCAGAAAAAAAAAAAATTCTACTTCAATATGTGGACAACTTGCTCATAACCACCAACTCAGAAAGTGAATGTCTACAAGCCATCAGTGAACTTTTGCACCCTCTTAATGAGGCTGGATACAAAGTCTCAAAAGCTAAGGTGCAATTATGCCAAACAAGTTAAACACCTAGGATTCCAGTTGTCCAGCGGAATTCGACGCCTGGAACCCTTACCAGAACGCAAAGCAGCTGTATGCAGTATTCCTACTCCAACCACCAGGAGGCAAGTGAGAGCCTTCTTGGGTGCCACAGGGTACTGTTGTATATGGATCCCCAATTTTGCGCTGCTAGCAAAACCGTTGTATCAAGCTATCAAAGGAATGGAAAAGTCTGCATTGGAATGGGGACTTGAACAGGATGCAGCCTTTTGATCTTTGAAGAGAAAAAAAAAAAACACTCTGATGTTGTCACCAATTCTGGGTCTACCAGATGTCCAGAAAACCTTTCAGTCTCTATGTTCATGAGTCGCAAGGAAATGTTCTAGGAGTGTTGACTCAATCTCTTGGACCTTATTTGAGAAGCTGTTACAGCTACAGCCTTCCTAGTAAGCAAAAACTAAAAGAAAAATCCCTTTGAGACAGAATCTTCAAGTTACTGTACCACACTCTGTTCTAACCATTATGAAACACAAAGGAAACTTCTAGCTAATTCACGAATGTTGAGGCACCAGAGTATGCTGTGTGAAAACCCCCTAGCTCCAATTGAAGGTCAGTCAAGTTTTGAATCCTGTTATGTTGTTACCAATTGGTCTTGATCCCCTGATCATGACTGTTTAGAAATTATGGACACTGTATTCTCAAGCCGCCTGGATTTGACTGATGTCCCTCTGGAGAACCCTGAACAGACTTTCTTTGTGGCTGAAGGCAGTTTCATCATCAATGGACATTGTTGTGCTAGATATGCAGTGGTGACCCCTGATTTGGTAGTTGAGTCCTCAGCCCTGGCCCCAGAAACTTGACCACAGAAAGCTGAACTGATAGCCCTCACTAGAGCACTAACAATAGGAAAAGAGCCCTGTCTAAATGTGTACCCAGATTCCAAGTATGCCCTTACAACCTTGCATGCATATGGGGCCCTGTACAAAGAATGAGGGTGGATAACCTTAGGAAGCAAGTCCATTAAGTATAGCCCCAAGATATTGATATTAACAGATACATACTGCCTATAGATCTCAGAATTTAGAAAAAGTAGAATGTATGAATAGAACCCTGAAATCTCAGTTGTCCAAACTTTGCCAAGAGGTTTACCTGAAGTGGCCCCAGGTTCTTCCCATAGCCCTTCTTAGGATATACTTAGCCCCTGTTAAGTCTTTAGGAGTTTCCCCTTTTTGAGATTCTGTATGGGCAACCCCTGCCTATTGTATAGGAAATAAAAGGAGATATGAGACAGATAGGATCTGAAATTATTAGACATGAACTATTGGTTTTAAGTTCTGTTTTGCAGAGTCTTCATACCTGAGTACAAAATCGATTACCCATCAATTTGCCTGAACCCCTGCATCCTTTCAAGCCTGGAGTCTCGGTGTGGATCAAAGAGTGGAGGAAGATACTGTTAGCCCTGCATTGGAAGGGACCCTATGTTGTCATCCTGTCAACTCCAACTGCAGTAAAAGTCGCAGAATTTGAACCTTGGATCCATCATAATCAAGTGAAGCCAGCAGCTGCTCTTGAACCTGATCACTGGACTACTGTACAGCATCCTGAGACTCCATTGCACCTCACCCTACGACAACAACCACGGACCTAAGACTTATTGGTCCCTCAGAAACTGCACTATTTCAAGACTGTTTGTTTATCTGAAAAAAGCTTCGCATCTGGAGAAAACTGCAATCATCAGAAAGAGACTGTGTTGTGTTAAGAAATTGAATCTTCTAAGAGACTGTGTTTAAATACTCTGGAAAGACTGTTTTGATCTTCTAAAGAGTGAACTGCTCTAAAGAAGCAATAATAGCCTAAGAGACTATGCTATGATATCTTAAGAAATTGAGACATCCCAGAGGACAGTGATACTTTGGAATCTACAGCCCTACTCCTGCCAAAACGCTGGTAGGTCTACGTATGGCAGAAGCTTGAGGATCTACAATCAACCCTACATCTGTTATCTGTTGTGGAAGTCGACAGTTCCACCAATTTTCCAGAGACTATGCTCATTATGAATCCTTATTATTGCTTTATTTTGGCAGCAGCCTTGGAGTGCTTTGAAATGACTTTTGCCTTATCTCCCTGGGCAGCCTGTATAAGTACAACATGAACTGGACCGAAGGTCACTCAGACTTTGTTTTATCATTCTTCCTATACTTGCATTGATATACTCTCCAATCCAAAAGTTGTTCTAAATCTTGACTTTCTACAAGGCTATGCAAGCCACCGTTGCAACTCCTCATGCCTACCAGAACTTGTTTCTTGAACTTGCTGGAGCAATAGCATCTAGTCTCCACACTTCTGACTGTTTCTATTGTGGAGGAACTAAGATGGGAGATCAGTGGCCCTGGGAGACGCAAGAACTGAACTATTCTATCCTATACAATTAGACTGATTTACATAATACTACTAGTGAGTGGGTATTGGCCCACCCCATTGTTGACAGTTTGTGTTTTGTTTGGACTGGACCACAATCTACTACGAAGGATGGACAGCTGGTCTGTCTAAATCAGAAGCTTTACGACAGCACAACAAAGATGCAACTGAACCTTCTAATCCTTTAGTTCTTTTTCCCACTCTTGCCAAACTATGGACTTTGACTATCTGCCTGTTGCTCCCTTGTTTCTTGCCACTTTGCTTGCGAATGATAACTTCAGTTATTAATAACACTGTAGAGCATAAGGCAGCTACAAAGATATTAGCTATGTGAACTTACTACCCTATACCACAGAGTGATACCTTTACCTAGTATTATGTGATTTGATTCTCACACCTTATTAACATGCGGGTGAGAATAATCAAAGGGGGGAATGTGGTAGGCGACGGCCTATGATCCATGCTAATTGAACTAAGCAGACAGGCCTAAGCAGCTTGACCTGTAACTGAAGCCTGTAGTTAGGCCCAGAGGAATGAAAACCCCCCTGAATGATGACACCATAGAATTGAAACTTAACTCAGCTTAACTGAACATAGCTAAGCAGAAACGAAACACTTAGAAAAGACAGAAAACAGCTCTAATTGGTACTGATAAGAGAGCACAGCTTCTATAGAATTAATTAACTCTGCAAAAAGCAAGGTTACAGTGCCCTGCTTCCCATATGTTTTAACAAGCTAAGCGACCTTGGAGGAGAGATGTAACAAGTTAGAGACACTGACCATTGTAATTGGGACTAGAAGGGGGGCAACCAGGTGCTGAGCCCAGACCAGAGTCCTGATTGGGTAGCTATATCAGTACCAGGACCAATAGATGGGTGAGAGGGGTTACTGGGACCAATGAAAAGTTTGCCTATGTCTAGAATGGAGAAGAACGCTATAAAAGCTGTTGTTTTGCTAGAAACCATTGCTCAGCCATTTTGAAATTGCTTATTGCTTGAGCCATGTGCACATTAAACTGGCTTGGATCCTTGAAACGACTCCTGGTTTTATTTATTGCATGCTTATCTGCTGCTACATTAGGAGCTAGATATGACCTTGATGAAGGAAAGTAACCAGGTTTGAACCAAGCCATTGTTCAGCTAGCTAGAGAAAGCAGAGCAAAGGGCATAGATCCTGATTGGTCAAATTTAGGGAAATGTCAGACCAATAGAAAGTTTGTAGAAATTAGCATAAGACCAATAGAATGTTTTCATGTATCAAAATGTTTTGGCTGTATAAAATGAACATGTTTCCGCTAAAGCGGGGCTCTGTCACTTTTAGACTGCCTTGTATACAATAAACTGGCTTGAACCTTGATAAAGACTCCTGGTATAATTAGTTTGGAGGCATTCAGCTGCTACACTAAGAGTGTGCATACTTCTTAGATAAATACCTGCAGAGAGAATAATCTATCTTGCAGGTAACCATCGATAAAACATGTTTTTAGGTCTCTGTCATGAGATATGAAATATCAGGAGAACCTTGGAGGTAACGCACGGTGGATTTTATATCTTAGCTATCATTGTCTATGACATCATAGACAAGTTGCTATCCATGGAAACATGCACATGTTGCTAGACAGACTCACAATGCATGGTTCTTCTCTATAAAGATTTACAAAAAGCTCAACCTACTACTTTCAGAATCTGGATAATGTTGGGTAAGTCTTGATGTGACTTGGGTTCTTAACAGGCATACCTTTCTTTTATTAACAAATATCATCATTGGAGAGGACCATTCAGGAAATGCCCACTCTGGAGATATTTCTAAGCTTCATCTCTGACAGATTCTCCTTTTCTTCCTCTGGATCTACTACCTAGATTTCTTACTCACTGTCACTCTGAACTTTCCTGTCCAAGTCCCAGGTGCATTCTGCTGAGAGCCCGGAAGAGGTCCGAGGACACTGACCGATAGTCCCCAAGAGGAAAAGAAAGGGACTGTTGTCTGGTACGAGACTGACTTGCACTGAGAAGGAGAGGCAACAGGGACCCTTCAAGGTTCCACATGCTATCTGCACAAAGGAGAAGAGAGTTGAGAGTAAGGAAAGACGAGAGGTGAACTTCACAGGCACCTTATTGAAACACATATCCAGAGGAGAGGCGCGTCAAGGAGGGAACAACTCCCTTCTTATTAAGGAAATTGCTTAGGAGAAATGACAGAGACAGCAAGGGAGCAACCACATCCTGTGAGCAAGCTTGTGACCTATTGCCCTCACATTACTTTGGTGCTGTGGACTTTATGTCTTACCATTATCGTCGGTGTACTCTTCTATGTTTTTATTCGGGTGGGGGGTATCCCTTAAACAGGTATTTTTTAATATAAATTATTGGGTCCCCATGTTATTTTTTATCCTGAGTGGGTTGCTCTCCCATGCTAGGAGGTCCATGAAAGAGCTTTTTTGCTATAACTGGGAACCTTTTGTGTGTGAGATGTGAACTGGGATGGAGAGCAGTGGAGAAGAGTATAAGATTTTATCACAGACACCTGTTTCTGGGTCACCCTAAGCCCCACAGCTAAGACCAGTTATATATAGGATTTTCTGTATCAATATGAAAGTTGTCTCTCAGGATTTGGTTTTATGTTTATTTAATGATATGTATGTTATTGTGCTGTTATATATTAACACTCTATGCCACCTCAGGGTCTGTTGAAGAGCAGGTAACTTCTAAATGTAACAAATAAATAAATATTAGACATGCACAAAATCAAATGGCACCAGTAACATATCAAAGGGAGATCAAACGTCCGTCATGTTCAGCTTTTCTTAGCTCCCTTTTAAGAGATTATTTAGGTGAACCTTATCAGTCAGCTCTTCTGCTGAATATTCACCTAAATCTAACTGGTCGAAATTTGACCATCGAGATTTAGTGAGGTCTGGTTCCTCAGCTAAACTTAGCTCATTAGTGTTGAAAATCAGGCACTGGCTAAGTTCTTACAGTAAAAACCAACAACTTTAGGATCCCTCTCTCCCTCTCTCAAGTACCCTATTTCAAAATTATCCCTCATGCCCCCCACCAAACCACTGCATACCTCTTCCCCCCATCCCCCCACTTCATTTGAAGCAAAAAGAAAGGAAATCATAGGGTACAATGCTATCTATGAAATTCTATGCATGCAAGTCAAGTGCTTTTACCTCAGAATGTGGCACAGAATGTTAGAGAGGTGGCTACAAAAGCTATGGTTTCAAACTCTGCTTACCTGGCCTCTTCAGAGATACAACGTGGGGATCTCATACCGGCCTTTGCAGTGGGCAAAACTATATTATAGTTGATGGGGCTACTTGGCAAGAACAAGATGATGCATTTAAGTTGTCTTGAAAGCTTTAGATGAACTAACAGGACTTTGTTCAGAGCACAATCAAATTCTTCGGTTGCATTTGTTCAAAAATGGCCTTAGTCTAGAGCAGGGGTCTCAAACTCAAATTGCTTTGAGGGACAAATGAGGACTAGCAAAATAACCCGGGGGCCGCATAAGACGTGGGGCCTCATTTGCATAAGGGACCTCATTTGCATAAATATTTGCATAATGTTACCATACCTTAACTTTTAGTAAACATGCCTCTTAATGAGTGTATGGATAAAGAAAGACTAAAAGATTTCTACATTACTATAATCCAGTGCCAACCGCCAGGCACATTAGGAACTACTACAAACAAACACTGCCCATTTAGAACCCATAGCAAACCCACCATATCCTAACAGCACTACCAGGACTTACAAAGCACCATACCCTACCTATCAAAAGGCAACACTGCAAATATTAAATCAATACATTTCAGAGAACAACAATACATGACCTACTGGGGAAAGAGAACAAGTAGCAATGTCAAATAGGTATTACATAAACAGAATACCTCAGCTCAGTTACACATGCAGAACATACACCATCACCAAACAAGGAACCAAAATTTAGAAACAAGACGACAATAATTAAACTGGGAACCCCAAAAGCCAAACTTGGAATGTACAACACTGTAGAAATAAAACTATAAATTAATTTCCTCTTGTACTAAACAAAGCACAGACGTTATTGATGCACATTTTCCCAGAGCTGACATATTCCAGTTAATAAATTCAAAATAAAGAGATATTTTTCTACCTTTTGTGTATTTTTTTTTTCAGTTGCAATTGTTCCAGCCACTTTCTTCTGGTTTCTTCGTGCCTTCTGCTAACTCTCCATCGTCTGCTGTCCATTTGTCCTTTCTTCTCTCTTCTAGTTTTTTTCCATTCTCCCTCTACATCTGCTTTAACATACTAATCTTTCTCCTTTTGCTCTTTCCTCATTCCTATTTCATCCACTCAAATTTTACCCCTCCATCCTCAATCCCCACTTACTCTCCCAATACCTGGCCAATTGTAGATTTGTCTTCCCTCCCACACAAAATATTTTCCCCCTCTCCATTTCACTCTCCCAGCTCCATCCCATTCTAATCCTCCCCCAACATCAGCTCCCTTCTAGTTCCAGCCCCACAAAGCACCCGCTCCCTTCTAGTCCGTGCATCAGCCCATTTTCAGTCCTAGCCCCCCATCAGCCCATTTCCAATCCTAGCTCCCCCATCAGCCCATTTCCAGTGCTAGCTCCCTCCCCTCACAGCCCATTTCCATTCCAAACCCCCCTCCCCATCAGTCATTTGCAGTTCAAGCCCCCCTTCCACTCAGCCCATTTCCAGTCCTAGCAACCCCCCCAGCCCATTACCAGTCCTAGTCCCCCTAGCCCATTACCAGTCCTAATCCCCCATAGCCCACTTCCAGTCTTACCTATCACCCCATTTTCAGTCTTACCCCTCATAGTCCATTACCAGTCCTAACCCCCAATCACCCCATTTTCAGTCTTACCCCCCTCATAGGCCATTACCAGTCCTAGCCCCCCCATAGCCTATTACCAGTCCTAACCCCCCTATCAGCCCACTTGCAGTCTTACCCCCCCCATCACCCCATTTTCAGTCTTACCCCCTTCATAGGCCATTACCAGTCCTAGCCCCCCCCCCATAGCCCATTACCAGTCCTAACCCCCCCTATCAGCCCACTTGCAGTCTTACCCCCCCATCACCCCATCTTCAATCTTACCCCCCCCAATAGCCCATTACCAGTCCTGAAGAGCGAGAGAGAAACTCTTTCTCTTCAGCTCCAAAAGCGGTGGAAATTGAGCCACCGCTTTTGGAGCTGAAGAAAGAGTTTCTCTCTCGCTGCTCTTCAGAGCCGCGAGAGAGAAACTCTCTCTTCATGGCTCTAAAAGCCGCTGCTTTTGGAGCTGATGCTGCAGGGAGCAGAGGACTCTGCCGGGCAGGGGGGCGCCGTGGGACGCTTGATACTGCGGCGGCGGCGGCAGCAGCAAGTTTGGATTTTTTTTTAACTCTCCCGGCCAGCTGCTTAACACGCCAGGCCATATGCATCGTGGGCCGCACAAGATGCTCTCCCCGCGGGCCACGTGTTTGAGACCCCGGGTCTAGAGCCTCGCAAGAAGCTCTTCAGCCTTGAACTACAGCAGCTGTTAAACCTTTTTTTAAGGGCATGTTTACTAAATGTTAATGCGTCCTAATGAAGTTAACACACATTAAGTGCCACTGCATCCATATAAATAAAAGGGCTTTGGGCACTTAATGTGTGTTAATTTCATTAACGCACATTATATCCTTTTACTTGACGTGCCCCGTAGTCCTGCAAGTGATTGTGCTCACTTTATTTAAGATTTTGTGACCAACACTCCATTTAGAGAACTTTAAAATAATTTATGTATTTATTTACATCATTTCTAAACCACTGCATCACACAGTTCTGCCTATGTAGTGGAAGAGTAGCCTAGTGGTTAGGACAGCAACCTGCTGACTAAAGAAACTAGGGTTCTAAGCCCACTGGTAGTCCTTGTGGCTGTGGGCAAGTGACTTAACCCTCCATTGCCTCTGAGGACAGGGCAATCCTTTCAGTACCTGATTGTAACTTGTCTTGAACAATTCAGTTGCCTGCCTTTACTGGATTTGTTACACCGCCTTTTTTGCAAGCACATGAAGTGGTTCACTGCATTTCATTATTATAAATACAAATGCTTCCTCTTGGCAATAACAAAGTTCTGTTCCAGTGGACATCAACTTATGGCAAGTCATTTAATGCAATTAAGGCAGCTCTTGGGCAAGCCACCTTTTACAGTCATAGTGAGGCAGCCATGAGGTCTAGCTGTAGGTAGCCCTTCCCCCAAGCCATGAGGTAATCGGCCTGCTAAGAGAAGGCATTGAGATTTCAGTAGACACCCTTCCCCCACTCCAGGTCTGAGCACAATAGCCCCTAGCCCAGAAATCAGCAGACCTGAGCATACCGGTTTGGACAGGTCACCCAGGTACCTTCCCCAGGGGCTGCTGATTGGTGGGCAGGAAATACCTGTGGCAAATGGGATTGTAGAATGAGTTTAAAACTGTACTGTATATAAGGCATTGTAGGCCGTCCCTCGGGGCTCAGACCTTTTGTGGAGGGTACCGGCTCTCTGTCTGATCCTGTGTGCACATTAAAGATCCTGTTTGCATTCCAGCCTGTCTGAGAGTTTTCCTTCTGTGGGTGAGTGATTGAATAAGAGCTTTTCACAGCGTTTGCTATTACATTTTGGTGCATTGGCCAGGAAATTGAAAGAAAAGCCTCTCTCATCACACCCACAGTGGGAAGACTACTGCTTTTTGCAGGATCAGGGCCTCCACCGGTCAGGGACCGACCCCTCCAGGTGATTAACAGTCCTTGGCGCCCCGGGCCACCTTGTGCTCGGAAGGATACCTTGATTTGTCTGGGCAGTTGGTCCCTGCGGCTGAATCCCCGATTGAAAACCGGCTGGATAGACTGGCATCCAAACTACCTGTCTGATCAGAGCTCTGGTGAGTACTGCTACTTTCTGTACTCCGTCTGTAATTCCTAGTAAATTCTAGGAACCTGTAGCGGCCCGATCACCCGCACGAACGGTCCTAGTAGGGACCCCGGGGGGGGGGGGGGGGTTCTGAAGCCATCGTTCGTCCAGTAAATCAGAGTCCTTTTGTGGACCAGTAAGATAAAATCAGAGTCCTTTTGTGGACCAGTAAGATAATTAACTGTAGTATGAATTAATTCTGCTACCTTGGGCCCCTTTGAAAGGTATTTAAAGTGCAGCGCTGCCAAAAGCTATTGAAGAAAAATTGCCTAGGATATTAGTATTAACTCCCTTAAGTGTGCCTTTCAAGAATAATTGCGCTGATCGCAATTCTCCGATGATCGGGGCGATTTATTTAGAGCCTTTGCCCCATGTGCTCCTATAGTGGGGGTTTTTTTGTGTTGCCATGTGCTCCTATAGTGTTGGGGGCTTTTTGTGTTGCTGGGGGTCTCCTTTTGTGTTGCTGGGGGTCTCCTTTTGTGTTGCTGGGGGTTTCTTTTGTGTTGCCATGTGCTCCTATAGTGTTGGGGGCTCTTTGTGTTGCTGGGGGTCTCCTTTTGTGTTGCTGGGGTTTTCTTTTGTGTTGCCATGTGCTCCTATAGTGTTGGGGGCTTTTTGTGTTGCTGGGGGTCTCCTTTTGTGTTGCTGGGGGTTTCTTTTGTGTTGCCATGTGCTCCTATAGTGTTGGGGGCTCTTTGTGTTGCTGGGGGTCTCCTTTTGTGTTGCTGGGGTTTTCTTTTGTGTTGCCATGTGCTCCTATAGTGTTGGGGGCTTTTTGTGTTGCTGGGGGTCTCCTTTTTGTGTTGCTGGGGGTTTCTTTTGTGTTGCCATGTGCTCCTATAGTGTTGGGGGCTTTTTTGTGTTGCTGGGGGTCTCCTTTTGTGTTGCTGGGGGTTTCTTTTGTGTTGCCATGTGCTCCTATAGTGTTGGGGGCTTTTTGTGTTGCTGGGGGTCTCTTTTTGTGTTGCTGGGGGTTTCGTTTGTGTTGCCATGTGCTCCTATAGTGTTGGGGGCTTTTTGTGTTGCTGGGGGTCTCCTTTTGTGTTGCTGGGGGTTTCTTTTGTGTTGCCATGTGCTCCTATAGTGTTGGGGGCTCTTTGTGTTGCTGGGGGTCTCCTTTTGTGTTGCTGGGGTTTTCATTTGTGTTGCCATGTGCTCCTATAGTGTTGGGGGCTTTTTGTGTTGCTGGGGGTCTCCTTTTTGTGTTGCTGGGGTTTACTTTTGTGTTGCCATGTGCTCCTATAGTGTTGGGGGCTTTTTTTGTGTTGCTGGGGGTCTCCTTTTGTGTTGCTGGGGGTTTCTTTTGTGTTGCCATGTGCTCCTGTGGCTCCATCTGGTGGACATTGGAGGAGTGGCTAGCTGTGTTTCTCGTTGCTATTATAAAAGTTAAATCCTATGTTAGTGTGTGTAATGTGTATTTGTAACGTATTCGCTGCTGAGACGTCTCTGTTTTCTGTTTTCCCTTTTTCTTTTTCCCTTTGTGGTCCTGTGTGTTTTGTGCAACCAAACTCTGCCTGTTGCCTGGATTATATTGTATATTGTATTCCCAGAAGTGGGATTGGAAAATTTACACTGAACATTGCATTCCTAGAATTGGGATTACAAGATTTGCACTGTAAATTGTGATTTTGCAAATTGTGATTAGAGCATGGGGTCCGGAGGCTAAATTGTGGTGGGGGAGTATCCGGACCAGCTTCCCTATATAGATTCATGGCTGGCCCATATAGTAAATGTGCTGTTATGTAAAAACCTTTAGTGTCTCTGTGTTTAGTTGTGACATTAGGGAAAGAAAGTTTTTGTCCAGACATTAGGTCTTTATATTTCAGGATTGATTTTGATACTCTATCAGTAAAAGGTGAAGTTATTAACAAATCGCCCCTGTGTCCCCAAACAGTGAAAAACACCAGGTCTACTGATTGCAGGGAAAGGGACAGTTTAGAAAGGGGGGTGGGGTTTGCTGTGTGTGGACTGTAGTACTGGTATAGCATTGAAGGAAGACAATTGCTTTGTTTGATGCATATCCAGTTTCATTGCTATGTTTCATGCATGATCAGTGGACAGGGAACCAGGTGTTTTGGTCACACCTCTCAGCAGTGAGTGGGGGGTGATTGAAACTGCTGAAATAGTTTGCATAGCTATAGAAAGATACTGGGAGGAGTTCCTTCTTCTAGCAGATGAATGGAGGCCCATTAGAGAGGACAAAAGGAAAAAAAAATCACCTAGGAGTCTTTCTCCTAGAGGACAAAGAACCCCAATTCACCTAGCCACACCTAGCCTGCAAACAATCCTCTTGTCATCAATTTTAATTGTAGAGTTTTGAGCTTCTAGAACCATGAGGTGCCTCCTGTCTGCTGGAAGCAAACAAAGGCTGAAGAGAATCCTTATAAGATTATGAAGAAATGAAGATTTTTTTACTTGTCTTTTTAAAGCCTGAATTTTATCTCTGGTACATATATTTGGTTTTGACTGCACATACAAAATTAAACAAGTAATACTTCTGCATGATATGACATTTTATTCTGCAGACAGTAAATGCTGTTTTGGTGATTGCATTCTTTCCTGCTTAGTACATTAAACTGCCTTGATCAGCTGTATTCATTTTTCTGATACTACAATGATACCTTAAAATGATTTTAGTACCAAATATACTGGTAGCAGTACTTTAACTCATGATTTCTGATGAGAACATCTGGATTAGTTCTAGTATGCACTGTAGCTTGTTCTGATGTTCAGGTATGTTTTGGTTCAGGGTGAATACACTGATCATTGGCAATTTCAAAATAGAAAGATAAAATGCAGAATTAGCACTGCTGAAAGGCATATACTGTGCAGTACACCGTTCACACTAATTCACACTTGAAGTTAATAATGCACTGATAATGCTGCCCCACTCCTCGTGTGCACTGCCCTTTAGTACTGATTCACACAGATCCATACAGTGCACACTGCACAAATAATGCTGGTGTGTATAATAATCTCCATCATCCCTTGGCTTCGGTATGAAGTTAATTTCTGTCATAGTATGTACACAACTAACCCATTTAGGAACATTGCATGCTGAGTCACCCCTGGAGTGTGCACAATTTTGGTAACATTGAACAGTTGTTGATTTACTAACTGAGTTCAACCTAGGGATAACAAACAAACTGCTTTTCAGCTCGCAATGCAATGATGTAGGGGATCCCAATATGTCTGATGTCACATTCTTCCAGAGCATGAGAAATTCAGTATTTCAGCCGCATTGTCAGTCATATATTTAAGGTTTAGTCCAATACTGCCTGAGGCTGCCCTGGTGAACCCACAGGATATCCACAATTAATATGAATTTGTATATAATGGGTCAGCAATGTATGCTGACATATCATGCATTTTCATTCTGGATGACTTGAAAACTTGACTGGCTTGGGGTCACTGGGACAGCTTCATAAAGCCTGCCTGAACTATCATGGGAATCAGCAAATATTTATGTATCAATTCCCAAAAACACTAGGTACTTATGATTAGAGAACATCCATGATTTTTGAAGCTTTTATATTTTTAAAGCCAAAGATTGATTTGTTGATTAATTGATTGATTTGTTGATTAACTTTATTTAAAAGCCTCATGTCCATTAGCATACTGGAAGTGAACAATTTATAAAAAATTGGTATAATTCAAAAAAGGACTTAGGTATATAGTTGGTGGAATGATGCAAGTGATAAAAAGTATGGTGAGGGATAAAGTGGGATATTAAGAGGAAGGACTCTGATAGACAGTAAACTGATGAAGGTAATTCAATGATGTGAAGTGATGTATCTGGCTAATGAATATGTAAACAAAAAAAAAATGATGAGCACTTTATTCAACTATGCCATCTCCAGAATATTCAATTTAGGAATTCATCTAGGCCCCAACACATACTCAATAATTGGAAATGGACACCTGGAGACAGGCTAGGTGCACCCTGATGGGTTTTGGAGGACCTACACTGGCCATGCGGTACTTCCAGATGCCTTTTTGCCTCCTTTTTTGCCTCTGCATGTCCTGGCCAGGCATGCATGGGCAAAGGGGGAGCATGTAAAGGTCAGTCAAGGGCATAATGGAATGTTCACTACCAGCAAGTGAATCTCCAGTGACAGATAAACAAGAAGTTAATCAAACTGCCAGAGAAAAATTGACACCATACGAGATAGTTACTGGAAGACCATTGAAAGTTTAAACAGCAATATTTGTAGGATGTGATCTTGGTAAATGTGAAGGAAGTTAAGTTTATCTCATTGTGAAATCTAATCTAGCATATTTAGTCTTTTCATTCAATATTGGTGCTGCTTTTCTGAATGAGGCCTGGAACCATGTCACCAATGGCAATCCAAAGAGTCCAGCAGAGGGAATTGGCCAGAGTCCAGATGGAACAGACCATCCCGAGAACTCAGAGCTGCCCACCGCTGAGATGTGTGAAGGATTCCCTATCTGGATCAGTGTGTAACATCGAAAACGGGCCAGGGTGTCTGCCTATGAGAATGAGAGGTTCAAATTTTGAGAGAGACAGAACTTGAACTTCAGAGAAAGGTGAAGCACACTGCGAGGTCCTGGAGAACTGCTGGGAGGCAGGAAAAAGAACTGTTGGACTGACTGGGGGGGGTTTTGGGGGCTTCTGTGAACGATTGTATTGTTATCCTTTTAATATTGTTTTCTTAGAAAGTAATGGAAATCTACAAGCCATTTCGGCTTCAGCAACTGCAATACCCACACCAGCTCAAGATTTTGCTGTACTATTCTCAGAGCTTTCTTTATCACATTATTAAGCACTGCTGCTTTTGACATACTTTCATGTTATGTGTTTTCAATATTATTGACCAGCTGCAAGAAAATGATATTACAATGTATGTTGTCTATAGGGAACAGTACCAGAAGCTGCTTTTCTGATGACTCCTATCTGTCTCAATATCTGTCTCAAATGGTTGCTTGTCCATTGCCCGTAGTGGGATTACCTTTCCCCCATAAACAAGAAAGAAAAAAGAAAAATTGGGACTGAAGGGAAATTGGCTGATAGGTATGTCTAGTATGGCTGCATCCTTGCCTGAGGCTGTAATACATTATGATGGCACGGAAAAAGCATGTGGGCTAAGAAAATGAGTACCCAGAGCCCAGCACAACAAGAGTAAAGCCAGGGGAACCATACTCTGAACAGAAGTGCACAGAGAATGGACCTAGCTAAGAAACAGGTCAGGCCTGAAAGTGCACAGAAAATGGACCCAGCACAAGAAAAGACATGCCAGGCCTGAACAGGTTAAACAGGCCAAACAAAGCTGGTGATACAAAGTACTCATATGCCCTGAAGATTACAGTGCCAGTGATTAATGAAGCAAAGGGAATGGCAGGGTGCAGCCAGAATGACTCAACACTAGCAAGAATAAAAAGCCATTAATATGCTGATAAGGGTGGATCCCAGGGAAAGAGCCTTTGCCCCAAAGGAAAGAAGCCTCTGCAGACTTTTTGCACACGGCCCTCCTTTGTCCCAAAGGGAAGAGGCCTCTGCAGGCCCTGCAACCTTTTACAGTCAGAACAGCAACTTTTGCACACGGAACAAAAACGTTGTGCAGGAGTTGCTATAGAGGGTATAGGGTATGTGTTGTTTTAAACTCACTGATGCAAGTGTTTCCATTGAACACCCTATCCAAGACCTAAGTGATCTAGTTACCTGTCCATGGGTCCTGGGTGGTTTATGAAGTGGTTCAGTTGGCCAGGGGGACTAAAAATCCCAGTGGTAGGGGTTCTTTTCATTTACTGCTATGTGCCATTCTGCCATGTTATATCCCTATTCTTTACCGCTTCATGACCACCACCCTTGATACCCTGGTAGAACGCAAGGTGGTTACCACTGTCATGGCCCTGTCCCAAATACAGCCCTCAACCGCTTCTAGCGGTTGAGGTCCTACTTAAAAAGGGGGGAATGAGGCAGCCATGAGGTCTAGCTGTAGGTAGCCCTTCCCCCAAGCCATGAGGTAATCGGCCTGCTAAGAGAAGGCATTGAGATTTCAGTAGACACCCTTCCCCCACTCCAGGTCTGAGCACAATAGCCCCTAGCCCAGAAATCAGCAGACCTGAGCATACCGGTTTGGACAGGTCACCCAGGTACCTTCCCCAGGGGCTGCTGATTGGTGGGCAGGAAATACCTGTGGCAAATGGGATTGTAGAATGAGTTTAAAACTGTACTGTATATAAGGCATTGTAGGCCGTCCCTCGGGGCTCAGACCTTTTGTGGAGGGTACCGGCTCTCTGTCTGATCCTGTGTGCACATTAAAGATCCTGTTTGCATTCCAGCCTGTCTGAGAGTTTTCCTTCTGTGGGTGAGTGATTGAATAAGAGCTTTTCACAGCGTTTGCTATTACAATAGTTGGTGTGATCTGAAACAACATAACTCAAGAGTGTGTAAAGGAGGCGCTCATAGTTCTGTGGGCCTATGCACACTTTATATACACCTCTATGGAGCTCCAAACACAGTCGCCATGGAGAGCAGTGACTCAATACTGTTCTCATGGCAACGCTTCTTCAATAGGGGATGACTGTGAACATTATGGCGACCCGTCCACTCACCTGCTTCTTATATAGATCGCTCTTTGTGAGCAACAGTCTGATCTCTCACAGCCAACCCAACTAGAAAGTGTAGCCCCTCCCGCTCCTCAATTAAACTCCTGCCATTTACAGCCCTCTATATCCTCTGACTACCCTTTCACTTTTCTAGTGCTATCCTAATGCTTACTGGCACCATTCCACCTCACTTGCAACATCCTATATTTCCTTCTCATTGCCCATATATTTATCCCATTTCCGCCCCCATCCACTAATCCAACTCACAGCCTCATAAATGTGTGTCTTATCTGTCAGTCTAGTAAGCAAGCTCCATAAAGCAGGAAGTGTCCCTTATGGGGCAAATTTTATTAACCTTTTTTTTTGTAACCCCCCCCCACAAGCTATTTAGGGAAGGGTTGAGGCATGCAACATTAAGGGGTGGGGTGGGAGAGGAGGAAACAAAAAGAGAAGGGCAGGGTGAGGAGTCAGAGCATAAGGAATGAGGCGGGAAGGAAAGGAAAGGGAGACGTGTAGACAGAGGGAACAGTAGAGGGGAGAAGGCGAAATCAGAAAGTGCAAGATGGGGCATGGAAGGTAAGGACAGAGTGCAATAAGGGAGAGGGGATGGGATGGAAAAGCAGTGGCAGGGAAAGGAGAAAAGTCCAAGGTTGGATGGCATGTACAGGAGGGAAGGGAGAGTGGCAAAGTGTAGTTAGAAGCCTATGTGCTGATAGCCCCTGATCCTTACACACATATCCAACACCCCTCTACCTCCACCCCCACCTCTAACATGCACCCAGGGGCCGGCCTAACCATTAGACAAGACTAGGTGGTTGCCTACAGCAGCAGCTTCTGGAGGCAGCAAAGAGCAGAGGCATTAAGAACATAAGATATGCCATACTGGATCATAACAAGGTCCATCAAGTCTTGTTTCCAACAGAGGCCAATCTAGGTCATAAGTACCTAGCAGTCTCCCCAAAAGACAGGTTTCTCAATGCTTGTATTGGGTCAAGCAGTGATATCCTGGGTCCTTTTTAATAATGGTTTATGGACCTTTCCTCCAGGAACTTGTCCAAACCTTTTTTTAACCCAGCTACACTAACAGCTTTTACTAAAAGAAAAGAGAAGTATCAAAGCAAAGCAATTGACACTGACATCTGCACACACTCAAAGAGCCATCAACACATTCTTCTGCCTGCAGGAAGAGCAGACACACACATACAAATCAAAATTAAAACTAGGATGTCCACTTATACATTTTTATGGGATTGTTGCTGGAAGACTGGTGTTCAGATGATCGTGATTGTTGAGTTTAATTGTCAATATTTTGGGGGTGGGATGGAGGGGCTGAAGGTTTGCCTAGGCACGCAATACCTTGCACTGGCCCTGCATACACCCTCCACATGCAACAAACACTGCACCTCAACAAACAGACACCCCATGACATTCTTCCATGACATTGATCCCCACATACATACAGAGTTCCCGAGACACAATGCCGGGACAAATGGACCCGCACACGCACTCACAGACACACTCATGGCCTATTTGATGGGGGGGGGGGGCACAAGCTCTGCCCTAACTCCACCTTGACTCTTTTCCCTCCTGTTCTGCCCACAGGCATATGATCTCCCGCAGGCAGACAGAAGGAATTTTTGCCACATCATGGCTGCTCTCTTCTCTTCTGCCTGCGGGTGATGGGATCCCGTGGGTAGAACAGGAGGGTAGGGATCCCATCTTGTGGCTGGCGGGTAAGATTTCTGATGGGGCCAGAGCCTGTGTGGTCTGCCCCATTCTGGCGCATATTGACTGGGGCGCAGAAAGCCATGGCACACAGGATCGGCCCCAGAACTGGTTCAAGGCATTAGTGCCCTAGGCAAACCTTAAACCTTATGCTACTACTACTACTACTATTGAGCATTTATATAGCGCTACCAGTCGTATGCAGCGCTGTACAGACATGTAAGAGACAGTCCCTGCTTGTCAGAGCTTACAATCTAATCAAGACAAACACAGAGCTAACAATCTAGTCAAGACAAAAACACGGCACATACAATCTAGTCACGGCACAGAAGTCAAGATCTGAAAGCAACAGTGAAGAGGTGAGATTTCAACCTGGATTTAAAGAGGGCTACAGAGGGTGCCTGGCATAAAGACAACGGTGGCTTGTTCCAGGTCCTCCTGGAAGTCAGAATAAATTGTATGGCTTTGAATGCCCTGCTCTTATTTATTTATTTATTTTATTTATTTACATCCTCTTATATACCGCGCTATTCTGCATCAGTGCGGTTTACATTGAACAAACTTTGCCACCCCCCAGAAGCTGCGATCCTAATGGCCTTGCTTGCCTTGCTGACACATTCAGCCATCACACATAACCCTCATCTTCTGACATCCCACCCTTCCATCCCTGCAGATAAGCAGCTAAACTCTGTCCTTGGGGATAGATCTACAGATCACACCACTGGTTCACATACAAGTGCACCTCACATTCACCATTATTCAGTACCCACGCGATGCTCACCCACCAAGACACCCACTATCACGTCCCTTGATTCAACTGAGTCCTCCACCAAGACATGCCTGAATCTGTGAAACGAGGAAAGGAGAAACGTCATTATGTCACTGTAAGTCTGCACTTCAACAGGTTATTTTTTGGAGGACTACATATCAAAGAGCTGGGTGTTGTCAATGAGAATTAGTATTTTACTATTGGGTTTCTCTCCCAGATACAGAAAGGTTAAAAAGGAGGAGATGCAGAGCCACCCTTGAGGCAGGAAGCCCACTGATTCGGTGCATCACATGGAATAGTTTCCATTGTACACTACAGGCTGGAACTTGCCTTCTAGTCAGTTTTTGATCCAGAAACAAAATGACATTCCTTTTATTCTTTACCTTGTGCAATGGCTTTTTTATGTGGTAATGAATCAAAGGCCTTAGCAAAGTTCAAATAAATTACACTTACAACATTTTAGTATCTAGGAAACCACTCACATGATGTAAAGAAACTGATGAAATTTTGTTTGACAGGATCTTTTGCTATTGAATCAATGTTTTTGTGTCTGATTCTCATTCATCCTTCACGATGCTTAATAATCCTTTCCAGAATGGAATTTTAAGTTTTCTGTCCCCAGTCACCTGGTTAACTTGTCTGATATTGCAGTCTGGATGTCCCGTTCCTGTCTGAAACTGAACATGGCCAAGACGCTGCTCCTTATCTTTTCCCCTAAACCCACCTCTCCCCTTCTTCCTCCTCTCTTTCTGTGGATAGCTGTTTCCTCAGCTCACAACCTTGGGGCTTTGACTCTTCTTTCTCTTTCTCTGTACACATCCAACAGGTAGCTAAAAACCCCTCATTTCTTACTCTGTAACATCAGCAAATTCACACTTTCCTTTCTGAACACGCTACCAAGACCCTGATCTACTCTCTAGACACCTCTTGTTTAGACTCTTGCAACCTGCTCCTTGCTGATCTCCCCCTGAATCATCCATCTCCCCTTCAATTCATTCAAAACTCAGCCATATGGCTAATCTTCTGCCAGCATCACTCCACTCATGTAACCCTTCTTCTCAAGTCACTTCCATTGGCTCTCTGTTTCCACATCCAGTTCAAATCTCTTCATTACCTTTCCTCTTTTATCCTTCCCTAAACCTCTTCTTGGGAACTCCACTCATCAGGCAAATCACTTCTCTCTGCCCTTCTTTCCACTGCTAAACGCTAGAGACTTTGTTTGTTCTACCTTGCTGTATAGTATGCCTGAAGCAGACTACCTGAGTCAGTATGTCAGGCTCCATCTCTGGTCCTATTCAAATTCAAGCTTAAAACCCACCTGTTCAAGGCTGCTTTTGGATCCTGACTCCTTATTCTCCTGTTTACCATCTCTGTGCATTATAACTATCCCCTTAATTTTTATTCTAGTCCCCTGTTCATTTAGTTTGTCTGTCTTGCATAGATTGTAAGTTCTATTGAGCGCATGTGTTGTTAAGTGGTGTTGACTTGGTGTTGACTCATGGCGACTCTCTGGATAGTTGTCCTAAATTGTGTTCGGTCTTCAGTCAGGCGGCTCATTGTTGACAGACTGGTACCCGTGGCTGCAGTTATTGTATCGATCCATCTCATTGCTGGCCTTCCTCTTTTGCGTTGACCTTCTATCTTGCCAAGCATGATGTCTTTCTCTAACGATCTCTCTCTTCGCATGTGTCCAGAGTATGAAAGTTGAAGTCTTGTCATCTGAGCTTCTAAAGAAAGCTTAGGTTTGATTTCCTCTAGTACTGACTGGTTTGTTCTTCAGGCAGTCCATGGCATATGCAGTATTCGCCACCAGCACCATAATTCAAAGGCATCAATTTTCTTCCTGTCTATCTTTTTCACTGTCCAGCTTTCACATTCATATGATGTTACTGAAAATACCATGGCTCGAACAAGTCAAATCTTTATATGGAGAAACACATCTCTGCTCTTGAGAATGTTGTCTAGGTCTTTCATAGCCATTCTACCAAGAGCAATGCGTCGTCAGATTTCTTGACTGCTTGTTGCTTCTTTGTTGATAGTTGATCCAAGTAGGTTAAAGTTGTCTATGATTTCAATTTCTTCTCCTTCAACGATGAACTTGTTAATTTTGCCAGTTGTCATAATCTTTATTTTCTTTTCATTAAGGTGCAGACCCATTTTGAGACTATGTTCTTTGATTGTGAGAAGCAAATGCTTCAGATCTTCTTCACTTTCAGCCAGTAATGTATCATCATCAGCATAGCTGAAGGTTGTTGATGAGTCTTCACCAATCTTCACATCTCTATTGCCTTCATATAATCCTGCTTTTCTGATGATTTGTTCTGCATATACAGTGGCGTGCAAAATTCTGCAATCACTTGTGAGTTTTGCGTTTTTCGTACTTTCTAACGTTTTTTTTTAAATTTTGTGTTAGCCCAGCATATTCATCTTTCTACCACGTTAAAAGGAATACATTTGGCTATTAGAGTTGACTTTTTTGCATTCCTTGCTTCAAATTTAAATACTTTACAGACACTGGAAGATAGCTACTGCGGTTTTTGTGGATCCTGCGTCAAAACTGGATCGAGATTATCCAATATGCAAATGTTATTTCTGACCAATCAGGAGGCTGGTTTCACTAACCAATCACAATGCAGATATCTAGCCAACAGTGCAGCTATAAAAATGCGTGAAATTTTTGAATTTCATACGCTTTCTGGATCGACCATGAAGATGACTCGGACCCTGACGTTGGAGGAGCGTGTTCGTGTGTCCTTTATGAGTGAGGAAGGATTTTCAAAGCGTCAGATAGCCAGGAAAGTTGGCTGCAGTCAGAGCGCTGTTGTTAAGATTGTACAGAAGAAGAAAGAAATGGGTTCAGTGGTGGACAAGCCTCGTTCAGGTCGTCCATGTGCATCAACATCACGCCAGGACCATGCACTACGACACATTTCACTGACTAATCGCAAGTTGACCTCTCCTCAGCTACTTTGAGAGTGGTCAGACAAGAGTGAGGTCAGTGTCAGCTCATCAACAGTTTGTCGCCGGTGCCTGCAGTTTGGTCTCCGGGGCTGCAAAGCACAGAATAAGCCACTGATGACTGACATACAAAGGCGCAACCGGATCGTGTGGGCGAGAAAGCACTCAACCTGGTCGACTGAAATGTGGGAAAAGGTGCTATCAGCAATGAAAGCACCTTCTGCCTGTTTGGTAACCAGGCCCACACCTATGTGAGGAGATTTCCTGGAGAGGAATTCAAGCCTGAGTGTCTCAACCTCACTGTGAAGCATCCTTTGAAGGTCATGGTCTGGGGCTGCATGGCTGCCAGTGGCGTTGGATGTCTTCACATCATCGATGGAATGGTCAACGGGGCCAAGTACATCACCATACTGCAAAAGTTCATGGTGCCATCAGCACACCAGCTGTTTCCTGGCCAGTTCCTGTTCCAAGATGACAACGCAACCTGCCATCGCTCCAGACAGGTGATCAGCTGGAAGCAGTGGAACAACATCAAGTCAATGGACTGGCCTGCCCAGTCTCCAGATCTGAATCCACTCAAGAACCTGTGGCACAAGGTGGCCTTGGAAATATCCAAGAGGCATCCAACATCAAAGCGTGAGCTGATTGAGTCACTCATTGCAGCTTGGAACCACGTTGTCAGCAACGATCACCTTGTCAGACTGGTTGATTCGATGCTGACAAGGTGCAGTCAGATGATCAAGAACAAAGGGTGGCCCCATCAAATACTGAGCCATCACTGACACATAAAAATGGCCTTTTTCAAGGCCACATACATTAATTTGAAGGAAACCTGGTGTGCGTCCATAATATTTTAAAGCATACTTACAATAATATATCGTTGGCCAACGATGTACATTACGTGATTTTCACAGAAAATCTATCAACAGGACAACTATGGGGAACAAACTGAGAAAATAAGGGCCAAGCCAATGCTAAAAGTTGGCCCTAATAGCCAAAACTATCACTTATCATGAGATACGTAGAAAAAGCCACTGGGAGGAAAAAGAAATTAAGATATAAGGTCATGAAGTTGAAAAAACGTCAAATTTACAAGTGATTCCAGACTTTTGCACACCACTGTAAATTAAATTAAACAGGTAGGGAGAAAGTATGCAGCCTTGTCTTACACCTTTGCTTCTTTTAAACCATTCTGTTTCTCCTTGTTCCGTTCGAACTGTTGCTTCTTGATCAATGTACAGATTGTGCAAGAGAACGAGCAGGTGTTCTGGTATACCCATGCTTCTTAATGTGGCCCAGAGTTTCTCATGGTTTACACAGTCAAAAGCCTTGCTATAGTCTATAAAGCACAAATAGATGTCCTTTTGGAATTCTTTAGTCTTTTCAAGGATCCATTTCACATCCGCGATGATGTCTCTCAGTCCTCGCCCTTTCCTAAACCCTGCTTGCACTTCAGGTAGTTCTTTTTCCAGGTATGGTTATAGTTGAATAATCGTCAGTAGAATCTTGCTGGCATGT
Organism: Ichthyophis bannanicus; assembly: GCA_033557465.1. Lineage (NCBI taxonomy): Eukaryota > Metazoa > Chordata > Amphibia > Gymnophiona > Ichthyophiidae > Ichthyophis > Ichthyophis bannanicus. The sequence goes on from CM066035.1 coordinate 343,088,550, forward strand.
GGGATCAGAGCGATTGTGTGATAATTTCCACAGTCATTTGGATCACCTTTCTTTAGTGTTGGTATAAACACAGATCATTTCCAGCCAGTTGGCCATGATGTCTTCCAAATTTCTTGGCAGAGCCTTGTAAGTACGGTAACAGCTAGATCTGATTGCTGTAATACTTCTCTGGGAATGCCATCAATGCCAGGTGCTTGGTTCTTTGATAAATCTTTCAATGCTGCTTCAACTTCTTCTTTCATCACCAATGGTTCCAGATCATAAGGTACATGTTGAAATGACTGTTGGTCCGTTTGATCTTTATCATATAAAAAAACTCTGTATATTCTTTCCACCTTTTCTTGATCTTCTCAGCATCATTCAACATAGAACCTTGAGCATCTTGTAACATTCCAATTCAAGGCTGAAATTTTTTCTTTAACTCTCGTAGCTTTAGGAAAGCCAATCTTGTTCTTCCTCTAATAGTTTCTGTTTCTATTTTCTTGCATGTGTCATTGTAGTACTTTTCCTTGTCCTGTCTTGCTGCACGTTGGAACTCTATTGTCTTTCTTTCTCCTCTGGCTTTAGCTTCTCTGCATTTCTAGGCAATTTTCAGAGTTTCTTCAATCATCCATTTTGGCCGTTTTTGCTTTTTCACCATTTGTAGAGATTTCTCGCTTTCTTCCAACACAACCTTTTTGATGTCATTCCATGACTCTTCTGGAGCTCTGTCATTTGTATCTAAAGCAGCAAATCGATTTTGCAGGCAGTCTTTAAATTACAGTGGTATATTCTCAAGGTCATATTTTGCTGCATTCATGAGTGGTTTGCTCTTTTTCAACTTTAGCTTGAGTTTGCATACTAGTAGTTGATGATCTGTACCACAGTCAGCTCCAGGTTTTGTCTTTATTGATGTTATAGAGCTTTTCCATCGTTGACTTCCACAGATGTAGTCAATTTGATTTTTGTACAATCCATTGGGTGAAGTTCATGTGTACAGTCGCCGCTTGTGTTGCTGGAAGAAGGTGTTTGAGATGAATAGATCGTTGGTCTTGCAGAATTCTATCAGTCTTTCTCTAGCTTCATTTCTGTTGCCAAGTCCATATTTTTCATCCACTTTGCCTTCTTCTTTGTTGCCAATTTTTGCATTCCAGTCACCCATGACTATCAGGATATCCTGTTTGCATGTTCTGTCAATTTCAGCTTGAACTTGCTCATAGAACACCTGAATTTCATCCTCTTCTGCAGCTGTTGTCGGGGCATATACTTGAATTATAGTTGTGTTGATAGGCATTCCTCGTAGACGAATAGAGATTAAGCGTTCACTGACTGCATTATATTTCATTACATTCTGCTGCTGCCCAGATGGGTTTTCATGGCAAGATACAGAAATAGATTGCTGGGCCTTTCCTCCAGTTTATGTTTAGTGTTGTACAGCACTGCAAATGCCTAGTAGCACTATACAATGATAACTCTTAATACTGCTAATTTTACCACTTACATCACCTTGCCTACACTGATGGAATGCTTAAAGATGAATCTGACTAGAAATGGCCTTACTGAACGTTTAAAAACCCTTGGATATGTATCAAGTTGAATAGGGAGGAGCAGCCTTCTGGCCTGGGGCAAGTTGCCTCAGGCCAGAGGGCCAGGGTTCGAATCCTGCTGGAGGACAGCAACCTCAGGCTGGAGGGACTGGGGCTTCTAGTCCCACAGACGCTCCTTGTGGCCTTGGGCAAGCCACTTAACCCCCCGTTGCCTCAGGTACATAATGTAGATTGTGAGCCCTTCGGGGACAAGGGAAATATATACTGTACCTGAATGTACACCACTTTGACCAAGTGAAAAGCGGTATAAGCATTGCTAAATAAATAAAAATAAATTTAATTTTTCCCTTACCCTCCCTTCAGTAAGGCTTATGTCCCCGAGACCTCTTCTATATTATTTCCTGTGCCTTGTGGCAAACTCTTTTTATGATGTTCTGTAATTTATACAGATGGGAAAGCAAAAATATTAACGGCTGCTTTATCTACATCTCCTGTAATTATTCTCTCATTCTATCTTCAAAGTTACAGATACAGTAGATCTTCAGTCAGCTCTCTGCAATCTTTATGCAAGAAATAGGGCCTTCCCTAGTGGGGTCAAATCATGGTGATGATGTCCTAAGCCCTGCGCTCTGGGGAGCAATGTGCTTTGATCATCTACTCTAGGCTTGCTCTCTCTGTATCAGAAGGATACAGCATTTCTTATCTGCCTCTACCTCCTACTTTGCCAGCTTCAATCTGAAGTCTGACTGTGTGGTGCCGCCGAATCCCATCAGACTATGGGGCGTTACATGTTTGGACTTCAGACTGATGCAGGAAGAGGTGGAAAGGAAGCAGGTTAAGAAGTTTTTTCTCTCCTCCTGCCAGCGGGAGGTAGGGAGAGAGGGTAGTATCAGGGAGGGGAGGAGGACAGGGGCCGGCCCATGGGAGATGTGGAGGGATGTAGGGGCCATGTGCAGAGACTCATTCTGGAGCTTAATTTCTGTAGGTATTCGGGGACTGAAAGGCAAGGCCGAAAAGCAGGGGCATGTGCCAAAAACACAATTATTCATTACAATGGGCCGGCCCTTGGGACAGGATGGGTTTTGAAGAGTATTGCATCAGAGGAGTACCTCAAACTGAATGTGTGCCCTGGGGCCTGCCCCCCACCCTTGGGTCAGCCCTGGCTAGAAAACCCCTTTGTGGTTAACTTCATACTTAGGACCAGGGGACTTCAGCTTTTTTCCTCCAGAGACACAAAATGACAAAATCCTCTAGTTAAATAAATACATCTGGTCCTTAATGGCAATCCTGTTTTTAAATATGTGGTATGGCTAGCTTAATGCTTTTTAAATAATTTACTACACTCTACATAGTTTTGTCTGATTCTTTTGTCTTGTCTCATATCACCTCAACAGTTTGAATTCTAGTCCCTTCGTATCCTCTCTTACTTTTGCTACAAACCATACTGGTTTCCTTCTTTCTTTCCACTGTAGTTTTTCATTTTTAGTCTTGCCTTCACCTTGAACTTTCCACGGCGTCCTTTTAAACATTTCCCCTCCTCTCTTGCATCCAGTTAGCTCTAGGAAGAAGATTCAACTTTTTATAACTAGTTGGAAGAAAAGAAATAATTTCACTATGTACTTACTCAATTTGTGTTCACAATTTCAAAAAGAAATATAACCATTCTCTCATTCGTGTGGTTTAGGGTATCCAGAACTCTAACAAAGGCTCCTTAGCAGTATTGCCAACTATACTCTTCCATTTAGTATTGGACAGTTACACATACTTACACACACACACCCCACTGCACATTCTTCCCTCCTCACTCTCCTCCATCTTCCCAACACCCCACCCACTCCAAAGCCTCCTCTTCACACAGATATCCACCTGCCCACTACAAGCAAGATACAGACATGCTTCAAGGAGTGAATTATAAAACACGCTCCTTGAGGTTTGACCTGTAATTCTAGACTTATTTTCTGTGGCAAGTTGTATAGGAACATGTCCTAGCTCCGTTGCTGGGAAATGTTAATAGAACTGGATGTGCAGAGTTTCTTTTGAGATTCTTCCTCATCCTGTATACATTCCAGACTCCGTTCCCCTTTAAAAAAACTACTTTCAATTAAAGTTTTACTAGGTAGTTTAAAACTACCATGGGTTTCTTTTTTATGTATGGAAGACTTTTTCTTGCAGTTTCTTTTATAGCCAGTGGTGACGAGGAGCTGTGCTGTGCTGTGGTGGTAGAAGGTGATGTTTAACAGTGTCACTTTGGCTTGTCCTCTTCTGTACATAATGACCCTTACCCCCCCCCCCCCCCCCCCCATAATGCTTCTGTCTAGAGTCACCAATGCCAATTTGAAGAAGGTAGGGAAGAGAAGATTTGCATGCACTTTCACTGCAGTAATGCATACCAAGGAATATGCAAGGGAGGGGGGAGGGGTGCTATTGACCCACTTGCCCAAGACACTAATTGCCTTAGAACTGGCACGGTCTACAATGAGGATTCAAATATAAGAAAGGTTATTGGCAAAAACATTTGTACATGATGCCAAAGAAATACACGAAGGGCCCAATATTTCTCAAAAAGCTGAGCTCCTAAATTTCTGCCCTATTTTCAGCCACACTTTAGGAGCCTAAGTTTTCAGCTGAAATTTCATCCTAATTTAGGATCTTAAAATTTATGCTCCTACACTTAGGCCTGCCATTCATTTGCCTATATTTATGAGCCTAATTTAGATGCCTGGTGCTGGAAATCAGTGCTAAGCTCCTAACTACTTTTTCCCCCTCCCTAAATCTGCCCCAGTTGCCACCCCTTTTTTGGTTTTTAAATTTAAGCATTTAGAGAAATTTCCAAAAAATATACAGGCCCTCAGCCCTAGTAAATTTTCAAAGAGGCCAACTTGGGAAAATAGCTCTCAAACAGAGGAGTATAAATCCTTTGAATATTGGGCTTGAAGAGTCTAAGGGAGGCGTGGTCTAGTGGTTAGGACAAGGTACTTCAGGCTGGATGGCCAGGGGTTCTAGTCCCACCTGGGGACAGCAATCTCAGGCCGGAGGGACTGGGATTTCTAGTCCTATAGGCACTCCTTGTGGTCTTGGGCAAGCCACTTAACCCTCCATTGCCTATGTTCCCTGTAAGTATTAGCGTATATGTCTCATATCCCCTTGTGTTAAATGTATCCCCCAATTGACCGCTTTGACCTGGTGAAAAGCGGGATATAAATGCAGCTAAATAAATAATTCATCAAGATCTTTTTCCATAGACACAGAGCAGTAAAAGACAGGGGCCTGTTTACTAAAATGTGTTATGTTAACGTGCAGCAAGCCCCAAAAAATTAGTACTAGAGGTGGTATAGACCCATGCTAACTACTGGGAGCATGTCCAGCATGTCCCTCTGCAGTTACTGCGTGGGAGATACGCCTTATCTTGATAACCGGCAAGGAAAAGGCAGTACGTACACCCGTACAAATGGCAACATTTATGCTTAACATGCATCAGTGTCGCCCAGGCTAACTATAATGTGCCATCAATGCCCACACCCCATCCCTACCTGCCCTATCATTTCCCCTTCTCGTGTTGGGACTTTTACTATGCTGCCCTGTGCTAACAGTACAATGTGAACAGCGTGTGGTAAACCCCGGCTAACCATTAGCTCACTTTAGTAAACATGCCCTTTACTGATTCAGCTCCAAAGTGGTAGAAACAAAGATTTACAATCTACAGGAGTGAAATAACAAAGACAACTACAAAATTCTGTTGACATTCCATGTAATCTCTGGTCAGACAACTTTTCTGGCTTAGTGGTGTGATGCAACGTGTTTTACTACTATTACAGCTTTCTCTAGGACTGTACTCTCACCCCTGCTATTCAATATTTTCCTACGGCCCCTAGCCACTATGATTCAAAGTTTAGGCATCTCCAGCTATATGCTGATGATATATTGCTACTTTCCTTCACTGATAACTTCTTCCCGGATCTATCCCCAGTCAATGCATGCTTAGATAGCATTGCAACTTGGCTTCAAAATAACTCATTCAAATTTTATCTCAAAAAGACAACAGCTACTTGGCTTACGTTATCCAATTACTCCTTCATCCTTGAAAAAGCCCCGGTAGCTCCCCAATCAACATTCAAATATCTGGGCATTCTATTAGATACCGAGCTGTCCTTTTCCCCCACAGACTGATCAAGTAGTAAAGTCATCCTTTCTTGCACTCCAGTGTTTCAGAGCCATCAGGCCATTCCTTGTCCTATTGTTCAGATCACTGTCATGCTTCACTAATCTCGTGCTTGAATTACTGTAATATTACTTATGCTGGATTGCCAATGTAATCACCGACTGTTGAAAAACACTGCCATACGCATCCTTCTCCATGCTCGGAAATTTGATCACTTCACTTTGCTATTGATTCATTACCACTGACCCCCTATTAGATCATGCATTCAGTATAAAATTTTCACATCAGTTCATAAAGCCATTCAGAATGAGACACCAGATTATATCTCCTCATTAATTACTTTAGATGCTCTTCACCCTTCACGGCAATAGACTTCATATCCCACCACCCTCCAAAGCAAAATACGAATCCACTCGGCAATCTGCTTTTTTCTTCATAGCCCCCTCCCTCTGGAACAGTCTGCCCACTCCCCTACTGTACATCTAGAAACCAATTTTAAACACTTTAAGAAGGCGCTGAAGATGTATTTGTTTGAGTCAGCATTTGAATCGCTCTAAGTCAAATCCTTCCCCCCTCCCCGTTTTCCCCTTTGGACTCTCTCTTTAACTTCCCTCGAGGTTTGCATAAGTGTGGTATATCAAACAAAGACAAACAAACATACATACCAACCGATATTCAGCCTGTGCCGGTCGGCAGCAGCGGCTTCCATTGAATATCTGGTTTCAGCGGTGGCCGCCACTAGCTACCTGGGTAGCAGTGATATCCAGAAAGCCAGGCCGCATAAAGTTAGGCCTGCTTCCTTTTGGCCTAATTTAATATGGTTACTTGTCTGGTTAATGGCCTGACAATTGCTAATCAGATAAATGCTTGCACCACATCTGTCCCACCCACAACATGCCCCAGCACTATCCAGATAGCACCATGGTGGTTAGAGAGAATATTCAGTAGCATTATCCAGATAGCGCTACTGAATGTTGGGCTCAGCAGGATCTGCTAAATGGATAAACCCTTCCGAGTACTAGGACCACAGTTTTTTTTTCTGCTCATTGGTTTGTGGGAAGTCTTATTTTCTTTGTCTGCTTTGGGAAATAACCATCTCTAATATTTTTTTATTTTTCACAATAAGGGAGGAAATGCAAGTCTGTTTCTGTTTCCCCAGCACTGCAGTCGGTCTTTTTGGGGTTTACATTTCCATTCTTATCGGCATGGTTCTATTTCAGATTTTTGCTCTCTTATTCTGTATTTGATGAGAGTCTGTGTTTTTGCCTCTATTACCAAGGTATTCTGTTAGTCTGTGGATGGATGGATGGAATGAATTTTGATGTTTTTTGCAAGTTAAGTTTTGAGAGGGGGGGGGGGGAGGAAAAAGGGATTGAAGGAGAGAAGGGCTGAGTGAAGTGAGAGCAGGCTCCACACGAATAACTTTCAGACAAATAACTGAACAAACAAGCACCCAGCAACCTCTCCCTACTTTACGTCACAACACTTGTATAGTTTCTGTTATGGTTGCTAATATAGCAGTTAAAATGTTTTCATTTGGCAAGAGCCTACTGTTCCCACAGCTGTCCAAACAAGACACGAAACCCCTTGTATGGAATTTAGCTACAAAGCACAAAATCTGTTGGGTTGCTGGAGTGGTGAATTACTTACAGGCAATTTAGTTTTCTTTGGTGAGCACTTCTTAATGGGTGAACTCCTCTTTTAAAATGCCTCAGGTGCTTCACTCACAAAAAAGCAAAAAGTAAAATGAGTTCTTATGTGTGTGTGGGGGGGGGGGGGGTAATTTGATACAGCTTTTTCAGTGTGTAAAACCAGTATTAAACATGGAAAAGGGCTTTTAGAAAATTGCATGATCGCATACACATCCTAAAAGTACTTACATGGAAAGTGTACACCTACTTTTATTGTATGTAATCTATTTGGAGTCATTCCTGTGAACATAGTTTGGGCCTGAATGGAGATGGTGTTAGGTACATTTATAATTTATGAAATACATAACTCACACGTTTACATCACCCTTGGAGATTGTGTAAATGTGTGTGTAACCTCTGTCAGGCTGTATATCCCTTGCTTCGGCTGTGAACACTAAGACAGACTCAAGGCACAACTTCCAAGAGCCAGACTCACCCTGCAGATCTGACTCTTGGCTCACTCTTTTTACTACAGAAAGACTTAGTTCAGGCCAAAACTTGGATATTGAACCCAGTGCAGTTTACTTAAAGAAAGTTCAAGTCACTCACAAAAAATCCCTGATCACAAAATGTCACTGTTTAAAAGGTTGTATTTGCAAATACTCCTCAATAAAGCATGCTAGAAAAGCAGTTTGCTCAATTTAATGGTCCATCATGCAAAGCTTGAAATCTCATCTACTTTATGAGAGGAAAAGACCTCAGTACCTCAATACAGGTAAGACTCAATCAAAATGGGGGGGGGGGGGGGCAACCACTCTATAGCTCGGTTGGCCGTTATATCAGTGGTCTGAAAAATCTCAGAGGGTTTCTTAAATGCTGGGACATTGCGTACAGACTCATAAGTGCAACAGCCAAAACAATGCAAAAAGTCATTTAGCTTGCAGGATCATCTCCACCCTGACACCAGGTGTTTTGCCAGTCAGGCTTTGTCAGGGAGTAGAATGATTCACTAGCCTCTGAAACAACCAAAAGACATTCAATGTCCACTGTTGTAGTCACCCATTCAAACTTACCCAAAGCATTGCTGAAAAACAAAAAATTGACCGAAACATAGCTGACAGTCAGAGAAACTAAAAGCAGCCATCAGTAGATTTACACTGAGCCAGTAAAGAGCTGCATATGCTGCCACACTAAATACCCAAGCTGAAAAACCGTTGAAATGCCATGCATGCACTTTATGGGGAATCCCCACTGACATCACCACACCTCCACCAATCACAGTGATTAAAAAAAGCAGAGGAAAAATAGACATACCACAAGAAAACTAATCCTCCCTTAGGCGGCAAAAAACTGTTCCCCAAAAAAGATACAAACGGATTGTGCTTAAAATTCACAAATCGCATAGAAAAGTACATAAGAGAGCCCACCTCACCCATCCGTTATCTAAAAAAAAAAAAAAAAAGGGAACAGGTGAAGAGAAAAAAAGAAAAAGAAAAAAAGATTAGAAACATGCTCGACAATCAATAGAGTCATTAAGAGCGTAAGGTTCCAAAGTGTTAAGGCGAAAAATCCACTTTTGTTTAACATGAATCAGCGATTTATCAAAAATCACCACCATAGATAGATGGAAACAATTTAGTGATAACGAGACATCATAGTTCCTCAAACACATGCCCTTTGGCTGAGCATTGTTTGACCAGTGGTGACCCTTCAACTTGATGGCAAAGTTTGCTGCAATGTTCTATGAGTCAAACCTGGAGTGACCTCCGAGTTTTCCCCACGTAGTTCAGTCCACAGGGACAGAAAATCAAATATACCACTCCACTGCTGCTACATGTGATAACTTGATGGAGCATATAAGAATGATCGTGGTATGAAAACTCAGTCTCTTCCAACATGACCGAGCAAACTGAATAATGACCACAGCTTCTATGGCCACACAGTTCTGTAGAGTGCTTCCTAGACTCTGCTTCAGCAGCCGGACATGACAACTCTTTCAAGTTATGGCTTTTCATGAAAACCATTTGAACATGCATCTGTTGTGAATCTGGTACCACTCTAAGCATTTTGAAATGTTGATGGATTATCTTGGATACCCCAGTGGCTAAGAGGACTAAACTGTGTAATAAAATGTATAAAACTGTCATCAGTGGTGTTTGAGTCACCCCTGGGCAACAAAAGCCAGGAGCAATCGTTAAATCGTGCCTGCAATCGTGCGTTGTGTATCAGAGCACTGGGATAGCCTTGTTGAAAAGCAGCAACTAACTGTCTGGACTGCTGTGTATAAGACTCCAAGGTTGAGCAGCTCCTATGATCCTGCAAAAAATTGGGCTAAAGGTAGACTTCTCTTAAGCCGCGGAGGATGCATGCTTGAGTAATGCAAAAACGCATACTTGTGCATGGGCTTGTGATAGACAGTGGTCAAACGTTGATCCTTGTGCATTTCTAGATATACAGGTCAGCAGGCAATCTTGTCCAAATGGAAATCCATAGAAAATTGGATATTGGCATCATGCTGATTAGCCAGCCCTGAAATGGAGAAAGAAGATCAGGGGAGCGTATCCATAGCATAAATATATCATCGATATATCTGACCCATAGCTGAATGTGCGATTGAAACAGACAATCACTGAGCCACCATGCTCAAAATGGGCCATGTATAAAGGTTTGCTATGGAAGGGGCCATAGTGGCCCCCATGGCAACCCCTTTAATCCGCTGATAAGATTTACCATCATAGCAGAAAAAGTTCCAAGTCATGGCTAGATCCATCAGTTGGATCAATCGGTTGGACAGTCATTTCATTGCTGAGATCTTGATGCTCACTGAATGTCCGATGGATAACTTGACTGACTCCTGTCTGAGGAATACTGGTGTATAGTGATCAAACATCTAGAGTTACTGTCAGCAAATCTGGAGGTAAATTTCTATCCTGCCCAGTGTTCAAAATCTGCAAACCATGCATGGTGTCTCTCAGATAAGATGGGACTGGTCTCAAAAATCGAGAGTAATTCAAGTAGCAATCTACGCAAGGGCACCACAGCAGATTAACGGGGTCCTTATTTAATTTCAGCAAAATGTTAAAATAAGGTGGTGTTCTCAGATGTTCTACAAACAAAAATTAGCCTTGACCAAGGATAGATCCCTGCGGCACACCACTGGTAACTTCCTTCTCCTCAGAGTAAAGTTCATTTATCTGTACCCTTTGTCACCTCCCACTAAACCAATTTCTAACCCAGTTAGTCACTGGTGCTCAGTTTGTTTATAACTTGCCTGTGTAGAATGGTATTAAAGAAAAAACCGTCTTCCTTCAGCTGGCTTTAGCTCCACTGTGTTGCATTGGTTCTAGTCTTTTCTCTCCTCCCATTCCTATTATGTCTTTTTTCAGGGCTCCTCCTTGTCTCTTTTCCCACTCTTTGTGGCATTCCTCAAGGTTCTGTTTTGGCACCTCTTCTCTTTAATGTCTTCCTGGCCCCTTGATCCTATCCTTGATCCAGCAGCAGGATGTCTCTGCGTATTTCTATGCAAATGACATCCTGCTGCTGTTCCATATTTCCCCTCTGTTTCTTGATCTTTTCTCTGTTGTCTGACCTCTGTAGCTTCTTGGTTACACTCTAACCGTTTGTGTCTTAATCCGGCCAAGACATCCTTACTCTGGCTCTCGGGTTCTCTTTCTCCACCAGGTGTTTCACTCTCTCTTGATGGTTTTCAACTTCTCGTTGTTTCTGAAAGTAAGTTTGTTTGTACAGGGTGGTGTACACTATCAGACTGTCTAAACCTGAGAAAGAGTTAATTTTGTTCAGAACTTTGCTTAGAAATAAACTTCATATATTTGCTTACTAAGTAGGTGAAGAGGTACAAGTCCTATAAATAAGAAAAGGGGCAGGCTGTCCTCTAGCCTTGCAGTCTCAGGGTTATTAGATATCAAGCAGTCAGCAGTTATGTCTTGGAATACATGTATGTCTCCTCATACTGACTATGCTGATTAGAAATTGACCTATGATGTGATAAATACGTAATATCTGACGTGGAATAATAAAGTGAAATTATGCTGTATCCTCCAAAAGAGCCTTATAAATAAAGTGAACCATAGCTAATAGTTAGAGTAAACAAAGAGAACTTGGTTCTATTTGTTTCTCTCCGTAAAGCTTTGGTGTATCTATATAGAAGTGTGTGGTATTTTATTGCTGTCTCTTAGATTACCTTCTTATTGCTTTGAATGTAGTTTTCTGTGACTCCAAGAGCCCTGCAGGTTGCTGGTGGGGGGGGGGGGTCAAACAGAAGCCCACAGTTTCTACTCTTAAATATTTTAGCATCACACTCGACTCTGAGCTATCCTTTGACTCGCACATCGGTACTGTTGCTAGGCATTGCTTTTTTGCTCTACGACAAATTCATTCTGTTCGATCTATCCTCCCCACGTCTGCTATCACTATATGTCTATTATCACTGGTTATGTTAAAACTAGATTCTGCGATATCATTTATTCAGGTCTTGCCAATTATCAACTCAAACATTTACAATCAATACAAAATACTCCAATCCATCTTTTACATCATGCCACCAAATCCGATCATGTTATTCCCTTGCTTATTAAATCCCATTGGTTGCCCATCTCTCATCGGTCTCAATTTAAGCTACTTATACATAAAATCATTCATTCATTCCAGTACTCCAGCTTATCTCTCTTCACACCTCATCCCCTGTGCACCTCTTCGGGTCCTATAGTCTAGTCATACTAATCAACTACATCTTCACGCTCTGTCTCAGGCTCATTTAGGAAGTACTTGTCGCACCACACTTTTCTTTCTTGGTCCCTCTTTCTGGAACTCTATTCCTACTGAACTTCGTTTAGAATCCTCTTACCCCCACTTTAAGGTTGCCTTAAAAACTTCTCTTCCAACAGGCTTTCTCCCTTTCCTTAGCAACTGGCTAGTTTTTATGCTCTCCTCCCCCCCCCCCTCCCCTATTGTTTGATCCCTGCTCTTTACTATTATTTTACGGCGTTCTTTTCCTTTTATGATAAATTGTGATTTTATTTTATTTATTTATTTATTTACATTTTTAATTTTCAATCAAACATATTGCAGCTTACACATCCTCTTATACACCTCTTATACATATCTCTTTCCCCCCTTTACACATATCTCCTTGAATTACATTACAACCTACATGTCTCTTACTAAGCAAAATCCACACACCCTATATTAAACTTTATCTATTAACTATACCCTACTTCTACCTTAATTTCTGCGCCACTCCCCATATCATCCCCATTCCCCCTCAAATTTAGTCACTCTTTCCTTTTTATGGGCATCTATCTCACACATAGTCCATACTTGATCCAACCGAACCAGTACCTCTGCTCTTGTGGGTACCTCTGGTCGTTTCCAATACTTCATCAGCGCCAGGCGCCAGCTCCAATACAATATCCAAGAAAGAAATTAGCACAATTCCCATCTCCCAAAACATCATTAAGAATTACCATTTCCCCAGTTAGCTTCACCCTTATAGATGTTATTTCCCAATACATCCGCTCCACATCCTTCCACAATTTTTGTACATGTATACACTCCCACAGCATATGTTTCAAATCCACCACCTCCCCACATTTTTTCCAACATTCTCCACTCTCCTGTTTGCTAATCAAATTCAGCTTGACTGGAGTCCAATATATGTGCAATCTAATTTTTATGCTACATTCCAAATACACCGTACACGGTGCCAATTTCCTCTCTCCCATTATTATCCTCTCCCACCTTTTATCATTTCATTCTCCCCTCAGTGCACCTTCCCACTTTCGATGTCCCCCCACTGCCCTTACTTCCCTCTCCATTAAACCTTTATACAAAATGGAAAGCAATTTTCTTGGCATCCCTTCTTTTGCCATAAGCTGTTCAAAACTTTTCAATGGTTTTTTCCAATCTCTTTGTACTTCCTCTCTTGTCAGAAAGTAGTATAGTTGCACATAAGCATAATAGTCCCTATTTCCCAATCCATATTTTGTTCTCAATATCTCAAATGGGAATATTGTCCCCTTCTCTGTTATTAGATGTCCCATCTGTGTCAAACCTTTTCTCTCCCATTCCCTGAATATACCGCCTTCCACTCCTGGTGGGAATGCAGTCATCCCCCTTATAAACACTCTTCTTGAAAAACTTTTCCCCTCTAGCAACTTCCTTCGTACTTTCTTCCACATTTCCTTTGTTAGTGCTCCAAATGGATTTCCTTGCTACCCATTCTTACCCTGCCTCCCTTTCTCAAATTGTAGGTCCCACACCCCAAACTCCGCCTCCTGCAACCCTCTCTCCCCCCCTGCTTCCATTTGCACCCAATCAGGTCTCTCCCCCTCTCCCTTCCAAGCTACTACTGTTCTCAACACCGCGGCTTTATAGTACATTTTCAAGTTTGGCATTCCCAACCCCCCCTCCTCCTGCCTCATAAACATGATCTGTCTTGATACTTTGGGACGTTTCCCTTCCCACACAAAATCCATGAGCATCTGCTGCATTTTCTTCAAATAACGTTTAGATAATGCACAAGGTATTGAGCTAAACAGGAACAAAACCCTAGGCAAGATATTCATTTTAATTGTGGCTATTTTTCCTAACCACGTTAAATTTAAGCCTTTCCATTTACGCAGGTCATTCCTTATGTTCCCCAATAATTTATCAAGATTCCATTCTCTCAATTTATCAATCGTACTGCCCATTTCTATACCCAGATACATATAAGTGTTCTTAACCCACCGAAAAGGAAACTTCTTGGAGACTCTGCTCCAAAACCTCCGGCAAGTTAAACCCTAAAATCTCCGTTTTAGTTCCATTAATACCCCGAAACTTCACTATACCCCTTAATTTCTTTCATTAATACCGGAAGAGTAGTTAATGGATCTCGCAGCGTCAAGATCACATCAGCTGCAAACAGAGCGATTTTGGCTTCTATCTCCCCCATTTGAACCCCTTTTATATCCAACTGTCTTCTGATCCTTTCCGCCAACGGTTCCATTACTAAGGCAAAGAGGAGAGGAGACCGTGGGCATCCTTGCCTTGTTCCTCTACCCAACTGAAACGGTTCAGAATACCCTCCATTGACTCGGATACGAGCCGATGGGTTTGCGTACAATGCTTTGACCCAACTTACATATCTACTTCCTAATCCAACTTTTTGCAGCACCTGTATCATAAAGGGCCACTCCACCTCATCAAATGCCTTTTCTGAGTCCACTGTGATGAACACTGCTTGCTCCCCACTCCGTCCCAACTTCCACATCAAATTTATAATCTTTCTAATATTGTCCCCACCCTGCCTTCCCCCCACGAACCCCGTCTGATCCTTTTGGACAAGTTTGGGCAAGATCCTCTGAAGCCTTTGTGCCAAACTCTTCGTCAATATCTTGGCATCTATATTAATTAGCATCTATATTGATTAGAGATATTGGCCCATAGGACCCACAACTAGTCAAATGCTTCCCTGGTTTAGGTATTAACAAAATTCCCGCTTCCCCCATCATATGCGGTAACCTCCCTTCCACTAAGCTATCATTAAATACCTCCACCATGATCGAGCTCAGTTGCTCCTGAAATATTTTATAAAATTTGGATATATACCCATCTAACCCTGCTGCTTTACCCAATTTCAATGCTCTAATTGCCTCCACCACTTCCAATTCGATAATAGGTCTATCCATACTTTCTGTCTCTATAGGATCAACCTGTGGCAATTCCACGTCCTGAAGATATTGGTCACTTTTCTCTTTCACATTCTTAACCTCACTCTTATATAAGTGTTCAAAGAACCCTTTAAACTCTCTCCTTATCTCATTGCTTCCCGTTTGAAGCTTATCCTTCCTATCTTTAATACCTCCAATGCTATTCTGTTGTACTCTGGCCCTAAGTCTACTCACCAGTACCTACCTACCCTGTTACCCGCTTCAAAGTAGGACTGCTTAAGTAGACCTAATTGATATGCTATTTCACTCACCCTCAACTTCCCTAATTCCACCCTCAACAGCTGCAGCTTCTGTAAAGTTTGGGCATTCCTATCACTCTGATGACTGCTTACCAATTCTGCTATTCCTTTAATAACTGTTTCCTGCATTTTCTTTTTATATGCCCGCTATTCCTATAAGATGTCCTCTCACCACTACTTTAAGGCCATTGCATATGCACCCAGTAGTTACTTCACCATTCATATTATCAG
This sequence comes from Ichthyophis bannanicus, assembly GCA_033557465.1. Lineage (NCBI taxonomy): Eukaryota > Metazoa > Chordata > Amphibia > Gymnophiona > Ichthyophiidae > Ichthyophis > Ichthyophis bannanicus. The sequence continues at coordinate 343,104,066 of CM066035.1, forward strand.
CCAAATACTCTTGCAACACCCTCCTAATCTTGGCAATCGTATCTTGATCTCTTAGTAATGAATCATTCAATCTCCAAAATTTAGCACCCGTATCTTGATATCCTAGATTAAAGCTGATGCTTACTGGAGCATGGTCCGACCACGTAATGGATCCATGTTCCACCTCACTGATTCTTGATGCCCATATCCCACCCACCCATACCATGTCCAGTCTGCTGTAGGCCTTGTGTGGGTTTGAATAAAATGTGTACCCTCTCTGCCAGGGGTGCCTAATCCTCCACACATCTATTAACCCCAGCCGCTCCTTCAATCGTAGCAAACTTTCCCTCTCTCTCCTATTCCCTACACTGTCCCCCCCCCCCCCCCCCCCACTATTATCCAACCTAGAATTAACTGTCAGGTTGAAATCTCCTCCCAGTATTATTGGTGCTCCCCCCCAACTTTTCTAACTCATCTAACATCTTGTCATAAAACTCCTTCCTCCTCTCATTCGGCCCATATAGGCTCAGCACCCAGACCTCCTCTTGTGCCATTGCCAGTTTTACTCCTACCCACCTCATCCCATCTCTCCTCCACCACCCAATCTTTAGCTCTGTTGCTCAACATTAATCCCACTCCCCCTATTTTATGCTCAACCCTTTTCCCCACCAACAACACATATGGGTATTTCCGAGTTTGCAACAATCTTTCTTGACCCACCTTCAAATGTGTTTCCTGTACACAAACTACATCCACCTGCATTCACACCCCCCCCCTTACGTTCTACTAACCTCCTTTTCCACCAGGTTTTTAGTCCCTTTGCATTTACAGTGATAATTGTGAATGCTTACTCACCTATTTGCTTTCCTCCATCTTTTCCAGCTCTCCCTTGTCTCCCCCCACTCCCTCCCCCCTCTTCCTCCCTCCCCATCCTTTGCTTCCCCAGCTGTCCCCTCCCCCCCACCCCCTCCCTCACTCCTGAGGAACTCCCTGGAGTAGTGCTCATCATCCCAGATCCCGGCATCCGCTTTCCCATTATCCCAACCTCTTCCCCACATCCTCCCACCCCCCCCCCCCCGTACATCATTACCTCTTGTATCCTCACATACCCCACCTTTAAACCATGACATTCTTTCTCATCCTTACCCTTAACATCCCTTCTCTTTATCATTACATTATAACACTGTAACATTATCTTCCTCCCTCTCCCCACTACACACCAGCATCCCCTTATATGACACAACAGTAATTCATTTAGTCCATGAAGTCCAAGGAAACTACTCAAACCCCCCCTTTTTTTTGTTTTGTTTAGTGTCCTTTCCATCCAAGTCCTCTTTCCTGCTCATCCGCCAGCTTTTTCCAGTTATTGGCCCACAGGCAGTTCCATAATTCAAGCACCTTCCTTATTGGCCATTATTTCTACCTACAGTTCTAATTTTTTTGTCCACTCTCCTTTTTTTGGCCTGGATTGCTTGCTGCACCACAGATCCTTTTATTTTTATTTCCTTGTTCTCCCAACTGCCATTGCTCCTCCTCTATCTCCGGCAACTCTGCCTCTGCCATCACAAGTTTTGCTTCCTGCAGTTTAACTCGCCACATTCTTGCTCCCTTGTTGAACATTAACCCAAAGGGGTATAACCATCTCTATTTCACTCCCTCTCTTTGCATCACCTGCATCGCTGGCGCCATATCCCATCTTCTTTGCAGGGTTCCAGCTGCTAAATCTCCATATTTCCTACTTTATACCCTTGCCACAAGTAGTTGTCACTTTTGCGCATTTTTGTCAATATAGTTTCTTTAATCTCAAAGTCATTTAGGCATATCACAATGTCCCGAGGCCTATTTGGCCTGATGGGGCCCAGTGCCCTATGTGCTCTGTCCATTTCCACTTTTATCCCTTGCTTAAGTCCACCATCCTGAGCAAGAATATCTGTTAAAATGGCTTCCGCCACTTTTTTACTGTCCTGAACACCATGCTCTTCGGGCACACCCCTTATCCTTAAATTGTTTCTTCTGGTTCTATTTTCCAGATCCTCTATTTTGTATAATATCTGCTCTTTTCACTGGTTAATGGCCATAATGTCCTGCTGCTGCAGCTCACTTTGTTCCTGCATGCTGTCCATTCTGTGTTCCTGCTCTTCTTGCTGTGTCTTCATCTCCCCCATTCTCTTCTCATCTCTCCCAACAGCTCTCCCATCTCCTCCTTCACCCAACTGATTTCCTCCTTTAAATCCTTAAACCAGCCTTGGAGTTCTTCACGGGTTACTTTCTGTACCACCACTTCTGCTTTTCCTTCCTCCATGCCCTTGCCGCCTTTCTTTTCTCGCTCTGCTATTTCTCCTCCTCCACTCTGCCCGGCAGCCATTTTGCTCTCCAGCCCCTCATGCTGCCCCGATCCTCCATACATGTACTCGTGCATATCCCCGTCTTCCTTCTCATCGCCATAGTGTTCTCCTGTCTCTCCACCACTGTTCAAGCTGGTTCGCTGCTGTTTTTTTGCTCTCGGGAGGGGGGCTCTGCCGCTAACACTGGGTTTAGCTCCAGAGCTCTGGGCTCAGGCAACAATCCGAGATGATGACATCACTTCCTCCTAAATTATGATTTTAATTGTACATGGCTTCGATGTTAGAGAGGCGGTATATCAAGCTTTTAATAAACCATAAACCAATGCTGCCTCGGAACCTGCAATTCAATAGACTCCAGAAACCTCACTATTCTCTCTTTTAGCAATGTTTCCAATAATTTACTCACCACAGAGGTTATACTAACTGGTCTGTAGTTTTCAACTTCATCTTTACTACCGCTTTTGTGTAAAGGGATCACATCTAGTCTTCTATTACCACTCCAGTCTCCAAAGAAGCATTGAAAAAGATCAGTCAGAGGAGGAAGGGGTCAAACCAGCCATGCAAGTACAGAAAGACCCTTTGTTTTTTAAAATTTTATTGGAGGTCTGCTGCTGCCACCACCACCGTGAAGGGAACAGGAAAAGCCACAGCAAGGCAAGGGCAGACAGCGTGGGGGGGCGGGGAGCGGGAGTCGGGCTGGATATGAGGAGGTGGGATAAGATGGGGAGATGCTGGACAGGGGGGGATAGGGGCAGAAGGGCTATGATGGGCATAGCGGGATGGGGCAAATGATGGAAGTCCAATGTCATTGGGGGGGAGGAGGCAAGTCACACAGGGCACAGTAATGGCTTGGTACAGCCCTCTCTAATGGTAGTATTTCCTGCCCCATTTCTTTCCGTGAGTAACCAGCTACACTGATCATTTCTGTTAGTGAACTCCACTAACCACACCATCCTCCCAATCCTGGCATGGCTTGTAATGTGGCCCCTGGACAAAAACGGTTTGCCTACCTCAGCTCCTTACTTAAACACTTCTCCAGCACAGCACAGCTATGTTAGACAAACCAATGGTTAATTGGAGCCATTGCCTTAATCAGAGCGCCTTTGTGAGCCGAAGGCAACGTTAACCACATCCAGCTGGCACAGAGTGAATGCCTTTGCTTCACTGCTTTTTCTTTGACTTTTCTTTCAGCTCAGTTATATTCAGCTGTTGCAGAGAAACCTACAGTATTACAAACTGTAGCTTCTATTTCCCCTCTCAGGCTTCAAAAACTAAAGGCAGAACACATGTAAACTTCAGCTAGCAAATGAATGTTTCCACCACATTACAGTAAGCACCAATTAACTTGTTTCATGATGAAGCTGTAATGCGGCCTGTCAGATCGAATTGCAGGCATTGACTGTAAAGCCCATGTTCAGCATGCATTAACACAAGTATTACATAACATTCATGCCAGTGATGATTTTGTCTCATAGTAATATAGTAAATGACAGCAGATAAAGACCAGCATGGTCCATCTAGTCTGCCCAGCAAGATGGCAAGAGTAGGTGCACCTGCCGCTCTGTGCAGGTCACCACTCCCCCTGTCTTTGTTTAGGGGTGAACCCACCGCTCCATGTAGGGCACCCCTGTTTGTTGAGAAATTAGATAGTTAAGTTTATTTTTATTTTATCCTGTTACTATAAAGGGATCCACTGTGTCTGTCCCATGCCATTTTGAATTGTCACTGTATTTGCCCCCACCACTTCCATTGGGAGGGCATTCCAGGCATCCATCACCAGTGAAAAAGTATTTCCTGACATTGCCTTTCAATTTACCCCCTTGCAGCTTCATGTTATGCCCTCTAGTTTTACAGCTTCCCCGTCTTTGGAAGAGATTTGTTTATTCATTAGTACTCTTAAGTATTTAAAGGTCTGAATCATATCTCCCCTATCCCTCCTCTCCTCCAGAGTGTACATATTTAGGTCTTCTTCTCATAAGGCTTCTGACACAGGCTCCAAATCATTTTGGTTACCTTCCTCTGAACCGTTTCCAGTCTTTTTACATCCTTTGCGAGATATGGTCTCCAAAACAGAACACAGTATTCCAAATGAGGCCTCACCAGTGACTTATACAGTGGCATTATTACCTCTTCCTTTCTGCTGGTAATTCCTCGTTGTATGCAACCCAACATCCTCCTGGCTTTTGCCACTGCCTTGTCATACTGTTTTGCCACCTTGAGATCCTCCGAAATAATTACACCAAGGTCCTTCTCCTGGTCCATGCACACCAACCTCTTGCCCCCTATCGTGTACATTTCCCTTGGATTTCTGCTTCCCAAGTGCATGACACTGCACTTCTTCGCATTAAATCTTAACTGCCAAGCATTAGACCATTCTTCCAGCTTTTGTAGATCTTTCCTCATGTTCTCCACTCCCTCAGAGGAGTCCACTCTGTTGCAAATTTTCATGTCATCTGCAAAAAGACAGACTTTTCCATTCAGTCCCTCAGCAATATCACTCACAAATACATTGAATAGTGCCGGTCCCAGGACCGAACCCCAGGGCACCCCGCTAATACGCGTGAGCTCCATTGTCAGGTTGCTGACCTGAACCTTTTGTCATATATCCAGTACCTTTTTGAACTTGCTTTCTTGTCCCCCTTGCAAATGGACTGGCAAGATCAGTATCATATATTAATTGCATGTATGTTAATATTACCATTGGATTCTTCAACTATAACTCTAAGACACCTGCAAATGAAGACATGGAGCCTATGCATTAAAAGCCATGAAAACAATTTTTGCCCTGCATGCTGCAACACATTTAGTGCCTTATCTACCAAAGCATGAAATGACTTAGTACACTTTGTACAAAAAAATAGCACAAATCATCTGGAAACATGCAAAAATGTGCCATTTTTTTGGTAGTGTGACCACCCAGCTATAATACTGTGGCAGGTGCAGGCCTGTGATCCACAGTGTCTGACATAAGCAGGCAGGCCTAACTAGCTTGACCTGTAAATGAAGCCTGTGAAGAGGCTCATAGGAATTACACATTCCCCAACATGCTGCTATTGTAGGATAGAACTCTGCAAGAGTACTAAACTAACTTAGATAAGCAAAACTGGGAGATGGAAAAATACAGAAAAATATGTTTAAAAGTTACTGATAAGAAAAGTACATCTGCAAGGAATTTAATTGGGATTGCTGACAGATGAGTTGCAGAGCCCTGCTCCCCTGCATGCACAAATTGGCTCTATGGCCTTGAGAGTATGAAAGTAACAAGTTGATGAACTGGCCATTGTAATTGGGACTGGAGGGGGGGTGAGCAGGTGCTGAGCCCACTGAAGGAACATAATTGGATAATCTTATCAGTACCGGCACCAATGGAAGGGGTACGGGAGGTACGGGAGAGTACCGGGACCAATGAAATGTTTTTCTATACCTAGAATGGAACAGAAGTCTATAAAAGTTGTTGTAATGCTAGAAAACTTTGCTCAGCCATTTTGAAATTGACTTTGCTTGAGACTTGTGCACAAATAAATGATTTGGACCTTCTAAACAGACTCCTGGTATCATTGGTTTGTCTGCGCTTTGCTGCTACAATACCACAAGACCATAACTAGAGGTCAACCAGTGCCATTTTGATATAGACAACTGCTGGGGCAGGAACAAGTGGAGATTGTTCCTGCCACTGCCCCTCTGGTGCCCTAGGAGCGAGTTGGAAGTCAGAGAGGCAGACTGGTGGGCTGACCCTCACTTATTGAATAGACACGGCTTTGGGAAAGGGAGGTTTCCTAACCTTCTAGCCCCACCTCAAGGCCAGGGCTGGAGCTGGGCTTCAGGCTGAACTGGGTATTTTAGGTCCACTGGGCCACCAAGGAGTGGAGATCCCTCTGGAGGAGAGTGTCTAGGAAGGCCTCTAATTTGGACCAGGGGACTCTTTGATGGTGATGCCAAGTAGCAGGTGTGTGTGTGTGTGTGTGTGTGTGAGAGTACAGCAGAGTGACAGGGATACATGTGTGTGAGTGTGTCTCTGCTATGTGTGAGTACAACACAGTGGCAGAGGTAAATGAGTTTGCATCTAGTGAGTGTGACTGCAATAGATTAGTAGGCATATGTGTGTGTGAATGCAAGTACATGCATGTGGAGCAGAGTGGCAGGGGTGTGTGTGTGTGCAGCATCTCCTTTTCCTTTCTCTGACCCCCTCCAGTGTCCAGCATTTCTTCTTCACTCTCCTCTCCTGCAGTGTACAGTATTACGCCCTCCCAACCCCCATCATGCCCCCTTCCCCCCCACCCTTTCCCTTGACACTGGAACCCTACTGTTGCAGCCATGCAGCTGAAAATGCTCTCATTCTCATACTCACCCACAGAAGGAAGCACACAGACAGGCTGGAATGCAAACAGGATCTTTTAATGTGCACACAGGTCCAGACAGAGAGTCGGTACCCTCCACAAAAATCTGAGCCCCGAAGGACGTCCTACATTGTCTTATATACAGTACATTTTTAAACTCATTCCCCTCATGGCTTGGGGGAAGGGTTACCCACAGCTAAACCTCATGGCTGCCTCACTCCCCCCTTTTTAAGTGAGACCTCAACCTCTAGGGGCGGTAGAGGGCAGTATTACTGGAGGCAAGCCGCAGAGGGGTGTATTGGGTCAGGGCCATGACAGTGGTAGCCGCCTTGCGTTCTACCAGGGTATCAAGGGTGGTGGTAATGAAGCGGTAAAGAATGGGGATACAACATGGCAGAATGGCACATAGCAGTAAAATAAAAAGAACCCCTACTACTAGGATTTTTAGTCCCCCTAGCCAACTGAACCACTTCATAAACCACCCAGGACCCATGGATGGGTCAGTAATATGATTAACTAGATCACGTAGGTCTTGGATAGAGTGTTCAATGGAAACACTTGCGTCAGTGAGTTTAAAACAACACATACCCTATACCCTCTGTAGCAACTCCTGCACAAAAGTTTTGTTCCGTGTGCAAAAGTTGCTGTACTGTCTGTAAAAGGTTGTAGGGCCTGCAGAGGCCTCTTTCCTTTGGGACAAAGGAGGGCCATGTGCAAAAGGTCTGCAGAGGCCTCTTTCCTTTGGGGCAAAGGCTCTTTCCCTGGGATCCACCCTTATTAACATATTAATGGCTTTTATTCTTGCTAGTGTTGAGTCATTCTGGCTACACCCTGCCATCCCTTTGTTTCATTAATCACTGGCACTGTAGTCTTCAGGGCTCATGAGCACTTTGTATCACCAGCTTTGTTTGGCCTGTTTAACTTGTCCAGGCTTGCCCAGCTTGCTCAGGCCTGGCATGTCTTTTCTTAACTGGGTCCATTTTCTGTGCACTTTCAGGCCTGACCTGTTTCTTAGCTGGGTCCATTCTCTGTGCACTTCTGTTCAGAGTATGGTTCCCCCTGGCTTTACTCTTGTTGTGCTGGGCTCTGGGTACTCATTTTCTTAGCCCACATGTTTTTTTCCGTGCCATCATAATGTATTACAGCCTCAGGCAAGGATGCAGCCATACTAGACATACCTATCAGTCAATTTCCCTTCATTCCCCAATTTTTATTTTTATTTTCTTGTGAATGGGGCAAAGGTAATTCCACTAAGGGCAATGGACAACAACCATTTGAGACAGATAGGGGGCATCAGAAAAGCAGCTTCTGGTACTGTTCCCTAGAGACAACATACATTATAACATCATTTTCTTGCAGCAACTCAATAATATTGAAAACACATAACATGAAAGTGTATCAAAAGCAGCAGTGCTTAATAATGTGATAAAGAAAGCTCTGAGAATAGTACAGCAAAACTTGAGCTGGTGTGGGTATTGCAATTGCTGAAGCCGAAATGGCTTGTAGATTTCAGTTACTTTCTAAGAAAACAATATTAAAAGGATAACAATACAATCATTCACAAAAGCCCCCCAAAAAACCCAGTCAGTCCAATAGTCCTCCTCCCATTCTCAGACAATGTGGTCCTGCCTCTCAGCAGTTCCCCAGGACCTCACAGTGTGCTTCACCTTTCTCTGAAGTTTAAGTTCTGTTTCTCTCAAAATTTGAACCTCTCATTCTCATAGGCAGATATCTTGGCCCTTTTTCAGTGTGACACACTGATCCAGATAGGGACTCCTTCACACATTTCAGCGGTGGGTAGTTCTGAGTTCTTGGGATGGTCTGTTCCATCTGGACTCTGGCCAATTTCCTCTGCTGGACTCTCTGGTTTGCAATTGGTGACATGGCTCCAGGCCTTATTCAGAAAAGCAGCCCCAATATTGAATGAAAAAAAACTAAATATGCTGGATTAGATTTCACAATGATATAAACTTAATTTCATCCATGTTTACTTAAGATCATAACTATCTCATATGGTGTCAACTATGTCTCTCAGTTTGATAAACTCTTTGTCTCTCTGTCTCTTTACCACTGGAGATTCCTTTGCAGGTAAGAAATATTCCATTATGCCCTTGACTGATCCTTACATGTTTATAGGTCAGACAAGTTGCACACACATATTCTGCAATTTCTGGCAAGGTTTTTAGAATTATACCAATTTTTGTGAGAATTTGTCATCAAATCATTCCTCTTTTGCCCATGCGTGCCTGGCCAAGACATACAGGGGCAAAATGAGGCAAAAAGCATCTGGAAGTACCACATGGCCAGTGTGGGTTTTCCAAAGCTCATCAGGGTGGAAGGTGCACCCAGCCTGTCTCCAGATGTCTATTTCTAATTGTTGAGTATGTGTTGGGGCTTAGATGAATTCCTAAATTGAAGATTCTGGAGACAGCATAGTTGAATAAAGTGCTCATCTCTTCTCCTTTTTTTGTTTTTTTTTGTTTACATATTCATTAGCCAGATACATCACTTCAAATTACCTTCATCAGTTTAATGTCCATCAAAGTCCTTCTTCTTAATATCCCACTTCATCCCTCACAACACTCCCCCATCACCTGCATCATTCCACCAATCACATACATAGGTCCCTTTCATGTTTTTATACCATACTAATGTATCCTTATTTGGCAAGGCTGCTAAGAATATCAAACAATTGTTTAAAAACTTAGTATTGTTTCTTTTCTCTCATTCTTTTTCTCAAACCTCTCCTGGATCATTGCTGACGAGCAAAATTTGGTTTTGTCCAATCAACTCAAGTTAAATAATTTTACAACTATTTCCATATTTTCTGGTGTAATTGGCACCTATGGTGTTACTGTCCTGTTCAGCAGTCATCAGCACTGAGCTGCTTTAAATCTTACAGTTCAGAAAACAGGCATTCAAATGATGAAACTGATACTTTTACATGAAAAGGTTGGGGGATATCTGGAATGCAAACACTTCTCCTTGTATATTTTTAATGCAGAATATTCTTTTTCACATTTAATTTAAAACCTAACAATACCTGAAACTGATCTGAAAACCCTCTGTGAGGTGCTTGCCACAGTATATAAAATCCCTTTTAACTTTTAATTTTGTGTATGCAGTCAAAACCAAATATATGTACCAGAGATAAAAATTCAAGCTGGATTACCCTTTTTATTCAGAGCTCTTAACCTCTACTTTGAAGGTCAAAGGAAAACAGAAACAGTTTCCTTAGTTTCATGCCTTGTTTGTTTGATCTAGCATCCAGGGGCACTTGGCAATGAACAGCCAGCAATGAAAGAAAAACAATATTTACTGTAGATTAAAACATTTAAACAAGACTATCTCCCTATCCCCTCCCCTTCCAACTCAAACCAATGACTATGATTAATCAATGATTCCCTAATCTGGATTGCTCACTCCAAATTATAATCTCGTTCATCCTTAGCCTATAGAGCCCAAAACACATGCTAATTTACTGTACATAGTTGTTAATATTTGTTACCCCAGTTATCTCTGTGTTATTCCCAGTTATCTGTAAACTTGACATATGTTATATGTTTTAAGTATAAAGTTGTTAAATTGTAAACCACGCTGATGATGAATAGCGCGGTATATAAAAGCTGTTAAATAAATAAATAAATATTAGTCTTTTAAGTATAGCAGCTAGCAGCCTATCTGATTGGAATAAGGAGGTTTTCTTGATAATAGGTAGTTCTGAAAAGTAACATGCTTTAACAACATCTTGGGAAAAACAGGGACCTTAAAAAATTAAAAAAGTCTTTATTTCTTCATAATCTTATAAGGATTTTTCTCTCTCTTTTTATAGGCTGTAACAAATGGTTTGCAGGCTAGCTCTTACACATGAGCTTTGCCTTACAGATATTCCCCACCCCATACATCTTTGCTAATAGTAATTTGACCAGCCTTTGTTTGATCCCACTCTTACACAATCAAGATGCTGGTCAGACATCTGAGGATGCTCAAAGGAGGCACCCCCCATGGTTCTAGAAGCTTAAACTCTACAATTAAAATTGATGACAAGAGGATTGTTTGGAGGCTAGGTGAGGCTAGGTGAATTGGGGTTTTTTTGTCCTCTTTAATGGGTTTCCAATTTGTTTGCTAGGAGAAAGACTCCTAGGTGATTTGTCCTTTTGTCCTCTCTAATGGGCCTCCATTCATTTGCTAGAAGAAGAAACTCCTCCCTGATCTTCCAGTATCTTTCTATAGCTATGCAAACAATTTCAATGGTTTCATTCCTAGTATCTTTCTGTAGTTATGCAAACCATCTCAGCAGTTCCAACCACCCCCCACTCACCGCTGAGAGGCATGACCAAAAAACCTGGTTCCCTGACCACTGATCATGCATGAAACATAGCAATGAAACTGGATATGCATTAAACAAAGCAATTGTCTTCCTTCACTGCTACACCAGTACAACAGTCTACATACAGTAAACCCTGCTCTCCTTTTATTTACAGGGAACAGTCCCTTTCCTCTTTATTTTCAGAGGTTAGAGGAGAAGCTATGAGGTTGGGGCCAGATTCAGTCCCCTTTTTCATTATCTATCCCCTTCTTGGATTTCTTTTTTAAACATTTTCTAAACTGTCCCTTTCCCTGCAATCAGTAGACCTGGTGTTTTTCACTGTTTGGGGACACAGGGGCGATTTGTTAATAACTTCACCTTTTACTGATAGAGTATCAAAATATATGTATGAAATATAAAGACCTAATGTCTGGACAAAAACTTTCTTTCCCTAATCTTTCCCTAATGTCACAACTAAACACAGAGACACTCTAACATTTACAGAGACACTTCTAACAGTTTCTACATAACAGCACATTAACTATATGGACCAGCCATGAATCTATATAGGGAAACTGGTCCGGATGCTCCTTCACTACAATTTAGCCTCCGGACCCCATGCTCTAATCACAATTTACAAATCACAATTTACAGTGTAAATCTTCTAATCTCAATTCAAGGAATGCAATGTTCAGTGTAAATTTTCTAATCTCACTTCTGGGAATACAATATACAATATAATCCAGGTAACAGGCAGAGTTTGGTTGCGCAAAACACAAAGGACCACAAAGGGAAAAATAAAGAGGGAAAACAGAAAACAGAGACGTCTCAGCAGCGAATACTCATACACTCTCTTTCCTCAGTAGCAGCTGTTACAAATACACATTACACACACTCTCTCTAGCTGTAGCATAGGATTTAACTTTTACCATGAGGATAATAGTAATGAGAGAAATATAGCTAGCTATTTTTCTAATGTCCACTAGATGGAGCTCCAGGATCACTAGGCACAAAAGAAGCCCCCAACACCACAAGCACATGGCAGCACAAGCACATGGCAGCACAAGAGAAGCCCCCAACACTAGAAGCACATGGCAGCACAAGCACATGGCAGCACAAAAGAAGCCCCCAACACTAGAAGCACATGGCAACACAAAGGAAGCCCCCAGCACTAGAAGCACATGGCAACACAAAAGAAGCCCCCAACACTAGAAGCACATGGTAACACAAAAGAAGCCCCCAGCACTAGAAGCACATGGCAACACAAAAGAAGCCCCCAATTATGCTTCACTAGAGACAGCGTGTGTAGGCTCTAAATAAATTGCCCCGATCATCGGAGAATTGCGATCAGCGCAATTATTAATAAACAGCTTGAAAGGCACACTTAAGGGGGTCAAGTGCTAATGTTTTTGGTCATTTTAAGAAGTTTTGGCAGCGCTTTAAAGTGCTTTAAGGTAACCGAGGTTACTGCGACCATTTTTGGCGCTCGCAAGCGCCCCCTCCCCCTCCCCTTTTTCCCCACAGACTGGACGAGCAATGGTTTCAGGGACTCTGGGGCCCTTACTCTGACTGCTCGTTGCAGGTGATCAGGCTGCTACAGGTTCACAGAATTTACCAGATTTACCAGAATTTCCAGATACAGAAATACAGAACTACCCAAACAGTAAAACAGTAAGGCAGTAGTACTCACCAGACCTCTGATCAGAGAGAGTTTGGATGCCAGTCTATCCAGCTGGTTTTCAATCGGGGGGTCAGCCGCAGGGACCGACTGACCAGACAAGTCAAGGTGTCCTTCTGGAGCACAAAGGGGCCCGGGGCGCCAAGGACCATTAATCACCTGGAGGGGCCGGTCCCTGACCGGTGGAGGCCCGATGCTGCAAGAGCAGAAGTCTTCCCACCGTGGGTGTGATGAGAGAGGCTTTTTGTTTAATTTAGAAGGGTCCCATCTGGGGTGCCTAATGTTGCAGCCATGCAGCTGAAAATGCTCTCATTCTCATACTCACCCACAGAAGGAAGCACACAGACAGGCTGGAATGCAAACAGGATCTTTTAATGTGCACACAGGTTCAGACAGAGAGCCGGTACCCTCCACAAAAATCTGAGCCCCGAAGGACGTCCTACATTGTCTTATATACAGTACATTTTTAAACTCATTCTACAATCTCATTTGTCTCAGGTATTTCCTGTCCACCAATCAGCAGCCCCTGGGGAAGGTGCCTGGGTGACCTGTCCAAACCGGTATGCTCTGGTCTGCTGATTTCTGGGCAAGGGGGTATTGTGCTCAGGCCTGGAGGGGGGGGGGGGGGAGGGAAGGGTGCCTACTGAAACCTTTATGTCTTCTCTTAGCAATCACTATGTAAAACCTCATGGCTTGGGGGAAGGGTTACCCACAGCTAAACCTCATGGCTGCCTCACTACTACTTCTGAGCCATGCTGCAGCTAAAGTATATTCAGTGGGGCAGCAGACCTTAGAGCACTCAGTTGCACTCAAGACCTTCTCCCTCCCCTCCAGCTGACGCAAACCTCCTGTCAGAGGGGGGGCAGGACAGAGCAGGCCTACAGCACATGTGCATGCTCTAAGACAGGGGTGCCAAACTCCAGTCCTGGAGGGCCGCAAACCAGTCAGGTTTTCAGGGTATCCCTAATGAATATGCATGAGATATATTTGCATGCACTGCCTCTATTGTACTCAGATATATCTCAGGCATATTCATTAGGGGCATCCTGAAAACCAGACTGGTTTGTGGCCCTCCAGGACTGGAGTTTGGCACCCCTGCTCTAAGACCTGCCACCCTACCAAATGTAATTAAGGTGCAGCGTGGCTTGGGAGGGAGGTAGAGTTCCAGCAGCAGGGCTAAGGGAAGCATATTAGAGGCCTCATCCTGAATACCTTGGCGGTGGAGGGGGGAAGGAGGAAGTCAGGAAAGGGAAGGGAAGGGCAGCCAGGTTGGAGACCTGTTCCTCATGCTGGCAGGACCGGGACTTCCACCAGCTCTTATCCTCCTGTTTTTGGGGGGAGGAGGGCACAGGCATCTCTTTGTGTATGCTTGTGCCTGCACAAACAGATGCGTTTGGACAAAGTGAAATTAATAAAGCCTGCCTGACCCTTGACAATAGGCACATTTCTCTGTAGCATAGTGCCTGACAAGAGTTAATGGCAATAGCCTGTGCTAATGGAGTAGTGCATTTGAATAATCTAGTCCTTGGCTTCAAAGAGATGATGTACTGAAATATTTATCATAATTTATAGCATGTATGCACAATTAGTCCACAAGCTATCACAAAGAGTCAGTGGTATATAAAGACCTCCATGGTCCTTCCAGTCTGCCTTGCATTGTTGCTCTGGCAGAACATGCAGTGCAGTGCAGGCTACTTTCCCATGCCTTTTATTTTATTTATTTAACCAGTTTTCTATACCACCCTATCCTTCAATCAATGCAGTTTACATTGTGTTATCACTACAAACAGGTACTGGATACATTCCCTTGTCCCCAAAGGGCTCACAATTTATGTGTACCTGAGGCAACGTAGGGTTAAGTGGCTTGCCCAAGGCCACAAGGAGTGCCTATAGGACTAGAAACCCAGGTCCCTCCGGCCTGAGAGTGCAGTCCCCAGGTGGGACTTGAACCCCCAGCCATCTGGCCCGAGGTACTGTGTCCTAACCACTAGGTTAATCCTCCCTCCTTTGGTCTTTTTTTGAGTGGGGAGAGGAGTGTTGTACCTGCCATGCAGTACAGGTTACTTTCTCCTTGCCTTTGGTTTTCAAGAATACCCAAACATATTGTACTAGATAAAATCCCAAGGCCACCGTGAGATCAGCAAGGCTGTCATTCTCTTTGCAACCAGTGAAGAGCGTCCTGCTCTACATTTATGGAGCCAATCCACAGGTAGAACTATCCCAGCTGCACCATGTTACATATTTAGGGCTCCCATCCTCCTCTCATATGCCTTCTTTATATCTTTAGTGAGACATGCCCTCCAAAATTGAACACATACTTCAAGTGAGACTTTACCAGTTCCTCCAAAGAAGCATTATCACCTCTTTCTTCTTGTTGGTTATACCCTTCTCTGTGTAGCCTAGCATCATTCTGACTTTGGCCATCACTCTGTCACATTGCCTCTCTCCTCATCCATGCACATCAGTCACACCCCTTCTATCTAATAGAGCTCCCTTGGCTTTCTGTACCCCAAATGCATCACTCTGCACATCTGCACATTAACAGTTAACTGCCAAGCATTCAACCAATCTTTTACTTTTTGTAGATTACATCTCATATTATTTACTCCCAAATAGATAATTCTGGGAAGGCACTTGGAGACGAGCTAAATATGGAGGGTGGCAAGCCAAAGTGATAGATACACCTACCTCTTCAGCATAGCCCTATGCCTTTAAATAGACAACACAATGCATTAAAAGTTCCAAGAGTCTTCTACACCAGGGGTGTCAAACTCCAGTCCTGGAAGGCCACAAACCAGTCTGGTTTTCAGGATGCCCCTAATGAATATTCATTAGGTATATCTGCATACAGTGGGGGCAGTGCATGTAAATATATCTCATGCATATTCATTAGGGATACCCTGAAAATCTGACTGGTTTGCAGCCTTCCAGGACTGGAGTTTGACACCCCTGTTCTACACAATAAAGAAACCCCTGATCAGTTTCAGCCACCCAGTAAAATTACCATTATAAAAGTATTTGATAGTGTTATTCAACCAATTCTTCTATATTTCATAGAAGTGAAATTTAGAGTCTATAAAGCAGGGAACTCCTTCTCCAGTCCTGGAGGGCTGCAAGCCAGTCAGATTTTCAGGATGTCCCTAATATAGTTGCATTATATTCAAATTTTAGGTACATCCTGAAAACCTGACTGGTTTGCATCCCTCCAGGACTGGAGTTGGAGATCCCTCCTATAAAGGATGAAACAAAATCTCAATATAGCCCTAATAAGGCACATTTTAGAAAGGCCATTTATGTTTCAGTGATGTTCAAATTAAAACATCTGCAATTGTACATCAACATGTGTGTTAAATGAAATTAGGAAGACCTGACACATGAGAATAGGCATCCATGCGCTATGGGAGGAGTCATTTTACAAACATAGACATGGAAAAAAATCATAGAGGAAACCCTGGGAACTGACGTGTGTCGTAACACTGCACATGCCTTGTTGCATTATACAAATGATCAGTAGTAGTAGTATTTCAGAATGCACATGTACAAATGTCAGCATGCACACGTGTATCCTGATCATTTTGCAAACCTCATCTGAATCATTTATAATTGATGAAGAGCATCTACAGATATAACATGAGGTGGGGGAATTAAACACTGAGGATTAAGAGGGATGCCTCAATGAGTTCCACAGGCAATGAGTACCATAGGTAGGGGCCTTGATACCTAAAAGCCATCGATCTGTAGGTGGCTAAATGTAAAACATTCTTTGTCAGAATAACCAAATAATTACCAAATGAGGATCAAAGAGCATGTTTTGGGCAACAGGGGGATATGATGTGAATGTAGATGTGGATAGACCAGAACAGAAGACACAATAAGCGAGCAAGAGAATCTTATATTTGATGCAAAAGAGAAAGGGAAGCCAATTTGGTTCATGTAGAAGAGGTAGCACACCTAAGACTAAATTATAGAAAATATTTTTTCACTCAATGCATAAACCTCTCAAATTTGTTGCTAGAGGATGTAGTAAAAGCTGTTAGTAGAAATGGGTTTAAATAAGGTTTGGACAAGTTCCTGGGGAAAAAGTCCATAAACCATTACTAAAGCGGACTGGGGCAAATCCACTGCTTATCTCTTGGACAAGCAGCATGGAATCAGTCTATCTTTTGGGAATCTGACAGGTACTTGTGACCTGGATTGGATACTGTTAGAAAGAGCATACGGGGCTTTAGTCTGACCCAGTATGGCCAATCTTATATTCTTATGTACAAGAGTAATAAGAAACAAGTGCTCTTAGACAAACCAGGGGAACGTTTAGAGGATTTGTCACATGCAAAGCATGCTGTATAGAGTACGCCAATCAGCACATTCATGAACATCTAGCTAAATGAATGTAACATTCACGGAGATGACCCAGTCTGATAATTTTCAATAGTTTATTAAAATAGATAAAACAAGAACTTACTTCAGTAGTTGAATGGAAAGGTGGCACTCTTCCTAGTTAAAATGAGTCTGTCTGTGGTTACTGCTTTAGTTCACAGTCACCGTCAGGAGAGGCTTATAGATTGAGCTGAATGATGCCTGTTGCTAAATTCATGAAAAGCGGATGGTTTTTGCAGGGATGGAGAGGGGCAGGAGCCTGCTTATGTCCCAAGATGGAGAATTCTGACCAAGGAGAAGGGGAAGGAAGAATACCCACAAAGCTAGGGGATCTGCCACTAACCATTACATGTCCCCTAGCATTTCTACTTTTTCAAGGAACAAACAACTGATCTATATTTACCCATTCTACTCCAGTCATTATTTATAGACTTCTATCATATCTTCCTTCAGCCGTCTCTTTTCCAAGTTGAAGAGTCGTAATCTTTTAAGCCTTTCCTCATAGGGATATCCTTCTATTCCCTTTACCAAGGAGTTTGTACAGGGAGGTTTAGATGGGGATGGAGCGAGTGCAGGGCATGGACAGTCCGTGATCTTGAGCATACAAGATCGATTCAGAGGTTGGCCTGGTGTGTCTGGGGTCAGTAAACTGGACAGGGGACTTATTTAACCTCGGAGGTGGTATAAGTCCCCCTGGACGTCAGAGGGCGGCAGGCCCGGGCAGCATCGGAAAGGTGAGGTGGTACAGGTGTGGTAGGCTCAGGTCTATGATCCATGCTGATTGAACTAAACAGGCAGGCCCGAGTAGCTTGACCTGTAAATGAAGCTTATGGTTAGGTCCAGAAGAATGGAAACCCCCCCAATATTGCCTCCATAGAATTGAAGCTTAACTCAGCTTAACTGAACATAGCTAAGCAGAAACGAAACTTAGAAAAGACAGTAAACAGCTTTAATTAATACTGATAAGACTGTGTGAAGCTTCTATGGAATTAATTAACTCTGTTGAGAGAAAGGTTACAGTGCCCTGCTTTCCCACATATTCCAGCTGGTTAGCGACCTTGGAGGAGAAAAGTATCAAAGTTGAAGAACTGACCATTGTAATTGGGACTGTAAGGGGGGGGAAACAGGTGCTGAGCCCAGTCAAGGGCCCTCATTGGATAGCTAGGTAACGGTACCGGGACCAATAGATGGTGAAAGAAGGGTTACCGGGACCAATGAAAAGTTTGCCTATGTCCAGAATGGGAAAGAAAGGTATAAAAGTTAGTGTTTTGCTAGAAACCATTGCTCAGCCATTTTGAATGTGATTCTGCTTGAGTCTTGTGCACAAATAAATGATTTGGACCTTCTGAACAGACTCCTGGTATTATTGGATTGTTTGCGCTCTGCTGCTACATATTCTTGGTGCGTTGGCCGGGAAGGTGTGGTTAGTAGAGGGTATACAGGACAATATACCACGACTTTCCGCCTCTACAGGTTTGGTCCTGCCGGGATCGTGCCCTCCCGACGTGGACTCGGCTCCCAGGCGCCACTGGTCCAGTTGCATCGGAGGGAGTTGGGCCAGGCCTCGGCAGGTGCCGGACCCGGACGGAGCCAACACCTCGAACCTGTGAGGGGAGTCCGAGGTCCAACTCATGCGCTTGCTCGGGAGCGGGGACCGGATCCGGTGAGTATAGTTTTTGATATGTCTAGACAGATGAGTCAGAGCAGAACTGCTGTTTGAATCTTGTAACTTGTAACTTGGTATTTGGTAAGAGAGCTTGATCACCTCTCAAGACGGTCCGATTAACCCTGCATAGTGTATTCGCGGGGTGAAACTATCGTCTTTTTGATTTTGACTTTGATTTTGAAATTTGATATAGCCTAGTCAGAAGAGACAGGATTGGGCTGTTTTTGGGATACGTTGCTAGCATGATTGTGTGAATGAAGTGTGAGTGAGAGGTCTGGCAGCACGGACCAAGCGAAGGCGGACTCCTGAGTAACGCAGTTCCTGACCGGGCGACCGCGTTCAGGTCGTAAAAAGGAGGAAGCGACCGTCGTCTTGTCTTGTTATTTGTTTCCCTTAAATGTTTCTAGGGCCGTGAGGACCCCTCACCCACGGTCCGCCCTCCTTTTCCCTTCTGTTTGTTGTTGCGCGCACACATCGATATGGGAGGGGCGGGGTCTACCAGGCACACTCCGTTAGAATGTATGATTAAGTATTTTAATAAAGGATATTCAGGAGATTATGGAGTCAAAATGACTGCGACACGATTGCAAGTTTTGTGTACTAGGGAGTGGCCTGCATTAGATCCTATGTGGCCCCGAGAGGGAATCTTTACCATAGGAATTATTCAGTCAGTTCACCAGAAGGTGCGAGTAGCGCACCCCGACCAGTATCCTTATATAGATTCCTGGTTAAGTATTTGTGAGAGCCCGACCCCTTGGGCACAGCGCTGTTATGAAGAACAGTGCAGAATAATGTTAGCATTAACAGAACAGACCCAGAAGACAGGGACAGTTGAGAAACCTAGTCAGAAATCTGTTCTTGTAGATCCTGAGTCCCCGGGAGTTGTAACTAGACAGCTCCGGGCCCAGTGCCCAGTGAAAGTACCTCCGCGTCCTGCGGCAGCACCGCGGAGACAGCGAGACCCAGCCCCGGACCCACCACCAGAAGGGCAGATAGATGATCCCCCTCTTGATGAGGATATTGATTCGCCTGAGACTGAGGAGAAGGCTGAGTCAGAGCCAGAAGAAGAGGAAGTGTCCTCTCAGGGCGAGACTGATAGCGTAAAATCAACTGTCAGTGCAAGGTCATCTGTAACAAGTGAAGCGTCCCAGACTAAGCGCACTGTGAGACAGAAAGCCCCTGTCAAGAAAGTCTCTATTAAGCTACAGAAAGCTCCTGTCAAGAAAATGATGCCACTACGGTAGGTCCCGGGAATGCCCGTAAGAAATGAGGAGGACCAGATAGTGGCAGGACCCCTAAGTCTAGTATATGTGCCTTTCTCCACTACTGATTTGCTGAACTGGAAATTGCATTATGCTTCCTACACTGACAAGCCCCAAGAGTTAACAGAATTAATGCATACTATTATGGAGACCCACCAACCCACTTGGTCAGATTGCCGTCAGCTCCTGTCTACTTTATTTACTACTGAGGAGCGGACACGAATTAAGCGAGCAGCTATTGATTGGCTAGCAGACAATCCCCTGGCAGAGGGAGGGGAAGGAGCAGGAATAGACAATCGCGAAGCAGCTAAAAGAGAATTCCCTAATGAAGACCCCCAATGGGATCCGAATACCGATAGAGGATCCAGAGCTTTATCACGGTTTCGCCAAGGCCTTATGCAAGGTCTGCGAAAGGGGGGTCAGAAAGCCATGAATCTCTCTAAAGTGACCGAAGTCATTCAGGGCAGAGATGAAAGCCCAGCAGTATTCTATGAAAGATTATCTGAAGCATACAGGATGTATACTCCCTATGACCCAGATGCACCAGGAAGCCTATGCATGGTGAATGCTGCTTTTGTAAACCAGTCACAACCAGACATTAGACGTAAACTACAGAAATTAGAAGGGTTTGCGGGCATGAATGCAACTCAGTTACTGGAAGTCGCTCATAAAGTGTTTGTGAATCGTGATAATGAAAGACAGAAAGAAAGTGATCGAAGGATGAAGAAGAAAGCTGATTTTTTGGCTGCGTCCATAGTTGAACAGAAAAGGGGAGGTGTCCCTAGTCGAAGGAGCAGAGGAAGAGGGCGGGGCCGAGGAGATAGCCAGTCCCCACTAGGCGCGAACCAATGCGCTTACTGCAAGGAAGAAGGACATTGGAGAAATGCATGCCCGCGACTCGAAGACGCTTCTCAGGATGAAGGGGAGAACGCCCCTTGGAGAGAAAGAGAGAGAGAGGCCGACCCCAGAACCGCAGAGGAACCAATCGAGAACATTTTCAACGAGAACGAGTGGAGGCCATACAGGGAGTCGCAGCCGCAACGGCCTATGATTTAGATGAAGCAGATTAGGACAGACCGGGCTCCGAATTCGCTTTAGGACTCCAGGAGCCTATGGTCAGTATACAAATAGGAGACCAATTCATGGACTTTATGGTTGATACTGGAGCAGAACATTCTGTAGTAGATAAGCAAATAGCCCCTTTTTCTACAAGAGCAGTCACCATTGTGGGAGCAACTGGTACCAAAGCCACTAAGCCTTTTCTTCAAAACCGCATATGTAATTTAGGAGGACAGCAAATAACGCACCAATTCCTTTCCATGCCCGAGTGCCCAGTGCCACTACTGGGACGAGATATGCTAGCCAAACTGCAGGCCCAAATATCCTTTACTGAGAAAGGAGAAATGCAAATGACAGTAAATTCAAAACCTGCGGGACTGATGGTGCTTACTGTTCCCCGAGAAGAAGAGTGGAGATATTATGGTACAGAGCCAATCCTTGACACCAATGTCGAACATACTCTAAAAAGTATTGTAGCCCCTCCTGGAGTATGGGCAGAGGGCAACCCACCAGGCCTAGCCAAACATATAGCTCCAATAATTGTGAACCTCAAGCCTAGTGCAGAACCAGTACATGCCAAACAATACCCACTCCCAAGAGCAGCAATTGAAGGCATCCACCGCCACTTGTTGAGACTACTGGAGTATGGCCTACTTAAAGTATGTCAGTCACCATGGAACACTCCTCTCTTGCCAGTGAAGAAGCCTGGGACAGGTGACTACCGCCCAGTGCAAGACCTAAGGAGAGTGAATGAAGCAGTTGAAACCATACATCCAGTTGTGCCAAATCCTTATACACTCTTAGGACTGATTCCTGCTGAAGCTACCCACTTTACTGTTTTGGATTTGAAGGATGCTTTCTTTTGCATAAGATTAGCCCCAATTAGCCAATTGCTGTTTGCCTTTGAATGGCAGGACCCTGTCTCAGGAAGACGGGGCCAACTTACTTGGACACGATTGCCTCAAGGATTCAAGAACTCACCCACCATTTTTAGTGCTGCACTAAACCAAGATCTTTCAAGCTACCCTGTGGCCCCTGGAAAAAGAGTACTTCTCCAATATGTGGATGATCTACTGGTAGCTGCCACATCGGAAAGTGAATGTATACAAGCCACTAATGACCTCTTGCAACTATTGGATGAAGCTGGATACAAAGTTTCCAGAGCAAAAGCACAGCTATGCCAAAAAGAAGTAAAATATTTGGGCTTCCGACTGACCAAAGGAAGCCGACAATTAGGACGAGAGAGGAAAGAAGCCGTATGCAGTATCCCAACCCCAACTACCAGAAAGCAAGTCAGAGTCTTTCTGGGAGCAGCAGGGTACTGCCGAATATGGATACCTAACTTTGCTCAGATTGCTAAACCACTATATGAAGCCACCAAAGGAGAAGAGAAGTCGCCACTAGAGTGGGGACCTGAGCAAGACGCAGCTTTTAAAACCCTGAAGGAAGAATTGATGTTGTCACCAGCACTTGGATTACCAGATGTCCACAAGCCTTTCCATCTATTTGTACATGAAATGCAAGGGAACGCTCTAGGCATGTTGACTCAGAAATTAGGACATTGGGAACGACCCATAGCATACCTATCGAAACAATTGGACACTGTAGCCAAAGGATGGCCACCATGTTTGAGAGCTGTTGCAGCTACAGCGGTATTAGTGAGTGAAGCAGACAAACTCACCTTAGGACAGAATCTATGCGTCACAGTACCACATGCAGTACTTGCCCTCATGGAACAAAAAGCAAATCATTGGCTCACCAATTCTCGAATGCTGAAATACCAGAGCATGCTATGTGAAAATCCGCAAATACAATTGGAAGTGAGCCATGCCTTGAACCCAGCCACATTGATACCAATCAGCAGAGACCCTCCAGAGCATGACTGTATAGAAGTCATGGATACTGTATTTTCAAGTCGACCTGATCTGACTGATGTGCCCCTAGAGAATCCTGATCAGACCTATTTCGTGGATGGAAGCAGCCTCATCATTAATGGACGACGCTGTGCTGGGTACGCAGTGGTCACCCGAGAGAAAGTCGTTGAATCATCAGCTCTTGCATCAAGCACATCAGCCCAGAAAGCAGAATTGATAGCACTCACCAGAGCACTAGTATTGGGTGCAGGACTTCAGTTGAACGTATACACGGACTCAAAATATGCCTTCACCACTCTGCATGCACATGGAGCTCTCTACAAAGAACGAGGGCTCATCACCTCGGGAGGCAAATCAATCAAATACGGCCCAGAAATATTGATGCTACTAGATGCAGTATGGGCCCCTACACGTGTTGCTGTCATGCACTGTCGAGGACACCAAGCAGGAAAAGGAGAAGTTGCCCAAGGAAACAGATTTGCTGATGCCTCAGCACGCAAAGCAGCCATGACAGGCCAAATTTCATCGCAAGCCATACCAGTACAAGCAGTATTATTTCCTGTACCCCTTAATTTATGGACACCACGATATACCACCAAAGAATTGGACTACTACTGTAATAAAGAAAAGGGAGTACTGAAAGATGGGTGGATTGAGCTGCCACCACCAGAGGGCAGTCAACCCCCAGGACGGATAGTGATCCCTGAATCATTGGGACCAGCCTTCGTCAAGGCCTTTCATCAAGCCACACATTATGGGAAAAGTGCTATGGAAAAAGCACTCAAACCACACTTTTGTATTGCTCTGTTGGGAGCCTTTGTCAGCCTCAGTAGCCCGCCAGTGTCTAATTTGTGCCAAGAATAATGCCAAACAGGGTCCCACGCCACCACCCCGAGTTCAGTCAGGAGGTGTTACCCCCATGCACCACCTGCAAGTAGATTTTACCGAAATGCCAAAAGCCAGCGGATACCGTTACTTGTTAGTTCTGGTTTGTACCTTCTCTGGGTGGGTGGAGGCCTTCCCCACCAGGACTGAAAAAGCCCGAGAGGTTACCAAGGTTTTGTTAAGAGAAATTATCCCCAGATTTGGAATCCCAGCAGTAATAGGGTCAGACAATGGACCCTCATTTGTATCTCAAATTACCCAGCAGTTAGCAAATGCCTTACAGATACAATGGAAGTTACACACTGCATACAGACCCCAAAGTTCAGGGAAAGTTGAGCGAATGAATAGAACTTTGAAATCCCAGATGTCCAAGCTATGTCAGGAGACACACCTAAAGTGGCCCCAGGTTCTCCCAATAGCTTTACTCAGAATACGCTCAGCTCCTGTGAAATCATCAGGATTTTCCCCTTTTGAAGTTATGTATGGCAAACCCCCACCGATAGTGCAGGGTGTAAAAGGTAGTTTGCCACAGATTAGTTCAGAAATAACCAGACAAGAACTTCTAGCTCTTAGTTCTGTTCTGCAGACTCTCCATGCATGGATACAGGACCAGTTGCCTATCAACTTGACAGAACCCCTGCATCCCTACAAGCCTGGTACCTCGGTGTGGATCAAAGATTGGAAGAAGACACCGCTGGAACCGCATTGGAAGGGACCATACACCGTCATCCTGTCTACACCAACTGCAGTAAAGGTAGCAGAAATCGATTCCTGGATTCATCATAGCAGAGTCAAGCCAGCAGCAGTCCCAGATCCAGACCAGTGGACAGCAGAGCCGCATCTTGACATCCCTTTGCGTCTTACCCTGCGGCGGCAACCAACAACCTAGAACTCCTTTGGGACACACATGAACTACGGTGTTCCACTAGTCACAGTCTTTCGAAGAGGATTACTGCGTCCATTACAGTAAAAACTTGTTCTTCTGTGATTTCAAGCATAGTTTTGCATTTACAAACTCTATGCAAGCCAGCTACGATTGGTAAGTTGGCTACAACGGACAACATGAGGATCTTCAATCAACATTGATACCCGTTGAATTGCTTCATTAGCAAACGGGTCAGCTTTGTGTCAAGAATCAGCGGACGTCGAGGTCAAGATTTTCCAGCAGAGATTCAGAAGGACTACAATCAACATGCATCTTTGTTTCTATTTTATTCTGGTTGCCTACATGGGGAACTTTGAACTTATCTTTGCTTTACCCCCATGCACTGCCTGCATTACTTCTACTCGGACTGGGATGAAAGTGACTCAGACTTTGCTTTATCATTCCTACTATACCTGTACTGGTACAGTAAGCCGGTGTATTTATAACACCACTGAACTGAACGTTTGTATCAAGGGTAATACTAAAGTTTGTTTTAACCCACATCAGAACCCATCTTATTATACTTTAGAAATACGATGGAATGATGCAGATGGAGATTTAGTCAATGCTACATCTCCACTTACTGATCCTACAAAAGGTGCTACTTTGTATTTTGATGCTTGTGATGCCATCAATAGAGATAGTCGTTCTAAATGTGCCAATTGGGAGAAAGCTTATTCTCATGATGACAAGTATATGTGTCCAGAAGGAACCACTGGATGGGGGGCATGCACAGGTAAACGAGTTTTAGCAAATGAATATAGTACAGCCCCAATCGAGGATTACTATTGCCCAAAGTGGGAATGTGTGTTCTATGCCACATGGAAAACTGGTATGGTAGAGAATACCAGAGACAATCGAATGGCTGCCTTAACTAAGCCATATGTAAAGAATTTAGAAAATTGTAAGAAAGGTGCCTGTAATCCATTAGAGTTACACGTAATCAATCCCAGTGCATGGAAACAAGGGTATAAGTTTGGCCTACATATCGCAGGCTCTGGATCAGATCCAGGGACCATTGTATATATTAGACTAAATACCCAAGCCCATCGATCATCCAGGTACCATATACATAATACTTTCTATGAAACCATGCATGTAAATAAGTTTGATATCCCTCACCCTTCTCAGAATTTGTTCTTAGAGTTGGCTGGAGCCATGGTCTCCAGTCTCCACATTTCAGATTGTTACTTTTGTGGTGGAACTAGAATGGGTGATCAGTGGCCTTGGGAGGCCCAAGAATTGAATTACTCAGTAGCCTATAGCCACACTGAATTGCATAAAACCACAAGTGAATGAGTATTGGCACACCCAATAGTTGGACGTCTGTGCTATGCTCGAACTGGACCTCAGTTCAATTTGCAGGTGGGACAGCTAGTCTGTCTCAGCCAGAAGTTTTATAATGACACCACAAAACAGACGTCCTGGTGGTCAGGAGTTAATGAATCTGAACCCACCAATCCATTAGCGAAATTTCCCGAGCTTGCCCCTCTATGGACTGACCTTGCCCAACCTTATGTCTGGCAAGCCCCACCTGGCCTATATTGGATTTGTGGAACCCGAGCATATGCTCGACTCCCTATTCATTGGGGAGGGGTGTGTGTCTTAGGGACTATCTGACCCTCTTTCTTTCTATTGCCCACAGAACATGGAGAACAATTAGGCTACCCAGTCTACTCAAAGAGGCAGAAGAAAGCAGCTTTACAGATAGGCAAATGGGAGAAATGGGATGGTGACGATTGGCCACCCGAGCGAATCATTGCCTATTATGGACCTGCCACTTGGGAGCAAGATGGCATGTGGGGGCAGGGCCGGCCCGTCCATTGAGCGAGAATGTTTTTTGCACAGGGCCCCGCGTTTCAGGGGGCCCCGCGCAAAAAACATTCTGATGTAAAAGTTAAATTTTAAAAAAAAAGCAAAAAAGCTGCCTGCTGCCGCTGCCGGGGCCGCCGCGGCAGAATCGAGTGTGCTGCGGGACCCCCCCTGCCCAGCAGAGCCTGCCCTCCCCTGTATCACCTCTCTTTCAGCTGCCTACAGTCACACGTGCCGGTTTCAGAGCGCGAGAGGAGAGTTTCTCCCTCGCTGCTCTGTTAAGCCCGCGGGGGCTGATGGGAAGTTCCTTCGCACTCTGAAAGCCGGCGCGTGTGACTGCAGGCAGCTGAAAGAGAGGTGATACAGGGGAGGGCAGGCTCTGCTGGGCAGGGGGGGCCCCGCGCCACACTCGATTCTGCCGGGGCGGCCCCGGCAGCGGCCGCTGACTGGTTTATTTTAAAAACATTTTTCCCTGGGCGGGGTTGGGCTGGGGGGGTGTAGGAGTGGTGATGGGCTATGGGGGGGCGGGGTGGGTAGGAGTGGTGATGGGCTATGGGGGGGCTGGGGGGTTAGGAGTGGTGATGGGCTATGGGGGGGCTGGGGGGGTTAGGAGTGGTGATGTGATGGGGGTTAGGAGTGGTGATGGGCTATGGGGGGGGGCTGGGGGGGTTAGGAGTGGTGATGTGATGGGGGGTTAGGAGTGGTGATGGGCTATGGGGGGGCTGGGGGGGTAAGGAGTGGTGATGGGCTGGGGGGGTTAAGAGTGGTGATGGGCTTGAGGTAGCTACGTCTGTATATGGGCTGATGGTATTAGGCCTGGAAGTGGGTTGATGGGGGGTTAGGACTGGTAATGGGCTATGGGGGGGCTTAAACTAAAAATTGGGTGATGGGGGATTAGGACTGGAAATGGGCTGGTGGGATTAGGACTGGGAGTGGGCTATGGGGGGCTAGGACTGGTAATGGGGTGGGGGGGTTGCTAGGACTGAAATGGGCTGGGGGGTTAAGACTGGAGGTGGGCTGATGGGGTTAGGACTGGTAATGGGCTGTGGGCTGTTGGGGGGGGGGGTACGGCCTGGTAATGGGCTATGGGGGGACTAGGACTGGAAATGGGCTGATGGGGGGGGTTAACACTGGAGGTGGGCTGATGGGGTTAGGACTGGTAATGGGCTATGGGGGGTTAGGACTGATAATGGGCTATGGGGGGCTAGGACAGGAAATGAGCTGATGGGGAGGGGTTAGGACTTGAGGTGGGGCTGATGGGGATAGGACTGGTAATGGGCTGTGGGCTGTTGGGGGGGTTAGAACTGGTAATGGGCTATGGGGGGTTAAGACTGGTAATGGGCTGTTGGCTGATGGGGGCTGTCTGGTAATGGGCTATGGGGGGGTTAGGACTGATAATGGGCTATGGGGGGGCTAGGACAGGAAATGGGCTGATGGGGAGGGGTTAGGACGTGAGGTGGGCTAATGGGGTTAGGACTGGCAATGGGCTGTGGGCTGATGGGGGGGTTAGGACTGGCAATGGGCTATGGGGGGCTGACTGGAAATGGGTTGATGGGGTTAGGACTGGAAGTTGGCTGATGGGGGGGTTAGGACTGGTAATGGGTTATAGGGGGGCTTAAACTGAAAATGGGGTGATGGGGGGTTAGGACTGGAAGTGGGTTGATGGGGGGGGCTATGACTGGTATTGGGTTGGGGGGTTGCTAGGACTGTAAATGGGCTGATGGGGGGCTAGGACTGGAAATGGGCTGATGCAGGTACTAGAAGGGAATGGATGCTGGGTGAGGCTGGAACTAGAAGGGAGCTGATGTTGGGGGAGGATTAGAATGGGATGGGGCTGGGAGAGTAAAATGGAGAGGGGAAAAATATTTTGTGTGGGAGGGATAAAAAATCTACAATTGGCCGGGTATTGGGAGAGTAAGTGGGGATTGAGGATGGAGGGGTAAAATTTGAGTGGATGAAATAGGAATGAGGAAAGAGCAAAAGGAGAAAGATTAGTATGTTAAAGCAGATGTAGAGAGAGAATGGAAAAAAACTAGAAGAGAGAAGAAAGGACAAATGGACAGCAGACGATGGAGAGTTAGCAGAAGACACGAAGAAACCAGAAGAAAGTGGCTGGAGCAATTGCAGCTGAAAAAAAATGCACAAAAGGTAGAAAATATCTCTTTATTTTGAATTTATTAATTGGAATATGTCAGCTCTGGGAAATGTGCATCATTAACGTCTGCGCTTTGTTTAGTACAAGAGCAAATTAATGTATAGTTTTATTTCTACAGTGTTGTACATTCCAAGTTTGGCTTTTGGGATTCACAGTTTAATTATTGTCTTCCTGTTTCTAAATTGTGATTCCTTGTTTGGTGATCTATGTTCTGCATGTGTAACTGAGCTGAGGTATTCTGTTTATGTAATTCCTATTTGACATTGCCACTTGTTCTCTTTCCCCAGTAGGTCATGTATTGTTGTTCTCTGAAATGTATTGGTTTAATATTTGCAGCGTTTCCTTTTGATAGGTAGGGTATGGTGCTTTGTGAGTCCTGGTAATGCTGTCAGGATACGGCGGGTTTTCTATGGGTTCTAAATGGGCAGTGTTTGTAGTAGTTCCTAATGTGTCTGGTGGTTGGCACTGGATTATAGTAATGTAGAAATCTTTTAGTCTTTCTTTATCCATACACTCATTAAGAGGCATGTTTACTAAAAGTTAGTGTATGGTAACATTATGCAAATATTTATGCAAATGAGGCACCTTATGGAAATGCGGCCCCACACCGAGTCTCCGCACATGGCCCCGCACCCCCCTTGGGCCGCCCCTGTGTGGGGGTATCGTACCCCAGCTTATATGTTGAATAGAATTATACGCTTGCAGGCAGTAGTTGAACTCATCACTAATGAAACTAGTCAAGCACTTACACTTCTAGCCAGACAAAGCACACAAATGCGCACAGCAATATATCAAAATCGCTTGGCACTAGATTACTTGTTAGCAGCTGAAGGAGGAGTATGTGGCAAACTGAATCTCACAAATTGTTGCTTGAAGATAGATGATAAGGGTCAGGTGGTTGAAGAGATTGCTGAAAACATGCGAAAGCAAGCTTATGTGCCAGTACAGACCTGGGCATGGTCTTAAGATACCCAATTGGTTTGCATCCATCTTCTCTGGTTTAGGAGGACTTACCACTTTCGCTATGCTGATATTGCTTTTTCTAGCTTTGTTTTTACTCTTACCATGTATAATCCCATGTTGTATGCGCTCTATTAATAGTGTTATTGAAAATACCATAGAACGTAAAACTGCTACTAAGATTTTAGCCTTATGGCACCCTACTCCTGGTACCATTGGTAAAAACCCAACTCCAGTGTAATTAAGTGATTTAGATCTCACACCTTATTAGCATTAGGGTGAGATTAATCAAAGGGGGGAATGTGGTAGGCTCAGGCCTATGATCCATGCTGATTGAACTAAACAGGCAGGCCCGAGTAGTTTGACCTGTAAATGAAGCTTATGGTTAGGTCCAGAGGAATGGAAACCCCCCCCCCCCCCCCCCAATATTGCCTCCATAGAATTGAAACTTAGCTTAACTGAACATAGCTAAGCAGAAATGAAACTTAGAAAAGACAGTAAACAGCTTTAATTAATACTGATAAGACTGTGTGAAGCTTCTATGGAATTAAATAACTCTGTTGAGAGAAAGGTTACAGTGCCCTGCTTTCCCACATATTCCAGCTGGTTAGCGACCTTGGAGGAGAAAAGTATCAAAGTTGAAGAACTGACCATTGTAATTGGGACTGTAAGGGGGGGAAACAGGTGCTGAGCCCAGTCAAGGGCCCTCATTGGATAGCTAGGTAACGGTACCGGGACCAATAGATGGTGAAAGAAGGGTTACCGGGACCAATGAAAAGTTTGCCTATGTCCAGAATGGGAAAGAAAGGTATAAAAGTTAGTGTTTTGCTAGAAACCATTGCTCAGCCATTTTGAATGTGATTCTGCTTGAGTCTTGTACACAAATAAATGATTTGGACCTTCTGAACAGACTCCTGGTATTATTGGATTGTTTGCGCTCTGCTGCTACACAGGGAATCCCCACAACCTGACCCTGGCCATGGAAAGCCAGATCAGGGGCCGGGCTGTGGGGAAAGAAGATTGTAGTCGGCGGCTGGGGATCACGGCTCCTAAATAGAGCCGCAGTTCCATGGCAATGGGATGCCATAGCTCTGCAGATCCATTCAGGTGCCTCACTGAGGTGGCCGGGCAGCTGGCTGTGTGTGCAGGCAGATTGGAATCGGGTCCTGGCCTGCATGTAAGGCCCTAGACCAGATTCTTATCCCGTGGGGCACGCTTAGCCCCCACAGAATCAGAATCGGGTCTACCAATTCTGATCGGACGCACAGGGGCCTGCACACACTCAATGGAATGTGCCTCAGTGTTTCTGCTCTTCTGATATACTACTGAGCTCTGTAATCTATAGAATAATTGGAGAGATGCAGTCCATGGAATTTCTTCATATGTACAATAGGGGGAAGAATATACTAAGTAGTCCAAAAGGATTGTACCACTAAATCATTTTTTTTTAAATTCCATGTTTACTTAGTATTTTACTTTGTTTAGAGAACATTTTTCATGCTGGCCATTCATTCTGCTGCCTGGCACTTCAACAGGATTTTTTTTTTTTTTGCTTCCCTCACTGACTTAAATCATTTATGTTTTCCGCTACCAGCATAACATAACAGTAAATGATGACAGATAAAGACCAGCATGGCCCATCTAGTCTGCAGAATACTCCTCTCCCTCCTTCCATCTTTTTAAGGTTTGTATTTGCTGCTCCATGCAGGTTAACCCCTCTGTGCCGTTGCTAAGGGTTGTACCTACTGTTGAAATGCAAGTCCTCCCTCCCCCCTGTGTCTTGCAGCTTTAGTTTACTAGCTCAGCGGGGTATCTAAATTCTTGGAGAGTAGAGATCTGGCTCCCTTACTGAATGAGATTAAAAAGCTTTTATTGTATTCTTATTATCTAAAGATGCCTGAAGTAGATACTAATTAGATTTCAGTTACAAAAGTGCACATTAAACATGTATAGACGTGTAGCTGATCCATTTGGCAGCATAGCCAAGAACACTTAAAATTCACAAAACCAGGCCTACTCTAGGTTATAGCAATATTTAGCTGAGATCTGATCAGAAAGAATAGCAAACTGCTCTTCATAAAATGGCCTATGCACTAAAGCTTTGTGATCTTTTTACTAAAGTGTGCCAAAAATTGGCAGGTACCATGCATTCATTGCAAAAATTAAGGTGCGGTACATTACTGGCTGAAAGTCAAGGTGATCTGAAGCATCTACTTACCCAGATCAAGGAACATAGTCTTAAAATGAGCCTGCACCTTAACCTGAAGACGACAAAGATCCTGACCACTGGCAAAATCAATCATTTAGGAGAAATAGAAACAGTAGACGACTAATCTGCTTGGATTAATACTCAATAAAGAAACAACAAGCAGTCGAGAAATCTGATGATGCATTGCACTTGACAGAACAGCTATGAAGGACCTAGACAAAATTCTCAAATGCAGAGATATCGCTACATACAAAGATTTGACTTGTCCAAGTCATGGTATTTCCAGTAACGTCAAATGGATGCAAAAGTTATATTGTGAAGAATAAAGACAGGAAGAAAATCAATGTATTCAAATTATGGTGCTGGTGAAGAATACTATATCTACTATGGACTGCCCAAACAAATCAGTCGGTACTAGACTTCAAACCTAAGCTTTCATTAGAAGCTTGAAATGGTCTTATTTCTCTCTCTTCTTATTGCCTACTCCCCAGCAAGGTCTCTCAGGTTACAACACACAAATCTGGTCCTTCCCTCAGTTCAATGTGCTCGATATGAATCTACTCGCCATTTTGCCTTTTATTTCTTAGCCCCCTAATTATGGAACATAGTACTTGATTACATCTGTTAGCAGCACCCATTAAAAAATGCAAAACAGCTCGCAAGTCCCATTACTTTGAACCAGGGCTGTCCCATCCATTGTGCGAGAATTTAGTTTGCACAGGGCCCCCCACGTGAACGTCATTCGCACACAATGGACGGCTTCACAGGTGAGCCGGGGAAGCTGCACAAGGCCCCGGCTCACCTCTGCACAGCCGCCAGCGTGAAAAGCATCATTTTCCCCCACGCTGGTGGCTGTTACTGTGAAGAGCGCTGAATGCCGAGAAATGTTCCCGGCGCTCGCACGCTTCACAGTAACACAGCCACCAGCGTGAGAGAAAATGGTGCTTTTCACGCTGGCGGCTGTGCAGAAGTGAGCCACGGCCTCGCATGGGCTTTCCCAGCTCACCTCTGAAACAGTTTAGATAGGTGTAGGGCTCTTCAGGGGGAGGGGGAGGAGAAGGGAAGGGTGGGGTCTAGGATTAGAAATGGGCTGATGGGGTAGGGAGCTTGGACTGGAAATGGGCTGATGGGGCGGGGGGGGAGAGGGTGGCTAGGATTGGAAATGGGCTGAGGAGGGAGCTTGGACTGGAAATGGCTAATGGGGGGACAAGGATTGGAAATGAGCTGATGGGGGGCTAGAATGGACTGGAAATGGCTGATGGGGTGGGGAGCTTGGACTGGAAATGGGCTGATGGGGGAGATGGGAGAATGGGATTAGAAGGGAGCAGATTCTGAGTGGGACTGGAACTCGAAGGGAGCTGATGTTGGGGGAGGATTAGAACGGGATGGGGCTGGGGAGTGAGGATAGAGAGAGGAAAGATATTTTGTATGGGAGGGAAGAAAAGTCTACAATTGGGCGGGTATTGGGAGAGTACGTGGGGATTAAGGATGGAGGGTGAAATTTGAGTGGATGAAAAAGAAAAAGAAAGAAATGGAGGAAAGAGCAAAATGGGAAAGATCTGTATGTTAAAGCAGATGTAGAGAGAAGAAAGGACAAATGGAGATCAGACAATGGAGAGTTAGCTGAAGACACGAAGAAACCAGAAGAAAGTGACTGGTGCAATTGCAACTGAAAAATAAAATGCACAAACAACAAAAGGTAGAAAAATACTTTATTTTGAATTTATTAACTGGAATATGTCAGCTCTGGGAAATGTGCATTGCTAACGTCTTTGCATTTTTGTTTAGTACAAGAGAAAATTAATTTATAGTTTTATTTCTTCAGTGTTGAACGTTCCAACTTTGGCTTTAATTATTGTCTTTCTATTTCTAAATTGTGATCCCTTGCTCTTTGTTTGGTGATGGTCTATGTTCTGCATGTGGTATTCTGCATGTTCTGCATGTGGTATTCGGTTCATGTAGTTTCTATTTGAAAATGCCATTTGTTCTCTTTCCCCAGTAGGAGATGTATTGGTATTCTCTGAGATGTATTGGTTTAATATTTGCAGTGTTGACTTTTGATAGGTAGGGTTTGGTGCTTTGTGAGTCCTGGTAGCTGTTATGATATGGCAGGTTTGCTATGGGTTCTAAATGGGCAGTGTTTATAGTACTTCCTAATGTGCCTGGCGGTTGGCACTGGAGTATAGTAATGTAGAAATCTGGTAGTTTTCTTTATCCAGACACTCATTAAGAGGTATGTTTACTAAAAATTATGTTAACATTATGCAAATATTTTGCAAATGAGCCCCCACAATGAGTCTTCACATATGGCCCTGCACCCCCTTTGGGCCGCCCCTGCTTTGAACAAGCTTTCTCAGAACTAGGGGTGCAATGATAGCTTAGTTTTCTCCTGTAAGCTTTAATTTTCCTTTGTCTCTATTCTGCTTTCTCTTTCTTTCCACTGCTGCAATATTCTTTTATGATTTTATGGAGTTATTTCCTTTTGTGTTTCCTATTTTGTTTTTTAAATTGTAAACCACTGAGGTACCTACCCAGGTCTACGGCGGTATAACACGTTTTTAATAAACAAATGACAAAACTTTAGCTTTCATACTTTGGACACATCATGCAAAGAGACACTTGCAGACTTTGGAGTTCCATCCTCATATGCCCCACTTGTTTCCATATATTCTCGGTCCCTGTTTTTTAATATGCTAATGTTGCGACCTTTATTTCTTTGGTTAACTCCTCCTCTCGCTGTATTCTATTCTTCTTTAATTTGGCCGCCCACATGATGAACCTCCCCCTGATAACCTCCTTTAACCCTTTTCATACTATACCATCCTTCACCTCCCCCGTGTCGTTCATCATAAGGTAATCCCAGATGGTGGACCTTATATCCGCTATCATCTCTTGCCTTTTAAACAAACTCATTTAATCTCCAGAATTTTATATCCCCTCCTCCCCCTCCACCATTCCTGTCTATCCATACGGGGCCATGGTCTGACCAAGTTATGGGCTCTTTCCCCCCCCCCCCCCCTTTGCACCTCCAGCATCCACGTCTTTTCTACTAGAATCATATCTATTCTAATAAAACTGTTGTGAGGGCTAAAATAAAAAGTGTATTCCCTGCTCTCAGGATGTAGTTCCCTCCAAGCATCTACCAGATTGTATCTGCGTATTAACTGATGCAAGTTCCGCCTAATTTTCCCCCCACCCTCCTGTGCCCTTGCTTGCCTGTCCTGTCTAGGATGCATTACCACATTAAAATCCAACCCCTCCATCAGTAACTTCCCCTTAACCTATTCTCCCAACAACTTTTAAACCCCCATCCAAAATTCCCCTTGAGGCTCATTTGGTGCATACACTGAAACTAGGGCAACCTCCTCCCCTCCCATTATACCTCGCACCCCCCCCCCACCCTCCCCTTCCTGATCCCAAAAACTATCTTGAACTTGTATCCCACAGTCCTGTCGCATCAAGATAGCTACCCCCTTCTTCATCTCCCACCCTTACTCCCTGAAAAGCATTGTACAGGAAATCCTATTTCTCATTCACCCCACATCTCAGTTCCTGAGATGCTTTTCCTGCACTAAGATGATCTCCCATCTGCCCCTCTCAGCCTCCTTAAAGAGCTGCTGGCATTTCTGTGGAGAATTTAATCCCTTAACATTTATCGTTCCAATCCGAGTCATTAGCCCAGTCCGCCTGCCCCCCTTCCACCCCTCTCCCTTCTTACCCCTACCCCCTCCCTTCCCCCTTTTCTTTTGTGGTCCTCTACCCCCCCCCCCCCCATCAGGACCAACCTTCCCGGTGTATCAAGGATACCTGCTCACCCATTCATTTCCTGCTTCAGCCCTCTCTCCTCACTCTCCCTATCCTCCCCTCTGCCCTCAGCATTTGTACTTCTCTGTATCCCCATTCACGCCTCCAATTGCTCACATCCCTCCCTTATTACCTCATTCAGTTACTTCCATCCATTCCCCCACTTACTCTCCTGATCCCAATCCCTTCCCCCTTCTGTATGCCCTATGAGTCTAGTGTCCAGGTACCAGAGGTCTTATTGAGCTGTTCCATTGCACCCCTCTTTGCTGCTCATGGCTCCATCTCATTCAGTTCCTCACGCTGCTTGCTGGTCCCTTGATAGTCTGGTTAGCAGTTTTCCTTTGGCCGCCACCCTCTGACATTGTGAAGGCCTTTGTTGCACTGTAGTTGCTTGTTTGTCAGCCACCTTCCTCTCCTTCCCCTTCATTTTAGGGAGTCCCTCGCATCCCATCTCCTGAAGGGCTTTCCACACCTGAGGCCCCATTGACTGTGATGAAAAGTCCAAACGAGAACATCCACCGGCATCATAGCCCCCTTTGTCGTAAGACGACCGCCACCTCCCTCAAGGCCTTCCTCCACTCCAATGTGCCTCTAGAGAAATCATTATATATTTCAGTTTCACAGCTCTCCCATGCTATTCTACCATATTTCTGCGCTATACTGAAGATACGCTCCTTTACTGGGAATGAGCTGAGGCAGACAATTAAGTCTCTTGGTGCTTTATCCTGCCTGGGCCCCAGACTCCTTTGAGCCCTCTCCAGCCCCACTGGACCTGTGGATCCACCTCCTCCTGACTCCATCTCGAGTATATGCTGAAATAAGCGCTTCACCACAGATTAATAGTTTTTAAATGTGTCCTCCTCTTACCCCCCTTACTTGGAGGTTGCTTCACTGTGCCCTGTCCTCTATTACCATCTTCTCCTGCACCTTAAGGCTCCCATAGTCCTCTGCTAGCTCTTGCAGCCCTGCCGCATGTCTGTTCACGCTCTCCTCCACCTCTTCTACTCGTGTCCCAGGGCACTCAAGTCCTGCTGTATATTTGCCAGCGTTGCTTTAATATAATTTCTCATTGCATTAAAGTCTGCCTTTAATTCTTGCTTAAAGTCTTGCAGCCAGCTATGCAGTTCATCACCTCTCTCTGCCGCACTCAAATCAGGCCTCTCCTACTCAGAACACTGAGCCACTCCGTTCCTTCTGCTCCTTGGCACTCTGGTCTGTCCTGACCTCCCGCCTTACATAGTTAAACTGAAATACCTCCAGTTTCTTCCAGACCAATATTATAGTAATATTATTCTTGGGGATACTGCTTTTAAAGGTGCGATATATGGATTTCCACTTATTGCATGCAAGCTTTTGGCCAGAGATTTATTGAGCTGCGGCCATCAGGCTCCGTCATCACAGGAAGTCTACAGCTCAAGGTTTTGACTAAGATTTGCAAGAGGAGGACTGGATAAACTCAGGTTTGACTTTAAATGTTGATGGTATTCACTCACCAAATCAAAAGAACCAAGCTGTTTAGCTCTCTCAAGAGGGAATAGGCAGATATTGTGGTTCTGCAAGAGATGCACCTCTGTTGAGCAACACAAGCTACAAAGATGTTGGGTAGGAGAGATTGGTTCTTCATCCTTCAGCAGCAAGCAAAGTGGAGTGGCAACGTTAATCCATAAAAGGGCAGTCTTTAATCTGCAGAAGAGTGTACAGGACCCTGAGGGGAGGTTCCACATCATTGCTGGGACATTGTAGGGGCTGCAAATAGTGCTCTGTAATGTCTACATGCTGAATACCTACAGTCATAGATTTACAATGCTGCTAGCGAAATTATTAGAGTTTGAGAATTGTCATTATTGTGGTGGAGGAGGGGTGGGAGGAGACTTCAACTTGCCCAGGGATGCGTTGGAAGATTGTAGACCACAGATTTGACATTGCAGGACATGGATAACAAGGAGGTTAACTTCCTGATGTCAAATTTGACTTTGGTTGACTCTTTACCCAGGTGAAGTAGACTTTACTTTCTACTCAAATGTGCATGATAGCCATGCGAGGCTAGATTATCTCCTCATTTCAGAATCCCTGTTTGGGAGGCTGCAGAAGGCCATAATTGGGGACGTGGGCTTATCTGATCATTCTGTAGTGTGGATTACCTTAAGGGTGAGAGAGGGCAGACAGAGGGGAGGGATGACAGGGTGGCAGGTTAACTCAACGCTGTATAAAGACAAGGACTTCCATGAGTATCTGCAGAGGGTTTTGCAGCAGTTCTGGCAGGAGAGTAATGGGCTAGAGATGAATGCATGCACCACCTGGGAGGCAGCAAAGGCAACCATGACGGGGGAATCATAGCGTATGAGACTGAGGTTGTAAAAAAAAGGAACCAAGAGTTACTGGAACTCACTAGACAGATCCAAGCCATAACATGAGTGGAAAAGATAGACCTAGATACTTGGACATAAAGGGTAAAATAAATATCTTATTTAACAGGAGAGCGGAAGGTAATTTCAAAATGTATACATATCGGCTCCATCACTGGAGGAATAAATGTGGGAATCTCATGGCTAATTTGATCAGGCCACCAAATAAGAAATTTACCATTATAAGAATTAGGAATCCCCAGGGAAAAGATTTTGTTAAGGAAGAGGACATGAGGCAGCAATTCGAGCACCATTATAGGGACCTTTATGGGGAGAGGTCTCAAAATCTTTTGCAGACACTTTCTTTGAAGATCTGAAGCTCCCTCAGGTGGGGGAAGAACATTTTCTCCACCTGCATGCACATTTGAGTGGGGCAGAGGTTCTTGGGGCAGTCAAGAATCTTAAACTGGCCAAACCTCGGACCAGATGGCTTAGGAACAGAGTTTTATAAAATTCTGAGAGAGAGTTTGGAGACTCCCCCTTTGGAGGGATGTGAGGAGGCCAGGACCGAGGGTAACTTAGAAGGGTAATAAAATCACGCCCACATAGCAGTTAGTTCCTTAGAAGCTCAGATGACTTCGATTTTTATACCTTGGACACATCATGTGAAGAGAGAGATCATTGGAGAAAGACAATGTTTGAGAAGGCAGAAGATCCCCATAAAAGATGAAGGCTGGCAATGACATGGATTGATAGAATAACAGCATCTATGGATACCACTCTATCAACAATGAGCTGCTTGGCTGAAGACCGAACAAAGTTTAGGTCAGCTATCTAAAGGGTCAACACGACTCAACACAGACTCGACGGTACTTAACATAGTGGTTATTCCTAAACTGGGAAGAGACAACATACTGCTGGGGTCTTATAGACTTATCTCACTGCTAATCCAAGATGTAAAACTAATTGATGTTACTGTATCCTAGCTAAGAGACTCAGGTCCATAATCACCCATTTGGTGCATATTATTTATTTTATTTCAGAAAATCTATACCACCTTTTCCAGAGATCAAGGGTGGTTTACAATGAACAGAACAAAACAAAGCAATTTACATTGAACATGGGTATAACATAGGTTTCAAAAGCAATAACAGATCAATAAAACTGTAAACAGTATGCTTACTATCTGATCATGAACTGTGAACTATCCTTCAAAAGGATATAAAACAGGCTGGAGTCAGTACAGAGGGTGGCTACTAAAATGGTTAGTGGTCTTCATTATAAAGCATAAGAGGACAGACTTAAGGATCTTAATATGTACACCTTAGAGGAAAGACGGAATAGAGGTGATATGATTGAAACGTTTAAATACCTCCATGGCATAAATGTACAGGAGGAGAGCCTCTTTCGTTTGAAAGCAAGCTCTGCTATGAGGGGACATGGGATGAGGGTGAAATGGGATAGAGTGGCTCCTATCACAAAACCTGAGAATACAACACAAAAAGACGGAAGTCCTGTTCGTCTCGAGGAACACCAACTTCACCCCTCCTAGTTGTATTAACGTAAAGGATGCCCAACTCCAAGTTAAACCGGCAATACGCTACCTCGGAGTAACGCTGGACCAAAACCTTGATATGAAGAACCACATAGCCAACACAGTCAAGGCAATCTACTTTAAAATCAGATCCCTCAGACACCTACGCATGCTACTCGAACCGGATGATTTCCGTACCATTTATCAAGCCCTTATACTCCCCCATTTTGACTTCTCAAACTCCATACTACAAGGACTCCCCCGGTCCACCCTGAACCCCCTGCAATTAGCCATGAATAGTGCAGCGAGGGTACTCCTCGGGGCATCCAGGAGAGACCACGTAACACCCCTTCTTAAACAGCTACACTGGCTCCCCATTCAAGCAAGGATCAGTTTCAAGACCTTACTGCTAACATTCAAAGCGGCTAAGGGGCTCACCTCTTCCTCTCTCTCAAACCTCATACAACCACTTGCACCAAACAGGCCACGAAGAACAGCAGAATTAAACACACTAGTTATCCCAAATGACACCACAAGATGCACTAGATCAACAGCCAACAGAGCCTTCCAATTCTGCGCCCCATCTCTATGGAACACCTTACCAGCTCAAATCAGAGCAATACCTAATCTAAGTCAGTTCAGAAAGGCTTTAAAGCATTTCCTCTTCCTTAAATATCTCAATGACAACTCCGAACATAACCCCCAGGTGAATAGCAGAAGTGGTCAAACAGATAGACCCCGCAACAGACCAACTTCACAATGTAAATAACAAGTTGTTCCATATACTATTGTACCACTGTTGTATATAGTTAACCAGGATATCCTTCATCAGATAACCCTGCATTGTATTTAGTTTCCCCTATTTCGCCAAGTTATACTTCCTGTTAAATGTAACGACCAGACATGTGTAAACTGTCGGATGTTTTCTGTTCAATGTAAACCGCGCTGATGTCTAATAGTGCGGTATATAAGAATTGTTAATAAATAAATAAATAAATAAATTCAGGAGTGATGTGCAAAAATATTTCTTTATGGAAAGAGTGGTGGATCCATGGAATAGTCTCCCAGTGGAGGTGGTAGAGATGAGGACAGTATCTAAATTCAAAGAAGCATGGAACAAACAGAGGATCTCTAAAGAAAAAAAGGGGACTGTTGTAGTGGTTGATATGGAAGGACAGACTAGAAAGGCCATGTGGTTTTTTTCTGTCATGTTATGTTTCTATGTTTCTATTTATAATGTACATATATTCTTAATATACATATTTACAAGGGTGATTCAAATATATTGTTGATGTAGGAGACCCTTATTAGATAATCATGGGGGGATTGAGAAATTAGGTCTGGTAAACTTTGATTGGTTCTAGTGGATTCCCAAAATGTTCAATAAACAGGTTTGTTAATTTCCTTGTGGAATGTAGAGAGGTCATTGATGGCTCTTAATCTTTCCGGGAGGGAATTCCAGAGTATAGGTACAAATTAAAAGCTCTGTTAATGGTAAAATGGGTAGTTTATGAAAGTCAATGAGGATATTACTGCCTGATCCAATACAAGCATTGTGGAACCTGTGTCTTTTGGGGAAACAGCTAGGTACTTATGACCTAGATTGGCCACTGTTGGAAACAGGATACTGAGCTTGATGGACCTTGGTCTGACCCAGTATGGCATCGCTTATGTTCTTATATGTTCTTAGGATTATTAAGGTGTTCTGGGTGCATCCTCTTTTTAGTCATTGATTTGCTGGTATGTTAATCAGAGATGTAAGGTATGATGGAGCAATCTTCCAAAAAAGCTTAAATGTGGTCAGCGATTTGTATTTATTCTGGTTTAGAACTGGCAGCCAGTGCAGACTGTAAAGCATAGGCGTGATGTGATTTGTGATATGGGCCTTCCAAGTGATATGTGCAGCTAAATTTTGGGCCATTTGTAGGTGGTTTAGTGCCTGCTTGGGGAGGTCCTGTAGTAAGCTATTACAAAAATCAAAGTGTGGAATGATCAATGCCTGGAGCACAGATTGGAAGTCAGTTTGAGAGTAGAGATCTTAGCTGCTGAATCATCCTAAGCTTATAATAAATGGTAGTGGTTGTTAGTTTTATATGTGTGGCCATGGTGAGATTCTGATCTATGGTAACGCTGAAATATTTGACTTCGCTCTTTACTACTAGATCAGCTTCTCTTAGGCAAAGACTTGGAGGTGGGGTAAAGTCAAGGTTCCTAGTTACGTACAATACCTTCATTTTGTTGAAGTTAATCTTTAGATTATGTGAGTTAAGCCACTCTGATGCTTCACTGAAATAGGATTCAATCTGGTTGAGGTTGGGATTTGTGGTGTCAATGGGTAGATATAACATTATATCATCTGCGTAGATATGATATACTACTTTGAATTTCTTGAAGATACTACAGATAGGCTGGAGGTAGATATTAAACAGTAGGGCTGAAAGGGCAGAGCCTTGTGGTACACCTTGCTCCTGTATGCTTTTGAGGTCTGTTCACCAATTTTCACTTGTTGGGTACGATTGGAAAGAGGATTGGAACCATTTAAGAATGGTGCTCTGTATCCCTATCCAGTGGAGACTTGCAAGCAGTATACTATGACTGATACTGTGAAATGCCAAAGCTATATCTAAAAATACAAGGATGAAAGCTTGTTTAGAGTTGTCAATTCCTCGGGTCAGTTTATCAAAGAGAGCTAGTAAGAGTCTCTACACCATGATTCGGCCTGAAACCATATTGATGTTCGTCCAGTGGTGAATTCAGGTCAATATAGTCCTGTAGTTGAATTTTGCATGATTTTCTCAATAACCTTAGCTAGGAACAAGAGACAAAGTTGGCCTATATGAGTTAGGACTGGCTTTATCCATGGCTTTATGTTTTAATATTGGACGGATCATTGCTTGTTTTAGTGCACATGGCATGAGTCTTGCTTCAAGGATAGGTTAACTAATTTAAGAATGATTGGTGACAATTCTGCTCGTGCTGCTTTCAGTCATCTAGCTGGGTAGGGGTCTAAACTAGATGCGTTAATTCTAGACATTGCGGGCCCAATTTTCAAAGGCATTTACATGGTTAACAGCCCATGTTAACTGTGTAAATGTCTTAAACAGATATTTTCAATCACCTACATGGCTAGTGCCTTTGAAAATACTCGATTAAGTCCCCTATATGCCCCGATGCTATCCGGTTAGTAATCGGGGCATGTTGGGGGCATTCCAGGGTGGCGCAGAGGTGGGGAATGGTGCTAACTGGGTAGCAGCGATTCTGGATGCTGCCCAGTTAGTGTTCTGTACCTTAAAGATAGGCGAGGAAACCCCTCGCCTATCTTTAAGGTGGTGCGCCTAACCAGACAGCATCCAAAATCGCTGCTGCCCAGTTAGGCTCAGTGGCTTTCCGGATGTGCAACAAACCCTGGATTTTCACGTCCGTCACTGCGGAAGTGAAAATCTGGTGTTAAGAAGTCGCAGGCAGTGCTACGGCACTTAGCCCTGCCCAGCTGAACATCGGGCCCTATATTATTAGGTGATCTAATTTGGTCTGGTGGAATGTCATCCATTTTAATGGGGGCATCCAAATTGGAAGTTGGAGGCAAGCTGGTATCTGCAGGTGGCAGCTTTAGCTTATTCATGTAGTGATTAGCTAGTGTTTATGGTGTGATGGAAAGATTATTTGCATCTTCCTTAGAAGTAGGAGTCAGTTCTTTCACGATTTCCTAAAGCTCCCTAGGATGATTGAGAGATTTGGTGATAATTAGTGTGATACTCTCTTACTTTTATTAATAGTCTTTGAAATGTTGGAGTGTAGTCATGTAGTGTGTTCTGTCTTGACTAGATTTAGTGATTCTCCGGGTATGCTCAATCTTTCTTAGATTTCTCTATGTTTCTTAGATCCTGGGTATACCATATCTCTGAACACTTTTGTCTAATCCTATGAT
Source organism: Ichthyophis bannanicus (assembly GCA_033557465.1). Classification (NCBI taxonomy): domain Eukaryota; kingdom Metazoa; phylum Chordata; class Amphibia; order Gymnophiona; family Ichthyophiidae; genus Ichthyophis; species Ichthyophis bannanicus. The sequence continues at coordinate 343,147,509 of CM066035.1, forward strand.
GTGAGTTGGGTGCAGTGGCAGCATTGGATATTATGGTGTTCCAGTTTGCTATGATTTGATCTAATTCTGTTGATGGCAAGTCTATCCATGGGAAGATCTCATTTAAGAAGCTTTTTGAACATCTCATATTGTTTGGATGAGTACTATCTATAATTTTCTACTGTAATAGGGAGTAAGGATGGAAATGTAAAGTTTATTAGGTAGTGATCTGACCAGGGGACCTATATTACTTGTGGAGGAGAGTATTGAGATTGCTTACAGAGCTCACTAGGCAGGAACACTAAATCTAATGAATTTCCTTTGTTGTGTGTAGGGACATTCACTATCTGACAGAGTTGAAAAATGACAGATTGCACGTTGTGAACTGATGGAAAATTAAAGTCACCCAATAGGATTAGTGGGTTTTTTTCTTTTTTACTGAGGCGGCACAGACAGTTTCTATAATAGTGGTAAGATTGTCTGGGTTAGAGTTCGGGGGCCAATATAGTAGGTGGAGAGCAAGGTGTATTGTTTTCTATAATGAGAATGTCCATATCTTCCACAGCTAGGAGAAGGGAGGCTTTCAACTCATCCTTTATAATTATAAGGATACCTCCTCCACACCTCATAACCTTGGGACAATGCAAGAGATTGTATCCAGCGGCCTTAAGCTGGTTGGCTAATACCGTATCAGATCCTGCAAGCCAGGTTTCTGTGATACACATGACATCTGGATTGTTATCACCGAGGTGGTTTAGGATAACTGATATTTTATTCCTGACAGATCTCACATTGGTGAGATAGCATTTAATTGTCTTTGCATCAGAGTTAGCTGATAGTGTGTGGTGGGGGAAAGGTCTATGTGGGGTAATATAGATTAGTCTATCCGTATTAGATTTGTGTCCAGCAATTGTTCTATGGGCAGTTAGGGTGGGGCTATATTGGGAATGGCTATAGATGATCAGTATGTTGTGGTGATGGATGAGTACTGAAAGGTTTGAAAAACCCTCATTAACAAACTGTAAAGGCACCGAAGATATATGTTGGTCTCCATAATAGCTGCAGATTGCTAATGAATATTGTTCTATGTACTCTATATGTGACCACTCTATATGTTACTGATATATTATATGTATGATCAGATCTAAGGATGGATGTAACAGTTAAGTATAGTTAGGTGCAGTTTTTGTGAGGCAATAATGAGTAGAAGAATGGTCAGTAATCTACCACAGGATAGAGAATGCAAACGTGACGTCTGAATCTGAAAACCACAAAAATGACCTAGGGATGGCAAATATATACCGACAACCAGCAATATCAGTCTAAACTATAGTATACTCACCGAACATCAAGAATTCTCAGGATGCAGAATGGGCTACAAATGTATTAGTAAGAATTTCAGATATGGAGAGTGCTGATCCTAATATAAATGCTCACAAGGAATTCAGTATATTTGACAGCAGAAAGTGTGAAGGAGCAGTTTAGCATATACAATAAACATCATGCAATATGGTACCTTGCGAGTTACAGGCTCTTTATGTGCCTTGTGTTCATAGCACATATTTCAGCGTTCACTACTCCTTGGCCAACTCCAAAGCCACGTCTATGGGCCCTTTGGATATGGCCCTTAGGCGCAGGCATGCCTTAGCATGTTTGAATTTAAATGGCTGCACTGTCGCTAACGAATGATGCCTTGGGGTGGAGCAGAGCACTCGGGCAGCTCTATGTCAGCGATTCAGTGATGGATCAGGCTAGGAAATAAGGGGGAGGAGCCCCATGAAAGCAAGAGAGTCAACGCCGGTGTGGCCATTCAAGCAGGTATGGAGGCAGATAGCGATGCAGAAAAGGTGCCAGGTAAGAAGGGCTCACCTCAGTGTTGTGCTAGTTTCTCTGTATTCGGGTGCAAGAGCAAGAGATTGGCCTGCCTTAGTATGGTGCATGATGATCAGGTGAGCTTTGTCCCAAATCAGTTTGCCTCAGTGAACCTCTTGTAGGCATTGACAGTCTTATATAAGGGAAGACAACAGAAAGGGGATGCTATCATAGTAAGCTTGGATGCTGAAAAGGCATTTGATAATGTCTCATGGGAATATCCTTTTTGGGTGGTAGAGGCTTTTGGCCTGGGGGTAATTTTCTGGAATGGGTGTGGGTACTCTTTTGCAGGTCCACAGTATGGATTCTGGTGAATGGTGAGCTACCAGGTGCCTTTCTACTTCAGAAGGGCACCAGGCAGGTGTGTCCCCTGTCCCTGCTATTGTTCCTATAGTCCTTGGAACCAGTGGCAATGCAGGAGATATACTTCTATTCATTGATAATGTGAATATTAATATCCATAAGGTGATGCAAATGATCACTCAGTTTGGATCCTTCTTGGGACTTAAGTAAATTGGAGTAAATCTGAGGCCATGTCAGTCAAGGGGTGTAAATGTAGAATGATGGATAATTTCCCATTAGCATGGGCAGGAGATACTATGAAGTATTTGGGCATCTGAGTGTAGATCCAAAGGTTTACTCAGCAAACATAGTGGTGGAGAAGTTGAGAAGTTAAGTGCTAGGTGGAGGGATTTACCGCTCTCGTTTTTTGGAAGGATGGTGTTAAAGAAGGTGCTCGTTCCTAAGTTGTTATATCCTTTGCAGATACTTTTCATTTGACTGTAAATTGGTACAGCCCTTAAAGAATTACGGCGGCAGTCTTTTCTTTTGATGCAGCCTCCAAGAGTATCTGCCAGCACCTCTTGGTCAAATCTAATGTAGAGATATTATTGAGCAGCTAGGAGGAGCTCAATATATCTTCAATTCTGGGCATTAGGTAGGCATCAAAGCGTTATATGGCAATTACCTGCCAAAAATCTGTACAAAAATCAAGTGGACCTGTCAGGCTTTGGGATGAGCACAATTGGGCTGGTCCACTCACTGTTGGATTCTTCAATTACTCCTAGGTCTAACATCTCCCTAACCTCTCAACTTCAGCTCTTTAAGCCTTGAGTAAGCGATAGGGTTGCTGCCTTAGAACGGCTTCCTGGGGTTGTAATAATTCTGTGTTGGTTTATAGATAACCTGCCAGGAGTAGAACTTTGATACCAAGAGTAATTTGTCCTTGGTATCACATCAAGCCTTCTACAGTATTCTCAAATATTTGTACCACCCTGTTCTCTATCTGTCCTCTTGCTCTTGAGGTTTCATTGCACCCCACCCCAGAAAAGAAACAATCCAAGTATGGACAAATCCTTCTTAAAATGTCCCTCCTGCCCATAAGTAAGATATCTGAATGTAATGGCAGAGAAGACAAAGTTAAGTACCTGCTGACAGATCTAACATTGACCCTGATAGGAAGAAATAGTCTAATCGGTAGAAAAAAAAAAAACACCTGTAAACAAAGGAAGATTGCTGACTGAGAAAATGGTCTATTGTTCCATAAGAAGAGAGATCCACGGGATGACCGGATAATTACCAGTTCATGATACCACAGTCATTATAAGCTGAAGTATTAAAAGCTAAACATGATTTTGCTTGTCATTTTGGTGCTGAAAACACAATGAAGGCTCTACAGAGATTATAGGTTGAATATGGTATCCAAGATAGAGAAGTGGATTCGTAACTGTTTGAGTTGCCAACTGACCAAAGACGTATTTCCTAGAGAGAGATGCCTGATGAAAAATTTCATTGTGACATATCCTCTAGAAATTGTAGCATTAGATTATACAGTGCTAGGACCAACAATTCAACATTGTTCGTATTCCAAGTTTGTTGCCCTTGTTATAATGTAACCTTTGAGTTGATGTTATAATGTAAACCGCTTTGACTTAACGATAAAGCGGTATAAAACCCATTAAATAAAAATAAAATGTATAGAAAATGTCTTAGTTATCACTGATGTATTTACCAGGTACACTGCTGTACTTACATGCAACCGGACAGTGAGAACAGCTCAAGCTCTAATTAAACATTGGATAGTGTACTATGGATGACCTGCTCGATCAGGGGAGAAATGTTGAATCAAAAATCAAGGAACTTTGCATAATAAACAGAAAGACAAAAAGCTGCACAATACTGTATCATCCACAAGGGAATGCCAAATGTGATTGTTTTAACAGAATGATGCATGATATGTTCCAAACTTTGTCAGACAAGGAAAACATTTGCCTGAATTAGTTTTTGCCTACAACAGTCATACTCACTCATCAACTGGATATGCATCATTCTGCTTGATGTTTGGTCAAGACTCCCGTCTACTGTGGGATTTACTAGTCAAGAATGAAGATAATCCTACCCTGGATGATTGGATCATTGCTCACAAGCAACAATTGGAGAAGGCATGTAAAATTGCTGGAAAACAGTCCATGGAGATAGGTGAAGTCCAGAAACATCATTTTAACAAACAGGCTTGTAGGATGGCATTCAGAGTGGGGAATAGAGAGATTTATTGCAGAGGTATCAATTTAGAGGATGCCATAAAATTGCTGACTTAATGGGGGAGAACTCCTTACACATTGTTAAGAGTACTTGAACCTGAAAAAAAATGTGTATGAAACCTGTTCTAAATCTGAAAAATCCAAAGATGTACATCGAAATAATTTGAAAATGCTGTCATTTCCAGTATATGATGCTGATATTGAAGATGCAAATGATGATTCCAGTTCAGAAGTAGATACACCTCTAATAGAAAGAGATACTTTAGCTTCTGATAACCTTGAAACTGACGAAGAACAGGATGAAACTAATGAAGTTCTGTTTCTCCATAGGCAGGACACTCCACCTCTTAGGGAAGAGCAGGTTGACCCAGAAGAAAATGAAGAACATATAGAATTTCCTGATTTCACACAGGAAGAGGAACAAACTGATAGCTTAGCTGAAAGCGAGAGAGCGCCTTTATAGAGATCTTCCAGATCTACCAAAGGATTGTTTCCAAAATATTTGAGTGAAAATTACCATTGTTATTAAAGACGACAAGGTATTTCGAGAATGCAACTTTTTGTGAACTGTATAGTTTTGAGAAAAATATTGACATTACGTTCCTGGTTGAGGAAGTGTAATGGCAGAGAAAAAAGTTAAGTACCCACTGACAGCCACATTAAAAATAAATGAAAAGGGTCAGTAAAGTTTCAAATTAGGAAATAAACATTTAAAATGAAAGGCTGGCTAGTTCAGATGAAGTGTGAAATTTTATTTTTTATTTATTTACATTCTCTTATATACTGTGCTATTCTGCATCAGTGCGGTTTACATTGAACAAACTGAAATTACATTGAACAGGGTATTATAACTTGGAGATAACTATTTTTACAGGGAACATGGACTATGGAGGGTTAAGTGGCTTGCCCAAGACCACAAGGAGCAACTGTGGGACTAGAAACCCCAGTCCTTCCGGCCCAAGGTTGCTGTCCTCTAGTGGGATTTGAACCCCCGACCTTCCGGCCTGAAGTACCTTGCCCCAACCACTAGGCTACTCCTCCACTCCAAATAAGGAAACATGCCAAAAAATAAATAAATCTTTACTGATTCTGAAGGAATAAGTATGTACATGTGTATATGAATGTATCGGGAATCAGACTGCAGTTTCAATACTGTGTTAAAGGAGTTAATGAACACAGCAGAGCTAATGCAGGAAACAGCTGAGCCTATGGTAAGCATGGGAAGAGCTCACAGGAGATAACAAAAAGCATGGCATAGTTAAAGAAATAATACAGATCCTAAGTAACTTTTAAAGAAATGGCATATAAAATTATTTTAAGGTGTGCAAAGATCTGCTAGGGGTTTTAGAGCTATGAAAGTGTGTTGTGTGAGTTGGAATGAAATTAGTAAGGAACTATTTCCAGACAGAGCTGGATGTAAGAACACTTTTACAGAAGACAGATTCTTTATGCAGGAACTTCAGCGCCTGTGGTGAAAGAAATCTCTGATGGGGTAAGACATGCCAGAATGAGTGTCCGTATGAAAGAGCTTATTTGATGCCAACAATTAGGAGTAGGATAATGCCTCCGTGGAGCCTCTGGTTTATATTAAGCTGATTTAGTCTCCTTCTTAAACAGGTTAGGAGGTCCAGTCACTCACTTATTTCTCTCCCAAAAAGGGCACTCGGGGCTCTGGGAATCCATGTCGGGGCCTAGGTCTAAATCCTAATTTTAACTTCCTATCTTTGGAGTTGGACATTTTGACTCCCCCTCTCCCCAAGTCCCTCCCCAGCATTCCTCTGCCCCTATAAACCTTTCCATAATTTCAACGGCTTCCTGAAGGGACATGAGGCCTTGGTGAGTAACCTATATCATAATATTAGAGAGCAGAATGTTTATGAATTGTTCTTGGACAATTAATTTAACTGGGGGTCTCAGGGGTTGGGTGCTAGCTACCTAGTGGCCAGGTCTAATAGATGCTGGGCGACTGCTTTTGGCCTCTCTCCTTTCCTAAATTTCTTTTCCCAAAATTTCTGCCTATATTCCTCCCCTGAAATGCCCAATCGGTTCTCTATAGCCTCTTTAACCAATCCATAGTTCAGAGCAGACATTGTATCCAAGGCCTGATAGGCCACTTGAGCCCCTCCCATTAACAAGGGAGCAAGTCAGATAGCCCATTGATCCCAGGGCCAGCCTGACTCCTCTGCCACCCTTTCAAAAGTCACTAGGATGGCTTTAGAGTTGTCCTCAGATCACAATTTAATCAATGTTAACCCCTGTCCATATTCCTCCCCTCACAGGCCCTAGTACCTCCATTTCAGCTCCCCCCAAAGTTTGAGTTTGCTGAAAAAGCTCTCCACTTGTTGGCAGCAACATCTCTAGGGCCTGTTTGGTTAGTAACTGTAGTAAAGATCCCTCCTGTTGAGGCTGGAGTTCAGCCATCCTCGACAGTAGGTGTTCCATCAAGTTCCAATGGGCTTGCATCTGGCCCCAGATCAGCTACAGGAACTCTTCGGGAGATATCTTTCCTACAGGACAAACAAAGAACACACCAAGTACTGCACTTCCACTCTGTGCCTGGTCACCCCAGACATCTTAAGGATGTCTTTACTCCACCCTTATTCAAGCTCTACACAGGAACTCCTACTGCTGGACACTCTGGATATGCCCCCACCCATGACCGAGGTGCTCATACCTCTACAACCTTGGAGAGAGCACCTTCCCCCCCCCCCAAGGGCCTCATGTTTCTTGTTCCCTTCTCCTATGGAGGGTCCATCTGGTGATGATCCATAGATCTCACTCCTGATACCAAATGTCACACCCTAGCCTGGTTCCACAGTAGGTCCACAGGGTCCCTTGTCCAGTAGTCCTTCCTCCAGTCAGGTGTAGTCTCCAATGTTTTGAAACTATGCCTCAAAAGCAAGTCCAAGAACACATACACAAGAATCAGCTGAGCCTCAGTAATATAAGGACAATAAACAATAAGTAACCAACCTTGATAGTCTTAGTCCCTGGGTGGTCCCACAGGTCCAAGTTCCATATATTTCACAAATATTTTTACAGTTTCTCCACCTGGCACTTCCAGTCAGTTTCTCACTAGTGGGATTTAAACAGTTCCTTTCAAAAAACAGTTCACTATAGGGCTCACTGGGTGGCCCTCCTGACACCTCCCTCATGGCTTTCTCCAGGTCGGAAGGCTTTCTGACTGGCCTCTCAGCTGATGCCACCACCATCCACTGTCAGGCTAGGTATTCTCTTTTTATTTTAAGTTCCAGTATCAAGTTACCACAATCCTCCACAGCCCAGGGCAAAGGGGTTTTCCCAGACTTTTCCCAGGACCTTCTTTCTCTGCAACTCCTCCAGGCAACAAGCAAAGTTATAACAGAGTGTTTTAGAAAAATAGATAGAGGTTTGCTTCATCCAGCAGAATCTAGTCAAGCACAGATCCCAGTCACTCCTCAGACCAGCAACAGCTCCTCATCAGTGGAGTCTCTCCAGAAGACTGAGCTCCTGTTCTGCTTCCAGGCTTTTATACCCTGTTGTGACTCCGCCCCTCCTTCTGTCCACACCTTCATTGGTTACCTGGGAAACCAGTCTGCTCTGTTCTCTAGGTCTAGCAGCAGCCAAAACCTGGCCTGGATCCCAGGACTGCCTTGTCTTCTTGTCCTTATTTTTCTTTAAACCTAGTGATGGGATATATATGCCATCACAGCTATGTAGAGTGCTCTACTTATGTTATATGAGATCATGAGTATGTAGATTTCTCATCACGGTCACAATAAAATATTTCTATAAAAAAAAGGAGAGGGGAGTTGTGTAGGAAAACTGCATGTTTTAAAATGCAAAATAGCCAGCTGATTGACAGCAGGTGGGTTGCAATCTCAAAAAAAGTAGCTGCTTCCAAGCCAGATATGGGTACAGTGCACAGGGTTCATACTTGTGAAGAATGTACTCTGCCCTTGTCAGGTAGATCAATCAATGCTGCCACAGCTGTGGGTATCCACTGGAGCCTGATCCCTCAGAATGTGTGGTTAAGGCAGAGGATGAGGTAGTAGGTACAAGTGCACAGTATAGTGCCAGATGCTAAGAGTGTTCTCTCTGCTGCACCCACAGGTAGCATCCAGATACACAAAAAGAGATGAATATCTGGGGAGGGGTGGGAGGGTGATAGGAGCCAGAGCTTTTAAGTGTTTTAACCTTTTGTAGGTATGTGCTCTGCAGGTCCCCCCTCCCCCCAGCCTGTTTTAAGTTGTACATAGGAGCAGAGAGCCAGGGCTTTTAAGTGTTTTAAACTTGTATAGCTATGTGCTCTGCAAGCATCCCACAGCCTGTTTACAAAGAGGCAGAGGACCAATATCCTTCAACAGATGTCTGGCATCTACCATGTCTGCTGTGCACACATGGCATTCTTGGGGGTAGTTTCTCCAAATGGGTTAGTTTTGCGCATACTATGGCAGTCGTGAATCTTACTTCTAAGCCAAGGTATGTGGAGTATGATCTTAGTCTCTCAAATTTACTGCTGATGCTCGGCGTAATACTTGCATCGTGTCAATGACAGCTTCCTTCTGAAGTTCATAAGTAGTAACAGGTATGGGTAGTTTGTCAAGATGTGCTTGGAAATTCTTTTTTTTTTTTTTTTTTTTATTAAGCCTGTCGCTCCCAGTACAATGGGAAAGATTTCTGCATCTTTCTGCCATATTTTCTTCGTCTCGGACTGTATTTACTTCAGGATCTTGTGTCTCTCTACGCGATACACAGAATAATCACTCGGTGCCGGCACTTCTATTATCAATGCTGTTCTGGTATTCTTCTCCTTTACCACTATGTCATCTTTCCTGGCATCCAGTTTCTTGTCCATCGGAATGATGATGTGGACCTGTCTGTGTCTATAGTATGCTTCCACTGTGCACAGAATTTTAATAAAGATTCACTTTTCAATTCTACATGTGTGTCTGAGCGGCACCTAGTACATTGCCATCCTCCCAATCTGTTGCGGTAGTGCCATCTGCTGCACATGCGGTGGGCACACTAGCAGCCTTATATGGGTGTATGAGTTGTAGCCTGTTGCAGGTTGGATGGGTGCATAGCCAATGGCAGTCTGTGAATGTGGTGACATCTGTGTAGTCATTGGGTCCCCTGACCTGAGCTGCTATCAGCCATGGTTGGCCATTGGCAAACCCTGACACAGGAGCCCTGTCCTGGCACTGTACTGTGAGCAGGCAGTGGACAGGTGTTGGGGCCAATGCAGAAATGTTGGTGTATATGTTGCGCATAGTTAGCATGACATCTGTGCATATTTACTGCCACGCCACAATGTAGAAAGGGGATTAGCATGTTTCTCCCACATAAAAACTATGCATATAGTAGGGTGGCACCTATTGAAATTATATTATAATGAGCTGAGCTGAGCTTATTAAATGACATGGTCATTAGCTATTCCACTTGGATGCAAAGTAGTGCACAGAAGTTTAAAAGGCTGAGTCAGAATTCAGTAGCACCATTGTTCGAATGCCAAATCAGAGGTGACGCAAAATTTTGGTGCGAGTGGGAGAAGAAAACCTCATTGCGTATAGGAGTAAACTTCAGTGTGTATAGGTGAAAACAGATTAGCATGTGGGAGAACAGAAATGTGAAGCAGAAATTTTGAATATAATATAATGTTATTTTAAATTTTGCTACACATTTATTGCTGCTAGTGCATAAACTTTCTTTGCTCACTTGCTGCACATTTAGTGCAGAGGTTTTGCGCATATCTCATTTGTATATATTTTGCTTATGTGACAAAAGAAAATCCTGTATATTCAAAAAGTGCTTACTATAAGACATTATTTTTGTCAGACTAATTTATTCAAAGCAGCCATACATTAGCTGCTTCTAGCATGGAAATCAGTAGTGGATGATCATGCCAATGATAAAGCATAGTTACTCACCTGTAACAGGTGATCTCCAGGAACAGCAGGAATTCAGTCTTCACATATGGGTATCATCGGTACTGACTGAGCTTGCGCAAGAACACTCCCCAGCGTCCAATTAGAAAGCTTTTGGGAGCATCCCACAGCGCCTGCCTGCTGCCTTCCCGCCTTTCCCAACTGTCCCTCTCCAGTTGAGTTTAAAGCTGAGACAAAGAGAGAGAGAGAGAGAGAGAGAGAGAGGGAAAGAAAAAGAGATAAATAGAGAGATACAACTCCTAGGGGAGGTGGGTGGGTTGTGAAGACTAAATTTCTGCTGTTCCCGGAGATCACCTGTTACAGGTGAGTAACTATGCTATCTCCAGGAACAAGCAGGAATGTAGTCTTCACATATGGGGACTCCCTAGCTTTAGATGCCATGGAGAGACCCCAGAAGTTGTGAGTCCCTGTGAAAGGGCTCCACTTCCCCCCATGGATCTCTGGTATCCAACCAGGGATGGTGGGTAGGAGTTGATTAGGTATGGAACAGGTGTTGAAGAACAGCTTGACCAAACAAGGCATCCCGGCGGGAGTCCTTGTCCAAGCAGTAATGGGCTGTGAAGGTATGAACCGAGGCCCAAGTGGCTGCTCGACAGATGTCGTCGATAGACACAGAGTGCAGATGAGCCATTGAAGCTGCCATGGCTCTCACATTGTGAGCTGTGTCATGGCCCTCCAGAGGAAGATTCTTACTCTGATAAGCAAAAGAAATACACTGAACAATCCAGCTGGACAGTGTTCTCTTGGAGACTGGAAGTTCCAAATGAGAAGGATCAAAAGCAATAAAGAGCTGAGAGGACTTTCTATGTTGCTGTGTTCTTTGCAAGTAAAAGGCTAAAGCTCTTTTACAGTCCAAAGTATGAAGATTCCTTTCTGCATTTGATGCATGAGGTCTTGGAAAGAACACAGGCAGGTAGACCGCTTGGTTAAGATGAAAAGGCGAGACCACCTTTGGCATAAACTGTGGATGAGTCCTAAGGACTACCTTGTCATGATGGAACCTTGTATAAGGTGGATCAGCCACTAGTGCCTGCAACTCACTGATGCGACGTGCTGATGTGATTGCAATGAGAAAGATAACTTTCTGAGAAAGATAACTTTCCAAGAAAGGAATTTCAATGAGGTAGTAGCTAAGGGTTCGAAATGTGGCTTCATGAGCTGACCAAGAACCAGGTTTAAGTCCCATGCCACCGGTGGTGGCCTAATGGGAGGCATAGTTAGAAGAAGGCCTCTCATAAATCTTGCTATAAGAGGATGGGAGGAAATAGGTTGTCCATTTAGAGGCTTGAAAGAAGCTGCAATAGCACTTAAATGGACTCTTACTGAGTTAGTCTTAATTCCTGCATTGGATAAATGAAGGAGATACTCCAGTAATGATTCCAGAGGTATCGCAAGGGGGTTAAGACCCTTCTGTGAACACCATATGGTAAACCTTTTCCACTTAAAGCATAAGAGTGTCTTGTGGAAGGCTTCCTGGAAGCATGAAGGACATCCTTACTTGCTGAGAGAGGTTAAGATCTTGAATATCTAGACCTTCAGCAACCAAGCTCTGAGGTGCAGAGATTGGGGATTGGGATGCCATAGCATTCCGTCCTACTGAGACAGGAGATCTGGAGCAGATCCTAACTCCAGGGAGGGGGCTTGAGAGAGATGTAGAAGCAGAGGGCACCACACTTGCCGTGGCCAATGTGGAGCTATGAGAATCATACGCCCTCTGTCTCTCTGAAGCTTGAATAGAGTTTTGGGAATTAGGGGAATGGGTGGAAAGGCATAAAGGAAGTCTTTACCCCAGTGAAGGAGGAAAGCATCCCTGGCCTGACAGCCCTGAGCCGGAATTCTGGAACAGAACCAGGGAAATTTGGCATTCAACGGACTTGCAAAGAGATCTATGTCCGGGGTTCCCCAAATTTGAAAGATCTTTGCCACCTGGTCTGCATGTAGAGACCATTCGTGTGGAAGCAGAACTCGGCTGAATCTGTCTGCCGAAGAGTTTTGTATACCTGGGAGGAACACTGCCAGGAGATGAATCTGATGCTCTCTGGCGAGGGCCCATAGTTGCAAAGCTTCGTTGCAAAGCGACAGAGAGCCTGTTCCTCCCTGCTTATGAATGAGGACTGTCTTGTAGCTGAGCAGGGTATGGAACACTCGAAGAGCAAGGAAGATTGCTCTGAGATCTAAGAGACTGATATGCAGATGAGTCTCCTGTAGAGTCCAGGTGCCTTGGATGGAGAGGTCTTGTAGATAAGCTCCCCAACCCATTGATGAAGCATCTGTTGTGAGAGTTGCCTGGGGTAAGGGTTGTTGAAAAGGGGACCCCAGCAACAGGTTTTGAGTGGACTGCCACCATTGGAGGGACAAATTAAGGCGACTTGTGTTTGCTATTTTGTCTGACAGGCTCCCTGATGCCTGGGTCCATTGGGTGGATAACGTCCACTGGGCTGCTCTTATATGGAGGCGAGCATAAGGAACCACATGCACGGTGGATGCCATGTGGCCTAGTAGTTCTAGCATTTCTCGGGCAGTGAGATGAGGTTTTAGCACTGCATGCGAAGGCAACGAGCCTGGGGGAGATAGGCCCTTGCCTTTTTGGTATCCAGCAAAGCTCCTATGAATTCTAGAGACTGAGTGGGAGTTAGACTGGATTTTGGGATGTTTATGACTAGGCCCAAATACTGAAGAATACGCATTGTGCAAGATAGAGAAGCTCTGGCCTCTGGCTCTGATGGGGCTCGAATGAGCCAGTCGTCTAAGTAGGGGAAGACGAATATGCCTAGAGTGCGGAAAAATGCTGCTACCACAGCCATTCATTTCGTGAACACTCTTGGAGCTGAGGCCAGACCAAAGGGAAGCACCCTGTATTGGTAGTGCTTTCCTTGAAAAGGAACCAAAGGAACTTTCTGTGTGTTGGATGGATGAGAACATGGGTGTACGCATCCTTGAGATCTAGAGAACAAAGCCAATCCTGACTCTGAAGGTATGGCAGCAGAGTTCCTAGAGAAATCATCTTGAATTTCTCTTTGAACAGGAATTTGTTCAATTCTCTGTGGTCCAAAATAGGTCTGTATCCCCTTGTTTTCTTTGGGATAAGGAAATAGAGTGAGTAAAACCCTGTACCCTGTTGATGAATGGGTACTTCTTCTATTGCCCTTTGGGCAAGAAGTATGGTGACCTCTTGATTTAACAGGTTGATGAGAGAGGTCTGAGAATTGAACTGTTTTACTATTGTGGGAGGAGGCATGCTCAAGAAATGAAGCTTGTACCCCTCTTTTATGATGGAGAATGTCCAATGCTCTGCTGTTATCTGCCCCATCTTGGGGCGAAGTGACATAACCTTCCTGGAATGGTGGAAGGCTCTGGTCCATTTAGAACCAAGACGGCTAAGTTCTCTAGATTTTTTTTTATTTATTTAACAGTATTTCTAAACCGCCTTATCATAATAATCAAGGTGGTATCACAGCAAACAATCTGGTAGTGTGAGTGTGTTTATACATGCAGTGAGGGTGAAAATTTAGTTGTGTGCGTGTTGTATTGTGTGCTAGATTGATTTGAGCTATGTACAATGTGGGCTATATACAGTGGTGCTAAAAACATTTTATATACATACAGTGTTAGGTGGTGACGTGCAAGTCAAAGGCCTTGTGGAGGCTGAGACTGCTGAGGCGGTTGAGACTTAGCAGTCTTTGCTTTTCTTTGCTTGGAAGGTTGCTGGCCCTTCCGGACAGGTTGACCTGCAGGGCGTCCCTGCTGGGATTAAGCAGGATAAAACCTTTTCTTTTTAGAAAAGAATGGCTTCTTGAAAGATTTCTTTCTTGCAGGATCAGCTGTGCCCTTGGATAGTCTGTCCAAGGTGGAGTTGTCAGCATCCAACTCATTGGCATTTTCTTGCCAATCTTTGCCAAACAGGTTCTCACCAGTACAAGGAATATTGCCCAATTTGTCTTGTACCCAGAGCTCCAAATCAGATGCCTGGAGCCAGGCAGTTCTACGTGCACCTATGGCAATGGCAGAGGTTCTGCTTATACACTCAAAACAGTCAAAAGCTGCACGGTTGACAAATTTGGAAACATCTTGAGCATGTTTGACCAATGTGAGAAAATCTTGTCTCCTAAATATATATATATATATCTATTTTTAAGAACAGAAATGAAGAAAGAAAAACCGGCGGTACTGGTAAGTGTCGAGGAAGGCAGATGCGACCACAAAAAAAGAAAAAGAATTTTCTGCGGTGACAGGAACAATGACCTGCTGGCTCCGCGGAAAACGAAGAACTGGAGAGAGGCAGTTGGGAAAGGCAGGAAGGCAGCACGCAGGTGCTGTGGGATGCTTCCAAAAGCTTTCTAATTGGACGCTGGGGAGCGTTCCCACGCAGGCTCCATCGGTACCGACGATACCCACATTTGAAGACTTCATTCGTGCTTGTTCCTGGAGATTGATATGTAGATGAGTCTCCTGTGGGTGGAGAGGTTTTGCAGATGAGCTCCCCAACCCATTGGTGAAGCATCTGTTGTGAGAGTTGCCTGGGGTAATAAGAGGGATAAAACCTCTTCTTTTTTGAGAAGAATGGCTTCTTGAAAGATTTCTTTCTTGCAGGATCAGCTGTGGTTTTGGATAACTTATCCAAAGTGGAGTTGTCAGCATCCAACTCATTGGCTTTTTCTTGCCAATTTTTGCCGAATAGGTTCTCACCTGTGCAAGGGATATTGCCCAGTTTGTCCTGCACCCAGACTCCAAATCGGATGCCTGGAGCCAGGCAATTCTACGTGCACCTATGGCAATGGCAGAGGTTCTGCTTATGCACTCAAAACAGTCAAAAGCTGCACGACTGACAAACTTAGAAACATCCTGGGCATGTTTAACCAGTGTGAGAAAATCCTGCCTCTTGTCATCAGGAAGGAGAGGGCTTAAAATCTCCAAGTCTCCTGTGACTTCTTTAAGGAACATTCCCATATATAAAATATAGGAACTGATCCTGGCAGAAAGCATGGAAGCCTGGAAAGTACGCCGTCCAAAGGCATCCAAAGTTCTACACTCACGTCCTGGATGATTAGAGGCATGCCTCTTTGCACTCCTGATCCTTCTCATAGCTAATTCCACTACAATAGAGTGGGGAGAAAGCTGAGTTTTCTGGAAACCAGAACAAGGAGGGACTCGATACATGGTATCCAGTCTGCAAGGTGGTAAGAGGTGTCTCCCACATTCTCAGCATGAGATCATGTAAGATCTCATGGATAGGCAGAGTAGCTGCCTCCTTAGGAGCTTTGGGATATTGTAAAATCTCCAACTCCTTAGCCCTGTGCTCTGTTTCAGGAGCCACAGTAATGGACAGACCTTGAGCCACCTCTCTGATAAAATCCTGAAAGGAGATATCTTCTGGAGGAGACGTCCTACGTTTAGGGGAGGAAGGCTCCTCCGGGAGAAGTATCCCGGTACCGGCAGAGCTGTCAGAATCCTTGGACTCCTCCGAGGATTTGAAGTACCTTCTGTCCGGATGCTCTTGAAGAGCCCGATACCCGTACCGACTGAAGTCAGTACCGGGGGGAATCAGTACCGGTGTATCGGCACCGGAAGGCATCACATGACTGGGTGCCGGCAAAGCAGACACCGATGTCAATGCCCGATGCTATCGGTACCGGTACCGGTTGAACTGTCTGACGCGGTTCCGAGGGTGTCGATGCCGCAAGGAGAGATGCCAGACTGCATCCAATAGCCAGGAACCTCTGGTCTATCGACGCTGCCAATGCCTGGGTATCGGTACCGGAAGCAGCCGGTACCCCAGAGCATGGCACCAGTAGTTCTGCCGAGGTCGAGGCCTCGAGAACATCCTGGAGCCCCGATAATGCTTTGGAAGCCGAAGCCTCCCGCCGGGGCAATTTTGCCAGTACAGAACCCTCAAGGGCAACGCCAGAGGCATCTCAATGCTTGGAAGGAGATCTACCCTTTGAGGACCGGCTAGATTTATGTTTAGTTACCTGAGATCCTTGGGAGGAAGATGAAGCCCTGGAAGACGTCGATGCTACTGAAGCTGCATCGGAGGGTAAAAGGGCGCCTAGCTTAACAGCTCGGTTTTGTCGACCCCTCTTGGACATCATGGCACAAGCCATACACTCGGAGATGGAGTGGTCAGGACCTAAACATTTAAGACACCACTCATGGGTGTTGGTGACGGAGATGGTACCGCCACACTTGGTGCACTTTTTGAAACCCGAAGCGGGTTTTTCCATAGTGGAAGAAATTTTAGGCCTAAGGCCCAAAATGGCGCGTGCACCTGGGAAGAAAAGTTTGGAAAAAAATAGAATTTTTTTTTCTTTTAAACGAAAGAAAGAAAGAAAAGAGAACCAGTGGTACTGGTATAGCGTCGAGGAAGGCAGACGCTACCACAAAAAGAAGGAATAAGGAAAAACGTTTCTGCGGTGACAGGAATAACGACCTGCTGGCTCCGCAGAAAATGAAGAACTGGAGAGAGGCATTTGGGAAAGGCGGGAAGGCAGCACGCAAGCACTGTGGGATGCTCACAAAAGCTTTCTAATTGGATGCTGGGGAGCATTCCCGCGCAAGCTCCGTCGGTACCCCTTGCACTCCATCCGTCTTCACATATGGGTACGTCAGTACCGACGGAGCCTGCGCGGGAACGCTCCCCAGCGTCCAAAAAAGAAAGCTTTTGGGAGCATCCCACATGCATGCATGCTGCCTTCCCGCACATTCACTTCCCTCTCATCAGTTGGGTTTGTAGCTGAGACCGAAGGAGGGAAGTAGACAAATTAGAGAGAGAGAGAGAGAGAGAGAACTCCTAGGGGAGGTGGGTGGGTTGTGAAGACTTATTCCTGCTGTTCCCAGAGATCACCTGTTACAGGTAAGTAACTGTGCTATCTCCAGGAACAAGCAGGAATGAGTCTTCACATATGGGGACTCCCAAGCTAAGATGCCTGGAGGAGGTCCCAGCATGTTGCAAATCTAGTCGATGGGCCATGCTATCTCCCAGAACCTGAGGTATCCAAGGGATGGAGGGTAGGAGTTGAAGTGCGAAGGGTGTGCTGTGGAACAGCTTGACTAAACAAGGCGTCTGGAGAGGAGTCCTTGTGTAGATCAGAAATGTTAGTGAAAATTGGATTCCAATTTTCTAATGTGGACCTTAGTCAAAAATATTGCGAAAGTATTTGTTGAGAGTAATGGTCTGGTGCTAGAAACCAGTACATTAACCTCAAAGAAAATACCTTACTGTGAAGTAGAGGAAATAAATTTCACAATACGTGCAGAGGTCAGAAGCCTAAATGGCTAGAACTAATCCCAGAAGAAAAAAGTGGGAGAGTTTAATGGGGTTGGACTTTGGATGAGAAGCTAAAGCTTCTGTAGGCCAACATTTGGAGCTCTTTGTCCTTGGAGCAGAAAAAAACTCTAGGAAAAAGAGGAGATAAATTTGACTGGTTTGCAGAAAAAGGATGGGTCTTTGAGACCCCTCTATCCAAATGAAACATTTGTAGTAGGCGGTGTAGCCTCCAATTTCTTGAAGATCAGGAAGGTCTTCCCCAAGATTTCACTTAGGATGACTTTACATGGAGAGCTTCAGATGTAACGTAACCGGAGAGGTTACAGTAAAAGAAGGTAATTTGTGATTACCATAGAAATTGGTTGTCCATTTAAAACCCTATGGCATGCTGGAACAGCATTAATAACAGTAACAAATCTTTCAGAGTGAGATATGTGTATTTATATACACATATATATATATATATATATATCAATAAATAATGAGACTCACTTAATAATAAGGGGTAAGACCTGCTTGAAAATATGGATAGAGAACCCCTTACTGGTTATACGTGGAGAACCATGAAGAAGGTTACATGGAAACCAGTGGAATTTCACTAGTCAGAAGGATAGGTCTAGATCTTTTTAAAATTCTAGACTTTGAATAACCAGAAATGGAGATCTACGTGAAGGGGTGCAGAGAAAACCTTAGTCTTAAGACGAGAAGTCTGGATCCTTCTATAACTTCAGTGTGGAGAAAAAGACGCAATAAAAGGGAATACCATATTTGCCCAACTATGAGGGCATTATGAGTATAATGCGTTCTTTGTTCAGCATAAGCTCCAATGAAGTATTGGGAATTAGAAGGAATGCACTAGACAAGAAGCGACTGCAGTGAAAAGAAATGCATCCCTGTTGGAAAAGTTCCACTGGAGATGTGGAACAACTCAGGGAATTAAGCAATTCTTTATGCTTTCACGTGATCTAATCCCTGGTTCATTTTTCCTAAAAGGAAATTTTAAGGAAGATGGTAAAGGTAGGAAAAAACCGGTCATGTGGGAGCATGACTGGGCAAGCCTTTCAACCATCTGGAAGCTACCCACCCAGAATGGCTCTGACGCTCTCTGGCAAAGGCCCATAGTTGCAGAGCTTTTTGTAGAATTGCAGAGAGCATGTTGTAGGTTGCCCAGGTGAGATCTGGTTGTTTAATTGCCAGTGTGCAACCTAATCTATTCTGTGGGAGCCAAAGAATTGAGGATGGCTAAGAATAGCAGACAGGCTGATTGCCTGCAACAATAAATTGTCCAAGTAGCTTGTGGAACACCTCTTGGAATTGTGTTAAGGCAGCAAAAGAGGATAGGTCCTATAGATTGGACAAGGAAAGACAGACAGAATTAGAAGTGCCTAACTCTCAATTATGGTCTGATAAGCTGTCTTAAAAGAAATATTTGAAAGATTGCAGAGGGGAGAAACTCTGTATGGAAATTACTTACTGGAGTAGGTATTGAGGACAATCCTATGGCTTAAAAAGGTAAGCCCTCCAGTGAAATAATATCACTCTTAGATTGAAAATGTCAGCTAAGAGGGATAGAAGTAATACAGATTTGGGAAGATTTACAATTTGGTAGTCCCTGAAAAGGGTAAAGCTCCCCTGCAGTCAAAAGTATAAGATATCCTCGTACAGGACAACTGCCAAGGTGACGGGCATAGCATACCTTGTAAGTAGTTGTAACTCCTCTGTTTAATTTGAAAGGAGAGGAGAAACTTGTTACCTGTGGGGCATGATTATCCTCAATAGCTCTAAGAGCTGAAAGGATGGATTGCCCTTAGCAAGAGATTCATGCCTAAAGTAGAGGATTAAGGCAGTGTATTACTGACCTCTTAATAAGGAAGAGAAGAACTACAAATGCTTCTGTAGTTAAGAAGTAGTGGTTCTGAAACTCAACAGGAAAAAAGATTTAATGAAATAAAAAATCAGAAACCCTGCGACTGCTGAGTTTTCTTAGCCTGGTATGATGTTGTCCTTCTTTGGAAACATCTGCATGATGGGTAGAAAATGAATAAAACTTTTCCCCCTAGGGGAATAAAGTTTGTTAGGAGATTTTTTAGTAGCTGGGGTAGAGGAAAGTTTTGACAATCCCCTGAAAGTAACAATATCAGTGTTTAACTGCTTAGCTTGAAATAAAGCATCCTTGTTTAAGAGATTTTCACCAGTACAAGGAGTATTTCCCAGCTTTTCTTGTACCCATTTGTTCAAGTCTGAAGCCAGGCTATGCGTCGTGCTCCTATGGCTATAGCAAACGTTCTGCTAATAGACTCAAAACAGTCCAGAGAAGAACGATTAAGGAATTTAGAGACATTTTGAGCATGACTGAAGAAAAGGGTTCAAAGACTAAGTTCTTTGTGACCTCTTCAAGAGATAATCCCATATAGAAAATATATGAGATAATTCTTGCTGAAAGCATGGATGCCTGGAAGCATCGACGTCCAAAGGCATCTAAAGTTCTAGACTCACGACCTGGCGGATAAGAAGAGTGCTTCTTTGTACTCTTAATACGCCTCATTGCTGATTCTACAACAATAGAATGATGAGGAGGTTGAGTCTTTTGAAAACCTGGAGAAGGTGGCACTTTGTACATGGAGTCAAGTGTCTTAGAATGTGGTGATACCGTTAAAGGAGGTTCCCACATTCTGAAAAGTAAATCTTGTAATATCTGATGCAAAGGAAGCATGATGACCTCCTCTGGATTCAGGGGGATTGCAGGATCTCTGAATCCCCTGGGAAGGATTCCTTACCAGGTATAGAAATGGCAAGTAACTTTGCCATATCAAGCAGAAAAGCTTGAAAAGAAATCTCCCCTGAGGAGGACCCTCTAAAATGAGGGGTAAAGGCTAGACTTGTTGAAGATTTATTTATTTATTTTATTTATTTATTTAACAAGCATTTATATACCGCAGCTTCCAGAGATCAGCTGCGGTTCACAAACAACAACAGTCAACAAAACATTGTTTGTTTTACATGAAACGTCATAACTATATACAATGTAAAGTTAATAGAATATGTTAAACAGATTGGCACAGAACAGTGCAACACTATAAACATTATATATACATTTACATGAAACGTCATAACTATATACAATGTAAAGTTACTAGAATACTAGAATAGATTCAGCCTTGGTACCGATGGATTCATCCCAGTCATCGGGATCGGAAGACCTGAAAGGGTGAAGCATCGGATTTTCCTTAAAGTAATGTCTTCGGTACCGCCCGAGGTCGGTACCGAGACGAGTCGGTACTGAATGATCCATGCTAGAGATCGATTTCAGGCTCGGCATCGAAGGAAGCGAGTCTGTCGAAGTAAGCATGGACGGTACCGACACCGATGCCCATGTCGATACCGGTACCGGTACCGAAGCCGATACCGATACCGGAAGATCGGTCTGCAGCAACTCTAGCGGTACCGAAGTAACCGAGAGCGCTAGACTGCGATCATCGGTGAGGAGTGTTTCATCCATCACCATAGCCGATGCCGGGGTGTCGGTACCACTCAAAGCAGCCACAACCACCGAGCATGGCGCAGGTATGTTCATCGAGGTAAGAACCCTGGGAACAACCTGATGCCCCGTTAATGCTTTGGAGCCCGAAGACTACCGCCGGGGCTTTATTGCCAATATGTCCTCGAGGGCAAGGCCAGAGCCATCTCGATACAGGGAAGGAGATCTACCACTCGAGGACTGGCTAGTCTTTACAGACTTTTGTTTGGTTACCTGATGCTGTGGAGATATTCTAGCTGGTGACATCGAGTGCGATGTGAACCGGGTATCGAGTTGTACTCGATTCTGAAGAGTTCTTCTGTTTGAGCTCCAGCAGGAAAGACACTCCAGTGGGCAATGGTCAGGACCCAAACATTTTACATACCAAGTATGGATGTCTGAAAACATATCTGTACCGCCACACTTTGAGCATTCCTTAAGGGTAGTGGCTGGCTTTTCTATGATGGAAAAATAGAGGCCTAGTGGCCTAGAAAGTGTCAGACACTAAAAACAGGAAAATTTCTGAAGAAAGAAGAAATTCTTTAGAAAAAAGAAAGAAAAACACCGGCGGTTCCGGTGGCGTTGAGGAAAGGCAGACGCGACCACAAAAAACTAAGAATAAAAAGAAGAATTTTCTGCGGTGACAGGAATATGTCCTGCCGGCTCCGCGGAAAACGGAAAACTGATGAGAGGGATGTGAATGAGAGGGAAGTGAATGGGCGGGAAGGCAGCGCGCATGCGCGTGGCATGCTTCCAAAAGCTTTCTTTTTTGGACGCTGGGGAGCATTCCCATGCAGGCTCCGTCGGTACCGACGTACCCATATGTGAAGACTCATTCCTGCTTGTTCCTGGAGATAGGACATTACGCTTGTGGTCACTGTGAATTTTGCGGCTCTACTATGGAAGGAGATAAATTGATTCTGCCGGCTTGTGAGCAACCTCTAATTTTAAAATATAGAACATCCTATTTAACATCTTTTGTTGCCTATGTTCTTTAGTGTTCCCTATAAGAAGCTTTATATTGGTCGCACTAAGAGATCAATGATCCATTGACTTCGTGAAGAAAGATCTTGGTTGGATATGGGCAACAAAGCTGCCCCAATAGTTGAACATTGTTTGATGCATAATCTTAGCTTTACTGAATTGAGGTGGAGTATTATTGACCATAGAACAATTAATTGGAGAGGGGGAGACTGAGAAGAAATTAAATTATAGTGAACAATACTGGATATTTACATTGAACACTATTCATTCATATGGTCTTAATCAGCACACAAACTGGTATACACTACTATGAGCTCTAATGATCTCGTTAACCAATTAAACCTCTCAGGGGTGGAGTTTAAGCTTTTTAAAAGAACGCTGCGGCCATCTTTTTGATAAGCCATTACAGTTCACTGCCTATGAGGAGATTTAAATAACATCAATTATGCAAGGATTGAAGATCTGAAGGCTATATGATGTGACAGATAAGTGCATATTACTATTAGTTTTGCTAAAGGAAGTATCTTTGCCCGACGCAGAACAGAGTTTATCCTTTCGAAACGTGACAGTTGTGGTTGGCAATAATGATATTCCTATAATAATGTGATATTTTCCCTTGCGTTTTATATAGCACCTCTTTTGATCACATAAAAAGAAGACGACGACTGCTATGCTAGAAGCAGCTAATTTATGGCAGCTTTGAATGCATTATGTAATCTGTTATAGTGAGCACTTTTTGAATATACAGGATTTTCGTCACATGTGGAAATTGTTCTTCCTGTATAGATCAAATATAAGAGATATATATGTTTTGCTTACGGCACACTGGTGCACAGCTCTAATGCCAGCTTTCTGCATTGGCCCCATTGTGTGCATGTTGGTATGTAGATGGGCGGGCCCCGCTGGACATGTGCTTGTATATCAAAGCCATTTCCATCTAGACGCCTCTTCTCCTGCATCATCTTGTAGATGTTAGCAATGACCGTGTGCCACGAGGAGGGTACTCAATATGCAAGGTGTTGAGAACACATGGTTAGTGCTCCTGAAGGGAAGTTTGGGGTTACAAAATTCTATGGAAGGATGGGCTGCTAGAGAAAGGGTCCAAGGCCTAGGTCTTGTGCCAAGCATGGTGTTGCTTGGATGCCATGGGCTGGCTGGAGATATTGTGACAGGCTGAGCCCTAATGCCATACATACAGGTGGCTATGTGCCCCTGGATGGTGCCATTAGGCCATGCTGTTTATAAGGGATGGTGAGGAGCTACAGTGATAGTTAGATGCAATGTTCCCTCTAAGCTGCGCTGGGTCCACCGGCAACATTCCTGCCGGCGGGGGGGTGGGGGGTGCAGTACGATTGATTCTCCGCCCCTCCCTCCACCAGCAGGAATGCCGGCGGAGGACTCTGCGTAGATTAAAGTGAACATTACGAGGGTGCTGCAGCGTGTGCTAGACACAGGGTCTAACACACGCCGCAGCACCCTCGCAATGTTCACTGTTCACTTTAATCTGCACCGGGTCCTCTGCAGCCGACTCAGCGCAGCTTAGAGGGAACATTGGTTAGATGCATTATAAAGCACCACGCAGGATACAGATTGCAATGATAACTGCCCATTTAGTTCCAAGCCAACATGGCTTTTTGCACAAGTTTTAACACTTGGTGACGTGCCACATGGTACTGCCCTACTCCTCACCCTCCTGTCTGGAATGATTGGAGCGGAGATATATATCATGGTCAGGGGCCACTACCATGGCAGGTATCTCTGCTCTTAGGCCTTCCAGGTTCATGACTACGAGGTTCTGTGAGCTAGTGAGCATTATAAAGCCCTTCTCCACCTCCCAGTCCAGGTTTGAGAAATTCTGCAGGATTTTGGCCTCAGCTAAAGCCAAGGGGACCTCATGGTGGCATATCTGGTGCAGCATGGAGACAGGAAGGACAGGCTGACTGCTGCATGGACTTTGTATCCTATCCATCTGCCTCCCTACCCGTCACCTTACCCTTCCCATAGAACCAGCCCTTCTTCCTCTCCCCATCCCCCTCCCTTCATCTCCCCCTTCTCCCACACCCTCTGGTCTCCATCCCCACCCCCTTCCTCACCAACCTCTCTTCCCACACCCCTTGCACTCCATCCATCCCTCCCACACCTCCCCCTCCTCAAGCACCAACCTTGACTCCCCTTCCTATACTGCAGGTCCATATTGGCCACATCTGGTGGCTTTTCTACGATTGTCATTCCAGCTTTCCCCCCTGCCTCTGGGACATGCTTCCAACTCTCCTGCCTCAAATCATTGCTCGCCTCCTTCTTTTCTCCCTCCGATGATGTGGCCATCACCCCTGCCAGCAAGCCACTACTGCTGCAGCTACCACCTTCTGCCTTCTGCCTCCATGGTGGTGGTGTCCACATCAGTCCTTGATGTCACGGCAGCAGTGATGATGGTGGTGGTGCTGCTGGCAGTAATGCTGGCAGCTGGGGCCCTGCCATCTGTGGTGACAGCTGCTATTGGGGTGCTGACAGCAGTGGTGGTGCAGGCAGCTGGGGTCAGGAAGTAGTGGTGGCACAGGTTGGCCTGCTAGTGGTGGCAGTAGTGGTGCCACATTTCTGGTTGGCACCGCAGATGTGAGACAGAGAAGTCGTACATAGTATACTGCTGCATACTGGTGTCTGACAGACATTGACACACACAATGCCTGAGTGCTTGTTTGTAGGGGTCTTCAAGTAAAAACAGGTATTTTGTATAGATTCTTATGGCATTTGCAAGAATTTTTGATTTTGTCTCATGTTGTTATTATATATTTTCCTTTTGGGGCAATTTTGTATATTAAAGTATGGCTGTGGCTGCTGCCCAAACTAAAACAAAACAAAAGCAGATGCATAAAAAACCTATTCCATTTTGTTTTTGTAAGCAGGTGGCGTTGCTTTGTCTCAAGTCAGTGACCTTTGGGTTAGATGGCCATTGCAAGGTGCGCTATTAGATATCCTAGTAGCTGGCCTGATCTTGACTGTGTCTTGAATTTCTGATGATCTTTGTTCCTGTTTTTTTGAGTGGCCCAAAGCTTAATAGACTATTCTTCAGCTCTGTGGAAAACCCTTCCTGGATACTTTGCCTTGTAAATCTATTCATTACTGCTCTTGAGGCTTACTCCAAAGCGATCTTTTTTGGCCATGTTCTTGTGCCAGAAAGTAAGCAGAAAGTAAGCCAAAAAGTAAGCATGGCTTCACAACCTATCAGAGACATTTACCAAGCCTGATCCAGATCCTGGTTGTCCAATTAGTGATCTGGCTTGGTAATTGTTTCTGATAGTATACTTTGACATGGTATCAGAGAATTTATGGCACAGGAACATGGCAAAATAACAGGCTCTGGAGTAGGATTGAATAGATTCAAAAGGAAAGAAATGCAGGAAGGGTTTTCCACAGTGCTCAAGAACTTTCACATTTTTGGCCATTCATAAACAGGAATGAAAATCACCAGAAATACGAAACAGATAACAGCAGACTGGCTAGACAGGCAAGCAGATGAGATAATAGCTTCTCTTACAAGATGCCTCTCTTCCAACTTAGACCTCACTGGTTTGAGGGCAGGCTGTGATGATCGTGGGGAAAACAAACAATTTCAGATTTTTTTCATGTCATGTTCTGATTTATAATGATACAAAATGACAAAGGAAATATCATTGTTTCTTATGCTATTTCAAATGAATGCACATCCCTATTTGCTAAGGAGTTGCCAAATGGCTCCGGAGTTGCCTAATGTAGTTTTTACTACATCCTCCGGTAACGAATTCCAGAGTTAGATTATGCATTGAGTGAAAAAATTATTTTCTCTTATTAGTCTTACATGGGTTACACTGTAGCTTCACTGCATTTTTCTACTTTTTGATGGTGTAAACAATCGATCTACGTTTATCCATTCCACTCCATTCATTAATTTATAGACTTCTATCATATCTCCCCTCAGCCGTTTCTCTTCCAAGTTGAAGAGCCCTAACCTTTTAGGCCTTTCCTCATAGGGGTATCTTTCCATCCTCTGTACCATTTTGGTGATTCTTCTCTGTACCTTTTCTAATTTGCTGTATCCTTTTTAAGATACGGCGACCAGAATTGCACACAATATTCAAGGTGTGATCGCACAATGAAATGGTACAGAGGCATTAGAATTCCTTCAGTTTCTCCGCTACGGCCTTGTCCCCTCTTATCATCTAATGGTCCAACTAACTCTCTCACAGTTTTATGCTACAAATGTACTTGAAAAAGTTTTTATTATGCATTTTTGCTTCCACCGTAAGCTTTTTTTCAAATTCTGATTTGCCTGCTTTATCAATGCCTTGCATCTAACTTGCCAGTGCTTATGTTTCCAGTTTTCATCATTTACTCCTTTTTCTGAAAAATGCTTTTTTGGCTACAACAGCCTCTCTGACCTCACCTTTAAACCATTTTAGCTGTTTTTTGAACTTCCTTCCACTTTTCTTAAAGCATGGAATACTGCTGGCCTGGGCAAGATAATATTTTTAAACACCACCCATGGCTTGATATAAATCTTTAACCTTTGCAGCTGTTCCATTTAGTTTTTTCTTAACTTTTTTCCTCATAATTTCCCTCTTTTGAAAGTTAAAAGGTAGTTCTGTGGATTTTTTTGCCATCCTTCCTCCATTTAATAAATCAAACATGATCATGCTATGATCACTACTGCCAAGAGGCCCCAACACTCTTATCTCTTGCGCCAGATCTTGTGTTTCATTAAGGACTAGGTCCAAAATGGTTTCCTCTCTTGTCTGTTCATGAACCAGCTGCTCCAAGAAGCAGTAATTTAGAAACTTTATCTCCCTAGCATGTTCTGTCATGACACTGACCCAGCCGATACTGGAGTAATTGTAATCATTACTGTGCTGTAACTTTTGTTAGCTTCCCTGATTTCTTTGAGCATTTCATCAGCCATTTGTTCATCCTGGCCAGGCAGTCGGTAGTACATCCCCACTTCCATCGCCTTCCCTTTTTTAGATGGAATTTCAATCCATAGAGATTCTACAGATTCTGCAAAACTTTAATCCTGTGTGACTCAATGCCCTCTCTAACAGCGTGCAACCCCTCCACCAATTTGATATACTCTATCATTGCGTTATAATTTATACCCTAGTATCACAATGTCTCACTGGTTGTCCTCCTTCCACCAGGTCTCTGAGATACCAATCATATCTAACCTCTCATTTAGTGCTAGATATTCTAACTCTCCCATCTTATTTTTTAGACTTCTAGCATTTGCATACAAGCATTTTAGAGGCTGTATTTTATTCATATTAATCAGGCTATTGGTAGGGAGGAGTAATTTGGAATCTTTAAACTCTGTCTGCTCTGTACTTAAGGGCATTTGAGTTACTTTTCTCTTTATTGGAGCCTCTCTGTCGATATGCACTAACTTCAATCTTTTGCTAATATCCTTCAAGGATACATCATTCCGAACCGTGCTCTTGGATGACTGTCGGCTCTCCCCCATTATTTAGTTTAAAAGCTGCTCCATCTCCTTTTAAAAGGTTAATGCCAGCAGCCACATTCAATTTCTTCTGCCATTTGAACGTCCAGTCTTCTAATATATCAAAGTCCTCTTGCAATTTTTCACAATCCTCTTGTGTTTTAACAACTTTGAAAAATTTTGTATCATTTGCAAATTTGTTCACCTCGCTTGTTGTTTCCATTTCCATATCGTTATAAATATGTTGAAAAGCCCAGTGCAGATCCCTTGTGTACTCCACTAGTCACCTTTTTCCCACTGAGAAAATCTGTCTTTTAGCCCTACTCTGTTTTCGATCTTTTAACCAAGTGTAGGGCTAAATGGCCAATTTTCTTGATGGAGAAAGGCGACTAATGGATTACCCCAGGGATCTGTGTCCGGACTGCTGTTTTTTTAACATATTCATAGGAGGCAAGATGGCAGAGTTGATTAGTTCTGGGTGAGCTAGCCCCTTCGGAGGCATCCTGCTTTCAGCGGTTTTGCACCTTCGGCAGTTAGAATGGGGCGAAGGAAACGCAAGCAAGCCTCCCTACCATCGGGTGAGGCTCTTACCAGCTCCGTTGGGCAGAAAACGCTCCCGATGTGTGGCTTTGCTGTCCCGGGAATTGGAGCGGCATCTTCGGCGGGTCTGGCATTTGCTCCGGACCTGAGCACATCAGGGGTATTGCTTTCCCCTGAACAATGGGCCCCTCCGCCATGCCCCAGAAGTGTTGCGGCTGCTAATGGAGTGCTTCCTGACGGCGTGAAAACCCAGCACGCCGGTACAGGGAAGTGAAGAGGGCTCCATGGCTGGTCCTGCTCACTTGAATTTGCTGTCTGGAGTAGGAGTGAGATCGGAGGTTGCTTTTTATTTGGAGGATAGCCCACTTCAGGCTGGCTGTACTTCGGTGCCCATCGGTAGTGCTGGTGTGTTGGTGAAGCCCCAGAAAGTCACTTTGGAGGTGCTGTGGGATGCTATTTCCACCATGAATTCTTCTCTTGTTTCTATTACAACTTTTGTAAGTACTGAGACCGATTCCTTATGTATGTATTTCCAAGAATGTTCCAGAACCCAGAAGGAGCAGGAGGGGAAGCTGGTGTGGTTGGAAGGAGATCTTGAGCAGCTCTGTGGGTTGCATGGTGCCCACATTAAGGATAGGAGTGTGACTTCTAGGAGACTGAAATACCTTGAGAATCAAGTCCGGAAGAACAATTTGAGACTGATTAATTTTCCTAGATCCCCACTACAGTCGCCCGTGGAGATGGTTCGTAGGTACTTCCAGGAGATCTTGAAGATCTCCCGGGATGACTTACCACCATTAACTAGGGCTCAATACCTTGATGTGGGCTGGAGTAACCGGAGAGCTGGATGCGAGGCCCCTGTAGAACCCGGAGACCTTACTGGGTTTCTGGAGAGCTCTCTGGAGCTGATTACGGCCCACACCACTCTCCTTGTTACTCTGGCTCTTAAATCTGATAAATTGTTAATTCTTCAATCATATTTTAGAAATTTCAGTGAGCAGTTTTTGGGCTCTTATGTTCGCATTTTTCCTGATCTTGCTAGGGATACCCAGCTGAGGAGAAAGGAATTCCTGGGGTTTAAACCCAGGGTACTCTCCCTTGGCGGGACTTTTTTGTTGAAATTTCCTGCTAGATGCCATGTTTCCTATAAAGAGAAATTATATTTGTTTTTTGCGCCCCATCAGCTACTGGAGTTTCTTGTGGCTAGGGAGGATTCTGTGGTTGTTCTTGGTTCCCATACGGCTGATGCATAAGTCTCACACTGCCATGTAATGATTATTCTTTTCATGTTGATGTTTTTTCCTGCTGCCTCCTTCTTTTTAAACAATTGTGGGCTAATTTAGGCTAATGTTGTATTTCTTCTTATGGTGTTAATTGTTTCCTGTTTTGCCAATTTTCCTTCATTCAATTTCTTGAATGTATTGGAATACTCAATAAAGATTAAAATATAACATTCATAAATTACCTGGAAATGGGTCATTCCTGGGTTTACCCTATTGCACGCAGAGACATGCAGTTCAAATTTATCTATTGCTCTCCATAAGATAAGCAAGACTACATGTCTCTGTATGCAGTAGGATGGATCCAAAGAGTGGATCAAACCTGACAGGCAAAACTGGAGCCAGTCAGTAACTCTAACTTGCTAGGCCCCTGCACTTCCTGCTGTAGGTACCTCCTTTAGCCAGACCTGTTCTGGTGCGGGCCACTGCAGACATGGCATGTTTCAAGAGTGCCGATACTCTGCTACTTTGAATAAGTGTGTGGGGGGGGGAGGGGGACTGTGCCAGAGGCACCACATTGTGTTACATTGTATGGTCCTGCTGAATGCTATATCCAGATGTAGCTCTGCTGTCCCTATTTATGGAACTTCTTAACCCAATTTCCCGTGCACATTTCTACGATGCCAGACCCATGAACCACTTGCTACCATGGTGTCCTCCTGCTAAGTATGTGATCCTTCACTGGATATTGTATGCCCTCTGGACCCATGTCATTGGGTATACAAAGTGGAAGCACTGCATCAGAGGGTCTCATAACATCTGGAACTGTGTGTCAGGGGGACCATTACTCACCACTCTCATTGGTGATCTTCAAGGACTGGCATCACTATCCTGCACACAGTCGTCACCTTCGCCTGTGCCTTGGTACTGACATGCTCCAATGTGCCACCTTCTCGTGCTAGCGACATCCGCCACTGTTCCAGCCACTTCCACCTCAATGCAAACAGGAAGTCTGCATTGGGGGTGGAAGCAGGAACAGAATGGAGTGCCGGAGGTTATGGTAAGTGCTATGTCACTGTTTAAAAGTAATCGCCACCGCTGCAGGTCCCAGAGATGGGTGTCAGCGATGGTAGCAGGAACGGGGTACATCTAGAGTGCCCCATATCCATGCACAGGCCCTGCTTAAGGAACCATTTGTACTAGATGCTGGGTGACATATGACATTGGAATGCTATATTGATGATTATTTTTTGTCATGGATTTCTCCTTTTAAAAAAGTTAAATGGAAAATGAAAGGAAAAGAGGAAACCACCCAACAGTAGAAAAACTTGCAACGTGATCTTTTTTTGGATCCTTATATTCCAAAAAGAGCGCTGTTATGTTGTACGTTTCAAAATCACTCACATAGTAAAAGTTATTATGCAATAAAACCTGATTGTTAAATAAAAAACAAAACAAAAAACAAACCCCCTCCCCTCTGAACACAATTTAGAATGGAAAGAGTACTCACAAGAAAAGGAGAGGCATATCTCCGTGGATGCTTTCTCTGGGCAATTTTCAATAGAAACAGAGAAACATGACAGCAGATAAACGACCATATGGCCTATCCAGTTGTCCTTCCAGACCAACTACTAATTCTACAGTCCCTATTTTTCCTTTCAAGATCCTCTGTGCTTGTCCCACACTTTTTGAATTCAAATAGAGTCTTCCTCTTTACTGCTTTCACTGGGAGACTATTCCATCCATTGACCACTCTTTCCGTAAAGAAATTTTCTGCAAATTATTCCCGAGTCTATCCCCTTTCACCTTCATCCTATGCCCTCTCATTGCAGAACTGCCTTTCAATTGAAAGAGGCTCTTCTCCTGCTCATGTAGGCCATGGAAGTATTTACATTTCTCTATCATATCTCTCCATCTCCTGACTTTCTTCCAAAGTATACATTTTGAAATATTTAAGTCTGTCTCCCTATGCCTTGTGACCATAACCACCGACCATTTTGATAGCCACCCTCTGCACTGACTCTATCCTGTTTATATCCCTTTGAAGGTGTGGTCTCCGGAATTGCACATAATACTCCAAATGAGGTTTCAAAGACTTATACAGAGGCACTATCACCTCCTCCTCCTTGCTAATCATTCCTCTCACTGTGCATCCAAGTCAAAAACATACTTGCAGACTTTGCATGAATGTAGGTTGGTTTTGACAATTGCAGTCTGGATTTTTTTTTTAAGTGCTGTCTTGAAGGACTAGAAGAAGGGACTGTTACTTCTGGAGAGAGATCTGCAACTGTGAGTATATACTTCTGGTAATTTTTCTAAAAGGAATTCTTTGTATTAAAGCTAATTAATCTGTGAACCCACTATTTTTTGTTAAATCAGTCAGGGCCTAGTAGCAGCAGTTTAAGTTTAAATATAAAACACAGAGGAGAACTTTCTGGTTACATCAAGAGAATGTATCTTTGAAGGATACTACCAAAAGCAGAGAGGTTCTACAAAAGAGTAAAGTAGCCCAAATGCCCTCAAGTATGGAGCAGACTGAGCTTAAAGATCCCAAATTACCCATGTCTAACAATAGCCAAATTAATATGAGTAAAATACATTCTCTAAAATGCTTGTATGCAAATGCTAGAAGTCTAAAAAATAAGATGGGAGAGTTAGAATATATAGCACTAAATGAAAGGTTAGATATGATTGGAATATCAGAGACATGGTGGAAGGAGGACAACCAGTGGGACACTGTGATACCTGGGTACAAATTATATCGTAATGATAGAGCTGATCAAACTGGTGGAGGGGTTGCTCTCTATGTTAGAGAGGGCATTGAGTCAGAAAGGATTAAAGTTTTGCAGGAAACAAAATCTGCTGTAGAATCTATATGGATTGAAATTCCATGTAAAAGGGGGAAGGCAATGGCAGTGGGGGTGTACTATCGAGCGCCTTGCCAGAATGACCAAATGGATGATGAAATGCTCAAAGAAATCAAGGAAGTTAACAAAAGTTACAGTGCAGTAATAATAATGAGTGATTTCAACTACCCCGGTATCGACTGGGTCAGGACATGCTAGGGAGATAAAGTTCCTAGATGAAATAAATGACTGCTTCTTGGAGCAGCTGGTTCATGAAACAACCAGAGGGGAAGCCATATTAGACCTAGTCCTTAGTGGAACACCAGATCTAGTGCAAGAGATAAGGTTGTTGGGGCCACTTGGCAATAGTGATCATAGCATGATCACCTTTGATTTAATTAGTGGAGGAGGGATAGTAAGGAAATCCACAGCACTACCTTTTAACTTTCGAAAGGGAGACTATGATAAAATGAGGAAAACAGTTAAGAAAAAACTAAAAGGAGCAGTTGCAAAGGTTAAAGACGTACATCAGGCTTGGATGTTGTTGAAAAATACTATCTTGGAAGCCCAGACCAGCTGTATTCCACGCTTTAAGAAAAGTGGAAGGAAGTCCAAAAAACTGCCAGCATGGTTTAAAGGTGAGGTCAGAGAAGCTGTTGCCAAAAAAGCATCTTTCAGGAAATGGAAAAAAGAGCCAAACGACGAAACCTGGAAACAGCACAAGCACTGGCAAGTCAAATGCAAGGCATTGATAAGGCAAGCAAAGGGAGAATTTGAGAAGAAGCTTGCTGCGGAAGCAAAAACGCGAAGTAAAGACCTTTTCAAGTACATTTGTAGCAAAAAACCTGTGAGAGAGTCAGTTGGTCCATTAGATGATAAAGGGGTTAAAGGAGCACTAAGAGGCGACAAGGCGATAGCGGAGAGATTGAATGAATTCTTTGCTTCAGTCTTTACTGAGGAAAATGTAGGGATGTTACCCATGACTGAAGTGGTATTTAAAGGTGCGGAAGAATTGAAGGAAATATCGATACATCGGGAAGATGTATTACAACTATTAGATAAACTGAAGAGTAGCAAATCACCTGGGCCGGATGGTATACATCCAA
Source organism: Ichthyophis bannanicus (assembly GCA_033557465.1). NCBI lineage: Eukaryota > Metazoa > Chordata > Amphibia > Gymnophiona > Ichthyophiidae > Ichthyophis > Ichthyophis bannanicus. Next base: position 343,180,768 of record CM066035.1, read on the forward strand.
GGGTGTTGAAAGAACTGAAATATGAGATTGCAGACCTGCTATTAGTAATCTGAGAAATAGTAATTACACTTACCTGGTAATTGTAGTTCCTTGAGAGACGACAGCTTAGTCCTCGACGTATGGGTAGTGCACCTCCTCCTGCAGCATGAAGACTGGACCAATCAGATTTCAGCTCCACTGGAATAAGCACACCCTGCAACTCAGGAACTCCAGTGAACTACTGACAAAGCAAACTCAAACACATAGCTAACCTTTAGTAAAACTGCTCTCATAGGAAATATATTCCGCAACCTAACTGGGTTTTTTTTTTTTTTTTTTTTTTTATCAACTGGTGGCGTAGGCCACATACTAAAAATTATAACCAACCGGAACGGAAAGTCCCGCTCCTGCCACAGCGAAAAACTTAGAGAGAAAAGAAAGTAACATGAAACGCACTCACCTGGAAAAATCGTCTTCTTCATCCAAGGCGTGCCGTGCGAAAAGAAACCAGGGAGAGGCAGGAGGACTAAGCTGTCGTCTCTCAAGGAACTACAATTACCAGGTAAGTGTAATTACTATTTCCTTATCGTTCCTCCAGCTTAGTCCTCGACGTATGGGATGTATCAAAGCAGCCTAACGGGTGGGATTGTGCCAGCCGGCACGCAGAACCGCAGAACCAAAGCCAGCATCGCTCGCCGCCAAAACATCAAGACGATAATGTTTACTGAAAGTGTGCAAAGACGACCACGTGGCCGCTTTACAAATATCTACCGGGGAAACCAGACTGAATTCCGCCCAGGATGTCGCTTGTGCTCTCGTAGAGTGAGCCCGCAGTCCCGGCGGCGGAGACCGACCGTGCAATATGTAAGCCGAACCAATCGCCTCTTTAATCCATCTGGCAATAGAAGCCTTCGCTGCCGCTTCCCCTTTACGAGGACCACCAAACAGCACAAACAAGTGGTCTGATTTACGAAAATCATTTGTAACTCGTAAATAACGGCGGAGAACTCTTTTGAGGTCCAACCGACTCAAACCACGATCAGAAGCATGCCCTTCGGACTCCGAAAAAACCGGAAGAGAAACAACCTGATTCAAGTGAAAAGGTGAAGTCACCTTTGGCAAGAAAGATGGCACAGGCCGCAGAACCACTTTGTTAGGCGAGAAAGACAGAAAAGGCTCCCTGCAAGAAAGAGCCTGGAGTTCGGAAATACGGCGTGCGGAACATATAGCCACTAGGAACACCGTTTTAAGAGTCAAATCCTTTACCGAACTACCAGAGAGCGGCTCAAAAGGAGCTGCACTTAGGGCACGTAGCACTAAATTAAGATCCCACGCGGGAACCGATACTCTACGGGCTGGCCGTAACCTAGACACAGCACGCAAAAAACGAACTACATCCGGATGTGCCCCTAAAGCCACGCCCTGCACTTTACCGCGATAACAAGACAGAGCCGCCAATTGGACTCGCAAAGAGCTGGCGGCTAGACCCTTAGTAAAACCGTCTTGCAAAAAATCCAGAATTATCGGCAGAGAGGCCGTAGCCGCTCTGATCTGGTGTCTGGAACACCAGTCCTCAAAAATACGCCAAACTCGAACATAGGCCAGCGAAGTGGATCGCTTTCGCGCCTGCAAGAGGGTCGCTACCACTGAGCGGGAGTAACCGCGTTTTCTTAGCCGAGCCCTTTCAATAGCCAAGCCGTAAGAGAGAATCTCTCCACTTGGGGCATGCGAAGTGGACCCTGACACAACAGGTCCGGTAATAAGGGAAGTTTCCAGGGAGGACCGTCGATCAGCCTCATCAGATCGGCATACCAAGGACGACGCGGCCAATCCGGCGCGATTAAGAGCACCCGACCCCGGTGGGCTTCGATACGTTGAATAACGCGCCCCAACAGTGGCCATGGAGGGAATACATAAAGCAGACCCGTGGAAGGCCACACCTGCAACAGAGCATCCAGACCTTCGGACATCGGCTCTCTTCGCCGACTGTAGAATCGAGCCGCTTTTGCTGAGCGGCACGTGGCCATCAGGTCCATGAGTGGTTGGCCCCAACGCAGCACCAGCTGCGCGAACACCCGGGGATGTAGCTCCCATTCTCCGGGATCCACCTGAACTCTGCTGAGGAAGTCCGCCGTCACATTGTCTTTTCCGGCGATATGTGCTGCGGAGATGGCTGACAGGCGAGGCTCTACCCATTCGAACAACGTCCGAGCCTCCGCCGCGAGGCCGACACTTCCGGTTCCCCCTTGCCGGTTGATGTAGGCCACGGCCGTTGCATTGTCTGAGAGCACCCGAATCGCTCGAGCCGATATCCGAGTCTCGAAGCCCTGCAATGCCAAGCGAATGGCTCGAAGCTCCAACCGGTTGATCGACCAGGCGCTCTCTTCTGGGGACCAAAGACCCTGGACGAACTGGCCCTCGCAGTGAGCACCCCAGCCCGTCAGACAGGCGTCCGTTAATAGCGGAATCCAGTTCGGCTGCTCCAATGGCATCCCCACTCGCAGAGTGAGCGGATTCAACCACCAGGAGAGATCCCTTCGAACCGACATCGGGCAAGGCAGACGCCTGTTTAGCGGATCGGACTGGTTGGACCAGCGGCGGAGTAAGGCTTGCTGGAGGGACCGCATGTGAAACCGCGCCCAAGGAACCACCTCCAGAGAGGACGCCATCGTCCCCAACAACTGCAGGTATCGCCACGCCGACGGGGCTGGAGACTCTCGAAACTTTCGCACCAGAGACTGAAGAGTCAAAATCCTGCATTCGGGTAGAGAAACCAACCCCTGGCAAGTCTCGAATTGCACCCCTAAATATTCGAGAAGCTGTGTTGGAACCACCTGGCTCTTGAGTGGGTTGATCACCCAGCCGAGAGACTGTAAGAGAGTGATGACCTTTTCTGTCGCTGCCAAGCTCTCTGCGCGCGATTTCCCGCGAATCAACCAGTCGTCCAGATAGGGATGAACCAGCACCCCGTCCTTGCGGAGAGCCGCGGCAACTACCACCATGATCTTGGTGAATACGCGAGGTGCGGTCGCTAGACCGAATGGTAAAGCCTGAAACTGGAAATGCCCCCACGGAAGCGCAAAGCGCAGATACCTCTGCTGGTCTTCTCGAATAGGGATATGGAGATAAGCCTCCGTGAGGTCGAGGGACGTAAGAAATTCGCCTCGACGAACGGCTACTATGACAGACCGTAGCGTTTCCATCCGAAAGTGAGGGACTCTTAGACAACGATTCACTCCTTTGAGATCCAATATGGGTCGCAGATCGCCTCCCTTCTTTGGCACCACGAAATAAATGGAATACCTTCCCAGACCATATTCCGCTGGTGGAACTGGAATGACCGCCCCCAGTTGAAGAAGCCGATCGAGCGTTTGGCGCACCTGCAAGGTCTTCTGAACCCCTCGACAGGGAGACGCTACAAAGGAGTCGAGCACTGGACGGGCCAAATCGAGAACATACCCGTCTTTGATAATGTCTAGTACCCACTGATCGGAAGTAATTTGGATCCAAGCGGAGAGAAAATGTCGAAGGCGTCCTCCGATCATCGGCCGCTCCACCTGGACCCGCTGTCTTTCATTGGGGTTTGCGGGGGCCCGGGGCACCTCCCGCCGTGAACCCTCGACTGGCTCCACGAAATCCGCGAAAACTGGACACCCGGGAACTATATCTACCCCGCTGGGCGCTGGCGTAACGGGGTGACCGGAACCTACGAAAGTCCCGAAATTGTCCCCTAGTGACCGGAATGGATCTACCCCGCTTGGGCCGATCTTCTGGTAAGCGACCGCCTTTGGATTCACCTAGATCTTTGACCAACTTATCCAAATCCTCACCAAAGAGTAGTTTACCCTTAAAAGGTAACTTGCCCAACCGTGACTTAGAGGAACCATCGGCCGCCCAATTTTTTAGCCAAAGAGCTCTACGAGAAGCCACTACCGAAGCCATGCTATTGGAGAGAGCTCTGATGAGATCGTACTGTACATCCGCCAAATAAGACGTACCAGACTCCAAGCGGTGAAGTTCCGTCAGCGTATCAGTGTCTAAGGATGGAGAACGCTGAAATCGCTGAACCCACCGCAAACAGGCACGGGCTACCCAAGCCCCACAAACCGAAGCCTGTAACGCAATCGCATCCGCCTCAAAGGCCTGCTTCAACAGACCATCCATCTTCCTGTCCTGCGGCTCCCTCAAAGCCGCACTCCCTTCAACAGGAATGGTGGTCTTCTTCGTCACCGCCGACACGGCTGCGTCGACCTTGGGAGATCGAAAACGGTCCAAATCCGTTTCTGCCATAGGATAAAGACGACGCATGATCTTAACTCCCTTGAGACCAGTCTCAGGAGTGTCCCACTCGGTCTGAATCATCTGGTCAATAACTTTATGAAGTGGAAAAACCACTTGAGTCTGACGAACAGCTTGAATGATGGGATCTACTCCGTCCGGCTCTTCCGCCTTAGGCGCAGAAGACAAGCCTAACGTCTGAAGCGCTTCCGAAACAAGAGCTGGAAGCTCCTCACGCCGGAAAACCCGAATAATCCTCGCTTGATCCTCCGGCTCCGGAAGCTCTCCTTCCTCCAAGCCGTCTACATCTCCCTCCGGATCGAACTCGGGATCATCCCCCTCAGGCCAGTCCGCCTCCACAGAACCAGGGTCGTGCAACCGCGGCCGCTTCGGCGCTCTGATGTCGGACAATGGAGGCTCTCCAAGAGGGGACTGGAGGGATAGTCCCTGCGGTGGTAGAGGCGCCCCTCCCATAACCTGGCGCCTTCGACAGAACGCCTGATGCAGAAGCAATACAAAATCTGCAGAAAAATCCTCCAAGGGCAACGACTCCCCCAGAGCTAGTTGCGCCCCGGGCGTCGAGGTACTGTTAGGAGCAAGCCCCGAGGGACCCTCTAGCGGTGATTCTAAATCTCCTGATGCGGCACCAGACTGTGCCGATGCAGGCAAAGAATGCTCCAGGCGCTGTTCCATGCTGCGAGACAGTGAGGCGCAGCGAGGGCACACGCCGGTCTCTGCGTCGGCACCCCGCCGAGATCCACAAATGAGGCAAAGAGAACCCGTGGACATGGGGAGTTTAGCGTGTTTAAAACGCCAGCCAACCGCAGCCAAAAAAGATAGGGGAACCAACAGCACACTGACCCAGAGGAACCAAGCGGGAACTGGGCAGTGTGCAATAAAGGAAAGCGGTGCAGGTCAAGAGAAAAGGTCTGACCAGCAAGTGAGGAAAGGAGGCTATGCCTGCTTTCCCTCAGAGGCATACATATCTTCCCTTTGTGTCTTTATTTTATTTATTTATTTATTTATTTTCAGAAAGCCTAAGAATAAAAGCAAATGCAATTAAAAAAGAACCTCCCTCAGACAGCTGCCACGGAGAAAATCAGCGAGGGAATGAGACACCAAAGGCAAAATAAAGCAAATAACAATAAAAGAAAGTCACTGAAATCAAATTCGAATGAAAGGAAAATAAAGGAAATCAAAAATCTACCGCGGGGCAACTGAAAGAAAAAAACCGCGGACCGAGAAAAAATGGCCGCGGCCGACCCGCAAGCGTTTTGGCGGGCTTTTGCAGCCTCACGGTGAAGGGAAGGGCCCGAGGAAAATAAGCCCGTTGCTGCCACGAAAACGGGAGCCCCCCCGGGGACGCTTCCCCCCTTGAATATCTGCGACTGTCCTGAACAGCTGAGGGAGGGAGTGAACGCGGCTCAAAAGCCGGCCAGCTTCCCCTCAGCTGCAATCACTCACCGGCACACACGCAGCTGTCTTCAGTCTCTGGAGACGAGCTGCAGCTCAGCCTTCGTTGGAGCTCTGCCCCGAAGAGCCTTGGGGCAGAGATCCACTTTCCCCAAAGTCAAAAAGCACACAGAGAGTCGTCAAGGTCTGAGCAGGAGAAGGAGCTTCCTCCGGTTTCCTCCCCCCGCCCCCACTGAGTGCCGAGAATCACAGTGAAAATTTAAAGGGACAGCGTATTAAATAAGAAAAAAAGGTAAAGAAGCCCTAAAAGGACCTAAATAAAGGTTAGCTATAGGCAAAGAATACTATCTAAATAACTAGTGAGCCCAGCTACGCTCACTAACGTCCTCCTGCTGCATGAAGACTGGACACACAGGAGTTCCTGAGTTGCAGGGTGTGCTTATTCCAGTGGAGCTGAAATCTGATTGGTCCAGTCTTCATGCTGCAGGAGGAGGTGCACTACCCATACGTCGAGGACTAAGCTGGAGGAACGATAAGGAACTATCATTAAAATCATCTCTAATACCTGAAGATTGGAGGATCGCCAATGTAACACCAATTTTTAAAAAGGGTTCCAGGGGTGATCCGGGAAACTACAGACCGGAGAGCCTGACATCAGTACCGGGAAAAATGGTAGAAACCATCATAAAGAATAAAATTACTCAGCATGTAGATAGTCATGACCTAATGGGAGACAGCCACATTGCTTTAGACAAGGAAGATCTTGTCTTACTAATCTGTTATGTTTTTCTGAAGGAGTGAATAATCAGGTGGACAAAGGTGAGTCGGTTGATATTGTGTATCTGGACTTTCAGAAAGCCTTTGACAAGGTCCCTCATGAGAGACCTTTGGCAAAACTAAAGAGTCATGGGATAGGAGGCAGTGTACTATTGTGGATCAGGAACTGGTTAAAAGATAGAAAGCAGAAGGTAGGGCTAAATGGCCAATTTTCCCAATGGAGAAAGGTGAATAGTGGTGTACCCCAGGGATCTGTGCTGGGTCCGCTGCTTTTTGACATATTCATAAATGACCTGAAAAGTGGAATAACGAGTGAGGTTATCAAATTTGCAGATGACACAAAACTATTTAAAGTTGTTAAAACCCAAGAGGATTGTGTAAAATTGCAAGAGGATCTTGATAAATTGGAAGACTGGGCATCAAAATGGCAGATAAAATTTAATGTGGACAAGTGCAAGGTTATGCACCTAGGGAAGAGCAACCCAAACTATGGTTACACGATGCAAGGTTCCACATTAGGAACCACCACCCAGGAAAAAGATTTAGGCATCATTGTGGATAACATGTTAAAACCCTCGGCCCAGTGTGCAGCGGCGGCCAAGAGAGCAAATAGAATGCTAGGTATCATAAGGAAAGGAATGGAAAATAAAACAAAAGATATTATAATGCCTCTATATCGTTCCATGGTGAGACCGCACCTTGAATATTGTGTGCAATTCTGGTCGCCGTATCTTAAAAAGGATATAGCGATTTTAGAAAAGGTTCAGAGAAGAGCCACCAAAATGGTAAAGGGGATGGAAGGATACTCCTATGAAGAAAGGCTAAAAAGGTTAGGGCTCTTTAACCTGGAAAAACCTGGAAAAGAGACGGCTGAGGGGTGATATGATAGAAGTCTATAAATTAATGAACGGAGTGGAACGGGTAAACGTAGATCGATTGTTTACCTTATCAGAATATAGAAAGACTAGAGGACATGCAAAGAAGCTACAGGGTAAACTATTTAAGACTAATAAAAGAAAATATTTTTTCACTCAACGTGTAATCAATCTCTGGAATTTGTTACCGGAGGATGTAGTAAAGGCTGTTAGTGTAGCTGGGTTTAAAAAAGGTTTGGACAAGTTCCTGGAGGAAAGGTCCATAAACCATTATTAAGAAGGGACCCAGGATATCAATGCTTGAACCAATACAAGCATTGTGGAACCTGTATCTCTTGGGGAAACTGCTAGGTACGTATGACCTAGATTGGACACTGTTGGAAACAGAATACTGGGCTTGATGGACCTTGGTCTGACCCAGTATGGCATATCTTATGTTCTTATGTTCTAATGCTAACTCCTTGCGACCCAGCAGCCCCTTAGCAAGGTATCATCCCCAGGCAATGGAGGATAAAGTGACTTGCCAAAGGCTACAAGTAGTGCTAATGGGAATCAAATCCAGATGTCTTGGGTTGTAGGCTGTTGCCTCTTCCTATGTACCCAAGCATCCTGCTCAAAAACATACTCGCTGACTTTTCATTAATATAGGTCATTTTGACAATTGCAGTCTGGATATCTTATCAAACAAATCTGCTAATCGTAAAAAGAAAATCATATAGCAGCTTTCTACAGGTCTCAGTTTGGTTTGGAACACTCAAGTGTCAGAATTGACTTCTAGACTCATATCGCTTCATAACTGTGCTTCCATTCACTGTGAGCAAATTTTCCCCCCTCATTGAATATATAATGCCATACTGGCAGGACATTCATTTTTAATAACATGGTGTTACCATTTCCCATCATAACACAACACAGACATTCTCATATTTCCAGAGTTATTTGGCTGTGATGAAATCTGACTCTCCACCTCTAACATTCTCAATCCAACTTTTTAAAAAATCTCATCCAAAGACAACTGCAGTTTCAAATATTTGGTTCTTGAAGCAGCAGAAATCATTTTACTTCAACTAGTTTAATTTTATTAACAAGTGCCATTAAACATAACCACATAAAACACACGTGTGCAATCACAAAAACAATCTGTCTCATCAGATACATTTCACCCAAAATAAAGCAGAAGTTTAATCATGAAGTCCCACATTTTGTGGAACAAGAATCCCCTATTACATTGTCTCACATCTATAGGTGATACAGGCCATATTTCATCATGCATTGGGATCAATCTACAAACAATCTTTCTAGTGATATAGTATCACTTTCAAGGTCAGTGATGATAATAAATCAAGCAGTTTCCATTTTAATGGCACCAATCCCTGCTTCAGCATACCTGACTTACACACTTATGGGGCATGTTTATTATAGTGTGTTAATGGCTAGCGTGAGGCTTAGCATGTGGCAAACAGTTAGCATGGGACCCTTAGCAGGTGCTCAAAATGCAACACAGTGAAAATTTCACATGGATTGCTGAGCAGACAATTGAAGCAGGGACTGTGCAGGTCAGCAGCAGAGAGGGGGCATTGCCTGCACATTCCAATTAGCACATGCTAATTCTTAATGTTGCAGTTAGCATGAATGCACTTACCAGTACCTCAATGACGGCGGCAAGTGTATCCACATTCATTGCAGTTGCAGATTTAGTGTGGTGAGGTGCTTCCCACTGCATTAACTTGCATAGGAACTTGCCAGGAACACCTCGACAATATGAGTTGGCCGCACCTCCAATGCTAATTTTTTGCACTCAGCATGTGCTAAGATGCCAATTCTTAGTGCAATTTATTAAACATGCCCCCTATAAGTGGGAGGAATCATTTCTGTCTTGCAAAAGATAGCAGAGATTCTCCAAAACTCTCCTCCACTAGTCTTTTAAATTTGGACACTCAAAAACCCTATGGGATAATGTACCACATTCTAGCGCACAGAACCAGCACTTGTTACTAAAATCTTTAACAAATTTATTTATTTGAACAGTTTTTCTATACCGCCCCTTCCATCGATCAGGAGTGGTTTACATCAAACAAAAACTCAGTTACAGAAAACAATTTGGCCAATGTCCCTGGAGTCCAAACTGCTCGATGTGCTACAAAATGCATAGACAGTCACTGAAGCTCAAACCAATTCCTACCAAACATATGCCGATGCTTTAAGTGATAAAGTAGTACTCAGTTCTTGCTCACAGACTTTCTCAAATCAGGCACTTCAAGGAAATGAACTCCTTTTAAAAAATAAAGTTTGAAGCAGGTTTTGAGCCTGAAACTACTTTGCTGCAAAAGGAGACACACTGAGGTTCACCTTAAAGCAACTTCAAATTCACCCCAGCATTTACAATACAGTGACAAAACCAAAGTCGCTGATATGCATATTTTTCAGTCGGGATTTACAGCTGTTCCTTGGCACACACAGATTTCAGCCAGCCCTTTACAGGACAGATTAAAGGGGATATCCTCCTGAATCCCCTATTTATTTCACTCTCCAAATTGAAATGAAATAAAGATAGTGGTCTCTAATTGACAACATTTAAACATATAGATTTGCAAAATGCCAGCTTATACGTTAGTTATAAAATACAAACTTCCACCTAGAAATATGGCACTTACACTTGTATGTTTGCCAAGTTGCCTCCATTGATTTTTCCCATGTGTTGATTTGTAAAATGGCTTCTCCGGCTCTATGGCAAATACATGTGCAGTCCTGCACATCCTTATATGTATTTTAAAAAAGGATCCACATTTCTCAGAGCCTTTTCTAAAATACTCCTGGAAATGTGTACATTCCAACCTTGTCTCAATTCTGATCTCCATGCACTATCTCAAATTTGCCTTCATGGCTGATGGCAAGTACTAATAATTCTAGTGCAACATTAAATAACACAGGGACAAAGGGTGCCCTTGCCGAATAGCCTTACTTAAACTTATCTGACAGAAAATTATTAATCTATCAGAGAGAGGAAAATCAATTAAATATTTGGAAGAGGTAGTGCCACCCCTCCTCATCAAATGCATTTTTAGCATCCAGCAATATTGTAATCAGGGAGGGCTTCTGATGATTTTTACATTGGAATTATATTACACAGTAGCCATGTGCTATCAAAGGATAGCCTATTATGCATATAACCTACCTGATCTTCATAACTCAATAGCCATTGAAGATGGGTGGCAAGAGTTGGCATAATTTTTTGCATCAACATTAATTAATGAGTTTGGTTGGTAATTCTGGACATAGAGGGGCATCTTTTCCTGTCTTCTCCAATATCACTATCAGAATTCAATAAAGGATCCAGATACAGTTGTGGTCAACATTATTGGCACCCTTGTAGTTCAACCCCTTAATGTCTAATATCGCCTAAAAAAAAAAAGTGGCCAGTGAAATGGCTTTGGACTATATATGCACATATATTTAACACATAAAATAATCAAATAAAACAAGACCAATTAAAAAAATAGTAGGAAATAGTATAAAAACTGGGACTTTGCCAGGACATGATTATTAACCATAAAGAAAAGGTCCCAGTCAAAAACAGCTACCAGAATGTTTGTCGGAGCTTCAAACCAAAAGAGGGCAGGGAAAACCACCTGCCCCCTCACTGTAGCAGCTCCCTTTTAATTTTAATTTTTTTAAAAATTATAGTTGAAACCAGCATAAAGAAATATTTTTTTAAAGTCTTTTAAGAACAGTCCAAAAGACCACTTAGCTCCAAAGTTGTGCTTTAATGCCGCCCAACACCAACAACGTACCACGTTTCGGGCCAGTAAGCTTGGCCCTGTTTCAGGTTGAAAGGAAGATTAAACTTGACGGACTTGCAAGCACAAACATGAAATCCACTTTATTGTCAATTCGGTACGCTTAAAAAATGGCATCTGATGTCAACACCGGTCACGAAAACAGACCGGCCAATAAAGCAACAGCTTCAATGGCATGAAACCAATAGGAAGGGAAAATCCCCTATCAAAGAGGGGAAACTCCTCACCTAATAGATTAAAAGTATAGCAGCCAATAAACACTAAGGCTGGTTGCATAATAACCAGTCCACTGAAAAAACAATACAAAGAGAGCAATTGATGATCAAGTGCTACATTCCACCAAAAAATATTCACAACAGACTTGTCCATTCCAGTTCAGCATTCAGGCCTTGAAGGAATACCATCTGTAAATGAAAACTCCAGCGCTGTTCCCTCTTCTGCAACTTGTATACACGATTACTACCCCATGGATCCTGAGGAATAAAGTCCAAAACACGCCAATGTAGTTCAAAACTATGTCCCAGCTGAAGACAATGTTCAACCATCGGGGCTGTCAAAGTCTTTGTATGTCTGCCAGAATTCTCATAGGATATCCTCATCTGTGAATGCAGTATTTTAGAATCCCTTTTGATACACACAGCCTGCACCTTCCTTCTAAGGGGTATGTTTACTAAAAGCCGCACAATTGCGTGCCGCACAATAGCGCACGGAAACGCGGCACTCAAACGCTCAGAAACGCTCTTAAACGCCCCGCAAAAGTGCGCGTGGGCCCCGCACAATTGCGCGCCGCACCAACGCACCCCGCACAAGTACTCGGCCCACAAATGTCCGATAGAGGCGTGGAAAGGCATTCTGAGGGCGGAGGAAGGCTCCTGAGGGGCGGAGAGACGGGGTCAATGGGCGGGGAAGGGGAGGGGAGAGGCTCCCCGCACATGATCGGGGCCGAATTCACAGGTTAAAAATAGCGCGAGTGAAACACTCACGGTAGAGGGCATTTAAAGGGAAGAGAAACCATTTCGCGTCAGCAATGTACAGGGATACCGGGGAAACCTGCAAAACGTGAGCAGTGTGATACATGTGCACAGAACAAAAGTGCAAATAAAGATAGAAAAAGACCCAAACAAAAATATTAAAAATAGGAAGGCAGCTGGGGAACCCCGATAATAATGGGCAAACATAAGAAACACACCCAGGAAAGCTCCAAAGAAATGAAATGAAGGTTGGAAGGGGCTACGGAGGGGAGACCCTTCCAAAAACCATTTCCTTTTTTCTGAGCCTTCCTGGGAGTGTTTGCTATGGTTGCCCATTCATATCACTGTTGCCCAGCTTGGTTATATTTATCCCCAGTTGTTCGTGGTCGGTTGAGGGGTGTATTTGCACTTATGTCACCAGACAAGGTGACGGAGCCCACAGTACAAATGTGCAGAGCAGGGTTTTTGACTCTGTTGGTCAGGTTTCCCACCCCCAGGGACTGCACTATCACTGTGGCCACAATGTGGTGCAGCGGACAGAGGCAGTACCTCTAGGACCAGAGGGTCACAGGTTCAAATCCAAGCTGGGGCTCCTGTCAACCCAGTCCCCATATTTTACCCACCACTAAACAGAGATAGTACAGACACTCCTTTATTGCAGAGAACATAAGCATGGTTCACACACCCATTTTGTACCCAACACCGCACACACACCATAACAATGGGCATTACCGACAGCCGAGTCCCCCAAATGCAGTCCTGGAGTGCCACAACTCAATCAGGTCATATGCTTTTCCAAGATACGGACATGCCAGCATGTTGGCGGTAGGGTACAGGTGGTGGAGGGGGCAGTGGCTGCTAGCCACAGAAGACAGTGGCCGAGCCATGTGCAGGCTGGCACGTCCACTGCAACATAGGCCCTGTCGGATGTACAGTCATGGACTTCCCAGGGAATTCAGCACATCTGTGGCAACACAGTGGTGCAGTGTACACAGACAGTGTGTGCAGGAACAAAAGGTCACAGGTTCAAAGCCCAGCTGGGGCTACTACCAATCCTGTCCACATATTTTCCCCACAACTAAACCATGTTAGTAAGGGCAATCCTTTATTGCTGGGGACATACGCATTGGTCATACGCCTATCTTTTACACCACCAAGCACAGACACCATGACCAGGGGCATTACCTAGAGCAGAGTCTCACAAATGCAGTCCTGGAGGACCACACACCATTCAGGTTCCATGCTGCCACACATACAAATAACTGTGCTGTATATCTATGCACCACCCCCATGGCATGTAGATGTAGCTCATGCATATTCATGAGGGACAGCAGGAAACCCCAACCAGTGTATTGCAAACCTGGACTGGATTTGGGAACCTCTGCCGTACAGCAGCAGCCAACAGGGGCAGACACACCCACACCCACAGGCCCCATTGGCCAATGCCTCCTGGAGAGGCAGGACATTGGGCCCTGCGTGCAGCACCCAATACCAGCACTTGCATACCTTAGCAATGTCACCCTACACCTGGGTATATGGTACACAGCTCTCAAACGTTTGCTATGAGTACTGGCAGATAGATATCCCTACGTTACGCACAGTCTGCTCTTTGAGCTCCATCATAACAATCTATCTGATGTCTGCGGTGTGTGCGTCAGGTCTGGCCCCTGACAGTGTTTACCACCCTGGGGAGTGACCCCCAACCGTACTGCATACCATACCCATGCCTGTACTGTGCCCAGGACTGGTGTGGTGGGCAAGGATTCTGAACCCCTCTATAGTAGCACAATGCTGGCATACGTGTGGGAGTGTGTGTCTGTCTAAAGAGTGTGTGTTGGCTGCAAACACTGTCCACAGCCCACACTGCCAGCACTGTTGCCAGTTTTGGCCTGATGATGTGCATAATGAGCAGCAAGGTACCATGGGTATAGCTCAGACAGGGTGGGCTGGCCAGGATGCATCTGCACAGGGCATAGGGCACTGGCAGGGACATTGTAGTGGCCGTCCACCACCTCCACAGACAGGGTGACCTCTGTATGTGCTGCTGGGTTTTCACTCCACCCTGACTGTGCAGTGACGGCAGCATGGCTAGGCACCCCCATAGTGCTTCATAGCATTTCCCTCATGTGATGTATATGGGTCACCTGTTGGGGCCTAGTCACTGATGTATCTGCTTGTGTGTGTTGCCATCCCAGTTGTGGGTGCATGCATTTCCAGTGGGACTAACCAGCAGACTGTTCACAGCTGGTATGCGCCCTGCTGGAGTGCTGTGCAGTGGCTGATGGCTTGATGCAGGGGAATATCAGATGGTGGTGGGGTGCATCTTAGCATATCCAGGCCTACTGTCTGTCTGATATTGTGGTCTGGGTGTGTGTAGGGCTGCTTGGACTGCCCTGTAGGGTGTCTGTTCCCCAACAAGACTGGGGTTGATGGTCCACTCTACTGCCAACATTGCAGGGGGGGGGGGGGGAAAAAATCTGTTGATGGGAGACCCTGTTTGCCGCCCTCAGGGGGGGGTGGTGGTGGTTGGTGGTGGTACATGGCCCACCTAGGGGTCCGTGGGGGTTCCCCTGACTGAGACAGACAGAGATATCCAAGGTGTTCCTGCAGAAACTACCTATCTGACAGATTATGACTGTTTTGGAGCTCTGCCATGGCCTCTCTCAGCCATGGAGGGTGCTGTGGACCTGGTCCAGGGCGCCTCATCGCACACTCAGGGTGAGCACAGTTCCCGCACAATGTGACTGTGTGTAGCTACTCTGTGCCAGTTAAACACCCGGTCAGTACCTCCTACCTGGCCAAGGTGCTGTGTGGGTGCACACGGACACGTCCCCCTACCAGGCCGGGGAGCTGTTGGGGTGCATTCCCCATCTTGTGTTCATCTGTGGACAGCTGATTTGCATGTGCAGTGCATCATGGGTATGGGTGGCCTAACCCTATCCTGGTTACCACAGCAGACTATCTGTGTGGTGACATGCAGGCTCTCTGCAGCCAGCCAGGGGCTTGCTTGCAGCTATATAGCTGTAGCCCAATGGTTACTTCACTGCCTGTGGAGCCAGAGGTAATGGGTTCAAGCCCACAGTGGGGTTATTTGATAGGGTTGTCCAAAGCTTTTTTTAGATTTAATGTACATATGTTGCTGCCATCAAACACACCCTCAGTGTACTGTACCCATAAGGTGCCTCTGAGGGCGCCCTATAGGGCACCTTATGGTTGCTGTCCATATAAGGTGCACTATACATTATCCTGTGATGCAACATATATGGTGCCCTATAGGGGACATTCTAGGGTGCCTTGGCGGACAGTGAACTTTAACATGTGCCTTATGGGCCGCCTTATGTTCACACGCTTTGTGAGTGCGTTTGCTAGTAGTGATAACTGGAATAAAACTAAATTGCCCCCTACAGCACTCATCCCCATAATATGCACTGCCTCAGTGAGCCTTCTTCATTGGGCACTGTGGGGGATTGAACCCCTGATCCCTGCACCATTGGTCAGTGTCTTAATCATTGTGCTGTGGCTCTGGTCCTGTGCTTGGGCATCAGCGCACTGCCTTATGCCGCCCAAACTTAACAGTGCACCGCCTTATGCCGCCCAAGATTAACAGTGCACCTCCTTATGCCGCCCAAAATTAATATGCCTCCTAAAGCACCTTTACCCATTAAAATTAATGCCTCAGCCAGCCCTTTTTGTTGCACACAATGGGGAATTGAACCCATGGCAGCTGCACCAGCTGTCAGTGTCTTAACCATTGTACTATGACTCTGTTCCTTTGTGTGTGCATCTCAGGGCGCCACTTAGCCTTCCCACACACTATTTTGCACGGCGCGCAAATGTGCGATCGCTTACTCCCGTTTTTTTCTTTTTTCTGCCTGACCCACCCACTCCTTATATGGCACAGGCACACTAACGGGGCCCCGCACAATTTCGGAGTTTAGTAAACATACCCCTAAGTCTGCTACCCAGCAGATGGGTACTCCTATTAGATTCTGCAGAGTATTTAGTCTTACGTATACATAAGGAAACACCCACTTGCCTACTAAGAATAATTTTCTATTCAAATTTTAATTGCTGCAGTTCTAGCAATAAGGTGTATTACTTAGTAGCTATATGTCTACTCTCTATTCTTGCAATTTGTCTCTTCAACTCCCCCAGACCTTTTTGTCTTTCTTTTCCTGAAACAGTTTATAATCACCTCTTACTTGTAGCTTTTATAGCATCCCATTCAACTACAGAGGATGTCTCATCATTCCCATTAAACTGAAAAAAAAAAACCCTTTAGCGCCTTACTAAAAACCATATGGAAAACAGGGTCTTCCAAACATCTAGGACTATATCTCCACACAAACTCCAGTGAGCCAGATCCAATTAAGGGTGGCTTGACCATTAATGGTAGTACTCAGAGATTACTGCTAGATGTCACAGGTGTCATTCTAAACCCAGAGCCACTGTGAGCAAAAATGATTGGTGATGGTTCCTGCTCTCACTAGATTATAAGAGACCCTGATAAAAGCCAGCGATAGGTTTTGGTAGTTAGCATCTCGGGGGGGGGGGGAGGGGAGGGGAGGCTACAAGGGGAGGATTTATTTTAGAGGGATGAGTAGTATGGGGATTGTTGTTGGGGGATTGGGGCGTGGAGAAATTGATATTGGTTGGGTTAAGGCTTATGAGGATTGCTTCCTGGAGAGTCGGGTCTTTGTGGAATAGATGTTGGAAGGACTAAGGCTTGGCAGGATAGATGTTGAGGAGTCAGGACCTGTGAAGATTACTTTTAAGGGGTCTGGGATTGGGGGATTGATATTGCAAGAATTAGGGAGTGGGGCTTGATGTCAGGGAGGGATTGGAGTGGGTGCCGGCCTCCACATCTGCACCTGCCCCTTCAGGCAGGCACTTATAGAAACATAGAAAAATGACGACAGAAAAACACCACATGGCCTATCTAGTTTGTCCTTCTATATCAACAACTATAACAGTCCCCTTTTTTTCTTTAGAGATCCTCTGTGTTTGTCCCATGCTTTTTTGAAATCAGATACCGTCCTCATCTCTACCACCCCAATTGGGAGACTATTCCACGGATCCACCACTCTTTCCGTAAAGAAATATTTCCACATATCACTCCTGAATCTATCTCCTTTCACCCTCATCCCATGTCCCCTCGTAGCAGAACTTGCTTTCAATTGAAAGAGGCTGTGCATTTATGCCATGGAGATATTTAAATGTCTCAATCATATCATTCTATCCCGCCTTTCCTTTAAGGTGTACATATTAAGATCCTTAAGTCTATCCTCATATGCTTTATAATGAAGACCACTAACCATTTTTGTAGCCGCCCTCTGTACTGACTCCATCCTGTTTATATCCTGTTGAAGGTGTGGTCTCCAGAATTGCACACAATAGTCCAAATGAGGTTGCACCAAAGACTTATACAGAGGCACTATCACCTTTTTTTTCTGCTAGCCATTCCTCTCCATATGCACCCAAGCATCCTTTTAGCTTTTGCTGTCGCCTTTTCTACCTGTTTAGCTACTGTAAGATTATCTGACATGACCACGTCTAGGTCCCGCTCTTCTTTAGATGACGAAAGTACTTCACCCCCTATACTATATTGCTCTCTTGGATTGCTGCAGCCGAAATGCATGACCTTGCATTTTTTAACATTAAATCCCATCTGCCAAATTCTAGACCATTCTTCAAATTTAGCTAGATCTCTCCTCATGTTATCTACACCTTCCTGGGTGTCTGCTTTATTGCAGATTTTGCTATCATCTGTAAAGAGGCAAACCTTACCCGATATCCCTTCTGCTATATCACTAACAAAGATGTTAAAAAGAATCGGACCAAGGACAGATACCTGGGGCACAACACTGGTAACTTCCTTCTCCTCAGAGTGAGCTCCATTTACCTGTACCCTTTGTCACCTCCCACTCAACTAATTTCTAACACAAACAGTAACTTTAGGGTCCATCCCTAGGGTGCTCAGTTTGTTTATAAGTCGCCTGTGAGGAACGGTGTCAAATGCTTTACTGAAATCTAAATACACCACATCTAGGGGACATGGGATGAGGGTGAAAGGGGACAGATTCGGGTGTGATACGCGGAAATATTTCTTTACGGAAAAAGTGGTGGATCCGTGGAATAGTCTCCCAGTGGAGGTGGTAGAGATGAGGACAGTATCTGAATTCAAAAAAGCATGGGACAAACACAGAGGATCTCTAAAGGAAAAAAGGGGACTGTTGTAGTTGTTTCTTTAGAAGGACAGACTAGATAGGCCATATGGTCTTTTTCTGTCATCATTTTTCTATGTTTCTCCCTGCAGAGAATCCAGGATCTCCTTACTTCTAGATGATATTGCAGCAGAAATGTGCCAATCAACATCTGGCATATTGAAATCCCCTATTAGTATCACTTCCCCTTTCCTAGCAATACTGCATGTGTCTTCAATTAACTCTCTGTCCATCTCTTCCTCTTGTGAAGGAGGTCTGTATATCACGCCAGTGCAAATAGATTTATTTTTCCCTCTTTCTAGTTTAACCCACAGTGCCTCCTCTCTCCCTTATAAGCTCTGTAATTCCAAGGCTTTAATATTATGTTTTATATATAGTGCCAGTCCTCCTCCCTTTCTTCCCACCATGTCCTTTCTGAATAAAGTATAGCTTGGTATAGCTACATCCCAGTCGTGGTTATCTGTGAACCATGTTTCTGTAACTGCCACTAAATCCAAGTCAGTCACTCCCACCAAAGCTTCAACATCAGGGATCTTATTTCCCATGCTACGGGCATTTATACACACTGTTTTCCATATGTTACCCTTTTTACCCATTTCCATAAAGGTATTTAATATTTCACTTACCTGGGGGCTTTCACTTACCTGATGGCTGTCTTCATCCATCCCCAATGAATCTAGTTTAAATCCCTCTTCAGTAGATTAGCCAGTCTACTACTGAAGATGCGTCAACCTTTCTTGGACAGATGGACGCCATCTCTGTTCTGCAACCCTTGAAATAGCATCCCGTGGTCCAGGAAACCAAAACACTCTCGATGAAACCATCCACGCAGCCATGCATTCATCTCCAGGATGCGAGCCTCTCTACCTTGGCCTTTACCCTCAATAGGAAGTATTGAAGAGAACACCACCTGTGCACCTATCTGCTTCACCCTCTGTCCCAGAGCCATAAAGTCCCTCTTGATATGCTCAGTGGGATACCTGCCAGTATCATTTGTTCCGACATGGATTAGCAACATTGGGTAATAGTCAGTGGGCTTGATGAGTCTCGGCAAACTCTCTAACCTCTTGGATTTTGGCACCTGGCAGACAGCATACCTCTCTGGACATCAAGTCTGGTCGGCAGATGGACGCCTCAGTACCTCTCAGAAGAGAGTCACCAACCACCACTACCCTTCACTTCCTTGTGGTCACTGATCCTGCAACTTTGGGGTACTGGAGCTCTGGTTATTCCCTTTCCAGGGATGCTTTCATCTCCTCCACTTTCAGGGCTGCATACTGGTTCTTCAGTTCAAGGGCTGGAGAAGTTGAAATGGTGATTCTGCAGGCCCTGGTGACTTGTGTCCAATCTTTATCATTCTGTAGGCACCCATCTTCTCTTCTGCCTGAGAGCTTGGTTGTTTCAAGAAGCATCTCATCAATTTACTTCTCACTCTCTTGAATGCTCCTCAGCCTTGCCAACTCCTCTAAGTTTCCTCCACTTGTTTCCTTAGAGCTTCAGCATGCAGGCACCCTGCACATGGAACCGGTCCTTCAACTAGCATTGGGACCTCTGTCTGGACAGAGGCAGAAGCTGTAATGGGGGCAACAGCTTTAACGATATGATTTTTCCCAGCCATTGTTCTTGTGGGCTTTCTTAGCACCCCCTCACCAGCAACCTGCAGGGCTCTTGGAGACACAGATAACTACATTCAAAGCAATGAGAAGGTAATCTAAAAGACAGCAATAAAATACCACACAATTCTATTTAGATACACCAAAGCTTTGTGGAGAGAAACAAACAGAACCAAAGTTCTCTTTGTTTACTCTGTTAGCCATGGTTCACTTTATTTATAAGGCTCTTTTGGATGATACAGCATAATTTCACTTTATTATTACACGTCAGATATTACGTATTTATCACATCATAGGTCAACTTCTAATCAGTGTAGGTCAGTATGAGGAGACATACATGTATTCCAAGACATAACATAAAGAAGAAGAAAGCTCTCCAGGATGAATGATTTCTGGAGATCTGCAGAAAACGGCACTTCAGAGAGAATACAGCTGGAAATATCTTCCCATTCAGCCAGGACAGAGTGACTTCAGTAGCTACCGGCGGACAAGGAGGGAAATCAGCTCTCTGACCATCAAGACTCCGATTCTGGAAACAGTCTCTCTGCAAATGCTCAATAACAAATTTATCTGAACTGTCTCGCTGAGGATTCCCATGACCTCCTCTTGCTCTGATCCTACCCCTCCCCCTGCTCCTGGGAAGTTACATAGAAGCAATCTGCAAGTTGAGCAATTTAGTCATTTCACATCAAATGTCAGCACACTGTACTGAGACTTACAGCAGCTGTTCTAAAAATACCTTTTACTTACGGGATTAAACCATTTACAAAAACAATTTGTGAATCCTGCCTTAAAGATGTTAATCTCAACCAATCCTTTTACAAGTTTGCATACTACTGTAAGTGATTCTAACAGAAAATCATCTTTTTTTTCTTTTATTAACCACTAAAACAAAATTATCTCTGAGTCTTCTCTTGGAAATCTATCACAGGGTATTCCACAAACTGGATGAGTGACCCTATGAAAATCAGCTGGGTTTATAAAACACAGTTCTAAGCAAATTATCTAAATCAGCCCAAGTAGAACAAGGACTATTATGTTGACATAAAACAGTTTGAAGAAAACTTATAGCACCATGTAATTGAATACATTTCTCTCTATAGGTCATAAAATGCTTATTCATATCCTTTTCAATATTATCAATAAGTTTACTAGAAATTCCCAATTCGTTTGTAGCAGAAATATCATTTCTTACTGTTCCCTTTAAGGAATCTATTATATGTACAATACATTCTATTTCACGACTAAGAAGGTCATTCATTTCTCTGAGCTGAGAAACATTGCAAGTACCGAAATTCTCAATTTGTGCATTCCCCAATATCCTTTGCTTATTCCTTATCTCTTCTCTTAACACTGCTGCACGAGTGACCCTCTCCCTCTCAGAAACTACATAACTCTCAGAAGAAACAGGGGGAGACGTCAGGAATGCACCTGGAACTTTTCCAGCTCCAATTACCATTGCAGCCACATCTGCATCATACTTTGGAGAAAAAATGACTGGGAACTTCCCTGCCCGGTCATTATCAATCTCTTTCTCCTATGGTTCACCCGTTTTACCAGCATTCTTTAATACAAACAATTCATTTTTCATAACATGTGCCCTTTGCTGCCACCAACTAAACACCTACCCTTCACGGGCATCACATAATTTATGTTTAGCCTGCAAAGCACATTTCAGATAACAAAGCTTATCTATAAAAATGTTCCCTCCAAAGGAAACTGTAAAAGCACATTATCATTAGTCACTGCATACCAGTGTACAATATAATTAGTAGCCATATCCCCATACTTCTCACGCATACAAAAAGAAGGGCTACCTATCTGAACAGCTAAAACCGTAGCTTTGTCATGCCATTCACACAACAAAGATAACTCACGTTCACCTAACAGATTACCCATTGCTGTCACTATACAATACTCACAAAACACCTTCCACCCTTGCCAGGAATTGAGAAATCTGTAGAACGGCACGGCACAAACTGTGGGCTTTCTTAGCATCCCCTCACCAGCAACCTGCAGGGCTCTTGGAGACACAGATAACTACATTCAAAGCAATGAGAAGGTAATCTAAAAGACAGCAATAAAATACCACACAATTCTATTTAGATACACCAAAGCTTTGTGGAGAGAAACAAACAGAACCAAAGTTCTCTTTGTTTACTCTGTTAGCCATGGTTCACTTTATTTATAAGGCTCTTTTGGATGATACAGCATAATTTCACTTTATTATTACACGTCAGATATTACGTATTTATCACATCATAGGTCAACTTCTAATCAGTGTAGGTCAGTATGAGGAGACATACATGTATTCCAAGACATAACTGTTTACTACTGACTGCTTGATATCTAATAAATAACCCTGAGACAGAAAGGCTAGAGTACAAGCTGCCCTTTCTTTCTTATTTACAGGACATGTACCTCTTCACCTACTTAGTAAGCAAATATATGAAGTTTATTTCTGAGCAAAGTTCTGAACAACTTTAACTCTTTCTCAGGTGTACTTAGACAGTCCGGTTGTGTACACCACCCTGTACAAACAAACATACTTTCAGTTCTGTTCATGGAGCTTAGGTATCTGTTAAAGCAAAAGAGAGAGATCGACCAAAGTACCAGCTGTCCTTTCAGAGAAAAGCAGTTAACTCTCTTTAATTATATTGAGAATGTGCTGTTCCAAGTCCCTGTGTTGTGTTAATTGGGGAGGTGTCCTATAAAGCAAGACCACTCACTAGGAGAGGGTGGGTGTTGTGGGGGTAGGGAGTAGGGCTGCCAACTTTTTCACCGAGAAAATCCTGACACCTGTGGCTCGCCATGCCCCACCCATTCTCCACCCCTAGTCCCCACCACTGCCCTGCCCCCAGTCCCACCCATGCTGCACTCCAGCCCCACCCACAAAAATTACCAAGGATAAGTGTAGGCTAACTCCCTTGGTCAGATAATAATTAAATTGGGAACCCCAAAAGCCAAACATGAAATGTACAACACTGGAGAAATAAAACTATAAAGTAATTTCCTCTTGCACTAAACAAAAATGCAAAGATGTTAGCAATACACACTTCCCAGACCAGACATATTCCAGTTAATAAATTCAAAATAAAAAGTGTTTTTCTACCTTCTGTTTGGGAATTTTATTTTTCAGTTGCAATTGCTCCAGTCACTTTCTTCTGGTTTCTTCGTGTCTTCTGCGAGCTATCCATTTGTCCTTTCTTCTCTTTTAGATGTTTTCCATTCTCTCTCTATATCTGCTTTAACATACTGATCGTTTCCCTTTTGCTCTTTCCCCCATTTCTTTCCTTATTCCTTTATCATCCACTCAAATTTCCCACTTCCATTCTCAATCACCTCTTACTCTCCCAATACCCGGCCCATCGTAGACTTTTCTTCCACACAAAATATCTTTTCCCCTCTCCATTCTCATTCCCCATCCCCTTCTAGTCCTCCCCCCAAATCAGCTCCCTTATAGTTCTAGACCCACCCAGCATCCACTCCCTTCTAGTCCCATTCTCCCATGCCGCCACATCAGCCCATTTCCAATCCTATTCTAGCCCATCACCCATTTGCAGTCCAAGCTCCCCCATCAGCCAATTTCCAATCCTAGCCCCCTCGTCAGCCCACTTCCAGCTCTTCATCAGCCCCTTTCCAGTCCTATTCCAGCTCTTCATCAGCCCATTTCCAGTGCTAGCCCTCCCATCACAGGCCATTTCCAGTCCTAGCCCCCCATCACACCCTCTTTCCAATCCTAGCCCCCCCACCATCACAGCCTATTTCCAGCCCTAGGCCCCCCCCCATGACAGCCCATTTGCAGTCCTAATCCCCCCACCATCACAGCCCATTTCCAGTCCACGTCCCCCCCAACCATCACAGCCCATTTGCAGTCCTAGCCCCCCTAATCACAGCCTATTTCCAGTCCAGGTTCCCCCTCCCCCCACCATAGCCCAATTCCATTGCAGCCCCCCCCATAGCCCATTTCCAGTCCAGGTCCCCCCCCCCATAGCCCAATTCCATTGCAGCCCCCCTCCCATAGCTCAATTCCAGTCCAGGCCCCCTCATAGCCTATTTCCAGTCCAGGTTTCCCCCACATAGCTTATTTCCAGTCCAGGTACACCCCGCATATCCCAATTCCAGTCCAGATCCCCCCATAGCCTATTTCCAGTCTAGGTTCCCCCCCCCCCCATAGCCCATTTCCAGTCCAGGTAACCCCCAATAGCCCAATTCCAGTACAGATCCACCCCCCATAGCCTATTTCCAGTCCAGGTTCCACCCCCCCCCCCATAGCCCAATTCCAGTCTAGGTTCCCCTCCTATAGCCCATTTCCAGTCCAGGTACACCTCCCCCATAGCCCAATTCCAGTCCAGTCCCCCCCCCCCAATAGCCTATTTCTAGTCCAGGTACACCCCATCACAGCCCATCCAGTCCTTCGCCTCCCCTCCTCCCCCCATCAAAGCCCATTTGTAGTCCTAGCCTCCCCCTCCCACCAGCCCCATGGCTGTCTGAGGTGCTTCAGAGGGAGCTGGGGAAGCCTGCGCGAGGCCCCGGCTCCCTCTGTACAACCGCCAGCGTCAAGATCTTTTTCCTTCACGCTGGCGGTTGTTTCTGTGAAGCCACGAATGCTGGGAAAGGTTAAAGGGCATTGCCTTTAACCTTTCCCAGCAATTGCGGCTTCACATAAACAGCCGCCAGCGTGAAGGAAAAAGATCTTCACGCTGGCAGTTGTACAGAGAGAGCTGGCTCCCTCCCCCACAGACTTTGGGAGAAAAGCCGGTTTTTTGCTCTGGCCGCTCCCAATCTTGCGGCCAGAGCAAAAAAAACGGCTTTTCAAGGGCCGGTTTCACATCTCTGCCGGCAGCCGGCCTGGCCATGGAAAAACCAGCCAGGCCGGCTGAATACCAGCCGGTTGGCAACACTAGTAGGGAGGGAACTAACACCTGATTAGGTGTCAGTGGCTTCAAAGAGCTGAGAAAGTTACTAAAGCAGAGTTTTAAACCTACCCCACTAAAGAAAAAAAATATTCCTTCCTTTAAACTAAAACACCACAAAGAAAGTAACTTTGTTTTAAAAATGTACCAAACCCCTTTTAAGAGCTCCCAGTCAGAGAGCTAGCAATTTAAAAAATAAAAAAACACAAATGCTTACCTTTGTTTGAAATGTGTAGCCCCTGTTAGAAATACCTCAACAGTGCAGGGTTCTGAAGCCTTTTATGCAGTCCTCAGCTGCTCTCAGTTCTTTCACAGGCTAATCAGACTCACTAACTCCTGATTAGGTGTCAGTGACTTATGTGTGCCTTGGGGCAGATGTAAATACCAGCGTAAGGCAGTCCTAAATTCCACATGCATTCTCCTTGTAAAAAGCACTTCAATATTTTAGGCTTGCTCAAATCACACCCTCTCCATGCCCTCCTTGCAGTCTCTGCATGGTGTGGATCACCATGTGTAAATAGCAACGTTCTAAAAATCACTCTTTGTACATGTAGGTGGATCTATAGGTTGAAAAGCCACTATTTTCACATGAGGATGTTTCAGAAATAAAGATCATGTTTTATCCTCAATGTCTACCTCTGGATCATATGCAACAGCGTGCACAATAATCTCTGGGTGTGAACCAAACTCTGAATCCTCTATTTTATTTGCTGTTAACAAATGATTCCCTGACATAAGAGGAATCTTCCAAAGAGGTAGATCCTTCCCTTTACAGCCCTAAGGAAACACAAAATGGTGCATCTATTCTGCCCCAACCTTTTAACAAACATACTGTAGCTGACAAGTGAATGCTACAATTCTCTAGGGCGCCATACAAATCATTTGTATCAATAGACAAAAGACAAGTGTCATGGGGTATTGGTTGTGGCTTGCTCAGTGCAATGACATTTTAATTACTCTACTATGCACTCCGTTTTAATCAAACCTAGCATCTTGAATGCAGCCAGGCTATTAATAAATACCGCAGGAGGTAGTTAATTCATACATTCTCACATATAGTAACGCTCATCTATTTTTTATATCTATTTTAAAGCCACAGCATATTGTAAATTCTGATACCGCTATCTCTTTTCGTCTATTGCACTTAATTTGCATCAAATCACAGCTTCTAGTGGAAAGGAAACACCAGATGCAAGATAGCCACAGTCCTTGTGGTCTTATACCAGACAGTTTTTCAATTGCTTGAAATACAAGCATCATGTAGCCAGGAGGCCAAACATTTCGAATGCATCTTCATCTATATGTCTATGAAAAAAAACCCCACACAGAAGAGCCAGGCTCTCTCTCTTGCTTTATGCCTCACTTATTCATCTTCCTAACTCTGCTGCATCGAATAACATATTCCACAAAAAAAACTCTTCCACTTTAATAACCTCTTGCAGACAAATTCCCCATAAAGATCAGAACAGGGAGATAATTACTGGTCTGGATCCAAACGGTTTTCAATCAGATGCTTTCTCCATTTGTAATCCATATGCTCTCAATAGTTTTTCGGAGACTTTGCTAATTAAGATTGACTCCTTTGAACTTTGTGAAGCAATACACAGCCATTTAGTGCCTGAAATCTAGGGAGTCCTGCAGCACCAAAACGACTAGGCTAGAATATGAGCTAGTTTGGTAAAAAGATTCTGCAGCCACAAACAGTGTCACTAGGCAAGCAGTCAGAATAGATATTGGGCACAATCCATCTTCTATGAAGTCCTGCACAGTAATAATAATGGGTGATTTCCATTACCCCGGTATTGACTGGGTCAGTGTCACGGCAGGACATGCTAGGGAATAAAGTTCCTAGATGAAATAAATGACTGCTTCTTGGAGCAGCTGGTTCATGAACTGACCAGAGGGGAAGCCATACTGGACCTAGTCCTTAGTGGAACACCAGATCTGGTGCAAGAGATAAGGGTGTTGGGGCCACTTGGCAATAGTGATCATAGTATGATCGTGTTTGATTTAATTAGTAGAGGAGGGATGGCAAGGAAATCCACAGTACTACCTTTTAACTTTCGAAAGGGAGACTATGATAAAATGAAGAAAATAGTTAAGAAAAAACTAAAAGGAGGAGTTGCAAAGGTTAAAGACTTACATCAAGCTTGGGTGTTGTTTAAAAATACTATCTTCGAAGCCCAGACCAGTTGTATTCCACGCATTAAGAAAAGTGGAAGGAAGTCCAAAATACTGCCAGCATGGTTTAAAGGTAAGGCCAGAGAGGCTGTTGCCAAAAAAGCATCTTTCAGCAAATGGAAAAAACAGCCAAATGATGAAAACTGGAAAGAGCACAAGCACTGGCAAGTTAAATGCAAGGCATTGATAAGGCAGGCAAAGCAAGAATTTGAGAAGAAACTTGCTATGGAAGCAAAAACGCGTACTTTTTTGAGTACATTTGTAGCAAAATGCCTGTGAGAGAGTCAATTGGACCATTAGATGATAGAGGGGTAAAAAGGGCAGTAAGAGGAGACAAGGCTATAGCGGAGAGACTGAATGAATTCTTTGCTTCGGTCTTTACTGAGGAAGATGTAGGGATGTTACCCATGACTGAAGTGGTGTTTAAAGGTGATACTGCAGAGGAATTGGAAGAAATATCGCTACACCGGGAAGATGTATTACAACTGTTTGATAAACTGAAGAGTAGCAAATCACCTGAACCGGATGGTATACATCCAAGGGTGTTGAAAGAACTAAAATATGAGATTGCAGACCTGATATTAGTAATCTGTGAACTTTCATTAAAATCATCTGTAATACCTGAAGATTGGAGGATCGCCAATGTAACACCAATTTTTAAAAAGGTTTCCAGGGGTGATCCGGGAAACTACAGACCAGCGAGTCTGACGTCAGTACCAGGAAAAATGGTAGAAACCATCATAAAAAACAAAATTGCTCAGCATGTAGATAGTCATTGTTTAATGGGAGACAGCCAACATGGCTTTAGACAAGGAAGATCTTGTCTTACTAATCTGTTATGTTTTTTTGAAGGTGTGAACAAACAGGTAGACAAAGGTGAGTCAGTTGATATAGTGTATCTGGACTTTCACAAAGCCTTTGACAAGGTCCCTCATCAGAGACTTTTGGCAAAACTAAAAAGTCATGGTATAGGAGGCAGTGTACTATTGTGGATCAGGAACTGGTTAAAAGATAGAGAGCAGAGGGTAGGGCTAAATGGCCAATTTTCCCAATGGAAAAAGGTGAATAGTGGAGTACCCCCAGGGATCTGTGCTGGGTCCGCTGCTTTTTGACTTATTCATAAATGACCTGGAAAAGGGAATAACTAGTGAGGTTATCAAATTTGCAGATGACACAAAACTATTTAAAGTTCTTAAAACCCAAGAGGATTGTGGAAAATTGCAAGAGGATCTTGATAAATTGGAAGACTGGGCATCCAAATGGTAGATGAAATTTAATGTAGGAGATACTCCAGTAATGATTCCAGAGGTATCGCAAGAAGGTTAAGACCCTTCTGTGAGCACCATATGGTAAACCTTTTCCATTTGAAAGCATAGGAGCGTCTTGTGGAAGGCTTCCTGGAAGCATAAAGGATATCCTTTACCTGCTGAGAAAGGTTAAGACTGAAGTTCTAGGCTTTCAGCAACCAGGCAGAGATGCAGAGACAGAAAAGAGATCTGGAGCAGATCCTAACTCCAGAGGCAGAGCTTGAGAGAGATGTAGGAGCAGAGGGTACCACATTTGCCGTGGCCAATGTGGAGCTATGAGAATCATATGACCTCTGTCTCATTGAAGCTTGAACAGGGATTTGGGAATTAGGAGAATGGGTGGAAAGGCATACAGGAAGTCCTGGTCCCAATGGAGGAGGAAAGCATCCCTGGCCTCACAACCCTGAGCTGGAATTCTGGAACAGAACCGGGGAAGTTTGGCATTCAGCAGACTTGCAAAGAGGTCTATGTCCGGGGTTCCCCAAATCTGGAAAATGTTGGCCACCTGGAAGCAGAACTCGACTGAGTCTGTCTGCCCAAGAGTTTTGAATGCCTGGAAGATACACCGCAAGGAGATGAATCTGATGCTGTCTGGCGAGGGCCCATAGTCGCAAAGCTTGGTTGCATAGCGACATAGAGCCTGTTCCGCCCTGCTTGTTCACATAGAACATGGCTACTTGATTGTCCGTTTGAACTAGGACTGTCTTGTAGCTGAGCTGGGTGTGGAAAACTCGAAGAGCAAGGAAGATTGCTCTGAGTTCCAGGAGATTGATATGTAGATAGGTCTCTTGTGGAGTCCAGGTACCCTGGGTGGAGAGGCCTTGCAGGTGGGCTCCCCAACCCACCTGTGAGGCATCTGTTGTTAGAGTGGCTTGGGGTGGAGGATGCTGAAAAGGGGACCCCACCAAAAGATTTTGGAGTGATTGCCACCATTGGAGGGACAAAATAAGGCAATCTGAGTTTGCTATTTTGTATGACAGGCAACCTGACGCCTGAGTCCATTGAGTGGATAAAGTCCACTGGGCTGCCCTCATATGGAGGTGAGCATAAGGAACCACATGCACGGTGGATGCCATGTGGCCTAGCAATTGTAACATTTCCAGTGCAGTGAGGTGAGGTTTTAGCACTGCTTGGGAAGCTAACTGCACAATGCGAAGGCAGTGGGGCTGTGGAAGGTAGGCCCTTGTCTGTCTGGTATCCAGCAGAGCTCCTATAAACTCTAGGGACTGAGTGGGAGCAAGGTTGGATTTTGGGAAGTTTATGACAAGTCCCAAATACTGAAGGATGCGCATTGTGCGAGAGAGAGAAACCCTGGCCTATGGTTCTGAAGGGGTTCGAATGAGCCAGTCATCTAAGTAAGGGAAGACAAAAATTCCTAGGGTGCGTAGAAATGCTGCCACCACAGCCATGCATTTTGTGAACACCCTTGGTGCCGAGGCCAGGCCAAAAGGAAGAACCCTGTATTGGTAGTGCTTCCCTTGAAATAGAAAGTGAAGGAACTTTCAATGAGTTGAATGGATGAGAACATGAGTGTACGCATCCTTGAGATCTAGAACACAAAGCCAATCCTGACTCTGAATGTATGGCAGCAGAGTTCCTAGAGAAATCATTTTAAACTTCTCTTTGAACAGGAATTTGTTCAATTCTCTGAGGTCTAAAATGGGCAAGAAGCATAGTGACCTCTTGACCTAACTGCTCGTTGAGAGAGGTCTGAGAATTGAACTGTCTTACCATTGTAGGAGGGGGCATGCTGAGGAAATGAAGCTTGTACCCCTCTCTTACAATAGACAGAGTCCAATTTTTTGCTGTTATCTGCCCCCATCTGGGGGCAAAATGACATAACCTTCCTGGAATGGTGGAAGGCTCTGGGCTGTTCAGGGTCAGGAAGGCAAAGTTCTCTAGATAGGAGTCAAAGCCCCTGTGGAGGCTGAGTCTGCTGAGCCGGTTGACTCTTAGCAGCTTTTGTTTGTTTTTGCCTAGGTTGTTGCTACTGTCCTTTTTGGGCAGACTGACCTAAATGATGCCCCTGCTGGGTATAGGAGGGATAAAACTTCTTCTTCTTACTGAAGAATGGTTTCTTGTAGGATTTTTTCCTTGCAGGATCAGCTGTAGATTTAGACAATCTATCCAAAGTGATATTGTCAGCATCTATCTCTTTAGCTTTTTCCTGCCAGTTCTTGCCAAAGAGATTCTCTCCTGTGCAAGGAATACTCCCTAGTTTATCCTGTACCCAGTCAGATGCCTGAAGCCAGGCAATCCTATGTGCACCTATGGCAATAGCAGAGGTTCTGCTTATGCACTCAAAGCAGTCAAAGGCTGCACGATTCACAAACTTGGAAACATCCTGAGCATGTTTGACAAGGGTGAAGTAATCCTGCCTCTTATCAGGAAGGAGAGGGCTCATAAGCAGCTCTAAATCTCCCATGACCTCCTTAAGGAACATTCCCATATATAATATATAGGAACTGATCCTAGCAGAAAGCATGGAAACCTGGAAGGTTCGACATCCAAAGGCGTCAAGAGTCCTACACTCACATCCTGGAGGATTAGATGCATACCTTTTTGCACTCTTGATCCTTCTCATAGCTGATTCCACCACCATGGAATGGTGTGGAAGCTGAGTCTTCTGAAACCCAGGACAAGGAGGAACTCGATACATGGTGTCGAGTCTTTGAGAGTGGGGAGATGTGGTTAGAGGTGTTTCCCACATCCTTAACATGAGATCATGCAAGATCTCATGAATAGGAAAGGTAGCTGCCTCCTTGGGAGCTTTAGGGTATTGTAGGATTTCTAATTCCTTTGCCCTAGGCTCTTTTTCAGGAGCCACTGTGATGGAAAGACCTCGAACCACATCTCGTATAAAATCCTGAAAGGACTTATCCTCTGGTGGAGACATCCTACGCTGAGGAGAAGAAGAATCCTCAGGAAGAAGTACTCTGGTATCGGCAGAGCTTTCAGAGTCTTCAGACTCATCCGAGGATTCAAAGTATCTCCGATCCGGGTGATCGTGCAAGGCACGGTACCGGTACCGATCAAAGTCAGTATCGGAGGGGTCTGGTACCGACTTGTTGATACCGGATGGATAAACATGACTCGGTTCCGGTAGAATACCTGTCGATGTCGATGCAGTCGGTGCCGGTACCGGTTGAATTGTCTGAAGCGGTTTCAGGGGCATCGAGGCCGTGAGAAGAGCTACCAGACTGTGTTCAATAGCGAAGAATCTCTGGTCTATCGATGCTGCCGATGCTTGGGTATCAGTACCTGATGAAGCAGCCGTACCCCAGAGCATGGCACCAGTAGTTCTGCCGAGGTTGAGGCCTCGGGAACATCCTGGAGCCCCGTTAGTGTTTTGGAAGCCGAAGCCTCCCGCCGGGGCAATTTTGCCGGTGAAAGTCCCTCAGGGGCAATGCCAGAGGCATCTCGATGCTTAGAGGGAGATCTACCCTTTGAGGACCGGCTAAGATTTATGTTTAGTTACCTGAGATCCATGGGAGGAAGACAAAGCCCTGGAAGACGTCGATGCCACAGAGGCTGCATCGGAGGGAAAAAGGGTGCCAAGTTTAGCAGCTTGGTTCTGCCGGGCCCTTTTCGACATCATCCTACAGGCAACACACTCGGAGATAGAGTGGTCAGGACCTAAACATTTGAGGCACCACTCATGGGTGTCGGTGACAGAGATGGTACCGCCACACTTGGAACACTTTTTAAAACCCGAAGCAGGTTTTTCCATTTTAAAGGAAAACGTTGGGCCTAGTGCCCAAAATGGCGCGTGGCACCTGAGGAGAAAATAACTGGAAAAGACTCCAGAAGAAAGGGCTTTTGTTTTTTTTTTTGAAAAAAAGAAAGAAGTACCGGTGTAGCGTCGAAGGAAGGCAGACGCAACCACAAAAAAGAAGAATAGAAGGGAATTATTTTCTGTGGTGACAGGATATGCGACCTGTCAGCTCCATGGAAAATGAAGAACTGGGAGAGGGACAGTTGGAAAAGGCGGGAAGGCAGCACGCAGGCACTGTGGGATGCTCCGAAAAGCTTTCCTATTGGACACTGGGGAGCGTTCCCGCGCAGGCTCCGTCGGTACCGACGATACTCATATGTGAAGACTACATTCCTGCTTGTTCCTGGAGATAAAGGGATACTGTAAGAGTTATCAGGGAAGTCCTCGGGAGGACAGAGCACACTGCTCTTAGCTGTTGCAATGTGAGAAAAGACCGGCACACAACAGAGGAAATATGTTGGTGGAAAGAGAGGGAAGAATCATGTATAACGCCCAAATACTGGAGGGTCGGCATCAGGGTACCAGTGAGAGTGGGGGGGGGGGGGGCAAGGTGGGGGGAGGGACACCAAAAGTGAATCAAATGGCTGCCGATTTAGTAGGATTTAAATGCAAGTAGTTAGATGACAGCCAGGAAGAGACATGGGCCAGACATGCATTTAGGGGGCCAAGATCCAGGGAAAGAGAACTAGTATGGAAAAGAATATCATCATCGGCATAATAGTATGCCGAAATTCCAGATTGTTGAATAAGTAAAGTCAATGGTGCAAGAAATAGATAGAAGAGCAGGGGTGATAACACAGAATCTTGTGGAACACCGCATTGGAGTGGTGTAGTGGGTGAGGCAGAAGGACCAATGTGGACTGAGAAGGAGCATGAGATCAAAAAAGACCGAAACCACCAGTGGACTATGCTGCAGATCCCAGTCATAGAGAAGAGATAGAAGAGTAGTGTGGTCAACTAAATCAAATGCAGCAGAGAGATCAAGTGATACTGCAATACAAAAATCACCAGACTCGTATGTCACATGCAATTCATTTAGGAGAGCGATGAGAATGGTTTCCGTGCTGGAACCAGACTGCCTGGGATGAAGGGCCAAGGTAGAATCAAGGTGTGATGACAGCTGGGAAAAGACTGCCTTTTCCAAGATCTTAGATAGGAAAGGAAGGTTAGAAACAGGACCGCCAATGTGCGGGGAGGGAAGGGCCCAGGGATGTTTTTTTCAGAATGGGGCGAATGACAGCATGCTTCCATGAAGGAGGAAAAGATCCAGAGGAAACACTAGAGCTTAGCATGATGAGCAAGAAGGGGAGAAGAGCCAGCAATGGCTCAGACAGCCAATGGGAAGGGATAGGGTCAGTAGGGCAGGTAGTCTTATGTGAGGAGCTAAGAAGCTTAGAGAGCCCAGACATAGCATTGGGATGGAAGGATGTCCAGGTATAAATATAACCAGTGTTAGCGGGAGAAGAAGGGTCAGTGGAATCACAGAAAGGTAGTGGGAGGGTTGGAGGGGGGGGGGCAGGACAATCCAAGAAAGTCAGGCGCAGGGACTGGATTTTGTCAGTGAAGAAAACCACCAGTGTGGCAGGGTCAGGGACAGTGGTGGGGGGAGGGGCAGACAAGCCAGTACTGCAAGAAGCAGACAGCGAACAAAGGGTAATAAAGAGCTGACAGGGCCTGCTCTGAACCAAAGCCTGAATTAAATAAGATGGATTCCTGTTTTGTTATAACTCAGCATTAAGACTTGCAGATCAAGCAATTCTACAGATTTATGTACTTCACTGCAGTAGTATTATTACAGCTGACTACGTGCAGAACAACATTGCTGAGACCTTCACTGTGTCTACTGGTACTAGCATTTCCAACAATGTATGGACTTGCATACCAACAACCTTCGCACCATGGATCTTTGTTTGCAGAAGGACCACCTATTAGCTGTTACTGGATTTGCTGAAGATAACATACAGGATTTGAAGACCAGAATTATATGCTGGACACAGAGAGAGGAAACAGACGCAGCCCAAGACACACCTGGAGCACTCTGGAACATGCACAGAGGACTGCAGAACACTGGGGAACTTTAACTTCTGACACAGACTGGTTTGCTGGTTTCCTTTGCCAAACCTGCACTTTGTGTGCTTGCCGGCCTGTCTCTCTGGCTGGAAAGTCAGATAGTATCCAAGGGCAAAACCTCGGGGTGGAGTGAATCTCTCCCACAGACCTGCAGCTCTGTGTGACCACGCAGTTCATCTCGGCTGACATTGGACCTCTGCCATACTTTGGCTTCGTGCTGTTCCTAAGACAGTTTGTCGGACCCAGCTACAAGTATTCTGGCAAGAGCTAAGCTACTGGTCTTTAATTCCCCCCCCCCACATCCCCCCCCCCCCAAGGTTGGGGCTAGCTTAGAGAGATAATGCACTGTACGTCTGTGCAGAGCTAATCAGTGATGTTGGTTTCTGAAACAGAGATTAAGTCTCATGGTATTGTAACATAAGGCTGCATAACATACTACCTCAGAAAACTAATTTATGCTAATTTTACATTATTTTTGCTATCACAAATAAAATCTAATTTATATACAAAAACAGGGCTGGTTCTTGTTTTATCACGTGGTTTGTTTGCCAGGTAGTCCTATGGAGTCCTGGGTAAATGGAGAGTAGCAGTTTTCCCTAGACATACCAAGTATTTATACATGTGTATTTATCTGCTACTGACAATATCTCCTACAGTTGTCCATGAGCATCTCATATCATGTCTCATGCAATTGGGCTTAGAGAAACAACACTACAATGGTTCCAGTTTTTCCTGGATAACTGCTACCAGCAAGTCAAAATGGGGGTGGAAACCTCCAATTCTATCAGCCTCAAGGTTTACCTCATGGCTCTGCCTTATCCTCCTTGCTGTTCAATATTTTCATCCAATCACTAGGCAACATAATCCAGAACTATAATACCTTTTATCACCTGTATGCCAAAATGACATCTTAATCTATGCAGTATTCTCCATTAACAATCCAGACTACTCCACAATAGGTTAATGCCTTGAAGAAGTTATCCAGTGGTTAAGCCATCGCAACATGCACATTAATCCCAACAAAATAGAAGTCTTCCATATAACCAGGAACCTCATATTCTCCATCCATAATTAACCTTGCCAACTTAACTCTGCAAGTAAAAGATCAAGTAAAATACTTCGGTATAATACATAATCAAAGCCTAAAAGTCTACTCCTGCCTCAAACAAGTTACCAGATTAGCATACCTCAGAATGAAAGCTGTCCAAAACCTTCGACTACTATTGGAGCAGTGTGACTCAGAAATGTCAGCCAAGCCCTCATTACTCCAATATTTGACTATGTAAATATCATATACCAGGGGCTCCCAAAAGTCATTTTACTCCCCCTACAACTTGCACAGAATACCACTGCCAGAATCATCACAGACACTGCTTGATGAGCACACATTACCCCATACTAAAACAGCTCCACTAACTACCCATTTATATGGGAGTTAAGTACAAAGTCTCCCTAAGCATCTTCATGATCCTCCATTACCTCTCAGCAGACATCCTTTGGCCACTCATTCATAAGCCCTCAATAACAGATCCAAGGGAAAAGCCAGCCACAACCTTCTATCAGTCCTAGCCACGTTCTCTTGTTCCAACCTCTCCACTTCTAGCAGAGTTTTCCCCTTCTATGCACCTACTATTTAGAACTCCCTCACCCCAGAGATATGATCCTTGACAGACATTGGGGAATTCTGGCACAAACTAAAAACCCACCCCTTCCTAGAGCATTTTGGCTCAGACACTTCACTCATCCTCCTTTCAACCACTCAGGACTCACATTATTTCCTTTTCCTCATTGTTACCTCTCCTCGGGTATGAAACATGTCCCATAAAATTTCCAAAATTACTCCGTTATGCTTAAATGTTAATGCATACACCTTCTACTGTATGTCTCCTATTTACATATTCTAAGTCAGATGTTAAATTGTTTGTTTGTGTCACTTGTCAAATTTTATTACCTACGTTTCATATAACATTATTGGTTGGACTTTTAAGTTGTTACCCACGTTCTATGTAAAGCTATACTTGTTAAACTTGTTCCATGTACACCGCTATGACCAGTAGATACAGTGGTATAAAAAAGTCACTACCTAACTAAATATCTATCTTCCTGTTGTCCCAGAATCAAGCACTGATTTTTTTTTTAATTCATTTATTTTTTCAATTTTGACTGCAATGTCAATCTCATTGATTCACATACCAAAATTATGGTGATAATTTTAAAAGACATTTCTGCAGGTAATACAGCATGGCCTTTCTAAAATTTCCCAGAGTATGTGCACTTAAACTAATGCAAAGACTCCATAAGTTCCTGGGAAGAGGTGTTCCCTCAGAAGAGGTTTGTACTTACCGAAGAGCAGGCGTAAATATTAAAGGAAATGTATGCACATACTTTCTATTTGAACATTGATTTAACACATGCATACCTGTCCACAAGTTGGGTGATCTATTATAAAATTATCCTCCCTATCTCAGTCTCAATACATACTATGCTTAACCCCTTCACACAAAGTCAGCCTTAGTAAATTGCAGGGCCCAATTTGGACCAAAATAGTGGGGCCTCCTGGATTTAAGATTATTTCAGATTAGGTATCAGGCAAATATGTTAATTTGTTGTATTAAAAACAAAACAATATCTATGGAGTGGAGGAGTAGCCTATTGGTTAGAACACTGGCTTGGTAACCAAGCAACCAGGGTTTGATTCCAACTAGTACTCCTTGTGGCCTTGGGCAAGTCACTTAACCCTCCATTGCCTCGGAAGAAAGGCCTGGCAATCTACTTCCGGTGACACTGCCAAGAAAACCCAGGAGCCTCTGGGTCGCCAGGAGTCAGGACTGACTTGAAAGCACACATTGCATTATGACATAAAATATGTTAAAACAAAGTCATACAACAAAGAAATCTTTCTTACTTTCTGTTCTGCAAAATCTTTCAAAATTTTGTTGAAACACACTTAACATGAGGACGCTTCTGAGGAGATGCATACCCTGCACGTTCCAATACTATATATGTGGGTGGGTGTTTGTGAACTTCACACAATACATGTGAGAAGTTGATGTCTGTCTTGTACTGTGCAAATGAGGTAGAGGGTGCGGAACAGAGGCAAAGTTTTCTTATGAGAAGCATTGACCAAAATGAGATCTTAGGGGCATGTTTACTAAAGTGTTGCAGGGAGCATGGGACTAACGCATGATTAAAGTGTGTTTGTAATGCAGTGTGGCCATGGTAAAATCAGGTGGCATAACCACATTAGGGCAGTAATGCTGCACTAGGTGTGTCGGTCACATGATAGTAGTGGCCATGCATCTGTGGTGCATGTGATGGCATGTGCTACATGCACCCTGTACTTGCATGCGAACACCAATGTGACCCCCCCCCCCCAGAAAGGTATATGCCACAGAGGGTACAGCATAATGCTGTGTGGAGGGTTGAAAGCAACCTGCAGATGCTCACAGGGTGAGAGAGGATACAGCAAGAAAGCTGCAACATGCCATGGAACCAAAGGGGCTTGATAGCAGATAAACTGTCCATGGGACCCCAGGGACTAGCTGCAGTACAAGGATTTGCCAGTATAAACAGAGTCCGGCCATACAAAGGCTGAGAGAGGAGCAAGAGTAATGTAACAGTTAACTGTTGGGGGCATACCAGACATGTCCCCCTGCAGTTACCACAGAGAGACGCACCTCACTGCACTAACCAGCCAGCACATCTAACATGCGTGCACTTTATGCCAGCCATTCAGGAAGCAGCAAGCACGCCTATACTCATGTTAGCAATTGCAGCCAGCACATGCCAGTGACAACCATACTAACCATAATGTACCATCAATGCCCACACTCTGCCCCTAACCTGCCCAGTCACTATCCCTTCCTGGACTTTGAGCAGGAAACCTTGTGCTGTCAGCATGTTTTAGTAAACGTATCCCCATGTGTCTTTATAAAACGAAACCACAAAAGCAGCTAAAATCAGGCTAAAATGCAGCAGGTTTAAACTTATACAACTAAAATAAACACATAGGTACATAATTTATAATCTTAGCGCATACTTTGCAACTATGCCCAGACTACACCCCTGAACATGCCTACATCTAGGTCACATGCATGTGCCTACGTGGCATGCAGGGGATAATTTTACGCATGTATAAGGGCATATATGCATGGGCAAGCCTTTACAAAATCATCCCTTTGTGTCTATAGTGTGGCACTGAAGGTTCCCTTAAGGAGCAAGATAGCCAGGCTCCATGGCTAGACCTTCCCTCAGCTCAGGGCAAAGAGAGGATGGGGCCCTGACCTGCAGCTAGAGGAGCCCCCAGGTTAGGGGAAAGCCAGTACCCACAGTTCCTTGAAGACAGGGAAAACCTGCTGCCTATAATCAAGGACATGGGAGTTCCTGAAGCCCGGGAGAGGGACAGAGGACCTGCAATTTCCCTGGAAGCACAATTAGTAACGTGCTCCCTCCGAGGAGTCAATTACTGCCCGAGAGGGAACACATCACACCCCTCTTCATCCAACACCACTGGTTCCCCATTCCACAGAGGATATAATTTAAAATCCTTACACTCATGCACAGGATCGTACCTAGCCCTATGTGAGCGGTACGGCCGCACAGGTTTAAGGGACACATTTTAGCTGTCTTCCATTGCCTGCCGCCGCCAATTTTTCTTCTCTCAGCGGCAGCAGGCAATGGCAGGACAGCTAAAATGCACCCCTTAAGCCTTCTCGCTGGCATGCTAAGCAGATCTTTCCCTCCTTGCAAGAGCAGGGAGGGGCAGATCTGCCTAGCATGCCGGCAACTTGCACATCGGGTGCGCCTCTTCTCTCCCGGCGCGGGGAGGGGGGGGGGGCGGCACACGCCCGATGTGCAAGTCACACAGGGAACGATCTTCACTCAGTATGGCCCTGCTCACGCACAAGGCCCTTCACAATCATACACCACTCTACCTGTCCTCCCTAGCATCCCAAATGTATCCCAACACTGTCTCAGGTCTTTACAAGACAATTGCTTGGTTGTCCCTTCTCCCTTACGCCCTAAGCATGATTCCATGCACCGCTCTGAATTCTTCTACTTAGCACCCACCCTCTGGAACTGCCTCCCCTCCCAGATACGGCTGTCCTTCCCCACATTTAAGAGCCTCCTCAAAACCCACCTTTTTTACACAATCATACAGTATTGATTTCTCCCAATGAGCTGCAGTTTCAGAAAGAACCTGTGTCCTTAGTCTTTAAATACTCATCCTTATGTTCTTTCTGTTTACTCTTCTCTATCCTGTCAAATTATGGAGTTCTTTTCCTTTTTCTTTATGTGAATTGTAAAGGCAAGTAAAGAACTAACTGTCATCAGCTTCTGCTCCCTGATTGGGGTTACACAGCCCAGCAGAAATCCATCTGTCCTGCTTATTGAACTGCAGCCTAATTGGGGCTGTCTGAGAGGGAGAGGAGTCAGCTCCATTTCAAAAGCAGCTGCCCTTAGGCTGTGGTCCGTGGCCACTGTGGTTCCACATCCGTCACTTTGTCTTCAGCAAAAAGAGAAGAGCTCCAGTTCCCTAAATACCATGAGAAGGAATGAACCACCATCAGTCTACACATCTCCATCAATCAAGTTGGTAACATAACTTCACAGCGTCTTGCTACCCTTCCACATGACACTCAACCCAATGATTTAGTTATACAACGTATATATTAATCTATGCTCTTCTTCAACCAATTGCTTGCAAACTACTTGCCATCTGGCCTTTGGGCCTATCTTATTGAATTACTCTGATGTTCATATTACCTACCACACAGTTGCCTAGCAGATATCCGTACATACCACACTGTGCATATTTCATTACCTTATTGTGAATTACTCTGATGTGAATATTGCCTAACCACACAGTTCTTAACAGATATCCTTTATCTCCACTCTGTGCAGATACCACTACCTTATTGTGAATTACTCTGAGTACATATTGCCTCATTACACAGATGCTTAACAGATTTCCAGTACCACCACACTGTGCACATTTCACTAGCTAACAACATTCCTGGATCTACTATATACATTAGTCATCATGTTATCTCACTGGGTATTCCCATACCCCCTTAACCTTGCTATGTGCTACATTTTAATAGCCCTGACCTTTTACACCCTAGCCCTTACTTCATCTCAGAACACTATACCAGTCCTCCATAGATCTTGTTGGAGATTTCCTGACTCCCCCAACCATCAATACGAAACACTTCGGCGCACACCAGGCCCACATGTTATCTATGTGGACCTTCAGCAGCAAAATCTATCTCAACGATTACAGTCCCACCATCCTCCTGACCTTAAATGTGCACTAATAAATGCACGATCAATAAGGAAAAAATGGCCAGCACTAACTGATATGCTCTCAGCTCATAACCTTGATATCCTATGTGTCACCGAGACATGGCTTTCAGCCGCTGACGCCGTGATCCTTCACAAGTGTGTCCCGCCTAATTTCTCAGTCCACTCTTGTCACAGAGCTGACCGTCGTGGCGGAGGAGTACTTATCCTAACGAAAGCCGACCTCAAATTTCGGCTTGCTGCCTCAAGCAGCACCTCTACCCTTGACTCTGTTACCATTACAAATAAGCAAATCACTATTAACTTGCTCTATAGAACTCCATCTTCATCTCCAGATGACTTAGCAACAATAATTGATCTTGCTTGCAACACCACGAATTCGCATACTCTAAACTGGATATTAGGTGACCTCAACCTCCCAGTCATTCAGGACAGCCACACCAATGCCTTTATTGATGCTCTCAGTGATCTAGGCTATGTTCAACTTGTTGATACCCCTAACCATATAAAAGGCAACTCACTTGATCTTATCTTTGCACCACAAACAGCCCTCACACATTTGCACCAGTCTCACCTAAACGTAAGTGCGGTTCCCTGGTCGGATCACTTCCTGATAAGATTCCAGATTCCAATTTGCACCAACTCCTCCAAATCCATACCTGAAGATAAACCCATATTGGAACATTTAAAGCGCTTCCACCCTTTTAACAGAGAAGATATTCTAAAGAGGACACAGAATCTATTTGACCCTCCTCTTCAAAGCCTCGATGACATGGTCGCCGCTTCGAACTCAAGCCTAGATGCCGTGATCCACTCATCTACCACGAACAAAGCACCACATAAGAAAAAGAATGCCCCATGGTACTCCCAAGAACTACGTAATTCGCTCCTTCAACTCAGACGACTTGAGAGACGCTGGCGACGATCAAGAACAGCTGAGAGCCATGAGGCATTCACAGCACAATTAGGAAAACATCGGTTATCTGCAGCATCAAGTATGAAACAATATCATGCAAAAAGACTACAACGCTCCTTGAACAAACCCCACGAGCTTTTCCAAATTGTGAAATCTCTAGCAAAGGAGCCATCTCAAGAGAACTTACCCTACCCAGACTCACAAGAATATGCTTATTACTTGCGTAACAAAAGTAATCAGCTTGCCCACACTGCTAAGCCCCCCATACCAGCCAGCCTACCTTTCTCCATCCCACAACCTCCTCTTGGTCATTTCTTGAGTGGGACCCAACACACTTTCACATCATTTTCTACTCCATCTGACAGAGTCATTCAAGACACTATCCTAAACATAAACACTACAACAGCACCCTCCGATCCGTGTCCAGCTCCCTGGATAAAGGCCCTGCGTGCCGAGCTCAGCCCATTCCTATCCAAATTGATTGATGTATCGTTCTCTACTGGAACATTTCCTCGAAGCCTGAAACAGACGGCTATCAGACCACTCCTAAAAAACAGTAAGTTGGACCCTTCGATGATGGAATCCTACAGGCCTATCTCCAGCATACCTCTCCTATCGAAAATCATTGAAAAGATTACCCTACGCCAATTACAAGATCACATAGATACTAATGCACCCCTGCATCCCTGCCAACATGGATTTCGCGAAGCACATGGTGTTGAAACATTACTCACAACCTTATTCAACACCATAACCTTAGGTCTCGATAACATCAGACAAGGCTTTGCACTGATCTTCATGGACATTGCTGCCACATTCGACACCGTAGACCACGAAGTTCTCCTGCTACGCCTCAGAGAGAAGGGAGTTCAAGCTTCAGTTTTGTCATGGTGCGCTTCATACCTCACTGATCGCTGGCAACATGTCCGTTCTGGCCCCTCCAACTCCGATTCCTTCCCCCAAACTAAAGGTGTTCCACAGGGCTCATCTCTATCCGCCTTGCTATTCAATGTCTATATGCAACCCATTTGTGATCTCATCCAATCATTTAATATCAACTGCCTGGTCTATGCTGACGACGTCTTGATGTACATGCCAATTTCGACAGAACATCTTGAACTATCCCCACTTATTTTTTATTTATTTATTTTTATTTATTTAACACTTATTTATATACCGCATCTTCCAGCGATCAGTTGCGGTGTACAATTAACAACAATTAACAATGCAGAGCTTGTTTTACATAGAACAATTATAACTTTTTACATAGAACATCTTAACTTGATCAACAAAGTGTATATATAAACTGTGCGGATTAATTCAATAAATCAACTAACACAGATTGAGTAACAATTTAAACAGAAGTACTGTCTCTAAAACAGTTGTAACTATATACAAGTGGGGTATCAATGCATAGGAATGGAATGATTATTCATTTGAGTTTGTACGTATTGATTGTAGTAGGGGGTATAATCTTGATTTTAGGCAGGTTCATGTTTAGCCTTTATCTAAGTTGAGTGGAGGGTTTTCTATAGTATTATAGTGTTTAGTGAATAGATAGGTTTTCAATTTTTTTCTGAATTCTGTTATCTCTGTTAGTGATCGTAAGTCCTCTGGTAAAGAGTTCCAGACTGTTGGGGCTATGTGGGAAAAGGCTCTATTATTTGTTAATTTGTGAGTTCTTATATATTCTTTTGGCATCTTAAGTTTATTTGATTGACCTTTTCTATGTGTGGGCTTAGGTGGTTCTTTGCTTATTAGATTACAGAGTGTCTTCGGGGCCATGTCATTTAGGGCTTTGAATGTAGTTATTATTGTTTTGTATGTTATCCTGCTATGTATTGGTAACCAGTGAAGGGATGCTAGTATCGGTGTAATGTGTTGGAGTGAATTTATCTTTAATATAATTCTAGCTGTAGCATTTTGCGCAAGTTGGATCCTTTTGATGTTTTGTTTTGAAATGCCTATAAGTATTAAGT
This sequence comes from Ichthyophis bannanicus, assembly GCA_033557465.1. Classification (NCBI taxonomy): domain Eukaryota; kingdom Metazoa; phylum Chordata; class Amphibia; order Gymnophiona; family Ichthyophiidae; genus Ichthyophis; species Ichthyophis bannanicus. Next base: position 343,224,142 of record CM066035.1, read on the forward strand.
TGGCGAAATCGAAGTGTGGAGTTATGGTAGCCTGTGTTATATTGATAAAATCTTGTATAAATACAAGGGGGCGTAATTGTTTGAGGATTTTGAGTTTGAAGTAGATTTTCTTTAAGGTATTTCTGATGTGCATTTCCATAGTAAGGTGTGTATCTAAAATGACACCTAGATATCTTATTTCATTTTTTATTTTAATTTCTTGGTTTTGTAGTGTTATGTGGGTTGGCGGAGTGAATGTTTGGTTTTTTGTTACAATTAAGACCTCAGTTTTCGCATGGTTTATATGGAGGTTTTGGGTTTTTAGCCAGTATGTAATTTCATTGTAGCAGTCAGATAGAAGTTGAATCGGTAGGTTAGGAATCGTAAAAGGTATGTACATCATGATATCATCCGCATAAAGGTGATATTGTACTCCAAATTTTTTAAAGATATTGCAGACCGGTTTTATATAGATATTAAAAAGTAGGGCTGACAGTGCTGAGCCTTGTGGTAAACCTATTTCTTGTTTGTATGTGTTGGATGTTTGATTACCTGTTCTTACATTTTGTGTTTTGTTATGTAAATATGAGGTAAACCATTTATGTACGGTGGAGTTTATGCCTAACTGTCTTAGGTTGTTGAGTAATATTGAGTGATGAACGCTATCAAAAGCTGCTGATATGTCAATGAAAAGGAGAATGAACGCCTGTTTGTGATTGTCAATTCCTTTTAGGAGTGTGTCTATTAATACTGCTAGGAGTGTTTCTACTCCATGGCGAGGCCGGAAACCATATTGTTGTTCATCGAATGGGTAAGATAAGTCTATGAATTTCTGCGTCTGTAGTTGCACTACCTTTTCAATTACTTTGGCCAAGAATGGCATGCTAGATATGGGCCTATATGATGTTGGCAATGTTTTCTCTAGTTTGCAGTTCTTTAAAATTGGGCGTATTTGTGCATGTTTGAGCGGGGATGGAAGGTATCCTTGGGTGAGTGAGAGGTTTACTATTGGGAGAATATAGGATATTAGAGTTTGTAGTGTGTTTTTTATCCATGATACTGGGCATGGATCTAAGTACGAGGTTGTGGTATTTAGGTTGGAGATGATTGTTTTTAATGATGCTTTTGAAATGGGGTAAAATTCTGACCATTCATCTACAGGTTGATAAGTGATGTTGATATTATCTGTGTGCATGGTAGGTTTCTTAGATTTGTTTTGATAATGATTAGCTAGGGTTTGGACTGAGATGTCTGTGATTTCGTTGCTAGACGTTTGCTCGTTATTAGTTAATTTTCTGACTATAGAAAATAACTCTCTAGGTCTATTGTATGATTTTGTTAAGATTGCTGCGTAATAGTTTTTCTTTGTGCTGTCAATTGTTTCCTTATATTTTGTTAGATAGTTGTTGTATATTTCCTTGTGTACAGTCAGCTTGGATTTTCTCCATTTCGTTTCAAGTTTTCTCAGTTCTTTTTTCATTTGTCTTAGAGTGCTATTAAACCATGGTGAACTATTTGTTTTGGTGTATATTGTCTTTTTATTTGGTTGATTATTTTTAGCTGCATTATTGATAGTATCATTCCAGTTGTTAACAGCATCTTCCAAATTAGTTGTTGATAAGAGGTAGGGGATTGTTGAGTCAAGGAAGTCTGTTTCATTAAACTTTTTGAATTTTGAAGTGGTGGTACTCCTTATGTAATTATTGATGCTAGGGATGGGATATGGGATATTTATCTTGATGATAGAATGATCAGACCAAGGTGTCTCTGTGCATTCAATGGAATTTGAGTTAACTAGCTTGAAGAGTATTTCGGGGAGCAGAACCAAATCTAGTGTTCTTCCTTTGATATGTGTTGCAGTTTTAATTATTTGATGGTACTCTATGTCTGTTATGGTGTCTAGGAATAGTTTAGAGTCTAGTGTTGGAAGTGACGGAAGGTTAAAATCGCCTAGCATGATCACTTATCAGGTGCTTTGACGCTGTCACAGACTGGCTAAATGCACAAATGCTTAAGTTAAATTTCAAAAAGACAGAAGCCCTCTTCGTAACCAGGAATCCGGCTTTTACTCCACCCCTGTCTATCAAGGTTCGCGACGCAGAGATCATATGCAAGACTACAGTAAGATACCTAGGTGTAACGCTTGATCAGCAACTTAATATGAAGGCTCATATCAAAAACATAACAAAGTCGGTGTACCATAAAATCCGGACCCTCCGCAATCTGCGTCAACTGTTAGAACCTGATGACTTCCGAACTGTCTTTCAGGCCCTAATAATGCCTCACTTTGACTATGCCAATGCGATCTTGTATGGTCTACCTAAGTGCACGACTAACCCCTTACAACTTGCAATGAATTCAGCTGCAAGAATCCTTCATGGAGCCTCAAGAAGTTCTCATATTACCCCAATACTAAAACAATTGCACTGGCTACCCATACAAGCCAGGATCTCATTCAAGATCCTAATTATGACCCATAAAGCCATCAATAAATACCCTGCTACTGCCATTACTGATCTAATTTCAATCACACCTCCCAATCGAGCAAGGAGATCGAATGCTGCAAATACTCTCATATTACCTAAGGCAAGCACGAAGTGTTCTCAATTCACTAGATCCAGAGCCTTCTCCTTCTTTGCTCCATCCTGCTGGAACGCACTACCAGCAACTATCAGAACCATCAGTGAACTCTCCCAATTTAGGAAGGCACTGAAACGGCACCTCTTTCTTCATCACTACGATGATGCAGTCTTCTCCCCACACTCACATCTCAATGCAGCACCTCAAACTCATGCACGTCACATTTCCAGACTGATCACTCGCAATCACACCTTCCCCTCCAACCACCATGAGAAACTTATGCAGTGCCGCATAACTCATTATATTGTTGCATAAAGTAGACTGTATTTATTCATCGTGTCTCCTTGTTAAGTGACTGGTTATTTATACCCTATTTTACCTGTTATACCTGCTTAATGCATACCCAAGTTTAATTTTCCTGTTTAATGTATACCCAAGTTATTATACCTGTTTCACTGTAAGCACAAATCACGAAATTGAGATGTGCAACTCTTATGTTCATTGTAAACCGCATTGATGTCGAATAGCGCGGTATAAAAGAGACTACAAATAAATAAATAAATAAATTTTGCTTTTATTGTAAACTGCTCTGTCTACCTAGCCAAGGGTGGTATATCAATTCCCAAAAAAAAAACATAAACCAGTTCTAAAGGATTGACTCTTGCACATACCTAAAGGAAAAAAACCAACAGATTGTTGCAGAGTTCTATGGGAGGAAAAGACAGAGAACTTGTTTATCTTTAATTTTGGGGAATAGCCAAGTAAGAGAGAAGTAAAAGAAAAAGGATAGCAACACTTTCTAGTTATCTTTATCTTTATTCAGCAAATTTGATATACCACCTTTACAAAAAGTATTAAGGCGGTGCACAATACAAACAATCTTGGCTGCAAAGAGAGTTACTGCACATATAGCTAGGGAGATGGTTTCTTTTATTGATTTTTTTAAAGATAGGTAGTAGGTATCCTGACTACAGCTGGACATCACTCAGACTTCAAAAGATTTGGGTTTTTTCCTTACTACTACTACTACTAAGCATTTGTATAGCACTACAAGTCGTATGCAGCACTGCACAGACATGTAAGAGACAGTCCCTGCTCATCAGAGCTTACAATCTAGTCAAGACAGACAACACAGAAGGTGTAGAGAGAGATAAAACAAGGGGGGGGGGAGGTAAAGAAACAAGGAGATCATGTGAGTCAAGATCCAAAAGCAGTAGCGAAGAGGTGAGCTTTCAGCCTGGATTTGAAAAGGGTCAGAGAAGATGCCTGGCATACAGACACAGGTAGTTTGTTCCAGGCATAAATGTGCAGCAAGGTGAAAGGAGAGAAGTCTGGAGTTAGCAATAGAAGAGAAGGGCACAGATAGAAGTAGTTTGCCAGAAGAGCGGAGATCCCGAGGGGGGGGGGGGGGTGTAGTGAGAGAAAAGAGAAGAAAGGTAGTGAGAAGCTTGAGAGTGAATGCATTTATACGTCAGGAGAAGTTTGAACTGGATGCGGAAATGGATAGGGAGCCAATGAAGTGACTTGAGAAGAGGGGTAAATATGGGTATGTCGAGGCTGGCAGAAGATTAACTGTGCAGCAGAGTGTTGAACAGATTGAAGGGGAGAGAAATGATTCAGTGTGAGACCAGCAAGGAGTAGGTTACAGTAGTCAAGATGGGAGGTGATTAAGGAATGGATAAGTGTCTTAGTAGTGTGTTCAGAAAGGAATGGGCAGATTTTGTTGATGTTATAGAGAAAGAACTGGCAGGTCTTAGCTATCAGATGGATGTGTGTGGAGAAGGAGAGAGATGAGTCAAAGACAACCACAAGGTTGCGAGCTGAGGAAATAGGGAGGAGTAGAGAGTTATCCACAGAGATTGAGAAAGGAGGAAGAGGAGGGGAGGTTTTAGGGGGAAAGATAAGAAGTTCAGACGTGGCCATGTTCAATTTCAAGCGGCAGTGAGACATCCAAGCAGCAATGTCAGAGAGGCAGGCAGAGATCCTGATCTGGATTGCCGGAGAGATTTCAGGCGTAGAGAGGTAGATCTGGGAGTCATCGGGATAAAGATGGTACTGAAAGCCATGGGAAGAGATGAGCGCACCAAAGGACTGGGTATATAGAGAGAAAAGGAGCAGACCAAAGACAGAACCTTAAATTTCATTTGCCATTTGAATGCCCAGTTTCTCAGTCTTACAAGGTCCTCCTGCATTCTCTCATAATCCACATGCAAATTAACAACTTTGAATAATTTGGTGTCATCTGCAAACTTAATCACCTCACTTGTTTTTCCCAAATAAAGATAATTTAGAAATAATTTAAAAAGTACCGGCCCCAATACAGATCCCTGGTGTACTCCACTATTCATCTTCCTCAGTTGAGATAATTGACCATTTATCCCTATTCTCTGTTTTCTATCTCTCAACCAGTTTTCAGTCCACAATAGGACATTGCCTCCTATACCATGGCCTTTTAATTTTCTCAGGAGTCTTTGATGTGGGACACTATAATTATCTGGCTCACCTTTATCCACATTTATTCTCTCTACAGCCTTTAGTTGTTTAGTTGTTTGCATCATGTGAGGCTTTACAAAACCTCCCCTTAAGCCTCTCACAGTGTCTTGGGATTTCAACATGGTTTTTAACAGATTATGAAAGTTTCCTTCAAGTTGCTGGGTACCTGTGCTCTGAAGTTCCTGACCTGGAAGGTCTCGTTTTTGGTGGTGATAACTTCAGCATGCAGAGTTAGAAAACTCCATGTTCTAGTAGTGGATCAGCCCTTTACAAAATATTTTCACAATAGGGTGGTATTGTGTATTCATCCTAAATTCCTTCCTAAAGTGGTGTTGGACTTCCATCTTAATCAGTTAATGGTCCTTCCATCATTTTTCCGAAGACCTCATGTTCACAAAGGGGAAAGTGCATTGCGCATGTTGGACTGCAAGAGAGCCTTGGCCTTCCATTTGGAGCAGACTAAAACCCATAGAAAGTCCTCACAATTTTTTGTTGGGGGCTGCCATCAACAATTTGGCTACCCATTCACATCCCATTACTGCCTGGAAAAGGACTCCCAATGTGACAGCAGATTCAGCCAATCCATACTTTAAAATCTGATCTGATGTGATTAGATTTCAACTCCATTCTTCCTAGGCTCCCTTCTTTTCTGTTCTGTGCTGCCTCATTGTTGCTATGCTTGCCTAAAGACCTGTTGCCAAAAAAAAAAAAAAAAGCAGTTCAGTACGCTGGTGTCCACCTGTTACAACACTCCTTTTTTTTCTTTGCGAGGCAACCTGTAGCTAGGCAATCCCATATGTAAGCACTTGTCTTGCTTGTCCACGGAGCAAACAAAAGTTATTTACCTGTAGCAGGTGTTCTCTATGGACACCAGAATATGTCCCACAATATTTCCACTGCTCCTTGGAGCTCAATTCTGGCATTACCTGGTTATCAGACTGAGTGAAGGGACCATTCTAAAAGCTTCTAGTAGGAGCTTGGAGAGGTTCCCACATGAGGCTCCATCAGTGACCCATATGTGCTGCCGATGGAGAACTTCTGCTTTATGTGCATAAATTATACAATCCTATAATTTATGTGCCTTCCTTACACATTTAGGTGCAAGCTGGTGCAATTGATCACACCTTAAATTAATGCACATTTTCAGCCATTTACACTAGTACTTTAAAATTCACATATGTGTTTAATTGATTTTGTAAGATTGGCATGAAATGCACGCATAAAATTACTTGTTAATTACACGGGAGTTTCTAAAATTACCCTCTTTATGCGCAGAAATGGGACATCTCAAAATTGCCAGTGCCAACAAAATAGGGATAGCAGAAAAAAAACAAACCAAATGAACAGCGATCTAATAATAATTAAACAAATTTTTTTGTCGGAGCTAGCCGGAGGAGGGTCGATATGAAAAAATGACCCACACCATTGTACTTGAATAGCAATGGGGGCCACAATGGCCCCGTCTATAGCGACTTTGTATTTGGCAGATTTAGAGGTTCAGCAAATAGGAAAAACTGACGCCTATCAGTATGTTCTTTTTTGAAGGCAATTCCTGGACGATATATTTTTCATCTGGACATCGGATCTAGAATCCCTTCATCTTTTTATAATGTGGTTGAATGGGTTGAAATCTAATATTAAATTTATAGAACATACAGAACTATATACTATAGAATTCCTTGATTTGCAAATCTCTATAGCAGATGGAAAATTGCTTACTACTTTGTATCGGAAGCCGGTACAGCGGAATAGCCTATTGCATTTCCGGAGTTTTCATCCGGGTCCTCTACGACGAGGACTGCCCTTCGGGCAATTCCTCCGTTTACGTCGCTTATGCCATTCATTGGATGAATTTAGAGAACATGCTCATGATTTACGATCTCGTCTGTTAAACAAAGGCTATCCGAACTCAGTGGTTTCTAGAGCTTATAAAAGAGCTTTACATATCCATAGAGATTGGCTGTTAGACCCTGAGTATTCAACAGCAGATACTACAAATATCAATGCAATTACGGGTGTTCTGCCCTATACAGATCGGAGCTCTGAGATTTTACGTATTTTACGGTCTCATTGGGCTATTTTACAGCTTCATGAGTGTTTCAATGTACCACTGCAGATAGCTTTTTCAAGAGGTCGTAATTTAGGCAATCATATAGTGCGTACCTCTCTGTTGGAGGATCAATATGTTTATCAAAAACCTGTTTTGGGTCACTCTTCTTGCCGGCGGTGTGATTACTGTAGTACGGCGGTGGTGGGTATAGAATGGAATCATCCTAAAACTCAACAAATTTATCGACGTAGATGGGATACAAACTGTGAATCGACTTATGTGATGTATTTTATACAATGCCCGTGTTCTTTTTTTATACTTTGAAACGTAGATTGATAGAACATGCCTCTCGGCTTAGACAGAAGATTGTTTCAGCAGCTATGGTTTCTCACTGTATTGATTGTTCTCATTGTTTTGATCAACTTCGTCGGTCTATTATAGACCATGTGCCTTTAAATCCCCGTGGAGGAAATAGAGAAGATAGGTTACAAAAATTAGAGCAACGGTGTATTTTCTCTTGGATATGGTTGAGCCTGGGAGTTTAAACCGTGAAATAGACTGGCAGAGTCTTCTCTGAATGTTGCTGTCATCATTACCTCAGTTTCCAATCATAATAGGGATTCCCCTACATGTGGGGTATTCTCTTTTTCTGATTGGGTGGTTCTTCTTTAAATAGCATTTCGGCCATTGAAAATTAGACCTTAGCCGCATTGATGGCGTTTTGGATGTCGGTTGCTGGAAATTCATTCTTTAACTCTTGGATATTGCACTTGAGACAGGGCAAGGTGCCCGAAACGTGCACGTCGTGCAGAGAGATTATTTTCTACTAGCAACTTGGGATTGAACTTTGAATTGAACTGAGATAAGTGAAATAAAGATTTATTAGATTTAACTATTGGGGTGAAGAACCTTAGGAGAAAAAAAGTAGCTGACCGCCTGGTGTGGGTCGTTTTTTCATATCGACCCTCCTCCGGCTAGCTCCGACAAAAAAATTTGTTTAATTATTATTAGGTCGCTGTTCATTTGGTTTGGTTTTTTCTGCTATCTTACTTGTCCAAACCAAAAAAGATTTTTTCTTTTTGTGTGAACAAAATAGGGATGGCATAACACTATTCAACTGAGCAAAAATATGTGAAATACATTTTATTTACATTGAAGCCTGTAGTATCTAGAACTAAGCAGCATCTCTATATATTAAACAAAAAACAAAATGCTTAAAATTTAAACAGTTGCAGAAATGTATTTCAACTGCAGATGAAGTATTCTGGAAAGAAAAAAATGTCCTCAGAAGCAGGTGATCATCAGCCAAAATATCAATACAGGGTTAATTTCTCTTCCAGTGATTCCTAAGCATTATGGGGTAGACATTCATCAGCTAAACTACAGATCATTTGGCAAGAGGAAACTATTTTCTTCAACAGCCCGCAGAAAGCCAAAACGTTTTTGCAAGTGCACTTTCTGGAGGTCCCCCCTTGGGACACAAATAATTATGGCAGGAAGGAGGGAAGCTCAAGAACATCAAGAAGCTCCTCCGCAGCTAGGAACCCTGGAGACAGACACCAATATATTGTGAACTCATTTGCACAGAGTGATGAGGAAATGCACATTCCAGATTGAATGGTAACAAACACAGAGACTAAAGCAGGTGCCAAATAGGGTCTGGATTAGATGCAGAATGCCTGATGTTAAAAGGACCAAGAAAGAACACTGGGGACAATGCCAAATATATTTTCTGGGGATCACATGAGAGAGTGTGTGTGGAAATGAATGATAGTTGGGCGGGGAGGAGGAGACGACATCTTTGGACATTTGATAGTTGCTCTCCGGTGGCAGATTAATCACGGGAGTGCAGCAGAGGACGGAGGTAACAATGTTCCACAGGCAAGGAGCTGGAGCAGGGGTGTGAATCATTGCACCCCTGAAGTAGGACCCTGATATATATTATCAGGCTAACTCCTCAGTCCCACCTGGAGGACATCCTCAAAATATTTGTATGAAGCGATGTTTTTACTGTTTAAAGTTATTGAAATAATGGTTTGTAAGTCATCCTGGGGGGAATGGGAGGGGTGGGAGAGGGTTAACAGTTGGGGAATATGGGGGTAAATATTAACATTATATCTATAAATGTGAGGGGTCTGCAAACAACTAGGCGAAGGAAGATGGTACTAAAAGAGTTAGGTTGTATGAAGGGAAACATTTACTTACTACAAGAGATGCCTGAGACATGAGGAGGCTGTGGGCCCACTGGATCAGGAAGGTTGTGCACTCCCCAGGTCGTTCTAACAGTGCAGGGGTTGTGATTATTTTTAGAAGAGGGTTTGTGGGCAAAATTCTTAGGAAATGGAAAGACATGCAGGGATGCATTTTGGGGATGGAAGTACAAGGTGCGGACCAACCAGTATATATTATTAATGTATATGCTCCCATAAGGGTCAGACTTCTTTTCTCAATATTGCGCCAAGTTAATGATATTGTTTTCTACAAAAAATTTTTTGATGATCCTACAGCCAACCTTAAACATAGAGTGGATACTCTAATTTTCATTGGACAACAAGCAGGCTATTTGACTCCCAATGAAATTAGCTTTCTCACTGTTCAACATCCTGTCATACCCACCATTTACGTTCTACCTAAAATCCACAAGTCTCTTCATAATCCTCCTGGACGACCTATTATATCAGCCATTGGGTCCTTGTTAGAACCCCTATCTAAGTTCTTAGATTTTTTCCTTCGTCCGTTTGTTCCCAAAATTCCATCTTATGTACGTGATTCCACACACGTTATTAACATTTTGCGAGATTTTACCAATTACCATGATAAATTGATTTTGGCTACGTTGGATATCAACTCGCTTTATACTAATATTCCACAAGCAGATGCTCTGGAAGTCATTGCAAACACCCTTATTCAGCGAGAACCACCAGTACGTATTCCTACTAGCTTTTTGACCCAGATGGCAGCCATCGCTATGTATGAGAATTTTTTCTGCTTTCAAGGTATTTTTTATAAACAAATCAAGGGCGTGGCTATGGGGTCTTCCATGGCGCCAGATGTCGCGAATTTATATGTGGCTAATTTTGAGAGTAGGTTTCTTCAATATCATCCTTTTAAGAAATACATTAAGTTATGGCTACGCTATATAGATGATGTTCTTCTCATTTGGGATGGTACTGAAGACATTTTACAGGCTTTTTTCCAGTGGCTTAACTCTAAAGATGAGCACTTACAATTTGAAGGGTTTTTCAGCTCTACGCATATTTCATATCTTGATATCAATATTAAAATAGGTAAGAATGGTTTTGAGACAGATCTCTTTCGAAAACCTACGGATCGTAATTCTCTGCTGCGATATGATAGTTTTCATAATAAGTCCCTCAAGAATAATTTACCCTATGGGCAGTTTTTACGCGTTAAGCGTCTATGTACTTCGGTTCACGATTTTGAGCGCCACTCTGCCAACATGGTTGATAGGTTCAAAGACAGGGGCTATCCGGCACATGTCATTCAAGACGCATATGGTAAGGCTAAATCTTCCAATAGAAATGAGCTATTGCAGAAGCGCATACTGCCCGAAGAAGATCGGGTAGTATGTGCCCTTACCTTTTCCTCATTTTCCAAAGATATATCCCATATCTTGAGACATGAATGGCACCTTCTTTCCTCTCTTCCAGGAATGGCACGCAAGTCTTTGAGGGTTGCATACAAAAGAAACCGCAATATCAGGAATATTCTCGTTCCATCGGCTCTTGCAAAACCCAAACCAATAGTCAGAGTTAAGGGGCACTTTACATGTGGACGGTGTTCCGTCTGTTTAAACAGTTTGTCTATTAAAGATGCCTTTGTACATCCTAACACTGCCAAAAAAATTTTCTTGAATCATTTCTCTAACTGTACCACGAGCAATGTGGTATATGTTGTCATGTGTCCTTGTAAGCTTTTGTATGTTGGAAAGACTACTCGTCCTATTAAGACGCGCATTACTGAACACAAAAGTTGCTTGAGTAGAAGGGTGGAAGAAAAACCTTTAGTTCAGCACTGGATTAACAAAGGCCATTTAGTCTCTGATCTTAAGTTTTTTGTTATTAAGGTGGTGCATCCACATTGGCGAGGAGGTAATGTGGATCAGATTCTCCTTAGGTTGGAGCAACGATACATTTATGAACTACAGTCGCTTGAACCACTTGGTCTTAATCAAGAATTCAATTTGTCTGGTTTTTTATGACCAACAATTTTTATTTATTTTATTAATATTATTATTATTATTATTCTTTTGGAATGTGGTATTTTAGCCCCCTTTTTTTGCTCATGACTGTTAATTTGTGTTTTAACAGATGCATCCCCCCTTTTTTTGTTGTCCTGTTAATGGTTTTACAATAATTATGATTAGCTGGACCCAATTGTCTTTTTAATAACTGGGATTATTTATTGGTTTCATTAGTTTTTGGTAGTACATGTGTTTTATGCCTATTTATTGTTGTATAATTTTGAGTATGCTTTTTAGCGATTTTATTATAGTTTTTGACTTCCTATATTATTGACAAGGTTTTATTTTTTTATTTTTTTTTATTTTTTAAGTTTGCACCCATAGTTATTAGTTAGATTTTGTGTAGAGGTTCCTGCAGCCTTGATGATGTACTTATGTTTTCTTATGCACCCGGCTATCCAAGCTATCCACCCGGCTCGTAGATGAGGGAGGAGTAGCCTAGTGGTTGGGGCAAGGTACTTCAGGCCGGAAGGTCGGGGGTTCAAATCCCACTAGAGGACAGCAACCTTGGGCCGGAAGGACTGGGGTTTCTAGTCCCACAGATGCTCCTTGTGGTCTTGGGCAAGCCACTTAACCCTCCATTGCCCATGTTCCCTGTAAGTATTAGTGTGTGTCTCATATCCCTGCGTGTTAAATGTATCCCCCAATTGTGTTGTGACCGCTTTGATTGAAGGATAAGGCGGTATACAAAACTGTCTAAATAAAATAAATAAATAAAATAAATAAAATAGATGTACCTACTCTACAACCTCAACACATGCTCCTACCACTACATGAACTTCCTCTACTCCAAACGTAAGCATCATCAACCTTTTCTCATCAGTAAGAACTACTGTAAGAATTATTGTATTCTTGTATTGTATTCTCCGGTAAGATATAATTGGATTTCACTCTTATCTTACTGTTGTAAAATTCTAAACATATCCTCTCCATCTCAATTGTTCAACAAACCAGCTACCACCTATCACTGTTCTCATCTATAACTTAACTGTGATTTCTCAGCTACAAATTAACTGGGAATTAATGTGCCTATGTTACAAAGTTCCTAGTTGTAATTATTGTATCACTCTACCCTACAATGTATCTAGCTTTTGCTTATTGAGCTTATTTGTACTACAAACCACTTGCATTTCGTCTCTTCAACTAAGCACTATTACAATAGACCCTAAATCATTGAAAATAGACTAACCCCTGTGACAACACATATCCTTTGACTACAAAAACTCAAAATCTCCACTCCCCCTGCCCCCCCTACTAGCACGCATCCCCCACCACCTTCATCTAACCCAATAATGGATACCCGTAAATCATACTCATTCATACGATGGCTTACCCTCACCTCACTTTACCTGCTTTTACTTACATTCCCAAATGTACTCATGTTAAATACCAGCAACCCCATACCAATAATATACTCTTCAAGGCGCCCACCCACTCAACCACTTCCCCTTTTTGCCCATCATAACCAACACCGCCGTACATGCAAACTTAAACCTATCACACTAACTCCCAACATTAAACCACATACTCCCACTGACAACAACCCTCCCCCCCTTAAATGCGCCCTACTCAATGCGCGTTCTGCCAGAAATAAAATCCCCCTGCTTGCTGACCTCATTATTGACAATGATCTAGATATACTTTGTCTCACTGAAACCTGGTTCCAAGACACTGACACGGTCCTTTTGAATCAGATATGCCCCAACATATTCAATTAACATATGTAATAGATCGCATGGAAGAGGCGGAGGTGTAGCCATAATATCCAGATCCAACCTACAATTCTCCACTATAGAATCCACATCCACATCCGGCATGGAATCTATCATGATCTCTAACTCCTTGCTATCAATGTACCTTATTTACCGAGCTCCACAGATAGACTCCTCCGACCTCTCCTCTATCCTAGACACAGCCTGCTCCCCCCAATCCCACTCACGACCACTAGTAATCTTAGGAGATCTAAACCTGCATTCCACACCCCCTACACAGTCCTCCTCCTTCCTCCAAGCAATGAGTACTCTTCAATTTACTCAAATTTTACACCAACCTACTCATACTAAAGGAAACATCCTCGATCTAATATTTATCCCCCATCACCCTCGCCTCCATAACCAAGTCCTACACTCTATCCACCCAATACCATGGTCTGACCATGCTATCATCTTCTTCTCACTCCCATACTCCTCCATCAAACATCAACCTCCTACCCATCACCAGTACAGTCGTAAATTCAAACCTTTCAATGCAGCCAACTTCCTGGATCAAACTATCCCTTCACTTGACCTACTTGTAAACAGCAACTTAGAGCTCGACCCCATCATTTCTAATTGAAAAAATATCCTATCCACTGCCTCCCTACTCCCACCAACACATCATCCTCATAAACACCGCAGAAAAACTCCCTGGTTCTCCACAAACCTCAAAATCCTTAAAAGAGAGCTTAGACGTCTGGAACGCAAATGGAGACATACCCAAGACCCCAACTTACACATAGCCTACATAACTAAACTTCAAACATACTGTTCAGAAACACTCAATCATAAAAGACAATATAATGAAAACATTATCATACGTGCCCTTAACAAACCTAGAGAACTTTTCTCCATAGCCAAATCCCTAATAAATGAACCCATCCAACATGACCAACCACCTAAAATAACAGCACAAGCTATTGCTGACCACTTGTCTTCCAAATGCCCCCCTTCATCTTCAACATATAACCCCCAACCAACCATAGATTACTTTACACAACCTCTCAACTTACCCTGCCCAAACAAATGGAATGAGTTTCACACTATCACTTCAGATAATGTAACTGATATCATAAAAGGCCTGAACACCTCAACCTCAGCCCTAGACCCTTGCCCAGCCCATTGGATTAAAACCACTAATAAAACCCTTAGCCCCTATATTCTGAGCATAATACAAACCTCCCTTAAGTCAGGTTCCATTCCACCCCTTCTTAAATGTGCTTCTATTCGCCCAGTCATAAAAGGGACAAAACTTGATCCTACTTCCCCCTCTTCTTACAGACCCATCTCCAGTATCCCGTTCCGTTCCTGGCAAAGATCACTGAGAAAATAGTCCAAACACAACTTCAGAACCACATTGATGATCACTCCCCCCTTGACTTATACCAACATGGCTTTAAAAGAAATCATGGAGTTGAAACTCTACTTACTTCTCTACTTGACTCCTTATACTTACATACCCAAAACCATACTCAAGGATGTTTACTCATCTTTCTTGACCTTTCTGCCGCATTTGACTCCCTTCCTCACAACCAACTATTAACCAGACTTCACGAAATAGGACTTAGAGACACTACACTCAAATGGTTCCAATCTTACCTGAACTCCAGAACACAACAGGTCTGTCTTGGAAATGACACCTCCCTCCCATTTATACTAAAACAAGGAGTACCTCAAGGATCTAGCCTATCTGCCTTACTGTTCAATATCTTCCTTCAACCGGCTTGCAAGATATTTCAGGAACATGGCATTCAGTACCAAATATATGCTGATGACATGATGTGTTTCACACCATTTAACCTCTCCAATCCCAACTTCACCAAAATCAATGAATGTCTAACTTGTCTCAAATCCTGGCTTTCCCAACACAATCTTCTAATCAACCAATCCAAAACAGAGGTACTCCAAGTATTCTCCAACCTTACATACTCCCCTCCCCCAACTCTCACCATCGCTGATCTCCCACTTACCATAAAAAACCAAGTAAAATATCTTGGGATTATCATTGACAAGAACCTCTCCTTCACTGAACATATAAAAAGATCCACCAATTTAATCTATGCAAAATTACGCACCCTCCGTAATCTTAAACCCCTCTTAAACCCTAACTCCTTTCGCACTGTCTGTCAGTCTCTTACAATCCCCTCACTTGACTATTGCAACCTAATCTACCATGGTCTCCCCAAAAATACTATCCAACCTCTCCAATTAGCCCAGAATACGGTAGCTAGACTCATAACCAACAACCCCAGAAGTGCTCATATCACACCTGTCCTTTACGACCTTCACTGGCTCCCCATACAACCCAGAACCAAATTTAAAGTCCTTACCCTGATTCATAAAATAATTATAAATGAATCAGCACCCTGCCTCACTTCACTTCTTACCTTTCCTAGTAACACAAGATCACATCGTACCTCTACCAAAAACCTCCTATCTATACCAACAGCCAAAAGATACTGTAAACAACTTACTAGCAATAGGGCCTTCTCCCTCTACGCCCCATCCTTATGGAACACTCTCCCCCCCGAACTTCGCAACTGCGAGAACCACCTCGAATTCCGCAGGAAACTAAAAACTCATCTCTTCCTAGAATATTTCTCCCTCCCACCCTAACTCCTAAATTTCATGATCCACCTTCCACCAAAACTGCCCACAATTCTTTACAAAATTAACTGTAAATATATCTTCTTAAGTATAAAATCACCCATTGTTCTCAATCCCCGATCATGGTAGTTAGTTCTACCGCTACAGTTGTATATATTATCTGTATCATAGTTAATTGTTACTTGTTATCTAGTTATATTACCTATTTGTTTTCTTTGTTCCTTGTAAACAGTTGTAATATACTGTACTATATTGTTTCATATAAACCGTCTTAACTTGTAGAAAGACGGTATATAAAAACTGTTAAATAAATAAATAATAAATAAATATGGCCCAATTGTTCCACGTGGTTGGGTTGTAATCAATCATAATATCAGCAACGTTGACAACACAGCACACATTTATATACCCTTGTAGCTTACAAGCTATCCTTAGCACTAGACTTTGGCAATCACCGGATGCTATCACGTTTTCCAATACATATGCATTTATGCAAAATCGGGTCTTGTGATTTCCTTAAAACGCGCCAAAATTCAGCGCGTCGGTCTAAGGCTGTTTCAGTTCCCTATGCCGGTCTGAAGGTACGTGTGTTTCCTTGGGTAAAGTTTCCTCTCTTCTCTAGTTTTTAGTTAGTGTTGCATTGATTTCTGGTTTGCTTTCAAGGTGCAGTTGCCATGATGGTACACATACACGGTTTCTTTTACAGATTGTTTGTTTTTACATGCGGCTTTTTAATACCCCCTGCTGTGTTTTCATAATGCACTGACATCGGGCTGTACTAGTAGGCTTTTTGTTACAGCCTTAATGAAGGCTTCGTACCATTTTTGCGACACGTTTTACTCCTTATCAGATCTATATGGTAGATTACCTAAATATCTATTTAGATATAGTTGTTTAACCGCTGTTGGTTGCTTTTGTTCACACGTTAGATATAACGTTATAATTTGTTTCTTTCGGTACTATTATGTTTTGTAATATAAAGGCGTATACGTTGAGGCTTGTGTCCTTTAAAAACGCACCAAATTCAACGTTCCTTTAAGGCTGTGTCCCTTTTTTAACAATTAAAGTACTATGTCCCTTGACTTCATTTTTGTATGAGCATGTTTTTGGCTCTCTTTATCTGTATCCCCTATGTAGATGTTTTGTGGACATGGTCACACTTTTTTACAAGCCAGATCAGTATGCTGAGTGTCTAAACATCTATCCAAATATAGTCGGTTAATCGATGCTTATACTGAGTCACCCCCCTTTTTAAAATTTTTTTTTTTTTTTTAAATGTTGTAATCCCTCATGCAATTGCTTAAGGTACGAGCGGCCTCTCTTTCTTTTCTGTAGTTTTGATAAATGAGGTTTTTTACAAATGGTATTTACAAAGAGTTTTTTATAATATATTTATTTATTTATATTTTACATTGTATGGTTTTATATTCATTTTTTGCTCAGAGGTTGATACACCTTATTGTATTTGTTTTATTTATTTTTAGTAGGTCGTAATTTGTCCTTTTGCTATAGCTCTATGCAGTGGCATGTCTTACACAACAAAAATGTATTACCTAGCAATTTTATTGTATAGTTGTTTATAGGTTCTTATACCTAGTGTTTTCCATTGTTCTTTATTAATAACTATTCTTAATTTTTCATTGTTTTGTCTGCTAATGATTTTATGGTTTTGGTCTTATTTTTGTGATATACTTTGTGATTGTAGTTCATAATGATGTATTTAAATGATTTGTTTTTAATTTTACATATTGTTTTTATTTTCTTTCTTTTATTATTTTTTGTTGTTATGACGTATATGTTATTGTTTTACTATACATATACACCTTTATAGTATGGTGTTTTTCGGTCTGGGTCTCCCATTTTCCTCTGCCTTTTACTACTTCTTAATGTGGTTACTATATGCAGTTTTATATTTTAACGTATTTAAACACTACCTCTTCCTCATACATTACCCTGAAACCAATAGAAACTCAGCACCATTTGCCGAAACCACCCAAATCACCACTGTCTAAAACCATACAAACACATGATCAGCCTACAAATTGTATATATTTATTTACATTCTCTTATATTCTCTTATATTGTATATATTGTGGTTATATTCTCAATATATTGTATATATTGTGGTTGTACATAGTTACCCTGTTAGCCAAGTTGAATATCCTGTTCATATGTAAACACAAAGCACTATTGGAAATGTGTATATTCACTGTTTATTGTAAACCGCGCTGATGCTGAATAGCGCGGTATAAAAGAGACTTTAAATAAATAAAATAAATAAATTTATTGTTCTTTTCAGCTATTTCTATTGTACTATTGGTCACACATTGTTTATGCGCTTCCTATAATGCATGACTAGAAGTACAACGTGTAAGTACAAAATATTCTTACTTGTGATCGTATATGGATGTTTATATTCATTATTTTTATATTTATATTTATTATTTTAATATGTATTTATTGATGTTCTGTTATATGTTTTTATTTGTTTTGCAGTCCTTTTAGCCCCCTGATGAAGGCACCTGCCGAAACGCGTTGGGGTTGTTCATTAATAAAGTGCCAGTGACCTTTATCCTGCTCGCTCCTTTGTTTGCCTATGCTCCCATAAGGATCAGACTTCTTTTCTCAGAGAAACATTTAGGAGGACAGAACGTTGGACAACCTAGCTGACTATATATGAGAGAGACTTCAATACTGTACCACAAAGCAAGATAGATTGCACATTAGGGAGGGGGAGTGGTGGGAAAGAGGGAACACTGGGGTCATTGGCCAAGGACTATAATCTCGTAGATATTTGGAGTTAACCCTTTCATGCCCGGTGGTTCCACTTGGAGCCCATGTAGTTTTCTTGTAAAAATTGAGTGAGGATTAAAACCAATAAACATCAGAAGTCATTTTCTTACTTACTATGTTCAGTTTAGAGTCACTAACTTACTAGGTGGTGCCATTGGCTGTGCTTTTGTTTTGGTAGCCATTTTGAAATTTTACTGCAAGTGTTCTAGTGTTAAATTTTAATGTTCCGAAGGCT
Organism: Ichthyophis bannanicus; assembly: GCA_033557465.1. Classification (NCBI taxonomy): domain Eukaryota; kingdom Metazoa; phylum Chordata; class Amphibia; order Gymnophiona; family Ichthyophiidae; genus Ichthyophis; species Ichthyophis bannanicus. The sequence continues at coordinate 343,242,897 of CM066035.1, forward strand.
TCACTGCATCAGAAAAATTCTCTCAAGTCAAAAAGGTATTATTTTCCCTTTCTGCCAGTTTTATCACCATTTTTTGTTGAAACAGTTGTTGAATGAGACAGTTTTTAGTGAGTTCCATTTGGAACCATTGGTACTTAGTGGTTGTTACATGTTACTGCAGAAATGGTGGTTTGTAATACTTAGGGGTATGTTTACTAAACCGCGTTAGTGCAGTTCGCATTAGGAGCCGCGGTAATAATCAAAACCCCAAATAAGGAGATGGGCGGGACATCGTAACACCTAACGCGCGTTCCAAAAACTAACGAGCATTACAGGGCGCCGTGGTGCGTCACCGCGCGTTAAGCATAAGAAGCCACCCAGACATACATCACCGATACAGAGCTGTAGCACAATGGTTACTGCACTGACTGCTGATACAGGCATAATGGGTTCGAGTCCCCAGGGTGCCAGATGCATAAGGCTGGCTGACGCAGCATCCTGTACATTATATAGTGAGTGAGGGGGCATGTATATGTTTTGTTTTTTTTGTAGGGTTGCCAGCAAACACCCCCACACAGTGGAGTACCCGAAGGTGCCGCAGAAGGCACCCCATAACGCACACCATAGGCTACATTATAAAGTGGACTGTCCGCTGAGGCACATCAAAATGTCCCCATAGAACATCCTATAAGGGAACGTAAAGGGAGCCAGATAAGGTGACACATGGTGCGCCCTATGAGGCTCTGTAAGGTTATATTACGCTGAGGGGCTGTCGCTGGTAGCAGTCATGTGTATTAAAAATATATAACGCAGCAGACAGCCCTATAAAAGGAGTCCACTGTGGGTCTGAACCCATGACTACTGGCCCCACAGGCAATGAAGGAACCACTGGCCTGCAGCCCCATAGCTGCTAACAACCCCCTGGCTGGCTACTGAAGGGCAGCAGGACACCACCCTAACTGCCTGCTGTGTTGGCTAGGATCTGTACCAATGCAGGCATACCCATGGTGCACTGCACATGCAGACCAGCAGTCCAGAGATGAACACAAGAAGGGGTACGTACCCACATAGCCCCCTGGTATGGTAAGGTGAAATGACTGTGTGCGTCACTGTCACATAGTAGCAACAGACAGTATCCCAACAGGGTGCCCCATAAGAAGCTAGAAAAGGTGTCCTTTAAGGCAGCCTGATCCATAGCACAATGGGTAAGACACTGTCAGGTGGTGCAAGGTCTGTGAGTTCAATTCCCCCTGTGTGCCCAAGGACCAAAGCTGCCTGCAACAGTACCCTCCACAAACAGTAGTCACTCATATGTAGAACCAGTCACCACTCTGTTTAAACCATAGATAACCCCATATTTTTGTCGGACACAAACAACCTGAGAGGTGGGAAAAAATGCCCACCTCCCCTCATTGGGAGTGGCCGTTTAATCAAGAGAGCCTCAGCCCCCAAAGGTAGAAAACAGTGTGAATCTGCAGCCAGAACCGGGTGTGTGAAACGTACAGGAAAGACAACGTCAAACTGTGCTTGAAACAAGGCAGGGGACAACCCAATTGTCCTGACATTGTAAGCCAGCAGCAAACACCACCAGGACATGCATTGTTTGGTACAACTATGGGCCCTGTACTAAGTGAATGTGTCCCTGCCAGGTGGGCGTATCTGTGGATGAGTGTGCGTCATGACCCCCACACTAGATCAGTAATGTCATAGGTAGTCTGTTTTGTACGTCCAACAAGTTCTGCTGGCAAACACCCACTCACAAGGATATAACCCGAAGGTGTCATATAGGGCACCCTAAAAGCCACACCAGAGGGCAAAGGTTAATGTGCACTGTCCGCCAGAGCACCCTATAGGGCGTGTCACAAAGCGCCCCATAGGGGCATGTTATAGGGTCCCTGATGAGTCACTGTGAGGAGTCTGCAGTGTGAGGGTGTTGCTGCTGTCAGCACCAATGTAAAGCAAGATAACAAAATCCCCTCCAAGGGGCACCAAATGATCCACTGTGTGCTGAAACCCATGACCTAGGGGCCCCCCCAGGCATGGAAGTAACTATTTGCTCATATTGCTAGTGCAAATAACACAGTCCCAATAATGAGGTGGCCAGCTACTGGAGCAGAACTGTCAAATGACCCAAACACCCACACCAGAACCACAGAAGTTGCACTATGTACATACAAGGGATGCCTGACAAGGAAACAAAGCAAGGTCTCAGCAAACAAGGGCATATGGCAAACACAATCAAGACCAAGGCCATGATCATTACCAAATATATAAGGCCCAATAACATCACAGACCCCTTTCCAAAACTGAATGTCACTGGCAAAAGCAAAAGCAAAAACAAACATAAACATAAACATAAACATACTATGGTTAGTATGCGCAAGAAAGCACAGTTACTTACCTGTAACAGGTGATCTCTGGGAACAGCAGGAATTAGTCCTCACATATGGGTACGTCGGTACCGACGGAGCCTGCGCGGGAAAGCTCCCCAGCTTCCTAGAATGGAAGCTTTTGGGACCTCCCACTGCACATGCGCACTGCCTTCCCGCCTTCCTGAACAGCTCTCCTCAGTTTCGAGTTTATAGCTGAGTCAATAGAGAGAGGACAGGAAGATAGATAGATAAAAGATACAACTCCTAGGGGAGGTGGGTGGGTTGTGAGGACTAATTCCTGCTGTTCCCAGAGATCACCTGTTACAGGTAAGTAACTGTGCTATCTCCAGGAACAAGCAGGAATAAGTCCTCACATATGGGGACTCCCTAGCTTAGATGCGTGGGATCCCCTGTCAAGGTTCGCCATCTTCGTATGGATCTCAGGCATCCATCCTGGGAAGGTGGGCAGGAGTTGTCTAAGAATGGAACAGGTGTTTGAGGACAGCCTGGCCAAACAAGGCATCCCGGCGGGAGTCTTTGTCCAAACAGTAATGGGCTGTGAAGGTATGAACCGAGGGCCAGGTAGCGGCTCGACAGATCTGATCAATGGAAACAGAGTGCAGATGAGCCATAGAAGTTGCCATGGCTCTCACATTGTGAGCTGTGACATGGCCTTCCAGAGAAATGTTTTTACTCTGGTAAGCAAAGGAAATACACTGAGCAATCCAATTGGAAAGTGTACGCTTGGAGACTGGAAGTCCCAAATGTGAAGGATCAAAAGCCACGAAAAGTTGAGAAGACTTTCGATGTGGCTGAGTCCTATTAAGGTAAAAGGCTAGAGCTCTTTTACAATCCAGAGTATGAAGGTTCCTCTCTGCACTGGAGGCATGAGGAGCCGGAAAAAATACAGGTAGATATACCTCTTGATTAAGATGAAAAGGCGAGACCACTTTAGGCATAAAGTGGGGATTCGTCCTAAGGACCACCTTTTCATGATGAAATCTTGTATAAGGTGGATTAGCCACTAGAGCCTGCAGTTCGCTGATGCGACGAGCGGAAGTGACTGCAATTAGGAATAATACCTTCCAGGAAAGAAATTTCAAGGAGGTAGAAAATAACGGCTCAAAAGGTGGCTTCATAAGCTGACCAAGCACTAGATTCAAATCCCATGCGACCGGGGGGGGTCTGATGGGAGGTTTAGTGAGGGTCAGGCCTCTCATGAATCTTGCAACAAGAGGATGAGAGGAGATAGGTTGTCCATTTACAGGTTTCAGGGATGCTGAAATAGCACTTAAATGGACTCTTACAGAATTCGTCTTAAGGCCTGCATTGGAAAGATGCAGGAGATAGTCTAAGAGGGAATTCAAAGGAAGTGCCAGAGGGTCAAGGCCCTGCTGAGCACACCAAATGGAAAAACGTTTCCATTTGAAAGCATAAGACCGCCTCGTGGAAGGTTTCCTAGAGGCATGAAGGATATCTTTCACAGGTTGAGAAAGATTAAAGTCTTGAAGACTTAAGCCTTCAGTAACCAAGCTCGGAGATGTAGGGATTTGGGGTTTGGGTGCCACAAAGTCCCGTCCTCCTGAGACAGAAGGTCTGGTGCAGCTCCTAAGTCCAGGGAGGATCCCTGGGAGAGCAGTAGAAGCAGAGGGAACCACACTTGGCGTGGCCAGCGTGGAGCTATGAGGATCATAGAGCCGTGATCTCTCTGGAGTTTGAACAGAGTCTTGGGAATCAGTGGAATGGGTGGAAAGGCATATAGGAACGCCTGACCCCAATGGAGGAGAAAGGCGTCCGTGGCCTGAGCTTCCTGACATGGAGTCCTGGAACAGAACCGGGGAAGTTTGGCATTTCACGGACTTGCAAAGAGGTCTATGTCCGGGGTCCCCCATTCCTGAAAGATTCTGGTTATCTGGTCCACGTGTAGGGACCACTCGTGTGGCAGCAGAACTCGACTGAGCCTGTCTGCTCGAGAGTTTTGAACTCCTGGAAGGTACACTGCTAGCAGATGAATTTGGTGCTCTCTGGCGAAGGCCCATAATCTGAGAGCTTCGTTGCAAAGCGACAGAGAGCCCGTTCCTCCTTGTTTGTTTATGTAAAACATGGCCACCTGATTGTCTGTCTGAACCAGGACAGTCAGGTTGGCAAGGAGGGTATGGAAGACCTTGAGGGCAAGGTAAATTGCTCGCAGTTCCAGGAGGTTGATATGAAGGGTGGCCTCCTGTGGAGACCAAGTGCCCTGAGTGGAGAGAGTTAGCAGATGGGCTCCCCACCCCAATTGGGAGGCATCTGTTGTGAGGGTTGCTTGGGGTAGCAAGGGCTGAAAGGGAGCCCCCAACAACAGATTCTTGGTGGATATCCACCAATGGAGGGACCAAGACAGACGGTTTGAGGTTTGTATTTGGTCTGAGAGTGCTCCCGACGCCTGAGTCCACTGGGTGGCCAGGGTCCATTGAGCTGCTCTCATATGAAGACGAGCATAGGGCACCACATGTACTGTGGAGGCCATATGGCCCAGGAGGCGTAGCATTTCCCTGGCTGTCAAGTGAGTACTGGACTGGGCTTGGGAGGCCAAGCTCAGCAGACGCTGACCCCGAACCAGTGGAAGGTAGGCTCTTGCAGTGGTGGTGTCCAACCGGGCCCCTATGAATTCTAGAGACTGAGTAGGGCTGAGTTGAGACTTGGGAAGGTTTACCACCAGTCCCAGATACTGCAGAAGGTTCCTTGTGCGGTCTAGGGAAATCTGGGCCTGCGACTGAGTTGGAGCTCGAATGAGCCAGTCGTCCAGATATGGGAATACGAAAATCCCCATGCTTCTGAGAAATGCGGCTACGACTGCCATGCATTTGGTAAAGATTCTTGGGGCAGAGGCGAGACCGAAGGGAAGTACTCTGTATTGGTAATGACTTCCCCTGAACAGAAAGCGAAGATATTTTCTGTGGGAGGGATGGATGAGTAGATGTGTATACGCATCCTGCAGGTCTAGAGAACAAAGCCAGTCCTGACTCTGAAGGTATGGAAGGAGAATGCCCAAAGAGAGCATTTTGAATTTCTCCTTGTACAGAAATTTGTTCAATTCTCTCAGATCTAGGATTGGTCTGAATCCCCCTGTCTTCTTTGGAATGAGAAAATAGGGGGAGTAGAAACCTGACCCCTGTTGATGAAGAGGAACCTCTTCTATGGCCCCTTGGGCAAGCAGAGAAGAGATCTCCTGATCCAACAGGGCTAGGAGAGGAGATGGAGAATTGAAGGGTCTCACCATGTGATGAGGAGGAAGGCTGGAGAAATGAAGTTTGTAACCCTCTCGGATGATAGAGAGGGTCCATTGCTCTGTTGTGATCTGTTCCCATCTGGGAGCAAAGTGAGCTAACCTTCCAGGTATGGTGAGAGGTTCTGGTTGGTCCAGAACCAGGAATGGCAAGTTCTCTAGGGGCAAGTCAAAACCCCTGAGGGGGTGGAGCCTGTTGAGCTGCAGTAGCTGCTGCAGGCTTTGCTCTTGCTTGTTTCGTTTGCTGACGTTTAGCCGCAAAACGAGGTTGAGAAGATTGCTGGCCAGTATTGGAAGCATATCTGGCCTTCTTATAATAAGGCCTCTTGAAAGACTTCTTCTTAGTGGGAGTAGAAGTGGACTTAGAAAGTCTCTCTAAGGTGGCATTTTCAGCGTCCATTTGAGTGGCCTTAACCTGCCACTCTGCACCGAATAAGTTCTCACCTGTACAGGGCAGATTCCGTAAGCCATCTAGAACCCAGGGTTCCAGATCAGAAGCCTGGAGCCAGGCCAGACGTCTGGCTGCGATAGCAATGCCAGAAGCTCTGCTGGCTCCTTCGAAGGAATCAAAGGCAGCTCTGTTGGAGAACTTAGAAACATCTAAAAGTTGTTTCACAACAGAAAGGAAGTCCTCCTGTTTATCCTCAGGGATAAGGGAGGCAAAATGCCGTACTTTCTTGGCAAGTTCCCCTAGGAACATGCCCATATAGAGGCTGTAGAAATTAATCCTGGCTATAAGCATACTAGCCTGGAAGATTTTCCTACCAAAAGAGTCTAGTGTCTTACATTCCCTTCCTGGAGGTGTAGAAGAGTGCCTTTTAGTACTCTTGATCTTTTTCATTGCAGACTTTACCACAATGGAGTGGTGAGGCAATTGAGTTTTCTGAAAACCAGGAGAAGGAGGGACCCGATACATGGTGTCCAACCTACGGGAATAAGGAGACAGAGTTAAAGGGTTCTCCCAGAAATCCATCAATTGTTCCTGAAGGATTTCATGGATAGGCAGAGTAACTGCTTCTTTAGGAGACTTAGAGTATCCTAAAATATCCAATCTTTTTGACCTTGGTTCCCTTTCAGAGGAGGTAGTGATAGAAAGGCCTTTAGCCATTTCTAAAATAAAGTCCTGAAAGGACAAATCCTCTGGAGGAGACATTCTCCTTTTTGGAGAAGAAGGTTCCTCAGGAAGGTCAAGGGAGAGCTCTGCAGACTCATCAGAGGAGACAAAATCCTCAGAGGAATCGGTGTATTCTCTAGTTTCCTCCAACGCACGATACGCATACCGATCGGTATCGACATCGGGCGTACCGGGTATGGAAGCGGTATGGAGCGAAAGCCCATACGGTACCGATTTGCGTTTAGAAGAGGAAGGCCTGGGTTCCGGCATGGCGGACGATACCGGAACCGGGCCCGGAACCGCTGGAAGCGGTACCGATGGCGTTGCAGCTTTAATGAAAGCCATGACGGCCTGCTGCATGGATTGGACAGTATTGCCCATAGACGCCACGGCTGCCTGGATGTCGGTACCGGTATGGGCCGGTACCCCAGAGCAGTCCAACAGGTGATCTGTCGAGGCCGTGCCATCGATGTCAACCTGTAGCCCCTGTATTGGCGTTTTGGAAGGTAGGGCTTCCCGCCGGGGCTGTTTGGCTGGGGCAAGGTCCTCAAAACTAAGAGCCTCTCGATGCTTTGAAGGAGATTTGCTCTTTGAGGACTTGCCCACAGAAGGTTTGGTTACCTGAGATCCATCCGGGGATGATGACCTGGATGACTGTGATGTTGGATTCTCTGAAGCAAACAGCACATGGAATTTGTTGGCCCGGTTCTGCAGCCCACGCTTAGACATTTGGGAGCAGGAAGGGCAGTCCGGAATGGAGTGGTCAGGCCCCAAACATTTAAGACACCATTCATGGGTGTCTGTGACTGATATTACAGCAGTACACTTGGTACACTTCTTAAATCCAGGGGCTGGCTTCTCCATGTGGAGAATTAAAGTAGGCCTGAAGGCCTAACTGAAGTGACCAAGTGCTGAAAAAATAATAAAAGAAAATAATTTTTTTAAGAAAGAAAAAGGAAGACCGGCGATACCGGTATCGGTATGGGAAGGCAGGTACGCGGTCTAAAGAAACAAAACAAAAAACTACAATTTCTTCAGCGGTGACAGGATACACGACCTGCTGGCTCCGCGGAAAAAGAGAAACTGAGGAGAGCTGTTCAGGAAGGCGGGGAAGGCAGTGCGCATGTGCAGTGGGAGGTCCCAAAAGCTTCCATTCTAGGAAGCTGGGGAGCTTTCCCGCGCAGGCTCCGTCGGTACCGACGTACCCATATGTGAGGACTTATTCCTGCTTGTTCCTGGAGATAATGCAGATGTCCGTAACACCTGAACCACAACCCCCTGACTGTGCACCGAGGGGCGCCATGTCTTCACCCAAGGTGCCTGCTGGGGTGCTAAGGATATGGGTGTATGCAACAGTATCCATGGTGCACTGCACATGCACAGCAGCAGTCCCGAGATGACCATAGGAGGGGGTAGGCACCCCCACAGCGCCTGGCCCGGAAGGGAGAAATGAATATGTGTGCCACTGCCATAGAGCAGCAAAAGACAGTAGCCCAACAGTGTGCCCAAGAAGAAGCCTGAAAAGGTGTACCAGTATGGTGTCAAGACAGGTGTCCAAAGCTAAGTGCAATATGAGGTACATAGGGATAGGAGAGTGCTGATGGAACCGTGGCCCATAGAACAATATGGCACGGTGCTCCAAAAATGGTATGTTTGCCAAGGTCAGTGTGCCCTAGGGGCTGCAAGGTGTTCCTGGAGGGCCTGCAGGACCTGCGTGGAACAGAGACAGATGTAGTACAAACACCACCTAGAACCCACAGTAAAGACAATGAACAGGCGACAGATGGAGGGCGAGTAGGGAGTTAACGGACCCTCATCCCTGACAGCATCACACGTGTCTGGCAGCAGTGCAGACAAACATGGCGGTGGCAACAGCATCACAGCAAAGGGTGTTGGCACCCTGGAGTACCGGAAAAACAGTGTGTGGCAGGTGAGGAGAATATGTGTCCCCCAGTGGAGGGTGAGGTGGCCAGAGGAGTGAGTCTAAAATGCAGAACAGGCACGGGACCACCAAGCAAAAAGAGATGCTATGCAGACAAGGGTAGCAGGGTAGGATACGGGGCAACAGTCCACAGCAACATACAGGACATCTCACACCATAATGATGCAGATAGATGGACCAAAGGATGGACAGCAAATGTGATTAGGATAATATGAGCGGCCAGGACGTAGAAGTCAAGAAATGAGTGTTACAGCGACCACAGGTACCAGTGCAGGAAAGGCATAAAAACAAGGGAACAGAGAGAGTGCAAAGCTATGACCACTAGGATGGAAAGCACTGCAGAAAAAAAATGATCACAACACCACCCTGAGGCACACAGAAATGGATACAGACAGGATCACAGCATGTCAACATCCAAAACCACAGCTGCGTGTCAGGCGATGGAACCACAGAGCGTAGCCAAGATGCAGTACACATGTGGAGGAGGGGTCCACAGCCAACAACACAGTCCACAGGTGGGATGGAAGACACATATGAACAGGTCCACACACACACACACACACACCAGGAAATATAATGCAGTGTAAACAACATGCAACTGATCAGGAGAGTGACACATGAGGGGTGGAAGGGGTTAGGCCAATGGAGGGCCATGTGGATGGGCTGTGGAAAGGGCAATGGACTGAAAGAGGAGCATGTTAATGACCAACAAGATCAGGGATGAGGCCCAGGCCAACCAACATCAGCAGCACCAATACACAGGTAGCCCAGCACATGCACCACTCCAGGAGGAGAACTACAATTAGTCCAGACAATGTGGCACAGGGGCAGCAAACATGGCACACGGACATGAACAGCTCAACCATGGATGGGTGGGCGGAGATGTGATGGGGCTGCACACATCATATGGCCAAGTAAGCAGCAAACAAGGAAGGAAAAGACAACTGCCAGGTGTCACCCAAAACGTCAAGCACACGAGTGGCAATGAAATGAGGTGACCAAACCCCCAAATATCCAAAACAATGAAGGTGCAAACATCTGTCCCCAACAGTCAATCACCAGACCCAAGCAGAAAGCATATTCTGCATTCTGGTGCACCATATGACGTGAAGAACGACATGGGGCCTGTGTGGCAGCCAACGTCGCAAGGACACACCCAACCCACGTTGCGACGCCACCCATCTGTTTCTGCCCGTGGAGCCTACACACCCTGACCACCCCCCGCTGGTGCCACCCAAAATCCAAAGCCCTAACTCAGCAGACTTTGCAAACAGACAGTAATATGTGAGGTGGAGGGTCTCACCATGACATGTCCGCACAGTGTATGCTCTCACTGTATGCACAGCAGACAACATCCCCAGCAAACAAAAGACTCTGGTGAAAGCATGCAGAGTGACAAGGCCACATGCCATGCCAACAGTGACGGTTCAAAAATCACCAACCCATGTACAGCTCATCACCCCCTACTGCAAAAAACGAAACACCCAAACAGGTCATGGCAGCAACGGCAGGCAAGTCACTGCAGGAACAGTAACAATAGGCCAGCAATGAGTCAGAGAAAAAGGCCTGTGTCCAAAGTGCAGAGGACTATCTCCCTGTGTCATCAACATCCAGGAACACGCTCACATGGGTGCTGTGGCCAAGCACATATGGATGACGGGATCACCAGATGCAGTGGAGCACATGTGTCAACATTGTTGTCTGTGTCCTGTGTGAAAAGATGCAGATATCAGGTAAGGGAATGACACACCCACCCACGACCCCTGGAGGACAGAAAGGAGACACACACATAAAAACAGCAACACCCAGAATGCATAGATAGCACCACATGACATGGCCACAACACTGAGCACAGTGCACATGGACCACTGCAGGAGATGTCCCTGAAGACCAGGACACCATCCCAATATGTTCATGTAAATGCACATGACACGCATACACCCCAGGGGTCCAGAGCATGTGCAGCAGTGGTGGCACACAGAGATAACAACGAAGGACATCCTGATAGCAATAGGCCAAATGCAGCATCAGCACGTGGTGTATTTCCCAGAGGATGGAAGGTGAGGCCCACCTGAAAGGTATACCAGTGGCCTGACTGGGAATGTCCGTGTCAGGCAAGAGCACAAAGAGCCCCAATAGCGGATACAGACACCAATGGACGGCGGACATCACCACGTCTGCATGGGTAGCTGTGAGTGGAACATGCCCACGGTGCATTGTGTTTTGCGGAAACACAATGTTGATGTACATTGGACCACCAGCAAAACTGTGACACATCTGAGAAAAATATATGACACATGTGCACAATGTACATTAGCCCACAAGCAGAAGGTAACAGAGGGATGAGGGAACATAATTGGAGAGTTGGCCAAACACATCCCTACAACACAGATAGGCAGGGTAGCGCAGAATGACCGGTCATGTAGACAGGTCAATCAGAAACAGTAACATACACTGTGTGACAAGGTACGCATGCCAGAAGGTTCAGATGGCAGGATCCCCAACACTGAACGACAAATGGAAACACACATCACAATACATGCATGAATGGCACAAATCTTTCAAATGACTCAATGGCAGTGGCTGTTCAACATACCCTCCAACAATACAATGTCCTGTGCCCGAGTACACACACAGCCTCACAATATGTGTCTAAGATACACCATGAAGACTCCCAAGATGTGAACAGGTAATGGCCACATGTGTGACAGATGGAAGCTAAGGGTGATGGAGCAGTGGTCCAAAGACATGTGCATCACCATAGGAGCAGTGGAGAGAAAACAACTTATATGTGTCTAACCGTGACGACAGCAATGCAATCCTCACTATCTGCCAACTCACCCGAGTCAACAGGAATGGTGCATATATGAACACACACTCCCCACATGCAGCACAGCTTCGGGCAGCATAGTCAGCCAATCCCTGTGGGCCCGGAACACAGAAGCTCATCCTGTGGAGCCAAGAACATGACAGAGATATGGAGACATGAGATGGCAGTGCTGCACAATCCGTACACCAGCTAACACATGGCTAACCCAGAGACACGTCCTCAGCACACCCATAACTTACAGGAAAAGAGCTCCTCAATCAGATGTTGCCTGGCTGCCATCCCCGCACGTGTGTCACCATGGCCAGGTGCAGGAGGGCACACAGGATCCACCCCGAGATCCTCATTAATATCGACTGGAACATTGTGCCTGAGAGCAATGTTGTGGAGGATGCAACAGGCTATGATGATCTTTGCCACAGTCAGGGGTCCATACTGTAAGGCCCCGCCAGTCCTATCCAGACACCTGAAGCGACTTTTGAGAACGCCAATGGTGCGCTCAATCACTGAGCGACTGGAGGCATGGGCCTCATTGTACCGTATCTGTGCACCTGGCCGAGGGAGACGCACAGGGGTAAGCAGCCAGGTGCGACACCCATATCCTGCATCACCTGCAGAAAACAATGGTGCAAAGTTACATGCTTGCTGAGGCACCAATGGAATGACAGACGTAGCAATACAGAACTGGACAGCCGAGAGGCCGTGCACACAGATATGGGGCAAAAGCAGTGCACACAGTGGTAGTGCATCAGAGGCTGTCGAGGCCAGAGGCAAATGACCATGACATGCCGATAGGGGCAGTGCACACCCATGTTACCGTGTCACAGGACATGTGCCAAAACTGTGCCGAAAGAGAGCAGTGGTGGGAGCTGTGAGCCAAGATGTCCGACAGTGGCAAAACACACCCGGGGGTGCAGGGATGCACAGGTGTGCAAGTAGGTGGCTGGCCTGATCTGGCGCACACACAGCATAGGCCACTGGGATACATTGTGGGGGTGGGGTGGGGGAAGCAACAGGCGGTGGTGGCAGGGGACACCGAAGAAGGTGCCCAGACATGCAGCAGACATGTGTCATAGCTGAAGTGCCCACAGCACATTTCACGTGTAGCCCCCAGCATGGCCAGAGAGAGAAGGTCGCGCATACAGAATGACCACCACGAGGATGTGTCTGTGACCCCATCCCCCCCCCAACAGGATGGCACACGTACAACCATGCAACATATGGACTGCCCAAGTGACTGACCCCACTGGGAGACATGTGTACAACTGCCAGTGCAGTATGCCCGTACCCAGATGTGGAGGCCATGGGCAAGTTGCAGGTGTAGCTCACAGGCATGGAGGGGACACATCATATGCAGCACGGGTGCCCCTGGACACAGTAACTCAGAATAAAAAAGGGCAAGGCCACGGAAAAGGCGACACCACATGGCCGCTGGGACACACATGTGAGAGCAAACAAACACACATGGTAGACAGAGAGATGGGTGTCATTGCACATATGTCTGTGACCAAAACACCAGTGACACGGCATGAGGTAGTGTGCCACACCCAATAGTCTGCACCCAGAAATAACACCGCAATGTCAGGCATGCAGTGGACAATGGTGACAATGGTGTATAGACAACCACCTACAGTAGGTGCATGTCATACACGTTGAATACCCACCCAGCAGGACATAGTCCTCATATTGACCAGCCTCAAACTGGCCGAACACTGCCGAGTTCTGCAGGATATAGGAGTCATGGGCAGACCCTGGAAACTGCGGGACCACATTCAGGATACGCATACTTGCATCACAAACAACCTGCACATTGAGGGAATGGAAGTGTTTGCAGTTGCAGTACACAACCTCCCTGTCGCGTGGCGGGACAAGGGCAACATGTGTGCAATCTATAGCGCCCATCACGTGTGGTATCCCAGCAATCCTATGGAATGCCTGTGCCAGGGCCGCCCAATGTTGCCTCCCGTTGGGAATTGCAATGTAATTCCCAACCCGGCTGACCATGGCACGCAGTACCTGGTGGAGACAGCGGGAGAAGGTCAGCCTACTCATCCCACCCACTGCTGCCACCGAGGATTGGAAACAGCCAGAGGCAAAGAAATGTAGGGCAGCCAGGAGCTTGGTCATACCCGGTATAGCATGTGATCGGGCAGTCAGGGGCTCAAGGTCAGGTCTGAGTTCCTGATAGAGCTCCCTAATGGCCCCTGTGTCCAGCCGGTAGAGGGAGATTACCTGGCCCTCTCTCAGGTCCTGGAGCAAGGCCCTGGGCCTGTAGAGATGTTCCAGGCGGGATTGTGCTTCAGCACGCCTACGGCGCCGTTGGTCACCCACACCCGCCTGTGCAGCCCCCACAGCTGCAGGCCTGAGTTGCAGTGGCATTGCACCCATGCCCAGGGCCGCAGCCCCAGGAAAAACATCTCCCTCCTCCAGAAAAAGCAGCCCAGCCAGTTCGACCAATGCAACCACTGCACCACCTGCATGCGCAGTCTGAGCCATGATAGACACAAGCTGGGTTTGAAATAGTGGTCGGGGTGGGGATGGACATCACATGATCGCCACACACCTGGTGGAATAGAAAGATCCAGAATACAGCAAACATAAAACTTATCTGTTTGAAATGGCACCGCGCGCTGTGTCGCGCGTTCCCATAATGCACCCGCGGCCAATCATCTACGTTTCACAATCATCTACGTGAGTCCCTGAGATGTAGCAGGGTGTAAAGAAACTGCGTATCACACTAGAAACCACACCCAGACGCCAATATAGGAGTGACATACAACAAACGTGCCCACGAGCAGGGAACGGAAGAGGCGTTGTAACGCGCATAACGAAGCGTGCAACGTCTGAATGATGCAACGTACGTGTCACATATTGCTGCAGCATCCAGCGCTACTACTAAGGCGCAGATAAACATAGCAATATATCAAACGTTGGAATATGTGGGCCAGTAGTACAGACTACGAAACTGTTATAAAGGTACATGTAAGATGGATCCCTGAAATGGCGCCTGCTGCCTACACGAACACATATGATGTCACTTCCTGCGCGGTGCACGTGGCTGTGCGTGTGGCTGTACGCGTAGCCAACGCCCCGCGACCCACGCCCCATGAAAACCTATATGTATGATTGGCTGTGTATGGCAAACCCCCGAGCACAACCATACGCGACAATATGGAGCGCAGGTATGCAGAGGAGCAGGAGCATGCAGTGGACCAGCCCACCCACCCACCAGCACAAACCACATCTGGCGAAGATGAGGTGCCAGGGCCATCTGGGGTTGAGCAAGCACCAAGTGTACATGCAAGTGCAGCTGGGAGACCAAGGCAGCCCAGGGTCCCAGTCCCAGCAGAGATACGGCGGAGGGCCGTACGCTTCAGCCAGGAGGAAAATGATCTCCTCCTGGCAAACATCTTGGAAAGGTATGACCTTTTGTTCGGGCGCCAGAGCTCAACCATCACAATAGCCACTCGCACCAGGGCATGGTCTGAGGTCCAGGCAGCAGTGGCAGCAGCAGGGGGACCCCATCGGGACATTGAGAATTTGCGAAAACGCTATTGTGATATAAAGAGGAACATAAGGACTGAGCTTGTAAGGGAGAAACGTGGGGCCCAAGGCACAGGAGGGGGCCCAGCTCAGTTGGCAAACCTGTCCGACCTTGAACGTCGCCTGGCCGAGAGACTTGGCCCGAAATATGTACATGGCCTACCCGCTGCATTGGACACAGCACACCCACAAGCAGGTAAGGGGGGAGTGCGGACCAACTGTGGGATATAGCACAGGCACATGGTCTGCGCCACAACAGAGGGGGGGGCAGTACGTGGCTGTTTGGGAATTGGGGGGCAACTGAGACACAGAGGCAGCATCCATTCAAGAGACACGGTGGGGGGCCTGTCTATGGGTGGCAGTGGGCGGCAAAAGTAAGTGAATGGGAGACTGTGCAGGGGTGGCAGGCCCACAGTGACAGCAGAGGGTGCCGACATGTTGCATGGCTCACGGTGCAGGGCTGGCAGGGGCAGTAGAGCCACACGGGTAGGGAGACGGCCAACCGGAAGGCACACTGCACCTGCTTAGGACATGCTGGGTGGTGGCAGGATGAGGGTGGTGATGGCCATGCATGGGGTGTGCGGCAGCACCCAGGGGTGTGGGGGGCCCGGGGAAGCAGGGCAAAGGTGATACTTGCATGGGGAGTGCACAAACATAGTGGGCTGCCACTAGAGCCATGGACCAGACACATGCGGATCAACAACCCACAGATGCCTGAGGGGGTATGTGATGGGGTGTGGAGGCAGCCAGACCCCCATCTGACCTATGTAACCTTGTGGCACCCAGGTGATGTCAGCGCCATCGAGGCACAGGAGGAGGCACAGGACGAGTCAGCCGCGGGACCATCCAGTCCAGTGGACACGGTGTCTGAGGTGGCCCATGTGGGAGCGGAGAGGCAGGCTGCAACCCTGGGGGATGGGGACATGCAGGTCCCACGGACTGCAGACAGGGACACAACACCCACCACTGCAGGCACAGGGGACGGGCCTGCGGATGAGGCGGAGCGACACCGGAACGAGGCACTGGCTGCTGTGGCAGATGTCATTGGGGAGATGCAGGCGCACTCTGCAGCAGCCCATAGAGATGCAGAGGGTGAGTGTCCTAATGTGCTATGGTTTATATGCCTCGGAACAGGTGTTGTTTTTCCCCTGTCTCACATTGCACTATGGCCTCTCCCCACAGGTATACGGCATGTATTGCGTTCGGTGGCCCAGGCACAGCGGCGCCAACTGCGGATGGCATGCCGCCTGCAGCGAACCATGTCTGGGGTCCTTGCTGGTGTGGACCGCATGGCCACGGCGTGTGAAAGGATGGCTGACACCCAGGAGCGGATAGCGGCAGGCGGGGGAGCAGTCACCGTCCATCTGCAGCCAGAGCCAACACCACCACAAACACCTGCAGCAGCAACAGCACCGGCAGCAGGGGGGCGACAAACACCAAGGGTTGGGCGGGGCCGCCCAAGGGGTGGCAGAGGGAGGGGAAAATAAAGGGCTACACAGGTGGCCAGTGAAGGAGACATGTGTTCATTGTCTCATTTGGGGCCCGACAATCTCACACCCCCACCCCACCCCCTGGCCCGTGACCAGGGCACGACACAGTGCCACTGATGTCATCAGCCATTGCCCCCCCCCAGCCATGTCCACCATGGGTACGCAGCCAATCACATAATCTGCAATGCTGGACCACCACTCCCATGCCGTGGTGGCTTGCATTGTGTCGTGGGGGCTCACGGACCCCGTGGACCAATACCCTGTTGAGCCCTCACCCACCATTAGTCTCTGTGTTGGTGTAGGTGCACTGTAAGTCCTGCATGGGGAGCCACATTGGCCGCTCCCATCACGCTAAACCCAAACAGTATGTGCACTGCACATGTCACGTACTCCTGTTCACATGCTCCCACAGCCATCCACCTTGGCGTCACCCGTGACACATGTCCACTGTGGTCCCCTGAGCACACCCTTGCAGCTTCCAACACCTTAGGGTGACCCCCCGGTAAGGCCTACCCATCACCCTGTGCACCAGTGGCCGCAATATACACCTACACCCCCTTGCCCCCCATCAGGCACATCCCAATACCACATTTGGCTCCATAAGCTACATCCATTAACTGTCACCTGTCGCACCATCCACACTGTGCTCCACCCCATCCACAGCCACGGCACACTGTGCCACTCCTCAGGGCATTATCCCGCTAAGCCCCCGTCCCCACCCTCTGCTGTGCCCATCCCCAGACCCCCACACCCCTGTGGGTGCCACCACCGATGGGCCAATGCACTCCACTGACAGTATGCTCTTGCACCCCCTAGGGCCAGCCATTACACCCATCACACCATACAGCAAGGTGGTCATGCGTCTCCCAGCGGATCATTGGACAATCCTGTACCATCCCCCTTTCCCACCCTGCATGCTGGTATACGTGCTTGCCATCTAGCCAGCTGTTGCCGGGCCCTACACAGTCACAGCTGGCAACACCGCTCACTCCCCCCCCTCAGGCACCAGCTTCACCACCTCCTGAGGTGCACCCTCTGTGTTCTCACCCTAACCCCACCCCTACGCATACACCTCAGCCGTCCTACCTTTGCCACCACAGCCTAACACTATGGGGTTATGCTGGATAGGCTACACAGGCCGTCCACCCTCCCCCGCCATATGTCCCATTGTCACTCTGTGCTGCGCGCCCCGCACCTTCGTACACATCTGCTGTCGCACGTCACTCATGCACGCCACTCTCCCCCCTGCTCGTTGCCCCACCCTCTCAGCAACGTAGCTGTGACATGTCTGTGGAGGTGCTCTCACCACAGCCCTTACCTGTTCCACGTCCTCCCTCGCCTCTCAGAGTGAACACTGACACACCCATCACTCGCACAGCACTGTCACCTAGCAATGAGGGACATCTGACCACCAGGTTCATATATGAAACGTAGAAAATTTATAACATATTTATATTTATAACATATTTATAACATTTGAACTGGGACACACATAGTCCAACATTGTTACATAGTATATGATGGCAGATAAAGACCAGCATGGTCCAACTAGGCCTCCTAGCCACACAGCATTGGGCACTCCCATCGGTGTGGACGTTGTGATGGAGAGGCAATGGCAAGGTCCGTCACAGGGCGGGTGTGCCATGTGTGTCCCCACACTACACACCCCGGGGACCCCTGTCGAATGGTGGCTGACTGGGTGCGGCACCGAGAAAGGCGCTCATCGAGCTCACGCAGACGGTCAGCCACCATGGACAGGGTTGCCAGCACCTGCCCCTGGATTAGGGCGAACTGCCTCTGGGCATGTGCCTGGGCACGCACAGCCTCAGCCAGGCGCAGACCGCACATGCAGCCGCACAGACACACATCTCCACGTGTCTGTGTGGCTGCATGCACGGCTGACCTGCCTGCGGCAATGTGTGGCAGACACACGTCCAAAGGGCGTGCTTCGCCATGATCATGGGGCAGGTGGCTGGTGCCCCCATTGCCCTGTGGCGGAGCGTGCCATTGGGGACCTGTCCCCCCCCCCTGCCCATGCTGTACAGCCCCTCCCCCCCCTGCCTCCAAAATACTCTCCACATCCCCTTCCCCCTCCTCCCCCTCCCTTTCCCTGCCACCCACATCCTCCCTCTCCCCTCCCCTGTCCCCCACATCCCCCCCTCATTTACCCGGTCCCCCAACTCCGCCGCATCACTCTCCCTGTTATCCGCATCCTCCCCATCCCCTCCCATATGCCCCTCATCCTCCTCGTCCCCCTCCTCCCCCTCGTTGGGGCGTGGGGATGCACCCACGTGCCCTCCATCGCCATCTTCGGGTGGCTCTTCTATTCCGCCGCCCTGCAGGCCCACGTTGTCATTGGCCTCCTCCCGGGCCGCAACATCCAGGTCCTCCGGCCTCGCTGGCTCAATGGCAGCACGTGCATCAGCTGTGGGAGAGGTAACACATATCATCCCCTGGGTACACATCATATTCCGCAGTCACAGTGGTCCTGTGGTTCCACCACTCGGTGCCCTACAGGGCCATGTCACAGTACTCACCATTCTGCTGCGCCATCCATTCGCGCTGCACCCTGGCCACAAATCTCGGGTAGCGTGCCCTGAGCTCCCTCGCCTTTTTACGCAGGTCCTCCACCTGTAGGGGTGACACCAAACATTGACCTTAGCTACTGCAGAGACACGTTGGGGTCCCCTGCCTCAGCAGCTAACTCTTTCTCTTCATACAACAAGAGCCTACCCCTATTGGGTGACACACTCATGCCCCATGCTTTCCCAGGGGACAGCCCCATGTGTGGCCCACGCACACGCCTCTCAGGTCTGGACCCCATGTGCCCTGTGTGTGCACCCCAGCGTACATGACACAACACATCTCTGTATGCCACCTACACACATCTGCCAGTGCCAATCAGCCACTGTTGGGGTGGGAGGGTTTCACCTGCAGTGCTCCCTGCAGCATCTTAGAGCTGTGGTTTGTCTTTTGTGATCACAAACAGGGCCTGTTTCCAAGGCACCAGGATGGTGCAGGGAACCCTCTCTTGAGGCCTGCAGCATCTTAGAGCTGTGGTTTGTCTTTTGTGATCACAAACAGGGCCTGTTTCCAAGGCACCAGGATGGTGCAGGGAACCCTCTCTTGGGGCCTGCAGCATCTTGGGGCTGGGGTTTGTGTTTTGTGATCACACAAAGAACCAGCTGACATTGGACAGGGATGGGGAGGGGAGCCTTCTCTTGAGGCCTGCAGCATCTTAGGGCTGGGGTTTGTGTTTTGTGATCACACAAAGAACCAGCTGACATTGGACAGGGATGGGGTGGGGAGCCCTCATTTGGGGCCTGCAGCATCCCAGGGCTGAGGTTTGTCTTTTGTGATCACAAACAGGACCTGTTTCCAAGGCACCAGGATGGTGCAGGGAACCCTCTCTTGGGGCCTGCAGCATCTTGGGGCTGGGGTTTGTGTTTTGTGATCACACAAAGAACCAGCTGACATTGGACAAGGATGGGGAGGGGAGCCTTCTCTTGAGGCCTACAGCATCTTAGGGCTGGGGTTTGTGTTTTGTGATCACAAACAGGGCCTGTTTCCAAGGCACCAGGATGGTGCAGGGAACCCTCTCTTGGGGCCTGCAGCATCTTAGAGCTGTGGTTTGTCTTTTGTGATCACAAACAGGACCTGTTTCCAAGGCACCAGGATGGTGCAGGGAACCCTCTCTTGGGGCCTGCAGCATCTTGGGGCTGGGGTTTGTGTTTTGTGATCACATAAAGAACCAGCTGACATTGGACAGGGATGGGGAGGGGAGCCTTCTCTTGAGGCCTGCAGCATCGGCGGATGTATTTTGGACTTGTGTTGGTTGACAGGGGCATGTTGCAGACCCCTGTTTGCCTCTTGGCCTGAGCGGTGGGACTGGGGTTTCCTGTGGATGGGGGACATCCCTGGCCTGCAAAGGCGCCCCATACCATACCAATGTGGTCTGTGGTGCACCCCTGCCATCGTTGCAGCTACCCCCTTGGGGCTGGGGGGTCTTTTTATCGGGTGTGTGGCAGACTTTGCTACCAGCCGGACGTGCCAGCACCTGCTATTCCCTGGCAATGCATAGTTTCTTTGTGCTTTGGTTACTGGGTGTTTTTAGTTTAGCCTCATCATTTGGGGTGCCTGTCCCCATGCACTTACCTCACGTGGGTAGTCAGAGCTCCTGTTGTATCTATGGGACAGGCGCTCCCAGGCCCTCCTGACCCTTCCAAGGTTCTTCCTCCTGGATGAGCCCGGAAAGAGCCGCTGCTGGCGAAGGCAGAACAACTCTGTCAGGAGATATAGATCTCCCTGGCTGAATGCTGGCTTCCTGGACATGGCTGCCATTTGTTCCGACTGTGTCAGTGCTGCGTAGCCACGTGCGTTGCTGGGGGCGTAGCCACGTGCAGAGCTACATGTACATGTCACGCGCTTGGATACGTGCGTTACTGCGGGCGTGAATACGTGCGGTGTTTACGGCGTGTGCGTGCGTTACTACGTGCGTTGGTTCTGTTCTGGGCACTGTACATTTACATATCCCTGGGGGAATATTGCACCTGGCATTGGTACTACTATCTCTGATTGTGTTGGACTATTACCTATGGGAGCCTGTGGGCATGATCTGCACGTTACAAACCCCGCTTCCTCATACCTCTGCTACATTTTGCAGCATCAGCATCATGTTTCATACAACCTTATGCTGCACACACCTCACATCAGGGTCCATTCACATTCCTTTGGCCAGATATGTCCTCCAGGTGGGGATGTCTCACGCATTTTTAATGCCCCTTCTGTTTAAAGGGATTGTGGAGGGTGTGTGGTCAGAACGGCACAGACAGAGTCCCTGATTGTCTCTACGTCTGGGTGTTATGGGAGGCTATGGGGTGCTTGTGTGTATTGGACAGAGGTACCTCATTGCACCACACAGTCCATCTGCAGGGATTCACAGGGTTGGATTGGAGCAGTCACGCCCATGATGCACTGCACATGCAAATCAGCTGTGTTTAGATGGTCCTATGTTTTGGTTCCCCCCCCCCCCATCTCCTCAGGCTGATGGTGGTCCTGACCATGTGCAACTCCACAGCAGCTTGCCATAGTAGGGGGAACAGACCATGTGTGGCACTGCTACAGTGTATCCACAGACAGTCACCTTGTGCGGGTACTGTGACCACCGTGAGTTTGAGGTGGGGTGGCCAGCAACAGGTCCACAGCACCTTTCATGACTGACACACCCCAGGTACCCATCAGTGTGGTCTCTGTAGTTCCGTTAGACGCACCGTTGTTACATCGGTGACCTGCTGCATGTCTCGCTCATGTGCACCTGCAGTAATGCATATCTGGTGTTGGTGGCAACAGAACCGGCGGGAGGGGGGGAACAGGGGGGATGGGGGGGGACTTAGGTGACACCACACAACCCCCCCTCCGGGGCTCATGGTGCAGAACAGGTTCACCTCACTGCAGTGGTAGCTGTAGGGGGGCCCATCATCCCCAGTCCTGTTGCGGAACAGACCGAGCGCTACACATCCATTGGGCAATAGTTGACAGTTGACAGGCTTGGGAATGCCCAGATGCCCCACAACATTTTCTGACACTCTCCAGCAGCACACCTTCAGCCGCTGCACACTGCGAGGTGTTCCAGCACGACACATACTAGCTGCAGACAATCCAGCAGCTAGTCCAGAGTGCATGGTCCTGAATGGGATGCAGGCACCCAGGACAGGGGTGTCAGCATACACACCAAGCAGATAGGTTAGTGATTGGGCCCCACATGGGGACCCATAGATATCACATGTGAGAACTGCCATAGCGCACTATGGGGGAACCTAGCCCTGCAGTGGTCACTGCTCATTCAGGGTGAGTGTGACCTCCCAGCTGGACATGCTATGGCCACTCTATTTGTGCAAGTGGTGGCCAGACACTACAGTGTCTGCGCCATTGCCCTATGCCTTGTGCTAATGCAGCCAGGTCGGCCACCCTCTATGGCCTATTCCCAGGGTACCTTGCTCCTCATTATGCACATTGGCCGGCCTATACTGGCAACAGTGCTAGCACTGAGTGCTGTGGGGGGTGTTTGCCAACACAGCACACTTGATAGTGGGGCACACACTCCCCACACCTATGCCAGCATTGTGTAGCTCTGGGGGTGTTGGACAGCCCTGCCCACAACAGTGGTCCGGGGCACAGTGCACATATGCTTAGGCTACGCACAACTGTAGGTGTCACTGCACAGGTTGGTAAACACTGACAGACAAAGAACCTGTAGCACACTCCACAGACATCAGAGAGGTTGCTATGCTGCAGCTCACTGTGGGAAAACCTGTACTTAGGCTATGAATTGCTATCTTCCAGTGGTCATAGCAAACTTTTGTAGGGTGTGTACCATATTCCGAGGTGTATGGTGGCATTACTATGGTATGCAAGTGCTAGTATTGGGAGATGCACGCAGAGCACAGTGTCCTGACTCCCAAAGGTGGCTTTGGCTGTTGGGCCTGTGGATGCGGGTGTGGATGCCCCTGTTGGCTGCTGCTTTACGCCAGGGTTTCCCAACTCCAGTCCTGGTGTGCCATACACTGTTCAGGTTTTCATGCTGTCCCTCATGGCAGGGCATGAGATACATTTGCAGACCGTGGGTGTGGCGCATAGACATGCACCACAGGCATCTTGCTCATAGGCAGTGGGGAGACGGAATGGGTGTTTGGCACTCCAGGTCTGCATTTGGGGGGCTCTGCTATACGTATTGGGTAGGTTTATGGTGTCTGTGCTCTGTGGAGTGGCAAATAAGATTCAGTCTGTATTAGGACTTTGCAATGGTGGGTAAAATATGCGGTGTGGGTTGGCAGGATCCACAGCTGGGACTTGAACCTGTGACCTTCTGCTTTCGGATACAGTGCTTTTGTGCACTGCACCACCATGTTCTCACATAGCTGGTGCATTCCCTGGTGGTGCCTTGACATGTGCTGCCTGCGGCCCTCGGTATCCCCTTCTCCAGCATCTGTCCAGTTGCCATTCCAACATGCACGCCATGCTGTTGCGGGACATGTGCCCGCCATAGGCACCCTGTCTGGTGGTTGAGGTCACCGTGAACAGCGTTGTTTCACTGTGGATCCATTCCCCTTGTATGGGGACGGTGTTTAGTCCCTTCCACATTTTCTCTCTGTGCTATAAGGCTTACTCGGGGGGGGGGGGGGCGCATTGATACCACTGTTGCCCAACTTGGTTCTTGTTTTTATCCGTTTATTTGGGTCATTCTCAGTGTTTCTGTGCTCTTATGTTGTATGCACATGTTTCACACTTATCACTTTTTTGGGGTTTCCCTGCCTGTGCTATACATTGCTGACAGCTGAATGGTTTCTCTCCCCTTTAACGGCAGGTTTTCATTCGCGTTGGAATTGTGCTGTGAATTTCAGCGCGTTAGTGTGAGGGGAGCCTCTCCACGCCCACTCTCCGCCCATTGACTCCTTCTCTCCGCCCACTCTCTACCTTCTGCACTGTTTTAACGCGCCGCGGGGCTTTACGATCGTTAACTACGGTTAACGCGCGTAGTATGACGTTAACGGTCATTGGCGCGTGATTACGCGCGTTATACTGCACTTACAATCGTTAACGTCATACAATGCACGTTATTCACGTTTACCGCACTTTAGTAAACATACCCCTTAGTGAATTTTACCACATAGCAGTTATTAAGACTTAAATTTGAAATGTATATGTTATCTGCTAAGTAAGTAGTAATCTAGTAGCAATTCAGTAACATTCTGAAATTTGTTGAATGTTTGATGCAGGCAAAATGATGGATTGTGATATGCATCGAAGAAAAAATAGAAAAGGAAAGATGGAATCTCAGCTTGTCTTGTTACCAGATGCTGAGATTTCTGAACCTGAGTGTGATGTAGAGGATCCAGAGATAGAAAATAATATGGACGAGTTGAGTGAGGATCCACTGAACGAATCAGATGATCTTCCATTATCAACAGTTAGGGATCATGCAAAGCAGAAAGATCCTGATGTTGCTGGTGTAATTGATGATAATCTTGTCTACTGGGACAATATGGTGCAACAGGATCAGAGGATGCATTATGAAAATGGAAAAAGAACTAAAGAAAAAGGTCGAGGATCCAGTGATTTTATGGTTGATGCAAACTCTGGTTTGTCAGTAGTTCGTTGGTATGATAATTGCTGTTCAGCTTTCATCAACACTGAGATCAGTTGATCCAATTTCTATGATCAAGCGCTGGGACAAGAAACTGCATGCCTATGTTGATGTGCCCTACCCAGCTGTTGTTCGAGACTACAGTCAGAATATGGGAGGTGTAGATCTCTGATGTGCATATGGCTCTATATAAGTTAAAAAAAAACCTCTTCTAATTATTAACTTCAGTGTAATGCAAGTGAACATTTCTGTTTCCTACTATCCCTAAGCAAAGTTCTGCTTTCTGGAATTTTTTTTACTGAAATAAAAAAATGTTGTAGTGAAAGGGTTAAGAACCCTATTTTCCAACACTACACATACTACTTGCCAGTTCATGGCTCTTATTTGTGGATCAATTATTTTTAGTAAGCCCAGCCCTCTGCTCTTTGGTAGAGAAGTGCTTCATAGATAACAATGTGGACTGACCATGCACCAGTGAATCTGACACTGAAATCAACAAAGGGGGAGCAAGCCCTAGAAGTTAAATACTTCATTACTTTTGGACCGAGGGGCAGTCCGGGAAGTAGAGGGAACTATTCAAGGATACTTAGGGGAGAATGACATGGGGAGGTCTCTTTGGGAACACTATGGGATGGAATGATTGCAGTGATTAGAGGGAAATTCTTGGAATTGGGGGCGAGGAGGAAGAAGGAGCAGACATAGAAGAGGCATACTAGAGACAGGGAACTTCATGTATTAGAACGGTGAACAGATGAAGGACCTGTCCAAATAAGTGAAGGGAAAGCTGGCTCTATTTAAGAGAGAATTGAACGCACTACTGATGGCAGATCTGGAAGTACTGTTAAAAAACCCCAGCAGGCCTTTTATTATAAGGGAAGGAAAATAAACAACTGGCTTCCATGTTAAAAAAAAAAAAAAAATGGCAGGCGCAGACAACGATTCTACAAATGAGGGATCCTACAGGTTGGATCTTCTCTGAGCAGGACAATATCGAAAAGATCTGAACAATTTTATCAAGGATTATACTCATTTGTCATCTCAAACACCTTCTTCCAGCAACACGAGTGGCGACTTCACCCAATGGATTGTATAAAAATCAAATTGACTACATCTGTGGAAGTCAATGATGGAAAAGCTCTATAACATCAACAAAGACAAAACCTGAAGCTGACTGTGGTACTAGTATGCAAATTCAAGCTAAAGTTGAAAAAGAACAAACCACTTAGGAATGTAGCAAAATATGACGGAGAATATACCACCAGAATTTAAAGACTACCTGCAAAATCAATTTGCTGCTTTAGGTACAAATGACAGAGCTCTGGAAGAGTTATGCGATGACATAAAGCAGTTGTGTTGGAAGAAAAAGAGAAGTCTTTACAAAAGGTGAAAAAGCAAAAATGACCAAAATGGATTACCGAAGAAACTCTGAAAATTGCCCAGAAACGCAGAGAAACTAAAGCCAGAGGAGAAAGAGAAGCAATCACAGAATTCAGAGATTTCCAATGTGCAGCAAGACAAGACAAGGAGAAGTATTACAATGATGCATGCAAAGAAATAGAAGCAGAAACTCAGAGGAACAACAACATCGGCTTTCCTAAAGGTACAAGAGTTGAAGAAAAAATTCCAGCCTTGAATTGAAATGTTACAAGATGCTCAAGGATCCATGTTGAATGATGTTGAGATCATCAAGAAGTGGTGGAAATATACAGAGTCATTATACAATAAAGATCAAGGGGTCCAAGAGCTGTTTCAACCTGTACATTATGATCAGGAACTATATTTAGTTTGATTATATTTTATCATACTGTTCCTCTGGTTTTTTAGTTATATTTAATTTGCTCTATTTAAAACCGTTCCATTGTTTTGTAATTGTTATCTCTGATTCTATGTAAAACGTTGGTTGCCTTTGTTATATGTAAACTGCACTGATTGCTAAAAGCGCGGTACATAAAAGAAAATAAATAAATATTGGTGATGAAAGAAGTTAAAGCGGCATTGAAAGTCTTATAAAGAACAAAGCACTGGGCATTCTGATGCAGCTGTTACCATATTTACAAGACTCTGCCAGGAAATTTGGAAGACAACATCAGGCCAACAGACTGGAAAAGATCTGTGTTTATACCAGTACTAAAGAGAGATGATCCAACTGCCTGTGGAAATTATCACATAATCACTCTGAACCCACATGCCAGCAAGATTCTATTCAAGATTATTCGGCAGAGATTACAACCATACCTGGAACGAGAACTGCCTGAACAGCAAGCAGGGTTCAGGAAAGAGTGAGGAATGACAGACATCATCGTGGATGTGAGATGGATCCTTGAAAAGACTAAAGAATACCAAAAGGATATCTATATGTGTTTTATAGACTATAGCAGGGCTTTTGACTATGTAAACCATGAGAAACTCTGGGCCACATTAAGCATGTGTATACCAGGACACCTGATAGTTCTCTTGCACAACCTTTACATTGATGAAGAAGCAACAGTTTGAAAGGAACAAGGAGAAACAGAATGGTTTAAAATCAGCAACGGTATACGACAAAGCTGCATTCAAATCATCAGAGAAGCAGGACTGTATGAAGACAATTGAGATATGAAGATTGGTTGAAGACTCAACAGCTTTCACTATGCTGATGATGCCACATTACTGGCTCAAGGTGAAGATGATCTGAAACATTTGCTTCTCAAGATCAAGGAACATAGTCTTAAAATGAGGCTGCACCTTAAAGTTAAGACAACAAAGATCCTGACAACTGGCAAAATCAATAAGTTCATTGTTGATAGAGAGGAAATTGAAATAGTGGGCAACTTTAACCTACTTGGATCAACTATCAGTAAACAAACAAGCAGCCAAGCAATCCAATGATACTTTGCTCTTGGCAGATTGGCTATGAAAGACCTAGACAAGATTCTCAAGAGCAGAGATGACTCTCACCATACAAAGACTTGACTTGTTCAAGCCATGGTATTTTCAATAATTTCATATGGATGCGAAAGTTGGACAGTGAAAAAGATAGACAGGAAGCAAATTGATGCCTTTGAATTATGGTGCTGGTGACAAATACTGTGTATACCATGGACTGCCTGAAGAACAAACCAGCCTGTATTAGAGGAGATCAAACCTAAGTTTTCTTTAGAAGCTCAGATGACAAGACTTAGAGACTTTCATGCTTTGGATACATCATGCGAAGAGAGAGATCATTAGAAAAAGAAATCATGTTTGTCAAGATAGAAGGTCAATGCAAAAGAGGAAGACCAGCAATGAGATGGATTGATACAATAACAGCTGAGTGCCACTCTGTCAACAATGAGCCACCTGACTGAAGACCGAATGTAGTTTAGGACAACTATCCAGAGGGTCGCCATCAGTCTACACAGACTCGACGGCACTTAACACTCATCTGAAATCGCAAGCACTAAGCAATATTTGAGAGGGAAGGTGTCTACTCACCTGCCTTAGGAGAAGTCAGAGTGGTTAGATAGACCAACAACAGCAGAAGAAATAAGGGAATTAATAGAGGGACTCCTAAAGGCAAGGCCGCGGGACCAGACAGACTCCCACCAGAATTTTACCAAACTTTCATGGAAATACTTGCCACCATTATACCAAATAATCAATGAGAACTTACAAAAAGGAGAGATCCCCCCTTCTTTCTTAGAAGCTCGTATCACTCTAATTCACAAGCAGGGAAAAGACCCATTGGCCCTTGGATCCTATATAGACCAATTTCCTTACTTAACGTGGATGTAAAATTGTTAGCTAAGGTGCTTGCACAGAGGCTGAACCAGCTGATTCCCACCTTAGTACACAGGGATCAGATGGGTTTCAATTGAGGTCGCAATTTGTCTGAGAATGTACGAAGTGTTTTAGACTTGGTGCACGATTGCACCTTGAGAACTAAAGAGGAGGTAGTGTTCCTAGCATTAGAGGAGGTAGTGTTCCTAGCACCGTGTGGAGTGACCATTTCTCTTGAGTGCTTTAGAGGTATATCATATTATCACCGGATTCATCCACTTGGTCCATGCACTCTACAGTGTGCCCATGGCCAGATTTAAGATTAATGGATTCCTTTCATCTAGTTTTCCATTGGCCAGAGGTATGAGGCAAGAATGCCCGCTTTCTCCGCTTCTATTTGCATTGCCCTTGGAACCATTTGTGCAGTCGTTGAGGGACAATGCGGAGGTAAATGGGGTCTGGGTAGGAACTATAGAACATAAGGTGGCATTATATGCCAATGACACACTTATTTTTGACTAGCCCTGACCGCTCTTTAGTGGAATTTGAGGTGGAATATAAAGCATTTATGAGAGTCTCAGGCTATAAACTCAAAGTGCGAAAGACTGTCTCCTTCTGCCCTTCGATGTATGTACTTTGACACCACTGTATATCCTTTGCTTTAAGCGGTATTGCAAATGTTTGAATAAAGATAAAGATGCTGAAACATAGCTATCCTTATCACTGGGAATCTGACTCATTGACCTATTTAAGGGTTCACATCCCTAATCAGCTAGATAAGACATTCACACTACACTACCCTCCCCTGCTAAAGAAGATTAGAGAAGACTTAAAAAGATGGAGTTTCCTGCCATCCTGTTTATTAACAAGAGTGAATGTTACCTGAAGACTGGAGCATCGCCAATGTAACGCCAATTTTTATAAAGGGTTCCAAGGGTGATCCGGGAAACTACAGACCGGTGAGCCTGACGTCAGTACTGGGAAAAATGGTAGAACCCATCATAAAAAACAAAATTACTCAACATGTAGATAGTCATGGCTTAATGGGAGACAGCCAACATGGCTTTAGACAAGGAAGATCTTGTCTTGCTAATCTGTTAAGTTTTTTTGAAGGTGTGAATAAACAGGCAGACAAAGGTGAGTCAACTGATATAGTGTATCTGGACTTTCAGAAAGCCTTTGACAAGTTCCCTCATCAGAGACTTTTGAAAAACTCATGGGATAGGAGGCAGTGTATTATTGTGGATCAGGAACTGATTAAAAGATAGACAGCACAGAGTAGGGCTAAATGGCCAATTTTCCCAATGGAAAAAGGTGAATAATGGAGTACCCCAGGGATCTGTGCCGGGTCCGCTGCTTTTTGACATATTCATAAATGACCTGGAAAAGGGAATATTGAGTGAGGTTATCAAATTTGCAGATGACACAAAACTATTTAAAGTTGTTAATACCCAAGAGTATTGTGGAAAATTGCAAGAGGATCTTGATAAATTAGAAGACTGGGCATTCAAATGGCAGATGAAATTTAATGTGGACAAGTGCAAAGTTATGCACCTAGGAAAGAACAACCCAAACTGTGGTTACAAGATGCAAGGCTCCACATTGGGAACCATCACCCAGGAAAAAGATTTAGGAGTCATCGTGGATAACATGTTAAAACCCTCTGCCTAATGTGCAGCGGCGGCCAAGAGAGCAAATAGAATGCTTGGTATCATAAGGAAAGGAATAGAAAATAAAATGAAGGATATTATAATGCCTCTGTATCGTTCCATGGTGCGACCACACCTTGAATATTGTATGCAATTCTGGCCGCCGTAACTTAAAAAGGATATTGTGTTATTAGAAAAGGTACAGAGAAGAGCCACCAAAATGATAAAGGGGATGGATGGATACTCCTATGAAGAGAGGCTAAAAAGGTTAGGGCTCTTCAACCTGGAAAAGAGACAGCTGAGGGGGAGATATGATAGAGGTCTATAAATTAATTAATGGAGTGGAATGGGTAAACGTAGATCAATTGTTTATGTCATCAGAATATAAAAAGACTAGGGGAAATGCAATGAAGCTACAGGGTAACCTATTTAAAGACTAATAAGAGAAAATATTTTTCCACTCAACATGTAATCAAACTCTGGAATTCTTTTTTATCGGAGGATGTAGTAAAAGCTGTTAGTGTAGCTGGATTTAAAAAAGATTTGGACAAGTTCCTGGAGGAAAGGTCCATAAACCATTAGGGACCCAGGATATCACTGCTTGACCCAATACAGGCATTGAGGAACCTGTGTCTTTTGGGGATACTGCTAGGTACTTGTGATCTAGATTGGCCACTGCTGGAAACAGGATACTGGGCTTGATGGACCTTGGTCTGACCCAGTATGGCATATCCTATGTTCTTATATTATAAAGATGAATGTACTTCCCACATTTTTGTGATGCTTCCCTGCATGATTCCAGAGGCCTTTTTCAGGGATCTGCACAAATAAATTAGTCCGTTTTTGTGGAGCAGTAGGCGGGCTCAAGTCAAATTAAGTGTACTCATGCATTCTAGAGAGAAGGGAGGTCCGAGTCTACTTATTTTTAAACTGTATTATTGTGCGGCCCGTGAGGGCAGTGTATTATTGGTGGACTCACCACCCTGGCCAACACTGGATTGCCTTAGAGGCTTCCCAGGTAGGAGAGATCTATATTGGTAGAACCCCCCTCCCCCCTTCCTTGTGGAGGGTATAGCATGGAGTGAGCTAGTGCGGAGATACCCAGTGGTGCAGAGTACACTTATTGTATGGGACCGTGCAATAAGATGGCTAGGGATGGTACTGTGACAATTGCGACTAGTATTTTTGATAGTGGGTCTTCCCCTTGGTAGCAGCAGATAAAACAAAGATTTATATGGCTGGAAAAGAGTAACCTGCTTAAAGTTACAGATTTTGTACAACAGGGCAGATTTCTAACCAGGTCTGAGATAATGGAGAGATGTTCAGTTCTGACACCAAGTATTTTTTCAATACTGCAATTAGAGCACTTTTTGATGACACAAACAATATGTAGGGATCCCACACCCACTGGAAGATTTCTTTCTGAGACCAAAAGCAAATGCGAGACATCTTGCTCAAATAATATATGGGTTGCTGGTAGGGGCCCATACCCCCTCTTAAGTACCAACAGGGGTGGGAAGTGGATCTGGATAGGGGGTGGTCCAATGAGCAGTGGCTCAGTATTTGGACAAACAGTTGTAGGATGTCTAACTCTTTGACACATTTAGATTACCAATATAAATTACTATTCAGAACATACATGACCCCGAGTAAAATGTGGAGAACTGGAATAAGGGACATGGAGGCTTGCTGGAGAGGCTGTGGAGAGGAGGGCACTCTTCTACGTATCACATGGGTCTGTCCCAAGCTACAGCCTCTATGGCAGAAGGTGATCAGGTTTAGTGAATAATTAACAGGACAGCAGTATCAAGCAGACCCAGCTTTGATGCTTCTAGGATATATAGATACCCCAGAGAAGAGATGTCTAAATTGGCAAGATCTTGCTAGCTACCTGTTTTTGATAGCGAAGCTATGTGTGGCAGCTCGGTGGAAGAATGCTACGCCACTCACAATAGGAGAGTGGGTTTAAAAAACAGCTCATATTGATGGAGATGCAGAGAGAAATAGAAAAATTGAGGGAACAAATGGAGAAATTTAATAAACTCTGGGGCCCCCTCCAAGAGGTGGTGGAAAAGGACTGAGATAGGGAGAGAATTGGGTGAATCCAGGTGGCAATGTGGGAGCAGAGGTACACACGACTATATGGTTAATAAATCCTGGGGCCAAGCCATTGACTGGGTATAATTGTCAGCAGAAGCTCCCTCAAATAAGGCTTCTGGGGATAATCAAGGGTACAACTGGGATTCATGGATGGAAAATCAGAAGTAGCATTAGGGAAGGACTGCCTTAATGTATCACCTTTCCTAATCCTTCTACCACGAATGGTGTCTCCAATGGCATGCCCCCCCTCTTGTGGGCTGTAAAAAACCCCTTGAACCACCCTATCAGCCCCCCCCCCCCCAACAACCAGCTCACCCACAAGATATCCCACATGTCCACTTGTTTGTTATGGGTTGTTCAGCCACACGAGAATTATAATGTGGCAAATGTTTAAGAGAGATAACAGGGATTTCAAGAGTTGGGGGAGGAGGGGTTTTGACATCTTCAGGATGACTTTGTTTTGAGTTGATGTTTGGTTTTCTGTTACTGTATATTTGTTAAAGCTATGAAAATTGACAGTGACTGGGGTCAAGTGGTAATGGCATAGAATTTATTCTGGCATATATAAGGGGCAGATCTGGATCTAGGTCATTGATGTATAACCATTGACAGTGTCTGTGGCAAAATGGTTGTGAAATGTTGTTCAGACACAAAAGACAAAGGAAAATAAAGAATAAAAAAAAATTAGGGGTTGATTTTCAAGAGAGCCAATATTTAAAATACCACAGCGGTCAGCCATGGCACTTAAATATCAGCGGGATATTCAGCGGCAATATCTGGATAGGAGCTGCTGCTGAATATCTGGGTTGACCAATGCTACCCGGAAAAGTACTGGCACTGACCCAATTAGCATGATTTTCAGCCAGAACATCTCCAGCTAGAAACTTAGATTTTCTTTTCATGCAGTCTAAATTGTCCCAGATAGTGCCAGATGAAAATCACGCTAACCAGGTAAGTTCTGGAACTTATGGTCTACGATTTATTAAACCTTGCTATACTGCCCTTTGGGAAGCATCACAGCAGTTCAGAAAATATTCTTAAAATAGGGGAGTAAAAAAAGTAGGATAAGTTAACAGTTTCCCAGGTGAGCGGAAGAATGAAAGGGAGATTGCAGCATAGGAGATGACCAGGAGACACGAGGTGTTTCCTTACTATTCCCCTAGATATATCCTAGCCCCCAGTTGTATGGTCTGTCTTGACTAGACTGCAAGCTCTAATGAGCAGGGGCTGTCTCATACATGACTTTGTATAGCACTGTGTACGCCTTGTAGCGCTATACAAATGATCAGTAGTAGTAGAGCAGCTACCCTTGCTCAACCTCCAGATCCCTCCTACATAGCTGGATAGTGCCAGGACAGTCTGTGGATAATGCCACTGAATATGTTAGTCAGCATACTTTTCTGGACAGCCTCTCCGAATAAGAGTCCAGAATATCAGCACCTTAGTGCTTTGTCTGATGAATGTTGGGTCAGTATTTTATAAAGACACATACTCACTTATTTGTCTCTATAAAATGCCTAAAAGGCACCTACATGGCCTCAAACAGGCAACTTGCTATAAAACTACCCTCTGTTTTGTGTATCAGAAATAAAGAGCACAGGCAAACCGTTCAACACTGCTGTGAAAAGCCTATTTTGTTTATTAATTAGAATACTTGCTATACTGCTGATAGCAGAAAAGCCTACAGCCAGGCAGGGCCGGATTTACCTTGAGTGAGGCCCTACGCCAACAAAAATTGTGGGCCCCCAGCAGGGGCGGCCCAAGGGGGGGTGCGGGGCCTCATTTGCATAAGGCGCCTCATTTGCATAAATATTTGCATAATGTTACCATATATATACTTTTAGTAAACATGCCTCTTAATGAGTGTATGGATAAAGAAAGACTTAAAGATTTCTACATTACTATAATCCAGTGCCAACTGCCAGACACATTAGGAACTACTACAAACACTGCCCATAGTAAACCCACCGTATCCTAACAGCACTACCAGGACTCACAAAGCACCATAACCTACCAATCAAAAGGCAACACTGCAAATATTAAACCAATACATTTCAGAGAATAACAATACATGACCTACTGGGGAAAGAGAACAGATTGCATGGCAAAAGCCAGCTCTGCGGGAAAAAGTGCTTTACAATTAAAGTTCGTATTAGGAGCAATTTCAGATTTATACTATACTTCTGAACACAAATCATAAGCAGTTTTCACAGACACTAAATTACAGAAAAAAAGGCAGCTAAGCATATTCCAGCAATTAAGCTATTCCAAACTCACACTGTAAAATTAGTCATGTGAATCAAAATAAGTAAAATGCCAGCTTACAATACAAACATACCAAACTGACAGCATTGGAACATGGTATGAAACACTCCAGTTTTTATGGACAGGACTTTGAACCAGCATCACGGGGTTTTTTCTGGCATTTCAGAAAGTATAATGCTACACATCCAGTAATTTGACTGTAAAAAGCTTTCTAAGAAATTATAATATTCAGCCTCAAAGAATAACACGAATAACTTTACTTAAAAATAATATCCAAGAAACCAAGAAAGATTCACCTTACATTAAAGGGTGGGGGGGAGTGTCCCGTATCTTGTTTAACATACAATGGAGCCAAGTGAATATATCAGCTTGCCATTAAGGTTAAATGTAAAACAGCTGAAAATATTAGCATTTGTTTAGAATCGACACATGTATTCCTACATGTTCACTGAGGCCATCCTGTATAAATTTTACCACCGATAGAAAACTTGTCAACTAGAATGTTTCCATTATTGACCCCCCCAGAGCAACGTCTAAAAGTGACCCATCTGATCATTCATCTCACCATTTACGTTTCACAGTAAAGTGAAAATTTTTGAAACCATGTCCTTCAGTTTTAAATTAAGCTACCAGCCTTTATAGTGATGTATACCAAATTCAGCAAAAATGAGTTGTCACCAACTTAAAAAAAATCGTTAATGTTTCTTAGTATTACACAGCACTTGAGTAAGAGATTTTTTGCAACCGTTTCCAAAGCTGCCAATGGCTTCTGAACACTACTAAGGAAAAAGCTTGAGAAAGAAACTACAGTATTGCTTTTTGTTGGGGGGGGGGGGGGGGGGGAGGTTATAAAGGCATCAACCTCATATAACACCTATGACAAGATGACGCTACAATTCTTACAATGATGTTTCAAGTTAATCGCGTAACATGTTTTCTTCTCAAAAGCTTACAGAAACAGTGCTGAAGCTTGAGTTTCAAGCAACAATCTCCAATGTTAAATTAAATTTGGTGCGGTATAAACAGAAAACATGACAATACACTACAAGTAACAGTTAAACCAATTACAATAGTTGAAACTGGATTTGATAGGATTCAGAACAACATTTTAACTAGAAAGCGCCCAGTTGTAAGATTATCTAAAAATTAAATTATAACAGTAACAGTTCTCTCACTTCAAATTAAGGCATACGCATACTGGTTTAATTATTGTATTAACTCGTTGTGTTTAGCTACTCTAAAAAGTTTAGGAACTACAAAAAAGTCGCTGCTTTACCCTACCTTACAGCCTGCATTACCAGTCAAGGCACTTATGATTTCGGGTGATGGTAACGGCTCGAGATCGATTTAAAAATCTTTACCATTCACTTCCGGGAAGGAAAGCTACTACAGAAACACACAACGCACCGAACCATCAGTATCGATGGCTGAAGCAAGACGACAATACACACCATAATACTAAAATTTTAAAAAGCGTTTCTACGATCTGACATGTTTTCAAATAGATAAGAGGCTTGAGTTCTCTTAAAGCTTTTCTTTCCAACAGTTTAGCAAAATGAAACACTTCTCAATAGGAAATAAACCAATAAACATAATGCATTAAAAAGAAAACGGTAAGGAAGAGAAGCCTATTCATTAAGAACTAAAATTCCAACTCGGTGGCCTTGCACCTACGGAAAGTATTTAATCCCATTTTCGATATCAAAGCAACGCCGAGTTACCCAGCTGGATATACAGCCTGGGACATCAGTAGGTGCCACATACACGAAGCTTTCATTGCCTTCAAGCCATGCTGCCGCGGCAGCAGAGGGGGCCCCGTGGGACAGTCCATGCTGCCGTGGCGGCAGCCAGCGTTTGTTTTTTAAATGTAATTTTAAGAAGACTGTGGGCCCTTGTCAGCTGTGGGCCCTACGCCACGGTGTAGTTGGCGTATAGGTAAATCCGGCCCTGCAGCCAGGCGGTTTATAAAACTAGAAACAAAAAAAGCAGTTGTTACACACAACCCCACACACTTAAACATAACCACTGCAAGTTTGCCACAGGTGCAGATGTAAGAGCTGCTGCTTCTGCCATCTTTGTGTGCAGCCTCTTTTTGCTGTCTCCAGGGTGGAATGCTTCCCTTGGCATGCCATTGGAGTTGGGGGAGGCAGCAGAAGAAGGGTGTGAGAGTGTAAAGGGTTGGAGGTTAAAGAGAAGGGAAAAGGGCAAAATGAATATATGCTAAAAGACACAGTCCTCCACCCCCGCCAGACACAGGCACCACCCCTCTATAGCACACAAACATACAGAGACATTTCACCCCCACACACACAGGCACCCCCCCACACTGCACCACATGCATACAAAAACAGTCACCGCATCCGCGCACCTTTGACTATCACAGCCTGTTCATATGAATTTAAATATTTACTACTCGGTACTTATTTTTATTCCAGCTGTGCATTTGTAACTTCACTGAAATCTTCCTCTTACAACATTTGATTTGAAGGACTGGGTCAGTGTCACGTCAGGACATGCTAGGGAGATAAAGTTCCTAGATGAAATAAATGACTGCTTCTTGGAGCAGCTGGTTAATGAACCAACCAGAGGGGAAGCCACATTAGACCTAGTCCTTAGTGGAACACCAGATCTAGTGCAAGAGATAAGGTTGTTGGGGCCACTTGGCAATAGTGATCATAGCATGATCGCCTTTGATTTAATTAGTGGAGGAGGGATAGTAAGGAAATCCACAGTACTACCTTTTAACTTTCGAAAGGGAGACTATGATAAAATGAGGAAAACAGTTAAGAAAAAACTAAAAGGAGCAGTTGCAAAGGTTAAAGACGTACATCAGGCTTGGCTGTTGTTGAAAAATACTATCTTGGAAGCCCAGACCAGCTGTATTCCACGCTTTAAGAAAAGTGGAAGGAAGTCCAAAAAACTGCCAGCATGGTTTAAAGGTGAGGTCAGAGAGGCTGTTGTTGCCAAAAAAGCATCTTTCAGGAAATGGAAAAAAAAGCCAAACGACGAAACCTGGAAACAGCACAAGCACTGGCAAGTCAAATGCAAGTCATTGATAAGGCAGGCAAAGGGAGAATTTGAGAAGAAGCTTGCTGCGGAAGCAAAAACGCGAAGTAAAGACCTTTTCAAGTACATTCGTAGCAAAAAACCTGTGAGAGAGTCAGTTGGTCCATTAGATGATAAAGGGGTTAAAGGAGCACTAAGAGGCGACAAGGCGATAGCGGAGAGACTGAATGAATTCTTTGCTTCGGTCTTTACTGAGGAAGATGTAGGGATGTTACCCATGACTGAAGTGGTATTTAAAGGTGCGGAAGAATTGAAGGAAATATCGATACATCGGGAAGATGTATTACAACTATTAGATAAACTGAAGAGTAGCAAATCACCTGGGCCGGATGGTATACATCCAAGGGTGTTGAAAGAACTGAAATATGAGATTGCAGACCTGCTATTAGTAATCTGTGAACTATCATTAAAATCATCTCTAATACTTGAAGATTGGAGGATCGCCAATGTAACGCCAATTTTTAAAAAGGGTTCCAGGGGTGATCCGGGAAACTACAGACCGGTGAGCCTGACGTCAGTACCGGGAAAAATGGTAGAAACCATCATAAAGAATAAAATTACTCAGCATGTAGATAGTCATGACCTAATGAGAGACAGCCAACATGGCTTTAGACAAGGAAGATCTTGTCTTACTAATCTGTTATGTTTTTTTGAAGGAGTGAATAATCAGGTGGACAAAGGTGAGTCGGTTGATATTGTGTATCTGGACTTTCAGAAAGCCTTTGACAAGGTCCCTCATGAGAGACTTTTGGCAAAACTAAAGAGTCATGGGATAGGAGGCAGTGTACTATTGTGGATCAGGAACTGGTTAAAAGATAGAAAGCAGAGGGTAGGGCTAAATGGCCAATTTTCCCAATGGAGAAAGGTGAATAGTGGTGTACCCCAGGGATCTGTGCTGGGTCCGCTGCTTTTTGACATATTCATAAATGACCTGGAAAGTGGAATAATGAGTGAGGTTATCAAATTTGCAGATGACACAAAACTATTTAAAGTTGTTAAAACCCAAGAGGATTGTGGAAAATTGCAAGAGGATCTTGATAAATTGGAAGACTAGGCATCAAAATGGCAGATGAAATTTAATGTGGACAAGTGCAAGGTTATGCACCTAGGGAAGAACAACCCAAACTATGGTTACACGATGCAAGGTTCCACATTAGGAACTACCACCCATGAAAAAGATTTAGGCGTCATTGTGGATACCATGTTAAAACCCTCGGCCCAGTGTGCAGCAGCGGCCAAGAGCAAATAGAATGCTAGGTATCATAAGGAAAGGAATGGAAAATAAAACAAAAGATATTATAATGCCTTTATATCGTTCCATGGTGAGACCGCACCTTGAATATTGTGTGCAATTCTGGTCGCCATATCTTAAAAAGGATATAGCGATTTTAGAAAAGGTTCAGAGAAGAGCCACCAAAATGGTAAAGGGGATGGAAGGATACTCCTATGAAGAAAGGCTAAAAAGGTTAGGGCTCTTTAACCTGGAAAACAGACGGCTGAGGGGAAATATGATAGAAGTCTATAAATTAATGAACAGAGTGGAACGGGTAAACGTAGATCGATTGTTTACCTTATCGGAATATAGAAAGACTAGGGGACATGCAATGAAGCTACAGGGTAAACTATTTAAGACTAATAAAAGAAAATATTTTTTCACTCAACGTGTAATCAAACTCTGGAATTTGTTACCGGAGGATGTAGTAAAGGCTGTTAGTGTAGCTGGGTTTAAAAAAGGTTTGGACAAGTTCCTGGAGGAAAGGTCCATAAGCCATTATTAAGAAGGGACCCAGGATATCAATGCTTGAACCAATACAAGCATTGTGGAACCTGTGTCCCTTGGGGAAACTGCTAGGTACTTATGACCTAGATTGGCCACTGCTGGAAACAGAATACTGGGCTTGATGGACCTTGGTCTGACCCAGTATGGCATATCTTATGTTCTTAAGGAGATATACTAGCATTAGGTGAACAGAGTTCACAAAGGTGTTTTGGTAAGGAGGGGTGCAGCCTATCATTAATAATAATGAGGGAGGTAGTCGCCGATTTATAAGTTGCAGGAGAGCACCAGAGACCCTAGCTCTGGCCCTGCCTCTAGCCCTCTGGCCTTCCTTGAAAACACAGGATTAATCACTTTGGCTGTTCTGGCAATAGGGAAGTCACTGAAGACCTGACCAGGATCCTAGGTAGGATTTTATCTGAACAATACCCTTCCTAGTTTTTTTCTAACAGGCAATACGAGAAAACCCTCTCTGTTACAGGCAAGCATACCATGCTTTTTAGGTAAAGTACTGTATGCAGGCATTTTGGCAGCTTCTGTTTATGCCAAATAAATCAATGAGAGCAAGATAGTAACTTTCAACCTACAACTGCCTATGGTCACGCAATATTTACTCTGACAATCTATACAGTACAATGAGAAAATAGCAGTCTTATTTCATTAAACAATATGTTAATGTCATGGGTGTAAGGAACGATTCTGCTCCCTCTTGTGCTAAACCTCAAATGAGATCACAAATAGCTTTCTATGGTAATCCCACAATTAGGTGAAATAAAGTGTCACGGAACGTAGTAAAAATGAACAGTAATACACATTCACATTTTAATACATTTTCAGAGATTTGTAAACTATGTCTATTAATAGGTAGTTTCTCTGTTCTTCACTTTTTCCAGCGTCCTGTGTGCTTCAAAGGTGTATGCATCCAAACTGAGAAGGTAATGAAAAAAAAATTTATACTGTTGTTGTTTTCTTTCCCTTGGGAGATCTTGTTGCTGTGAAATTGCCAGTGTGTTCATGGCTCATTAATGCTGTAGCATGAATAGGTCTCAGTTAATGTTGATATCTTTTCCCGCAGGGAAGCCATATCATTATGAATATATTGTTTGATAGCTGCCGCGGTCAGTGGTTTTTAAAAAAAATGTTGGCCATGGCAGTTAAAAGAATTCCAGATCGTCGACTATGCCAAATATCCAGATAGAGAAGGCACCCACTGGCATTATCCAGATAACGGCAATGTTCAGCACTATTATCCAGAAAACAGTGCTGAATATCATTACTATCCAGATATTTTTTTGGACCACCCATGCTCTGCCCACACTCTGGCACTGAAAATCAATGGATAGCCCCTGCCAGCAGAATTTATCCGGAGCCAAAGAGGCTTGTGATGCGAGTTACATCAGCCTTCATGCACAACTACATGCAGATTTCTCTTCCATTTTATTTCCCCTTCCAACTCACTTCACTCCTGTCATTGCAGGACAGCCCTCAGCCAGGGGGCATGCACCAGGACCCCTTCTAGAATCCTGCGATCATGGACTCTAAATTCAGTCACTAGGAGTCATCATTGTATGATGGCTGTGGTTCTTTCCTCTGCCCTACGAATAGTCTTTTAAATGTAAATTCATACCTAAAATAAATATGCCTTGCAAGACCATACCAAGCTGGACATGCACCCTGTGCAGTTCATGAATTTAGCCCCCCTCTCTTCCCCAGCTGCAAGCAGGAACTTGCTCTTATCAAGGCTTTCTGGAAGCCCAGTAAAGACATCAGTACCTCTTCCATATTTGTGCCCTGTGTAGCCATAGCACTCGCATAGCCCTTGGTACAGCTCTGATACCTTGCAAAGGAAGCACAGTTACTTACCTGTAACAGGTGATCTCTGGGAACAGCAGGAATAAGTCTTCACATATGGGTACGTTGGTACTGATGGAGCCTGCGTGGGAACGCTCCCCAGCGTCCAAAAAGAAAGCTTTTGGGAGCATCCCATGCATTTGCGCGCTGCCTTCCCGCCCATTCACTTCCCTCTCATCAGTTGGGTTTGTAGCTGAGACCGAAGGAGGAAAGTAGACAAATTAGAGAGAGAGAGAGAGAGAGAGAAAGAGAGAGAGAAACAACTCCTAGGGGAGGTGGGTGGGTTGTGAAGACTTATTCCTGCTATTCCCAGAGATCACCTGTTACAGGTAAGTAACTGTGCTATCTCCAGGAACAAGCAGGAATGAGCCTTCACATATGGGGACTCCCAAGCTGAGATGCCTGGAGGAGGTCCTAGCATGTTGCAAATCTAGTCGATGAGCCATGCTATCTCCCAGAACCTAAGGCATCCAAGGGATGGAGGGTAGGAGTTGAAGTGCGAAGGGTGTGCTGTGGAACAGCTTGACTAAACAAGGCATCTGGAGAGGTGTCCTTGTGTAGATCAGAAATGTTAGTGAAAATTGGATTCCAATTTTCTAATGTGGATCTTAGTTAAAAATATTGCGAAAGTATTTGTTGAGAGTAATGGTCTGGTGCTAGAAACCAGTACATTAACCTCAAAGAAAATACCTTACTGTGAAGTAGAGGAAATAAATTTTGCAATACAGGCAGAGGTCAGAAGCCTAGATGGCTAAAACTAATCCCAGAAGAAAAAACTGAGAGAGTTTAAGAGATTGGACTTTGGATGAGATGCTAAAGCTTTTGTAGGCCAACATTTGAAGCTCTAGGAAAAGAGGAGATAAATCTGACTGGTTTGCAGAAAAAGGATGGGTCTTTGAGACCCCTCTATCCAAATGAAAGAAGAAACATTTGTAGTAGGCGGTGTAGCCTCCAATTTCTTGAAGATCAGAAAGGTCTTCCCCAAGTGATGTCACCTAGGATGACTTTTGTCATGAAGCTGAAGCTACTGAGAGTGCAGACTTAGAAAAAAACCCTGTCTTTCACAGAGCTGTTGATGTGCAGAGGATGCAATTACCTTGTAGCCCAGCTAGAGGGAGCAGGAGCAAAACTACTGAGGCTGAGTTAACACACCCAGACACTGATTATGTAAGAGCTAATCAGCTGCACCTAACGACAAGCCTGGGAAACTCAAAGGTAGAATGCCTTTATAAGAGAAAGGCAGTCCAGAGGAAAGGAGGCCAGCAGGAGGAACCAGTCCAGAGGAAAGGAGGCCAGCAGAGGGAACCGGTCCAGAGGGAAGCAGTCTGGAGGAAAGCAGTCCAGAGAGGGACAGTCCAGAGAGAGACTGCCAGGAGAAGCACTTCAGACGGAAGGAGTGACACCTCCAGCCCAAGTAGCGTAGCTGGATCAAGCAGAACGCCCAGAACAGTAAGTGCTGGAAAAGGAGCAGAGAAAGTCAGAAAGAAAGACAGCTCGAGGAGAGTCAGTCTGGAGAGAGACTCGGTAGCAAAGGACCACAGAGGCAAAGAGCATGGGAGGAGAAAGCCATGCTTTGAGAGAGGCCTACGCTCACCGGAGGAGTCTGAATCAGGATTAAGAGGTACAAGAAGGAAAGGTTCTGATAGCAGAGCTACCTTTACCCAGAAGCAAGGAAATCCGGATTCCTCACCAGGTTTTCCTAAACTACAAAAGGGGCAAGCACTGCTCAGAAAGTTCCAAGGGAAAGCCTATCTCCAGAGAGAGGTGCCTCAGAGAGAAAGCTCCAGTTATACCGGCTACAGGAGGAAGCCCAGGTATGGTGCCACTTCATTTATAAAAGAAAGTTTATCTCCTAGAAGCTCTGGTGAAACAGATGCTCAGTGCAGGAGAAAAGAAAACAAGTCACAGCTTTACAAACCCGTATTTAAGGGCAGAAGAACAGGCCATGTTCGTTTGGGAGCCTTAGAACAGCCCTATTGGAAACAAGCAAATAGAGACAGAGTCTGGGAAAGTATAGCAGCAAGGGAGACATCCAATTCAGAGGGCGAGGCCAGTGACCCAGAGTCCATGGAAATAGACCTAGAAAATCCTATTCCCATGCCTCCAGATGAATTTATGGATTGTACCTTGTGTATTGCTAGCAGCCTTGAGTCATTAGCAGAACTGTGAATTGAACAGACCTTTTTGCTTTAAGAATGCTCATCTTTTGTGCTAAGTGCCAGAGAACTGTTTTGCTTATTTAAGTTGCTCTGAAGTAAGAGAATCTTTTAGTTAATCTCTCCAATCAACTGTGAAACTTGTAACAGTTTTTCTTCTTGCTTATGCTTGGTGAAACCCTGAAAGAAAGGACTTTCTTTATTTCTGTGCCTTACTGAGCCTTTGCGTTAAAGGGGAAATAAAACCCTTAATATCCTCTATTTGGCTTATACAATTTGTTCATACAAGGAGCTGGACTACAAAGACCAACCTGCACTTGGCTTTAAAGAGCCCTTTCCTCCTTGAAACAATAAAAATGCTCAGCCTACCCTTACAGCCACTGGCCACCAGGGAGTGCTGACGACATTAATGGCGTAGTTGTACGGATAAAAGGCCATAAAACCTGCAGGAAGAAAAGAAAGAAGTCACCAGTACTAAGCTTTAAAAAAAGAAAGAAGAAAACCCGGAGTCGAAGTGCTGTGGTGGTGCTAGCAGCAGTTGCAGAGTGCGACCAGACAGAGCAGCAGTGTCCTTTTCTTAAAGCTGGACTCAACACCTCCACCAGGTAAAAGGTAGAAAGGCATGACCTGTGTTGGATGTGGGGGTGAAGTTTAAGAAAAAAAAAAAAAAGAAAAAAAGAAAAGGGGGACTGATTTTGTTGTCAGGCCACACTTGGGTTTTTTTTTCTCTCTGTGTTTTTCTAGGTTTCCTTCACCATGGAACAAAAAGAGGTGTTTGCATGGATGGCTATGCAGTTTGACAAGCAGAGAGAACTGGCTTGCCAAACGCAGCAGCAAGCAGTTTTAGCCATGCAAGAGCAACAGAAACCCGTCTTACAAATGGATAGCACAGCAACAAAAGTCTCAGGAAGCAGCCTCTAGTCATCATGGACAGAGTTCTGGACTGGGTAACTGTCCGGTAGGACCGTGGACATATGATGCTTTAACCTTAGGGAAGTTAGGGACCACAGATGACTTCCTGGACTTATTTGAAAGGATAGCACATTCGGTGGGCTGGCCGGAAGAGCAGTGGGCCGTTCGCCTAGCCGCTTCACTCACAGGGTAGGCGCTCTCAGCATACAGAGCAATGCCCACATCGTCAGCAAACGATTACACCGAGGTAACGAAGGCCGTCAGGGATCGCCTGGGTCTGACCCCTCTTGTGTATAATCGCCTGCTACGAGCGGCACGCCTTAAAATGGGTGAAACACCAAAAGCGTTAGGACACAGGTTAAGAAGCCTAGCCACTAAATGGCTAAGGCCTGAGGAGAAAACTGTCGAGACATTAATGGATGTAATAGTCTTAGAACAATTTATGTCTGCAATACCCCAAAATGTGCAGAGTTTCCTTATCCTGCAGAACTGCCGCAGCACTGCAGAAGCCATTATCTTAACAGAGAGATATTTAGAGGCGGAATTGGCCACCCAGCAGAGTGGGGAAATTTCAAAAACAGCAGTGGGTGCGTTGAAGCAGTCATCAGGAAGCCTCTCACATTATAAAACTCGAGATGTGAAAAATGTTAACCCTGTATTA
This sequence comes from Ichthyophis bannanicus, assembly GCA_033557465.1. NCBI lineage: Eukaryota > Metazoa > Chordata > Amphibia > Gymnophiona > Ichthyophiidae > Ichthyophis > Ichthyophis bannanicus. The sequence continues at coordinate 343,287,750 of CM066035.1, forward strand.
AGTAGTCACTCTAGGAGATGCTTTACCTGTGGAAAATTGGGTCACGTAAAAAGTGAATGTCAAGCACGTACTGCTCTCATAGGTGAGAACAGGCAAACATTATGCGAAGGGTTTGTCTTAGACGTAACAGTACAAAGGGTTGCTGCCAAGGCTCTTCTTGACTCTGGCATGGATCAGACTATGATTTCCCGTAAGCTCTGGTCTGTAATTAAAGAGCAAGCTGAATCCGCACCAGATCAAGCAGAGGGAAAGGTAAAGATAAAATGTGTTCATAGTGCTGCAACATTTTACCCCGTATATAACCTGGTTGTAAGAGGTTTGGGAATAGAGAAAAAAATGTTAGTTGCTGAGGTACCCAGATTACCTCAAGAAATGGTCTTGGGCAGAGACTGCCCCAATTTAAAAGAGGCTTAGAGGAAGGTTTAACACCCCGCCAAGTTTTTGTATCCACACGTACTCCCTCTAGGGGAACGGTAGTTCCTAATCCCCTCTTGGGAAAAACTAAAGCACCTGAGCGGAAAAGACAGGAGGAGCCTATAAAGAAATTCGTGTTGAAATTTTGTAAGACTTCTAGGCAAGCTCGAAGTCCGTGTCAAGCATCAGCCCAAGCCGCTGGGTATGACTTATATAGTGCGGAAAACCAAGTCGTCCCCAAGCACGGCCGAGCCTTAATTAACACGGGTGTTCAAATAGTTGCCACCAGGATGCTATGATCACATCGCGCCCCACTCTGGCTTAGCCTCCAAACATTTTTATTGACGTAGGGGCTGGAGTAGTGGATCCAGATTACAGGGGCATCAAAGTCCTGCTATTTAACTTCGCAGAAGAAGATTTTGATGTAAAAACAGGGGATCGCATCGCACAGCTAATCTGCGAGAGGGTTGGTTTCCCACTCCTGGAGGAAGTTGCTATGGTAACCCCCACGAGCAGAGGGACCGGAGGGTTCATCTCCACCGGTCAACGTGATATGAAAGGTTTCGTAGTGGTAGGTGAAGAGCAACCGGATGAAGATCTGGGCCCACTTTTGGATGACTGCAAATCCAGTCCTGAGCCACGGATCAGCGATGAACTCTCTATAGTACAGAGGCAACAGTTAACCAGGTTGTTGAACGAGTTCAAGGATGTGTTGACACCTATTCCAGGAGAAACAAGTTTGGTCGCACATGAAATAATTACACCCCCTGGAAGAATCATTAGGAGGAGGCCCTACCGTTTGCCGGAGGCCAAAAGGCAGGAAGTAACAACCCAGGTGTAAGACATGTTGCGTATGGGCGTTATCGAGGACTCACGCAGACCCTGGTGCAGTCCGATCGTTTTGGTGCCCAAACCGGACAGTACCATGAGGTTTTGTATCGACTTTCGCCAGGTCAATGAGGTATCCACCTTTGATGCATACCCAATGCCTCGAATAGAAGAGCTGCTAGACAGACTCGGTCAAGCCAAGTTCCTCACGACCCTAGATATGACCAAAGGATATTGGCAGGTGCCCCTGACCAGAGAAGCACGCCCCAAAACAGCTTTTAGTACTTTGCTTGGGCTGTTTCAATTCAGGAGAATGCCCTTTGGATTACACAGAGCGGCCGCGACCTGCCAGCGGTTAATGGACATAGTTTTGCGTCCCCATCAAAGTTATGCCACAGCCTATATGGACGACGTAGTTATTCACAGTGCTACATGGAACCAACACTTGCTCCAAGTAAGAGCAGTATGAAGAGCAATGAGACAAGCCGGTCTAACCCTAAATCCCGAGAAATGTATGTTTGCGGCCCAGGAGGTCAAATATTTAGGACATCTGGTAGGCCGGGGTACGGTCCGTCCCTTATTAAATAAGGTGGAAAGTGTTAAAAATTTTCCCGTCCCCCAAAACAAGAAGCAGCTATGAAGTTTTCTAGGGCTTATCGGTTATTACCGACGTTTTATTCCCCACTTTGCAGAGGCAAGCGCGGTGTTTACCGATATGTTAAAAAAAAATGCCCCGAATACGCTGCAGTGGTCACCAGATGCGGATGAAGCCTTTAAGAAACTAAAGGACAAGTTGTGCAGAGTCCCAATATTGCGAGGGGTAGATTTCGTCAACTATTTTTGCTTCAGACAGATGCTTCAGAAATCGGCCTAGGTGCCGTCTTTCCCAGATGCAGGAGGGTGCTGAACATCCCATCATGTTCCTGAGTAGGAAGTTATCTCAAGCCAAGAAAAAGTACTCAACAATCGAAAGGGAGTGCTTAGCTATAAAATGGGCAGTAGAATCCCTGAAATTCTATCTAACAGGGAGAAAATTTAGGCTCATCACCGATCATGCACCACTTAAATGGTTAAGCCACAAGAGGAATAATAATAGTCGTCTAACCAGGTGGCATATGGCATTGCAGCCATATAAATATAAAGTAGAACATAGGGCAGGAAAGCTGCATTATAATGCCGACGCAATGTCAAGAATTACGTGCTGTAGAGAAAATGAAGAATCAGCCCGTAATATTTTAAGAAGGGGGATGTGTCATGAAGCTGAAGCTACTGAGAGTGCAAGACTTAGAAAAAAACCCTGTCTTTCACAGAGCTGTTGATGTGCAGAGGATGCAATTACCTTGTAGCCCAGCTAGAGGGAGCAGGAGCAAAACTACTGAGGCTGAGTTAACACACCCAGACACTGATTATGTAAGAGCTAATCAGCTGCACCTAACGACAAGCCTGGGAAACTCAAAGGTAGAATGCCTTTATAAGAGAAAGGCAGTCCAGAGGAAAGGAGGCCAGCAGGAGGAACCAGTCCAGAGGAAAGGAGGCCAGCAGAGGGAACCGGTCCAGAGGGAAGCAGTCTGGAGGAAAGCAGTCCAGAGAGGGGCAGTCCAGAGAGAAACTGCCAGGAGAAGCACTTCAGACGGAAGGAGTGACACCTCCAGCCCAAGCAGCGTAGCTGGATCAAGTAGAACGCCCAGAACAGTAAGTGCTGGAAAAGGAGCAGAGAAAGTCAGAAAGAAAGACAGCTCGAGGAGAGTCAGTCTGGAGAGAGACTCGGTAGCAAAGGACCACAGAGGCAAAGAGCTTGGGAGGAGAAAGCCATGCTTTGAGAGAGGCCTACGCTCACCGGAGGAATCTGAATCAAGATTAAGAGGTACAAGAAGGAAAGGTTCTGATAGCAGAGCTACCTTTACCCAGAAGCAAGGAAATCCGGATTCCTCACCAGGTTTTCCTAAACTACAAAAGGGGCAAGCACTGCTCAGAAGGTTCCAAGGGAAAGCCTCTCTCCAGAGAGAGGTGCCTCAGAGAGAAAGCTCCAGTTATACCGGCTACAGGAGGAAGCCCAGGTATGGTGCCACTTCATTTATAAAAGAAAGTTTATCTCCTAGAAGCTCTGGTGAAACAGATGCTCAGTGCAGGAGAAAAGGAAACAAGTCACAGCTTTACAAACCCATATTTAAGGGCAGAAGAACAGGCCATGTTCGTTTGGGAGCCTTAGAACAGCCCTATTGGAAACAAGCAAACAGAGACAGAGTCTGGGAAAGTATAGCAGCAAGGGAGACATCCAATTCAGAGGGCGAGGCCAGTGACCCAGAGTCCATGGAAATAGACCTGGAGAATCCTATTCCCATGCCTCCAGATGAATTTATGGATTGTACCTTGTGTATTGCTAGCAGCCTTGAGTCATTAGCAGAACTGTGAATTGAACAGACCTTTTTGCTTTAAGAATGCTCATCTTTTGTGCTAAGTGCCAGAGAACTGTTTTGCTTATTTAAGTTGCTCTGAAGTAAGAGAGTCTTTTAGTTAATCTCTCCAATCAACTGTGAAACTTGTAACAGTTTTTCTTCTTGCTTATGTTTGGTGAAACCCTGAAAGAAAGGACTTTCTTTATTTCTGTGCCTTACTGAGCCTTTGAGTTAAAGGGAAAATAAAAGCCTTAATACCCTCTATTTGGCTTATACAATTTGTTCATACAAGAAGCTGGACTACAAAGACCAACCTGCACTTGGCCTTAAAGAGCCCTTTCCTCCTTGAAACAATAAAAATGCTCAGCCTACCCTTACAGCCACTGGCCACCAGGGAGTGCTGACGACACTTTACATGGAGAGCTTCAGCTGTAACGTAACCAGAGAGGTTACAGTAAAAGAAGGTAGTTTGTGATTACCATAGAACTTGGTTGTCCATTTAAACCTTATGGCATGCTGGAACAGCATTAATATGGACAGTAAGAAATCTTTCAGAGTGAGATATGTGTATTTATATATATATATATATATATATATAGTGATAAGGAGAGTTGTGTGGACCGAATGGAATGGGGAGGAAATGAGCGATACACCTTTAAAAGTAAAGGCAAACAGGGTTCCCATGGAAACCACAAGCTTTCAGAGCATGTACTAGCTAGAGCTAAACCCTGCCCCAGCAGTGACGTAAGAGCCAGTTTGAGCCCTAACGAACTTCACATGTGCAGCAAGGATGGAGTGGCTGGTGAGAAAAGCCGTTTTAAGGCTGCCTCAGAGTTTAGTAAGAAGGGGAAGCCAGGAGGAAGGAAGCCAGGAGGTGAACCAGGAAACGAACTAGAAGGGAAATCACGGAACTCAGAACAAGCTAAGGAAGCTAAGGAGGATTCTGGAGAGGCCATTGATCCCTATTCTCAAGGAGCACTGAAAGCAAACCTGAAGCTTCTGCCAAAGCAACCCAGAGAGGAGGTAGAAAGGCTTACCTTTACCCGGGGAAAGAGCTCAGACTGTAGAGAAAGCATTGCACGTTGGAAAGGTACGTGTGCTTCAGTCCCTAACAAGAGCTGTGCTGAGGATATTGTTAAGAAGCTAAGGTTCAGCGCTGAGCAAAGTCAGGACAGGAACGCAGTAAAACCAACTCCAGCCAGGAGTAAAAGTATTCCAAGTAAGTGCCCTGAGACAGCTTCAGATTCTGTGTTCAAATTCTTACAAGAGAATCAAACTCCTTCCCTAAGCAGTGTACGTGAAAACCAGAGAGAACAGTTTATAGGACAACTGCAAGAGATTCTAAATAAGCTTCAGTTTAAACCTGATTATAAAAGTTCCTTAGAAGGGAATGCTAATGGAGCTTGTGAAGATATGATAATAGATGTTGATGAAGCACCTGTTGATAGTGACGTATGTGAAAAGGGATTGCTCTTTATGTGAAGCAAACAGCTTGGACTTACGCTGAGTAACCTCTGCATGAGAGAAGTGCATAGCTGTTTCTAAACTTGAGAAAGAAAGACATTTTGTTGAAACTTTTAAGTTTGTCTGATCAGTTCTTCAGCCTTGGCTGTGGAAAGCTGGTATTGCAGAGAAGCCTGAGCAGAGCTGTGAATTAAACAGTACTACTGTCATTTGATTCTCAATTTTCAGTAGTTCCTGTTATCCTATTATTTTGGAGAAATAATCCATGCCATGTCTTGCGTTAAGAATTCTATGCGAGGGGGAAAACCCTGAATAAAAGTTATTTGTTTGCCTTGAACCCCATGTGGTCACAATACTTTGTTGGAGAGTAATTAAACTACAAGTCCCAGCATCCATTGCTGGCGCACTGGGCTTGAGACATTGCTCAAAAACAAATAAGGCAGCCCTTTTGCCGTTCAACCATTGGCCCTAGGCAAGGGGTATGACTATTATATATATATATATATATATATATATATATATATATATATATATATATATATATATATATATATAAATAAAGAGAGACTCACTTAATAACAAGAAGGAGTAAGACCTGCTTGAAAATATGGATAGAGAACCCCTTACTGGTTAAACGTGGAGAACCATGAAGAAGGTTACATGGAAACCAGTGGAAATTTCCTAGTCAGAAGGATAGGTCTAGATCTCTTTAAAATTCTAGACTTTGAATAACCAGAAATGGAGATCTACGTGAAGGGGTGCAGAGAAAACTTTAGTCTTAAGACGAGAAGTCTGGATCCTTCTATAACTTCAGTGTGGAGAAAAAGACACAATAAAAGGGAATATCATATTTGCCCATCTATGAGGGCAATATGAGTATAATGTGTTCTTTGTTCAGCATAAGCTCCAATGAAGTATTGAGAATTAGAAGGAATGCACTAGACAAGGACCGACTGCAGTGAAAAGAAATGCATCCCTGTTGGAGAAGTTCCACTGGAGATGTGGAACAACTCAGGGAATTAAGCAATTCTTTATGCTTTCACGTGATCTAAGCCCTGGTTCATTTTCCCTAAAAGGAAATTTTAAGGAAGAAGATAAAGGTAGGAAAAAAAGGGTCATGTGGGAGCATGACTGGGCAAGCCTTTGAACCATCTGGAAGCTACCCACCAGGAATGGCTCTGACGCTCTCTGGCAAAGGCCCATAGTTGCAGAGCTTTTGGTAGAATTGTAGAGAGCATGTTGTAGGTTGTCCAGGTGAGATCTGGTTGTTTAACTACCAGTGTGCAACCTAATCTATTCTGTGGGAGCCAAAGAATTAAAGATGGCTAAGAATAGCAGAAAGGCTGGTTGCCTGCAACAATAAATTGTCCAAGTAGGTTATTGGAACCTCTCTTGGAATTATGTGTTATTGTTGTTGTTGTTGTTGTTAAGTGCCGTCGAGTCGGAGTCGACTCATGGCGACCCTCTGGATAGCTATCCTAAATTGTGTTCGGTCTTCAATCAGGCGGCTCATTGTTGACAGACTGGTACCCGTAGCTGCTGTTATTGTATCGATCCATCTCATTGCTGGCCTTCCTCTTTTGCATTGACCTTCTATCTTGCCAAGCATGATGTCTTTCTCTAATGATCTCTCTCTCCGCATGATGTGTCCAAAGTATGAAAGTCAAAGTCTTGTCATCTGAGCTTCTAAAGAAAGCTTAAGTTTGATCTCCTCTAGTACTGACTGGTTTGTTCTTCGGGCAGTCCATGGTATACACAGTATTTGCCACCAGCACCATAATTCAAAGGCATCAATTTTCTTCCTGTCTATCTTTTTCACTGTCCAGCTTTTACATCCATATGATGTTATTGAAAATACCATGGCTTGAACAAGTCGAATCTTTGTATGGAGAGAGACATCTCTGCTCTTGAGAATCTTATCTAGGTCTTTCATAGCCATTCTGCCAAAAGCAATGCGTCGTCTGATTTATTTATTTATTTATTTTATTTAAGTTTTTCTATACCGCTCTATTTTAGATCAGAGCGGTTTACATTTAGATTTCTTGACTGCTTGTTGCTTCTTTATTGATAGTTGATCCAAGTAGGTTAAAGTTGTTCACGATTTCAATTTCTTCAATGATGAACCTGTTGATTATGCCAGTTGTCATGATCTTTGTCTTCTTTACATTGTGTTATTAAGGCAGCAAAAAGGATAGGTCCTATAGATTGGACAAGGACCGACAGACAGAATTAGAAGTGACTAACTCAATTATGGTCTGATAAGCTGTCTTAAAAGAACTATTTGAAAGATTGCAGAGGGGAGAAACTCTGTATGGAAATTACTTAAAAGGTAAGCCCTCCAGTGAAATAATATCACTCTTAGATTGAAAATGTCAACTAAGAGGGATAGAAGTAATACAGAGTTGGGAAGATTTACAATTTGGTAGTCCCTGAAAAGGGTAAAGCTCCCTTGCAGTCAAAGTATAAGATATCCTCGTACAGGACAACTGCCAAGGTGAAGGGCATAGCATACCTTGTAAGTAGTTGTAACTCCTCTGTTTAAATTAAAAGGAGAGGAAAAAACTGTTACCTGTGGGGCATGATATCCTCAATAGCTCTAAGAGCTGAAAAGGATGGATTGCCCTTGGCAAGAGATTCATGCCTAAAGTAGAGGATTGAGGCAGTGTATTACTGACCTCTTAATAAGGATGAGAAGAACTACAAATGCTTCTATAGTTAAGAAGTAGTGGTTCTGAAAACTCAACAGGAAAAAAGATTTAATGAAATAAAAAAAATCAGAAACTCTGCGACTGCTGAGTTTGCTGAGCCTGTTGAGACTTTGGTTTTCTTAGCCTGGTATGATGTTGCCCTTCTTTGGAAACATCTGCATGATGGGTAGAAGATGAATAAAACTTTTTCCCCCCAGGGGAATAAAGTTTGTTAGGAGATTTTTTTTAGTAGCTGGGGTAGAGGAAAGTTTTGACAATCCTCTGAAAGTAACACTATCAGTGTTTAACTGCTTAGCTTGAAATAAAGCATCCTTGTTAAAGAGATTTTCACCAGTACAAGGAGTATTTCCCAGCTTTTCTTGTACCCATTTGTCCAAGTCTGAAGCTTGGAGCCAGGCTATGCGTCGTGCTCCTATGGCTATAGCAGAGGTTCTGCTAATAGATTCAAAACAGTCCAGGGAAGCACGATTAAGGAATTTAGAGACATTTTGAGCATGACTGACTAATATGGAAAAGTCTGCTCTTTTATGTTCTTGAAGAAAAGGGTTCAAAGACTAAGTTCTTTGTGACCTCTTCAAGAGATAATCCCATATAGAAAATATATGAGATGATTCTTGCTGAAAGCATGGATGCCTGGAAGCATCGACGTCCAAAGGCATCTAAAGTTCTAGACTCACGACCTGGCGGATAAGAAGAGTGCTTTTTTGTACTCTTAATACGCCTCATTGCTGATTCTACAATAGAATGATGAGGAAGTTGAGTCTTTTGAAAACCTGGAGAAGGTGGCACTTTGTACATGGAGTCAAGTGTCTTAGAATGTGGTGATACCGTTAAAGGAGTTTCCCACATTCTGAAAAGTAGATCTTGTAAGATCTGATGCAAAGGAAGCATGATGACCTCCTCTGGAATCCAGGGGGATTGCAGGATCTCTGAATCCCCTGGGAAGGATTCTTTACCAGGTATAGAAATGGCAAGTAATTTTGCCATATCAAGCAGAAAAGCTTGAAAAGAAATCTCCCCTGAGGGGGACCCTCTAAAATGAGGGGTAAAGGCTAGACTTGTTGAAGATTCAGCCTTGGTACCGATGGATTCATCTCAGTCATCGGGATCGGAAGACCTGAAAGGGTGGAGCATCGGATTTTCCTTAAAGTAATGTCTCCGGTACCGCCCGAGGTCGGTACCGAGATGAGTCGGTACCGAATCATCCATGCTAGAGATCGATTCCAGGCTCGGCATCGAAGGAAGCGAGTCTGTCGAAGTAAGCATGGACGGTACCAACACCGATGCCCATGTCAATAACGGTACTGGTATCGAAGCCGATACCGATACTGGAAGATCGTTCTGCAGCAACTCTAGCGGTACCGAAGTAACCGAGAGCGCTAGACTGCGATCATCGGTGAGGAGTGTTTCATCCATCACCATAGCCGATGCTGGGGTGTCGGTACCACTCGAAGCGGCCACAACCACCAAGCATGGCGCAGGTATGTTCATCGAGGTAAGAGCCCCGGGAACAACCTGAAGCCCCGTTAATGCTTTGGAGCTCGAAGACTCCCGCTGGGGCTTTATTGCCAATATGTCCTCGAGGGCAAGGCCAGAGCCATCTCGATACTGGGAAGGAGATCTACCACTCGAGGACTGGCTAGTCTTTACAGACTTTTGTTTGGTTACCTGATCCTGTGGAGATATTTTAGCTGGTGACATCGAGTGCGATGTGAACCGGGTATCGAGTTGTGCTCGATTCTGAAGACTTCTTCTGTTTGAGCTCCAGCAGGAAAGACACTCCAGTGGGCAATGGTCAGGACCCAAACATTTTAGACACCAAGTATGGGTGTCTGAAAACATATCTGTACCGCCACACTTTGAACATTCCTTAAGGGTAGCGACTGGCTTTTCCATGATGGAAAGATAGAGTCCTAGTGGCCTAGAAAGTGTCAGACACTAAAAACAGGAAAATTTCTGAAGAAAAAGAAGAAATTCTTTAGAAAAAAGAAAGAAAAAACACCGGCGGTACCGGTGGCGTCGAGGGAAGGCAGATGCGACCACAAAAAAGTAAGAATAAAAAGAAGAATTTTCTGCGGCGACAGGAATACGTCCTGCCGGCTCCGCGTAAAACGGAAAACTGATGAGAGGGAAGTGAATGGGCGGGAAGGCAGCGCGCATGTGCGTAGGATGCTCCCAAAAGCTTTCTTTTTGGACGCTGGGGAGTGTTCCTGCGCAGGCTCCGTCGGTACCGACGTACCCATATGTGAAGACTCATTCCTGCTTGTTCCTGGAGATATCATTAACTTGGCTGTGATTAGAGATGTTCAAAATACTCCAGGTTAAAAACAAGGTGGATTTTCAGCCCGTTTTGCTTTCTTTGTCAGGTTTGAAGGAGCAATTCCTCAGAACCAATCTCTGATTTTGAGGAAAATTCAGCCAGATTTAAAAGAACTTTCCCATGGATTCACAGCTTTATAATATTTTTCTAGCTGTGTTGTAGGTCCTGGAAATTAATACGCAGAAACCAGGATAGAACACATAAAATCGAGAGCAGATCGTAAAAACATAAGATTTGCCTTACTTGGTATCGTGTGCAGTTCTGGTTGCTGCACCTAAAAAAAAAAAAAAAAAAAAGATATAGCAAAATTGGAAAAGGTACAGAGAAGGGCAACAAAATTATAAATGAGATGGAAAGGCTTAAAAGGTTAGGGCTTTTCAGCTTGGAGAAGAGATATGATAGAGGTCTATAAAATAATGAGTTTGAGCAGGACACGTAAACGTGAATCAGTTGTTTATTCCCTCAAAAAGTACAAAGACCAGGGGACATGCAAAGAAGCTACAAAGTAGTACACATTTAAGACTAATTGGAGAATATGTTTTTCAGTCAACATATAATTAAGATCTGGAATTTATTTGCCAGAAGATGCTGGATTTAGAAAAGGTTTGGACAAGTTCCTGGAAGAAAAATATAAAAATCTATAAATCATTATAATAATTATTAAAGTGGACTGGAGGAAATCCACTGCTTATTCCTGAGAGATGCATCCTGGAATCTTCCTAAGTTTTGGGATTCTGGAAAGAATTTAGTACCTGGATTGGCCACTGTTGGAAACAGGATACTGAGTTTGATAGACTCAGTGTGACAAATCTTATGTTGACTTTGCACAAGCCCACATTAAATTTTATCTGCCATTTGGATGGCCAGTCTTCTAATTTTTCAAGGTCCTCTAGCAAATTTTCACAATCCTCTTGTGATTTAACAGCTTTGAATAATTTGGTGTCATCTGCAAATTTGATCACCTCACTCGTTATTCCCATTTCCAGGTCAGTTATAAATATGTTAAAAGGCAGAGGGCCCAGCACAGATCCTTGGAATACTTTTTCCATTGAGAAAATTGGCCATTTAGCCCTACTCTCTGTTCTCTAATTAAAAAGTCCTGTTGTGGATTGGGAACTGGTTAATAATCTCCTCAAGAGGGACCTTGTTAAAGGTTTTCTGAAAAATCTGAAGATGGCACAAAATTAGGCAGACAACCTCAGGGCTATCCATGGCCAGAGTTATGTAGGCAAGGAAGCTGAGGAAATTATTATTTGCAGATCAGTAGTACAAAGAGCTAGGAGCCAGTGTGGACCAGGAATAAAGTAGATTGTGTTTTGTTTTATTTGCAGAAGTTCAATAATTTACATCAAGATCTAATCTGAAGAAGACAAGATAAAACATTTTAATCACTTGATTCATCAAAACAAAATAGTCTCACAATCTGTCCAAAAGAGAAAAGCATGTTTAAATTAGACCACAGTATGGGCAATCCAGCAAGTAAGAAAAAGACGACACACATTCCTAAACAAGACAAACGTATTTAAAGGAGACTGGTTTTGATTTTATAGGTGAAATGTAAGAATTGTCACAGAGGTGTTGCTGTACAGATACTCACAAGACCACATAGGTCCTATCTTCTGATGTGATAGCAAATTGATTGTGTGGTTCTGTAGTTCGTGTTCATCACAGAACCAACCACAGATTATGTTTTTCTATGAACAGCAATTCAGCAAGGTCAGAGGTAGAGGTGGGATTCAGATACGAGAAAGGGTCATTAGTGCAATAAATGTGCATATATCATCAGTTTCCCAGTCCTGCAAAAAAGTAATGAAAACAGGGTTTTTTTGATGGGAAAGCAGAGAAGTGGAAAGGTCCCTTTTAAAAGTGCTGATTCTGTTCCAGACACCGCAGCTGCTCTTTTCCAAAGCCTATCTAAACGAAGCAGAGTATGCGCCAACCCCACTACTGAATAATGAAGCACTTTGGCTTTAAGCCACTGAGTGATTATTTTCTCATCAGCTACTGCAGTAGCTGAGGACCACATGCTGCTGGAATGGCAGCTGTAATACAGTAAACATCTGGCTTACATTAGCTCTACTCCTAGTTGGTATGTTCAATTGCCTATGCCTTGATTCAGTGAAATGCAGTTGTGGGCAGAATCTGTGCACACAACTACTAGAGGACTAGGCACTGGAGGAACTGTGGTTCTCCGGTTAGGCACATTTTGCTAAAGTGTAGTACCTATTGTCAAGGGTTCCAGTGGCAGGCAACTTGTGCCTGTCCGTATCCTAGCCCAATACGAAACGCCACAGTTCACCTTCTGCCACCACGATCAGCTCTTTGCATAGTAGAGCCATGTGGTGCAGGAAGGTCTGGCTGATTTCACGGTCTGCAATCTCTTGAGACTTCAAACCGGGAGATTAGCCTGAACTTTCTTCAGCATGCGGCTCAACCATGCAAAGAGATGATCGCGATGGGGTAAGTGTGAAGCACCACGTTTTTAGGCAGCTGCAAACCAGGGAATCAGCAAGTGAAAAAGAGGTTGGATAAAGGTGGGTGAGTATTAGAGAGAGACACACACTGGATGAAGCCACAATTTTAGACAGAGCATGCTCAGACTTTAAGGGGCCAGTGCAGTAAAGTGTGCCAGGCTTTGTGCACAGGTTAGCTCAGATTTTGTGCACAATTTTGTGCGATACCACTGCAGAAAGGAACTTTGCACATGAGTGGGTATACAAACATTAAGCAGACAGCAGAACACAACACATTTAGATCCATGGTAATGAAGCAATTAGCTATTCGGCGCAAATGCAGAGAAGTGTGCAGAAGACCAAAAGGATGAGCTCTTCGCTGGGATTTTAATACAAGGTCTGAGGAGGTGCAAAAAGTTAGATCATTTCCCGTAATCATATTCTATATACTCTGTTACCAACATCCCTTGCACCTGTGAATCCATTATTACTAAAATAAAATAAAATAAAATAAATTACTATTATTACTACTATTATGCATGCCTAGTGGAGCTACAGAAATGGTTAACTCTGTCCATATACATGTAAGAAACCATCCCTGTTCGACAGAGCTTGCAATCTATAAAAGACAAACAGAACAAATAAGGGATTAAGGAATTTCATTATAGAGAATGATTAAAAACACACATTGGTATTAGACAGGAGAATAGGGTGTTAGGATGCAAAATAACCCCAAAAATGTGAATTTTTAGTCTGGATTTGAATAGAACCAGAGACAGAGCTCGATGGATTGACTCAGGAAGTCTGTTCCAGATGTGTGGCATAGCAAGGTGGAAGGAACAGTCTCAAGTTGGCAGTGGAGGAGAAGTGTGTAGATAAACGTGATTTATCTAATGAACGGAGTTCCCCATATAGGGAGAGGTAAGAGCGGAGAGGTAATGAAGAGCTACAGAATAAATGCATTCACAATTTTTCTCTCCTGTACTAGATCTCCCAAATGTCTTTTAAAGAAAAAGCATAAAGCATACTATGGCACTGGAAAGCCCTGAAATGAACTTCCCTTTTTGTTTTTCCTTCTGTAATGCTCCTCTAACCGCTACCAGGGGAAGGGAGGTCCTGTGGTTTGTTTACTAATGTCTGGAAGAAAAATGAGGTTGAAATCAGAAGCAATCTTGTTCAGCTCTGAAAGGATTTGCCATGGTGACTCAGTGCTTATGAAATACTTTGACTGAATTGAATCTTCCCTCCTTCACAATGTGGCGCTGTATAGTTAATGACATGATCTGCATTAAAAGAGGTAGAATACTACTCATAATGATATCTTTTGTTGGATCAGACCTGATCTAGCTTATACCATCCTCCATAACTAGAACTCCAATCTGAAATACCCCCTGAATCCCTATCCAGAGCACCCGACTAGTCAAAACTAGAGCATGTCGGCACCTTTCAGTAAGCAAAGCATAGTTACTCACCTGTAACAGGTGATTTTCGGGAACAGCAGGAATTTAGTCTTCACATATGGGTATCGTCGGTACCGACGGAGCCTGCGCGGGAACGCTCCCCAGCGTCCAATAGGAAAGCTTTTGGGAGCATCCCACAGCACCTGCGTGCTGCCTTCCCGCCTTTCCCAACTGTCCCTCTCCAGTTGAGTTTAAAGCTGAGACAAAAAAAGAGGGAAAGAGAGATACAACTCCTAGGGCAAGGTTGGGCAACTCCAGTCCTGGAGGGCCACAGACGATTCAGGTTTTTATGATGTCCCTAATGAATATTCATGAGATCTATTTGCATCCACTGCCTTCCATTGTATGGGTGAAAAAATATTTTCTCTTATTAATCTTATATGGATTGCACTGTTGCTTCATTGGATGCCCCCTAGTCTTTCTACATTTTGAAGGGATAAACAATTGATCTACATTTACCCATTCTACTCCATTCATTAATTTATAGACATCTATCATATCTCCCCTCAGTCACCTCTTTTCCAGGTTGAAGAGCCCTAACCTTTTTAGCCTCTCCTCATAGGGTATCCTTCCATTCCCTTTACCATTTTGGTGGTTCTTCTCTGTACCTTTTCTAATTACGCTATACCCTTTTTAAGATATTGCAACCAGAATTGCACACAATATTTGAGGTGCAGTCACACCATCAAACGAAACAGAGGTATTATAATATCCTTTGTTTTATTCTCCATTCATTTCCTTATGAGTCCTAGCATTTGTCTTACTACATCAAAGGCTAACACCTTGTAATGAAGACGTGCAGTTTATTTACAAACAAAGTAAGGATACTTATTCAGAAAGGCAAGTAATTCTCTTAGTTACACATGAGTAGTTAGAAAATATAACTAGAATGCAATTAGAATAATAACTAATGCACTTAATTACAGAAGAATAATACTTTACTGAAAGAGTTATGAGATAGTGCAGCTATTTACAAAGAATACTTCACCAAACTTGTCATACAGCCCTTTACACATCAGCTGGGAGCGCTCAGCGAAAAGCTGGGGACAGTCTAGGATTCTTCATGCCTGGCCAAGCAGATCTACGCTCTGTCTGTTCTGGATTTTCTCTGTACTTATATAGGCACAAATGTGTTGCAGCTAGCCCTCACACATGAGTTTCTCACAGACACTCTCCACCCCATCCACCTTTGCTTGACCAAACTTTGGTTTCCGGGCAGGCTTCTTTTGTCCTCTCTAATGGGTCTCCATTTGTTTGCCAGGAGAAGGACTCCTCCCTAATCTCCCAGCATCTTCCTGTCAAGGGAGACACCCCCCATGGTTTTAGAAGCAGCTCAAAGCTTCTACATTATAATTGATGAATTCTTATCCTGTCTACATTAGCTAGGCAAATGTTTCTATATTGGCCAAGAGAATTGTTCAAAGGCCAAGAGAAGAATTCTGTCTCCCTCTCTGGCCTTCCAGCACTCCCCAGGCTAGATGTGTAAAGATCTCTCACTAGACTGTAAATACAGCTTTGGTCTCTGGGCTAGCAAACTGGCTCAGCATGATTCCTCAGTTGATTTCTCACATGCAGAATGGCTCAAAGCAGAATGGCTCAAGAGTTCAATTTCCTTGCAAAGTTGCAATATTCCTTGCTGATCCAAATAAATTTTTAATTAGTAATGCAGCATTCTATTTGCTTTCTTGGCAGCCACTGCACACTGGGCAGATGCTTTCAACGTGTTATCCATGATGCCTAAATCTTTTTTCTGGGTGGTAGGTCCTAATGTGGAACATTGCATCATGTAACTATAGTTTGGGTTGTTCTTTCCCAGGTGCATAACTTTGCACTTGTCCACATTAAATTTCATCTGCCATTTGAATGTCCAGTCTCCAATTTATAAATCCTCTTGCAATTTTCCACAATCCTCTTGGGTTTTAACAACTTTGAATAATTTTGTCTCATTTGCAAATTTGATTACCTCACTCATTATTCCCATTTTCAGGTCATTTACAAATATCTTAAAAAGCAGCGGACCCAGCACAGATCCCCAGGGTACTCCACTATTCACCTTTCTCCCCTGGGAAAAATGGCCATTTAGCCCTACCCTCTGCTTTCTATCTTTTAACCAGTTCCTGATCCACAATAGTACACTGCCTCCTATCTCATGGCTTTTTAATTTGGCCAAGAGTCTCTTATGAGGGACCTTGTCAAGGGTTTTCTGAAAATCCAGATATATTACATTGACTGACCCACCTTTGTCTACATGCTTATTTACATCTTCAAAAAAATAACACAGATTAGTAAGACAAGATCTTCCCTGGCTAAAGCCACGTTGGCTGTCTCCCATTAAACCATGATTTATCTTCATGTTCCTGCTACTGCTCCTTTCAGTTTTTTCTTAACTGTTTTTCTCATTTTTTCATAGCTTTCCTTTTATCTAGTTTAAAAGCTGCTCTATCTCCCTTTTAAAGGTTAATGCCAGCAGCTTGGTTCCATTCCGGTTAAGGTGAAGCCCATCCCTTCAGAAACGTCTCTCCTTTCCGCCGAATGTTGCCGAGTTCCTAACAAATCTAAAACCCCATCCACACACTATTGTCCATGCATTGAGACTCCGGAGCTCTGCCTGCCTTTTGGATCCTACACATGGAACGAGAAGCATTTCAGAGAATGCTACACTGGATGTTCTGAATTTCAACTTCCTACCTAAAAGCCTAAATTTTGCCTCCAGAACCACCCTACCATACTTCCTATGTCACTGATACCAACAAGTACCAAGACAGCAGACTCCTCCCCAGCACTGTCTAAGACCTTGTCTAGGTGGTGTGTGGGGATCCACTACCTTCACACCAGATAGGCATGTTACCAGGCGATCCTCACATCCACCTGTCACCCAGCTATCTACATGCCTAATGATGGAATCACCAACCATAACGGCTGTCCTAACCTGCCCTCGTAGACACATGGCCTTGTAAAACCCTCTCGCACAGAGGAGGTTTCCCCATATTTTATTTATTTATTTACATTCTCTTATATACCGTGCTATTCTGCATCAGTGCGGTTTACATTGAACAAACTGAAATTACATTGAACAGGGCATTATAACTTGGGAGATAACTATTTACAGGGAACATGGGCTATGGAGGGTTAAGTGGCTTGCCCAAGACCACAAGGAGCACCTGTGGGACTAGAAACCCCAGTCCTTCCGGCCCAAGGTTGCTGCACTCTAATGGGATTTGAACCCCCAACCTTCCAGCCTGAAGTACCTTGCCCCAACCACTAGGCTACTCCTCCACTCCACTCCACCCATCACCTGGAGGATAGGTCCTAGCTACAGGATCACTTCCTGCCACACCAGGGTGATGCTCTCTTATCACGTGACCTCTCTTCTCCATGGCAACAGGGATGCTACCAGACTGGAGGGGGGACTTCAGTATTATATCCCTGTAGGTCTTGTCTCATCTATGTACCTTTCTGTCTTCCTTATGTCCTCCAAGTCTGCTACTCTAGTCTTCAGTGATTGGACCAGTTCCCTGAGAGCAAAGTGCTCCTTGCACCTAGTGCATATGTGAGACCCCTCACCAACTGGGAGAAAATCATACATGTGACACTCAATGCAAATGACTGGAAAGCCCCCATCTCACTGCCGGACTACTGTCTGCATTTTAGTTTTAAGGTAGTGTTTATTTATTTAAGTTGTTTACTTACGTAGATTTGCTGGAGATACTTATACTAATAAAACTATATCTAATTGGCCTGATTTTGTTCTGGATGTCGATCCCCTCTGTACATCTGGTCTGAAATGGATGTACAGAGGCAATCGCGATTCTGATCCCGCGGGGCACATCTAGCTTTGTGGGATCAGAATCGCAAACAGTTCTACACGTGCAGGCCAGGACTGTGATTCAGTCTGGCCTGCACGTGCAGGACTTGTCCCCAGCTAATTCAGTCAAGGCTTCTCAATGGAGCCATGGCGTCATGTTGCCATGGCACTGCAGCTCCATTGAAGAGCCGTGATGCCGGCTGCAGGACCTCATTCCCTGCAGTCTGACCCCCGATCCTGCCTCCAAAAGGCCAGGGTCAGGCTGCAGGGACTGCCCTCAGGCCCCCCCCCCCTGCAAGCCCTGGGCCCACCGCAGAATGACATACAGCGAAGTTATTCTACCTCAGAGGTGGAATAACTTCCCCATATAAGTTGCCAACCCTGGACATACAGGGCTGACATGAGAATCAGCCCTGTAGGTCCAGGGCCGGCGACTGCCCAGACTCTGCCCCGAGCCACCCCTTCCCTGCCCCCATCTAACTTCCCCGCACAACTGGCGGGGAGGTTAGTCACGGCTGGGTGAAGGCATGAATAGCAGGGATGGATATCCCGTTGGGCCATCCATACCTGCCATACCTGCTATTCGTGGCACAGAATAACCCCCAACACGTTAAATGGACTTGTTCACCTCAAAGATTAATCAATCTCAGGTCCTTAATGCATGCTTGATGAGGATAAAACAGCTGCACCTGAGGGTGAATATGGGCTCCTCCTTCCCTCTAAGAGGTTTAAGAACTTATAAAGCTACAATTATCCCAGGGGTGGGTGGGAGTGGAGAGGGAGGGAGGGAATGAAGACCTATTAAAAGTTGGCTTGCTTCTAAGGTAAAGGCTTACCAATTTCCTGGGTGACTCACACCACCCTTGGTTTGATATAAGGATTTTTTTAAATTGCCCCTTTGATCTGTCACTTGCCTTTAACACCTATTCAAGACTACTTCACAGATCTTTTGCCTCCTAATGGGAAATCCTCTTTGTAAAGGTCACTAGAAACAAGTATATTTCTTCCTACTCAGGACTATTCTATCTGTATGCTAAGCTATGCTCTGATTTGATTTACATAAAAAGCTCTCTAGAAACAACTTTATTTCAGCAACTATTTACTAGATTTAATTTTCTCTGTTTAAGCTCTACTCTGACTTGATTGAAATGAAAAGCTCCCTGGAAACAAATTTCAGAGCCTATTTACTCTTAATTTACTTTCTCTGCTAAGTTATACTGTGCTTTGACAAATACAAAGCTCTCTGGTGGTACTAAGATCTGAATGACTCAGCAAAAACACTGAATTCTAAAATACGCAGTTCTATCAGTTTTAACCCAAGAATTCCCTTTTCCCCCCAAGATTTAGAGTTTATTTCAGAAGATTAATACTCACAGGTGTAGATCTATTTCCTTGTAACAGTCCCTTTTGGTAGTCCTTCAAATATCAGTGAAGTGTGCCATTTAATCCTGTCCAGGTCATTTTATTTTCCTCTCAGAAATTATTACATCTAAGTTGCACAGATATTTTTTCATTGCAAACCTTTGAACATACTATTATAATAAATGATGTTGGAATACTGGATACAGTTGGAATATTTCCAATTATTTCACAAGATACTGTACACAACATACTTAAAATGCAAGGGTGCCAATAATGTTGGCCACAACTACTACTACTATTGATCATTTGTATAATGCTACAAGGCATACACAGCGCTGTACAGACACATGTAAAAGATGGTCTGTGTTCATCACATCTCAGAGTCTAGTCAAGACAGACAACACAACAGCTGAGAACAGGGGTATATGTAGGGGAATGGTAAGGAAACACATAGGAGACTAAGTGGATCAGGCTCCAAAAGCAGCCTCAAAGAGGTGAGCTTTCAGCCTGGATTTGAAAAGGGCCAGAGATGAAGCTTGACATACAGA
Organism: Ichthyophis bannanicus; assembly: GCA_033557465.1. NCBI lineage: Eukaryota > Metazoa > Chordata > Amphibia > Gymnophiona > Ichthyophiidae > Ichthyophis > Ichthyophis bannanicus. The sequence continues at coordinate 343,307,508 of CM066035.1, forward strand.
TTCAGGTAGTTTGTTCCAGGAGCAGCAAGGTGAAAGGAACAAAGTCTAGAGTTGGCAGGAGAAGAGAACGGCACAGACAGAAGCGATCTGCCAGAAAAGCAGAGATCCCGAGGAGGAGTGTAGGGAGAGATTAGAGAGGATAAGTAGCGAGGAGCAGCAGAATAAGTGCACTTATAGGTCACAAAACTAACTATTAAAATATTATGATAGCATACAGTTGGGCCTATTTCCAACTATTTTGCTCTGAGAAATTCTCGTTGGGTCAGAAAGAATAAAAAAATATAGTCAGGTTGGAAAGAATAAAAATGTATCTTTTTTGTCTTGTGTATTCATGGGATGGGGATTTTCAGTGATTAACGCACTTAGTAGATTTGCTAACCATGTTAATCGCGGGACTATGTCTGGGTAGCACCGCTGAATGCCCCGATGCTAACCAGCTAGCGCCAGGGCATTCCGGAAGCATATTGGAGGCGACACCTGGGGATAAACAGCGGTGATAATTCAGCCGCTAGCTGCTAATCCCTCAGTGGCAAAAATTAGGCATCTGAAAGGGTCGCCTTTCACTGCTGAAGTTAACCGGGGTAGCAACTGAATAGCACTGCTGCCCGATTAGTTTTCACTATCCGGATGACCTGGATATTCAATGCCAGGCCGGATGGGGCCTTGACATTGACGATCCAAATTTATGGTTTATTAAAACTTGATATACTGCCTTTCTGACATATACGCATTCATACAAACTTGTAAAGACATACCAACCTACAAAGACATCCACACACAAAACAGAGATATATACACACACACAATTAAAAAAAAAAGAGATAAAATATACAAAATAGATAAATACACAGTTACCATGTATGCAAGACACACCCACACACAGAGGCAATACAGATGCAGATGGGTGTGTACATGCAGAGGGTTAGAAAGAATTCCATAGTCCATACTCCACATGCTTGTCCCATTTGTTAAAAGGAGAAGAAATGAGTCACCATGCAGTTTTTTAATTTGTTGAATAGTATGTGGCTCAAAATTGATTTTTGATATGATACTATTTTTAATGTTTAGAATCAACTGTTAATTATGCCCCAGAAGTAAACATGAATGGACAGATGTATTCTCTCACCTTTGTGAAATAAACTCGTGGATGCTGTATCATCAGAAATTATATTTATCTTTAACGATATTCCCAAGCCCCACATCTGAAAATGCCCACTCAGACATGTGAATCACATGGACATCCCAAGAGCCATTCTAGAATGCCTTGAATTTAGTCACATGGGGGCATGCCGGGGCATTTCCAAAAAGATGCATGTGCACACGATTATAGAACAGCACGGCATTCTTGGACTTGCAGCAGGCACGTCCATGTTAGTATCCACACCCAGGCATCTGCAAAGTGCTTATTTTGGCAACTTGTACAGAGAAGAGGAGCAAGCCCTCTCACTCCATCAATTATTTTTGCCACTCAAAAAAAAAAAAAAAAAAGCATATAGACAGACATTTTTCTTGACTGCTGCACCACTGCATGTGTCTGCTTGTAAAATGGCAGGCTGGGACGTGTATGGGGTGAGAGATATACATGCCCATTCTCGAATACCATCATGGGCACATCTAGGTTGCCAGGCTGGTGGCCGTCCATACTGGACACTTGCAAGTTTCTCAAATTGCCTTAGAACTTGCAAATGTATGGGGTATAATTCTGCATGTCCCTCTGTCTTTTCTATCTGACAGAGACATTTATCTTTTAGGGTGGAGACAGGCCGATTTTAGAAAACACTTACACCTGCTTACCTTCACTGCTACCACTCCCATGGAATTTTTGACATTTTGACTTTGATGTCCCAGGCTGCACCTACACAGCCTTTTTAGAATGTGACTTTAAAAGAAATATTTACTATTACACTGAACTATTATCTATAGCTGAATGTTATGGTATATTACATTTCCATGCAACCTTCCTTAAACAAAGTTAATCTAAGGTGAAATAGTTTGCCCTATTGCTCTTCATGGCTAATTACCATCATATTGCTTGTGCCTTGTGGGGTATGCTGTTGCAGCAATTGCATCCAGCTTGAAAATTGTGTTATGTCTGATTTCATCTCAGTTGCTGATGAAGAAAATGTTATGAATATATGTGAATTCATCAAACAACTGTCCAGCAATTCTATTTTTGAGCTAAAGGAATTACTGTAGCTTCATCATGATTTTAGATGCTTGGAAGTGGAGGAGGTGAAAGCATCCCTGGAAAGGGAAGAACCAGAGCTCAAGCACCCCAAAGTTGCAAAATCAGTGACCACAAGGAAGCAAAGGGTAGTGGTGGTTGGAGACTCTCTTCTGAGGGGTACTGAGGCGTCCATCTGCCGACCAGACTTGATGTCCAGAGAGGTATGCTGTCTGCCTGGTGCCAAAATCCAAGATGTTACAGAGAGTTTGCTGAGACTCAGAAGCTCACTGACTATTACCCAATGTTGCTAATCCATGTTGGAACAAATGATACTGCCAGGTATTCCTCGGAACGTATCAAAAGTGACTTCATGGCTCTGGGACAGAGGGTGAAGCAGTTAGGTGCACAGGTGGTGTTCTCTTCAATCCTCCCTGTTGAGAGTAAAGACCAAGGCAGAGAGGCTTGCATCCTGGAGATGAATGCATGGCTGTGTGGATGGTGTCATCGAGAGCGTTTTGGTTTCCTAGACCATGGGATGCTCCAAGGGCTGCAGAGCAGAGATGGCATCCATCTGTCCAAGAAAGGTCGACGCGTCTTCGGTAGTAGACTGGCTAATCTACTGAAGAGGGCTTTAAACTAGATTCGTTGGGGATGGGTGAAGAAAGCCCCCAGGCAGGTGATACATTAAATACCTTTATGGACATGGGTAATAGGGGTAACATATGGAAAGCAGTGTGTATAAATGCCTGTAGCATGGGAAATAAGATCCCTGATGTTGAAGCTTTGGTGGGAGTGAATGACATGGATTTAGTGGCAGTAACAGAAACATGGTTCACAGAAAACCATGATTGGGATGTAACTATACCTGGCTATACTTTATTCAGAAAGGACAGTGTAGGAAGAAGGGGACGAGGAGTGGCACTATATGTAAAAATGACTATTAAAGCTTTGGAATTACAGAGCTTAAAAGGGAGAGAGGAGGCATTGTGGGTTAAACTAGAAAGAGGGAAAGAGAAATCTATTTGCATTGGTGTGATATACAGACCTCCCTCACAAGAGGAAGAGGTGGACAGAGAGTTAATTGAAGACATACGCAGCATTGCTAGGAAAGGGGAAGTGCTACTGATAGGAGATTTCAATATGCCAGATGTTGATTGGCACATTCCTACTGCAGTATCATCTAGAACATGGGGGGTCGCCACAGGATTTAGCGGGGGTCGCCTCACTCCACTGTAAACAACAACAACAAAAAAAAGCACGCAGAAGTTGCTGCCGCTGCCTTTACACAAAAGCAGAAGTAAGGATGTGGTTGAAAACTACAGGCCGGTTAGTTTAACTTCGGTGGTGAGTAAATTATTGGAAATGCTGCTGAAAGAGAAAATAGTGAGGTTTATCGAGTCCAGCGGATTACACGATCTGAGACATCATGGATTCACCAGAGGCAGGTCTTGTCAGGCAAATCTGATTGATTTCTTTGACTGGGTGACCAGGGAGTTGGACCGAGGGAGAGCTCTAGATATGGTGTATTTAGATTTCAGTAAAGCCTTTGACACTGTTCCTCACAGGCGACTTACAAACTGAGCACCCCAGGGATGGACCCTAAAGTTACTGCTTGGGTTAGAAATTGGTCGGGTGGGAGGCGACAAAGAGTACAGGTAAACGGAGCTTACTCTGAGGAGAAGGATGTTACCAGTGGTGTGCCCCAGGGATCTGTCCTTGGTCCGATTCTTTTTAACATCTTTCTTTGTTAGTGATACAGCGGAAGGGCTGTCAGGTAAGGTTTGCCTCTTTGCGGATGATACCAAAATCTGCAATAGAGTAGACACCCAGGAAGGTGTAGATAACATGAGGAGGGATCTAGCTAAGCTTGAAGAATGGTCTAAAATTTGGCAGCTGGGATTTAATGTTAAAAAATGTAAGGTCGGGGGGCGGAGCCTGATGTCCAGCGGGTTAGACGCTTCGCGCTGAAGCTCCCGAGAGGCCTACTCAGAATCCTGACTTAATACCTACATAAACTTAATATTTTGCTCCGAACTTACCGGGGTACCTCGGGGGGGGATGGCGGCCCACAAACCAGCGCGCTTAGACTTCGGGTCTCCCTCTTCTTCACACGGAAAACGCTCCAAAACAGAGTTGTCTTCCCCACAAAAGATAGTTCCACTTCGGGAAAATCCCGAAATGCAACAGGAGATCTTGGAGGAAATACGCGGTGTGAAGGAACTGGTACAGTCCAACGGAGAAGCGCTTCGAGCCATGCGAGAAGACTTCGGTATGCTTCAGGACCGGCTTGAAGGTCTTTCACAACGGCAGGACAACATGGCGGGGGTCCTCGACTCGCACGCGGTGCGCTTGGTGAAACTGGACAAGGCTGAGCGTCAGATACAGAATCTTCAAAAAGAGTTAGAGGATAGCAATAATCGAGCCCGTCGCAACAATGTAAGGCTCATTGGAGTACCGGAGGGGGCGGAAGCAGGAGATATAAGAGAATTCCTGGTCAAAACTCTTCCCTCCTTGCTGAAGATCACTTTTCACAGAGATCTGGAAATTGACCGAGCACATCGTGTTCCTACCAACATGGCGCTCAATCGGACGACCCCCCGGCCTATCATCTTTCGATTACTGAGATATCAGCAAGTTGAGCAAATTCTAAATGCTGCCCGGGCGAATCATCATCTGGAGTTTGAAAGTCATAAAGTCTCCTTCTTCCCTGACTTGGCAAAGCCCACAGTTGACCGTCGGAAGAGACTCCTTGCTTTTCGCCCTAGACTTCAACAGCTACAGGCTCGCTTTGGCCTATTGTATCCAGCGAAGCTCAGAGTGACTCTCCATAACCAAACTAGAACATTCGAAGATCCTGATCTACTAGCAACATTTTTGGATTCCAAAGAAGCAGACCAGATGCGCTAATCCAACAATTTGGATCTGTAATCCGCCGGATCTGCCCGCCATTTTGAATGGCCCGACGCGGTGATCACAGCCTGGAACAGAGACTGCCTGGACTTTTCTTTCTTTCTATATATAACTTTCTTGGTCTCCTATCCCTCCATGATGTGCACCTAGGTTGGATTCGGAACACGCACAGCTATACAGGTTATATGTTTCAATTTAGGCCTTCTCTGGGGTTTCTCCCCGCAGACATATGGTCGCCAGTAATTTCTGGGGTTCTGCTTCTTCTCTAATGCACTTCGGTGCTTATTTTTTTATATGGGGCGCTTCATTGTTTTTCATTAGCTTCTTTTCTATTATGTCATGTGTACAGCCATATACAGTTAATATGAGGGACATTGTGAAATTATGTGCATTATCATGTTCTTTTTCAGAATTTTTAACCCTTCTGAATGGCCTTATGTAAGATCTTATCACTGAACGTAAAAGGCATCAATAGTCCAATCAAAAGAAAGAAAATCCTTAGCTATCTTAATCATGAGCATGCTGATTTAGTGTTTCTTCAGGAAACGCATTTAAACTCCGCTGAAACACTGAAACTTAATGCTAAGCCTTACATGGTGGCTGCCTACTCTCCCGCCGTTTCCAAATGGTGTGGGGTAGCCATTGTCAGCATACATTTCATGCAGCTAGGGACTCTGTTTAATTCAGTCTAAACTCTGACCCCTGGGTGACGTCAGTCTCTAGGACCTGGCTGCAGCCCCTCCTTGCTAAATCAAGATGGGTAGACCTTAAAGGGAGTGGCCAAAGACAATAGCAGACCTCAAGGGGAACTGCTGGAGAGGCACTATAAAGGACAGACACTTCCTGTCTCTCTCTCTCTCCCTCCTTCATCGGACAGGTTTGGACACTACCACGAGGCTCTGATGATCAACTCCCTTCACCCCTCCCCCTCTCTCTTTCTCTACCCACATGTTCTGGCCTACCATGCGGCTCTGACCCACATGTTCTGGCCTCTATCTCTCTCACACTTCACACATGCACACACACAGATTCAGTGATGCACACTGAAACAGCTCTGTAACAATCACTATATACCTCTGTTCAACACCTATGTATTAAGCCTATTTTTACATAAAAACCTTTCTCCAAGCCACACCTGTTTGCTGGTCTTATTACAAGCCCTCCTGCGTCTGTGAAGTGAAATGAACCCAGGACCAAGCGGAGACTAGACGAGAGATTACATATTCAGAAGATTACATATTGGGGGCTCGTCTCTCGGATTTCACAGCAGACCTCCAGTTGGGTAAGTAATAATTTTGTATAATACATTAAGTAGATTTCAGACAGAGTGAGACAGGAAAATCAATAGCCCTTGTGACCATTTACAATTTTGTTTTGTGGGTTAGACAAGGTGAGACTTTTAGTGTCAAAAGGCTCTGTAAGAATCTAGAATTTTAAGGACATGACACAGAGTGGCTTGCAATTGTCTTATTTTTATGTATAGGCTTGCTACAGATTTTATATAGTATTTGAGCTGCTAAGAAAATACAGAGTTACACAGTTAAATATTCCCTCATAGAGTACAATATACATCTTTCCTGGTAACACTAATGTACCCTCCTGTCTATTTGACTTTTATTTCTCTCTCTTGTCAGTATATATCTTGGTGTGAGCAGGAATATCTGACAATGTTAATCTTTCTCCCTTTTAACTTCTATTTCTCTGTCTCCTGTCAGTAACTATCTTACTGAGAGCAGGCTTGCAGCTGGCTGCAACTGATACAATTCTGTTAATCTACTCCACCCTGTTAAATAGGTGTGAAATACCTTTTAAGTTAGCATTCCTCCTTCTAAGGTTACACAGTTGAAATAGTCCAACTACAGCCTCTCTGCAGTATCAAATATGGCAGCATTTGATTTTAAAGAACTTACAGAAATTCTAATTTCATATTGTAAGAGAAAAGGAGGTCCATATGAAGGGGAATTCCCTGACTCATGGTATAATATTCAAAAACGAATGTTAAGCCATGATCATGAATTCAAAAAGAAAACAAATAAAAGAAAATGCCTCTTCATCCAGGGCATGTGCAGGGGAATAATTAGCATGAAAAAAGAAAACTCTGAACTGACTTCTCAGTGTAGCCAATTGATCAAAGAACTGGAGGAGGCACAAAGTTGTATTTCTATTCAGAGAACTCAAGTGATTCAAGCCACAAATTCTTTTATAACTGTTAGTGAACAATTAGAAGCACTTAAACTTGAATTGAGGCACGTTAAAGATCAAGTGGCCTTTGCAAGAAAGTCAACACCTACCCCTCCCTCAGCACCATATGCCTATGAGCCATGCATACCAGCTAGAGAGAAACAAAAGAACAAAGATACACCCATTCCCTATGCCTATGACACACCTGATCAGCAACAAAAGAATTCTAAAGTATGCATAGTTGAACTTAGGAATGGAAAGAATACAGCTGAATCAGAACAAAATTCTGATAGTTTATCTCAGCCAGAACCCAGCAATCTCTGTCAGGAAAATAATTCTGATGACTTAGACATGACACCCAGTAATGAACTTAAATTAATGTTCCAGGAAAATTTAAAAGATAGAGATATAGAAAAAATAGTTGAGAAAATTGGTACTATGCCTCTTAATGTAAATCAGTGGGTTAAATGGGCGATTGATATTCTGATTCACTGGGGTCTAGGGAAATACAGAAGAAAACAATCAGACTTTGATAGACTTATGCATCTGGCTCTAGGGCCACACTATTACAGGGTTGGCTCTCTCACTCACCCATACCAGTTGGTTAAAAGGGGTACTGAGAAACTATTTCACTGTTCCCCAATGCAAGTATTTAAAATTATTTCACCTTTACCAGATGATACATTGGAACAGTTTGCATATAGAGCCTGGATTTTAAAAGCAGTTCTTAATGAGCAAGAGTCCTGGCCCAAGGCAGAGGATTATGGGGAGAGCATGCATAAGGAATTTTTATTAGAATTGCTATCCCCTGAGATTACAAAACACCTTCTGTTATTTTCTGAAGACCCTGAAGCAACCCCTTTTGATACTCTAATGCTCAGAATTGGGTCTGTTTGGAAGACCCAGCCCTCGCAGGTCATTACAGTATCAGAGGCACGGAAGTGGCAGGCCAATGAATCCTCTCAGTACATAAGAAACACAGACAGAGGACACACCCCTAAGTGGCAAGCTGAAGGATCCTCTCAGTACACAAGAAACACCGACAGAGGCCACGCCCCTTGGAGAGCACACGGCAGAGGTACTTTTAGAAACTCCTCAGGTTACATCCCCTTTCAAGAGCTCAAAGCACAGAGAGATGGGCTAGAAAAGGAAAAAACTAAATGGGAACAAGATAAACATACACTGCAGATAGAAATAGATAAATTAAAACAGGATTTACAAGCAGCTCAGGACAAACACAAGGCTAGGGCATAGGGATGTCCTGACCTCTTGAGTTCAGATATCAAAATGTCTCAAGCCTTCATAGCCCAGCCTGCCTCCTTTATCTCAGCAGAGGACTCAATTCCAGAGCCTCTGGGTGATGAAATGGATACAGGCCCAGGACACAATTTAAGGCTTGTAACACCCTTGATACTGGACTCTTGTGCACGCCCCAATGTTATCAGTAGAGTAGGGGGTCAGGATAAATTAGCTTTGATTGACACAGGGGCTGGAATTAGTTTTACAAACAGAGCTTCTCCCACTGCACATCAGAAAAATATGGAAATTTATGAAATTCAAGGAATTAATGACACAGCTTCCAAATGTGTGGCTATCCCAGTTAAATGGGGTATCCCTGTGCACAGTGAACAAAACAAGGAAATGTTAGAAACCACTGCCTCCACTATAGTGAACACACCAAAAGAAATAATTGGAATTGATGTTCTCAACCAGTTAAATTTGGTGGGGGATATGGCTAATCTTAAATTGTGGCAGTATTCAGGAACTTCAAGTGCTTCTAAAACTTTAGTGCATGAAGTCATCCCCATGCAGTTAGCAACTCAGTGCACTAAGGCAGCTCAGCAGTATGATCTGTGTGTAATTCCTTCAGAGGTGGCTGATATTCCAGTCTGGGCTCAAGACAAGTTAGATTGTGGGAAAATGCACACAGAAATACTGTTGGAAGGTGAGGATCCTCCACCACAGAAGCAATACCCAGTACCTCATCAGGCTATAGAACCAGTGACTAAAATTGTGAAGATACTGGAGGAGAGGGATCTGATTAGACCTATTTCTTCCACATGCAATTCACCAGCCAGGCCAAAACAGTGTGCATGGACTGTGCCTCCACAGGGATATAAGGATTCCCCATCAATATTTCATGAACACATGAAGGAAGCCCTGTCACTAGTGTCTTGCAGAGATGAGACCTAGACCAAACCTCCACTTTGTAACTGCACAGTGGGAGGGACCATACTTAGTTACTGATACCTTAGGCCCAAGCCTATCCTAATGCACGATAACCAGCAGTACTGGAAACACATCACCCAGTTAAAACCATATGGGTAATATGTGTTTTATCAGTCTTTGTTTTCAGCTACCACCTGAAGACAGCACGGACAGTTGCTTTATGAAGACAGCACGGACAGCTGCTTTCTGAACAAAAGTCGCTTGAGGACGGTAACTAGTTACTCCTGCTGTACATGTGTTTAATAGTTATGTAAATAAGTAGTTAGTTATGTAAATAAGTAGTAGAAATTATTATTTGTTTGTTTGTTTTGTAGTTACATAGTATAAGTGGGCAGTATTAGTTTACTCCCTAGTAGAGTGAAACAAGTTAGCTTTTATTATGTCTCGGTTTGCTGTTGTTCTTGTATCTGCTCTCTTCTACTCAAGTCTCATTACAGGAACTATCATCCGAATATGCACGAGTGGCTGGGCTAACTCCACAAGTGGGGTATATCGTTATCAAGAAATACCCCCACCGTTCCCGGAAGGAAAGGATCTGGTCATCCTGAGTTTCTGTTCGGTACAGGACAAGCCAGTGTTCTATTCATTAAACATCACTCAAGTACAGTGGGAGCCACCAGTTTCCACTTCTCTAGAAAGGACACAAGAATTGAGGGCATGCCCAGAACGTTACTTTCTAGGTCCTCCTGCTTTGATTTTGTACAATATTTCCTGGGCTCTTGCCTGTGATCAAGTACAGATCGAGCTTATTACTATACTAAAGGAAATTCTGATCACTGCTAAGTTAGGACACTGGCCACCATCTCTCATCCATATGGCTAGTACCAAAATACCAGAATTTGCTATAGCTCACCTTGATTGGTGGACAGTTAGTGTTCCCATTTGTTCACCACAAGGCTGCTCTATCTGTACTTTGATCCCATGGTCAGGACAACACACAGTTATCCTGTTGTTAATATTGGGGTGCAGTTTGATAATATGCTTATGTATCCTGAGGACCATCTCACATGGGTGCAGCCACTGGACGACACCTGGACTTCATTCAAGCCGATGGACCCCAGTTTGTGTGAGCAGACTACATTTCAGTTCAAGTGTCAACCTCACCAGTTTAAAGAGGCTGACACCTCCTGCTGGAACAATTCTTCCTCTTGCTCCCTGACTGTTAAGCTCTCATATCCCCTGACTACCTTGGAGCTGGACACTTTTGTTTTCATCTGTTCTTTCCCCAGAATGTTTCTTTTTTGATTGCTCCCAGAATGCATGACATTCGCCTTCCCAAGAACACTTTGTTGTACAGTTCAAACTATTTACTAAACAATACCTGGTGCAGTCATACACCACTGGTCTCCATCACCATTAATGGGACAACTTATTCCACACCGCTGGTTACCAATGACTCTATGGACATTCCAGACTTTATCTCATATGCTGTGCATCCATTACCACTTGGCATGGGAGAAGAGACACTACATAAACTGCTCAACTTTACAGAACTCCATGCCTATATTGATCACCTTAAAACAACATCCACTGAAGTGAATCACACCATCGCCTATGAGAATGGACACATTCAACAAATTGTTGGACACTTGCTACAAGATGCTCATGTGTCTGTGTGGGAATTGTTATTTGGTTACTCACCTACTGCTGATCATGTCTTTAATGTTTTTATTCACCCTATTATTATTTTAACTGCTGTACAAATATTGCTATGCATTATTGTAATTTTCTTGTGCTGTAAGATGAAAAAAATGTACATTTCCTTGCAGCGCATGTCATACAGAACAACAACATTTTAAGGTAGTTACACTGAACCTCTCCAGCATCCACCCCTACATCCAGGCTAACTTGGCCTGCTAATTTGGCTAATTCGGTATTTCCTATTACACTGAATACCAGAGTCAGCTGCAGTCTAGTATTGCTTCCTATCCTCACTCATAGCATCCTGGTACCGTTTGGTTTTAGCCTCCTTAAAAATTCCTGCAGACCTTATGCACTGTTCACTCTCTCTAAGACGGGTATGTAAGTGGCATATTGGGTTCCCCCCCCCAGTAGTGGCTGCTCAACCTAAGACACGAGGTTTGGACTCATAAGGAGACCTGTTTATCTCTAGAACACTAGAGACAGTACTAGAGACAGTACTGTGCAGGACAGGGGACCTGCTAGACATAGCAAGGTATTTAATACAGGAGGTATTCGATGAGCTGCCTACTATCAGGTGATGGCAGCTGGGACAGGTACCACAGGTTTGCTTCCACCAATTCCAGGCACAAATAATAAATAAAAATAAAAAAGGTGTGGGAGATGTCAGCATACATTTCATGCAGCTAGGGACTCTGTTTAATTCAGTCTAAACTCTGACCCCTGGGTGACGTCAGTCTCTAGGACCTGGCTGCAGCCCCTCCTTGCTAAATCAAGATGGGTAGACCTTAAAGGGAGTGGCCAAAGACAATAGCAGACCTCAAGGGGAACTGCTGGAGAGGCACTATAAAGGACAGACACTTCCTGTCTCTCTCTCTCTCCCTCCTTCATCGGACAGGTTTGGACACTACCACGAGGCTCTGATGATCAACTCCCTTCACCCCTCCCCCTCTCTCTTTCTCTACCCACATGTTCTGGCCTACCATGCGGCTCTGACCCACATGTTCTGGCCTCTATCTCTCTCACACTTCACACATGCACACACACAGATTCAGTGATGCACACTGAAACAGCTCTGTAACAATCACTATATACCTCTGTTCAACACCTATGTATTAAGCCTATTTTTACATAAAAACCTTTCTCCAAGCCACACCTGTTTGCTGGTCTTATTACAAGCCCTCCTGCGTCTGTGAAGTGAAATGAACCCAGGACCAAGCGGAGACTAGACGAGAGATTACATATTCAGAAGATTACAGCCATCTTGGTTAAGAAGTCTTTGCAAGCTACTGTAATGGATACTAGCTCTGATAAGGAGGGTAGATGGGCCCGTGCACACCTTAAGGTTGGAGATAGTGAATTCACGTGTATTTGTATTTATGCTCCGAATGTGGATAACCCTGCTTACTATGCAAGTATTGCGCAGTTGGCACAGGCCTCTGCCAATACTCCATTAATACTTGGCGGCGATTTCAACCAAGTACTTGATCCTTTGATAGATAGACTGCCGCCTAGAACGAGTGGTCCACCCAAGAGTCTTGATACTCTTACAGCTCTGATAAAAGACCTCGCGTTAGTAGATATATGGAGGCTGCTTCACCCCTCCGACTTAGAGTTCACCTTTTTCTCAGCCCCCCATCACTCACAATCTAGAATAGATTTTTTTCTTATCTCCAAAGCACTGATATCCCAAGTGGACACGGCTAGGATTCATCCTCTCCATATTTCAGATCATGCTGCCATATCTTTCTCATTACATGTCACTACGCAAGGTGAACATCCCCGTGCTTGGTTTTTTGATAGATCCCTACTAGACCAAAAAGATTTTCAGGTTGACATAAAGGCCGCTATCCAAGACTACTTTCATTTTAATTCACCCCATGACACTGCGAGCTGGGCTTGGTGGGAGGGTTTCAAGGCGTCTATCCGTGCAACTATAACTAGCTATCAAATTCGACAGGGGAAACAAAGAAAGCAACATTTACTGATTCTAGAACAACAGATACAAGCTGGAGAGCGTCTCCTCACGTCCCGTACTGACCCATGTATTTTACTTCGCTTACAACGCCTTCGTTTTCAATACAATCAGCTTTTATATACCGCTGCTGCCAAAAATATTGAATCACAACAAGGGATGTACTATCGGGAAAATAACCGTGCTGGCAAATTGTTAGCCAATGCCCTGAAAGGTCAAAAAGAAGCCAAGCGTGTTACCGCTCTCCGCAATCCGTCGGGGGGGAGCTTGGTCACTAAAGATACAGAAATATTAGAACTCTTTCGTGATTTTTATACTCGGCTTTATCAATCTGAATGTGACTTCGAGCCAGAAGTATTTGAACGATTACTATCAGGGGTACAACGGCCGACCCTATCTGACGAAGATAGAGAGGCCATGGACAAACCATTCACTTTATCAGAAATTCAATCTGCACTCAAGAGCTGTGCCACAGGTCGAGCCGCAGGCCCGGACGGTCTCCCAGCTGAATTCTACAAAACTTTTAACGCTGACTTAGCTCCGTTTTTGAAACTTTAGTTTTCTGCTCTGGCCGAGGAGGGATCTCCTTCTGGATCCTTCTCAATGGCAAATGTAGTAGTTTTTGAGAAAGAGGGGAGAGATCCGCAACTAACAGCTAATTATCGTCCAATTTCCCTACTAAACGCAGACTATAAAATATTTGCCACCATTCTCTCCACCCGGCTCTCTGACAAGATGTCTACTTTAATACACCCAGATCAATGCGGTTTCATTCCCGGTAGATCAACTGCTGACAATGCTAGGACCCTATGTCATGTACTGACTGCCGCAGTTAATCTTGATCGACCATTGGTTGGCCTCTCACTTGATGCTGAGAAGGCCTTCGACCGCTTAGAATGGCCCTTCTTGTTTGCAACTCTCCGCTGGTACGGATTCGGAGAAGGCTTTCTCCGTTGTCTCCAAACCATGTATGCACAGCCTACAGCTAGTATCTGTGCTAATGCTTTAAAGTCTCAGCCATTTCCCCTGCAACGCGGTACTCGCCAGGGATGCCCACTGTCTCCACTTCTTTTCGATCTCGCACTCGAACCCTTAGCTTTACTAATCCGGCAATCCAAGGATATTCATGGAGTCCCCTTCTCTCATAGGGAAATCAAAATTTCAGCATATGCTGATGACCTTATGCTCTTTGTCTCCCTAGACTCAGTGCCGGCTGTCCTAGAGCAAATTGGTAAATATTCACAACTCTCGGGCTATAAGATAAATTGGACCAAATCGGTAGCCTTTCCACTAAATCCTCTGATCCATCAGGCAGATATGCAATCCTTTCCCTTTTTATGGCAACCTCGCATGGTCAAATACCTTGGGGTGCACTACTGCTCTCCTTTGGAAGACACCATCACCTTTAATGCCAAAGACTTAACCTCTAAGGTCCGGGCGCTTACTCAACGCTGGACTCCTTTAACACTTACTTGGTGGGGCCGCCTAGAAACCATTAAAATGATGATTGTTCCCAAAGTGAACTACATTTTAGAAATGCTGCCATGTCTCCTACCTCGACGTACATATAAAGATTTAGAGGGTCTTCTGACTAGATACTTATGGCAAAACAAGACACCTAGGATAGCGAAACATAAGTTACAAGCAGATAAAGAAAATGGTGGTGTCAGATTCCCTGATTTCCTGAAATACCACCACTCTTTTCTTCTCAAACAAGGCGCTCGTTGGCTGGAAGACTTAACACCGAGTAGACCAGTGTGGCTAGATATAGAGGAGGACCTTTGCAAACCAATTCCTCTTACTTATCTCCCTGGTATGACTCTCCCATCAGACTCCCACTATCCACCAATGCTCTTAGACACTCTAGGTGCCTTTAATACCCTTGAGCAATCTCTAGACTCCCGACTTTGTCCGCTAGATAGACTCCCGCTTTGGCACAATGCTCGATTTCAAATACAAAATAAACCGATGGCGTGGAGCCCCTGGTACACTAGGGGCATTTGGATCCCTAACCAGCTGTTTTGTGATGGTCGCTGGAAAACTTTTAGCGAATTACAAATTGAATTTGGTCTCCCAGCGAAACACTACTTTCAGTTGGTGCAACTTCAGCATTGTCTTCGGAGTGCTAAGGTGCTCCCGCCATCGGAAACCCATACCCAAGGATTGTCGGAGATTATCCGATCTATCGGGAGCTTATCGGGTGTGGCATCTAACTTTTACAAAACTTTATGTAATACTGTAAATAGAGGCACTCCTGCAGCACAGAAATCCTGGGAGCGGGAAATGCATGTAACTTTGACCCCGGAGCAATGGAGCCTAGTCTGGAGCAAGGTGACACGGGTCTCCCGATCCGCCTCACTCACTCAGACACTTTTCTTTCTAGCCCACCGATGTTTCTATACTCCTGACAGGTTAGCCAAATGGAACGCCACCCAGAGCAATAGATGCTGGACATGCCATGCGGCCATTGGTTCACTAACTCATGTTATGTATGAATGCCCCGCATTACAGTATTACTGGAGTCGGGTCTGGGGTCGTATTCAATCTATTTTGCACTTTCAAGAGCCCCTCTCTTGGAAGATAGTGGGACTCCGCTCAGCTGCGGGGATCCCCTCTCTTCCCAAATCGGCTTACTTCCTTTTAGACTTTATGCTGGGCATAGCTATTTCCCTAATTACGAAATACTGGAAAAATAGCTCCCATCTGAGCTCCAATGAATGGTGGAATCATGTCTGTCTCTACAGTAAATATGAGCAAATACCTCGTATGTTAGCTTCTTCCGTTCAGACCCCCCACCACTTGTCTAAATGGAAGATGCTCAACGACTATGTTCAAACTGCTAAATGCTCTCATCTGACTGTTTAAATTTGTGTAAATCTCTGTCACATGATCATTCTGTATCGCAGATACTATTTCTGTTTGTTTTGATGTACAATCACTGTTGTTTGTAAGCGCTTATATGATGATACTTATCAGCTTAGAGAAGAAGCATAGGGGTGGGGGGTAATTGGGGTTGCTTTTTCCTTATTGTATGCTTGTATTTGTCTCCTTTGGTGTGTTGTTTCTTTTTGCTTGTTGTAAAATGAAAATAAAAGTTTAAAAAAAAAAAAATGTAAGGTCATGCATTTGGGCTGCAGCAAACCAAGGGAGCAATATAGTATAGGGGGTGAAGTACTTTTGTGCACTAAAGAAGAGCGGGACCTAGGCATGGTGTGTCTGATGATCTTAAAGTAGCTAAACAGGTAGAAAAGGTGACAGCAAAAGCTAGAAGGATGCTTGGGTGCATACGGAGAGGAATGGCTAGCAGAAAAAAGGAGGTGATAATGCCTCTGTATAAGTCTTTGGTGTAACCTTATTTGGAGTATAGTGTGCAATTTTGGAGACCGCACCTTCAAAAGGATGTGAACAGGATGGAGTCGATGCAGAGGATGGCTAATAAAATGATTAGTGGTCTTCATTATAAAGCATCTGAGGACAGACTTAAGGATCTTAATATGTACACCTTAGAGGAAAGGCGGGATAGAGGTGATATGATTGAGATGTTTAAATACCTCCGTGGCATAAATGTTCAGGGAGAGAGCCTCTTTCAATTGAAAGCAAGTTCTGCTACGAGGGGACATGGGATGAGGGTGAAGGGGGATAGATTCAGGAGTGATATGCGGAAATATTTCTTTACGGAAAGAATAATGGATACGTGGAATAGTCTCCCAGTGGAGGTGGTAGAGATGAGGATAGTAACTGAATTAAAAAAAGCATGGGACAAACACAGAGGATCTCTAAAGGTAAAAAGGGGACTATTGTATTTGTTGATATGGAAGGACAGACAAGATAGAAATATGACGACAGAAAAAGACCACATGGCCTATTTTTCTACTGACTGTTTGTAGAGGCCAGTTACAGGTGATGGTTAAAGCTCCACGGGCTTCCCAGGTGTCATCCTGCATGCTTCTTCCACCTCAGCATGTTTTTCTGCTGATTCCAGTACAGGGGTGGGTGTCTATAGAATGCTTGATATACTGTCTTTCAGCACAATAGCAAAGTAGGTCACAATAAAATAGGAATTATTAGAAAAGAATGCCCTTCTTGATAGGAGAACAGAGAAGTCAGAGGGCAGGAGACAATGGCTCACAGCAAGGAACAGGTAAAATATCCACCTTTACCTGAATGAAATATCATCCCAATGGCCCGAATGCAGTGTGAAAATGACTTGTTTTGAGGAATAGACTGGAATGTTTCATTCAAAGCTTCAATACATAATTGTGAAGGGAGTAAATTCCATAACATGGAATCCCCCCCAAGAAATCTGCCTCTCACAAAGAACAATAAAGGTGCATAAAGAAATCAAGTATCTCTGTGTCACCCCAGATCAAAACCTCAGCTTTCAATCTTACATAAATGGAACCACTGTTAACGCTTACTACAAAATGAAAGTCCTCAAGAATATAAAACCAGTACCGCAAAAAGATAAACTCACCTACACACTGAACATTTCAGACATATCACTTAAGTAATTACCCTCCTTGGGCACATCAGTTAAGCATATACCACATCGTGAACGCCTGCAAATTCAGCCCAACTTTCCATACCAAGCCACTACTAAGTCTAGTGTTAGTGACCCATCAAACCTGTCCCTTTACTGTATATAAGTTCCATGTTCTTGTTTATTGATGTTAATATACTGTAACTCTGGTTTACTGTAACATTTCGATGTATCATCATTTGTATTATTTCGTTGTATGACCTGAAGTTTCAATGTAAATCACTTTGATTAAAGGATAAGGCAGTATAAAAAAACCTGCTAAATAAATAAAATATGGCAGTAAAGAAAAATCCTGATGATCTTGTAGACTTGAGTCTAGCGAAAGAGACAGAAGAAATATAGAGATGTTTTCCTGAGCTAAATGCCAGGCATGCAGTAGGACAAGGCAGTGGTGGGATTTAGCCGGTTTGGCTCGGGTCGTGTGAGCTGGTTCCTGCCACTGGCAGTGTTTGCCGAACTGGGCTGAAAATGGCATCCCAACAGAATCCCCCCACCCACCAGTGGTTTGACGGCATTGGAGGACCATGGCATCGGGGGAAGCCCCCCCCCCCGATGATGTCAAACTACTGGAAGGTGGGGGGACTAGGAACTAACCAAGCAGGTACACAAGGACTGACGACAGTTATATAGGTGAAGAATCTTATTTATTGTGCCCCGACGCATTTCGGCTAAAAAGCCTTCTTCAGGGGGTCTTTAAAAAGAGCACACCTCAAAAAGATAACAAAAAATTATAAACATGTAAATACATAAATTAATTGGTTGAACATACCTTTAATTAAGACATTGATCATAATTGTCAAAGAAACAATAATCATAAATATCAAAAAACCAAATATAAAACATATACAAGATGTAGATCCATTAGTTAAAATTATAATATCATTAAACAATCATAAGAATGATAAATAATGATACAGGATTAAGAATGTAACTAGAAACATAAATGTTAACAATATATATAAAAAGGATAAGAGCATATAATAAAAATAATAAACTACAAGAGAAATGCGAGCCACAAAAGAGAGATGAGGACGACACAAATACAGGGAAAAAGTAAAAAGTACCTTAAAATCTGTCACGTGGTACACTAGGAACTAAAAATAAACAATTAAAAGAAAAAATGAATAAATACCTAAATATATGAATGTATTACCAAACGTAAAATTGTCTGAATTAATGTAAAGATCAATATGTGGCAATGCCATTGGAGATTCCAAATTATAGAAACCACAAACCGAGGATAAAACATATTATGCTCAAGATAAAAGTAACTTGTATAATATTGCCTCTAAAAAAAACCAACATCATGTATTAGACCAACATGAATTTGTAGAATAAGATGTAAAACACTTGGAGGCAGGTGGAAAAACCACACAGCTAAATAGTTATAAGTTATACTAAAAAGATGTCTTAAAAACAATGTTGAAAAATGATAAGCATATCACATGTATCCAGCAGACTATTCTTCAAAGGTGTAGAGCGCTTGAAATAAAAATTAAAAATAATGGTTTTAAGGCTGCAGGATTAGAACAAAGTGCTATTGTACAGATGCATTAAGGATACCTTAAAGACCAATAGGACCTGAATATATTCTATAAGTAAAAAAAGGCAGTTTCGAAAGGGGATTATTTTTTTAAAAACGAGAATTTTCAAAAGGGAATATTTTTAAAAGGGTAGCCTTCACCTTTTGGTCCGATTGTTCCACTTGCAAACGGGAACTGCAATGCCAATATTAAAGACATGAAAAAATTTTTTAAACTGCATTATTTACAAAGTAGAGCTGTTAAAGTATTTCCTAGTGAGGCGTATTTTTTTAAAAGAACAACAAATCATCCAAAGAGGATATGCCATCAAGAAATTATCTTTCTTGTTGCTCAATCTAAAAAAGCGTGTGCTACAAAATGTCCACGGAGCAAACAAACAAGAGGCGCTAAAGGTGCAATGAATTACATGACCTCAAAACCGCTGTCCGCTATTGTGAATAAGAACAATTTATAAACATAAATATTAGTAATGTCAAGGGACAATGTCCGACAAAATAAGACCGTTTCAAGAACCATTATGTAGTTAAAGTATGCAGTAAAAAAGAAAGAAAGAAAAGCGGGAAGGCTCACCGTTCAATGCACACTGCACTACTATTCTGCTCAAAATGAAGAAGTGAAGCTCACTGCATTTAAGGTCCCAGAAGTACTGGCGTTTCCCTGCTCTTATAGGTTAAAGGTCATAAGGACTGGGCAGACAGTCCAAAGAGGTACAGATGATTAAATAATTGAATAAGGGGATGAATGATGACTATTAACTGTGGAAAAAAGGAAAGAGGAGTAAGGGGACAGAGAGGGAGAAGAGGGGGAGGGGGGAAGAGGGGGGAAAAAGGGAAAGGAAAAAGGAGAGGGAGGGGGGAGGAGAGGGAGGGGAAGGGAAGGGAAAGGGAGGGAAAAGGGAAAGGAAGGGAAGGGAGGGGGAAAGGGGGAAAGGGGGAGGGAAGAGAGAAAGAGAGAAAGAGAAAGGGAGGGGGAGAGGGGAAAGGGAAAGGAGGAAGAGGAAGAGGAAAAAGTTAAAGAGAAAAGAAAAAAAAAGAGGGAAAGAGAAGGGAAAAAAAGGAAGGGGAGGAGGAAGGGGAAGAGGAAGAGGGAAGGAAAGGGAAGGGGGAAGGGAAAAATGGGGGAGGGACATAAGGAGGAAGGGAGAGGGAAGGGGAAGAAAGGAGAGGGAAGGGGAAGAGTAGGAGAGGGAAGGGGAAGAGAAGGAAAGGAAAAGAGGGGGGAGGAGGGGAGGGGGAAGGGAGGGGAAAGAGGAAAAATAAAAATAATGTTACAGGAAAACGGATAAATCTACTTCCTGATTTAAACCCATTGGATACAATGTACGGAGTTCATATATAAACCTTTGTTCCAGTCGAAGGAGGAGCTTATCTAGGTCTCCCTCTCGCCAATGAGGCCGTACCACTTTGAGAACCAAAAACCGGAGATCAGAGAGCGAATGTTGAGCTTCCAACCAATGATCTACTAAGGGCTTATCTATCACTTTTCTGCGAGTATTGCTCTTATGTTCAATTATATGTGTTTTTATATTTCTCCTAGTTTTCCCAATATAACATAAGTTACAAGGGCAGATAATCAAGTAAATGATGTTTGTGGTCTCACAATTGGAAAAATCCTGTAAGAGGACTTTGTATGCAAAGCCTGGCTTTACAAACTCTTTTGTCACTAGTGCGTTTTCACAAACGCTACATCTACCACACCTAAAATGTCCATATGCTTTAGGAGTAAATTTGGGTTTATTGAGAGCAGATGGCACCAGAATGTCCCTTATATTAGAGTTCCTCTTATAGGCCACAAGAAGCTTTGTGTCTCTTAGACAGGGAAGAGGGTCAAGAATATGCCAAGCTTTTTTTAGTATATTAGCAATCTCTCTAGAATGTTCAGAAAATGTGAGCGTGCAAACAATGTTACTAGATTTTTCAGGTACACGACTCTGTAGGAGAGTTGTCCTGTCTGATGACCGAGCCCGATATAGAGCTTTTTCAATATAGGCAATCGGATAACCACGATCTCTGAATCTTTGACTCATGTCGATGGCATGGATGTTAAAATATTCATCTTTAGTGCAGAGTCTATGAATCCTTAAAAATTGACTCATAGGAAGATTCTCCTTAAGAGAACGATTGTGAAAGCTACTGAAGTGTAGAAGTGAATTCCTATCAATGGGCTTAGTTACATTCTTAATCCTGTATCATTATTTATCATTCTTATGATTGTTTAATGATATTATAATTTTAACTAATGGATCTACATCTTCTATATGTTTTATATTTGTTTTTTTTATATTTATGATTATTGTTTCTTTGACAATTATGATCAATGTCTTAATTAAAGGTATGTTCAACCAATTATTTTTATGTATTTACATGTTTATAATTTTTTGTTGTTATCTTTTTGAGGTGTGCTCTTTTTAAAGACCCCCTGAAGAAGGCTTTTTAGCCGAAACGCTTCAGGGCACAATTAATAAGATTCTTCACCTATATAACTGTCGTCAGTCCTTGTGTACCTGCTTGGTTAGTTCCTTATCTGGTGTGCAGGTACCTGTTGCTCTCTTTTGGTACCATTTGCTCCTTTGAACCATGTTTTCCCCGTGGAAGGAGGTCCTCAGTTACAATGAGAAAGACCTACAAGACATGCTACCCGAGGACCCCTTCTTTAATCAAGAAGAAATGTGCAGTGAAATAGAGGAAGAATGGGAAAGGACTGTACATCTCACTGAGAAGTTAGTTAAAGAAGAGATGCATGCCTCATCCCTTTTGGAGAATTGTCGTCATAAGATCATCCCTAGAGGACTGCGAGGATATAAGGATCCTGGAATGTATTGTGATGAT
The DNA here is from genome assembly GCA_033557465.1 of Ichthyophis bannanicus. Taxonomy (NCBI): domain Eukaryota; kingdom Metazoa; phylum Chordata; class Amphibia; order Gymnophiona; family Ichthyophiidae; genus Ichthyophis; species Ichthyophis bannanicus. The sequence goes on from CM066035.1 coordinate 343,329,523, forward strand.
TCTGTTTTTATGGCAGATTGGGTAAAAATTTTAAATAAGTGTTCGTTAGATCTTATGATCCTTTTAATCAATACCTCACGCCGCAAGGCTGAATGTTTAAAAGAAGATGTAGCGTCAAAATTAGTTATGCTTAAAGACACAGATAGACAATTTGATAAATCAAAAAATGATTACGATAAGAATGTGTTAGAATATAAAAAGATTATAAAGGATAGAAAATTAAAAACATTTAAGAGAGATGAGGAGGATTACAAAACAGGTAATGTTTATTATTGGACTAATGACACGAATCCTTCTAGAAGTATTTCAAGGAAACGCAAATTTGAAACAAAATCAGAAAAACATCATAATAAAACTAATCGAGTTTCATCTGTTACAGGTAGCCCTGAACCTTTTAGAAAGAGGAGTCGGAGCATCCATATGGATCCTCCTGACCCATCAGCTCCACTGTTTCCCTCTCAAGGTGTCCCCCCCCCCCCCCAGTAATATCACAAGAAACAGGGTTTTTCCATGGATGCTCTATGGAAAGGAGGAGGTTCCAAACATCAGAAAGAACAGCCACATACATCAAAGGATCCCCAATACCATCCAACCGGGTCTCACTCACGAGGCAGGGGGAGGAGGAGGGGGCAGGGTTATCAACAACAGTGGGATCATTAGAAGGCATTTTTAATCTGTCGAAATATGTTCTCACTCCATTTGAAACTTTAGTGTTACAAAAAGGGTTGTCCTTTGTCCTGTGACATAGAAGTCCACACAGAACCTATGCAAATAGATGGAAAGGAGGAATTTACCTTTGAAACTGTTAGTCAGCCAGCATATACAGCTCATGAGAAACAGGGACAGAGAGGAGCAGAGCTGACACCCCAAGCTCTGACGTAACAGCAAGCTTAGAGCTTGAGTACACTCACCTGGGCAAGAAAGCCGAGCCAGCCTGCAGGGAACAGAGAGATAAAAGCCGGAGGGTAGCTCCAGCAAAGGAGTGCTGTGATTCCCCAGCGAGAAGAGAGTGCTGTGATTCTCCAGAGAGAAGGGAGTGCTGTGATTCTCCAGAGAGAAGGGAGTGCTGTGATTCTCCAGAGAGAAGGGAGGGCTGTGAGTCTCCAGAGAGAAGTGAGTGCTGTGATTCCCCAGAGAGAAGGAAGTGCCGTGATTCCTCAGAGAGGAGCAGTGGGTGCGTCAGAGAAGCAGGAAGCAGCAGAGGAGAAGCTTCAGAGAAACGTGGCTGGAGAAGCACACAGACTACAGGCAGCTGGAGGTCCTGTGAGGAACCAGGTTGCAGCTCAGAGAGAGAAGCCAGGGCAGCAGAAGAAAGGAAGGCACACCCTGTGGCTAGGAACTTACCTGGACCAAGAGAGCAGGGAGTCTCCCAGACCTCACTGCCAGAGGAGAGGCTTCAGCATTCATACAGGTGGGAGCCTAGCACTATAATAAAGCCAGAAGTTCTGTTCGGAACAGAGGGCCAGGGCACTGCTCAACACAAGAAGTGTCAGCAGAAAGTTATAAAGGAGTTCCTGATAACTGGAGGGAACAAAAGGAGAGCCGGGGAAGAAACACTACAGCTACAGGTACTTTTAAACCTCACTGTATGGAACTTGTCAGACGGCTGCCTAGGGTGAGAACTTACACAATCTTGACGATGCATATATTCATATGATTCTTGCAAGGTATTGTGGGTATTGTAGTTCATTCACTCCCAAACACAGCTGATGACAATAATTTGAGTTGTGAACCCAGTGGTAAGATCAATAAAATACTTCTTTTATTGATGGGGTTTAATTCACCCAGCACATGTATGCTTGATAGCACTATAAATGAGGTTACTTGCTTGCAGTGTTTAAAATGGATAACAAAAAGTCACAAAGTAAACCAGAAAACAACCTTCAGCTTGTCAGGCAATTAGCTAATGTTTTCTTAGCAAATAATTACCAAATACAAAGGCACAAAGTAAAGAATAAACTTTGCTGGTTAGGTTAACTTCTGCTTATTTTCCACGCCGATCTCAGCAGTGATTCTCCCTTGCTCACACACACAATCAGGTGCAGCCCTAATTACTATCAATGGACCAGCTGAAAGCCTTTAGCTGGCTGGCTGCTACTGTGTGAGCCCAAATCCTGCTTTAAGAGCTGTTTGCAGTGGAAATAAAGAACAAAGTTAGGTTTCTTTGTGATGGCTGATGTGTTTGCTCATAGAAAACTAGCAATAGCATTTAGATAAAGAACAGTCCATGTAAATAGTTTCATCTGCTGTATTTCCCCCTGCATCAACAATCATAGGGTCAATATCATACATTGGCACAGATGAGTCTTTCATTAAGGCACTATCATGAGAATGCTTATTCCCTTGCTGCCATTCTCTATTATAGATAGGGTCTGGATCAGTGTTCATACCTGAGCCTCTCCTGCTATCATTATTCCTCTCTGTATAGCCTGGCCAATATGTAATCCAATTCTGATGTCCAGCCTTCCAATCTTGATCCCTGGACACTGGATCTTCTCTCACATACCTTCTGGCCTTGGTCTGAAAGTCCCTTCCACATGCAGTCTTCTCTCTTCCAGGTAGCCACTGGTGATTCCTATCTCTGCCACTCCATTCCTCTGGCTGAATCCAGTCCAATGGACTCTGCTGGCCTTTGGAATACCTCCCAGTATGAGTACTGCCTTGGAATCTCCCAGACCTTCCAATGGCCTTTCTTCTCTTCCTTCCAGAGAGTTTCCTTCTCTCTCTATCTGCTTGGCTTGGCTTCTGTTTCTCCAGGTGATACTGGTGCTTGTAGCCGTTGCTGAAGCTCTCCCCTCTGTATCTCTTCCTGAAGCTGTTCTTGAAACTGTTATCTGAAGAATAAGCTCTATTCTTATTCTGTCCTAATGTGTGCTGCTCCCTAACACAGCGCAGCTGTGTTGAATCAGGCCCTGCCCTTTGAGATGAGTGCTTAGGGATTACCTCATAGCTCTCTTGATTGCACACACATTCTCTCACTTCAGCCCCTCTCATGGCTGCTGGAAACCTGGTGCATTCTGGGACTGGTAGTCTTTTATGTGAAAACTCTGTTTTCTCACTTCTACCAGAACTGACAGGTTGCTTGTTCAGAGTCACATCATCTTTTCTATAGCTCCTACCTGAGCTATGATAAGCTTCCTTATCACAAACTGTGTTCTTGTGAGATACCCGAGTTCTCAACGAGGGGTTTTTCCAGAGACAGCAGTAAAGGTCTGAAGCCAAACCACACACACACTGAATGTGAAGATATGCAATGGGAGTGTAGCACTAGTGAACCCGAATATGCTCCTATGGATTGTACGCTATGCCTTGCAGACAAAATTGAGTCTTTATATATAGCAAAGGAAAAGAAGATATTTTTCTTTCAGAAGAAGTTGTTTGTTTTCCATGTTTGGTTTTGCACTGGAAAATCCTTTGGGAAGGGGAATAAATTCCTTGTTATGTTTTGCCTTGAACACTCGACTTATGACTATTATTTGCTAACAAAAGATATCAGGGTAACCCCAACCTTCGCACCCTAGGCGAAGGCCTGGCACTGGTTACAGTCCCCACTGTTAAACATGACCGTTTCAACACCCAAGTGGAACTTTTTAAGTTTTTTAGGAAACTTCATATTAGAGATTTTTTTAAAGATCAAGAAGAAGGAAGTAGCGATCCATCTGTTATTAAAAAACGCTCCACTTGGATGCCTAAATCTGACAATGCCATTATTGATACCTTTCAGAAAGTGGTATTTCACGAAATACAGAACATGTATGATACAAAGAAACCACACACCTTTTTTAATCTCAACAAAGAGGAAAAGCACGCACTAACTTGTCTTAAAAATAACTTTGAAATCATTATAAAACCGGCAGACAAAGGTGGGGCGCTTGTAATTCAGGATAGAGATTTATACATTCAGGAGATTCTACGGCAGGTTAAGGATATAATATATTATTCAAGACTACGTGAAGACCCCACTCAGTGATCTCAAATGGAGGATCTTTGATGTAGTACCCCCTCTTGATAAGGGGGGCGACCGTAAAGCAAAATTGCATTTTCAAGAGCTGTAATGGATCTTCCGACTGCGGTCGATGGCCCCGGAGGGCATGAATATGGAGATTGATTGGTGGAGTTTACGGCTGTGAATAGTTTATGTTGGACAAGTGTTTTGTGGAAATGACGTATGCTCTGACGTCTCGCTCACAGACTGGATTTAATCGGAACCACTAGCGGATAAGGTTCATTCGCCTGAAGAAGAGCTAGGAAGCTACATGGCTTGAAACACTAATTAGTGTAGCTGAACCTTCTGTTTGGGGGATTCTTGACCGACCTAACACGTTGAGAAGAAAGCTGTCCTAGGTTTGGATTGTATGTACGGCTGAGGGGACCTTCAGGATATTGAATGACGACGGATGGACTGTTGCAGTTTTGAAGTGTGTTCCACTGTGTCCAATTTGAGAAGATTCGTTGGTCCCTGCTGGGAGTAGTTCTTCTTGAGCTAAGTACTTACGGACACATGGGGAATGGTCATTTAGTGAATTCTTCGGTTCAGTTGTCTACAGTTCATGTTTACACGGATATGGCAGCTGTATAGTGCTGTGCTTTTCTGTCTTTTAGGGCTTTTGGGTCCATATAAAATGATTAAAATGGAGGGCTCACTTCGAGAGTAGGATTGTTCCTTCTCATGGTGAGCGATCCAACAAAAATAAATAGTATACAATTTTACCGTGTCTTTGTACACGGGTTTTGGGGTGAAGTTTAGGGATTGTGGTTCCCATATTGTAGGAAAATTTCAATGAAATCAAATTGTTGTGAGATATATTTGGGTTGATTTCAGGGGGTGTATTATCATAACTCTTGGAATATATTAAAGAAAGCTTGGCATATTCTTGACCCTCTTCCCTGTCTAAGAGACACAAAGCTTCTTGTGGCCTCTAAGAGGAACTCTAATATAAGGGACATTCTGGTGCCGTCTGCTCTCAAACCCAAATTTACTCCTAAAGCTTATGGACATTTTAAGTGTGGTAGATGTAGCGTTTGTGAAAACGCACCAGTGACAAGAAAAGAGTTTGTAAAGCAAGGCTCTGCACGCAAAGGGGTATGTTTACTAAACCGTCTTAATGTGCGCCCGGCGAGTTATCTGTTTAGGATTCCCTATGAAGCTAACGTGGTTGTATGGAAGCGTTACATCGATGATATTTTTATGTTATGGAGAGGATCGGATATCACATTACTGCAGTTCTTCACTTGGCTGAATGGTTTGGACCCAGCGATCCAATTCACCTATACCTATGATCGGCAAAGCATTAGTTTTTTAGATGTCACTGTAGGAAAAGGCTGCAATGGATGGTCAACTTTTTTATTCAGGAAAGAAACGGACAGGAATACGTTTCTTCATTATAGAAGCGGACACCCGAAACAACTACGTGACAGTTTGCCATTATCGCAGTTTTTTCGTTATAGACGCAATTGTTCTAATTCTACAGAGTATAAAAAACAAGCTCGAAGGCTGATTAAAGATTTTCAATGTCGTGGATATCCTAAACAGATTGTTACCACTGCATATAAACGAGCGTTACACAATAACCGGGCTCTGCTGTTAACGACTAGTAGAGTGAAGCAATTTGATGACACCACCATTAATTTTATTACCAAACATTCCCCCTATAGCCAACAGATTTAAAAAATCATTAAAAGCCATCTTAATGTTCTCAGCACGTCACCAGGGTTGGACAATAAAAAAATCAGGTGTGTCTGGACCAGACACCAAAACTTCAAGGAGAAACTCAGCCCTACCGTGCTTAGATCTTTATCGTCTCTTGCATCACAAGGTGCTGTAGGACATCATCCCTGTGCAGAATGTAACATCTGTATTATATCGGAAGACGTATTGGAGTTTGAATATAATGGCGTTACATAACAATTGCGTCACCATACGTCTTGTAACACCAGCTTCATTGTTTATGGCATAAAATGCCCCTGCCAGTTGTTATATATTGGTAAGACAACCAGAACATTGAAGATTCGTATGAATGAACATCGGAGCCGTTTGCGCTGTAGAGTGCAGGAAGCTCCAATTGTGGCACATTGTTTACAGCACCATCATGCATTTGAAGACCTCAGATGTTTTTGTCTAGACAGTTTTGATCGGACAAAATGGTAAGACCCCGGAACAATCATTGATTATCCGAGAGCAACGTTGGATATATCGTTTGGGGACGGTGTTCCCAGGAGGTCTCAATAATGCTATAGAATGGGGGGGCGTGTCTATGATTGTTAGTTGGGTAGGGTTTAGTGATTGACAGCATGAATTGTTTAAAAGGTTAAGATGGGATTACCCCGCATGCGCGGCGTTTTTTGGAAGCCAGAGAGCTCAGTGATATATACGCCGGATAAGCGCTAGTAGGAGTCGTCTCCACCTAATAAGCCATTTGTAAGTACACTGATAACATTTTAGGCCATCTTTTTTGAATATCTGGGCATTACATGGAACATGTTTCTTTGCAGCATTCTATTATACCCCTGATGAAGCTTATGTGAAACACAAATGCGGTGCCGAAAGTTGGCGTCGGGGCAAAATAAGAAACAATTGACAGCAATAAGATATTTTACAAGATAAGTGTTTTCTACTTACTGCATTCGTGTATGACCAATTGTGATAAGTTACAGAGAAGATTGCTATTAGGTCATTGAATGCAAGCGTATGAAAACCTATATATACTGTGGTCATTGATGCAAGAATGGTACAACGGGGAGACAATCCCGTAAAGATGTACTGATACAAGTCTGAGACCCAGTTCAATAAAGAAGTGTGAAGAAGTGTTGAGAGAGTCACAACTAAGTGAGTTAATAGCCTTGAGTACATTAGAGGAATGGTGAATATTTTTTGCAAAATTGGAAGACTGGGCATCAAAATGGCAGATGAAATTTAATGTGGACAAGTGCAAAGTTATGCACCTAGGGAAGAACAATCCAAACTATGGTTACACGATGCAAGGTTCCACATTAGGAACCACCACCCAGGAAAAAGATTTAGGCGTCATTGTGGATAACATGTTAAAACCCTCGGCCCAGTGTGCAGTGGCAGCCAAGAGAGCAAATAGAATGTTAGGTATCATAAGGAAAGGAAAGGAATGGAAAATAAAACAAAAGATATTATAATGCCTTTAAACCATTCCATGGTGAGACTGCACCTTGAATATTGTGTGCAATTCTGGTCGCTGTATTTTAAAAAGGATATAGCGTTATTAGAAAAGGTTCAGAGAAGAGCCACCAAAATGGTAAAGGGGATGGAAGGATACTCCTATGAAGAAAGGCTAAAAAGGTTAGGGCTCTTTAACCTGGAAAAGAGACGGCTGAGGGGAGATATGATAGAAGTCTATAAATTAATGAACGGAGTGGAACGGGTAAACGTAGATCGACTGTTTACGTTATCAGAATATAGAAAGACTAGGGGACATGCAATGAAGCTACAGGGTAAACTATTTAAGACTAATAAAAGAAAATATTTTTTCACTCAATGTGTAATCAAACTCTGGAATTTGTTACCGGAGGATGTAGTAAAGGCTGTTAGTGTAGCTGGGTTTAAAAAAGATTTGGACAAGTTCCTGGAGGAAAGGTCCATAAACCATTATTAAGAAGGGACCCAGGATATCAATGCTTGACCTAGTACAAGCATTGCAGAACCTGTGTCTTTTGGTGAAACTGCTAGGTACGTTATGACCTAGATTGGCCACTGTTGGAAACAGGATACTGGGCTTGATGGACCTTGGTCTGACCCATGTATGGCATATCTTATGTTCTTATGTGCAGGAGCAGAAGGTCACAGGTTCAAGTCCCAGCTGTAGTTCCTGCTAACCCAGTCCCCATATTTTACCCACTACTAAAACGTTCTAAAACAGACAGAACCTGTATTGCAGATGATGTAAACATGCCCAAAACACCTACGTTTTACCCTACAGAGCACAGACATGATAAACATGCGCATTACCTAGAGCAGAGTCTCCCAAATGCAGTCCTAGAGGGCCAAACACCATTCAGGTTCCATGCTGCCTCTAATAAATATGGCTGTGCTGCATTTCTATGCACCGCCCCCATGGTATGCAGATGTATCTCATGCTTATTCATTAGGGACAGCATGAAAACACGAACACTCTTTGGTCCTCCAGGACTGGAGTTGGGAACCTCTGCCCTAGAGCAGCAGCCAACAGGGGCAGACACACCCACACCCACTGGCTCCATTATACGAAGCCTCCTGGAGAGGCAGGATGTTGGGCCCTATATGCATCTCCCAATACTAGCACTTGCATACCTTAGCAATGCCACCCTAAACCTGGGAATACGGTAGACAGCTATCAAAAGGTTGCAATGATAACTGGCAGATAGCAATTCCTAAGTTAAGCACAATTTGCTGATTGAGCTGCATCATAGCAACCTTTCTGATGTCTGTGGAGTGTGCCTCAGGTCTGGTGTCTGACAGTGTTTACCACCCTGGGGAGTGACCAACAGTATTGCGTACCATAGCCATGCCTGCACCGTGCCCAGGATTGGTGCGGTGGCCAGGGCTGCCAAACACCTCTATAGTTGCACAATGCCGGCATAGGTGTGGGGAGTGTGTGTCTGTCTATCCAGTGTGTGGTGGCTGCTAACACCTTCCTCAGCCCACACTGCTAGCACTGTTGCCAGTATTGGCCTGCCAATGTGCATAATGAGGAGCAAGGTACCATGGGTATAGCCTGGACAGAGTGGCCTGGCCCGGATGCATCAGCACAGTGCATAGGGCAATAGTTTGGACACTGTAGTGCCTGGCCACATCCTGCACCGACAGGGTGGCCACATCATGTCCTGCTGGGAGGTCACTCTCACCCTGACTGAGCAGTGACCACGGCATGGCTAGGCTCCCCCATAGTGCTATGTTGTATTTCTCTTCAGTGAAGTGTATAGGTTCTCTTACCTGTGGCCTAATCACTGACCTATCTGCTTGGTGGGTGTGCTCACATCCCAGCTTTTGGGTGCACACATCTCCTCTAGGAACATGCACTGTGGACTAGCTATCAGACTGTCTGCAGTTATATGTGTATGGCTGGAACACCTTGCAGGGTGAAGTGGCTGGTGACTCACTGTGCTTGCTGTTGGAGAATGTCAGATGGTGATGGGGCAGCTGAGCATTTCCAGGCCTACTGTCTTTCTGATATTGCCTTATGGATGTGTACAGCTCTGCATTGGTTGCCCTGTAGGGTGTCTGTTCCCCAGCAGGACTGAGGTTGATGGCCCCCCTCTACTGCCACCATTGCAGGGATGTAGAATGTGGATCTGTTGGTGGGGGATCCTGCCTATGGGTCCAAACACCCCCCGTCACTTACATCATGTTCCCATGGCACCAAGGCAGAATTTGCACTATTCTGGGTGCATCATAGCCCATAAGGGCCAGACCTGATTGACAACTTCAACACTAATGTATCCTAGGTGTGTCTGCAGGAACTACCTATCACACACAGTGGCACTGATGAGTACCTGCAACATGGCCTATTCCTGCCATGGAAGTTGCTGCGGACCTGGTGCTGGCCGCCCCACCTCACCCTCAGGGTGAGCACATTACCCACACAATGTGATGGTCTGTAGCTACTCTGTGCCACTAACACACACCATCAGTACCCCCTACCAGACTGAGGTGCTGTGGGGGTGCACTCGGTCAGTTCCCCCTACCAGGCTGAGGTGCTGCGGGGTGCATACCCCATCTTGAGATCATCTGTAGACTGCTGATTTGCATGTGCTGTGCATCATGGGTACGGGTGGGTTGCCCCTATCCTGGTAACCACAGCAGAATGTTTGTGTGGTGACGTGCAGTCCTTCTGTAGCCAGCCAGGGGTTTGTTAGCAGCTATAGAGATGTAGCCCACTGGTTACTTCACTACCTGTGGAACCAGAGGTCATGGGTTCAAACCCACAGTGGGGTTATTTGATAGGGCTGTCCGAGGCATTGTCTATTTTTAATGTACATTAGTGCTGCCAGCAAAAACACCCTCAGAGTACTGTAACCATAAGGTGCCTCATAAGGCGCCCCCCATAAGGCCCTATAAAGCGCCTTATAGGGTGCCCTATAAAGCACCTTATAGGATGCCCTATAAAGCACCTTATAGGGTGCCCTATAAAGCACCTTATAGGGTGCCCTATAAAGCACCTTATAGGGTGCCCTATAGGGGACATTATAGGGTGCCTTGGCGGACAGTGCACTTTATATTGTGCCCTATGGAGTGCTTTATAGGGTGCCTTATGCGGCATTTTAGGTTACGGCACGTGAGGGTGTGTTTGCTGGCAGCACTAATTAAAATACAAATAAAATGCCTCAAAAAGTAATACATACACGTAAAAGCTAATGCCTCAGCCAGCCTTATGCATTAGGCACACTGGGGGATCAAACTCCTGACCCCTGTACCATCAAGTCAGTGTATTAACCATTGTGCTACACCTCTGTTTCTGTGTTTGCATGTCTGCGCGCCTACTTAAGATTACCGTGCATTAATGTGCTTAGCGGCGTCTTGCCCGATAATGTGCGCAGCGCATGTTAACACGCGATAATCCCATTTTGCTACATTAAGACCGAAATGCCCACTCCTTTTATGGCAGCCTGCACACTATCGCCAGGTGCACGTTAAGACGGTTCAGTAAACATACCCCCAAAGTCCTCTTACAGGATTTTTCCAATTGTGAGACCACAAACGTCATTTACTTGATTATCTGCCCTTATAACTTATGTTATATTGGGAAAACTAGGAGAAATATAAAAACACGTATAATTGAACATAAGAGCAATATTTGCAGAAAAATGATAGATAAGCCCTTAGTAGATCATTGGTTGGAAGCTCAACATTCGCTCTCTGATCTCCGGTTTTTGGTTCTCAAAGTGGTACGGCCTCATTGGCGAGGGGGAGACCTAGATAAGTTCCTCCTTTGACTGGAACAAAGTTTTATATATGAACTCCGTACATTGTATCCAATGGGTTTAAATCAGGAGGTAGATTATTTTATTTTTCCCCTCCCCCCTCTTTTCCTTTCCTTCTCTTCCCTTTCCCTCTCCTTTCTTCCCCTTCACTCTCCCTCCCTCCTTATGTCCCTCCCCCCTTTTTCCCTTCCCCTTCCTCTCTTCCCCCCTTTCCTTCCCTCTTCCTCTTCCCCCTTCCCTTCCTTTTTTCCCTTCTCTTTCCCTCTTTTTTCTTCTCTTTTCCTTTTTCCTCTTCCTCTCCTTTCCCTTTCCCCTCTCCCCCTCCCTTTCTCTCTCGTTCTCTCTCCCCTCCCCTTTTTCCCCCTCCCCCTTTTCCCCTTCCCCCTCCCTTCCCTTCCCTTCTTCCCCTCCCTCCCCTCTTTTTTCTTCTTTTCCTTTTTCCTCTTCCTCTCCTTTCCCTTTCCCCTCTCCCCCTCCCTTTCTCTCTCGTTCTCTCTCCCCTCCCCTTTTTCCCCCTCCCCCTTTTCCCCTTCCCCCTCCCTTCCCTTCGTTTCCCTTTTCCCTCTTTCCCTTCCCTTCTTCCCCTCCCTCCCCTCCCCCTCCTCCCCTTTCCTTTCCTCCCCTCCCTCTCCTTTTTCCTTTCCCTTTTTTCCCCCCTTCCCCCCTCCCCCTCCCTCTCTGTCCACTTACTCCCCTTTCCTTTTTTCCACAGTTAATGATCATCATTCATCCTCTTATTCAATTATTTAATCATCTGTACCTCTTTGGACTGTCTGCCCGGTCCTTATGACCTTTAACCTATAAGAGCAGGGAAACGCCAGTACTTCTGGGACCATAAACGCAGTGAGCTTCACTTCTTCATTTTGAGCAGAATAGCAGTGCAGTGTGCATTGAACGGTGAGCCTTCCCGCTTTTCTTTCTTTTTTTTCTGCATACTTTGTTAACTACATAATGGTTCTTGAAACGGTCTTATTTTGTCGGACATTGTCCCTTGACATTACTAATATTTATGTTTATAAATTGTTCTTATTCACAATAGCGGACAGCGGTTTTGAGGTCGTGTAATTAATTGCACCTTTAGCACCTCTTGTTTGTTTGCTCCGTGGACATTTTGCAGCACACGCTTTTTTAGATTGAGCAACACGAAAGATACTTTCTTGATGGTATATCCTCTTTGGATGATTTGTTGTTCTTTTAAAAAATACGTCTCACTAGGAAATACTTTAACAGCTCTACTTTGTAAATAATGCAGTTTAAAAAATTTTTCATGTCTTTCATATTGGCATTGCAGTTCCCGTTTGCAAGTGGAACAATCGGACCAAAAGGTGAAGGCTACCCTTTTGAAAATATTCCCTTTTGAAAATTCTCATTTTTTAAAAAATAATCCCCTTTCGAAACTGCTTTTTTTACTTATAGAATATATTCAGGTCCTATTGGTCTTTAAGATATCCTTAATGCATCTGCACAATAGCACTTTGTTCTAATCCTGCAGCCTTAAAACCATTATTTTTGATTTTTATTTCAAGCGCTCTACACCTTTGCAGAATAGTCTGCTGGATACATGTGATATGCTTATCATTTTTCAACATTGTTTTTAACACATCTTTTTAGTATAACTTATAACTATTTAGCTGCGTGGTTTTCCACCTGCCTCCAAGTGTTTTACATCTTATTCTACAAATTCATGTTGGTCTAATACATGACGGGGGTTTTTTTTAGAGGCAATATTATACAAGTTACTTTTATCTTGAGAATAATATGTTTTATCCTCGGTTCGTGGTTTTTTATTTTATTTATTTATCTCATTCTCTTATATACCGCGCTATTCTGCATCAGTGCGGTTTACATTGAACAAACTGAAATTACATTGAACAGGGCATTATAACTTGGAGATAACTATTTTACAGGGAATATGGGCTATGGAGGGTTAAGTGGCTTGCCCAAGACCACAAGGAGCACCTGTGGGACTAGAAACCCCAGTCCTTCCAGCCCAAGGTTGCCGTCCTCTAGTGGGATTTGAACCCCCGACCTTCCGGCCTGAAGTACCTTGCCCCAACCACTAGGCCACTCCTCCACTCCAGGTTTCTATAATTTGGAATCTCCAATGGCATTGCCACATATTGATCTTTACATTAATTCAGACAATTTTATGTTTGGTAATACATTCATATATTTAGGTATTTATTCATTTTTTCTTTTAATTGTTTATTTTTAGTTCCTAGTGTACCACGTGACAGATTTTAAGGTACTTTTTACTTTTTCCCTGTATTTGTGTTGTCAGACGGCTGCCTGGGTGAGAATCTTCACAATCTTTGCAAGTGCATATCTCTATATGATTTGCAAGGTATTGTGGGCAATGTAGTTCATTCACAGCAGTCACAGCTGCTGACAATAATTTAGTTGTGCTCTTGGGTAAAGCCAATAAGATATTTATTTATGGGGTTATTTCTCCCAACACAGATATGCTTGGTAGCACATAAATTAGGTAACTTGCTTTCAGTGTTAACTTGGAAAAACAAAGTCAAAATCAGGAAAACAACAAATGAAAAGCCACAAAGCAAGAAACAAATTGTTCTTTTCATGTTAACTTCTGATTACTTCCCACATAGATTCAGAGGTGATTCTCTCCTAGCTCACAAGCAATTAGGTAAGGCTTAATTGCTAGCAGTTATCCAGCTGAAACCCCTTAGCTGGCTTGCTTTCTACTGTGTGGGTCAAATCCTGCTTCAGGAGCTTTTCTGAGTAGATTAAAGAACAAATTTGTATTTCTTTGTGATGGTTGCTGTACTTTATAACAGAAAGTTACCAACGGAGTTTAGATAGAGAACAGTCCATATAAACAGGATCCTCATCTGCTATTATTCCCCCTTGTTCAACAAGCATGGGATCAATATCATCAAGTGGCACAGATGAATCTTTCAATGGAGCACTTTCAGGAGAATACTGGTTTCCCTGCTGTCTTTCAAGGTTATAGCTAGGGCATAGATCAGTGTTCATACCTGAGCTTCCATTGCTGCTAGAGTTCCTCTCTATATAGCCTGGCCAGTATGTAGTCCAGTTCTTATGTCCAGCCTTCCAATCTAGATCCCTGGACACTGGATCTCTCTTCACATACCTTCTGGCACAGGTCTTAGGGTCCCTTCCACGTGCAGCCGTCTCCCTCACAGGTAGCCTCTGGTGATTCCTAGCTCTGCAGCACCATTCCTCTGGCTTTCCCCAGTCCAATGGTGTATGCTGGCTCTTGGAATACCTCCCAGTATACGTACTGCTTTGGACTCTTCTAGACCTCTCAAAGGCTTTTCTCTTCCTTCTTCCAAAGGGTCTCTTTCCCTCTCTGTCCGTCCGGTTTGGCTTCTGCTTCTGATGATCCTTCAGATGAAACTGATGATCAAACTCAAGCTGATTCTCAGGATACTGAGGACAATTCTCTGGATATCCAAGGTGATCATGAAGATGGTCATCTGTAGAATAAACTCTACTCTTATTCTGCCTAGATGAGTGCTCCTCCCTAACACAGGGCAGCTGTGCTGAATCAGCCCTTGCCCTTTGAGATGAGTGTTCCATCCTAGTACAGCGCAGCTGTGCTGAATCAAGCCCTGCCCTTTGCAATGAGTGCTTGGGGATTACCTCATAGCCCTTTTGATTGAACACACGTTTTCTCACTTCAGCTCCTCTCATGGCTGTTGGAAACCTGGTGCATTCTGGGACTGGTAGTCTTTTATGGCAAAATTCTGTTTTCTCATTTCTACCAGCACTGACAGGTTGCTTGTTCAGAGACACTTCACCTTTTCTATAGCCCCTTCCTGAGCTATGATAAGCTTCTTTATCACAGTGTCCTCCTCATCTCTCTTTTGTGGCTCACATTTCTCTTGTAGTTTATTATTTTTATTATATGCTCTTATCCTTTTTATATATATTTTTAACATTTATGTTTATGGTTACATTCTTAATCCTGTATCATTTATCATTCTTATGATTGTTTAATGATATTATAATTTTAACTAATGGATCTACATCTTGTATGTGTTTTATATTTGGTTTTTTGATATTTATGATTATTGTTTCTTTGACAATTATGATCAATGTCTTAATTAAAGGTATGTTCAACCAATTAATTTATGTATTTACGTTTATAATTTTTTGTTATTATCTTTTTGAGGTGTGCTCTTTTTAAAGACACCCTGAAGAAGGCTTTTTAGCCGAAACGTGTTGGGGCACAATAAATAAGATTCTTCACCTATATAACTGTCGTCAGTCCTTGTGTATCTGCTTGGTTAGTTCCTTATCTGGTGTGCAGGTACCTGTTGCTCTCTTTTGGTACCAGGTGGGGGGACTGGGCCACAGGGCCACCAGGGAGTTGCTGCCCTGTAGTGGCTGCCAATGGCCTGAGCATGCAGTGCCGCAAACACATGCCGTACTGCCACCTGCTCGGTTTTGTCAATGGCAGGATCTTTCCGAGCAACAGGATCGATCCAAACCAGTTCCTCTTCAGATCGAATCCCATCACTGGATTCATGCAATCTCTATTAAAAATTAATTCTTTTTTTAGGAAATCCCTTCTTGGTGCTACGGTTTTGGACTTGCGTGGCACAGTGTGTTTTTGGTTTGCGTAGCACAGTGCTTTTTTGTTGGTACGTGTAGTTTCAGCATGTTTTCTCCCTGGAAGGATGTTTTGAGCTTTGGAGATGATGCTCTTGACAAACTGATCACTCATGAATCCATCATGGACCAAGATGTAGAAAGTAAAGATAACGTCTGTTCACAATGGGAAGAAGTTGTCTGGTTAACGCAGAAGGTGGTGGAAGAGGATATTCATGCAGCATATCTCCTCGAGTGTTGTAGATCAAAAATTATACCTAGAGGATTGCGGATGAACAAAGCTCCAGGACTACATGCAAATGAGGAAGGTTTTGTGAAATGTTGGAACGCAATTCTTAATAAGTGTTCACTTGATTTAATGGTTTTACTTATTACAACAGCAAAAAGTGAATTGGATGACAAATTAAATACTTTGAAAGGATGCGACAATTTTGAGAAGATTAACATTGATTATGAGAAAAACATAAAAGATTTTAAAAAGGAAGTTAAAAACAAAAAGGTGGACAAATTCAAAAGGGATGAGGAAGATTACAGAGTTGGATACGTACATCAATGGTGTAAAAAGATAGATTGTGGACCAAAAAGAGATCCACAATGTTTGACCACAAAGAAAGTATCACAGATGATCAAGATAAAGAGAATCCCTTTGAACACAAAAAGAAATGAAGCAGGAGTGAATCAGTTGAGGCTATTGACCCCTCGGCATCACTGTTTTCTACCCAAAGAAATAGGCCCAAACCTCAAAGAGAGAGAGAGATAATAATAATGGGTCTAATTTTTTTTAAACATGGATCAATTATGGAAGGGGGTAGGGCGGGGGGCGGGGAAGGTCCTGCTCGCGCCGCCCACTGGCAGAAGACAATATGATGGAGCAAGACAAAACACATTTCGACTTTCATCCCCAGAGAGGAAGGGCTCGTGGACGGGGAAGAGGAAGAGGATGGTCAGACAGATCATACGAAAGGAGATATTAGGTACAAGTGAAAACAGTAATGTGATTAATATCTCGATTTATATACTTACACCTGATGAGGAATCAATCTTAAAGGGCTTTCTCATTTGTACTGGCCAAAGGTCCAGATGCCTTTGAAATTGAAGTAGATTTATATAAATTTTTCCGAAAAACAAGAATTAGACATTTTTTCAATAACCAAGTTAATGCTACTGATGACATATCCATTATAAAAAAGTCATCCAGTTGGATTCCGCCAGTACAAACAGATCCGTTAATAGAAGCCTTCGAACATATAGTAAATCAACAAGTACATAAGGTTTTAGTAGATACAAAATGCAAATTTCATAATATTTCTAAAGGAGAAATAGGAGGCCGCGGGGCGAAGTCCCTCATTGGCCTCTGTAACCGGGCCGTCCCGGGGGTGCGCGGCCGAGGCAAAAGCGGTGCGGGGTCGCGCGCACAGGACGCGGGGGAATGGCGTCATTTAAATGGATTGGCCCCGCGGCTTGAGGGAGAGCCGTGGGAACCAATAAGTGGCTCGCTTCAGAGCGAGCGGGGTTGTATGGGGGGGGCAAGGAACGAGGCAGCAGAGTCGGCGGGTGTGGAGAGAGGATTGGTGCGGCTACGAGTGCGGCTGCGACGGGGTTGGGGATGAAGGAGATTCAGGATATTGGCAGATGGAGGTCCAAAGCCGTTCAGGGGTATGTGCGGATATAAAAAAAGATAACACACATTTGACTATACCGGGTCGAGGAGGGTGGGGAGGGGGTGGTTTGTTGGAGTGATGAGCTAACAGTCCAATTTTGTTTTGCAGATCCGGAGCAGGGCCCGCTGTGTTGCTGGGTGATCGGGCACTCTTCTTTATTGGGCTGGGTGGCGAGCGGCGCAGCAACCTGTGGGACCCAATCTGGGAGTGGATGTCGGCGAGGTGACCGTCTTATGGCGGGGTGAGAGAGGGCTGCGGTGGCCCCAACTGTTGCCTTTGCTTCGGAACCTCGGTAGTGAGAGAGAGGCTCCGGCGATGATATTGCTGCATCTCGGCGGAAATGATTTGAGCTCCTGGACATGTAAACAATTGATTCGAGCGGCAATCAGGGACTTAAGGGTGGTTCGTTCAATGTTTATTGGTGCTGTTATTTTCTGGTCAGATATTATTTCAAGGCCTGCCTGCCGGGCTCAGAGGTGGTGGTCCAGGAGCTTAGCTAAGATTAATCGGCAGATCAGGCGATGGGTGTGTGACCATGGTGGTTTTCAGATCATGCACCCATGGGCCGATGTGGATTGTGCGGGATTGTTTAGGCAGGACGGGGTTCACTTATCCCCGGTTGATATGGACCTCCTTCTAAATGATTGGCAGGAGGCGCTGGAGTATGTACTGGCACTGGGGGGGGTGGCAGGGCGACGGGGTCATCCTTGCCGGTGGCGGGAACCCGGAGGGCCCGGGGTCCGGAGCCGGAGGTTATACTGGGGCGGGGGTGAGGGGCCCCCACCCGGGCAGCCCCTTGGGCTTTTGCTAATCATATGGCTAAGCCAGGTAAGGGGTGGTGGTTAAGCTAGCCGTGGGGCTTGTCCTCGGCGGTGGCTGCATTACTTTACTGCCGTTTACAACTGTGCTGTATGCTACCTGCCTCTTGTCTGTTTTGCTTGCAGACCTTGTATTGCTGTGTGCTCCTGCTTCCTGTTGTGTGCCAGCCCCGCCTCCCGGTGGTGACGTGGATGCGCGCAACGTGTCCACGTCAGCGTCCAGACCTTGTATTGCTGTGTGCTCCTGCTTCCTGTTGTGTGCCAACCCTGCCTCCCGGTGGTGACGTGGACGCGCGCAATGCGTCCACGTCAGCGTCCAGGTACTCTGGCTTCCATAAAAGCTAGTTCGGCGGCGTCCCGCGCCACGGCAGCATGCACCGCGGGCGCGCGCCGAAGGAGCGCACACAAGGAGCAGGACGTGCTCCTTGTGCGAGCTCCTTGGGGCGACGGCTGGGGCCTGTCCCCTTCACTGTTCTCTACTAGCCTTTCCGTTCTCTCCACGCCCCTCTGGATATTACTGGCGTCAGTGCTCTGCACTCAACTCCTGTGTTCAATATTTCTCGCCGTTCCGGTAGGTGCTCCCAGGATTGCCCTTTCATCTCTACCGACGTCTTCCTTGTTCTCGTCTTCCTCCTGCCTGCTCAGCTCGATGGCTGCTATCCCTGTGTGGTGGGGCCATCGTCCCTCTCCTTCTCTCGCTCCGCTTAACGGAGCCTCCGCCCGAAACCTGCATAATCTCCTCCCTTGCCAACCTAGTCCTATGCTCCCTCACTCTTCTGTGTCTGCTGCCCCAGGTCTCCCTCTTTTGACGATCTCCCTGGCTCTCCTGAATTGTTGGTCTTTACGTTCTAAAACACCTCTTGTACATGATATTCTTGTTCAACATTCGTTTGATGCCCTCCTCCTCACGGAATCCTGGCTGCGGGATGGGGAGGACGGTATCCTTCGTCAATGTCTCCCTCCTGATTACACTGCCTTCCATGTTCCCCGTCTGCATCGTACAGGGGGGTGGCGTCGCAGTCATACACCGCACTTCCTTTCCACTTACCGTGGCCACACCCCCTTCCCAGTATCCTGAGTCCCTTCTTTTTCATACTAGCTCCCCGACGCCAACCTACTTCCTCCTACTGTATGCTCCTCCCGCTTTACGTACTGAACTCTGGGATTCCCTCCTTCTTACTCTTTCGGAGTCTGTTCTCATATCCCCTTATTTGGTCATCTTGGGTGATTTCAACGCTCACCTAAACCCTCCCGTAAGGGCTTGCGACAAAGCACTTGCCTCTTTATTTAGTGATCTGTCCCTCACTCAACATGTGACATGTCCGACACACACCTCTGGCCACACCCTTGACTTGATTCTCACGCTGGACTCCTTTCCATCCGCACCGGCCCATGTCACATCCTTATCCCTCCCATGGTCCGACCATTATTGCATTTTCTTCTCCCTTTCCCTTCCCTCTCCGTCAACGCACTCCTCAAACTCTTCCTCTCTTTCGTGTCGTCTGTCTCGGCGCATCACCTCCTCAACATTACAACGTTTCCCCTCTGCTGACACTCTCTTCCCTTCCGATTTTTCTTCTCTCTCTGTGGATCAACAGGCTGGTCTTTGGACTTCCACTCTGTCCTCCACCCTTGATTCTGTTGTCTCTTCTCAGCCTGTTTCCACCCGTCCTCTTTCTCACCATCCTTGGTTCCACCCGGGCCTCTATTTGCATCGTTCCCACCTTCGTCGTGCTGTCCGACTTTGGTGTAAGCACCCTTCTGATGCCTCCCTTTCCACTTTTCACTATGTTCGTAGGGTCTATCACTCTATGATATCCTCAGCCAAACAATCTTACTATTCTCGCCTTATTACATCCTCTTCTAATTCTTCGCGTCAATTATATCGTGTCTTAGATTCTCTCTCCTCAACTTCTACCGTACCCTCTCTTTCCCCCCGCCTTCTGCCCCCAGCCCCTCGACCCTTGCTACTTTTTTCTCCACAAAGATTCTGACCCCCCGCTCCGCTTTTGATTCCTGTCCCCCTCCTCTTTCTCCTCCCCTTATTTCCTCTACCCCAGCTGCCTCTTGTTCCCCAGTTCCCACTCCTGTACCTTCCCATACCTGGTCTAGCTTCAGCCCTGTCACTGTTACTGAACTCTCTAAAGTCATCTCACTTTCACATAAAACTACCTGTCCATTGGATCCACTACCCTCACCCTGGCTTCTTGACCCCACTCTTGCTCTTCTTCCCTTTGCCCTCACTATCATTAACTCTAGTCTCACGTCTGGAAGTTTTCCCTCTACCTGGAAACATGCACTGGTTCGTCCACTTCTTAAGAAGGCCACCCTTGATCCAGCTGTCCCCTCTAACTGGCGCCCGGTTTCCAATTTGCCTTTCCTTTCCAAAATCCTTGAAAAACTTGTCTTTCACCAATTTTCTACACATCTCAGTTCTACTCTTTTTCTGCACCCTCAACAATCAGGTTTTAGAGCTGGTCATAGTACCGAAACTATTCTGGTAGCCCTTCTTAATGAACTACACTGATCTCACGATAGGGGTGATTTTTCAATTGTGGTTTCGTTGGATCTTTCTGCCGCTTTTGACATCATTGACCATCGCACCCTTCTCACCCGGCTGTCGGACCTTGGTATCCAGGGCACTGTCCACCGATGGTTTCATTCTTACCTTTCCTCTCGGTCCTTCTTGGTGCGTCTAGGTTCTTCTTCCTCTACTTCTCTCCCTCTTCACTGTGGTGTACCGCAGGGTTCTATCCTTGCACCACTTCTTTTCAAGGTTTTCCTCGCCCCACTTGCCCTCTTGATTCAACAAACTGGTTTATCCGCCTACTTGTTTGCCGACGACATCCTCCTGGTCCACCACACATCATCACTTGCTCCTGATCTTTCTTGTCTGAACACCTGCCTCGCCTCTGTTGCCAACTGGTTCAATAACAATTACCTCATCGTTAATCCCTCCAAATCAGCTGCTATTTGGTTTACTTTTGGTGCCCCGTCCCCATTTTGGCACCACTTATGTTGGATTCCCCCATCCCTTTTGTCAACTACTATCCGCTATCTCGGGGTTACCCTGGATTCCGCACTGTCCTTCCATCAACACATTTCTGGGGTGGTGCGTACTTCTCTTTTTCAGCTCCGCAAAATTAGGGCCGTTCGGTCCCTTCTCCCTCTTTCTTCTCTCACTACCCTGGTCCTTTCCTTGGTAATCACTCGCCTCGACTACTGTAATTCCCTGTTAGCCGGTGTACCTCAATATCAACTCCGTCGGTTACAATTGATTCAAAATACAGCTGCTCGCTTGCTTACCCGGTCATCTCCTCGGGATCATGTCACTCCTTGCCTTCTTTCCCTTCACTGGCTTCCTGTCAAAGTCCGCTATATATATAAACTTATCATCACCACCCATAGGGCACTCTTCACCGGCACTCCTCAGTATCTAGCTGATCTTGTTTTCCTTCAACCCACACCCCGTCTGCTGCGTTCTGCACATGGAAATCGTCTGTTTCTGCCATCTCCCACCCAAGCTCACCTCTACTCGCCATGCTGCCTTCTTCTTTGCTAGTCCTGCTTTATGGAACTCTCTCCCTCACTATATTCGCACAGAACTCTCATTTTCCCGCTTTAAGTCTCTCCTCAAAACATATCTTTTCTGTCAGGCCTTTGATCTCCCCACTCCCTCGTCCGCTACTGCTCAACCGTCCCTTGCACTTCCTCCCAATTCCTCCCCATAGAATTATACAACCACATACGCATACAGGTCTCCACCCCCTCCTTAGGACTCCTACCTCTCCCTATGCACCTACTTTTTATGTTGTCTGTCCTTGGTTTGTCATCTATCGTTTACCCCGCAGTTTATTGTTTCTTGTGTTGTTATTGCCTGCTGCCTTTTCTGCTGTCCTTTCTTTTCTTTCTGTTACTATTTGACTGCTTTCCTATCCACTTAATGGCATTCCTTTCTACCTTTCTTTTCTGCAGCCATAATATTTTGTATTGTACACCGCCCTAATACCTTGGTAAGGGGCGGTATATCAAATATGCCAAATAAAGATAAAGATAAAGTACAGGCTCGCCTTGCTAATCATATGGCGGGTGAGGCCGGATACGCCAGAATGATAGTATGTTAAATTGCATTTGGTTATTGTTTCAAGTTCAAATAAAGCTGCGACCGGTTTTGAAGTCCCATACAATGTGTAAGGCTTTTTTGTGGTGGGGCTGCTCTTGTAAAGGGGGGGGGGGTGAAGGTTAGAGATCGGGAAAGAGGATAGCGAGCATTAAAGGGGGTGGGGGGGGGGGGAAGGTGAGCATGGTCCGGCGTGCCTCGGTTAATAGGAGGCCGCGGGGCGAAGTCCCTCATTGGCCCTCTGTAACTGGGCCATCCCGGGCGTGCGCGGCCGAGGCAAAAGCGGCGCGCAGGATGCGGGGGGAACGGCGTCATTTAAATGGATTGGCCCCGCGGCTTGAGGAAGAGCCGCGGGAACCAATAAGGGGCTCACTTCAGAGCGAGCGGGGTTGTGTGTGTGGGGGGGTAAGGAACGAGGCAGCAGAGTCGGCGGGCGTGGAGAGAGGATGCGGCGGTTGTCCCTCCCATCCCACCCAGCGAGCAGGACGTGAAGTGTTTGGGGGGTTGTTGCAGCTGGGGGTGGCGGGAACCCGGAGGGCCCGGGGTCCGGAGCCAGAGGTTATACTGGGGCGGGGGTGAGGGGCCCCCGCCCGGGCAGCCCCTTGGGCTTTTGCTAATCATATGGCTAAGCCGGGTAAGGGGCGGTGGTTAAGCTAGCCGTGGGGCTTGTCCTTGGCGGTGGGGGAGTACAGGCTCGCCTTGCTAATCATATGGCGGGTGAGGCCAGATACGCCAGAATGATAGTATGTTAAATTGCATTTGGTTATTGTTTCAAGTTCAAATAAAGCTGCGACCGGTTTTGAATTCCCATACAATGTGTAGTGCTTTTTTGTTGTGGGGCTGCTCTTGTAAAGGGGGGGGGGAGGAGGTTAGAGATCGGGAAAGAGGATAGCGAGCATTAAAGGGGGTGGGGGGGGGAGAAGGTGAGCACGGTCCGGCATGCCTCGGTTACATACAGCCATCAAATCTTTGCAGAAAAGCAATAAAATCATTATTAAACCAGCGGACAAAGGGGGAGCAGTTGTAGTACTGGACAAAAATGAATATATAGAAGAAATCAATAGGCAGTTAAGTGATCTAACCTTTTACCTTCGATTGGATGGAGATCCTACGAGCAAGTTAAAAAGTAGAATAGATAATTTAGTATTAAATGCCTTTGATATTAGTTACATTACTAAGAAAGAGAAAGAGTTTTTAATAGTAGATGCACCTATCATCCTTATCATTTATATTAATCCTAAAATACATAAATCAATGGAAAATTCTCCTGGCAGACCCATAGTTTCTGCCGTTGGTTCTCTTTTAGAACCTATTTCACAACTTTTAGACATATTACTATGCCCGTTATGAACATGAAATCTTATGTACGTGATTCATCGCACGTAATAGAAATCCTTTACTCTGTACAAAACCTGGGGCCAGATACTTTATTAGTAACTTTAGACGTAAAGTCACTATATACGAACATTCCGCAGGCAGAAGCACTTATTATAATTGAAGAATGTCTTATAACTAGAAAGACCCATAAACGAATGCCGTCCATTTTTTTGTTAGACTTAGCACAAGTAGCTTT
The DNA here is from genome assembly GCA_033557465.1 of Ichthyophis bannanicus. Lineage (NCBI taxonomy): Eukaryota > Metazoa > Chordata > Amphibia > Gymnophiona > Ichthyophiidae > Ichthyophis > Ichthyophis bannanicus. The sequence continues at coordinate 343,353,220 of CM066035.1, forward strand.
ATGTGAGAATTATTTTTGTTTTAGAGACTTGTTTTTTAAACAAATAAAAGGGGTAGCAATGGGATTATTCATGGCCCCAGACATTGCCAACTTATGTTTCTCGGTTTGAGGAAAAGGTTTTGAATAATTATCCATATCAGAACAATGTTAAGCTTTGGATTCACTACATCGATGATGTTTTAGTATTATGGGAAGGGTCAGTAGCAGTACTTTCAGAATTTAACGAATGGATAAACAGTTTGGATGATAACTTCCGATTTGAGATCACGTATGATCCCAAGCACATTCCATATTTAGATCTTCTAAAAGAGAAAGATGACAATACGTTTGTTACTACATTATATAGAAAACCTACAGATCGAAATCATTTATTGCATTACCGGAGCTTTCATAATCCAGTATTAAAAAAGAATTGGCCAGTAGGACAATTCCTGAGAGCGAAAAGAATTTGTACCATGGAACAAGAATTTGAGAGACAAGCTACAATCATGAAAGATAGGTTTGCAGCACAAGAATATCCAATTAAATATATTAACAAGGCATATAAAAGAGCTAAAAAATCCTCTCGTGAAACATTGCTAATACCCAGGAACAAGAAGGAAGAGATAGGCATGGTGTGCCCACTCATATATTCATCTAAATCACATAATATTATAAATATCCTTAAAAAAGAATGCCACCTCATTCAATCTATCCCTAGTTTTGAAAAATTATCTCTCACAATAGCACATAAATGGAATATCAATTTGCGTAATTTGTTAGTGCCCTCTGCCCTTACTGAACGAAAATTCTTGTCAAAATACAAAGGTCAGTACCAATGTGGACACTGTTCTGTGTGTGCGCACACAATGCCAGTTCGTAATTTTTATATTCATCCCATTACTAAACATAAATTTACCACAGATGATTATGCAAACTGTGAAACCACTCATGTCATTTGTGTTATTCAGTGCCCATGTAACAAATTATACGTAGGAAAAACCAATCGAAGTATACGGGTAAGAATCATAGAACACAAAAGCTGCATTAGGAGAGGCCTAGTAGACAGCAGCCGTTGGTTACACATTGGCAAGAAAAATCACATAAGATAACAGACCTGAAGTTCTTTGTAATCAAAGAAGTAAAGCAGAATTGGAGAGGAGGAGATTTAAATAAAACAATAATGTGCTTAGAACAAAAGTATATCTTTTGGTTGAATACCCTAAATCCAGGAGGACTTAACATGGAGTGAGATTTATCTGTGTTTCTATAATAATGATGGTTAGGTACATAGATGATATAGTATGCATATTCGATAGACTTATAAATTAGAGGTTCTAAATACATATACAGAGCATATGGTAACTATAAGTTCAATAAGGAGGGCCTTCGTTGTTGGTGGTCCCGTTACTTAGTATAGCATATTTGTATCCCATTTATATGTAATTAGTTTATCTAGATATTCCTGGTTACGTTTATAATATTATATAGTACATTCAATTAATAACATTAATAGGTTTTGTTCCTATTATAAATGGTAGTGTAGAGTGCCACAGAAGTGACATAATAGGGTCAATTGTAGCAGTACAAGTAACAATGTAACATTATAATAGATAATTATTATAGAGATACTGTATCACAATCATAAGCCTGGTGTTTGTCATTTTATAATTTTAACTATAATAATGAATGCTCAAATGTTTTCTCAAAATAGGTTTTTACTACATTGGTTAGTACAGTCGATTTGATAAAAATTTTATTTATATGTTTTATTTTTTATTATTTATTCTTTATTTTCTATTTACAAGTATCAGTACTAATACGGGTCATAAGTGCACTTCTCTAATAGTATCCAGTAATTTTCATTTGGTTTTCAAAGCATATTGATACCAATTACATATCACAAACAATATGTTGTCAAATAAGCAATAAAGTGCACTATAATGTTAATTCTTTACGATCGCAAGTACCTTGAATAAGAAGAGAGTTTATGTCAGCATATAGGCTGCCTGGCAACAGATTACATCACTTTTCCCGTGGTTGAGACCATTTAGAAGAGCGCATGAGCCGGCGTTCAAAAGAATTGTAATTTCAGCAAGTGATGTGCGCTCATGTCTGAGGTAGTGCGGCACAGTGGAAGGACAGCAGTTAAGGTAATAAGATATTTGGTTATATATAGAGTCCAGTTTTAAATATAAGAGTATAATCTAGTAAATTATGAGCAATAGGTTTCTATAAACAAATGCCTAATGGGATTGCGCTTTAAGAATAATTGGATTATAACGAGTAAGGCGTATAAGTTGCAACAGTGGTCTTTCGAAATATAAAAACGGTTTTTTTTATCTTGTTATGTTTGGCTTATTTATTGATTTCGTTTATTTTATTTCATAATTTTAATATTTTAGTATATCACAATTGTGCACAATCGGCACAACCATCTTAAGTGAAATCGGCAAATTATTCAAGAGTTAATAGTAAATACTGCACAAGACAGTCAAGAGAGGTATTTGCATCATTTATAGTTGTTATGAGAATTTAGTTGTTGTCTCATCAATAATTCAAAGTGTTCACATATTAAAGATTTTAATGGTATTTATCGTTTTAGTATGAATGTATTTATCATGTAATAAGTAATACGTGTATGTTTATATATATTATTACATAAATTTCCTTCCTTTTTCCCATATATTTATTATATTTTACTGGTCATTATTTATGTTTTTAATGTATCTTCTTTTTATGATTATTTATGTGTGTTTTAATTATGCTTTTCTTATTATTTTAGTATGCCAATACTCCTGACGAAGTGGTGACGAAACACGGCCTGTGTAGGGTCTTTGGCACGCAGTCTCTATTAAAAATATATATTTTTTTTAAGCAATCCCGTCTTGGTGCTATGTTTTTGGACTTAGGTGGGGGGACTGGGCCACAGGGAGTTGCTTCCCTGTAGTGGCTGCCAATGGCCTGAGCGTGCAGTGCCAACAACGCAAATGCATGCCGTGCTGCCACCCGCTCGGTTTTGTCATTGGCAGGATCGTTCTGAGCAACAGGATCGATCCAAACCAGTTCCTGTTCAGATCGAATCCCATCACTGGACATTGGGAATTATGAGAGATGCCAGATATGGTGGAGATTTAGTGTAGAGTGCTTTATGAGCCAAAACCATAATCTTGATCTAGAGAAAAAGTATATTATTAAAGTAAACTGGAAGAAAACCACTGTTTATCCCTGGGATAAGCAGTGTGGAATCCATCTATCTTTTGGGATCCTGCTAGGTACTTGTAACCTAGATTGTCAACTATTAGAAACAAGATACTGGGCTTGATGGATCTTTGGTCTGACCCAGTATGGAAAAATGATGACATCGTACTTACCAGTTAATGTCCTTTCCTTGAGTCCTGCTACAACCAGTCTAGACAAGTGGGTTGTGTTCTCCCACCAGCAGATTGGTGGAGACAAAGAACCAATAGGGGGTATTTTAAAGGCAACCAACCTTTTTGTTAAAATGGTAAATAAAGGCAAAAGGAACAGGAGACCGCTATGGTTTTCGAAGGAAGTAGCTGAAAAAGTGAAGAAAAACAGGGAGGCCTTCATGAAATACAAGAGATTACAGAGAGAGGAAGACAGGCATCTGTATTTGGAAAAACTTAGAGAAGCTAGCAAAGTAGTCAAGAAGGCAAAGATTCAAAAGGAGGAGGAAATAGCCAATGCAATAAAATGGGGGGATAAGACATTTTTCAGATATATTAGTGAGAAGAGGAAGGGCAAAAGTGGTATTGTCAGACTCAAGGGTGAAGGGGGGGAATATGTAGAAGCTGATAAAGATAAAGCGGAATTGCTTAACAAATATTTTTGTTCTGTGTTCACAGATGAAGAACCAGGAGCAGGCCCTCAGAAAACACCCACAAATAAGAACAGAAGCGAGGGACATCTTGAACAATTTTCAGAAGACTGTGTTCGTGAGACACTAGCTCAATTTAAAGTAGACAAAGCGATGGGACCGGATGGGATACACCCTAGAATACTGAGGGAACTTGGGGACGTTCTAGCAACTCAACTGACTGACCTTTTCAATGCCTCGTTGGAGTCGGGAGTGGTGCCAAAGGACTGGAGAGAGGCTCATGTGGTGCCTTTAAACAAAAGCGGAAGTAAGGATGTGGTTGAAAACTACAGGTCGGTTAGTTTAACTTCGGTGGTGAGTAAATTATTGGAAACGCTGCTGAAAGAGAAAATAGTGAGGTTTCTGGAGTCCAGCGGATTACAGGATCCGAGGCAGCATGGATTCACCAGAGGCAGGTCTTGTCAGACAAATCTGATTGATTTCTTTGACTGGGTGACCAGGGAGTTGGACCGAGGGAGAGCTCTAGATGTGGTGTATTTAGATTTCAGTAAAGCCTTTGACACTGTTCCTCACAGGCAACTTATAAACAAACTGAGCACCCTAGGGATGGACCCTCAAGTTACTGCTTGGGTTAGAAATTGGTTGGGTGGGAGGCGACAAAGAGTACAAGTAAATGGAGCTCACTCTGAGGAGAAGGATGTTACCAGTGGTGTGCCCCAGGGATCTGTCCTTGGTCCGATTCTTTTTAACATCTTTGTTAGTGATATAGCGGAAGGGCTGTCGGGTAAGGTTTGCCTCTTTGCGGATGATACCAAAATCTGCAATAGAGTAGACACCCAGGAAGGAGTAGATAACCTGAGGAGGGATCTAGCTAAGCTTGAAGAATGGTCTAGAATTTGGCAGCTGGGATTTAATGTTAAAAAATGTAAGGTCATGCATTTGGGCTGCAGCAATCCAAGGGAGCAATACAGTATAGGAGGTAAAGTACTTTTGTCCACTAAAGAAGAGCGGGACCTAGGCGTGGTTGTGTCTGATGATCTTAAAGTAGCTAAACAGGTAGAAAAGGCGACGGCAAAAGCTAGAAGGATGCTTGGGTGCATACGGAGAGGAATGGCTAGCAGAAAAAAGGAGGTGATAATGCCTCTATATAAGTCTTTGGTGCGACCTCATTTGGAGTATGGTGTGCAATTCTGGAGACTGCACCTTCAAAAGGATGTGAACAGGATGGAGTCGGTGCAGAGGGTTGCTACTAAAATGATTAATGGGCTTCATTATAAAGCATATGAGGACAGAATTAAGGATCTTAATATGTACACCTTAGAGGAAAGGCGGGATAGAGGTGATATGATTGAGATGTTTAAATACCTCCGTGGCATAAATGTTCAGGGAGAGAGCCTCTTTCAATTGAAAGCAAGTTCTGCTACGAGGGGACATGGGATGAGGTTGAAGGGAGATAGATTCAGGAGTGATATGCGGAAATATTTCTTTACAGAAAGAGTAGTGGATCCATGGAATAGTCTCCCAGTGGAGGTAGTAGAGATGAGGACAGTAACTGAATTCAAAAAAGCATGGGACCAACACAGAGGATCTCTAAAGGTAAAAAGGGGACTGTTGTAGTAGTTGTTATGGAAGGACAGACTAGATAGGCCATGTGGTCTTTTTCTGTCATCATGTTTCTATGTTTCAATAAAAAGCCTGGGTTTCAATTATTCCTATGCCTCTATTCGCCTCAGCTACCAGAAGTCTCTTCAGTATTCGTCTCAAAGCATTTGGGAGAACTGTGGGAAGCCTCACACAACCTCAATCATGGGCAACAATGAGTAACAGTAGAGAACTATGTACATGAAAGTATAAACAGAAGGCTGTCTGTAGAATATAAACCTACAGAGCCAAGTATAAAAACCATAGTGGACCCAAGGGTACCACAGCAGAAGAACAGAGCAAATACAGTTTCAGGGGCAGACAATGGACTGAGCAAGCAGGACTCAAGAAAAGGACATTAACTGGTAAGTAAAATGTCACCCTCCATATTGTCCTGCTAGACCAGTCCAGACAAGTGGGACATACCAAAGCTATGACTCTATTGGGTGGGAAGAAGAGACAGCAGCTTGCAAAACCCTTGAGCCAAAGGCTATGTCAGCTGACGCGTGGACATCCAAGTGGTAATGCTTGACAAAAATGGAACGTGATGCCCATGTTGCCACCCTACAAAATGTCTACAGGGGCTACTGCCCATGAGGAGTCCTATGCTCAGGTAGAATGGGTGCACAAACCTTCTGTAACCGGCCAGTTCTGCAACAGATACGCTGAGGCAATGACCTCCTTAATCCAGCACCACAAAGTCAACTTAGCCACCACATCACCCTTGTGCAGGCCAAAAAACAGTACAAAAAGATGGTTGGACTTACGAAAGGAATTTTTAACCTCCAAGTACTGAAGAAGCACCCTCCAGACATCTGCAAGGTGAAGATTCTTATCCTTCTCCCGACACTACTCCTTAGAGAAGGAGGCAAGCAGACCAGCTGGTTCACATGAAAGAGAGAAAGCACCTTAGGCAAGAAGGAAGGCACAGGCCAAATGGAGATGGCCTCCTTTGAAAAACACAGATAAGAATCTCGGTAATGGGGAGCCTGCAGCTCAGAAATCCTCCTTGCAGAACAAATCACGACCAAGAAGACTGTCCTGAGAGTCAAATCCTTCAAAGTAGCATGCTTCAATGGCTCAAAGGGTACAGACATCAGGGCCCTAAGTAGCAGAGACAGATCCCAGGAAGGGACCATAGATCAGAGGGGAGGACACAGATACTGCATCTCCTGGAGAAAGTGCAAGACATCTGGGTACAAGGCTATATCCAACTGTTTTGTTACTCCCAAAAAGTTACTATGTAGAAAGTTAAACCATTGTTCTATGTAAAGTGTTCTGTTATCTGTAAACCGCCCCTGATCTGTGGAAGGGGCGGTATAGAAAAATCAAATAAATCAAATAAAAAAATAAATAGAGACTTTCCAGCCACTGGACCTCAGAAACAAACCAAAGCTGCCACCTGAACATTCAGAGAGCTAGAGAAAGGCCCTTCTCTAGGACATCCTGTAGAAAAGTCAACAGAGATCGCACCTTGGCTTCCTCAGGAGCCAACTGCTGAGCACCATCGCTCAAAGAGGCACTAGACGCACACATCTGCTAGCTTGCTAGACCTCCTCCAGACTCCAAGCAGAATGGAGATCCCTCCAGAGAATAGCCCTTATGTGCTAGCTGTCTCCTTTCAAGAGCAAAGCCATAAGCGATAAGGGAACCGGGTCCTCCAGGATGATGAGTCCCTGATGTAATAGGCCCCGAGGTGGAGGCAACCAAAGAAGAGGCACCTGCAGGAGCTGCATCAGGTCTCTGAACCACGTTCTCCTCGGACAGTCCAGTACCAGCAGGACAATCCTGCTTGGGTGGCATTCTATACACCGAATCACATGCCCCACCAGGAGCCATAGAGGAAACATGTACAGCAGATGCTCACTTAGCCAAGGCTGGGCCAGGGCATTGATGCCCTTGGACCCTGTCTCCATGCGGCAACTGAAGAAGCAGCAAACTTTGGCATTGGAGTTAGTCACCATCAGATCCAGCTCCTGATGCAACTCTCACTCTCCAGAAGAGGAGAGCCATATCCAGAGCTACTCCAGCATTTCTCATGCTACCTTGCCAATTGACATGTCACTGCAGTGGCATTGTCTGAAAACACTCGAACTGCCCGGTCCTTAACAAGGGCTGGAAACGCAGAAGAACCAACCTGATGGCCCTTGCCTCAAGGTAATTGATGGACCACACCGCTTCCCTGTGGTTCCAATGGCCCTAGGCCATGTGGTCTTGGCAATGGGCTCCTCAGCTCGAGACTAGCATCCATTGTCAGAAAGATCCAGGAGAAATTGTCTAGTGGCACACCCTTTCTCAGATGACAGGGCTGCTGCCACCACTGCAAGCTGGCCTTCACCCACATCGGGAGCCTGTGCTCGAACTCCTGAGAACTTGGGGACCAACAAGTCAGCAAGGAGCACTGGAGCGGTCACATGTGAGCATGCGGCCATGGCACCATCTCTATGGTTGCCGCCATCAATCCGAAGAGCTGAAGATAACCCAGACTCTGGGAGCCTGCTGCACACAGAACAGTGCCAGGCAATCCAACAGTCTTGACTGTTTCCTCTGGCAGGAAAACTCTGTCTATTCAAGTTTTGAAACGTGCTCCCAGAAACTCCAGGGACCAGGAAGGCAAGAGCTGGCTCTTAACTCAACTGACATCCAACCGAGACTTTCTAAAAAGGATATCATTTGGGAGCCACCTGAGACACTTCTGAAAGGAAATGGGCCTGGGTGACCAAGTCATCCAGATAGAATGGCCACAGATCCCACAGCGCTGCAGCCACCACCAACATGACCTTGGAGACTGTCTTCGGGGCGGTGAACAACCCAAAGGGGGGCAAAACTGATAGTGAGAGCCAAGCATGGCAAAATACAGATACTTTTGTTGATCCACCCAGATCGGGATACAAAAATACACCTCATCCAGATCCAGAGAAGCGAAGAACTCACCTCGACACATTGCATGAATCACGGAATGCAAGGCTGCCATCCAGATGTACAGGATGTGCAAATGCTTGTTGACCCTTTTGAGGTCCAGAATGGACCAGAAGGAACAGTGCTTTTTGGGCATCACAAAATAGATTGAGCATCTGCCCATGTCCTGCTCTCCTGGAGGGGATGGGCACCACCATCTTTAGGTGCAGTAACTTGTCCAAGGTGGTTTGCACTGCGCACTTTTGACTGCAGATCCACAAGGGGAGATGACGAAGGCATTCAGAATCAGCTCTTCGCATTCCAGGACATAGCTGAAGTGAATAGTGTCTAGCACCCAGCAATCCTTGGTAACCCGGGCCCATTCCTGAAAGAAAAGGCAAAGCCTGCCTCCAACCAGAGGAACCAGGGAATGGGCCCTCAACCTTCATTGTGCTGCTGGGGAGATTCCTCCCCTGGAGGGGACTGATTCCCTGGGCCCCTGTGCTCCATGAATGGACTGAGAACAAGCCCAAAGCCTGGTAGCAGAAGGAAAGAAGGGCTTTCCAGGTTTGTAATTATGAAAGTCCCAAGACCCCTGATGATCCAGCCAGTGCGCCCTCAGAGGACGGGCAGAGGTTTATGAGAAAGGGATAACAGCCTACTTCATAGGCCCCCTTGATAGGTCTCCCGGAAAGTGGTAAGATGTTGTCTCGTCCAGGTCCATCACCAGCTTCTCCAAATGTGCTCCAAAATGCAGCTTCCTCTTAAAAGCCAATTGGACCAACTGGGCTTTGGAAGATGAGTCTGTTGCCCACTGCCAGAGCCAAATTGAATGCCATTACACCGTCATCAGGGCATAATCACTGGCTACCAAATGTACCAGGTCAAACATGGCATCAGAAAGGAAGGCCGTAGCAGATTCCAGAAGACTATCATTCAGTGGAAGAGTCTGGAGCAGGGCCTAGAGACAACAGGTTGGCACATACCGCCAGCTGCAGAATAGTGGCTGCCATGGTGAACTGGCTCTTCAATGAATCCACCTTGCAGTCCAGAAAATTCTTTAAGGCTGATCTGCCTTCCACATGAATGGTGGTCCATCTGGTAACCACCGTGACCTGTGCATCCACCTTGGGAATACCAAACCACTCAATGCAATCCTCTGAGAGAATACAGATATTCTTACACATCCTTAACCCCTTAGGCGGGGAGTTGAATGCTTGATCACCTCTGGGAATGGGAAGACAATAGTGGATTTCCGCACCCCTTGAAAGAGCGGGTGCACGTTTGGTTCCTGCTCCATGCCAGAAGTATCCATCAAGTTCAAGGCGGATGAGACCCTGGCAATCAACACCACCAGCTCCTCCTTCTCGAATAGACAGATCACTCCAGCCTCTTCGCAGTCTTCTGAAAGAGAGAGTACTTCGTCATCCATGTCAGAGCCCAGTACTGAGCCATCTAAATCCAAGTCATAGCCAAAATCTCAAACAGCTCCCAGCTGTTCCCCATCTCCAGGGAGCACCCCTCATCGGGAATGCAATCAGGGCTGCCACTCTCAGTCTGCCCCACATGAGACTGCACCTGGAGGCACCCAGAGGCCGTAGAGTCTGCATTTCCACACCAGAAGGACCAGGCTTGCTGCAAAAGAGAAAAGAATTCTGGGGAGGACAATCCGGAATCTGGAAGCTGACCCCCAAACACCAGGGGTAACAGCCATTGTAGACTACCTAGAGGACAAGGAGCAGTTCACAGCACTGTTGCTGGAACCCCTGGCCAGCTGGATAGCCTTGCCCATAGCACCACCCATCACTTCCTTCCCTGACGCAGGCAAAGCTGGACTAACTGCATCGTATGTACAGTATATACAAAATAAGTCATGGTTTAAGTTGAAGTTTGGTGAGGAAATTGCGATCAGTATTAAGGCCACAAGATTTTCAGACGGTGACCCAGTCAATTGTCCTGAGTAATCTGGATTATTATAATTAAATATTTTTAGGAATGCCTAAATGATTACTACATAAATTACAATGGATTCAACATATTTCTGCAAAGTTGATCACACACAGTTTATTTATTTGCTTTTATATACTGTCACGAGGTAACGCCAGCAGAGCCCATGGAGGTAAGGGAAAGTAAGCAAAACAGCAGGGAAAATGACAGCTCAGCTTCACAAATGGGAAAGGGTTGCCAAGAGCAACGGTGGAAAACACAGCACAAGGTGTTAGGGAACGCCCGAGCAGAGACGGAGCTCAGAGCTCATTAGAGAATAGAGAGCACCTGCATGGAGGCGGAGCCCAGGCTAACACCAAGTGCAATATATTGAGGACTCACTCACCAACAGATAGAACACGGCAGGGAGAAAGAACATGAGAGAGAACACGAGAGGGACTGAGAACACGAGAGAGAGCTCAGGAAGGAACTCGTGAGAGAGCTGTGAGGACAGTGCCAAGGAGAAGCCCCGAGGAGTCAGAGGTTGGTGACTTGCAAAGAAGCTGTGGGGAACAGCAATGCATATCCTCCCAGTATCCTCTTGAGTATTGCAGTGAGGCAATAAGGAAGGGCAGTCCTACAGCTAAGCTTACAAGCTACAAACAATTCAACTCCAGGCAAGCAGAAGGGAAAAGTTCTTACCCTGAGGCACATTGGCTGGAGTTAGAAAAACGCCGTGAGAGAAGGGGAACAGAACAGAGCTATACACGTCATAGAAAGCAGGAAGCATTAGGATCTAGAGAGAGACGTATTCTCCCTAGTAGAAGGGATTTAGAACACCCAGACTTCCTCTGCACATACGAAGAGCTATGTAGAGCTCAGGACTCTAAATACAAACATTACTGTGATTTCCCACAAGCCACTAGGGTAGTGGAAGAAGAGAATCTGTGCACTCCTCGGCAGAGACAGTTTAACTTAAAGGGCATTTTGGAGCCAGAAGTTCTGTCTGACGAGGGAGAAATGCAAGTGGAATTTCCTGAAGATATTTCAGAAGGTATAGAAATGGACTGTACTTACACTTTGTCAGATTGTATAAATTCTCTATGCTAAAGCAGCAAGAAGTGCTGATAGAAGAAACAGCTGCAAGTTTACACGTGAGTGGAAAGAACTGTTTCTGTTATTTTTGTGCTGTTTAATTAATGCTGAAGGAAGCTTATTTTTGTTCCAGTATTTTCCTTTGATTGTTACCAGACGTATGGTCTATATTTCTTTTGTTCCATGGTTTTGAATCCGCCCCGGACGGGGAATAAAACCCAAGTTAAACCTTACCCTCTGCCACAACTACAATTATTGGTACAAGGTACAAACTACGGGAACCAGAAGGCTTTGCTACTGCCTTCCCGGGGACGTAACTGCCAGTAAAACATTGCCCCATCAAGCTGTCCAAGCACTCCTTAGCCTCTGGGCCAGCTAGTGGGTCACATGAAAGTGGCATCGTCTTAAGGATTTTTTTACTGTGAAAAAAAAAAAAGGGACATTTTTAAAGGAGAAAAATACTGCTGGACAACAGGACCCATAAAGAAGCAAGCACCCAGAACAGGCCAGACGCCGACCAAGAACCTCTCTTGCCAAAGCCTGAGTCTACGCAGAACCTAAGGTAAAGGGTACCTGGGGCACTCGCGTAGGAGGACAGCAGGGCAAGAAAGGGGGCGCTCCTGTGGTGTGGGAAAGGGGGAAGAGCTTTTTAAAAAAAGTACTGCACTTGGTGGTGTTCCTTTTTCTTTCCTTTTACGCAGGGTCACAGCCAGAAGATGGAGGTCCAGGACATTATGAGCTGGATGCAACACCAATGGGACAAACAGTTGGAGTTGGCACAGCATATGCAGGAACAAACCGCCCAGATGATTATGGAGCAGCAGAGGCCGCTCCTGGAAACCATGAAGGCGTTCGTTGAGAAGTCACCAGGTTCTGGGACTGAAAACCCCTACATTGCTGGGGTAGGACTGAATGCAAGTCAGGCATTTACTTTGGGACAATTAAGTCCAAGAGACAATATAGATGACTTTATAGATGCCTTCGAACGAATAGGGGGGGGCATTAAAATGGCCACCTGAGCAGTGGGCCACACGCTTTGCTGTTTCTCTTACAGGGGAAGCTCTCTCTGCGTATAAAGCGATGCCTGCCATCCTTGCTACCAATTATGAAGAAATAAAAAAGGCAGTTAAGGACCGGTTAGGCTTATCCAGTATGCATTATCGCAGATTATTCAGAGAGTCCAGGATGAGGGATCAAGAAACCCCAAAAGCCTTACAGCAAAGGTTAAAGAATTTAGCATATAAATGGTTGACTCCTGAGCAGAGGACAATGGAATCACTGCTTGATGTAATTATCTTAGAGCAGTTCCTCCAGGCTGTCCCAAATGAAGTGAAAAAATATCTCACCTTGCAGAACTGCCAGAATACCGATGAGGCAGCCAACTTAGCTGAGCGCTATTTCGAGGCACAGATAGTGGGCGCCTCAGAAATAGGGCCCAGAAAGGCAGCAGGAATGGCAGTGCATAAAAATGAGAGTTATGTTGAAAACAAAAAGTTTAAGGTGTCTAAGTATGCTAATAATGATGACATTTTTTTCTGTATGTAAAGGAAAATGCTATGTATGCGGGTGAGCAGGCCACTTCCAGAAAAACTGCACGGAGAGAGTGAACCTCATGGCTGGGAGAGAGAAACCAGCACAGGACGGGTTCCTAATTCCCGTGCAGGTAGAAGGGATAGAGGAACTGGCGCTGCTTGACTCGGGTGCTGACCAGAGCATGATTTCACGGAGGCTCTGGGAGGCCATTGAGGGGCGCCATCAGTCAGCCCCGAGTCAAGCAGAGGGCCAGGTACGGATCCGGTGTGTACATGGAGCATCATCGCCTTATCCTTTATACAGCGTATCTGTCAGTGGGTGGGGAGTCACATAACCATTGCTGGTAGCCATAGTCCCACGATTGCCACACCAGGTAGTATTAGGCCGGGACTGGGAACCCTTTTGCTAAGAGTTAGGGGAAGGACTTCATAAAATGCGTTATGAGTGCACACCACCCCAACCAGAGTCAACAGAAGAGAGGGTAGAAGCCTTAACCGCCGGAATCCCTAGTCCTCTGTTTGCAAAAGTAAAAAAGGCTGGCTACCCATCCAATACTCGTGTTACTGGTGCACCCCCAGTAAAGCAGAAATTCTCATTAAAATTCTGTAGAGCCACATCTAGAGCTAAGAGCCCACAGAGAGCTTCCGCTGGAGCAGCCGGATATGATCTCTTCAGCACGGAGGAAGCAGTTGTCCCAAAAGGTGGGAAAGCTTTAGTAAGTACCGGGGTACAAGTCCAGGTTCCCGAGGGATGTTATGGCCGAATAGCCCCAAGGTCAGGCTTAGCAGTGAAGCACTTTATAGACATCGGGGCAGGAGTGATAGACCCCGACTATAGAGGCCTGGTTAAAGTCCTTCTTTTCAACTTTGGGAAAGCGGATTTTAAAATACAAGAGGGTGATCGTATCACACAATTGGTGTGCGAACGCGTAGGCTTCCCCGTCGTAGAAGAGGTGCCCGCATTAACACCTACCACCAGGGGGACAGATGGGTTTGGTTCCACTGGCCAGAGGGAAATCAAGGGCATGACAGCCTTGGCAGAGGAGAGGAGAGAGGAGGACCTCGGACCTCAAACCTCTGTGGAAGGAGAGGCCAGAGCCGAGGCTAGGTGGTGGGCTATCCCCACAGCAGCGGGGGGAGCTGATGCAGTTATTAGGGAGATTCAAGGATGTCCTTACTACAAAGCCGGGCGAAACCTGCTTGGTCACCCATGAGGTGATTACGACCCCGGGCCGGATCATCAGGCAATGGCCCTATCGCATGCCGGAGACCAAGAAAAATGAGGTCATCAGGCAAGTTAAAGAAATGGTCGCGATGGGCATTATCGAGGAGTCCCACAGCCCATGGTCAAGTCCCATAGTGCTAGTGCCGAAGCCGGACGGGACCCTCAGATTCTGCATCGATTTCCGGAAAATCAATGCGATCTCCCAGTTCGATGCGTATCCAATGCCCCGCATTGACGACTTGTTGGACCGGCTGGGTCAAGCCAAATACCTGACCACACTAGATCTCACAAAGGGGTATTGGCAAATACCCCTTACCCGGGATTCCAAGCCGAAGACAGCGTTCAGCACCCCTATAGGGTTGTTTCACTTTAAGCGGATGCCGTTTGGGCTGCATGGGGCAGCAGCCACCTGCCAGCGCCTAGTAGACCAGGTACTGAGGCCGCACCATGACTATGCTCTCGCATACATGGACGACATCGTCATTTATAGCACCATATGGTCCCAGCACCTCGCTAGAGTTGAGGCTGTGCTCCGAGCCCTCCGCAGAGCAGGGTTGACCCTCAATCCGGCGAAATGCCTATTCGCCAGCGAGGAGGCCAAATACTTGGGCCACATGGTAGGAAGGGGGGTGGTTAAACCTCTAGCTAACAAGGTGGAAAGCGTCAGGGATTTTCCCCAACCCACGACCAAAAAATAGGTACGTAGTTTTCTGGGACTCATTGGGTATTATAGGCGATTCATACCTAGGTTCGCTGACGAAAGCATTTTATTTACGGAAATGCTGAAAAAGAATGCCCCCAATAAAGTACAGTGGACCCCAGAGGCACAGATTGCTTTTTCATCACTAAAAGAGAAACTATGTACTGCCCCAGTGCTGCGGGGAATAGATTTTAATCTACCGTTCGTAGTTCATACTGACGCTTCTGAGAGTGGGCTGGGGGCAGTATTATCGCAGATGTTTGAGGGGGTGGAGCACCCGGTCACCTATTTGAGTAGGAAGCTCTCAAAGGCCAAGAAAAATTACTCGACCGTCGAAAAGGAATGCTTGGCCATAAAATGGGCTATCGAAGCACTAAGATTTTATTTAACAGGTAGAAAGTTTCTCCTGGTCACGGACCACGTGCCCCTAAAATGGTTACACCAGATGCGCAACAGTAACGCCCGGTTGACAAGGTGGCATCTGGCACTGCAAGCATTCAATTTTGACATACAACATAGAGCAGGAAAGTTACATGGGAACGCGGATGCGCTCTCCCGGATTACGAGCTGTCCAGGTATTGTCCCAGCAGCCCGTAATATTTTAAGGGGGGGATCTGTCACGAGGTAACGCCAGCAGAGCCCATGGAGGTAAGGGAAAGTAAGCAAAACAGCAGGGAAAATGACAGCTCAGCTTCACAAATGGGAAAGGGTTGCCATGAGCAACGGTGGAAAACACAGTCACAAGGTGTTAGGGAACGCCCGAGCAGAGACGGAGCTCAGAGCTCATTAGAGAATAGAGAGCACCTGCATGGAGGCGGAGCCCAGGCTAACACCAAGTGCAATATATTGAGGACTCACTCACCAACAGATAGAACACGGCAGGGAGAAAGAACACGAGAGAGAACACGAGAGGGACTGAGAACACGAGAGAGAGCTCAGGAAGGAACTTGTGAGAGAGCTGTGAGGACAGTGCCAAGGAGAAGCCCCGAGGAGTCAGAGGTTGGTGACTTGCAAAGAAGCTGTGGGGAACAACAATGCATATCCTCCCAGTATCCTCTTGAGTATTGCAGTGAGGCAATAAGGAAGGGAAGTCCTACAGCTAAGCTTACAAGCTACAAACAATTCAACTCCAGGCAAGCAGAAGGGAAAAGTTCTTACCCTGAGGCACATTGGCTGGAGTTAGAAAAACGCCGTGAGAGAAGGGGAACAGAACAGCTATACACGTCATAGAAAGCAGGAAGCATTAGGATCTAGAGAGAGACGTATTCTCCCTAATAGAAGGGATTTAGAACACCCAGACTTCCTCTGTACATACGAAGAGCTATGTAGAGCTCAGGACTCTAAATACAAACATTACGGTGATTTCCCACAAGCCACTAGGGTAGTGGAAGAAGAGAATCTGTGCACTCCTCGGCAGAGACAGTTTAACTTAAAGGGCATTTTGGAGCCAGAAGTTCTGTCTGACGAGGGAGAAATGCAAGTGGAATTTCCTGAAGATATTTCAGAAGGTATAGAAATGGACTGTACTTACACTTTGTCAGATTGTATAAATTCTCTATGCTAAAGCAGCAAGAAGTGCTGATTGAAGAAACAGCTGCAAGTTTACACGTGAGTGGAAAGAACTGTTTCTGTTATTTTTGTGCTGTTTAATTAATGCTGAAGGAAGCTTATTTTTGTTCCAGTATTTTCCTTTGATTGTTACCAGACGTATGGTCTATATTTCTTGTGTTCCATGGTTTTGAATCCGCCCCGGACGTGGAATAAAACCCAAGTTAAACCTTACCCTCTGCCTCAACTACAATTATTGGTACAAGGTACAAACTACGGGAACCAGAAGGCTTTGCTACTGCCTTCCCGGGGACGTAACTGCCAGTAAAACATTGCCCCATCAAGCTGTCCAAGCACTCCTTAGCTTCTGGGCCAGCTAGTGGGTCACAATACCTCAATCTTTAAGATTAGTGTGGTATACATATAACGTGAAACAGAAAACAATTTACATAGAACAGGAAGTTACATAGAACCGAGAACCATGGAAAGCACAGTTACTTACCTGTAACAGGTGATCTCTGGGAACAGCAGGAATAAGTCTTCACATATGGGTACGTCGGTACCGATGGAGCCCGCGCGGGAACGCTCCCCAGCGTCCAGGAAGAAAGCTTTTGGGAGCATCCCACACGCATACGCGCTGCCTTCCCGCCTAAACACTTCCCTCTCATCAGTTGGGTTTGTAGCTGAGACCGAAGGAGGGAAGTAGACAAATTAGAAAAAGGAGAGAGAGAGAGAGAGAGAGAACAACTACTAGGGGAGGTGGGTGGGTTGTGAAGACTTATTCCTGCTGTTCCCAGAGATCACCTGTTACAGGTAAGTAACTGTGCTATCTCCAGGAACAAGCAGGAATGAGTCTTCACATATGGGGACTCCCAAGCTGAGATGCCTGGGAGAGGCCCAGCATGTGACAAAAACTAATGGATGGGCCATGCTTCCCCCCAAGGACCTCAGGCATCCAATGTCTAGACATAATCCCAGGGAATTTTAAAAGAAGTTGGGACCTTGGAGAGAAGTTTAAACTTCTCTATAGTCCAAAGTCTAAAACATTTCTGTCCCTAGAGCAGGATGGTGCCTTGACAAATTTGATTGGTCTGGAAGAAAAGGTCAAGATACCTTTATAGAAAAAGGGGATGGGTTCATAGAACCCCTTCATCCAGACGAGAAAATTGTAGAATCGATAGGTTTTCACTAAGGTTCCATGATGGACATCGATATTTCATTATAACATCCTGTTAAGAAATGTCTATAAGTATCACTATCTTTTCTCAAACTCTTCTTAAGTGGTTTAATCTAATAAATTCCCTCCTTTTTAATACATTACCAAGTAACGTTGCGTTTATTACACTGATTGGATGTTACTTACCACGCCCCTTTTGACGCGGAAATCGGCATCTTTAAAACACCATTCTAAATCCAGCGTTAATCTGTTTTCTTGAAAATTTCTGCTATAACCTTGCCGACTGCAGTAAGTAGCTTCTGTGAGACACTGAGATCATCCGTGATTTTTTCAATACTTGCCGGCACAATACACATATTTAAACTCACTATTTCATTCATTTATTTTCATTACGTTGTTTTGCAGTTTCTGGCTTTGTTGACGTTTTTTAACAACTGTACATCTTAGCTTCTGTCAGACACTGGGGTCATCTGTGATTGTTTTTCTCAATACTCGCCGGCATAATACACATGTTTTAAACTCACAATACCATTCAATTATTTCCTTACGTTGCTTTGCAGTTTCTTATTATTGACGTTGTTGAAGTCTTTTAACAACCGTACATTTTAGATCGTGCTTTCATCTCCAGGTATTTAAATTTTTGTTTACTTCCTTTTGAACCATTTGCACGGTAAATTTACATATATTAAAGATTTTATACATAGTACTGGTACAATTAAAAAAGCACAGAGTAATCTCTTCTCCTTCTTTTGTAGTGACACGATTCCTACATCATTGGGGATAAAAGTGTCTGTACATTCCAAACGGCACTTTGGTGCATAGTTAGTGAGTAGCTATCTATGATTTGTAATGCTTAGAATTGAATTCAATTTCCATCTGCCCTGCGTCTATATTCATGGTGTTTTTTAGTCATTTTTTAATTATTTATTATTTTTTAATGGTTTTCATTTACAGTTTATTTGCTACTTTTGGCTTTGATTAACTTATTATGTTTTCCATATTTAAGTTTTTTAAGTGCTAGATATACATGTATTAAATTATGTTTTTAATTTTGAACTTTTATTGTTATAATGTATTTATATGTATTTATTTCACAATGCTCTGGTTGCCTTTGATACATATAATTTGACATATATAAGTGTTTTTAACATATTTGTTTCTCTATTTTTATGCAAGTACCCCTCCCCTTGAAAAAGGCGTCAGCCGAAATGCGTTGGGGACTCCAATAAAGCACCCTTTCAAGCATTTTGTGGTCATCCCTTGCTTCTGCTTGTTGTGCTCCCTAGACTTGTCTGCAGGAGCCCTGCTCTCCTTGTCCCTCACCCTGTGGTTTGAGCCATGTTTTCCCCCTGGAGGGATATCCTGAGCTATAAAGAAGAAGAAATACAAGCATTAATCCCTAAAGACCCCTTCTTCACAGAGGAAGAAGAGACTCCCGACCTGGAAGAAGAATGGGGGAATCTTATCAGGATGACACAACGCTATATTAGGGAAGACCTTCATGCAGCATCCCTTTTAGAGTACTGTCGGAAGAAAATTATCCCAAGAGGTCTTAGAATGCAGAAAGCACCGGGCATGTTTAAGGATGACAAAACTTTTATGTCCGATTGGATCAAAATCCTTAACAAATGTTCCTTGGACTTAATGATTTTAATAGTTAACACCTCTAGACGCAGGGCGGAAGTACTCAAGCCTTTAATAGATACTTCCATAGATAAGCTTAAGAAACAGGATACTCAATATGAAGTGGAAAAAAGGAAGTTTGACCGTAATACTGCTGAATATAAGAAAGATATTAAAGATATTAAGATTAATAAACTAAAAAGAGATGAGGAAGACTATAAGTTGAACACGGTTTATTACTGGACACACAATGGATCAGGATTTAGAACTCGACAAAGAAGTACTTCTTATAAAAAACCCCTTCCTCATTCCCCCAAACCACAAGTTAGAAATAATTACAGGAACCAATATAGGTCCCAAGGTAAATCTCCTTCCATTTCTCCCATTCAAGAAAGAAGTCACAAACGGATTCGACATCATTCAAAAGAACCTTCTCATGAACCCATAGATCCCTCTGGTTCACTATTTTCCACAGCTCCCATTCCAGCTCGCCGTCAGCACCGTAGCCCCAATCGGGATTTTCAGTTGGACTCTCTCTGGCAAGGAGGTGGGCGAAAATCATATCAATACCCCCACAAGTTCCAGCCACACTCCAGGCACTACCAACCCCTCCCCCAACGCGGGAGGGACAGAGATCATGCACTTATGTCCAAAAGGCGACTAGATTGGGACCTATAAGTGGAATAATAAATTTGTCCAAGCACCACCTTACTGATATTGAAATACGAGTTTTGGAAAAAGGCTTATCATTCGTACCTACTAAAAAACACAATCGTTTTGCTACTCATGTTGAACTGTTCAAATTCTTTCGCAAGCTAAAAATAATGAATTATTTCAGTGGTATTAATAGCAATAATGATGATTCCTCAGTTATTAAAAGACCTTCAACCTGGATGCCTCCATCCAACTCTGACCCACTCCTTTTAGCCTATGAAAAAGTAGTGTTATCGAAGGTACAGGAATTATATAAAAAGAAGAGCAAGATATTTTATAATTTCTCTAAGGCCGAAAAAACAGCACTATATGACCTTCGCAATAACAATGGTATAATAATAAAACCTGCTGATAAGGGAGGAGCATTGGTATTACAAGATCGTACCGCCTATATTGCTGAGATCATGCGTCAGCTTATGGACAAGGATTTTTATGAAAAAATCTATGATGACCCCACAACACTTCTGCAACAGAAGATTGATACTCTTCTTTACATTGGAAAAGAGGCAGGATATTTGACTCCGAAGGAAATATCTTATCTCACGGTTTCTCACCCAATCACTCCTACAGTTTATATAATCGCTAAGATTCATAAATCATTGGACAACCCGCCGGGACGTCCAATAGTTTCAGCTATTGGTTCCCTCCTAGAACCAATCTCAAAATTTTTGGATGTTTTTCTCAGACCTTTTGTCATGCTAGCAGATTCCTACGTTCAAGATTCCACACACATTATTAACATATTGCAAGACTTTTCAGGATATCAAGAAGATTTATTACTGGTTACCTTGGATATCAATTCACTTTATACCAATATTCCTCAAACAGCTGCCTTAGAAATATTAGCTAATACATTAATACAGAGGGAAAGACCTACACGCATTCCTACCTTCTATCTCACCCAGCTTGCCTCCATAGCAATGACTGAAAATTATTTTTCATTTAAAGGAGTTTTTTATAAACAGGTAAAAGGGGTTGCCATGGGGTCTTCCATGGCACCAGATGTCGCTAATCTATATGTAGCAAACTTTGAAAAAGAATATTTAGGTCTCAATCCATATAAAACTCATGTGCGACTTTGGAAGAGATACATAGACGACGTTCTGATGATCTGGAATGGGACAGAAGCTACTTTACAACTCTTTTTTCAATGGCTTAACGGCCTTGACCCCAATTTACAATTTGAAGGTCAATACAGCATGGAACAAATAGCATATTTGGATATTTTAATAAAAAAAGGCCAAAATTGTTTTGTCACAGATCTATATCGCAAACCTACTGATCGCAACACTTTACTACAATACGACAGTTTTCACAATAGTTCATTAAAATATAATTTACCTACCATCCAATTTTTAAGAATTAAAAGGCTTTGTACTAATGATGCAGATTTTGAAAGACATGCTGCTGATATGCATCATAGATTCAGCCAGAGAGGCTACCCAAAAAAATGTATAAAGAAGGCCTTTTTCAAGGCATGCACTACTGATCGCATGTCCCTTCTTAAGAAAAAAGATCGAGTTAAGAAAACTAATCAGGTTGTTTGCCCTTTGACCTTTTCTAATTATTCCAGTGAGATCACTAAGATATTAAAACAAGAATGGTACCTCTTAACTGCTTTGCTACCTTTGCCTCTAAAAAAGTTATGATAGCCTACAAGCGGAACCCCAATTTAGCCAATATTCTTGTGCCATCTGCTCTAACATACCACAAGCCCCTAACAACAATCAGAGGCCATTACAAATGTGGTAATTGCTCCGTCTGTTCACACACTATTTCAGTAAAACAGTTCTTCGCCCATCCACTTACTAATCATAAAGTATATATCAACACTTTTTCCAATTGCAAAACAGAAAATGTTATTTACTTGATTCTATGCCCTTGTAATTTGGTTTACATTGGAAAAACTAAACGTCAAATACGCACTCGTATCATAGAACACAGGAGCTGCCTTCAGAGAGAGGCTTCAGATCATCCACTTGTTGCCCACTGGCTAAAAATGAAGCATACTATTAAAGATTTGAAATATGTTGTTCTAAAAGCAGTGCTCCCTCATTGGAGAGGAGGGGATGTTGATAAGACTCTCCTCAAGTTAGAACAGCGATTCATATATGAGTTTAATTGTCTTGAACCCAATGGTCTCAATCAAGAGGTTGATCTGTCCGTGTTCCTATAATTTAATTTAATTTTTATGATATACTTCACTATATTTCGCGTATTATATGGGTCGTCCTCATTAGATTTTTTAGAGGTACACAAATCCCAACACATAACATGTTTTGTAGTTGAGTTAAGAAGGTGGTGATCTTTAATTCAGTATCACATCTCAGGATCATTTTGGTCAGGCCCATTATTTACACTGGTTCTAATTTCTCATTATTTATTGACTCCCATTTTTTAATTTCTCTGTTTTAATTTCTCATTTTAGTTCATCTTTTATTTTTTTAGATTCAATATCAGTTGTTTTTAGTATGCTCATAAGTTCAATGAGTGTCTGAATATTTTGATTAACTTTTTTATCTTTTTAATTATTTATTCCATTCTAATTTATTTATTCATTTACTGTATTATATATCTTTTCAGCAGTAGTTTATAAAGAACAAGTTCATAGGGTTTATTATATAAGGCTTCTCAATTGGTTCTTTATATTAAGAGATCCCTATAATAGCTTATCAAACATCTACATTATTCATGCTCAATTGATAAAATCTAAAATCGAAGTCTGTATTACTTTCCTTCACATAAGTATCTGTATTTTGATTAATTGAAAGGTCCTCATTAAGTCTCCCCGGAGGAACATCGACGCTGGATCACTACATCAGTTTTTAAGGTAGAAATGTTGAGTCATACCTAATTATCATTCCTGGTGCATGTATATATATATATATATATATATATATATATATATATATATATATATATATATATATATATATATATATATACACACACACATATATATTCTTTTGGAGCAGCTTATAATGAACATTGTCGTTTTCAGTCTTTTCCATAACACCTTTTAATTGATTCTCCACGTTAAGAAATGGATCTAACATACATCCGATGTCAGTTTCACAAGTTAAGCCTGTAGGAATTTTATACATACAAGTATTTGTATTTTGATTTATCCCTCTTATAGCTCCACATTTTTGTGCACATATAAAAGTAGTTTTTTAAGGCAAAAAACGCTATTGCACGTTCATGTCTTCAGCCACCCCCTTTTTTGTAGAATCGATAGGTTTTCACTAAGGTTCCATGATAGACATCGATATTTCATTATAACATCCTGTTAAGAAATGTCTATAAGTATCACTATCTTTCCTCAAACTCTTCTTAAGTGGTTTAATCTAATAAATTCCCTCCTTTTTAATACATTACCAAGTAACGTTGCGTTTATTACACTGATTGGATGTTACTTACCACGCCCCTTTTGGCGCGGAAATCGGCGTCTTTAAAACACCATTCTAAATCCAGCGCTAATCTGTTTTCTTGAAAATTTCTGCTATAACCTTGCCGACTGCAGTAAGTAGCTTCTGTGAGACAATGCACGAGGCCGCGGGCCGGGTCCCGCGGCCGTCAGTAACCTGGGCCCGGGCCCGGCCTCGGCCTCCTGCACGGGACAAGGGGCTCAGGGTGGGGGGGGGGGGGGGAGGCAGTGCAGAGGTGCGCGGCATTTGAAATCGCTCCTTGGCCAAGAAGGAGCGATTTCATTGGTCCTGTACGTCGGGTGGGCGGAGCATGTGTTGGTGAGGAGCCGCGTGGCTGTCCTTTTCGCCGCGGCTCCTCAGGAAGCAGACGTGTTCCCGCCCTCCCCCCCTTTGGGTTGGCGTTTAGGGATGTTGCAGCTGGTGGTGGCGGGGTAGAGAGCCAGCGCTCGCAGAAGCAGCGCGGGCTTGAACTGGTTTAGGAGAAGTGGGGGGCGAAGTGCTCCTCGGGGTGGGGCGAGACAGCCCGGTTGGGGGTCTCGGCCCGGTAAGGGGGTGTGGGTGCCGGCCTTTGCTACTAGTATGGCGAGGCAGGCGGCGGGGTCCGGGGGAGGAGGATGCTCTGCCTTGCTGCTAACATGGCGGGAGGGAGCATCGTCCGGCGATGGGGTGGGGGGCTGGGGTTATGTTGAAGGTTGTATATTTTGGCCCGTTTTCGGGCTGGTTGTTACAGGTTGTAAATAAAGCTGCGACCAAAGTTTGTACCATATTATATTTGTTGTGTATTTTGTTGGGGGCAAGTTATGTGGGGGGGTCATGGATTACTTGGAGACGAGGCGGGTCTCCGGGTTTACCAGAGTTACTGAGATCATCCGTGATTTTTTCAATACTTGCCGGCACAATACACATATTTAAACTCACTATTTCATTCATTTATTTTCATTACGTTGTTTTGCCGTTTCTGGCTTTGTTGAAGTTTTTTTTAACAACTGTACATCTTAGCTTCTGTCAGACACTGGGGTCATCTGTGATTGTTTTTCTCAATACTCGCCGGCATAATACACATGTTTTAAACTCACAATACCATTCAATTATTTCCTTACGTTGCTTTGCAGTTTCTTACTATTGACGTTGTTGAAGTCTTTTAACAACCGTACAATTTAGATCGTGCTTTCATCTCCAGGTATTTAAATTTATGTTTACTTCCTTTTGAACCATTTGCACGGTAAATTTACATATATTAAAGATTTTATACATAGTACTGGTACAATTAAAAAAGCACAGAGTAATCTCTTCTCCTTTTGTAGTGACACGATTCCTACATCATTGGGGATAAAAGTGTCTTTACATTCCAAATGGCACTTTGGTGCATAGTTAGTGAGTAGCTATCTATGATTTGTAATGCTTTGAATTGAATTCAATTTCCATCTGCCCTGCGTCTATATTCATGGTGTTTTTTAGTCATTTTTTAATTATTTATTATTTTTTAATGGTTTTCATTTACAGTTTATTTGCTACTTTTGGCTTTGATTAACTTATTATGTTTTCCATATTTAAGTTTAAGTGCTAGATATACATGTATTAAATTATGTTTTTAATTTTGAACTTTTATTGTTATGATGTATTTATATGTATTTATTTCACAATGCTCTGGTTGCCTTTGATACATATAATTTGACATATATAAGTGTTTTTAACATATTTATTTCTCTATTTTTATGCAAGTACCCCTCCCCTTGAAAAAGGCGTCAGCCGTAACGCGTTGGGGACTCCAATAAAGCACCCTTTCAAGCATTTTGTGGTCATCCCTTGCTTCTGCTTGTTGTGCTCCCCAATTTCTATTCCCTCCTTCATCTTAATTAATCGTATAACTTTTCAATCCGTGTTTGTTCATGCACCACTGTGCTGTATTGCCTTGAGTGGCTTTTGGCTCTATTTTGTAACGCCTCAGTTCCCGATTCTATAACAAAGTGGTTTTTATCATCAGAGTTCTGTTTTCATTCAATATGACACCCCCTTTTTCAAGTGGTCTCTTGCACAGATATGCTTTTGGTTTTGAGTGTTTAGTAGTTGACTGGCTATGTAAAACGTCCATTTTACAGCGACTCCTTTCACACGCGTAATTGCGTCTGCAGATTTCCTCCAGTGTCACACATGTAAGTACTACATGCTTTTCCCTCCTTTTCATTTAATCCTATGGAAGGTCATTATTTCCATTGGTTCATAAATATAACTCTTTTCTACACTAGTACCAGTAAAATTATCATTCTACATTTCTCTTTTTCCTCCTGTTTCCTTTCCTTTCCCTCCCCCCTCCCCCTCCTTTCCTCCCTTGCCCTTTCCTTTCCCTCTTTCCCTTTCTCTTCCTTCTCCCTTCCTCCCCCTCCTTCTCCCCTCTCCCCCCCTCCCTTCCCCCCCCCCTTTTTGTTTGTTTTTTTGTTGTTAAGCATATGAGGATTATGCACTAGATTTTATAATGTTTTTTAACAGGCATATTTATTCGTACCCATACATTTGGTGAGCATTATGTAGCCAGTTTTTTGACACATCACCTGAATGTATGATCTAGCAAACTCATTTGCCTTCATTCCACTCTGCGTTTGGTTTTATATATTTATATATTTATATTTTTATTCTGTTTATAATATATATGTTATTTATACATTTCACACATTTTTTATGATCACTTCTTATGAGCTTTGGTCAGTCTACAAGTATTTCTTTTATTTGTTAATACTATAAGTTTTTAATATTTTACACGTTTTTAATGAGTTATGGTGATTTATTTATATGTTGTTTCATATTTTTATATTTTGTATTAAACATTATTCTGTCTAGCTGTGTGCCCCCTGAAGAAGGCTACGGCCGAAACGCGTAGGGGTCTCAATAAACCTGTTCCACCTATCTACCACTCTTGCTTCTTGTGTTCTCCTGGGATTTACTGCAAGAGCAGGCGCTCCTCTTTGTGTTTCCTGGACTCTTTGGAGCCATGTTCTCTCCATGGAAGGAGGTCTTCAGTTTTAAAGAAGATGCTTTGCAGTCTATGCTGCCGAATGACCCCTTCTATACAGAAGAAGAACCTATATCAAACTTAGAGGATGAATGGCGAGAACTGGTGTGGGTTATGCAAAGATATATAAGAGAAGAACTGCACGCAGCTTCCTTATTAGAATATTGTAGGAAAAAGATTATTCCGAGAGGTTTGAGTACAAAAGGCACCAGGCATGTTCAAGGACGATCCTTCTTTTATGTCTAATTGGATAAAGATTCTTAACAAATGCTCATTGGATTTAATGATCCTTTTAATTAATACATCCAAACGCAGGGTGGATTCTTTAAAACCACAAATAGATACGAAAATTTAGACATTAAAAAGAAAAGATACACAATATGATCTAGAAAAACAGAACTTTGATAAGAATACTATAGATTACAGACTGGTTATAAAGGATAAAAAGATTAAGAAATTAAAAAGGGACGAGGAAGATTACAAATTAGGCACAGTATATTACTGGACGTATAATAAAACAGATTACAAAGACAGACAGAGAAGTAATTCATATAAAAGACCATATAGATCACCTAAACAATTCTCTAAAAATGATACTAAATTTAGACAACGATTAAGAAATAGATCTCGGTCGCCCACTCCAGAAGTTGGTAGGAGTAGCAAACGAACACGACATCATTCACGAGGGAAAATAGACCAATCTGGCTCCCTGTTTCCTACACAGCCCACAGATTACCAACAGGATAAGAGACGGGATTTTCACATGGACAATCTCTGGGCTGGAGGAGGAAGAGACAGGTCACCAAGGTCACCAGAACGTCAACAATTCAAACACAAAAATCGGCAATACTCACACCGAGAGAGGAGGGACAGCCAAAGTCTGATGTCCAAGAGACATCTAGACTGGGACTTGTAAGTTCAGTTATCAACCTCTCCAAATATTCATTGACAGAGACAGAACTTCAAGTGTTGGATAAAGGGCTTAAGTATGTACCTACTCAAACACATGACAAATTTTCTACTCACGTGGAATTATACAAATTTTTCCGTAAACTCAAAATCATAGATTATTTTAGTAATCAGACACCCAATATAACAGATTCCTCTGTGGTTAAAAACCTTCCACCTCGGGGGGGGGGGGGGGCGGAGCCTGCGGGGAAGCAAGATGGCAGCTTAATCTTTAAGCGCTGTTATCCCCCGGTAAGATTCCTGGAAGGATAGTGCAATTTTCCCCTTCTGAGTTGCCCAAAACCTCTGGATCGGCGTCTGAAGGTACCGGCGCTATGGCAGGGGGAAAACCAACCAAATTGGATTTCGCCGCGGCAGTTAATTCGGGCTCCAAAAGGCCGAAGTCTGACCCGCTCTCGCCCCAAAAGATGGCGGCCTCTCGAGACCCGGGAGATGGTATGAGGGAGCTACTCGGGGAAATCCGGGCGGTTAAGGATCTGGTGATGGCCAACGGTGATGCGCTGGGAAGAGTGCAATCGGAGTTAGGAGATTTGAAAGCGCGTTTCCAAGGCCTCTCTGAGCGCATGGACAAAGCCGATACTGCTATTGCGGCGCATGGGGAAAAGATTAAATCCTTACCTAAGCTGTGTAAGCACATGGAGCGCCTCGAGCTCCAGATCGAGGATTTGAGCAACCGAAATCGGCGAAATAATATCCGGCTGGTGGGGCTGCCTGAGGGAGCGGAAGGCCCGGATCTCTTCACGTTCTTGGGGAAACTGCTTCCTGCCTTGCTGAAAGTGCAGTTTGCTGGGAGCCTAGAAATAGAGCGCGCTCATAGAGTGCCGTCGCAGAGACCATCGAGCGGGAAATCTCCACGGCCAGTGATTTTCTGTCTGCTTCGTCACCAGCAAGTCCTGCAAATCATGACCGCGGCTAAACGGCAATCGGTATGGGAGTTTGAGGGCAGCAAGCTGTCATTTTTCCCTGATGTTTGTAAAGCCACAGCGGACAAGCGGAGGCAGTTCTTGGCTCTCCGACCCAGGCTTCAGTGTTTACAGGCGCGATTTGGCCTTTTTTATCCTGCTCGCCTCAAGGTTACTTATAACAACAGCACCCAGTCATATGATGATCCGGCTGCAGTTTTACAGTTTCTCGAGGAGCATGAAGCTCTGCAAATGCAATGACTCGTGGGACTTTACTGCTTTCACTGTCTTATGTACTCAGGTACTTTTCCCCTTTGCATGAGTCTCCCGCTTGTACAGGCGGTGGTAGTCTCATGAGGAGTAGGGTTATATCTCTCCTGATCTCTCATGGGTTTCTGTATCTCTATTCGGGTCTCGTAATTGGGGGAAAGTTCGGGGGCAATGATGAGTATTGTAATGTGATTCTCCATGTTTGCATTTGCTACCTGTTCCCTCACGTTTCGTCCCGTTGGGGGCTGCTGGGAGGTATTTGGGGTAAATGAGTGATACCTATATGTGGATGATGTGATTATGTGGTGGAGTTGGGGTTTATTGTTGTACTGTTTTTCTATTATATCTCTGCTGTGGG
This sequence comes from Ichthyophis bannanicus, assembly GCA_033557465.1. Classification (NCBI taxonomy): domain Eukaryota; kingdom Metazoa; phylum Chordata; class Amphibia; order Gymnophiona; family Ichthyophiidae; genus Ichthyophis; species Ichthyophis bannanicus. The sequence goes on from CM066035.1 coordinate 343,382,053, forward strand.
GAAGGGGTTACCAGACTGTCACTTGTGGACCTACCATGGCTCACCCAGATGGTAGTTTCTGCAATGCAGAGGGTTCAATGACACCTTACAAATCTCAGACATTTTTTCGTTTGATTCAGGCCTGTGTTTATAAAGCGATCTTTGGCGTGGGGGTCCCCCAATATTCTTGGTCAAATGCTCTCTCTTAAGGTATTGTCCCTGAATGTAAAGGGCATAAAGCACCCTGCCAAACGTAAAAAGATCCTTACTTATTGTTACAAGCAAGGAGCGGATGTAGTGATGTTGCAGGAGACCCACCTTTCTGCTGCTGAGACGGTGAAATTGGGTTTGGGCAAGTATGACCTGGTATCTCATGCTGCAGCAGTTGGGAAGAAAAATGGGGTAGCAATCTTAATCAATAAGACCAAGAAGGCTCAAGGTCAAGTGCTCAGAGCTGACCCGGAAGGGAGGTGGGCAAGTGCTCAGGTAACCATTGACCAGAAACAAATAGTATTCCTCAATGTATATGCGCCCAATTGTGACAGCCCTAACTTCTTTCAAGGCCTGGCGGAGCTGCTCCTGGACTACCCCTCCTCCCCCATTGTGCTGGGCGGAGACTTTAACATGGTCCTGGACCCCTTGACTGACTGCCAGCCCTGCCGAAGGTCCAGAAGAAATAGAGCCCTAGAGGTCCTAGAGTCCATCATGGAGGAAAATGGGCTGGTGGATATCTGGAGGATTTTGCACCCCGTTGAAAAAGATTTTACTTTTTTCTCCTTTCCTCATGCGTCTCACTCACGGATTGACTTCTTTCTCGTATCTAGATCTTTGGTCAAAGACATTCCCGATGCGGAGATCTTAAGTACTCATGTCTCTGACCATGCCGCCATAACACTCAATTTGGATATCTCGCTGTCTCCGATCTCGTCTGGTGAATGGTTTTTCCCGCGGCACCTTTTGGCGGATGAGGCCTTCAAACAATTCATCAGGCAAGAGATAAAAGAGTTTTTCGATATTAATCGATCAGAAGACACCTCTGTATGGGCTTGGTGGGAAGCTTTTAAGGCCTCCATAAGAGCGAAGGTCACCAGCTACAATATAGCAGTCAAAAGGAAAGCCAAGGAAGAATTGAAGTCCCTTGATCAGCAGATCAGGGCTGGCGAACGAATACTGCATCGGCACTTCAGCTCTCCGGTTCTTACCCGGTTGCAGAAACTAAGATTCCAATATAACGCTGCGATTAGTAGAGAAGTGGAACAGCACTCTTTTGCCCAGCGGGCTCGTTACCATGTGGAGATGAATAAATCGGGCAAACTGCTTGCAACTAGCTTGAGGCCTAAGCGAGAGAAGACGCATGTGGTTGCCTTAACGGATGAACACAATACCCAGCTGACTGGAAACTCAGAGATACTTGAAGAGTTCAGGTGCTTTTACAACTCCTTGTACACTTCTGAGGTGGCAAGTGATCTCCCCAGTATGAGAGAGTGGTTACGACAGATTGAACATCCGACACTGGGCCCTGAACAGGCTGCCGAGATGGAAAGGGCTTTGGGACAGCGGGAGCTCGAAGATGTCCTTTCAGGTATGCAAGGGTGCAAGGCAGCAGGCCCGGATGGTATCCCGACTGAATTTTACCAACTATTTGCGAAAGAAATCTCCCCCTTTCTGTTGCAATATTTTCAACTACTCCAAGTTCAAGGTACGGCCATTGGGGCCTTTGCGTAGGCCACTGTGGTCGTTTTGGAGAAGCCTGGAAAGGATCCAAAACTGGTGGGCAGTTACAGACCCATCTCACTTCTAAATGCGGACTACAAACTTTATGCTGCTATACTGGCTAGTCGGCTGAACAAGATATTGCATCACCTCATACATCCTGATCAATGCGGCTTTGTGACTGGGAGGTCGACGGCAGATAATGCCCGCCTTTTGTGCAATGTCATTGGTCTGGCAGAGCAAACTGAAGATCCCTTCATCGGGTTATCTCTGGACGCGGAGAAGGCCTTTGACAGGCTAGAATGGCCCTTCTTATTCCTTGTCTTGGAGTGGTTTGGGATACCAACGAGTTTTGTGGAAATGATTCGTCCCTTGTATACCCAACCCGTTGCTCGGATTTATACCAATCAAGCGCTATCTAGACCTTTCACCTTACACAGAGGTACGCGTCAAGGTTGCCCGTTGTCCCCTCTATTGTTTAATCTGGCATTGGAGCCGCTAGCGCTGCTTGTGCGGCAGACGATGGATATCAAGGGCCTTGAAGTTGCTGACCTGCACCTCAAGCTCTCCGCCTATGCTGATGACCTCCTGTTTTTCCTGCGTCCTACTTCTATCTCTCCCCTTCTTCAAGTGATTGACCAGTACGCTCGCTTTTCTGGTTACAAGGTAAACTGGTCAAAATCCGTGGCCTTCCCTCTCAACAAGAAGGCGCATAGCAACTTGATCCAGGATTTTCCGTTCCAATGGGCTGGGTCGGCAATAAAATATCTTGGAGTACAATTTTCGACCCCGTTGGAAGAGACTGTGCAGCTGAATGCTGCGAAGATAAAGGAAATAGCACGGTCGTTTACCTTGAAATGGTCGCCTCTGCACCTTATGTGGTGGGGCCGGCTGGAGTCGATCAAGATGGTACTTGTTCCTAAGATAAACTATATTCTTGGGATGATACCTATCTTTTTCTCTGCAGAGGTCTACAAGAAGGTGGAGCGGACCCTAAGTGTCTTTCTTTGGAAGGGGAAGACGCCCAGAATTGGGCTTAAGAAATTGAAAGCAAACAAACAGAATGGAGGGGTGCAGTTCCCGGACTTCCAATGGTACCATGTTGCGGCGGTGTTGAAGCAGGGTGGTCTATGGGGCGCCGGAACTGCCCCTGTGCTAAAGCCAATTTGGCTGTCTCTCGAGGAACGGCTGCTACACCCGTGTCCCGGTGCAGCTGTGCATGAGTATGAGGCACCCTACTGCTTCTAAAGTGGGCCAGGTGGTTATCACGACACAGCGTGCGTTCCAAAGGCTGCTTCCTCTAATCGCAAATAAGAATCCTTTCTCGATGCAAGCCCCTCTTTGGCATAACCCAGTCCTCAAGATCAATAAAGTTTCTTTTGCGTGGCCGGCCTGGCAGCGATGTGGTATCTGGTCGGTGGGCCAACTGGTCAGGGATGGCGGCTGGAAGCCGTTCAATGTGCTACAAGGGGAGTTTAAGTTACCTTCTACTTGCTTCTTTCAATATCTTCAACTCCGGCACTGTTTAGCCCAGCTGAAGGTGCACCCTCGAGAGCTCGCTGAGTCTTGGGGTCTACAAAGCCTCGTAACGGATTTCTGCACGCAGAGAGGTGGCACATCTAGATTTTATGCACTTTTCAGGGACTTCTACTCGGAGCAAGCTATGGGCTTATGGAAGATCTGGGAGGACGAAACTGACTGTATTTTGAGTCCCCCAGCCTGGAATCTAATGTGGGGCCCTATAGTCCGCTCCTCGAGATCGGCCTCCTTTACACAGTCTATGTTTGTTTTCGCCCACCGGGCGTATATTACGCCGCTGAAGCTGGCTAAATGGAAACCCGAGAAAACGTCTCAGTGCTGGTCATGTCAGAGGGCTCCCGGCACGATGAGTCACATGTTCCTGGAGTGCCCCTATGTTCAGGGTTTTTGGGTTCCTGTATGGGAAAGAATCCAGAAGGTGGTGGGTTTCTCTTTCCCCCTGTCCTGGCGCATAATTGCGTTGCGGTCCCTGGTTGAAATCCCAGGAGTGGACAAAGAGCATTTTTTTATACTGAACTTTATGCTGGCAGTTGCCATAAAAGAAATCTTATGTGTTTGGAATGATTCCTCGAAATTGCATTGGGGTAAATGGTGGAATCAAATATGTTTATATAGCAGGTACGAAAGAGCATATGAAAATCACACTTCCTGGGTGGGAGAGGGAACCTGGCGGACAGGTGGGCCGCCCTGGATCGCTTTACTACTATTACCGATGTTACCTTAGGCTAATCTGGCTAGGTCAAGAGGTTTGTGAGGTGTCGGGGGGTGGGAGGGGTTTTGTTCTTGTGTTGTTTTTTAAGATGTGTGTTCTTTGTTTGGATTCTCTTATGGTTATGTTGTATGCTGAATGATGTTGTTTTTGGTTGTACCACAAAATGCTTTAATAATAAAAAATAAAAAAACCCTTCCACCTGGGTGCCACCATCAAATGTAAATGCTATGATTTTGGCTTATGAGAAAATGGTACTTACTAAAGTGCATAGTTTGTATAGGACTAATAAGAAACGTCAGTATTTTATTTAATTTTACTAAATCACAACAAAAAGCTCTTAGAGATTTGAAGGCCAATAAGCATATCATAATCAAACCTGCGGACAAAGGAGGAGCGATAGTGATACAGGACAGGGAGGCATATAGCGGAGGTCCTTCGTCAATTAAATGATAAGGAATTTTATGAAAAGATTTTTGATGATCCTACTAAAAGATTACAACATAAGGTAGAATCTCTATTATTTATTGGAAAGGAAGCAGGGTATTTAACAACCAATGAAATAGCTTTTTTAACAGTAGCGCATCCTATTATACCTACCATCTATATGGTACCAAAGATCCATAAATCGTTACAAAATCCTCCGGGTAGGCCCATTGTCTCTGCAATAGGTTCTCTTTTTGAGCCTCTATCAAAATTTTAGATATATTTCTAAGACCATTTTTTGTCCTAGCAGCATCATATGTACGAGATTCCACGCACATCATCAATATTCTTCAGGATTTTGAGGGATATCATGAGAATTTGATATTGGTTACATTAGATATTAAATCATTGTACACCAATATACCCCAACAAGCGGCAATAGAAGTATTAGCCAACGTTCTTATTAAAAGAGAAAAACCTGTATGTATACCTACTTGTTTTTTTGTTACAAATGGCAACATTAATTATGACGGAGAATTTCTTCAGTTTTAACGGTATTTTTTACAAACAGATAAAAGGGGTAGCTATGGGTTCCCCCATGGCGCCAGATGTAGCGAATTTATATGTAACAGATTTTGAAATAAAGTTTTTGTCCTTCCATCCATATAAATCAAATATTTTATTATGGAAGCGTTACATCGACGATGTTTTAATCATATGGGAAGGTACAGAAGCCACACTCAACACTTTTTTTACTTGGCTTAATACGTTAGATTTGAATCTCCAATTTGAAGGGTCTTACAGTATGGACTCTATTCCCTATTTAGATGTTTTGATCAAAAAAGACAATAGTGGATTCATAACGGATCTATACCGAAAGCCCACGGAGAGAAATAATCTTTCAAAGTATGATAGTTGTCATAATACCTCTTTAAAGAAAAACTTACCTATTAGTCAGTTTCTAAGACTTAAGAGACTGTGCACTAGAGATATAGACTTTCAATGCCATGCTAAAGATATGCATGAGAGATTTCGACAGAGAGGGTATCCTATGAATTGTATAACTAGGGCTTACACTAGAGCGAATACTGTAGAACGGTCTACACTTTTACAAAAAATAGAACGGGTGAAGACTGACAATATTGTATGTGCATTAACATCATATTCAAAGGCAATTGCGGATATTTTACGACAGGAATGGTATCTTTTATCATCTATCCCTTCACTGTCCACTAAACGCCCAATGATAGCCTATAAACGCAATACTAATTTGTCACATCATCTAGTCCCTTCTGCACTTTCAGGGGTAAAACCAATATCAACAATAAAAGGGCATTACAGTTGTGGTAATCACTCTGTTTGCATACATACTATTGTGACAAAAGGTGCATTTACATATTCTTTAACAGGTACTAAAATTTATTTACAACAATATACCAATTGCAAAACCATCAATGCAATTTATTTAATTCAGTGCCCATGCAACTTGGTATATATTGGTAAAACTCAAAGACAGATACGGACGCGTATTATGGAGCACAGAAGCAATATAGCAAGGAAAATATCAGACAAGCCATTAGTCTCACATTGGCTTGAGAAATTGCATATGATTTCAGACTTAAAATTCATGGTCCTAAGGACAGTTGTTCCCCATTGGAGGGGTGGAGATATTAATAAGATGTTATTGAAGTTAGAACAATGTTACATTTATGAATTTAATAGCATGGAACCGCACGGTCTTAATCAAGAAACAGACTTAACAATATTTTTATAATCACGCCTTATTTATTATGTATGGTTTATGTATTTCATCTTTGTAATACAGTATATTTTTATTCATGTTAATCATATTTAGTTTATTGTTCTCTATTTGGTTTTAATATTTGTGGTTTATTCATTCATCTGTTTATGCATTTTTATTATTTATACCCACCTTATTGTGTTCTACATAGGCCTTAGTGCCTCATTTTTAGTTGCTCTCAAGATATAATTGTTATTAATCCTTTTGTATATAGTTTTTTATTTGTTTAAAGGCACGTATTGCTCTTCTTGTCAGTTGATCTTTTAGTAATATGTACTTAGGCTCCTCCTCCCTCAGATGCATCTGGTTTTATATTGTTACATCTTCCTTTTATCCTTCCCTTCCTTCCTCTCTCCCTTCACTCTTCCCTCCCTCCTCCGCCCAACCCTACATTTCCCTACCCCTACCCCACCACCCCCCCTTACCCCCCACTTCCTCCACCTATCCCCTCCCCTCCCTTTCCTTCCCCCTATCCCTTCCCTCCCCTCTCCCCTCCTCTCCTTCCCCCTCCCCCCTCCTTCCCCTTCCTTCCTCCCCCCTTCCCACCTCTTCCCTCCCTCCCTCCCTCCCCCCTTCCTTTCCCCTCCCCTCCCTCCCCCCCTCCCCTACCGCCCACCACCACCCCCTCCCCCCTTCCTGCCCCCCACCCCCCTTCCCTCCCCCCTTCCTACCCCCCTTCCCCCCCCCTTCCTACCCCCCTTCCCTTTCTCTCTTTTTCTTTTCTCCTTTTTCTTCCCTTTTTCCCCTCTCTTTCTCTCTTTCTTCTCTTTTTTACTTCCCCCTCCCCCCCATCTCTCTTTCTTTGCCTTGCAGCTCTTACCATATTACATTACACAATTCAAATGCATATTATCATTTCATTTGGTTTATGTGGGCCTCACCGATATTGATAATTTCCTCTTCACATTGTTTGGCTTCATACAGTAAATGCATCCGTGTCTTTATCATAGCACTGGTTCCTTTTTACAATTAAGTTTATTTTTCAGCAGTACGTGATACGCTTTTCTTTTGATCACATAAGAAGTGAATTTTACAAGTTTTTTAATACCTTTGTAATTGCGCTAGTTGCGCTTGCATATATTTTTACTTTAGTGTTTCATACACAAGTTAAAATATACATGGTTTCATTTTTTGTTCAAATGAGCTTTATTTAGTTCATAAAAATCCAACACTATAAAGCATTTAATTATGCAATACTGTACATTGTGTTGGTACACGGGCGTAGTCATTGATTAATCCCTTATTCTACACAGTGTGGGTCAAGTTAGAATTCGTCTCTTTGCCCCTCCCACGGTGCTATGTCACTTTTTTTGGCGCGAATTCCAGCGTTTTTAAACCTTAGTACCATCAGGTCAAAATCCTTTTGATTTCGGCGTAAGAAGGTTTGCCTTGAAGGCCTTTAAGGTTTGTAATATTTCCTCATTGTAATGACAGGACTGCAACCCCCTTTGCCTGATGTTGTAATTGGTTTTTATATTTTTTAGCGATTCTCCATATCGTGGCAATCGCGCTGTTTTTCTACCCAGTGGATTTATATGTAAGTAAGAACATGTACAATTTCTATTCCCTCCTTCATCTTAATTAATCGTATAACTTTTCAATCCGTGTTTGTTCATGCACCACTGTGCTGTATTGCCTTGAGTGACTTTTGGCTCTATTTTGTAACGCCTCAGTTCCCGATTGTATAACAAAGCGGTTTTTATCATCAGAGTTCTGTTTTCATTCAATATGGCACCCCCTTTTTCAAGTGGTCTCTTGCACAGATATGCTTTTGGTTTTGAGTGTTTAGTAGTTGACTGGCTATGTAAAACGTCCATTTTACAGTGACTCCTTTCACACGCGTAATTGCGTCTGCAGATATCCTCCAGTGTCACACATGTAAGTACTACATGCTTTTCCCTCCTTTTCATTTAGTCCTATGGAAGGTCATTATTTCCATTGGTTCATAAATATAACTCTTTTCTACACTAGTACCAGTAAAATTATCATTCTACATTTCTCTTTTTCCTCCTGTTTCCTTTCCTGTCCCTCCCCCCTCCCCCTCCCCCTCCCTTTCCTTCTCTCCCCCCCCCCCCCTTTCTTCCCTTGCCCTTTCCTTTCCCTCTTTCCCTTTCTCTCCCCCCCTCTCTCTTCCTTCTCCCTTCCTCCCCCTCCTTCTCCCCCTCCCCCCCCTTCCCCCCCTTTCCTCCCTTGCCCTTTCCTTTCCCTCTTTCCCTTTCTCTCCCCCCTCTCTCTTCCTTCTCCCTTCCTCCCCCTCCCCCTTCCTTCCCCCCCCCCTTTTTGTTTGTTTTTTTGTTGTTAAGCATATGAGGATTTTGCACTAGATTTTATAATGTTTTTTTTTAACAGGCATATTTATTCGTACCCATACATTTGGTGAGCATTATGTAGCCAGTTTTTTGACACATAAGCTGAATGTATGATCTAGCAAACTCATTTGCGTTCATTCCACTCTGCGTTTGGTTTTATATATTTATATATTTATATTTTTATTCTGTTTATAATATATATGTTATTTATACATTTCACACATTTTTTATGATCAATTCTTATGAGCTTTGGTCAGTCTACAAGTATTTCTTTTATTTGTTAATACTATAAGTTTTTAATATTTTACACGTTTTTAATGAGTTATGGTAATTTATTTATATGTTGTTTCATATTTTTATATTTTGTATTAAACATTCTGTCTAGCTGTGTGCCCCCTGAAGAAGGCTACGGCTGAAACGCGTAGGGGGTCTCAATAAACCTATTCCACCTATCTACGACTCTTGCTTCTTGTGTTCTCCTGGGATTTACTGCAAGAGCAGGCGCTCCTCTTTGTGTTCCCTGTAAGCTAGACAGTAGAGTCATAGCACCAAGCCTTGTTTAGGGTGGCTAGTTATTCCTTTATTGTTAAACCTTCATTGACTGCCAATAGAAGCACGAGTTTTGTTTAAGGTTCTATGCTTGTCTTTTAAAGCTATGCATAAGCTAGGTCCTATTTATTTATCACATAGGTTGGTGCTCTGTTCTTTGGCTAGATCTTTACGTTCTGCAACTCATTGTACACTGGTATTACCTTTGGCCTCCACCTTTCAGCAGAAAAAGGTTAGAGAGGATTTTCTGGTGCAGTACCAAACTGTGGAATGAGTTACCTTTTGTGACTAGGGATCTTGTGGATTATGTCCAATTCTGAAAACCTCTAAAGACATGATTGTGGAAGAAACTTAACTGTATTTTGAGGTTTTTTTATTTTTTGTAATCCACTTCGTACATCTATAGTTTGTAAAAGCAGAATATAAGCAATGTTATTAAATCAAATGAATCCCTTGGCTGAGAGAGGGAGAGCAGGGATGACTCAGAAGTTGCCATGCACTAAAAGCAGAGTCTAGAATCCATGGAAGAGGCACCTCGCTTGCCACAGGTCAAAGAACATTTCCTGGAATAAGACAGAGTTAAGGCAAGTATCACAACAGCACATGCGAAGGCCCAAAGGTGCTTGTTAACTGTGGTGTGCGTCAGCTGCTCTTTTTATTGCAATGTGTGTTACAGGCACTAGGGAAGGAACATGCATTGGAGTCACTTGGGCGGAATGTGCGCTAGGACTGCACGACTACCAGATGCACAATAGGTAAAAACGCTACTAATGCATGTAGAAAATGACAAGAAACCCCCACACTGCACCAACGGTCCACCCTGAATTGTGTCCCAACAAGGACAATGACGAGGTCAAGCCTTGGTATTCACCCCCTGAGAGCCCCAGGCAGAGAATTCATGCCGGGCTCAGCTCTACTCCCCTGAAACTGTTTTACTGGCTTTTGCAGTACTGTGTTTAAGGTGACTGGCAAGCAGATCCCTCTGAGAGCCTTCTACAATCTTTGGGAGAGAGCAGGGGGGACAGAGGATAAGGGAAGAGGTGAGGTTGAATGAGGCTGCTGCACTCTTCCAGATTCTTCCAATTTCTGGCTGCTCAACAGGCTCTTATCATGATAAGCGCATGGAGCTGAACTAATTTTCCCTCCTCCTATGGCTACCGAAAAGACCGCAGTCTAGTGGAGCCTCCCACGTTGCGCTTAAGTGAAAGTTTCACTCTCAAGGTGGTTGTTCAAGAGCACTTAATCTTTTCCTCTTAATCTTCAGATTTTCTTCAGAGAGTAGAACATCCATCCATCATCTGCTGGAGACAAAGAAATGCTGAAGAGACTTCTGGTGGCTGAGGCAAATAGAGCCATAGGAATGATGTCATTGAAGCCTGGGCTTTTCATTGGTTCTTTGTCTCCACCAATCTACTGGTGGGGGAACACAATCCACTTGTCTGGACGGGTCTAGTAGGACGATATGGAGCTTATATACTTATGGCTCAGTGCCTACCATTACTTAACTTCATCTGTAGATTTATACCTATAGGCAGGGTCTTCTTAAGAAGGCTCACAGTGGTAACAGTCAAGGTAACACAGGTCATCACTGTATACGTGTTTCAAAGACAATCAAACAGGATTTAAAGATATGGAGGGAATTCTTATCACGTTTCAATGGGATAACCATCTGACAAAAAAAGACCAACAGAGTAGCAGAAATCTGAATTTATATACTGATGTAATAGGTTTTGGAGCTTTTGTGAGGGTTTGTGAGCCGTTCCATAGTCTAAAGCAGGCATGTCCAACTTCGAACAAGTCATGATCTACTTTTTCCAGCCAAAAGTGCCGTTGATCTACCACCATGAAAATTAAGTTTCAAATTTGTTTCAAATTAAATTTTAACCCAATAAAGTTGGAGGATCCCCTTCCCCCCATTTCTAATGAACCTTCTGTCATTTACTTGGATGTGATCAGCTGTTAAGTAAATTCCGTTTACACTGGAAGAAGATAATAGTAAGAGTCAACAAACAACTAATTGGGATGCATTATTGAAATTACAAAAATGGGTAGAAAACTCAGAATTGCACCGTTTGTCTATGATTGAATATATAAGTCGTCAACATATCCCAAGAGGATTGAGAATGTATAAAGAGCCACGCATGTATAATATGGATCAGGAGTTCTTAGAAAAATGGAACCGGATCCTGAACAAGTGTTCTTTAGATCTAATGGTGCTAATTATAGATACTGTAATGAGGAAGATCTATCCCTTGCCTTGAGAGCACAGGAATCTGTTAGATCCAGATCAGATTCTGACAGGCAGGCAAGCCACATGATCCCTAGTTGTCAGGAGCAACATAAACAGACCCAGACACAAGGTCTACAGCCCCACCCAACTAGCAAACATTTCCCAGCTCCTGATTCACATAGCTTTCACCTGAGCAGGGGAACTGCTAATCAACAGTATAAGAAGTACTCAGAACAGTCAGAAAGCGGAGAACTGCAGAGAGACTCACATGAAGAACTGCAGAGAGACTCACCCAGAGAACTGCAGGGAGACTCACCCAGAGAACTGCCGGGAGACTCACACAGAGAACGGCAGAGAGCTGTTGGGAAAGCCCGTGATAAAGTCCATGACAGAGTCTATGAGAGTTCCAGTTCAAGTTGGAGGAACAGGAAGGAACCGAGAGAGAGATTCAGAGGAGAAATCAGCTGTGAGAGCCAGTTACCTGTGACACAGTTTTATTCTCAAAGGCAACGTGTTGTACAGAGTGAGTGGAAAGAAGAGAGAGAGAAACCGTATGTATCTGAAGAGTGTGACACTTGGAATCAGTTACAAGCCCTAGAAAGGGGGAAATACTGTGGGGAGGATATCTGTATGTCTGAAGGGGAAGAGCTTGAAGAAGCAAAACCCCAAAGGAAACTTCCAAGGGAGAAATCCTTTCATAGCAGAGCAGAGCAGCTCCACTATCCACAGCGAAGCACTGAAGGTAGGACACGAAGAGGCTTTAAAGGGAAAAGCTATTCTAAAAAGTGTGTCTCTCCTCTCTCCTATTCTGAGTTATATGATAACAGTTTGCCTTACCTTAGAGAGGGCTGGTCCAATAAGCCTGTTGAGGACACAGCACTGAAAAGCTTACAGACATTCTGTTATAAAGAAGATGTTTGCCCAGCTAAAGCACAGCAGGAACCAATGTTAATAGATTCTGCTAGTGAGCTTTCGGTTGATGAAGCTATGGATTGTACATTAATATTATCAGACAGAATTACTTCTTTGTGCTGAAGCCAGAGTCTGCGCACTGCTAAAGGAAGCTGTGAAAAGCATGAGAGAGACGTCTGAGTATAAGAGGAACTGTATGCTGAGATAATATAGTTGCCTGTGATTATAATTCCAATAAGAAGCAAGAAGCTGCATTTAATTTCCTTTGTCTATCTGCCAGAGTATATGGCTCTTGTCCTGAGTTTTGTTGCATTATACTTTTGAGAATCCAACCCCGGGAGGGGAATAAATCCTTATTTGAATACCTGACCCATTCGTGTCACAAATACTCCTTTCCGCAAAGAGGGTCATCCGGCAGCCTAGCTGTTCGCCTAGGCAGCAGACTAGCCCCTGCCGTGACATAAAGTGGCATAGTATTTAGGATTTTTGAAAAAAAAATATATACACTACAAAGGACATTTATTATAAAGGATACAACTTTCTGAAGAAAAAGACAAGTTCAGTAATCCTGAAGGAAAAAAAAAAAAAAAAAAAAAAGGAGGGGAAAACTCGGTTTGGATTCTCAGCAACTGGATTCCTAGTGACTGAATTTCCATTATCCTGACCTGGAAGGAGGCGAGAAAAGACCTTTCTCAACACTAGACCCTACACCGTGCCAAGGTACTAGTAGGTGGGCACGGATGGCTGGGATTGGTGAGAAAGGAAGAGGAATTTGTACCATAAGAGGCAGGCAAGAAAGGAAAATCTGTGCCGCACTTGGTGGGCCCTGTTTTTCTATTTCTCTACAGGTACACTTCAACGCAGGAGATGGATCCCCAGGAGATCAAGGATTGGATGGAAGCCCAGTGGAAAGCCCAGAGCGAACTGGCGAGGCTCACGCAGGAACGGACTATGGCAGTGCTAGCCGCTCAGCAACAGCCGCTCCTGGAGCTTTTGGGGGCTCTGGTGAAGAAGACGCATGCAGCTGAGGAAGCTGATACCACAATACCCCAGGGGGTAGGACTGCAAAATTGCAGTGCATTAACATTGCAATGACAATTTTGATGATTTTTCTGACGCTTTTGAGCGAATTGCAGAGGCGGCTAAATGGCCGGTAGACCAGTGGGCCGTTAGGTTCGTGATGTCCCTATCTGGAGAGGCATTAGCGGCCTACAAAGCGATGCCCGCCGATCTAGCATCCAGTTACCCAAACGTAAAACTTGCTGTAAGGGATAGATGGGGATTAACTCCCATCCATTACAGGCATCTTTTTAGAGAGGCAAAACTTATGCCCAAAGAAACGCCTAAGGCACTTATGCAAAGGTTGAAGGGGCTGGCAACAAAATGGCTTGCTTCTGAAAAGGCAACGGTGGAGTCATTAATGGACGCCGTTCTTTTGGAGCAATATTTTGAAGCCGTGCCTCCAGAAATTAAGGCTTTCTTAATGCTACAAAAATGCAACTCCACTAAGGAAGCGGCTGACCTCACCGAATGCTATTTTGAGGCGGAGTTAGCCGGGACTTCCAGGGCTAATGTTTTAAAAGTGGCAGGCATGGAGAGAATGTGGAAATTAAGAAGGGCCTATAATTCTGAAATGCCCGATGAAAATGGGAAAAAGCGTGCTTCCATGAAATGTTATCACTGTGGCAAAATTGGACATCTACGCAGAGAGTGTAGAGAGCGTACTGCCCTGGTGTCGGGAGGAGAGACACACACTGGGGAGGGATTTTTGCTCAAGGTACGGGTAGAGGGAGTAGAGGCTTTGGCGCTCCTCGACTCCGGAGCAGACCAAAGTATGGTCTCCCAGCAGATGTGGGAGACCATTCAAGCCCATAACCCGTCCTTTCTGAACCAAATAGGACAAGTGAAAGTAAGATGCGTACATGGGGCATCCTCTTTCTATCCGCTATATGAGATGTGTGTGAATGGATTAGGTACTAGGGAAAAAGTGCATGTAGCCGTAGTCCCCCGACTCCCTTTTGAGGTGGTCTTAGGGCGTGACTGGCCCCCATTTGAGAAGGAAATAGAGAAAGGCCTTAAGGAGAAGTCAGGTTCAACCCAGACAGAAACTCTAGGAGAGGGTAAGGTGCAACCAGAGACCCTGAGAACTGAGGCTATTGCACAGAAAATCCCTAATGCTTTGTTTGAAAAACTCCAGAAGGATCGTATCCACTTCAAATCACGGATAGGGGTTGGGTCCTCAGCACAAAAGAAGTTTGTCTTGCGGTTTACCAAAGCATCCCCGCGGGCTAAAAGTCCACAAAGGGCTTCTGAAGCCGCCGCAGGCTATGATTTATTTAGTAGCGAGGATACAGTAGTCCCTAAGGGAGGGAAGGCCCTTGTTGATACTGGGTTGCAGATTCAGATCCCTGAAGGCTTTTATGGCCGTATAGCCCCACGATCCGGCCTGACCGTCAAGCATTTTATTGACGTCGGAGCCGGGGTGATAGACCCCGATTACCGCGGGGTAGTGAAGGCCCTGCTCTTTAATTTTAATACAGAGGATTTTTCTGTGAAGAAGGGCGAAAGAATTGCGCAGTTAATATGCGAACGTGTAGGCTTCCCCATAGTCGAAGAGGTTCCCTCACTAGCTTCTACAAGTCGCGGAGCAGGAGGGTTTGGCTCTACGGGGTTGGGGGAAGTAAAAAACCTGACAGCCCTGGCAGAAGAAAAGCAAGAAGAGGATTTAGGTCCACAACCCGCGGATTGGAGGGATCGGCCCGAGCTGAGAACAGGAACAGATCTGTCAGAGCACCAACATAAAGAGTTAACCAGGGTGTTGATGAAGTTTTCGGACGTATTAACAGCGGTGCCAGGGGAAACGCGTATAGTGGCACACGAAATCATCACAACACCAGGGAAAGTAGTTAGGCAACGCCCATACAGATTGCCTGAAGCAAAAAAGAAAGAGGTTATCGCCCAGGTTAAGGAGATGGTAGGGATGGGCATAATCGAGTAATCTAAGAGCCCTTGGTCCAGCCCAATTGTGTTGGTCCCAAAACCTGACGGAACTCTCCGTTTTTGCATTGATTTTAGACAAGTCAATGCTATATCCCAATTCAACGCTTACCCGATACCGAGAATTGATGACTTGTTAGACCGATTAGGACAGGCTCGGTTCCTAACTACGCTAGATCTTACGAAGGGATACTGGCAGATCCCATTAACCCAGGATTCTAAACCAAAAACTGCATTCAGCACTCCAATAGGGTTATACCAATTCCGTCGTATGCCATTCAGGCTACACGGTGCGGCTGCGAAGTGTCAGAGACTTATCGACCAAGTCTTGAGACCGCACCAGGAATATGCGTTGGCCTATATGGACGACGTGGTTATCTATAGCAGTACATGGGCCGAACACCTATCCAGGATAGAGGCAGTACTGCACGCCATTCGGAAAGCCGGTTTGACCCTAAACCCTGGGAAGTGCTTATTTGCAACTAGGGAAGCCAAGTACCTAGGTCACGTGGTGGGGAACGGGCTAGTAAAACCACTAGCAAGTAAAATCGACAGTGTTCGGAACTTTCCCCGACCAGTTGATAAAAAGCATATCCGTAGTTTTTTAGGGCTTATAGGGTACCATTGAAGGTTTATTCCTAGGTTTGCTGAGGAGAGTACCGTTTTTACGGAAATGCTTAAAAAAAATGCACCAAACACAGTAAAATGGACTCCAGAGGCAGAGGAAGCTTTTGTCTCCCTTAAGGAAAACCTTTGCAGATCTCCTGTCCTGAGAGGAGTTGATTTTAGATCGCCTTTTATAGTTCAGACGGATGCCTCTGAGACCGGGTTGGGGGCAGTCATGTCTCAAAGGTTTGATGGCGTAGAACACCCAGTTACTTATTTGAGCAGAAAACTGTCTAATGCTGAAAGGAAGTACTCCACAGTGGAGCGCGAATGCCTCGCCATTAAATGGGCGGTGGAGGCATTGAGGTTCTACCTGACAGGGCGAAAATTTCTCCTGGTCACGGACCATGTGCCGTCAAAGTAGCTTAGCCACATGAAAAACAACAATGCCCGACTGACAAGATGGCACCTGGCCTTACAAGCCTTCAATTTTGAAGTGCAGCATCGGGCGGGAAAGCTACATGGCAACGCAGACGCTTTAAGTAGGATTACGGGCTGTCCGACTAGGGAGTCAGCAGCCCGTAATATCTTAAGGGGGGGATATGTAATGAGGAAGATCTATCCCTTGCCTTGAGAGCACAGGAATCTGTTAGATCCAGATCTGATTCTGACAGGCAGGCAAGCCACATGATCCCTAGTTGTCAGGAGCAACGTAAACAGACCCAGACACGAGGTCTACAGCCCCGCCCAACTAGCAAACATTTCCCAGCTCCTGATTCACATAGCTTTCACCTGAGCAGAGGAACTTGTAATCAACAGTATAAGAAGTACTCAGAACAGTCAGAAAGGGGAGAACTGCAGAGAGACTCACATGAAGAACTGCTGGGAGACTCACACAGAGAACTGCCGGGAGACTCACACAGAGAACGGCAGAGAGCTGTTGGGAAAGCCCGTGATAAAGTCCATGACAGAGTCTATGAGAGTTCCAGTTCAAGTTGGAGGAACAGGAAGGAACCGAGAGAGAGATTCAGAGGAGAAATCAGCTGTGAGAGCCAGTTACCTGTGACGCAGTTTGATTCTCAGAGGCAACGTGTTGTACAGAGTGAATGGAAAGAAGAGAGAGAGAAACCGTATGTATCTGAAGAGTGTGACACTTGGAATCAGTTACAAGCCCTAGAAAGGGGGAAATACTGTGGGGAGGATATCTGCATGTCTGAAGGGGAAGAGCTTGAAGAAGCAAAACCCCAAAGGAAACTTCCAAGGGAGAAATCCTTTCATAGCAGAGCAGAGCAGTTCCACTATCCACAGTGAAGCACTGAAGGTAGGACACGAAGAGGCTTTAAAGGGACAACCTATTCTAAAACGTGTGTCTCTCCTCTCTCCTATTCTGAGTTATATGATAACAGTTTGCCTTACCTTAGAGAGGGCTGGTCCGATAAGCCTGTTGAGGACACAGCACTGAAAAGCTTACAGACGTTCTGTTATAAAGAAAATGTTTGCCCAGCTAAAGTACAGAAGAAACCAATGTTAATAGATTCTGCTAGTGAGCTTTCGGTTGATGAAGCTATGGATTGTACATTAATATTATCAGACAGAATTACTTCTTTGTGCTGAAGCCAGAGTCTGCGCACTGCTAAAGGAAGCTGTGAAAAGCACGAGAGACACGTCTGAGTATAAGAGGAACTGTGTGCTGAGATAATATAGTTGCCTGTGATTATAATTCCAATAAGAAGCAAGAAGCTGCATTTAATTTCCTTTTTCTATCTGCCAGAGTATATGGCTCTTGTCCTGAGTTTTGTTGTGTTATACTTTTGAGAATCCAACCCCGGGAGGGGAATAAATCCTTATTTGAATACCTGACCCATTCGTGTCACAACTACTCCTTTCCGCGAAGAGGGTCATCTGGCAGCCTAGCTGTTCGCCTAGGCAGCAGACTAGCCCCTGCCATGACAATACCACGAAAAGCTATGTTGGTCACATTGAAAGAAGTGGAAACAGAGGAACAGTTTGAACAAAATATGGAAGAAATGAAAAAACAAGTATATACACTCCGTCAAGAGGTGAAATTGATAAAATTGAAGAAATTGAAGAGAGACTATGAAGACTACACAGTGGGATATGTCTACCCGTGGATGGACACAACTCGAAAAAACAAAAAATCCTGGAAACGAGTTAATTTTGACGGGACTTCAGAAGAAGCTAGCAACACGTATTCCAGCAAGTCATCAAGAGAAGGTTTTTTGGACCAGGATGGCAAAAAGAGAAAAGAGAAAAAATGAAAAAGAAGAAGGGAGAGGCAGATTCTGGGAACGAGGAATTCAACGTCGGAAAGAGTAAATAGTGGACAGAATTTAGCATGTAACACTGTAGAATTGGTAGTTAATATTTCAGGTAAAGAACTGTCTCAAGCACAAATTGCTATATTTAATAAAGGTTTATCATATGTCCCGAATATTACTTTTGACCTTTTTCAATTCCGTTTAGATCTTGAAGGCCTGTTGAGAAAATTGCATTTAAAAACTTATTTTGCTTCAACCTCAAACAAAGTGGAGGCTTTGGATAGTCAAGTTTCACGTAGGATAAATTTGCCCTTAAAATCAACATGGTCTCCGTCGGGACAGATTCATCCAGCTCTCACAATTTTCAAAGATCTGGTTTTGCGTGAAGTAGAAAGTTTAGAGCAAACATCAAAGCGATCACATAGTACCTTGTCATTGAAAGAACAAGCATTAAAAGAATTGCAAACAAGGTCAGATACAGTGATACGGAGAGCGGACAAGGGAGGGGCAGTAGTGGTTTTGAGTTGTGAATACTATATAGAGGAGGCACAATGCCAATTGTCTGACCAAACTACTTATAAATTACAGAGTGATCCAACGAATGACATTCAAATACGGATTAAAGAACTTACCTCAGATGCTTTACAACACAAATTGATCACAAGGAAAGAATGGAGGTTTTCAATGTTCCAACCCCGGCTATAGCACATTTTTATTTAGTCTCTAAGATACACAAAAATTTAGACCACCCTCCAGGATGGCCTATAGTTTCCACTCGTGGCACCATTCTGGAACCACTGTCAATATTTATAGATTCGTATTTATGACCATTATTAGAGGATACAACAAAGAAGCACGATCCCACGTGCACAAAGAACCCAGTAAGAAACGTGGAATGCAACGGAAAGACGTGAAGTAAACTTTTATTTCTTTGTTCAACTTCAGCCACCGGCCCGACACTGGCCGTGTTTCATGAAAACCTTCCTCAGGGGCAAATGATGGCTGTATGTCATGTAAATATACTATTGTGAATTGCTCTTCCTCTGAGAACACAGGAGAGCCTGTGCAATGATTTACATCTAAAAACAGTATGTTCCTAAAGTGCCAGAGTGCTAATCATAATAGACCCGCGGGAAAACCGCACTGCTAAATGGTAGAGAACCGGCACCACCGCACACGAACTCTGAAATCAAAAAACCTTTTTTACTTCACGTCTTTCCGTTGCATTCCACATTATTAGAGGATATACTGTCATACATAAGAGATACAGCACATTTTTTGGAGATTTTGGCCAATCATACACAATGGGCAGATAAGCCAGATATTATTCTAGTAACAATGGATGTGACTGCCTTATATACAAACATACCGCAGACAGCAGCCTATGAGACAGCAGAACATTTTTTGAGAGATCGAGGAGACCTATCGGAAGAACAGTTGAAGTTCTTATTACAGTTAGCAAACTTAACTATTTTCCAAAATTATTTCATATTTGAAAATGAAATATATCACCAAGTCTCTGGAGTTGCAATGGGAGCTACATGTGCCCCTTCCATTGCGAACCTGTTTATGGGGAATTATGAGTAACAATGGATATCCACATCTCCGTATAGTACAAATCTAAAACTGTGGAGCTGCTACATCGACGATGTTTTCCTGCTATGGAGAGGGTCACCTGAATTGTTAGAAGAATTTTTTGAATGGCTGAATGGATTAGACAGTAACATTCAGTACATTTAGATACAATGGCATTCTTGGACGTGACCATCACCAAGGGTATTCAAAGGTGGGTCACGTCTATTCACAGAAAATCTACGGATCGCAACACGTTTTTGCATTATGATAGTGTCCACCCGCTAAATCTTAAAGATAGCTTGCCATTCTCTCAGTTTATTCGTTATAGAAGAAACTGTTCGGAAGATCATGAATTTAAAAAACAGTCACAGATTTTGTCGAATAATCTACAAGAATGAGGATACCCTCAACATGTTATTAAATGAGCATACAATCTAGCTCTATATAACAGAGAATTACTATTAGGGTCAAATAATAAAAGCAAGCCCGTGGACACTAATCATGTGAATTTAATCACAAAGTATTCACCTTTGAGTTTTAAAATTCAACACATAGTGTTGAAACATACTAACGTTATAAGTAATGTAACTGAAACTGAAACTGAGGTTCTCCAGGTATTTTCCAATCCTACATACACCCCACCTCCCACTCTCACTATTGGTGATCTCACACTTACTATAAAAAACCAAGTGAAATATCTTGCTATTATCCTGGATCAGAACCTTTCCTTCACTGACCAAATAAAGAGAACCACTAATATAATATACGCAAAGATTCGTACCCTCCGCAACCTCAAACCCCTCCTAAGCCCTAACTCCTTTCGTACTGTCTGCCAGGCCCTCACAATCCCTTTTCTCGACTACTGTAACCATATCTATCATGGCCTCCCCAAGAACTCTATTCAACCGCTCCAACTTGCCCAGAACACAATAGCGCGGCTTATAACCAACAACCCCAGACGTTCCCACATCACACCTATCCTCTATGATCTCCACTGGCTCCCCATCCAATACAGAGTTCAATTCAAGGTACTCATGCTTATACATAAAATTATCTCCAATGAGTCAGCTCCATGCCTCTCCCCTCTCCTTCTCTCCTCCAACAGCACAAGATCACGCCGCACCATTACAAAAAAACTTACTGACCATCCCTATATACAAGAGACGCTCTAAACAATCGACAAGTAACAAGGCCTTCTCCCTCTATGCTCCATCCTTATGGAATTCCCTTCCTCACGAACTTCGGAACTCTTCAAACCACTCTGAGTTCCGAAAAAAGTTGAAAACCCATCTTTTCCTTGAACACTTTTCCCTTCCACCTTAGCTCATAACCTTTACTCCCTCCTCCCTATACTTTCTGCAAAACAACCATATAGCTTATTGTAAATTCATATGTAAATAGTTGATTGTTGAACTTTGTATATAGTTCTTCTTGTTACCATATGTATTCATCGTTATCTTGTTCCATGTAAACAGTTGAAACATTCTGCTAATTTGCTCTATGTAAACGGTCTTGACTTGTAGAAAGACGGTATATAAAATTTGTTAAATAAATAATGTTCCAGGTTTGGAAGATAAAAATATACATTGTGTGTGGTTAAGAAATCAAAACTTGAAGGAAAAGTTGAGCCTAGCGATATTGCAATCTTCCAGAGCTGATGAGTTAACAGCGGACATTATAACAGGCCACAGAAAATGTGGACAATGTGGCATCTGTACTATAACCAAAGTAATCAGTAGCTTTACTTATCATGGAATTCAATATACATTAAGAGGAAATGCTTCTTGCGAAACTACATTTGTCGTATATGCAGTACAATGTCCATGTGACTTAATTTATGTGGGGAAGACTAAGACCATTCAAGACGCGTATGGCGGAACACAGAAGTTGTTGCAAATGTAAAATTATGTCAGCCCCTTTAGTTACACATTGTCTAAAAAAGGGTACAGTCTTGAAGATTTGAGATGCTTTTGCATAGAACGAATATCTTCAGGGAGAGCAGGTAAATCACAAGAACAGACGTTGATCATACAGGAACAGCGATGGATTTTTACACTACAGTCATTGATTCCAAAAGTTCTCAATGCACAGATAGATTGGAAGGCATGTTTATAATGATTGAGTTAGAAAGATGCAAGTGAATGGGATCAGGAAGTCATCGTCAACGCTAATGACGTAGGTAAATGCAAAGTGACAATACGTCATTTATGCAAAAGAGCGGGGGTATAATAGAAGTAGGTTTAGTAGCATCCCGCATGTGCGGTGTTATTTAACAAAATTGGTCAGAAACCCTAAAAGAGATGGCGTCTGCAGCATCGGAATATCTGATATGTGGAAGTTGTAGTTAAAGTAGGCAAAATAAAATAATACAACATAAAAACAGTTAGTGTGTACTATTACCGGCTGAGCCGCCGGGCCCCGGTCCCGCGGCTGGCCTGGTAACCGGGTTCCCGAGGCCCGACCACGCGGCAGGCCTCTTCCCGCGGGGGGGGGGTGATGACATGCGGGCATGCGCGCTGGGCTCCACGCTGTCCTTGTAGAGCCCGGTGATTGGACTGCGTAGACGGTCATGGGGGCGGGCAGCGTGAGCAAGGAGGGATCGCCGGCCGGCGATCTCTCTCTTCCTCCTTGCTCGCGCTGAGAAAAGGTTTGTGGGGGAGCTGCTCTTCGTGTGCGGGTGGGTTGGGCCGCACTTCGGTGGGCTGCGGCCTCATCGCTTCGCCTCCGGGCGGTCGTGGGTACGCGCTCCTCGGTCCTCCAAAAAAATAAATAAAATGAAATAAAAATTATTAATTAATTATTATTCCGGCAGCGCACCGTGTGCGCGTTTGCTGCCAGGCACGTGGGGGGTTTTGCTGGGCCGGGCTCTGTTGCAGCTGTTTGCTTTGGGGAGGCCATTCTTGCGGGCTGGGGGACTGGTGCTTCTCGGCGTCCCCCCTTCTTAACCTACAAAAAAAAAAAAAAACCCCAAAAAAAACCACGTAGGTCAATCAACTAGGCCGGGCAACGCAGCAGGATCGGAGCAGCACTTTAAATCTTTTGGTGCTGCTTTTGGCCTTATGGCCCGGCGTGTCTCGGCGCAGGGTGCAGCCAAGGGGCCACGGGGCGCTGCTCGGGGGCGGGGAGCTGTGCAGCGTGGGGACATACCCAAGGGCGGCGGCAGCAGGGCAGGGCGCGCTGCGTCCCGGGCTCCCAGTGTCCTGCCCGGGGCCCGGCAGGGCCGTGGGCGCAGCAGGGCTAGAGGGGCCCGGGGCCGGGGGACCACTGGAGGGCTTCCTGTGCCCGTGCGTGCGGCCGCGTGCGCCTCCCGGGGCGAGCTGGCCCCTCCTGCGGGGGTCTCGGGTGGGGTCTCCGCACCGGCGGCGCTCGGGGGTGGGGATGTGCCGGGCTGCTCGGTCGTCGGCGGGCCTGTGTCCCCGCGGGCCCCGGTTCCCAGCCCGCTTCCTGAGACAGGCGTGGGCTGGCCCCCGGTCTCATCCCCTCCCCTGGGAGAGGGGTGTCCTTCCCCCTCCTCCCTGGTTTCCCCTCCTCCTCCCGGTTTTCTCGGTCCATCGGGCCCTTGGGCGTACGGGGCAGTCCCGTGGGGGGGGGGTTAGGGCCTTGGGGGGGCTGGTTCGGTGATGGGTGTGGGGCGGCCGGGGGTGCTGCGGCGTGGGAGGCCGGGGGGTTGGGGCCTTCGGCTCGTGCTTGGGGGGCCGGGCCGCCTGCAGCGCCCAGTACCCCTGGGGCTCCGGCTGCTTGTTTTTCTTCCTTCTCTTCGCAGGTCCCGAGGAATTCGACACCTTCAACCTCCATGGCTTCTTCCGACAGGCCGGCTGGTGCGGGCCCTTCGGGTTCCACGACTGGGCTAGTGGCTCCGGCGCCTTGCATGTCCACCGGGGGGGCTCCAGTCGCCTCCTCCGGGGGGAGTGGCGAGTATACTGGTGGCGCTGTGGGGGGGGCCCTTGACTCCGTTCCGGGCTCCGTGGGGGTGGGGAAAGCTACAGGTAAGCGCAAGCGGGCTCGTCGCTGCAGGCGAGCGTCCTCTTCCTCTTCTTCCTCGACGTCATCCTCGGCCTCCTCGCACGGCTCTGTTCCGGTGTCGGCGGCCGGCGGTGTGACATCCGTCATACCTTGCTCCAAGCTGTGGGAGTCCGTTCCGCGGAAGTTGCGTCGGCGAATTAAGCGTCGAAAATATATTGACATCTTCCGTCTGCTTGATGGTCGGAAGCGCTCCGGTGAGAGCTGGAAAAAGCGCAAGGAGGACGAGAAGGCGGTCAGGGTGCGTAAGGTCTCTCGCAACACCCTTAACTGGACCCGCGCTTTCTTGCACTTAGCGAGCGTCTGGGGGCATTACTTCCCGAACCAGTACGCGGCTTTGCTGGCCTATGCCGATAACATCCTGGCGGCGTCCCAGGCCCACGAGGGGTGGGCTTGGTTGAATTATGACGAGGAGTTTTGGGACCAGATGGAGGAGAACAGTCACTTGCAGTGGGGGACGAAGGACATCAACCTGTGGCTGACCCAGATGTCCATGCGGGGTCGGGTTGGGGGATCCGGCGTGGCGGTTGTCAAGGCGGGGCTGTCTCCGCTGCCATTGGGGGGGGCGCTCCTTTCGCGCCTCTGGCCCTGCTCTGCCTCAGCCAAGGGGGGGCGTCGTCAGGGGGGGGCATCTGCTGGTGCTTCAACAAGGCGTCCTGCCCCTTTCCTGACTGCAAATTCAAGCATGCCTGCTCCTTGTGTGGGGGTGCGCATGCGGCCGCGAAGTGCAGCAGGAAGGGGGTCGCGGGGGCCCCTGCGGGGGGGGAAGTGAGGCAGTGGGGGTCTTGGCCCGTATCCCCGTACGCGTCGAGGCGATGCGCCCTTGGTTGCTCGAGTACGGGCGTTCCCGTCGTGGAAGGGCTGCCAGTTTGATTTTAGGGGGGTTTTCACGGGGTTTTCGCATTCCCGTCCGGGGTGCGTCCGCGCGAGGTGGGTCCCGCAATGCTGCCTCCGTGCGGCTCCATGGGGATTTCGTGTGGTGGAAGATCTCTGAGGAGTGTGCACTGGGCCGAGTCGCAGGCCCCTTCCTGGTACCCCCCTTTTCCCCGTTTACGGTCTCGCCGTTGGGGGTGGTTCCCAAGAAGGAGCCGGGCAAGTTCCGGTTGATACACAACCTCTCTTGCCCTCCGGGCGATTCGGTCAATGACCGCATACCTCGCGAGCTCTGCACAGTCCATTACTCCTCTTTCGATGCCGCCGTCTCCCTGGTCCGTCAATGCGGACCAGGTGCCCTTCTGGCCAAAGTAGACATTGAATTGGCTTTCCGTCTGTTGCCGGTACATCCCTCGGCTTTCCCGTTGCTTGGTTTTCGCTTCGAGGCGTGGTACTATTTCGATATGTGCATGCCCATGGGCTGTTCAATCTCTTGTGCTTATTTTGAGGCCTTCAGTACGTTCTTGCATTGGGTTGTGGAACGGCAGTCGGGGGTCTCATGCCTGGTGCACTATCTTGATGATTTTCTGTTTGTCGGGCCTGAGCAGACCCCCACCTGTCCCACTCTCCTGAGCACTTTTCTGCGCGTGGCTGCCGCCTTCGGCATTCCCGTTGCGGCTGATAAAACGGTCGGGCCGGTTACTTGTCTCACCTTTCTCGGCATTGAGATTGACACGGTTGCTATGGTCGTGCGCTTGCCGGCGCAAAAGATCCGTCGCCTCCGGGAGCTGGTGGCCTCAGTCAGCTCCGCCTCTAAGACTTCCCTCAGTGTCCTTCAGTCGTTGGTCGGGCATCTCAACTTTGCTTGCCGTGTCCTTCCCATGGGGCGCCCCTTTACGCGGTGTTTATCCTTGGCAATAGCGGGGCTGCGGCTGCCCCACCATCGGCTCAGGGTGTCCGCAGGGATGCGGGAGGATCTGCGGGTGTGGGACGCGTTTCTGGCTGGCTTCGATGGGTGCTCCGTCCTTCAGTTGCCTGAGCTCTCGAATCTTGACCTGCAGTTGTTTACCGACGCGGCGGGCGGTTTTGGTTTTGGGGCCTTTTGCCACGGTGCCTGGTGTGCGGAGCCTTGGCCTGCGGATTGGGTGCGCACCGGCTTCAACCGGAATATCACCTTCTTGGAGCTTTTCCCAATCGTGGTTGCTCTTTGGGTATGGCCGGACCGGTTGCGTGATCGGCGGGTTGTCTTCTGGTGCGATAATGCTGCGGTTGTTGAGGTCATTAACCGTCACGCACCCAGGTGCCCCAAGGTAGCTTCCTTGATAAGGGTGTTTGTGCTGGCCTGCTTGCGCCTGAACGTCACCGTCCGAGCACGGCATGTGCCGGGCTCCCAGAATTTCATTGCTGACGCTTTATCCTGTTTTCAGTGGGTGCAGTTCTGGCGGCTGGCTCCTCGGGCGGACGAGCTGCCCTCACGGGTTCCGGAGCATCTCTGGAAGATTGGGACCCCGACTTAATGGTTCTGCTGGCAGCATCGGTGGCTCGCAGTACCTGGGCGACGTATTGGTGGGGCTACTCTCAGGTGAGTGCTTTTTTGAGCGCGCAGGGTTGGTCTGGGGGGGGCCGTGCCTGACGGCCTGGTCGGCCGTTTTGTGTTGTGGGCGAGGAAGGAGGGCTGGGCTCGGTCGGCGGTCACTGGAGCGTTGGCGGGATTCTCTTTCTTTTGTAAGGCTGCTGGTTGGGGGAACCCGCGTGTCTCCTTTTTAGTTGGGCGATTGCTCGCCGGCTGGGCTCGCGTGCAGCCGGGTTCGCGGGATTGGCGGCTCCCAGTATCTCACGAGCTTTTGTTGCAGATTTGTCAGGTTTTACCGCAGGTGGCGGCCTCTGGCTTCGAGGCAGTGTTGTTTCATGCGCTGTTTACTACGGCTTTTTTCGGCGCCTTCCGGGTGTCCAAGCTTGTCCCTCGGTCTGCGAGACGAGGGGCTTTTGGTGGGCTTGAAGTTGGGCACGTCCGGGTAGATCCTGCGCATGTCCGGATCTTCTTACCGCGGTCCAAGACGGACCAGTCCGGAAAAGGGGGCTGGGTCCTGCTATGTGCCATTTCCTCCTTGTTGTCCTGTCCCGTTCGTGCTCTGTGTGCATACGTGCAGTAGCGACCGGGGGCACGTGGCCAATTCTTCGTTCACGCGGACGGCAAGCCGGTGACTCAGTTTCAGTTTACGGCTGTGCTACGCCTGGTTTTGCGTGCCTTGGGTTGCGCCGAGCGGAGTTACGCTTCGCACTCGTTCCGGATTGGGGCGGCTACTAGTGCGGCGGCAGCGGGCCTTGACACGCGGGTTATTCAGCGCATTGGCAGATGGCATTCGGGGGCTTATGCTGGGTATGTTCACCCATCGGCTTCTGGCGGTGCGGCATAGTGCCGTGTGGTGCCTGGGCGGCAGTCTGCCTATGGCGCAGTGGGGGGAGGAGGCCTGGGGGTACTAATAATTTTCTTCCTGTTGCAGAGTTGCTTGCTGGTGGCAGTCCGCTCTTTTCTGCTTTCAGGTGGTGTGTCCGCCGGGGACTGGTGGATCATCGGGCACTCCTTCGTCTACTGGGCAGAGCGTCGAGCGGCAGTTCGGCCGTTGGGTGCTCACCTTGGTCTCGCCGTGGCTGGAGTGCGGCTGTGCTGGATGGGCCACCGCGGCATGCATTGGGGACAGCTCCTGGACCATGTTCATGCGGAACTTGGTCAGCGGCAGCGGCCAGTCGGGCTGCTGCTCCACCTGGGTGGCAATGATGTTGCCGGCTGGGCTTGCCGGCAACTCATCATGACTGTTCAGAGCGACATTGCCCGGTTGCGGGAGGTCCTCCCCGGGGTGGCTATTATCTGGTCGGACATTATTCCTCGCCCTGCTTGCTGGACCCAGGGGCGTTGGTCGAGGGGTTTGTGCAAGCTCAACCGTCAGATTGGGCGCTGGGTGCAGCAGACCGGTGGGCTCCATGTTCGGCACCCTTGGGCAGACGTCGCTTGCACCGGTCTGTACCGGCTGGATGGGGTTCACCTTGCCCCGGTGGGGCAGGACTTACTCTTGAATGACTGGCAGGAGGCATTGGAGTCTTGGTGCTGGTCGCAGCTTTCGGTGGTGGGGGCGGCACTAGGATAGCGAGCTACCTGGCGCCGGTGGCGGGGTGGCGAGCTGGTGCTCGTTGACCCGGCGGCTCAGTTCAGCTTGATGCCGCTTTCCATGTGAGCGGCACGGCTCTTTAGGTTGGGGGAGACGTCCCGGCTGGGGTCTCTACCCGGAAAATAGGCAACCCCTTCAGCCGGCCTTTGCTATAACATGGCTAGGCGGGCGCGAGGGGGTAACGGGGGGGGGGGGGTGGGTTGGATGGTGCTCCACTTTGCTACAAATGGCTGGTGGGGGGCACCATCCGGATGACGGGTGGGGTATTCAGTTATTGTTCTGATTGCTGAGTTGGCCCATGTTGGTCCGGTGTTCTTACCGTTAATAAAAGCTGCGACCAAGCGATTTTGCACCAATACCTGATGTCTGTGTGCTTTGTCAGTGGCGGGGGGAGGGTTCTGCTGGGTTGGTGGCGGGGGGGGGGCCCAGGCCGGGTTGGGCATCCGGATACCTCGGTTATTACCGGCTGAGCCGCCGGGCCCCGGTCCCGCGGCTGGCCTGGTAACCGGGTTCCCGGGGCCCGACCACGCGGCAGGCCTCTTCCCGCGGGGGGGGGCGGGGGGGTGATGACATGCGGGCATGCGCGCCAGGCTCCATGCTGTCCTCGTGGAGCCCGGTGATTGAACCGCGTAGGCGGTCACGGGGGCGGGCAGCGCGAGCAAGGAGGGATCGCCGGCCGGCGATCTCTCTCTTCCTCCTTGCTCGCGCTGAGAAAAGGTTTCCCTCCCTCCCTCCCTTGTTTTCGGCAGGGGGGGGAGATGGAGTTTGTTGCAGCTGGTGGGGGGGGTGGCACTGTTTGGGTCGGGCGAGCGGGGTGGCGAGCTGGTGCTCGTTGACCCGGCGGCTCAGTTCAGCTTGATGCCGCTTTCCATGTGAGCGGCACGGCTCTTTAGGTTGCGGGTGACGTCCCGGCTGGGGTCTCTAACCGGAAAATAGGCAACCCCTTCAGCCGGTCTTTGCTATAACATGGCTAGGCGGGCGCGAGGGGGTAACGGGGGGGGGGTGGGTGGGTTGGATGGTGCTCCACTTTGCTACAAATGGCTGGTGGGGGGCACCATCCGGATGACGGGTGGGGTATTCAGTTATTGTTCTGATTGCTGAGTTTGCCCATGTTGGGCCGGTGTTCTTACCGTTAATAAAAGCTGCGACCAAGCGATTTTGCACCAATACCTGATGTCTGTGTGCTTTGTCAGTGGCGGGGGGGGGGGTGGCGGGGGGAGGGTTCTGCTGGGTTGGTGGCGGGGGGGGGGCCCAGGCCGGGTTGGGCATCCGGATACCTCGGTTATAAGAAAATACGTTTATCTTTAACTTTTGATCCCTATAGAGCATTTGATTAAGTAACCCCCTGAAGAAACTAGAAGGGAGTGAAACGTTGGGGAATGCCTTAAGATAAGCATGTTCTAAAAGGTTTCTCTTTTATTTTATGTTCCCAAGTATTGCGAAGGTCATTGATGCAAAAAGGCATTAATGTAGACACAATTAAAGTCTACAAATGATAGCCGATAAGTCTGAGACCTCCCACACATTAAGCTAGTTGTATTCAGTTGGGAACACAGTAGTATTTTTGGTACAACTAATTTATCCAAAAACGGAAGAGAAGTATTGTTAAAAGCATTGAATACACAATCTAACTAGTGTTTGATTTGAGTGAATTACCCTTGGTTAAGTAAATTAAGCCAAAACAAAACAGACGAAGATCCAGTAAGAACTGCGAGGGGAAATGGAAAGTACATTTTTTCTTAAACTTTTATTGAGTAATTTGTGTTAAATTTAGGTCGAATATTGATCCAGGCTGATCTTTCACAATCTTTAATATTTCGCTCTTGCTCATTAGTGAGACGTTTGAGCCTGCATTTCATCCACCAGCTTTTTGAAGTTGGGTGAATACTGCGTGAGGGCCAGTCTCAGGGAATCCTGGAGATGTTCATCTGTCATGTTGGAACATTGTGTACTCTGTCATTTTCAGATGGGAAAACGCAGATTCACACAAATAAGTTGAACCGAAACAGGAGTGTACAGCTTCACTGCATCTTCTCAAGTTGGAAAATTTGTCTCTAGGCACTAGCTTCCAAAACGGGTCTTGAGAAAAATGTCATTGTTAAAGGTTTATAATTTGTTTTCAAGAGATGGCTTGTTCAATGAGTAATTTTTACTGATAGCAGCTGCAGTTTCTTTAATGTCCACATCTACTTTGAATGGGTATGACAAGTACTCCACAACTGTTCCAATTTTTTGGAAGTCACAGAATCTATTTTTGAATTCCTGGATAACAGAACAGATTTCTGTCACATACTTCTCATTCTGAAAAACAAAATTTGGATATTGTCCCAGATGGTCCTGCATATTAGGAAAATGATCAAAAGTGCTGTTTGGAAGGTCAGTCATCATTAGCTCAAATTTGCTCTTGTAGGATGAAACTGTACTCATCTCACCAATGCATTTGTTTTTACCTTGTAGTTCAAGGTTCATATTACTTAGTTCGCCTGTAAAGTCAGCGAGAAATGCCAGATCACATAACCACTCCTCATCTTCCAACTCTGCTTGGTCATCTCTCCTCTCCTTCAAAAAACTTCTTATTTCATTCAGCAAATCACAAAAACTTTGCATAAATTTGTGCCTATTTAGCCACCTTACATCTATGTGCAAAATGATTTCCGCTGCCCCTTCCTCAAGAGTAAGATTGAAAAGCAGTCTTTGAAGTGATCTTCCATGAACTGAATTTACAATTTTGAAAGTGATGTCCATGATAGTCTTTGTATTGAGTCTCTTGCTTGCCAAAACTTGCTGATGAATGATGCATTGGTAAGAAAGGAAATCTGGGAAGTCGTCATGCTGTCTACAGAGGGCTATGAAACCGTTAACCTCACTTGTCATTGCTCTTGCTCCATCAGTAGTGACTGAAACAAGTCTATGCAATGGAAGTTTACACTTTGTCACAACAGAATGGAAAGAACTGAATATTTCCTGACCAGTAGTTCTCCCTTTTAAAGAAATCATTTCAAGTAGTTCTTCTTTAAACACTGAAGTCTTCAAAAACCATCCAGATAAAGATTAGTAACTGGGCTATGTCTCTTATGTCTGTAGATTCATCCAGTTGGAGTGAGAAAGCAACACAATTTGAAACATCCTCCAACAATTATTCAGTTGTGTCTCCACACATCTTTTCTATTCGCCGCATGACGGGGTATCTTGACAATTGTACATCTTGAATAGCAGCTATGATCTCTTTCTTACTTTTTAAATCCTTCAAAAAGATTGTCAGCTGCTTCAAGAAAACAATCTTTTACAAATTCCCCTTCAGTGAAAGGTTTGCACTTCTTTGCGATCAGGTTGCTGACCTCGAAGGATGCTATGGTTGCATTGACCGAATGTGACCTTGGCTTCGCCATCAACTGTTGCTGAGTAGCCAATTTCGATTTAAGTTCTTTGAGCTTCAGCTTACGAATTTCACTTTTGGGTGGAAAATCAGCATCAAACGTATTGCTATGCAGAGCCTTACGTTACAAATTAGACAACACCACTTGTCTTTCACCATGATGAAGAAGTAGTCCATTTCCCATTCATCATGAAAGTGGTAGATTTTGCTCTTCTTTGGAACACTCATCTTTGTTATACTGGGGTGGCTGGATGTAAGAAGCCCAAATCTGCTAAGTTAGTATAAACGCTGACTGAATCTGGTCCAAAACTGTCGCTGTCTCAAAGTATTAAAGATCAACAGGAAGTGAAGACCTCTGGATGATGTGTAAATACAAGGACTGGAGATGCCAAAACCACACATGCAGTTCTAAAAGCAAAAATAAGAAATCATCATACTGGCACCAATCAAATACCACCAAACAATCATCAAAAAAACTCAAACACCTGTTCAGCAAACCAGATAAAATCAAATACCGCCAAACAAGTTCAAATACCACCACATGCGATTTAATAAATTCTGTACACAAAATGTAGAATCAACGCAAAGGCTAG
Organism: Ichthyophis bannanicus; assembly: GCA_033557465.1. Classification (NCBI taxonomy): domain Eukaryota; kingdom Metazoa; phylum Chordata; class Amphibia; order Gymnophiona; family Ichthyophiidae; genus Ichthyophis; species Ichthyophis bannanicus. The sequence goes on from CM066035.1 coordinate 343,413,706, forward strand.
GCAAAATAAAATTACAGAGGCAAGCAAAAGTCACAGTGGTTTGAACCAATTCGAAGGCAAGGCATAGGCAAGTTAAAACAAAATTGGAAAAGCCTGCCAAAATCACCAAATTCTTGACACTTTGTTGTGTCTGCCCGAAAACATTTAATGAAAGCGAACTATAAAGCGACCAACGACCAGCACACGACACAACTAATACGGTAAGTGTATTCAGGTAAAGCCCGGGCGAATGGATATCACCCGGTATATAACACTTCTAAGGGGTGTTGGGGCAGGGGCAGGAATGGGTGATTCTGAGAGGCAGGAGACCAGGTATGACACCGGGCCTGTGGCGTCTCGTTGCGGGGTACAGGCGGCGGCCCTTTGGGGTACCCACAAACTATTGGCACGAAAACAACAAGCGCCCCCAATACAACCGCAGGCAAGATTCCCGCAGGCAGGGAAAAAAGACAGGCAAATGATCAGCAGCGGTGGTAAGCCCTTGGCAGATGACCTGCCGGCACGAGCTCTCTCCTAGCGACGGGGCGAGCTGCTGGAGAGATGGAGCCAAGTGGGGCTGGCAATCTACCTCTGACCCCTCCGCGATCTACAGGAAGATCGCGATCTACCTGTTGGACATGCCTGGTCTAAAGAATGGGTGCGGATGGGCCTTACCAGAAACATAAAAATTCCTAAAATTTCTTTCCTTAATTGTAATTGGGGCGACCAGGGGACATAGGTTTTGTGACAGCAAAATAGTGTTCTGGTTGTACAGTGATCTGGTAGTTACAGTCTGCAAAAAGTATCAGAAGTCTGCAAAATACACTGAGTTGGTAAGACTTAGTGTCGTTTTGTTTGCTCCTTTATATTTTGTCACTAGCAAAACATGAGTCTGGCTTGAGTAACACCATTGCTGATGCTTTGTCATGATTGTGGAGATGCCTCTTTCGGTGGTTGGCTCACCTGGCAGCTGAGTATGCTAACAGAATACTGGAAATTGTATGGGACTCGAACCTTATTGCGGGGCACCTCATAATGCATGGCGCAATTACCGTGGGCGCACCTAAAGCCACCTTTTGAGGTAGCATTAGATGCACCAATGTGCAATATGTCGTCCTGCTCTAACTGCAATGTGTTCTTCATGACCATTCTCTGTCCCTAACCACCCATTCACTACCCCAATATGAAATTGGCAGGTAGTGTGTGAGTCATGTGGTTACTGTCATCCCTCCATGGTAATAGTTACTGCAGGCTCTTGGGCACAGTTACCACACGCAAACACACGTACCAACTGCTTAGCGCACTTTAGCAAAAAAGGGCCCTTTCTTCATGATTTACATGCGTAAATGGTCAATTTAGAAAAAGTCCCAATTTACAAATAGCAGTCCATACCATGTCAAAAGTGCACAGTGTTGGGGGCAGGGCTCTATGAAGCTAGAAATGCACCTTGTGCGACTAATGAATCTGGTGGCCTCCCTCCGCCCAGCCACATGCAGAAACACACTATTTTTGAGCTTCCCGGAAGTTCAGTAACGACATTGGCAGCCCTTTCTTACTTGTGCCCTGTGCAGTCGCACTGCTCGCACAGCCCTAGGGGTACAGCTCTGGTTGGGAGCATGTCAGGGCTCAGGACAAAAATGTACATGCTTATTCCCATTTCATGTCTGGATGTATACCTGATCCCTGATATGACTGAGGATTTTAAAAATGCTTGCTTTGGCCAGCCCTTTGCAGAAGAAATTAAGGGGATATCCCCTTAATCCCCCAATATTTATTTTCCCTTGCAAACTGAAATGAGGTAAAAATAGAGCCGTTTCTAAAATGCCATCAGAACTAAGTACATCCTGCCCATGACATCTCAGTTATGATCTCCACATCCTATCTAAAATGTACCATTTGGTGAAAAATCAATTGGTAGGTTTCTCATTCTCGAAAATGAAAGGATGGGGCAGCCCCAGTGGTGCTTTTCTTGGTAATAATTCTCAAGAGGGGTTAGGCAAGCAGGAATGGTGCAAGGATTGGAGGTGCCCTAGGTGGGCCCTCCATCCTGCCACCTCCTGTGGCCCCCCATGCCTATTTCTACTGCTGCTACCCCCTCTCCAGGGCCTGTGGCAATGGCTACCAAACTGTGGCACCACACTTACCTACACACTCCGGCACCGAGTCGCGGTTTCTTTCTCCTACTATCTGCTGCATCCTCCCCACTCTGCCTCAGACTTCCAATCTATGCAAATGAGAGGACTGCATCGCAGGGGGTGGAAACAACAGATAATAGGAAAAAGAAACTACAGTGCAGGGATCCTTTTACTAAAGTGTGCTAGCTTTTTGCACTAAACATGCATTTAGCAGAAAACTACTGTGCATGAAGTGTAAAGCCTTTCTGAACACACTACTAAAATGCTTATCCACTCCTTAATCACTTCCCGTCTTGACTACTGTAACCTACTCCTTGCTGGTCTCCCTTTGAATCATTTCTCTCCCCTTCAATCTGTTCAACATTCCGCTGCACGGCTAATCTTCTGCCAGCCTCATCATGCCCATATTACTCCTCTTCTCAAGTCACTTCACTGGCTCCCTATCCGTTTCCGCATCCAGTTCAAACTTCTCCTGCTGACCTATAAATGCATTCACTCTGCAGCTCCTCACTACCTTTCTTCTCTTATCTCTCCTTACAACCCCCCTCAGGAACTCCGCTCTTCTAGCCAACTGTTTCTATCTGTGCCCTTCTCTCCTACTGCCAACTCCAGACTTCGCTACTTTCACCTTGCTGCACCTTACGCCTGGAACAAACTACTTCTGTCTGTATGCCAGGCACCTTCTCTAACCCTCTTCAAATCCAGGTTGAAAGCTCACCTCTTCGCTTCTGCTTTTGGATCTTGACTCATCTGATCTCCTGTTCCTTCCCCTTGTTTTACCCCTGCTTACACCTTCTGTGTTTTGCATTTTGTCTTGACTAGATTGGAAGCTCTGATGAGCAGGGACTGTCTCTCTTACATGTCTGTGCAGAGCTGCGTATGACTGGTAGCACAAATGCTCAGTAGTAGTAGTAGTAGTAGCAGCTGTTACTATCAAGGGTGTGACCAGCATGTTCACGGCAGGTAACGCATGGATGTATACCCTAACTCAACATATATACTGTGGGTATACCTAACTCCATCTATCGCAGTGCATCAGGTGCACCCATGCTAATGGCAATATTGACAGTTAGTATCCGATATGACCCCCTCCTTGTGATAACTGCAATGTGCTCACCACACCCAGTCTCCATCCCTTCCTCATCCATTCAGCACCCCAATACACGACTGAAAGTCAGTGTGTGGTAACTGTAATGCCCCCGAGGTAGCAATTACCATGGGCCTGAGCTCGTAGTTACCATACTCAAAAACGCACAATAACTGCTTAGCACACTTTTAGTAAGAAAAAGGTACCTTAAGTCCCTCATAGTAAAGGCTACAAGTATCTTTTTGTGCCCATACAAGGGTGCCCTACCATGTAATTGGTATAAAGGGATAAACACCTACAGTTGTGGTCAACATTATTGGTAACCTTGCATTTTAGGTATGCTGTGTACAATATCTTGAGGAATAATTGGAAATATTGCAACTGCATGTCACCATACTATTTTAATAGTAAGTTCAAAGGTATACACCAATATAAAAAAAATAAAATATATGTCTGTGCAAGACAATAATTTCTGAGAAAAACAAATCTGACCTGGACAGGATTTACAGCACCCTTCACTAATATTTGATTGGACAACCCTTGGCAGTGATGACAGCCTCCAAACATTTCTTGTAGCCATCTATAAGTTTCGTACATCTGTCTGCTGGTAGTTCCTTCCACTCTTCAACTGTGATTTGTTCCAGCTCATGAATGTTTTCAGGATTCTTTTACCAATGGCAGATCTCAGCTTTTTCCAAAGGTTCTCAATTGGATTGAGGTCAGGACTCATTGCTGGCCAGTTTAAAACAGTCCAGTCGTTCCTTTTTAACCATTGTTTTATACTTTTAGATGAATGTTTTGAGTCATTGTCCTGCTGCAGGACCCATGACTTTCGACTCAGACCTAGATTTCTGACACTAGGTAGGACAATTCACTCCAAAATACCTTGGTAGTCCTCAGACATCATGATTCCTTTAATAAGTTCCAGGCCTCCAGTTCTTGAGGCAGCAAAACAGCCCAACAACATTATGGAGCCTCTACCATATTTAACTGTAGAAGGGTGTGTTGTTTTTTTTTTAAATAAGCTCCATTTTCTTCACCTGTAGATGTATTGCTGGTCTGTGTTCCCAAAGAGCTCTGAGGCCGGCTGCATGAGCTGTGGATCTTTCACAAAGCTAAGACTCTAATTTTCTCTCTCATCTCTGTTGGGTTCTAGCTACCAATATAGAATTTAATTGTCTATTTTGTGGAAATTGCTAATATTAAGTTTAACTGTGCTTATAAATTAAGCTTGGGGATAATCTGACTGACTGCTTTTCTGGGTAGCCTTGTAGCAGATATCTGTGAGTGCCCCCAGCTCAGGAACAGCCAACTGGCCAGAGACACTTAGGTTCCCGCCTACCCTACCCCTCGCCCCACCCACCCCAGGGGCTGCATTGCCTATATAGCACTCGCATACATTGCCATCTATCCCTTTAACTTGGGTTACAGCCCACATCATCTTCCTCCTTTCCTCTTCTTCCTCGTCTCCTTCTAGGACTGCTTATTCAGCATGTAGTGTATTCAGTGCAATAACTGAAGTACTTTCATTCCAAGACGAATCATTTGGAACCTCAGAGCTTGTCCTATGTGCCTCAGGTCAGCTGCCATACATAAAGAACTAACTCTACTAAGGGAAGACCTAGTTGCCATGCATAAAGTGGTGACCCTACTGAGGGAGGAACTAGCTGCAATGAAGCGCACCTCTTCTAGGATACAAACTGAACAATGTCCACCACCGCTCCCACAAAGCATCAAACACCCCAGAGACATGGATCACAGTGGGTTCTGGTAGATTGCGACCTGTAATGCACAGACATCCTATGCATCAAAAGATATCCCTGCATAATGCCTTCTCTGCCTTGGCGAATGAGGATGCCCAATCCAAAGAAACCGAAGGGCCCTTAAATGAGACAGACAATGCCAAATCTCCTGCTAAAGGACCAAATATGAAGAAAACCTCACCAAACAGCAAACTACTACTACTTGGTGATTCCATCATCAGTGGCACCAACTTGGGAACACAGTTCAAAGGAGAGAAGATAGTCAAGTGCCTCCCAAGCTCTTCAGTCAGCAGGAATACAAATCACATTGTTGAACTACTTAGCGCAGAAAGTGAACACTCCAAAGTTGATGTTGTTATCCACTGGGGCACAAATGACCTGGCTAGAAACAGTGCCTCTACAGTCCAAAAAGACTTTCAATCTCCAGGAGAGAAACTCAAGCCCACTGTTAACACTGTTGCATTCTCAGAGGTTCTACCTATGCTTGGTAAGGGGGCAAAAAGGCTGCATCGCATTAACAGTTTTAATACATGGCTCCAGACCTGGTGCAAACAAGAAGGATTCAGATTTATTGGCGACTGGGGTAACAGATGGAACAAGAGACTATACTGTGCTGATGGACTACATCTCTCTGTCGCAGGGAAAAGAATCCTAAGCAAAAAATTCAAGCAATATGTGGATATGCATTTAAACTAGAAAAAGGGGGTGACGGATGTAGAAGGTTAAGCTCTGAACGTCACTCCCTGCAAAAGCAGATTAAAATCAGAAACAGCCACACTTTTAAACCACACATCAAAAACAAGTGGGAAGATGTAGGCAGAACAAAATCAATGCTAAATACACACAAGCCAGTTAAATGCAGGAAAGCAATGAGCACAAATGCTCGAAGCTTAGCCAACAACGTTTTTTTTATTGGACTTGATGCGTTTGGTCCTGACACAAAAGTTTTTGTCTGAGGGGTCATTTTTTTTACAAATCTTTGGCATAACTATTGGTGCAACTGTAGCACAGTCTATTGCCACTTTATATATGGCAGATTTGGAGGAACGGTTTATTTACCCTTCATTATTTTTTACTCATGTGTTGTCTTGGAAGAGATTTTTAGATGATATCTTTTTTCTTTGGATTTCCACAATAACTGAGTTACAAAGGTTTGTGTCATGGTTAAACACTATCAAACCCAATATAAAATTCACAGTCAGCAGAGCAGTGATTTTTTGGACATGACCATCTTTATTCAGGAAGGACATTTAAGAACTACGTTGTTTAGAAAACCTGTTCAAAGGAATAGCCTTTTAAATTATCCAAGTTTTCATCCCAGCCCTCTTTGCTGAGGCCTTCCTTTCAGTCAATTTTTAAGACTACGTCGTCTTTGTTCATCTACCATGACCTTTAAGCAACATGCCAATGATTTGAAGGCACGTCTTTTGTATCATGGATATCCCCAACGGATTATTGATAGGGCTTATCACAGAGCTTGCTTTGTTTATCGAGAGTGGCTAATTAATGAGGGCAGCTTTTCTAATTCTTCAAATTCACAAGACTTGGCGTGACTGGCGTGATTCCATACATGCGCCATGCTCCAGAGATAGTTGCTCCAGAGATAGTTGCTCGCGCATGGCCTATTGAGGAAACACTGGCCGATTTTGAGCCTACATTCTTGTTTCATTAAGCCGCTGATCGTTGCCTTCTCTCGTGGTTCAAGTTTGAGAGATATGCCGGTTAGGTCAATGCTACCTGTTGATAGACCTTTATGCCCATCGGTGGGCTCTGTAGGTCACTTTCCGTGTGGAGACTGTCAATTTTGCTCTGTGGCTTTGACGGGCCTTACTTGGACGGACTCGGTTTCTGGACGTTCTTTTGAGCATCGCTGATCTACTTCCTGCACATCTACTTTCGTAGTTTATATCTTGCAATGCCCTTTTGCCTTATTATATGTGGGCCAGACAATTCGTCCAGCGAAGATCCGACTTGGCGAACATGCTTTGCGTGTCCGATTAGGAGTGTTATCAGCTCCGATTGTGGACCATTGTTTGACACATCATCATCTTTTTACTGATCTACATTGCAGTATTATTGACCATGTCCCTCAAGATCCTCGGGGGGGGGGGGGGGAAATCGAATCTCCCATCTGCAAAGGCTTGAGCAACGTTGGATTTACACTTTGGGCACAGTTCAGCCCTCAGGTTTGAACAGAGAGATCGACTGGTTCAACATACTTTGATTCAGCACAATGGGAGTGAGGCTTCCACGATGATGATGGGGAGTTCCCTCTTTCAACTGGTGGTTCTAATTAATAATGCTGGTTTTACGTTTGGCCATGGCGCAGCCCTCTGTTTGCATAGATGAGATTGATTGGTTTAACCTGCTCTAATTTTGTCCTATGGGAGTTGGGTTCCCCGACGATGGGGAGTTCCATTCTTCCATTGGTGGTTCAAATTTAAGTGACTTGCCAGTTCAGCCTATCCGGTTCGTAGCTGTCCTTTAGAAGATCTACTGGACTGTTGTAGTTATGGAAGGACAGACTAGATAGGCCATGTGGTCTTTTTCTGTCATCATGTTTCTATGTTTCTTCTGTGGGAAATGGCAGCGTTTAATGATGGTTGGAGTACTACGGAGAAAGACATAGCACTTGATACAGGGACTTTACCCGAAATGTGCACGTCGTGCTTCACGGCTCCTGTGTTTCATGGCTCCTTACTGATGGACAATCCTAAGATAAGTGTTATTACATGTGGAAATGGTTTAGAAGTTGTTTGAACCTTTGTTGATTAAAAGGGATATTGCAGTCTGGCGTGGGTGATTAAAGTTCTCCCCTCCAGCGGCAATATCTTACAAAAAAATTAAGTTCTGAAGGACACCTGGAGTGACTACTTTATTTTGTATTCATAATTTTTGTCACTTTATTGTTTTTTGGGGGGGGGGGGGGTTGTTGATGGGTTCTAAATGGGCAGTGTTTGTAGTACTTCCTAATGTGCCTGGCAGTTGGCACTGGAGTATAGCAATGTAAAAATCTGGTAGTCTTTCTTTATCCAGACACTCATTAAGAGATATGTTTATTAAAAGTCAGTGCACGTTAACAGTATGCAATTTTTTATGCAAATGAGGCCCCGCAATGAGTCTCCGCACATGGCCTCGCACTTCCCTTGGGCTGCCCCTGGCTGATCATGTTCTGGAAGGAGCTTACATGCTATGTATATTTTACCATGTTTGAAAAGTTTACTTTGGTTACCAGCTGCATGGATGCTAGGTATAAGATGTTGACAATTATTCAAAAGGCATTATATAATGACACCATCAATTACGTTAGCACTGTGTTAAAAATTTATAATCCCCATCGGCCTTTATGTTCTGAAGGTGTTCCAGGAATAAAGGCATATCTATTTTGTCGAAACAGAGGCCGGCTGTTATTCTATTGTCAGTCCTATTGAGCGCAACGGTCTTTGAAGTGATTTAAGAGGGATGAGCGGTGTAAAACAGTTTCACAAGTAGCTAAAACATTGATTTTTCAATAAGCGTTTTATCTGGTGGATTAAATAATTGTGCTGCAGGGCAGTGGATTTTACTCTGAAGTATTGAAGGAAGCAACATGTTTTCATTTTTTGGTGTTGTCTAATTTGTTAGGAATCTTATTTTGTAAAGCTGCTTAGATTTTGAAAAGCGGCATAGAAATGTTTTTAAATATATAAATAAAACACACAGCTGATAAAAGTCTGATATGTCATGGGGAGAGTGTCTTGTTTTGAGTCATACAGGGTGCAGTTATAGCTTGGTACGGGGTCCTGGGCTTTCCTATCCAGTATGATAGAGAAGCAAGGTGGAAAAAAAGCCCCAAAACCAACTTGGATAAGGATGGAGTGGCATCTTATATATATAGTCATGCTCCATTACTGGCAGCTGGAATATATCTTAGCAATGTAGACAGGAACACCTGAGCTGACTTTCCTACAGTTTTGTTTGCTGACCCTTGAATCTATGCGTGAAGTGGATTAACACAGTAATTAGAATAATTTGCTCAATAGGCGATAAACCTCCAACTACCAAAGGCTGCAAACCAAATCAGGTTTTTGAGGATAACCCCAACGACTTTTTATTTATTTAAAAAACACATATGTTATTGATCATTACATTCTCAGGATAATCTTGATAAATATAGATGGAATATAGTTTCATGCACTGTCACTATGGTTTGCAAATCTATTCCATGCATCTATTTCATACAAAATTATTCAAAGTTGTTAAAACACAAGAGGATTGTGAAAAATTGCAAGAGGACCCTGATCATTTGGGAGACTGGGCGTCCAAACAGAAGATGAAATTTAATGTGGACAAGTGCAAAGTTATGTACTTCGGGAAGATCCACCCAAACTATGGTAAAATGAAGCAAGGTTCCACATTAGGAAAAAAATCTAGGCGTCATTGTGGATAATAGTTGAAACCTCTGCCCAGTGTGCAGCAGCAGCCAAGAAAGCAAATAGAATGCTAAGAAACATAAGGAAAGGAATGGGGAATAAAAGCAAGGATATTATAATGCCTCTGTTTCACAACATAGTGAGACTGCATCTTGAACACTGTGTGCAATTCTGGTGGCCATATCTTAAAAAGGATATAGCAAAATTAGAAAATGTACAAAGAAGACCCACCAAAACGATAAAGGGGATGGAAGGATACCCCTATGAGGAAAGGCTTAAAAGGTTAGGGCTCTTCAACTTGGAAAAAAGATGGCTCAGGGGAGGCATGATGTAGGTCTATAAAATAATGAATGGAGTAGAATGGGTAAAAATAGATTGGTTGTTTATTCATTCAAAAAGTCGAAAGACTAGGGACATGGAATGAAGTTACAATGTAGAACATTCAAGACTAAATTAGAGAAAATAGTTTTTCATGCAACACATAATCAAACACTGAAAGTCATTACCAGAAGATGTAGTAAAAGCTGTTAGTGTAGCTGGGTTTAAGAGAGGTTTGGACAAGCTCCTGGAGGCAAAGTCCATAAACTATTATTAAATAGGATCAGGGAAATCCACTGTTTACCCCTGGGATAAGCAGCACGGAATGTGTGTAGTTTTTTGGGAACCTGACAGGTACTTGTGACCTGAATTGGCTGCTGTTGGAAACAGGATACTGGACTTGATGGACTCTTGGTCAGACCCAGTATGGCATATCGTATTAGGGTTATCCCACTCACTTTGTGGCTCTTGACAACCCTTCGCTATTTTGGTGCAGTCCAAATAATACATTTTGATAACATGGACAGATGCGCCTATTCACCACTCCATAAAAGCCAAACTTTGAGCCCCAGAAGCCTTCAGGATTTCATTCCACCAAGACCTTAATTACAAATCTAGGCCAAGAGAGCAGAACAGAATGCTGGGAAGGAAAGGGGGAGGGGAAGGGTAATGAACTAGAAGCATATTATTATGTTATGACAGTCAAAAAGACCTCAAACTGAAGTACACTAGAGCTATGTAAGTTATTTCATGATAGTTGAATTCAGTTTAAATGAAAATATACTAACACACACACACCACCTGCATTTAAAGGTAATGTAAATGTCATTCTTATTTTTAAAACAATTCATCATATTAATAGTGACTTTTCAATGTTTCATTTGTATAACACGCTTATGATTTAGGGTTAGTTTCAATGATGCTGCGGAATTGGTTGAGGTTGGAGGTGGGGGAGGATTTTAGCAAACTGCAAGATGAAATCTATATTAGGTAGTTCTTTTGGAATGGATAGTAATACAGCAACATAGTGGATGATGGCAGATAAGGACTGACATGGTCCACCAAATCTACCCAGCTGCTAAGGGATAACCTGCAGTGCAGTGCAAGTTATTTGTCCCATGTTTTCAGTCTTCAAATATATTGCATTTAGTCCCCAGCTGACCTTTAGATCAAGCCAGACTATCATTCTTGCTGCAACAAATCCACAGCGCCCCCCTCCCTCAACCACCATACAGCAAGAGTCCATCCACCAGCATAACTATTTTAGCTGCTCCATGTAGTGTGTTATTCTTTCAGCAAGCAGTCCAAGGGGATCCCCCACCATGCAGTCAGGGAGTCCATCCATAGGTGAACATTTTTGGGGGGAAAGGGGGGTTGCCTGCCATGCAGTGCAGGTTATTTTCCCCGTGGTTTTTCAGGCAGCAAGACAATCATTTCACACTTAAGTTGAGGTGCTCCATTATTGTTCACCATCCTCCTGCCTTGTAGGGATCTACTGTGTTTATTCCTTTCTGGTGCCCATTTTGTTTCCACCATCTCCTTCATGAGGGCATTCCATACATCCACCACTCTTTCTGTGAGGAAATATTTCCTGTTGCTTTTCAAACTACTTCCATGTAGCCTCCTATCATGTCCTCTAGTTCTAGAGCTTTTATTCACTGGAAAAAGGTTTGTTTGTTCTGCAATATCTTGCAGCTATTTAAAGGTCTGCACAGCACCGTACCAAGCTAGCAGTGTGCCCTATGCATCTGTTGAATCTGGCACCCAACCAACTGCATGCCAAAACTCGCTTTTGTCAAACTTTCTAGAAGCCCAGTGATGACATGAGTGCCTCTTCTGTACTTGTGCCCTGTGCAGCCGCACCACTCGCATAACCCTTGGTACAGCCCTGGGTCTATATCATATTTCCCACTATTTATTTATTTATTTAATTGGATTTCTATACCGCCTTATCATACAATGGTTTCAATGCACTAAATGAGCCTGATCTCAGCTGATCTCAGAAGCTAAGCAGGATTAGACCTGGCTAGTACTTGGATTGAGACCTGTCAGACGGCTGCCTGGGTGAGAATCTTCACAGTCTTGGCAAGTGCATATATCTATATGATTTGCAAGGGATTGTGGGCAATGCAGTTCATTCACACCAGACACAGCTGCTGACAATAATTTAGTTGTGCTCAAGTGTTAAAGCCAATAAGATATTTATTTATGGGGTTATTTCTCCCAACACAGATATGCTTGGTAGCACATAAATCAGGTTACTTGCTTCCAGTGTTTAACTTGGAAAAACAAAGTCAAAATCAGGAAAACAACATTCAAACTTGTCAGGCATTAGCTAATGTTTTCTTAGCATATATCAAACAACAAACGAAAAACCACAAAGAAAGAAAAAACCTGTTCTTTTCAGGTTAACTTCTGATAACTTCCCACATAGATTCAGAAGTGATTCTCTCCTAGCTCACAAGCAATTAGGTAAGGCTCAATTGCTAGCAGTTATCCAGCTGAAACCCCTTAGTTGGCTTGCTTTCTACTGTGTGGGTCAAATCCTGCTTCAGGAGCTTTTCTGAGTAGATTAAAGAACAAGTTTGTATTTCTTTGTGATGGTTGCTGTACTTTATAACAGAAAATCACCAAAGGAGTTTGGACAGAGAGCAGTCCATATAAACACATTCTTCATCTGCAATCATTCCCCCTTCTTCAACAAGCATGGGTTCAATATCATGGATTGGCACAGATGAATCTCTCGATGGAGCACTTTCAGGAGAATACTTGTTTCCCTGCTATCTTTCAAGGTTATAGCTAGGGCATAGATCAGTGTTCATACCTGAGCTTCCATTGCTGTTAGAGTTCCTCTCTATATAGCCTGGCCAGTATGTAGTCCAGTTCTTATGTCCAGCCTTCCAATCCAGATACCTGGACACTGGATCTCTCTTCACATACCTTCTGGCACGGGTCTTAGGGTCCCTTCCACGTGCAGCCGTCTCTCTCACAGGTATCGTCTGGAGATTCCTAGCTCTGCAGCACCATTCCTCTGGCTTTCCCCAGTCCAATGGTGTATGCTGGCCCTTGGAATGCCTCCCAGTATACGTACTGCTCTGGACTCTTCTAGACCTCTCAAAGTCCGCCAGGCTTCCTGTGGCCTGATGCCATTGAGTGCGAAGGCACCACTGAGTAGGTCGCATGTTCAGGCGGGCATTGTGGGTTACATGGACCGTGGAAGCCATATGGCCGAACAGTCTCAGAAATTGCCTGGCAGAGACCAGGGAATTGCTGTGAAAGTGGCTGGCGAGATCCATGAGCCTGTGGGCCCTGTCCAGAGGTAGGAAGGCCCGCGCCTGAAGAGTGTCCAACCTGGCGCCTTTGAATTCGAGATTTTGAGAGGGGAGCAAAGTGGACTTTGCGAAGTTTATGACAAATCCCAAGTGCTGGAGTAGAGTCACAGTGCGATGAGTGGCCTGAGTGGCTTCCTGGGAAGACTGGGCTCTGATGAGCCAGTCGTCCAGGTATGGAAACACAAAAAGGCCTTGAAGTCTTAGATAGGCCGCCACCACTGCTAGGCATTTGGTGAACACCCTGGGGGCAGAGGATAGGCCAAAGGGCAGTACTCTGTACTGGTAATGATTTCCACCCACAACAAACCTGAGATATTGTCTGTGGTCTGGATGAATAAGGATGTGAGTATACGCATCCTTTAGATCTAAGGAGCATAGCCAGTCTCCCTGCTGGAGGTAGGGCAGCAGGATTCCAAGGGTAAGCATCTTGAACTTTTCCCTCTCCAGGAACTTGTTGAGATTTCGCAAGTCCAGGATGGGTCTGAGGCCTCCTGTTCTTTTTGGTACCAGAAAGTACCTGGAATAAAAGCCGTGACCTCTCAGGTGTTGGGGCACCGGTTCCACAGCCTGTTCCCGAAGACTTGCTAACTCCTGAAGGAGTAAGTCCCTGTGCAGAGGGAGTCTTGGAGGCTCCCCTGGAAAGTAGGAGGGAGGTACCTGGTGAAAGTGTAGAAGATAGCCTTTTTGAACTATATGAAGCACCTAGGTATCTGACGTGATGGCTGACCACCTGTGGGCAAAGTGGACCAGCCGGCCTCCCGTGCTGAGAGGAACCAGCGGAGGGGAAGAGGCTATGCTGACGGAGTCAAAAACCCCCACCCTGCTGAGCAGGGGGCCGGTGTTGTGGACTTGGGGGCCTGCTGCCTACGGGACCCATTACCCCGTCCCTGTTGGGGAGCTGCTAAGGCCTGAAAATGAGGGTAGTGTTTATAGGCAGCCGCCTTCCTCGGGTAAAAGGGCTTTTTTCCCCGAGCCCTTCTGAGAAGGGGCAGAGGTTTTTCTGGACAGCCGAGTCCTTGTCAGAGTCTCGGTCTCGATTTGTGCAGCCTTTTCAGCCATGGGCTTGCCAAAGAGGTTTTCACCTCTGCAGGGGACATCGACCAACTTGTCCTGTACCCATGGCTTGAGGTTGGATGACTGAAGCCAAGCCTGTCGGCAGGCACCGATGCCGGCTCCGGCTACCCGAGCCGATGCTTCGAAGCCATCGTAGGCTGCTCGAGAAATGAACTTCGAGCACTCTCGAATACCAGTGGACAAGGCCTGGAACCTCTGCAAAGGTTCCTCGGAGAGACCAGCAGAGAACCCGGCAATCTCCTTTGCCAGGTCTCGGAGATACATGTCCATGTAGAGCTGGTAGGTCTGGACTCGACAAGCAAGCATAGAGCCCTGGAAGCACTTCCTACCGAGGGCATCCAGGTTCCGGGCCTCCCGGCCGGGAGGCACCAAGGAGTGCATCTTTTGACTCTTGAGTCGATGCATGGCCGATTCCACCACTATGGAATGGTGCGGTAGTTGTGCCTTTTGGAACCCGGGGCTCTTGCGGACTCGATAAATGGAATCGACCCGCTTGCTTAACACCGGCGCAGACGCCGGGCTCTCCCACATGCGGAAGAGAAGTCGCTCCAGCATCGGAGGAACAGTTTACAGTAAAGGCCTCCTTCGGGGGAGAGTCATACTGGAGGCATCGAGCTCTTCGGCTCGAGGCTCCTCCTCGGGATCCGTGGGGAAGGCCAAGGCTTTGGCCATATCCCGCACGAAGTCCGAGAACTGGGTGTCCTCCGGGGGGGACCGTCTCCGAGGTTCGGACTCGGGCGAGTCCGAGGGACGCACCGAGTCCGAAAAGTACCGGGTGACTCTTCGTCCTCCGTCTCCCAGCCCGACTCCTCGGAGGAGGAATCGAGTGGCTCCGGTCGGGCGGGCACCGATGCCCTCCGCCCCGACGCCGAGGCCGGCGTCGACGACCTCGGTCCCGAACGGGAGGCCGAGGGAGACCGTGACCGAGGATCGACTCGAGCTCGTATGGACTCGAGGATCGGCTCGGTCTCCGGGGTCGACTTGGACGTCAACATCCCGGTGGTCGGGGCAGATGCACCGGTAAGGCCAACGATCAATGCCCGCTGCTGGTCCATGAAGGCAGGCAAACTGCTCTCCAAGGCCGTCAACCTGAGTCCGAGCTCAGGAGACCCAGCAGCCCCCGACTCGGGCCCCGACGGCGGCTCCTTCGGAGGCGAGTCCACGAGGACTACAGTACTCACGTGTCCAGGAGACTCCATCTCGAGACGAGGATGTTTTGAAGGCCTCTCCGACTCCGAGGACCCGGGACGGCTATTGGGGCTATGCGACCTGGCCCTCGAGGAACCAGGAGCATCCACCGATGCCGCCCTCGCGGGTTTTTTCTTCCGATGATGTTCCCGGGCAGGAGACCCCCACTCAGAGGAACTCCGACGATGCTCTGGACCAGAGTCCCGGGACATCGAAGCCTCTGACGAGGTCCGGGCCCGGCCGGACGCGGAGTCAGAGAAGATTCTTTCTTTTTGATGCTGCCGACTCCTCAATGCTTTTGAGGACATTTTGCCACACGGACCACAGATCATCGGGTCATGATCGGGTCCGAGGCAGCAGTCGTGTGTGTCGGTAAGAGACATAAGCTTCTTACAGCGATCACACTTTAACCCGCTGGCAGCCATCGGGGGAAAAAGGGCCCCTGCGAGGTCAAAAGACAGGGCTGCCAGTGAAAAAAGAAAAAATGGTGCGAACGCTAGTCACGAAGGACAAAAACCGAAAAAATAAAGAACGGACTCGATACCGGCGTATCAGGCCTGGGCTGGAAAAGGATCCGGCGTCGAACCGAGAAAAGAATATTAAAGAAAATCAACTTTTTCAGCGGCGATCACAAACAACGTCTGTAGGGCTCCGCGGAAAAAAGAAGACTGAGCAAGATGGCACCCTTGGGCGGGAAGGGGACCGCGCATGCGCGCTGCAATTCCCAAAGGCTTTCTTTGAAAGC
Source organism: Ichthyophis bannanicus (assembly GCA_033557465.1). Classification (NCBI taxonomy): domain Eukaryota; kingdom Metazoa; phylum Chordata; class Amphibia; order Gymnophiona; family Ichthyophiidae; genus Ichthyophis; species Ichthyophis bannanicus. Next base: position 343,429,739 of record CM066035.1, read on the forward strand.
TGGGGAAATTGCTCCGCGAGGGCTCCGTCGGCACCGACGTCACCCCTATGTGAGGACTGACTTCCTGCTTGGTCCTGGAGAACAGGCACTTCATTCAGTGCATACTACAGCGTAATAAAATGAAATATTAAAAACATTGGAACAAGACAAAATGAAACGTTTCTGCCTTCACTCCCCTATTTTAGAAGCATCTCACTTATTTAAAAATATTCAACACCTGCCCATAAAAATGCTCCAGGCAGCTTTTAACCAACACATATTATATAAAAAGACTGAACCCCGCAAATGTATTAATTTGTTTTGTCAGTTAGCTCTGCATTGTAAAGTGTGACATTTTTGCAAGAGTATTCATCCCTCTTGCTCAAATCTGTACGCAATTTCAGATGGCGTATGGGAGAAATGTTCTTTTCAGCAGAGCCACAATCATATTGTAAGATTTGTGTGTGTGAGATGCTGGGTACAATAGGGAGCATATGGCCACAAACATATTTAAAATTCCACAACAGAGGACAGTGCTGCCAGCTCGAGAATCTGGAATTCATTCATTTGAAAGAAAAAAACAAAACAAAACAAAACAAAATTCTTTAGCTCATTGTGAAAATCATACCAGTGATTTTGATGAGATAGAGGCCCTTCCTAGATAGTGGTATGCTTGCTTTCACAGAGAGCCCAAGCCTCCCAGGTATTCCAGGAGAGTCCCAGACAGGTCTGAATTTAGGAATTTGGCATGCACAGACAAGATCAGACAGCAGACCCTAGAGTAGAAGATGGGGGAAGGGGTTAATCAAAGATTCCAAAGACTGGAGAGCCAAACAAGGAAGGCAATAAGGCCACAATAATGCCCCTGTGGAACAGTACACACACATGGCACTAAAGTAAGTGCTAATTTGGCTCCTCTTTGACCTAAGTGTTTGGTGCCCTAGACAATTGCCCATGCCTGCTCCCAGGCTGTCTGCCCCCTGTCCTACATCCTGCTCTGCCAATCCCATGGTAGCAGAACAGTGGCAGAGCCGACACTACAGAAAAGGTGAGAAGTTTGGAGAAGCATGCGATGGAGCTTAATCGCCAACAGAACAAAACCAAGAAAGAGGGGAGCAGCAAAAGCACTGTATGGCCTATCCCCGCCTCTATTTACACAGCTTGAGGACTTCTCGTTTAGAAATGATAGGTGGGGAGGGGGGGGGGGCAGTTGCAGAGACAGGCAATGCACTTTTAGTCTGTGTTCCAGTAGATCCTCCTCTACTGTCACCCCACTTTCAGTTTGCGTATCCCCCCTCCCCCCCCCCCAGGGCTCTGTCTTGGGACCTCTTCTTTTCTCTCTAAAATTGTTCCCTTGGTGCACTCATCTCCTCCCATGGTCTTCAGTACCTTCTTTACATGGACGACGCTCAGATCTACCGCTCTGCACCTGAAATCTCTCTGCATGCTTATCTGACATTGCTGCTTAGATGTCTCACCACCATCTGAAATTGAACATGGCCAAAACTGAGCTCCTTATTTACAGAAATAGAGAAGGGAGGAAAGGGGAAGGTGGGTTGGAGGAGAAGATTTATTTATTTTATTTATTTGCATTTCTTATATACCGCACTATTTGCGATCAGCGCGGTTTACATAAAACAAAAGGTATCCGACAATGAAGAAAAGTCAGGTCATTACATTGAACAGGAACAAGTAACTTGGAAAACTATATACATATGCGTAGCATTGAATAGGTAACTATATACATGTCAGATGGAGTTATTGGGTATTGATCATACTTGGTGGCTGGGGTTCAGGGCAGTCAGTGAGATATTTGATAAAGAGGAAATGTTTTAAGGCCTTCCTGAACTGGCTCAAGTTAGGGATTGCTCTGATGTGTGGTGGTAGGGAGTTCCAGAGACTTGGGGCACATAGTCTAAAGGCTCTGTTCGATGTTGCTTTGGAGCATTTTGTTATGTCTCTCGGTATCACTAGCATGTTAGCTACTGAGGTTCTTCTTAGCCTGTTGGATATGGGTGGTCGGATGAGGTCACATAGTGAGGAGGAGGAGCCCCTTGATGGCCTTGAACGTCATCACTAGGGTTTTGAAGCTTAACCTGGCTTGAATGGGGAGCCAGTGAAGCTGTTTCAGGAGGGGTGTGATATGCTCTCTTCTTGGCGTGCCGAGGAGAATCCGCGCTGCACTGTTCATGGCAAGTTGCAGGGGATGTAAGGTGGCTTGAGGGAGTCCTTGTAGGATGGCATTTGAGTAATCAAAATGAGGAATGATGAGGGCTTGATAAATAGTGCAGAAGTCGCTTGGTTCGAGTAAAGGGCGTAGGTGTCTAAGGGATTTAATCTTGAAGTAAATCGCTCTTACAGTGTTGGTTATGTGTTGCTTCATGTTGAGGTTCTGATCCAATGTGACTCCGAGGTAACGAATAGCTGATTTTACTTGTAATTCAGCGTTGTCCACTTCCAAGTAGCTGGGTGGTGTAAACTCAGGATTTCTGGAGATGAACAGGACCTCCGTTTTCTTGTGTTGGATGCGCAGATTCTGAGAGAGGAGCCATTCGGATATAGCGTTGAAGCATTCAGTCAGGGGGGTAAGGTCTGGGCAATCCATGGATATTGGAAGGTACAGTAAGACATCTGCGTATATCATACAACTCACATTGAATGATCTGATGATATTACAGATAGGTTGGATATAGATGTTAAACATAAGTGATGATAGGGAAGATCCTTGAGGAATTCCTTGACTTTGTAAGAATGGCTCGGAGGTGGACCCATTTGCTCGGACGTATTGCCATCTGCCAGACAGGTAGGATCTGTACCATTCAAGAGCTCTTCCACCAATGCCTTTCTCTCTTAGCCGACCTAGGAGAATTTCGTGGCAGACAGAGTCGAACGCCGCCGCTATATCCAAAATTTCGAGTGCAAAACCTTGGCGTAGGTTGTCAATGCCTGAGATTATGGTATCGAAAAGAGTTGTGAGTAGTGTTTCGACTCCGTGTGACTCTCTGAATCCATGTTGAGATGAATCTAGAGGGGCGATGGTATCGATATGATCTTGTAACTGTTTGTAGACTGTCTTTTCGATGATTTTAGCAAGCATCAGGATGCTGGAAATGGGTCTGTATGACTCCACCTTTTGAGGGTCTAATTTGGCGTTCTTCAGGAGCGGTCTAACGGAGGTCTGTTTGAGCGTGGAGGGGAAAGACCCAGTGCTAAATGATAGGTCTATCATTTTTGCTAAGATCGGGGCGAGGTCACAACGCAGATCCTTTATCCAGAACGCTGGACAGGGGTCTGAGTATGCAGTGGAGGTATTTAGGGATGCGATGGTGTCTTCAATAGTTCTTTTTGATGGTGTGACAAAGGTGGTTAGGGATGCTGAGAACTCTTGTTCGTTGGAGGGGTCCGGTAACATCACTTTGTCAGTCTTGCACAGTTTAGATTGCATAAAGATGGCGTAGTCCTGCGGGTGTATGGTTCCAGGGTGTTCCGGGGTGGGTTCTTTGGCAAGAGATTTGACCAGGTTGAAGAGGTCGTGCGGCTTGTTTAATGACCGTTTCAGGGTGTCTGTGTGGAATTGTTTCATCCTGTCAGTGACAGCCCTGCGATGTGTGTGTAAGTGCTGGGTGTATGCTGCTTGGTCACTGGTGGTGCGTGACTTCCTCCAGCGCTTTTCCAATCTCCGTAGGTGGGTTAGATAACACTATACTCCTCCCCATTTCCACAGGTTGCAACCCTGGGGTCCATTTTTGAATCTACTCCCTCTTTCTCTGTACACATCCAACAGATATATAGTAAGAAGCAACAGGTTTTAGCTAACAGCAGCAAAATTCATTCCTTCCTTTCTGAACAAAGAACCTTAATCACTCTAGTCGCCTCCCATCTTGACCATTGCAACCTGCTCCTTGCTGGACTCTCCTTGAATCATTTCTCTCCCCTTTAATCTATTCAAAGCCCAGCTGCACGGCTTATCTTCGGCCAGTGTTGCTATCCTGACATAACCTCTTCTCAAGTCATTTCACTGGCTCCATATTAGTTTCTACATCCAGTTCAAAATTTTCCAACTGACATGCAAGTGCATTCATTCTGTGGCTCCCCACTACTTTTGCTCTTATCTCACTCTACATCCCTCCTTGGGAACTTCGCTTCTCCGGCAGATCCCTTTTATCTGTGCCCTTCTCTGCCATTGCCAGACGTTGTTCATTACACCTTGCTGCTCCACAAGTCTGGAACCAATGACCCGAGTCAGTGCGTCTGACTCCTTCTCTAGCCCTATTCAAAGCCAAGCTAAAAGTCCACCTCTTTGAGGCGGCTTTTGGATCCCAATGTCCTTCACTCTCTTGTCCACCACTTATGTGCATCTTACCATACTCCAGTTCCCAGCTTTTGTAATGTTGTTAGTCTTGATTAGATTGCAAGTGCAGATGAATAGGAACTGTCTCTTACATCTATATGTCCAGTGCTGCGTAAGCCTTGTAGCGTTATCCAAATTAGTAGTATCTGCACTTCCATGCTGCAGCTGGTATACAGAGGAGGGATGGTGGTACAGCAAGTGTGGTGGATGGAGAAAGTGCAGGGCTAGGGGTCAGCCATGGAGTGGCAAAGTGAGAGAGGAAAAAAAAAAAAAAAAGAAGAGGAGGGATATGGTGCATGCCAGATAGATATTTTGCAGCTGTCACATAGAAAAGAGATGTCATGAATACAACTAGAGGCAAGATAATACAAAGACACTTGCTAGCATTCATAAAACGCAAATCTCTGCAGAGCTGAACAAAATGGCTGGCAATTTCATTAGTGCAGCTTTCCTTTGAGTATTCTGAAGTCAAGCTAATGTCCTTTTATAGACTGTGAGCATCGATGTAGGTACCTGATCACTAGCTACCGGCTCGAACAAATAATAGGAGAAAGTGCAGGGGTTTTTTTTGGGTAAAAATCAAAAAGGCACTTATGCATCATTTTACTAACACATCCTGATGATATAATAAATCAGTTTCCTCGTTTGAGATGAGTCTCCCTGAGCAGATTAGATAATCCTAAAATATCTATGTAAGAAATGTCAATGGTGTCCGATTACTACATCAGAGGTCCTGGATGGATATGAAGCCAATCTGGGTTCCGAAGTTGCTGCCATCACGGACATTGGAGAAGAATTTATCTGGATGACATGATGTGCAGAGAGTAAGATTTTGGCTCCCATCAGGAACAGAATCATCCTGAATGTTCTGTGATAGAATTCCTCCACGTTCCAAAAGAATTCTTAACCAGAGACAAGGCAAAAAGAGTAAGAATTAGAGCAGCAAAATAAGCTAACAAAATGTACGAAGTATTTTGTGAAACTCAGAGTAGATCATATATTTTCCTTAAAAAAAAAAAAAAAAGACCATGGCTCTAGGTAGCTATCTGATAAGTTATTTGGGTAGGATAAAGCATAGTTACTCACCTGTAACAGGTGATCTCCGGGAACAGCAGGAATTTAGTCTTCACATATGGGTATCGTCGATACGGACGGAGCCTGCATAGGAACGCTCCCCAGTATCCAATTAGAAAGCTTTTGGGAGCATCCCACAGCGCCTGCATGCTGCCTTCCTGCCTTTCCCAACTGCCTCTCTCCAGTTGAGTTTTAAAGCTGAGACAAAGAGAGAGAGAGGGAAAGAAAAGAAAAGAGAGATACAACTCCTAGGGGAGGTGGGTGAGTTGTGAAGACTAAATTCCTGCTGTTCCCGGAGATCACTTGTTACAGGTGAGTAACTATGCTATCTCCAGGAACACGCAGGAATGTAGTCTTCACATATGGGGACTCCCTTGCTACAGATGCCATGGAGAGACCCCAGAAGTTGTGTGTCCCTGTGAAAGGGCTCCACTTCCCCCCATGGATCTCTGGCATCCTACCGGGAATGGTGGGTAGGAGTTGATTAAGTATGGAACAGGTGTCGTAGAACAGCCTGACCAAACAAGGCATCCCGGCGGGAGTCCTTGTCTAAGCAGTAATGGGCTGTGAAGGTATAAACCGAGGCCCAAGTAGCTGCTCGACAGATGTCGTCAATAGACACAGAGTGTAGATGAGCCATTGAGGATGCCATGGCTCTCACATTGTGAGCTGTGACATGGCCTTCCAGAGAAAGGTTTTTACTCTGATAGGTAAAAGAAATACACTGTGCAATCCAATTGGACAATGTTCTCTTGGAGACTGGAAGTCCCAAATGAGAAGGATCAAAAGCAACAAAGAGTTGAGAGGACTTTCTATGTTGCTGTGTTCTTTGTAAGTAAAAAGCAAGTGCTCTTTTAAAGTCCAAAGTATGAAGATTCCTTTCTGCATTTGAAGCATGAGGCCTTGGAAAAAAATACAAGCAGGTAAACTGCTTGGTTTAAATGAAAAGGTGAGACCACCTTTGGCATAAAGTGTGGATGAGTCCTAAGGACTACCTTATCATGATGGAACCTCGTATAAGGAGGATCAGCCACTAATGCTTGCAATTCACTGATGCGATGTGCTGATGTGATTGCAATGAGAAAGACAACCTTCCAGGAAAGGAATTTCAAGGAGGTAGTAGCTAAAGGATCAAAAGGCGGCTTCATGAGCTGTCCAAGAACCAGATTTAGGTCCCATGCTACTGGTGGAGGCCTCATGGGAGGCTTAGTTAGAAGGAGGCCCCTCATAAATCTTGCTATGAGAGGATGAGAGGAAATATGTTGTCCATTTAAAGGCTTGAAAGAAGCTGAAATAGCACTTAAATGGACACGTATTGAGTTAGTCTTAAGCCCTGCATTAGATAAATGAAGGAGATACTCCAATAATGATTCCAGAGGTATCGTCAAGGGGGTCAAGACCCTTCTGCGAACACCATATGGAAAACCTTTTCCACTTGAAAGCATAAGAGCGTCTTGTGGAAGGCTTTCTAGAAGCATAAAGGATATCCTTCACTTGTTGAGACAGGTTAAGACCATGAAGGTCTAGGCCCTCAGATGCAGAGAGTGGGGATCGGGATGCCACAACATCCCGTCCTCCTGAGACAGGAGATCTGGAGCAGATCCTAACTCCAGAGATGGAGCATGAGAGAGATGTAGGAGCAGAGGGTACCACACCTGCCGTGGCCAATGTAGAACTATGAGAATCATATGGCCTCTGTCTCTCTGAAGCTTGAATAGGGTTTTGAGAATTAGGGGAATGGATGGAAAGGCATATAGGAAGTCCTAACCCCAATGGAGGAGGAAAGCATCTCTGGCCTGAGAACCCTGAGCCGGAATTCTGGAACAGAATCGGGGAAGTTTGGCATTCAACGGACTTGCAAAGAGGTCTATGTCCAGAGTTCCCCAAATTTGAAAAATATTTGCTACCTGGGCTGCACGAAGAGACCACTCGTGCGGAAGCAAAACTTGACTGAGTCTGTCTACCCAGGAGTTTTGAATGCCTGGCAGATACACCGCAAGAAGATGAATCTGATGCTCTCTGGCGAGGGCCCATAGTCGCAAAGCGACAGAGAGCCTGTTCCTCCCTGCTTGTTCAGATAGAACATAGCTACTTGATAGTCCTAATTCAGACGGACAGTCTTGTAACTCAGCTGGGTGTGGAACACTCGAAGAGCAAGGAAGATTGCTCTGAGCTCCAAGAAATTGATGTGTAGATGGGTCTCCTGTGGAGTCCAGGTGCCTTGGGTAGAGAGATCTTGCAGGTGAGCTCCCAAACCCACCTGTGAGGCATTTGTTGTCAGAGTGACCTGGGGTGGGGGTTGTTGGAAAGGGGACCCCACCAACAGGTTTTGGGTTGACTGCCACCACTGCAGGGACAAAATAAAGTGACTTGAGTTTGCTATTTTGTCTGATAGGCGGCCTGATGCTTGAGTCCACTGAGTGGATAGAGTCCATTGGGCTGCTCTCATATGGAGGCGAGCATAGGGAACCACATGCACGGTAGAGATGCCATGTGGCATAGCAATTGTAACATTTCCCGAGCAGTGAGATGAGTTTTTAAACACTGCTTGGGAAGCTAACTGCACAATGCGAAGGCAGCGGGACTGTGGAAGATAGGCCCTTGCTTTCCTGGTATCCAGCATAGCTCCTATAAACTCTAGAGATTGAGTGGGAGTTAGGTTGGATTTTGGGATGTTTATGACCAGGCCCAAATACTGAAGTATATAATATTCCTAGAGTGCGAAAAAATGCTGCCACTACAGCCATGCATTTCGTAAACACCCTTGGTGCTGAGGCCAGGCCAAAAGGAAGAACCCTGTACTGGTAGTGCTTCCCCTGAAATAGAAACCGAAGGAATCGTCGGTGAGTTGGATGGATGAGAACATGGGTATACGCATCCTTGAGATCTAGAGAACAAAGACAATCCCGACTCTGAAGGTATGGCAGAAGAGTTCCTAGAGAAATTATCTTGAACTTCTCCTTGAACAGGAATTTGTTCAATTCTTTGAGGTCTAAAATGGGTCCGTGTCCCCCTGTTTTCTTTGGAATAAGGAAATAGGGGGGGTAAAACCCTGTACCCTGTTGGGAAATTGGTATGTTTTCTATTGCCCCGTGGGCAAGAAGTAAATTGACTTCTTGACCCAACTGATTTTCAAGTGAAGTCTGAGAATTGAACCGTCTTACAACTGTAGGAGGGGGCATGTTGAGGAAATAAAGCTTGTACCCCTCCGTTACAATGGAGAGAGTCCATTCTTCTGTTGTTATCTGCTCCCATCTGGGGGCAAAATGACACAAACTTTCTGGAATGGTGGAGGGCTCTGGCCCAATGAGGGCCAGGAAGGCCAAGTTCTCTAGATGGGAGTCAAAGCCCCTGTGGAGGCTGAGTCTGCTGGGCCGGTTGAGACTTGGCAGACAGAGTAGTTACTCACCTGTAACAGGTGTTCTCCAGGAGCAGCAGGAATCAGTCCTCACATATGGGCGACGTCGGCGCCGACGGAGCCCTCGTGCGGAGCATTTCCCCAGCTTTCAAAGAAAGCCTTTGGGAATTGCAGCGCGCATGCGCGGTCCCCTTCCCGCCCAAGGGTGCCATCTTGCTCAGTCTGATGACATAGCTAAAAGACAGCAAAAAATTAGCAAAATCAATCATATGACTGCAACTCCAAGGGGAAGAGGAGGGAGGGTTGTGAGGACTGATTCCTGCTGCTCCTGGAGAACACCTGTTACAGGTGAGTAACTACTCTTTCTCCAGGACCAAGCAGGAAGTCAGTCCTCACATATGGGACTCCCCAGCTTAAGGCTACCGGAGACCTCAAGCCGAAAAAATGAGCTCCCTCTAGCTCGGCAGTACGTAAGGAAGGAATCTTCTCTGAGAACGCCCCCGACCGGTAGCCCAACACCAGGGCCGGAGGGTAGGAGTTGCCTGTCTGAAAGCACTGTCCCTGCGGGGCTCCCTCTCAAGGCAGTAATGGGCCGCAAAAGTCTGGCTTGAAGACCAAGTAGCAGCCTGGCAGATGCCTGCCAACGGAACAGAGTGGAGATGAGCCACTGACGCAGCCTTCGCCCTGACACGATGAGCCGTGACTCGACCCTCCAACGAGAGGCCGGCTGCCCCATAAGCCCAGGCAATACAGTCAGCGACCCAGATGGACAAAGTACGCTTGGAGACAGGTAACCCCAACTTATTGGGGTCAAAAGAAACGAAGAGCTGAACAGCCCTCTGATGCTCCCGCGTACGGTCAAGGTAGAAGGATAACGCCCTCCTACAGTCCAAGGTATGCAGGACCATCTCAGCCCGGTTGGCATGCGGCCTGGGAAAGAAGGTCGGAAGAACCACCTCCTGATTGAGGTGAAAAGGGGAGACAACTTTAGGGAGAAACTTCGGGTGAGTCCGTAAGACTACCCTATTCCTGTAGAACCTAGTGTAAGGAGGATCAGACACTAGCGCCTGAAGTTCACTCACTCGCCTAGCAGAGGTAAGAGCTACCAGAAACAAGGTTTTCCAGGAGAGAAAACGGAGAGGGCAGGTAGCCATAGGTTCAAAGGGCAGACAAGTAATCCGCTGTAAGACCACATTCAGATCCCACTCAGGGGCTGGTGGACGCAAAGGAGGCTTAAGCAGAAGGAGGCCTCTGAGAAAACGAGCCACCAAAGGGTGGTTTGAAAGAGGCCGTCCGTCCACTGGCGCGTGGTGCACTGAGAGCGCACTGAGGTGAACCCGGACAGAGTTGGACTTAAGGCCTAGATTGGAGAGGTAAAGCAAATATTGCAAGACTACTGCTACCAAGCACGAGAAGGGATTCTCGCTGTGCTGAGCACACCATGCGGAGAATCTACGCCACTTAAGAGCGTAGGATTTCCTGGTGGATTGCCGCCTAGAGGCTAAGACCACATCTTCCACCTCACGGGGCAGTAGTAGGGGAGCCAGGACTACCCTTTCAGCAGCCAGGCCATCAGATGAAGGGACTGGAGGTTGGGGTGCAAGAGAGACCCCTGATCCTGAGACAGGAGATCGTGCTGAAACCCCAGAGGAAGAGGGGTGGCCACCGCCAGTTGCAGCAGAAGTGGGAACCACGGTTGCCTCGGCCACCTGGGGGCTATCAGGATCATTGAGGCCCCGTCCTGGAGGACTTTGAACAGTGTTCGGGACACTAGTGGCGTGGGAGGAAACGCATACAGCAGGTCTGTGGACCACGAGATCAGAAACGCATCCGCTGCTACTCTGAGAGGATGCGGTTGTCTGGAGCAGAATCTCGGGAGTTGCTGGTTCAGAGGACTGGCAAAAAGATCCATGGTGGGGAGGCCCCACCTGAGAAAGATCTGCTGAACTACCAACAGGTTCAATCTCCACTCGTGTGGTTGCAGGATCCTGCTCAGTCTGTCCGCCAGGTAATTTTCTTGACCTGGGAGGTAGACAGCCTTGAGGAGGATTCCGTGATTGACGGCCCAAGAGCACAGCCGTTGTGCCTCCTGACATAGAAGGAAGGAGCCTGTGCCTCCTTGTTTGTTCACGTAGAACATGGCAACTTGATTGTCCGTCTGGACTAGTACAGACTGGTGAGAGACGAGATGGGAGAAGGTTCTCAGAGCTAGGCGTATCGCCCATAGCTCCAGGAAGTTTATCTGTTGAGCAGCCTCCCAGGGGGTCCAGAGAGCCTGAGTACAAGCCCCTTGGCAATGTGCTCCCCAACCTAGAAGAGAAGCATCTGTCGTCAGCACTTGAGAATGAGGAGGGGATTGAAAAACCACTCCGAGTACCAGATTCGGAAGATGAAGCCACCACTGCAGAGAGGAGACCAGCAGGTCGGATATTCTTACGGAGTCCGCTAGGCTCCCTGTGGCCTGATGCCACTGAGTGCGAAGGCTCCACTGAGCAGGCCGCATGTGCAGGCGGGCATTGGGGGTGACATGAACCGTGGAAGCCATATGGCTGAGTAGTCTCAGGAATTGCCTGGCAGAGACCAGGGAATTGCTGTGAAACTGCCTGGCCAGATCCATCAGCCTGTGGGCCCTGTCCATTGGCAGAAAAGCCTTCGCTTGAAGAGTGTCCAGCCTTGCTCCTATGAATTCTAAGTTCTGGGACGGGAGCAAAGTGGACTTTTCGAAGTTTATGACAAACCCCAAGTGCTGAAGCAGAGCGACAGTGCGAAGGGTGGCTTGATTGGCCTCCTGGGAAGACTGGCCCCTTATGAGCCAGTCGTCCAGGTATGGAAACACAAAAAGACCTTGAAGCCTTAGGTAGGCCGCCACCACTGCCAGGCACTTGGTGAACACCCTGGGAGTGGAGGTCAGGCCAAAGGGTAGTACTCTGTACTGATAGTGGTTTCCTCCCACAACAAATCTGAGATATTGTCTGTGGTCTGGATGAATAAGGATGTGAGTATAAGCATCCTTTAGATCCAAGGAGCATAGCCAATCTCCCTGCTGGAGGTAGGGCAGCAGGATTCCAAGGGTAAGCATCTTGAACTTTTCCCTCTCCAGGAACTCGTTGAGGTTGCGTAAGTCTAGGATGGGTCTGAGACCTCCTGTTCTTTTTGGTACCAGAAAGTACCTGGAATAAAAGCAGTGACCTCTCAGGTGGTGGGGCACCGGTTCCACAGCCTGTTCCTTTAGTAGACTTGCCAACTCCTGAAGGAGTAGGTCCCTGTGCAGAGGGAGTCTCGGAGGCTCCCCTGGAAAATAGGAGGGAGGCACCAGATGAAAATGGAGAAGATAGCCCTTTTGGACTATATGAAGTACCCAGGTATCTGATGTGACGGCTGACCACCTGTGGGCAAAGTGGGCCAGCCGGCCTCCTGTGCTGAGAGAAGCCAGCTGAGGAGAAGAGGCTATGCTTTGAGTCAAAAACCCCCACCCTGCTGAGCAGGGGCCGGTGTTGGTGGCTTGGGGGCCTTCTGCCTACGGGGCCCATGACCCTGCCCCTTGGCCTGCTGACCCTGCTGGGGAGCTGCAGAGGCCTGATAATGAGGGTATTGTTTATAGGCAGATGACTTCCTCGGGTAAAAGGACTTTTTTCCCCGAGCCCTTCTTCTTCTGAGAAGGGGCAGAGGTCTTTCTAGACAGCCTAGTCCTGGTCAGAGTCTCAGTCTTGAGTTCTGCAGCCTTTTCAGCCATGGGCTTGCCAAAGAGGTTTTCACCTCGGCAGGGGACATTGACCAACTTGTCCTGTACCCATGGCTCGAGGTCGGATGACTATAGCCAAGCCTGTCGGTGGGCACAGATGCCAGCCCTGGCTACTCGGGCCGAAGCCTCGAAGCCATCGTAGGCTGCTCGAGAGATAAACTTCGAGCACTCTCGAATACCGGTGGACAAGGCCTGGAACCTCTGCAAAGGTTCCTCGGAGAGACCAGCAGAGAACCCGGCAATCTCCTTTGCCAGGTCTCGGAGATACATGCCCATGTAGAGCTGGTATGTCTGGACACGGCAAGCAAGCATAGAGCCCTGAAAGCACTTCTTTCCGGGCCTCCCGGCTGGGAGGCACCGAGGAGTGCATCTTCTGACTTTTCAGTCGATGCATGGCCGATTCCACAACCATGGAGTGGTGCGGTAATTGTGCCATTTGGAACCCAGGGCTCTTGCGGACTCGATAGATGGAATCGACCCACTTGCTTAACACCGGCGTCGAGACCGGGGTCTCCCACATGCGGAAGAGCAGCCGCTCCAGCATCGGAGGAACCGGTACAGTAAAGGCCTCCTTCGGGGGAGAGTCATACTGGAGGGCCTCGAGCTCCTCGGCTCGAGGCTCCTCCTCGGGATCCGCGGGGAAGGCCAAGGCCTTGGCCATAACCCGCACGAAGTCCGAGAACCGGGTATCCTCCGGTGGGGATCGTCTCCGAGGCTCGGACTCCGGCGAGTCCGACGGGACACACCAAGTCCGATAGGTGTCGGGTGACTCTTCGTCCTCCGTCTCCCAGCCCGACTCCTCGGAAGAGGTGTTGAGCGGCTCCGGTCGGGCGGGCACTGATGCTTTCCGCCCCGACGCCGAGGGTACTGGCGTCGATGACCTCGGTCCCGAACGGGAGGCCGAGGGAGACCGTGGCCGAGGATCGACTCGAGCCCGCATGGACTCGAGGATCGGCTCGGATTCCGGGGTCGACTTGGACGTCAATGTCCCGGTGGTCGGGGCAGATGCACCGGTGAGACCGGCGATCATGCCCGCTGCTGTTCCATGAAGGCAGCAAGGCTGCTCTCCAAGGCAGTCAACCTGAGTCCGAGCTCAGGAGACCCAGCAACCGCCGACTCGGGCCCCGACGGCGTCGGGCCCGACGTTGGCTCCCTTGGAGGAGAGTCCACGAGGACTACAGCACTCACGTGTCCAGGAGACCCCATCTCGAGACGAGGTTGCTTGGCAGGCCTCTCCGACTCCGAAGACCCGGGACGGCTATCAGGGCTATGCGACCTGGCTCTCGAGGAACCAGGAGCGTCCACCGACGCCGCCCTCGCGGGTTTCTTCTTCCTGCGCTGTTCCCGCAAAGGAGACCCCCACTCAGAGGAACCTCGACGCTGCTCGGGGCCTGAGTCCCGAGACGTCGAGGCCTCTGACGAGGTCCTGGCCCATCCAGACGCGGAGTCAGATAAGATCCTATCCTTCTGGTGCTGCCGACTCCTCAACGCCTTCGAGGACATTTTGCCACACAGACCACAAATCATCGGGTCATGATCGGGTCCGAGGCAGCGGAGGCAGCAGTCGTGTGCGTCGGTAAGAGACATAGGTTTCTTACACCGATCACACTTTTTAAACCCGCTGGCAGCCATCGGGGGAAAAAGGGCCCCTGCGAGGTCAAAAGACAGGGCTGCCAGTGAAAAAAGAAAAAATGGCGCGAACGCTAGTCACGAAGGACAAAAACCGAAAAAGGTGAGAGAGTGGGCTCGATACCGGCGTATCGGGCCCAGGCGGGAAAAGGATCCGGCGTCGAACCCAAGGAGAAGTACAAAATATAGGGAAATCAACTTTTTCCTCGGCGAAAAACTAACTACGTCCGTCGGGCTCCGCGGAAAAAAGAAGACTGAGCAAGATGGCACCCTTGGGCGGGAAGGGGACCGCGCATGCACGCTGCAATTCCCAAAGGCTTTCTTTGAAAGCTGGGGAAATGCTCCGCACGAGGGCTCCGTCGGCGCAGACGTCACCCATATGTGAGGACTGACTTCCTGCTTGGTCCTGGAGAATTTGTTTTTCTTTGTTTTGGTGGCTGCTGTCCCTTTCGGGCAGACTGACCTGTAGAATGCCCCTGCTGGGTATAGGAGGGGTAAAACCTTCTTTTTAGAGAAAGCACAGTTACTTACTTGTAACAGGTGATCTCTGGGAACAGCAGGAATAAGTCTTCACATATGGGTACGTCGGTACCGACGGAGCCTGCGCGGGAACGCTCCCCAGCGTCCCAAAAAAGAAAGCTTTTGGGAGCATCCCACAGCACCTGCGCGCTGCCTTCCCGCCTTTCCTAACTGCCTCTCTCCAGTTCGAGTTTTAAAGCTGAGACAAAGAGAGAGAGAGGAAAGGAAAGATAGAAAGATACAACTCCTAGGGGAGGTGGGTGGGTTGTGAAGACTTATTCCTGCTGTTCCCAGAGATCACCTGTTACAGGTAAGTAACTGTGCTATCTCCAGGAACAAGCAGGAATGAGTCTTCACATATGGGGACTCCCCAGCTAGAGATGCCTGGGAGATCCCCAAGGTTGTGAGACCATGAGAAGGGCTCTACCTCCTCCCATGGATCTCAGGCATCCAACCAGGGATGGAGGGCAGGAGTTGATCAAGCATGGAACGGGTGTTTGAGAACAGCCTGACCAAACAAGGCATCCCGGCGGGAGTCCTTGTCCAAGCAGTAATGGGCTGTGAAGGTATGAACCGAGGCCCAGGTGGCCACTCGACAGATCTGGTCGATGGACACAGAATTTAGATGAGCCACAGAGGTTGCCATGGCCCTCACATTGTGAGCTGTGACATGGCCCTCCAGAGAAAGATTCTTGCTCTGATAGGCGAAAGAAATACACTGAGCAATCCAATTGGGCAGTGTTCTCTTAGAGACTGGAAGTCCCAAATGAGAGGGATCAAAAGCAACAAAGAGCTGAGAAGACTTTCTATGTTGCTGTGTCCTTTGTAAGTAAAAGGCGAGAGCCCTCTTACAATCCAGGGTATGAAGACTCCTCTCTGCACTTGATGCATGAGGACCTGGAAAGAATACAGGTAAGTAGACCTCTTGGTTAAGATGAAAAGGTGAGACCACTTTAGGCATAAAGTGTGGATTGGTCCTAAGGACTACCTTATCATGATGGAACCTTGTATAAGGTGGATTAGCCACTAAGGCCTGCAGTTCACTGATGCGGCGAACTGAGGTGACTGCAATAAGAAAGATAAAACTTTCCAGGAAAGAATTTTCAAGGAGGTAGTGGCTAAGGGTTCAAAGGGAGGCTTCATGAGCTGACCAAGAACCAGATTGAAGTCCCATGCCACTGGAGGTGGTCTAATGGGAGGTTTAGTTAAAAGAAGGCCTCTCATGAATCTTGCAATAAGAGGATGAGAGGAAATAGGTTGTCCATTGAGAGGCTTGAGAGATGCTGCAATAGCACTCAAATGGTCCCATACTGAATTCGTTTTGAGGCCTGCATGGGAAAGGTGCAGGAGATACTCTAGTAAAGAATTCAAAGGTATTGCTAGAGGGTTAAAACCCCTCTCAGCACACCAAATGGTAAACCTTTTCCATTTAAAAGCATAGGAACGCCTAGTAGAAGGCTTTCTGGAAGCATGAAGGATATCCCTCACTTGCTGAGACAGATGCCAATCTTGAAGGTCTAAGCCTTCAGCAACCAAGCCCTGAGATGGAGAGATTGGGGGTTTGGGTGCCACAACGTTCCCCCCTCCTGAGACAGGACATCTGAAGCAGATCCCAAGTCCAGGGAGGGAGCTTGAGAGAGATGCAGAAGTAGAGGGAACCACCCTTGGCGTGGCCATCGTGGAGCTATGAGGATCATAGTCCCTCGATCTCTCTGAAGCTTGAACAGAGTCTTGGGGAATGGGTGGAAAGGCGTATAGGAAGTCTTGACCCCAATGAAGGAGGAAGGCATCCTTGGCCTGAACTCCCTGACACGGAATTCTGGAACAGAATCGGGGAAGTTTGGCATTCCACGGACTTGCAAAGAGGTCTATGTCCAGGGTTCCCCAAATTCAAAAGATTCTGACTATCTGGTCCATATGAAGGGACCACTCGTGTGGAAGCAGAACTTGAATGAGTCTGTCTGCCCAAGAGTTTTGAACTCCTGGAAGGTATACTGCCAGAAGATGAATTTGATGCTCTCTGGCGAAGGCCCACAATCTCAGAGCTTCGTTGCAAAGCGACAGAGAGCCAGTCCCTCCCTGCTTGTTCACATAGAACATGGCTACTTGGTTGTCCATGTGAATGAGGACTGTCTTGTAGCTGAGCAGGGTATGGAAGATTGAGAGCCAGGAAGATTGCTCTGAGCTCTAAGATGTTGATATGTAGAGAGGTCTCTTGTGGTGACCAAATGCCCTGGGTGGAGAGGTCGTGAAGATGAGCTCCCCAACCCTTTGGAGAGGCATCTGTTGTAAGGGTTGCTTGGGGTAACAACTGTTGGAAGGGGAACCCCTGCAACAGATTTTGAGTGGACTTCCACCAATGGAGAGACCAAAAGAGGCGCCTGGAGGTTGCTATTTTGTCTGACAGACCCCCTGATGCCTGGGTCCATTGGGTGGATAAAGTCCATTGAGCTGCCCTCATGTGAAGGCGAGCATAAGGGACCACATGCACAGTGGATGCCATGTGGCCTAGCAGTTGTAACATCTCTCGAGCAGTTAAATGGGTTTTTAACTGAATCTGGGAGGCTAACTGCACTAAGCGTAGGCAACGGGCCTGGGGAAGATAGGCCCTTGCAGTTGTGGTATCCAGCAAGGCCCCTATGAACTCTAGAGACTGAGTAGGGGTGAGTTGGGACGTTGGAATGTTTATCACCAGTCCCAGACACTGCAGAACACGCATTGTGCAGGTTAGGAAAGTCTGAGCCTCTGACTGGGATGGAGCTCGGATGAGCCAGTCGTCCAGATATGGGAATACGAATATTCCTAGAGTGCGTAGGAATGCAGCTACTACTGCCATGCATTTTGTGAACACTCTTGGAGAAGAGGCCAGACCAAAAGGAAGTACCCTGTATTGGTAGTGCTTCCCTTGATAAAGGAACCGAAGGAACCTTGTGTGTGCTGGATGGATGAGTATATGGGTATACGCATCCTTGAGATCTAGAGAACAAAGCCAATCCTGACTCTGAAGGTATGGAAGGAGAGTACCTAGAGAAATCATTTTGAATTTCTCCTTGCATAGAAACTTGTTCAATTCTCTGAGATCTAATATGGGTATGTAACCCCCTGTTTTCTTTGGGATAAGAAAGTAGGAGGAGTAGAACCCTGAGCCCTGTTGAAGGGGTACTTCTTCTATTGCCCCTTGGGCAAGAAGGGTAGTAATCTCTTGACCGAGAAGGTCGAGGAGAGATGTTTGAGAATTGAACTGTCTCACCATGGTGTGAGGAGGAAGTTTTGAGAAATGAAGTTTGTACCCTTCCCTTATGATGGAGAGGGTCCATTGCTCTGCTGTGATTTGTTCCCATCTGGGAGCAAAGTAAGTTAACCTTCCTGGAATGGTGAGAGGCTCTGGTTCTGCTAGAGCCAGAAAGGCTAAGTTCTCTAGATGCAAGTCAAAGGCCCTGAGGAGGCTTAGGCTGTTGGGCTACAGGGGTCCTTGCAGCCTTAGGCTTGGCCTGTTTAGGTTGTTGACGCTTTGCAGCAAAACGACCTGCAGAAGATGTCTGTTGACCATAAGGATAATATCTTCCCTTCTTGGGAAAATATGGCTTTTTGAACAACCTCTTCTTGACAGGATTAGAGGTAGACTTTGAAAGCCTATCCAAAGCAGAATTTTCTGCATCCATCTGTGTGGCCTTTGCCTGCCAATCCTTGCCATAAAGGTTTTCACCTGTACAAGGAAGATTTCCCAATCCATCTTGGACCCAAGGTTCCAGATCAGAAGCTTGTAACCAAGCAATTCTGCGTGCACCTATGGCAATAGCCGAAGCTCTGCTGGCACCCTCAAAAGAGTCAAAGGCTGCACGGTTGGAAAATTTGGAAACATCTTGGGCATGCTTAAGCCAAGTGAGAAACTCTTCCCTCTTATCTTCTGGAAGAAAAGGGAGGAAAGTTTGCAGATGATCTGTAACTTCTTTTAGAAACATCCCCATATAGAGACTATAGGAGTTGATTCTAGCAACAAGCATGCTGGCTTGAAATATTTTTCTGCCAAAAGCATCTAAGGTTTGTGATAAGGAAGCTTATCATAGCTCAGGAAGGAGCTGTAGAAAAGGTGAAGTGACTCTGAACAAGCAACCTGTCAGTTCTGGTAGAAATAAGAAAACAGAATTTTCCCATAAAAGACTACCAGTCCCAGAATGCACAAGGTTTCCAACAGCCATTAGAGGAGCTGAAGTGGGGAAACGTGTGTTCAATCAGGAGGGCTATGAGGTAATCCCTAAGCACTCATCTCAAAGGGCAGGGCCTGATTCAGCACAGCTGCGCTGTATTAGGGGGGAGCACTCATCTAGGCAGAATAAAGGTAGAGTTTATTCTACAGAGAATTATCCTCATTATCCTGAGAATCAGCTTGAGCTTGATCATCAGTTTCATCTGAAGGATCATCATAAGCAGAAGCCAAACCGGACGGACAGAGAGGGAAAGAAACCCTTTGGAAGAAGGAAGAGAAAAGCCTTTGAGAGGTCTAGAAGAGTCCAGAGCAGTACGTATACTGGGAGGCATTTCAAGGGCCAGCATACACCATTGGACTGGGGAAAGCCAGAGGAATGGTGCTGCAGAGCTAGGAATCTCAAGACGCTACCTGTGAGGGAGACGGCTGCACGTGGAAGGGACCCTAAGACCTGTGCCAGAAGGTATGTGAAGAGAGATCCAGTGTCCAGGGATCTGGATTGGAAGGCTGGACATAAGAACTGGACTACATACTGGCCAGGCTATATAGAGAGGAACTCTAACAGCAATGGAAGCTCAGGTATGAACACTGATCTATGCCCTAGCTATAACCTTGAAAGACAGCAGGGAAACAAGTATTCTCCTGAAAGTGCTCCATTGAGAGATTCATCTGTGCCAATCCATGATATTGAACCCATGCTTGTTGAAGAAGGGGGAATGATTGCAGATGAAGAATGTGTTTATATGGACTGCTCTCTGTCCAAACTCCTTTGGTGATTTTCTGTTATAAAGTACAGCAACCATCACAAAGAAATACAAACTTGTTCTTTAATCTACTCAGAAAAGGTCCTGAGTAAGGTTTCTAGCCACGCAGTAGAAAGCAAGCCAGCTAAGGGGTTTCAGCTGGATAACTGCTAGCAATTGAGCCTTACCTAATTGCTTGTGAGCTAGGAGAGAATCACTTCTGAATCTATGTGGGAAGTTATCAGAAGTTAACCTGAAAAGAACAGTTTTTTTCTTTCTTTGTGGCTTTTCGTTTGTTGTTTGATATATGCTAAGAAAACATTAGCTAATGCCTGACAAGTTTGAATGTTTTCCTGATTTTGACTTTGTTTTTCCAAATTAAACACTGGAAGCAAGTAACCTGATTTATGTGCTACCAAGCATATCTGTGTTGGGAGAAATAACCCCATAAATAAATATCTTATTGGTTTTAACACTTGAGCACAACTAAATTATTGTCAGCAGCTGTGTCTGGTGTGAATGAACTGCATTGCCCACAATCCCTTGCAAATCATATAGATATATGCACTTGCCAAGACTGTGAAGATTCTCACCCAGGCAGCCGTCTGACAGGTTCTACATTCTCTCCCTGGAGGGGTAGAAGAGTGCCTTTTTGCACTCTAACTTTTTCATGGCAGACTCCACCACAATAGAGTGGTGAGGAAGCTGAGTCTTATGAAACCCAGGACAAGGCGGGACACAGTACATGGTGTCTAGCCTACGAGAGTGGGAAGAGATAGTAAGAGGGGTCTCCCATATGCCCAACATGTGATCATAAAGGATCTCATGAACTGGCAAAGTGGCTGCCTCTTTAGGAGCCTTGGGATATTGCAAAATATCCAACGTTTTGGCTCTAGGCTCTGACTCAGGGGCTACTGAGATAGAGAGCCCCTTGGCCACTTCTCTTATAAAGTCCTGAAAAGACAAGTCCTCTGGAGGAGACATTCTTGTTTTTGGAGAAGGCGGCTCTTGAGGAAGGAGTACCGATGCTTCGACAGAAACCTCCGATGCATCAGAGTCTTCGGAGGAATCGAAGTATCGTCTGTCTGGATGCTCCTGTAGAGCCCGATATGCGTACCGAGTGGTATCGACATCGGGAGTGATCGGTACCGGTTCGGTACCGATGGGCATCATCGGACAGGGTACCGTTGCAGTCGACACCTAAGCCGATGTCGATGCAATCGGTACCGGTACCGGAACCGGGATCAGTACCGGCTACGGAGCCTGTTGCGGTACCAGCGGCATCGCAGCTCGAATGAATGCCGTGATGGCCTGCTGCATGGTCAGAATATTCTGATCCATCGACGCTATCAATGTCTGGACGTCGGTACCGGCAGATTCCACCGGTACCCCAGAACATTGTAACAGGTGATCGGTCAAGGCCGTGCCATCGATGTCAACCTGTGACCCCATAGGAGGAGCTTTGGAAGCCGGAGCTTCCCGCCGGGGTACTTTTGCCGGTGCAAGATCCTCGAGGACAAGCCCGGAGGCATCTCGATGCTTAGAGGGAGATCTACCCTTCGAGGACCGGCTGTATTTATGTTTGGTTACCTGAGATCCATAGGAGGAAGAAGCAGCCCTGGACGACGTCGATGCCATCGAAGCTGCATCAGAGGGAAACAGGGTATTGAGCTTAGCTGCTCGGTTCTGTAAACCTCTTTTAGACATCATGGAGCAGGACGCACAATCCATGAAGGAATGGTCAGGACCCAAACATTTAAGACACCAGTCATGGGTGTCGGTAACAGAAATGGTACCGCTGCACTTAGTGCATTTTTTAAACCCAGAGGCGGGCTTTTCCATGAGGAAATTTTCCTTAGGCCTAAGGCCCAAAGAGACAAAAAAATATGCACTAAAGTGGAACGGAAGAATTATATTTTTTTAAGGAAAGAAAGAAAAGACCGGCGGTACCGGTCCGACGTCTGAGAAGGTAGACGCGCGACCAAAGAAATAAAATAAAATAAAGAACTTCTTCAGCGGTGACAGGAACACGACCTGCTGGCTCCGCAGAAAAGAAGAACTGGAGAGAGGCGGTTAGGAAAGGTGGGAAGGCAGCACGCAGGCGCTGTGGGATGCTCCCAAAAGCTTTCTTTTTTGGGACGCTGGGGAGCGTTCCCGTGCAGGCTCCGTCGGTACCGACGTACCCATATGTGAAGACTCATTCCTGCTTGTTCCTGGAGATAAAAGGAATATCACATGATGACACAGCCAAACCACCCCTTCCTAACATATACCCCCCAATCTATTTCACCCCTATTTGATCCTCTCTCCCCTAACAGTTATCCTCCCTGAGGATAATTGCCCCCTCCAAAGAGAAGCTCCGCCCAATGATCATACTTTAACCCTCTGCACCTAGGCTTACCTGGGGGTTTCTCTGGTCTTGAGCAGACCAGGCAGGAGCAGTCCCTCTGCGCTCTAGCCACAGAGCCTCCAGGGTTCAAAATGGAGGCTACAAACCCTAACGGTGATAGGACGGCAAACGGTGAGTGCTGGGGAAGGGGCAATCTTGGGATCAGTCTGGGCCATTCACGGGACTACTGGTTGATCGTGGCCACTACTTATTTTATTTTTAATGGTAACTGGCAGTTGCCATGCTGCGAGACTGCCAATAGTACAGTTGCACTTGAACGCTGCAGCGAGGTGGCATGAAGTGAGGCTGCGCTATCGGCAGTCGTTACAGCCTCCACAAAGTAATGCAGCATGTGATATCCATCACTGTTGGCCACCCCCAGTCTCCACCCAGAACCCATGATGTTGGCCATGCCCAGTCTCCACCCAGAACCCATGCTGTTGGCCATGCCCAGTCTCCACCCAGAACCCATGCCAAGCACTTACCACAGGTTTTCTACTGCATAGTAAGCACTGGCATAGGCCTGCGCTAAGTGTTTAAACACACTTTATTCATCATGTCCCTTACTGCTCTACATTAATTTTTGCGCATTATGGAATGCCAAAGAATAGGTAGGATTTTAACAGAGTCTACCATATAGTTTTGCTGACATCACTGTAAATGAAACACACAGTAACTTACTATCAGAGGCTCCGATTTTGGAAACGGTATCCATTTTAAAAAAAAATTTCACCTTCCTATATTATGATTTGAAAGGTGTTGAGCCCAAGTTGCTATATTGATCTCATCTTCAGAAAAAGGGCCTTTGATCTTGAAGGTTCATGTAAAAATCTTTAAAATGTTACGCTGATCCAGTATGATGTTTCCCCAACATCCAAAGACCTCGCACCTTTTAATATTCGTAAATGATTCCAGAAGTACTGCACTTTTAAGAAACTAGCTTTCTTGGCTTTAACATTAACGTCCAAAGTTAAAAGTTCTCATTAGCACAGTGCGATGTTGAAAATCTAAACTTGTGATTTTTAGACAAGACATCCTGTGTGATAGAAAAACAAAAGAAAACAAAAAAAACCAGACACCCTGTAGTGCCCTTTCACAGCAATCTTAAAAAGGGAACCGAGGATTTTATTTTAACTCAAAAAATAAAATGTAAGTATTCTGAACACAGGGGAAATCAGTGCAGCTTTAAGCTAATATTTGCTTTTATTGGTTTTGAATATATTGTATTTTTAAACCAGAAACAGAAAATGCAGTTACATTTACAAAATAATTTCTATGAATCACCAGCAGGTATTCCGACCAGAGTTATTAGAAAAAGGAATTCAGGCATCATCGGAAGGAAACAAACACTTACCTTGTTGCCTTCCTTATATCGACATAAAGCTCTGGAGAGTCAAACCGTCCAACACAGTTTGGGTGAACAGCATGAAATTTCTTTGCATCTTCCTGGGGAAGTGTAAAGCAGCAGGGTCCAACTGAGGGGCCAAGTACAACCAGTATATCCTTCAGACTGCAGCCAAATTCTGCTACCATAGCATTTACCGTGGCTATTGCTATTCCCAGCAAGGTTCCCTTCCATCCTGAGAAGGCACAGTACAGAAAGCATTGTTTCCATTTGAAGCATTAACACAACCAACCATATTTGCTAAAAACACGTTTTAGTTTAGGTGCACAAAATTATGCATTTTATATTCTTTATGCTTGGCCTAAAAATATCAAGAACAGAGCAATTTGTTTTGCTCTGCTTTAATCTTACTGTAATTTTTGTGCAGCTACAGGCAAGGAGGGTGAAATAAAGATGCTGCATCAGATACTATTTTAGGATCTTTACATGTTTGAGGTATAGTGCTGCTGCAATGCAATAAGTGTGGTGGGGGATGCCAGTATTTGGAGGGGTTACAGAGGGGCACCAGAAATTCTAGCTCAGGGGTCTCCAACTCCAGTCTTGGGGGGCCGCAAGTCAGATTTTCAGGCCATCCCTAATGAACATGCATATGAGATATTTGCATGCACGGTCCTCAATGTATTCAAACTTCTCATACACTAGGGATAGCCTTTAAATCTGACTGGTTTGCATCCCTCCAGGACTGGAGTTAGAGATTCCTGCCCTAGCTCCATCCATGCTACAGCCCACACATTAGGGTTCATCTTAAAGATTTACCATAAATATAAAATTGCAAAAACCACCCCATTCCCTTCCCTTTTTGTTATAAATAGCAAGCAAGTCTGCTGTTGAAGATTTGCCTGTACATATTTATTGAACCGCATATACATGCCCCATACACGCTACACAGGAATCAGGAGTGCAGGGCCATGTCACCCAAAGAGGGGCTGACACTTGTGGCAGGAGGTGATGATGCAGATGGGGAAAAGCCCAGGTCCTGCCACAGGACTAAATAAGCACCAGGTTAGGGAGAAAGGAAAAGAGGAGAACAGAATACAGAGTGCAGGGGAAAAGGAATGGGGATGTTAAGATCAGATAACATTCGGTGAACACTGTTGGGGGAGGGGAAGGGTTCTCTCCAATCCCCCAAGTATGCATGCACCCACACAGAGATATCTATTCACTGAAATACCTCTACAATCTTGGCCACACGTTTTGGAGAACATATCAGTTCAAAAAACTTCATGGTGCAGAGTTCTAGTAGCTGTACTGATCACATTCTTAAGAAGGGACCACTGTGGTTTCAAAAGGTTCATGTACAACACCCAGGGCAGGATTAACCATTGCATGGCCCTACTATGGATCATTAGTATAGTGCTACAAGGTGTATGCAAATATAAACATATTTAACACCCCCACAAAACATCTGAACATGAGGAGACCATTTTCACATAAGGGGTCAGTCATTCTGAGGCACAAATAGCAGGGATGATGTCCTGTTGGGATGTCCATCCCCGCTATTTGTGCACTCTCGCTAAACTTCGGGAAATCTATTGCTCATCCCCTGGGATAAGCATCATGGAATCGAAATGGAAATTACACTAACCTGGTAATTGTAGTTCCTGGAGGGTCCAGTTTAGTCCTCCAACATCGGGTAGTGCCCCTCCTCCTGCAGCCTGGAGACTGGACCAATCAAGTCTTCTGTAGTATATATGCAGACGGAGCTCCCAGAAGCCCCCAGTGTACTAGTAACAAAGCATACTTAACGAAGCAACACATTAGATTAATATACAAAATGACATAATGAAAATGACATAATTAAAGAACAATTTGTTTCCCCCCCACCAAAATATCCAACTTTCTCCCCAAACGAGGAAGTCAGAACACTGTATTGCACTGGAACCAACGCCCCAGAAATCAAAATACAGCTCCATATCAGAAATCTCAGGAGCTGACTGAACACCTGAGAAAGGAAGAGCCATAGCCAAAAACGCGGCTGCAAAAAAGGTTCGAACGGCAAGAGGAACCGTCTTATGATCCACCGTTCGGAAAGCGCGCCGCATTTTTATAACAGATAGTCGGGAGGGAAGGAGGACTAAACTGGACCCTCCAGGAACTACAATTACCAGGTTAGTGTAATTTCCATTTCCTGTTCGGTAATCCAGTTTAGTCCTCCAACATCGGGATGTAACAGAGCAGTTAAGACCGGGCGGGACCTTGCCATCCGGCGCGCAGAACCGCCGAACAAAAGAGGAATCCCGAGCCGCTAACACATCTAAACGATAGTGCGTACTGAAAGCATGCAGAGACGACCAGGTGGCCGCCTTACAGATATCTGCTGGCAGAACTAGGCTATACTCCGCCCAAGCGGTCGCCTGAGCCCTAGTGGAATGATCCAGTAGCCCCTCCGGAACAGACCGCCGCTGCAACAGATACGCAGACGCGAACGCTTCCTTGAGCCATCTTGCAACGGAGGCCTTAGCCGCCGCTTCCCCTTTACGTGCACCACCGAGGAGCACGAATAACCGGTCAGTCTTCCGAAAAGATTCGGTAGCCTTCAAATAACGACGAAGTGCACGACCCACATCGAGACGGTGAAGACTTTTGTCCGCCGACCCGACAGAGTGGGAAGAAAGAACTGGAAGAAACACTGCCTGATTCACATGAATAGGGGAAACCACCTTCGGCAAAAAGGAAGGGACCGGGGAAAAAGACAAAAAAGACAAAAAAGGTTCTCGGCAGGACAACGCATGTAGATCTGAAATACACCGTGCCGAACAGATGGCTACAAGAAAAACCGTCTTCAGCGTAAAATCTTTCAGAAACGCCCTACTCAGGGGTTCAAAAGGTTCACGAACCAGGGCCCGCATCACCAGATTCAAGTCCCCTGGAGGAACGAAAATCCTGCGGGAGGGCCGCAAATGAAAAACAGTCGTAAGAAAAAGACGTACGTCCGGATAAGAACCGTGGAGACGGCCTAAAACTTTGCCTCGATAACAAGAGATAGCCGCCAACCGGACTTTCAGGGAACTAGCCGCAAGGCCCTTATCAAAAGCAACCTGAAGAAACTTAAAACGACGGAAACGGAAACCGTCGCCGCCCGGACTCCACGCCGGGAGCACCAGTCTTCAAAGATCCCCAAATCCGAACGTAAGTAAGAGAAGTGGACGTTTTCCCCGCCCGCAGTAGGGTAGAAATCACCGCGGGGGGGAGTAACCCTTCTTTTTCAGCCGAGCCCTCTCCATGGCCAAACCGTAAGCGAGAATCGACCCACTTGGGGCATCCGCAAGGGTCCCTGAAAAAGAAGATTCGGCAGCGTGGATAGGAGCCAAGGAATGCCGTCGCTCAGCCGGACCAGATCGGCATACCAGGGCCACCCAGGCCAGTCCGGGGCCACCAGTAACACTCGACCCCGATGGCCCTCGATGCGCTGAACGACCCGGCCAATCAGAACCCACGGAGGAAAGACATAAAGAAGGCCGGACGTTGGCCACGGCTGAATGAGAGCGTCGAGCCCCTCGGACATGCGCTCCCTTTGCCTGCTGAAGAAGCGTCCTGTCTCGGCCGATTGAAATGTCGCCATGAGATCCATGAAGGGCGGCCCCCCCCCGACGAACTATTTGCGCGTAAACTTGCGGGTTTAGCTCCCACTCTCCGGGGTCCACCCGCACTCTGCAGAGAAAATCGGCCTGAACATTGTCTGCGCCTGCAATAGGCGCTGCCGAGATGGCCGGAAGACGAGACTGCACCCAATTGACCAAGGCCATCGCTTCTGATTCCAGGGCCATGCTGCCGGTGCCCCCTTGGCGATTGATGTAAGCTACGGTGGTCGCAATGTCCGAGAGGACTCGCACCGGCCGGTCGAGAACTAGGGCTTTGAGGCCAAGAGGGCTAGCCGCACCGCCCGCAATTTGAGGCGGTTGATCGACCAAGAAGTCTCCAGGGGAGACCATTCCCCTTGAGCGAAGCGGGTCTCGCAGTGAGCCCCCCAGCCGGTTAAGCTGGCATCCATTGTGAACGGAACCCAAAGTGGAGGCTCCAGGGAATCCCCCGTGCCAGGTCCTCGGAGGAGAGCCACCACCGGAGTGATCGGCGAACCGCCCTTGGGCAAGTCAATCTCCTGTTCAACGAGTCGAATTGGTTGGACCAACGGCGCAGCAGAGCACTCTGCAGCGGGCGCATGTGGAAGCGCGCCCAGGGCACCACCTCCAAGGTTGCTGCCATCGTACCGAGGAGCTGTAGCTATCACCATGCAGACGGAGCGGGCATCCCCCTGAAGAGTCGGACAAGAGACCGCATGCGGCGCTCCGGCAGGCACACCAAGCCCCGTGCTGTGTCGAGGCTCACTCCCTGATACTCGAGATCCTGAGTCGGGCACAGACAACTCTTGCATTCTTTCACCACCCAGCCGAGGGACCGCAGCAGAGCCACCACCCTGCTCGTGACGTGCACACACTCCCGACTGGACTTTGCCCGAATCCACCAGTCATCGAGATACGGATGGACCAGGATGCCCTCTTTGCACAAGGCCGCCGCGACCACTACCATCACGTTTGTGAAGGTGCGGGGGGCCGTGGCGAGACCAAACGGCATGGCCGGAAATTGGAAGTGGCCCCACGGAAGAGCGCAGTGGAGGAAACCGTTGATGAGACGGCCGGATGGGAATGTGTAATGTGGTCTGCAGCGGCTGTGGAAGATCCTGCAGCAGGGGCTCTGAGGAGGGGGGAGATAAGGTGCTGAGGGACCCAGCTAGCAACGCAGTGGGTATGGGGAAAGCCTCCGGGATGCAGCGTGCAGGTGTAACACAAGCAAGCTATTAATGTACCCTTCGGCTGATTACATTTCACATATAATACAGCCAGAGAAAAAAGCATTGTAGAGACTTAAACCACCTTTCCTCTGCTTGTGTGGGGTTTCATTTATTTATTTATTTATTTATTTTGCATTTAAAACAAAAAGCAAGGAAGGCTCAGGGAAACCCAAGACTGTTGAAGAAAAGGATTTTGAAACTCCACGTGCCTCAACAGCATGATTAAGTGTGTGGAAACTGCTGTTTAGAGCTGTTTCCTCTAAAAAGAAACACTGAAGAGAAAAACAAAACAGCCGCTGGCACCGAAAAACTGTCAGGTATTCGCAGAACTGAGAAGGGAACTGTCAGTCATTCACTGTGCTGGCATAGAGAAACTTTCAAGGTCAGGGTAAGGCAATTACAGTGACCGAAAGTAGGGAAATTAGAGTGGGATCCCTCCGCAGCCCTTCAGACCTCCATGGTAGGGGCTGAAAGGTGTTTCTGGGGAGGGATGTAGAAACTCAACCCAGCCATAGGAAAATTACAGTGAGCATGCTTAATTAGGCCGAGCCCAAAACAGTCAGGATCCAAAACACTGACTTAAAACCTCAACCAAATGGTATATTGAATAAGACAGGTACAATAATCAGTAGGACGTACAAAGTAACCCGGCTGCAGTTTGTGGACTAAAAAGTCAAAGTAGGCACTTCCAAACTCAGGGGCAGCCGGTCCGGATACAGCTGAAAGCATCCCAGAGCAGCTGAGGCAAGGAAGAAAAAACAAAAACAGAGTACTCAGTTTTCTTACAGAAAATGATACCTGAACTTCCTGGAGGTATCCAAACTCTCGTGGTAAAGACTCAGTGCAGCGTAAAGCCAATGGAGAGCTCCCCCGAAGCCAAGCTCCGGAGTTCCCAAGTTCCTCAGGGGAAGCAAGATGCTGGGGGAAGAGCAGAGCTGATGCCTGAGGTCCCTGTGTTTCTTCTGACAGCCTATGCAGCGTAAACCTGAATAAGGCACAGGGAGAACTAAAAAGAAATAACTACGTCCCGCAGGAACAGGCATTTAACAATATTCCCCATAATAGGTAATGCCTCAGCCAGCCTTCTTTGTTGGGCACAGTGGGGAATAGAAGCCATGAGCCCTGCACCCTTCATCAGTGACTCAGCATTGTACTGTGGCTCTGAATTGCATACTGTTCTCTATCCATGCCTTCTGTACTTTTTATCCATTATGTTCATACATAGGCAGAGAAAAAAGTAACCTCTGCACAACTGACATCTAGCAAGTGTTGTGGAAAGAAGAAAAAAAAAACTGAAACAATATAGCTTTTAGAAGCCAGCAGAGAAGTAATCTGGCTTCCCGCCAAAAACCGAGGCTCATTAGCTATTCAAAATGGCCACCAGCAAAAATAAAACACCAAAAGAGTGAATTAAAACCCCCAAAAGCTAAGGAATTAACTTAAAAAGTCAAAGAAGAAGGTGGGAGGGTTGCAGGCATGAGAGAAATGCCTAAAATCGCTGAAAAATCAAGAAAAATCAATCGAGTTACCACCGAGCTGCAAACAGCAGTGGGAGAAGACATTCTAGTTCTGAAGAAACTGCAGCACAGCTCTTGCAGATGCCAGAGTCAGTCATTGTACCTCTGCGGGACCCACAAATCACACATTGAGGTTTGGCAGCCATGCTAAGGCAACCTGCTTCCAGGGGGAAAGAAGGAAACAGGAACAGGGAAGCCCACAGCAAAGGGACTAACTGTATTCAAATCAGTACAGCTTTAAATTTAAAACGTTTTTTTTTTTTTTTTTTTTTTTTACAGAAAACAAAATACTCCCCAGAATCCTAGGGGTGCCCTGAGCAAAATCGCCAGCAAAAGAAACCCCAAAAAAGCCAGGGGAACCCGTGCACAAGTGTTAAAAAGTGCCCTTAAAAAGCACACTTTAGAAATCCAAAATGGCCGCCGCACTTTTCCACCCACAATAAAAAAGGGCGCGAAAATACAAAGGTAACCAAATAATATGGAAAAGAAAGAAAACGACCCTCTAATACAGGGCAAGCGAAAAAAATCAGGAAAAAGTGCAATTCGGAAGCCAGGGGAGCCGACAGAGCCTCTGACAATGCAAAAAACAACAGAGCTGAAAAGATAAAGCAAGGAAAATTCCTACCAGCTCAGGGAACAGCAAGGAACTCAGCCAACTTTTCCAAGTGACAGGCAATGCTGTAGCAGGTATGGCTCTTCCCCGAACAGTCTTGGGGAGAGCTCAACCCAGGTTTCAGATATTCCCAGGCAGGAAGGCAGGAGCCCAATGCAGGTCTGGCTTCCCCCAGGATGTCCCTTGTGGCAATGCTCCTTTATATATATATTTTTTTTTTTTAAAGATACAGCTACCTAGCAAAGAAATGGTAAATAAAGGACCCAAAATAAAACCCCAAAAGAACTAACTAACTAGTGTTGCTCCTTCAAGTGTCACTTAGTGTGCCCAGAAAGGGCACAGAAGTCTGCAAGCTGCAAGGAGACTGGACACACTGGGGGCTTCTGGGAGCTCCGTCTGCATATATACTACAGAAGACTTGATTGGTCCAGTCTCCAGGCTGCAGGAGGAGGGGCACTACCCGATGTTGGAGGACTAAACTGGATTACCGAACAGGAACTCTTGTTATTATGCCAGGTACTTTTGATATAGACTGGCCACTGTTGGAAAAAGGATAATGGGCTTGATAGACCTTTGGCCTGATACAGTATGACAACTCTTACGTTCTTATAGATTGAGAGAGAGTAGTAGGGATTATGTCTTCAGCACACACTGGTTTGCAGGGTCAAAGTCCCAAGTCCCAAGTGGGAAGCTAGAATCAAAAGGAGCTGAAAGACGACAAAAATGGCCTTCACTTAAATCTGTGGCCATTGTCCTAGGGACTGTGAACGCTGTCTACATAGAAATATCAGTCCAGGAACCCACTGCGAGGTTGAGGAATCAAAGATCAGATCTGCTGCATGACAACACTGCCCACTGCCCCAAAAGAGTCTCTTCAAAAGGAAAGAAGAAAGCTTCAGTGGTATCCTTGCAACTCACTATATAGAAGGGAGTTGTAGATCCATTTGATAGTCAGATGGAACTAATGAATACCAGATCAAGGGCATATTGGTTTATGACCGTATAACTAAATATAACCTGCAAATACTACATCTGACAAACATGGACAGAGAAAAAGAGCCAAAGTCTTCAGAAGCTTTGCCCTAGAGCAGTGATGGCTAACCTTTTTGAGCCCGAGTGCCAAAACTGCCGCACAAAACCAAAGAATTTCCTCAAAGTGCCAGCAAGTCAATTAAACCTCAGCTCAGTTACACATGCAGAACATAGACCATCACCAAACAAGGAATCACAATTTAGAAACAGGAAGGCAATAATTAAACTGGGAACCCCAAAAGCCAAACTTGGAATGTACAACACTGTAGAAATAAAACTATAAATTAATTTCCTCTTGTACCAAACAAAGCACAGACGTTAATGATGCACATTTCCCAGAGGTTTCATATTCCAGTTAATAAATTCAAAATAAAGAGATATCTTTCTACCTTTTGTGCATTTTTTTTTCAGTTGCAATTGCTCCAGCCACTTTCTTCTGGTTTCTTCATGTTTTCTGCTAACTCTCCATCGTCTGCTGTCCATTTGTTCTTTCTTCTCTCTTCTAGTCTTTTTTTCCATTCTCTCTCTCTCTACATCTGCTTTAACATACTAATCTTTCTCCTTTTGCTCTTTCCTCATTCCTATTTCATCCACACAAATTTTACCGCTCCATCCTCAATCCCCACTTACTCTCCCAATACCCGGCCAATTGTAGATTTTTCATTCCTCCCACACAAAATATTTTTCCCCTCTCCATTTTACTCTCCCAGCCCCATCCCATTCTAATCCTCCCCCAACATCAGCTCCCTTCTAGTTCCAGTCTCACCCAGCATCCATTCCTTTCTAGTCCCTGCATCAGCCCATTTCCAGTCCTAGCCCCCCATCAACCCATTTCCAGTCCTAGCTCCCCCATCCATTTTCAGTCTGAGTCCCTTCATCAGCTCATTTCCAATCCTAGCCCCCCATCAGCCCATTTCTAGTCATTTCCTAGCCCCATCATCAGCCCATGTCAAATCATAGCTCCCCTCCACTCAGTCCAATTCCAGTCCAAGCCCCCCCCCATGAGCCTACTTCCAGTTCTAGCCCCTCCATGAGTCCATTTCAATTCAAGCCCCCACCACAGCCCATTTCCAATCTTAGCTCCCCCCAACAGCCCATTTCCAGTCCTATCCTAGCTGCTCCATCAGCCCATTTTCAGTCCTAGTTCCCTTCCCTCACAGCCCATTTCCATTCCAAGCTCCCTCCCCATCAGCTATTTGCAGTTCAAGCCTCCCCTTCCACTCAGCCCATTTCCAGTCATAGCAACCCCCCAACCCATTACCAGTCCTAGCCCCCCATCAACCCACTTCCAGTCCTAAACCCCCATCACCCCATTTTCAGTTTAAGCCCCCCCTATAACCCATTACCAGTCCTAACCCCCATCACCCCATTTCCAGACATCCCCCATCAGCCCAAAGCCCATTACCAGTCTTAACCCCCCCATAGCCCATTATCAGTCCTAACCCCCCCATAGCCCATTACCAGTCCTAACCCCCCATCAGCCCACTTCCAGTCTTAACCCCATCAGCCCATTTCCAGTCAGCCCCCACAGCCCCTGGCCAGTCCTAAACCCCCCCCCCCCATCAGCCCTCAGCACATTACCAGTACTAACCAAATCAGCCCACCTCAAGTCCTAACTCCTCCCCATCAGTCCATTTCCTGTCCTAGCCCCCCCCTTAGCCCATTATCAGTCCTAACCCCCCCATAGCCCATTAGCAGTTCTAACCCCCATCACCTCATTTCCAGACATCCCCCATCAGCCCAAAGCCCATTACCAGTCTTAACCCCCCCATAGCCCATTACTAGTCCTAACCCCCCCAACAGCCCACAGCCCATCCAGTCCTAACCCCTCCATCAGCCCATTTCCTGTCCTAGCCCCCCCCCATAGCCCATTATCAGTCCTAACCCCCATCACCCCATTTCCAGACAGCCCCCATCAGCCCAAAGCCCATTAGCAGTCTTAACCCCCCCATAGCCCATTACCAGTCCTAACCTCCCATCACCCCATTTCCAGACAGCCCCCATCAGCCCACAGCCCATTAGCAGTCCTACCCCCCCAGCCCATTAGCAGTCCTACCCGCTACCCCCCTAGCCCATTAGCAGTCCTACCCCCCCCCCCTAGCCCATTAGCAGTCCTAACCCCCCCCCCCCCCCATGTCATATTAAAAAAAAAAAAAGCTGGCTTTGGCTGCTGCCGCTGCCGCGGCAGCGGCAGAATGCAATGTCCCACGGGGCCCCCTCCGCCCGCTAAGCCCCTCTGCAAGGGCTTTCAGATTCGCGAGGGAGAGCTTCTCCCTCGCGTCTCTGTTAAGCCCGCAGGGGCTAATGGGAAATTTCCCATCAGTCCCTCGCGTCTAAAGGGGCTGATGGGAAATTTCCCATTAGCCCCTGCGGGCTTAACAGAGACGCGAGGGAGACGCTCTCCCTCGCGAATCTGAAAGCCCTTGCAGAGGGGCTTAGCGGGCGGAGGGGGCCCCGCAGGACACTGCACTCTGCCGCTGCCGCGTCCGCGGCAGCAGCCAGAGCCAGCTTTTTCTTTTTTGCGGACCTACCCGCGTGCCAGCTGCAAGGCCTTCGCGTGCCACAGCTGGCACGAGTGCCATAGGTTCGCCATCGCTGCCCTAGAGATTACTCTTGCAACCCAGGCATCAGAAATGTCCTTTCTATAGTTTAAATATGAGGAACCCTTGTTCCTAAGCAGAGCTCTGGACCAGGGCTGGTGTTAAACATGTGCATTGACATAACAGTACACACCTTGCCAGTAGGAGTAGCTGCACCTTTATGCTAGTACTTTATAAAGCAAAAAACTAAGCAGCTTTATAAACAGGTGTGTTACTGGCTGCATTAACCCACGCACCCTGTATAAATTTTTTCTTTCTTTTTGTGAAGCTGAAAGCAGAAATAGTAAACTATGTGGTATGTTTTTTAAGCTGGGCTAACAGTTAACACATACTATTTGCAAATAGCACGGTTTAAATAGAACATTTAGATATGTAAGTTCCTATCTAAACCTGTTAACAGTAATGAACAGTAGTACCACAAAGGAGAGTTATAGCCTATGGTTTTAATATATTAACAGTTAGAACTTATATACCGGGGGGAAGGAGTGCAGAAGGAAGTATGCGAGAGTGGGGATTTGTGGCATAATGTGTCCAAAGGCTGTTGCATGGGGGGGAGTATTGCTCAGGTGTTGAAATGTTCTTTTAATAGCAGTGTTTTGAGGTCCTTGCGGAATTTCTTTGGATCATGAGTTTCCCCAAGGTTGCTGGGGAGTTCATAGGGTCAGGTGCATAGGTGGAGAAAGCATAGTTACTCACCTGTAACAAGTGTTCTCCAGCAACGGCAGGAAACAGTCCTCACATATGAGTGACATCAGCGCTGACGGAGCCCACGCAGAGCATTTCCACAGCTTTCAAAGAAAGCCTTTGGGACATGCTACCACACATGCGTGGTTCCCTTCCCCCCAAGGGTGCCATTTTGCACAGTCAGATGACATAGCTAGGAAGGCAGTAAAAACTAAAACCAGGTAGGGAGGCAACTCCCAGGGGAGGAGGGAGGGTTGTGAAGACCAATTCCTGCTGTCCCTGGAGAACACTTTTTACAGGTAAATACAGTTTCTCCAGGAACAAGCAGGAAGTCAGTCCACAAATATGGGACTCCCTAGCTCCAGGCTGCTGAGAACCGAACCATGACAACACTAATGACGACCAATCAGGTAGCAGTGAATTGTAGAAGGCGAGTCCCAACTGAGAGGCTCTGCAGACTCTAGAGTTCAGTGACACTATCACTCTGGTAACCTGAACACAGAAGGGTCAGAGGGCAGGAGTTGCCTACACCCTGAGAATATTACGCAGTACTGCCTGGCCAAAGGCTCTGTCCCTGCCGGACTTGCTCTCCAGGCAGTACTGAGCTGCAAACATATGGAATGAAAAACATGTGGCAGCCTTGCAGATCTCAGTCACCAGCACTGAGTGGAAGTTGGCCACTGACGCTGCCATCGCCATCACTCTCACGCGATGTGCTGTGATCCAGTGCTCGAGGGAGAGGCCAGCCCGCTCATAGGCTAGGGCAATACAGTCCATCACCAAAGTGGACAGAGTTGTCTTATTCGCGGGGAGCCTCAGACTGCTGGGGTCATAAAACACGAAAATCTGAGGAGCTTTTCAATGGGCCTGAATTCACTGTAAATAGAGGACTGGGCCTGTTTGCAGTCTAATGTATGAAGTACTAGTTCCTCCCCGCCGGCGTGAGGCCACGGAAAGAAGGTGGGGAGGACCACCTCTTGGTTGAGGTGGAAGAGAGACACCCACTACCCTGTTCTTGTAGAACCTTGTATATGGTGGATCTGCCACCAGGGCCTGCAATTCGCTCACCCTTCAAGTGAACATGAGGGCCACCAGAAAAACCACTTTCCAAGACAGGTACCGCATGTGGCAAGTGACCAGGGGCTCGAATGGCGGTTTGGTGAGCTGGGAGAGCATCACATTAAGGTCCCACTCTGCCGCTTGAGGGCAAAGAGGGGGTTTGGATAACAGGAGGCCCTGGAAGAACCTGGAGACCAGGGGCTGGCTTGAGAGGGGTTTTCTCCTCGATAGGGTGGTGGTGAGCAGCTATGGTGCTGAGATGCACCCTCACTGAGTTAGATTTCACCCCGGTGTGTGACAGGTGCAGTAGGTACTGAAGTACTAGTTGCACGCAGGAGAAGGGATTCTTCTCCCTCTCCGCACACCAGATGGAAACCCTTCTCCACTTAAAAAGCATAAGCCCGTCTGGTAGAGGATTTTCAGGAGGCCAGCAGGATCTCCTCGACTTCTCCTGGAAGATCAAAAGGAGCCAAGGCTACCCTTTCAGCAGCCACGTTGTTAGTGACCCCAGATTGGGTGCAGGAGGGAGCCCTCCTCCTGGGACAGGAGGTCCGGGGCATGGCCACCAACAGGGGAGTGCCACCAACAGGGAAAGCAGCAGAGGGAATCAAGGCTGCCTGGGCCACCTGGGGACAATCAGTATAATTGATGCCATTTTACTCTGGACCTTGAAGAGGGTCCTGGTGACGGGAGGGGGGGGTGAGGGTGTTCAGGAACAGAGTAGTCCTTTGGACCATGATATCAGGAAGGCATCTGCTGCCACTCTCTCTGGGTGCGGCTGATGGGAGGAGAAGCATGGTAGCTGCGTGTTGTCCAGAGAGACAACTAGGTCCACCACAGGCCTGCCCCAGAAGTGGAAGAGCTGCTTTGTTACTCTGGGGTTTAAGTGCCACTCATGTATACTGCGAAAGAGGGCGGCCACCGCCTCCTGTCAGAGGGAGTACGAACCCGTGCCCCCCTGCTTGTTGATATAAAATATGGCGACCTGGTTGTCCATCTGAATAAGCACAGGTCTGTGGCGGAATGCTCATAGGGCCAAAAAGATTGCCCTGAGCTCAAAGAGATTGATCTGTAGGAGCGACTCCTCCTGAGACCAGTTGCCCTGTGTGCGGCAGTCTCTGCAATGCGCCCTCCCATCCCAGGAGGGTGGAGTCTGTGGTCAGGGTTCTCTGCAGAGTGGGTGCCTGAAGAGGCATGCCCACTGGAAGTGGCACAACTTTTGCCACCAGTTTAGGGACTCTGCCAGCTGGTGGGTACCCTGACCCTCTCCCATAGCCTGCTTGTGGCCTAAGTACATTGCGAGTATAAGCACCACTGGGCTGTCCACATGTGTAAGCGGGCTGAGTGCATGACGTGGACTGTTGAGCAAAATGGCCCAGCAGGCGGAGGAGATGAGCCGGCACTGACCGGAGGTGTTGTACCTCTCCTGCCGGTTGCCCGAGGCATTCTGCCCTCTCTCTTCTGAGAACAGCATTGACCGGTAACATGTCCAACTGAGCACCTATGAACTCCAGGCTTTGGGCTGGAGAGAGATGGGATTTGGGGTAGTTGATGACGAACCCTGGTTGCTGGAGAAGGAAGGTTGCATGCTGTGCCACCTGACTAACCTCTGAGGCCGTACCACCCCTGATGAGTCAGTTGTCCGATGAAAGCCCCTTGTAGGCACAGGTAGGCGGCTACCACTACCAGGCATTTGGTAAAGACACTTGGTGAGGAGGACAGGCTGAAGGGAAGCACCTTGTACTGGTAGTGCCCTCCTACCACGAACCTTAGGGTACTGCCTGTGGGTGGAGTGGATCAGGTTGTGAGTATATGCATCCTTTAGGGCCAAGGAGCACAGCCAGCCAATCTCCCTGGTGGAGGTAAGGCAGCAGTGTTCCAAAGGACAGCATCTTGAACTTCTCCATCACCAGAAACTTGTTTAAAGTTTCAGGTCTAGAATGGGTCTGAGGCCCCCAGTTCTCTTTGGGACAAGAAAGTATCTCGAGTAGAAGCCTTTTCCCCGTAGATGTTTGGGTATAGGCTCCACTGCATTGTCCCTGAGCAGAGCTGTGAGCTCTGAAAGCAGTAAGTTCTGGTGAAGGAGCGGTCACACTGGCTATCCTGGAAAGAACCTGGGTGGTACCTGCTGTAGGTAGAAGAGGTATCCTTCCCTTACCACCTGCAGTACCAACTGGTCAGAGGTGACACCGGCCAACTTGTATGCGAAGAGTGCCAGGCAGTCCCCTGTGGCTGGTGAAGGACTCCTGAGGAAGGGGAGGCCCTGCACCAAGAGTCAAAAGCTCCCCCTAGGCTTAGAAGGAGCAGGGGACTGGGGCTTCTGTGCCTTCAGCTTCTAAGCCCCATGGCTTTGTCTTTTAAAGCAAGAATCCTGTTGCTGGCCCGAGAAGGGCTAGCAGTGGTGACTTTGCTTCCCCCCCGCCCCCCAGAACAGGGGTCTTTTCCCAGATGGTTTCTTAAGGGAAAGAATGAGGTCTTCTTGGAGAACTTCTGTTGAGTCACCATGGTGGCCTCCATCTCGGCCTCTTGTCAGCCACAGGCTTGTTGAACAGATTCTCCCCAGTGCAGGGGACATCGAGCAGCTTGTCTTGGACCCATTGCTTAAGGTCCGAAGACTACAGCCATGTTTGGAGTCTAGCGCTGATGCTGGGAGCTGCTGACTCAAAGCCATCATAGGCCACCCAGGAAAGGAAGTTAGAGCAGTCTTTGATCCCGGAGGTCAGGGACTAGAACCACTGGAGGTGTTCCCTGGTAAGCCCCACTAAGAACCCAGAAAACTCTTGGGTTAGGCTTGAATCCTGCAACCCAGCATGGAGCCCTGGTAACACTTGTGCCCGAGGGCATCGAGTGCTCTGGCATCCCTTCCAGGATGGACCAAAGAGTGGGTCTTCTGGCTCTTAAGTTTCTGCATGGTTGATTCGACGACCATGGAGTTATGTGGGAGTTGGGGCTTTTGGAATCCGGGGCTCTTCTGGATGCAGTAGATTGCATCAAGGCACCAGCTCACCACTGGTACTGAGGCCGGCGCCTCCCATGTTCTAAGTAGCAGCCGCTCGAGGATCAGCTGAACGAGCACCATGAGAATCTCCTTGGGTGGAGACTCACACTGGAGAATCTCCAGTTCCTCAGTGGATCTTACTTTACCTCTGCTTGCACCGAGAGGACTCTGGCCATATTCTTGACAAAGTTGTAGAAGGCCATATCTTCCGAAGGAGAATGGTGATGGGGCGATGGATCCGAGGGCATCTCTCTGTGCCGCTTGGTTTCTGGGGATGCCTCGTCGTCTGTCTCCCACTCTGAGTTGAACGGTGACGAGTCTGAGGCCCTGCAACTCAACGTCGAGGATGAGGCCGAGTGGCCGACAGCTTCCGGAGGACCTGGGGTCCAAGTTGCAGAAACTGGCCAGGGAGGATTGGATGCCCGAGGAACGGGACCCAGACCACAACCAGCACAGAGGGCTTACCAGAGGCCAATGGCGCTCGGCTCAACAACCAGGGCATCCCCTGCAGTTGGGGGCCCGTCAGTGGGGCAGATGATGCGAACATACCAGCCATCACTGCCTACTGCAGGGCCAGGATAGCAGCGATGTTCTGCTCCAAGGCTGCCATTGTGGTTTCCAAGCCAGAAGGCTCCGCAACTTTCGATGTAGGCACAGAAGACCTCAGGCCTGGCACCAGCACTCTTGCGAGTGCGTCCTCAACGAGGACTACGGTCTCAAGGAACCTCACACGGTCTCTGCTGGCCGAGGAATCCTTCTTGAGGACCTTGGTAGGTGTTTCTCGGAGCGCCCGAATCCCTCCGGGTGATTTTACTGGGTTTCTCCAGTGCAACCTCGGCAGACTTAGAGGATTTTTTCTTCTCTCTCTTGGGGTCCAAAGTCTTCTCAGAGGAGCCACAGCCATGGGACTCTGAGGACGCTTGGGCCTCCTGGGAAGTGCTGGGCTTGGAGCTCGACGTCAGGGAGGCCGGTGCCGAGTCAGACCTAGGTGAACAGTTTTTCCTGCAACTCCAACCTCTTTTTATTGGTTTTGGGCGTCATGGCCTGGCACAGTTTGCAGGAGATGCTATCATGGTCCAGGCCCAGGCACTGTAGGCAGAAGTCATGGGTGTCTGTCACTGACATCATTTGACTGCAGCGGTCACATTTTTTTGAACCCACTGGGGGGGGGGGGACATGGTGGGGAATACCCGGACAGGGGTCAACAACTGGCATTCACGCCCTTTTTTTACCCGGGGGTAGAGGCATGCCGCGATCAAAAAAAAAAGATAAGGATATGAGAACACTGCCAGTGATGGTAATGGTGCCGGCTTGAGGCGGAAAGAGGAACCGGTATGCAAACCGTGAAGCTATTAAGGATAATTAGCAAGGATTTTTCCAGGAAACGGGACAGACGTCCGTTGGGCTCCACGGAAGAAAAAAAGACTGAGCAAGATGGCACCCTTGGGCGGGAAGGGGATCATGCATGCATGGTAGCATGTCCCAAAGGCTTTTTTGAAAGTTGGGGAAATGCGCCATGCAGGCTCCGTCGACACCATCACCACCAATATGTGAAGAGTGACTTCCTGCTTGTTCCTGGAGAAGACTCCGTTGCAAGTGTTTTATCAGTTTTATTTTCTACAATAGGTTGAGAAGTTTTGTGTTGCATTTTCACCTTGTTCTGTTAATAGTTGATGTGTGGATGAGGTATTCTAGGTATTGCTCATGTAAAGTTTTGAAAATATTCATGGTTGATTTATATTTGATTCTGCTGTGTATAGTGTGATGAGGAGAGTATGGCTGAGTCCATGGAATTGGAAGAAAATCAGTCATTTACCTTTAAAGAAAGAGACAGGCAAGGAATCAGTAGCTCTCAAACTGCAGGAGGAGAAAAAAAACCACGCAGCTACTGAGGACAGGACACACCCAAGCTCTGCTAATCCAAGGGCAGGCTTGGAAATTAATGAGGGACACCTGGGTGAAGGGGAGTGCACGGTAGTTCAGAGACACTCTTATAAACCCAGGGAAATACTGGAGGAAAGGACGGACAGAGAGAACAGCCAGAGAGAGGGCAACAGGAACAGGAGTACCAGGACGAGGCAGCACCCGCAGCAGCACGCTGGAAGGAAAGATACAGGAAACCAGCACTCGAGAGAGCTGACCAGGGAGAACACTGGAGAATTCAGTGGGGAGAGAAGCACCAGAGAAAGGCCCAGAGAGTTCACCGTGGAGGAGAACGGTGGAGACTTCCAAGGAAATCTCAGAGGTGAAAGCCCTAGTCAGAAGGAAAGCCAGGATTGCAGGGAAACTGCAATTGGTTTTAAAACTAGGAGAGCTGTGCCAGAGAGAAGTGCTGATAAGGCTCAGGCTGCAGTGCCAACCGTTCCTGAACCAGCTAAAGAGCTGCAACTTCCAAAAAGGTGCGTGAATATAAGGGTAGCCAAAAGTGCCGTAAGCCAGTTAGTATCCGGCTGGATTGATATGGAAAGCCCGGACTAGAGCTCGATTTAATGATCGATCCTGGCTTTTGACACCTCGTGAGCGCTCAACATCTTTGGAGTTTCCTTATGTGCATTTTGTTACAAAGTTCAATCCTCTCAGTTATCAATTGTCTAAGATTATTCAATGGCATTCTCATGTCGTTAGTTTAACCCCTGGCTTGAGCCAGCATCGGATTCGATCAGTTTACCAGAAGGGCTCTAATTTAAAGGATCTGTTATGTCCTTCGGCTTTTTCCGGGAGTTTCTCCGTGTCATCGGTGCCATTGGCAGCCTTGGGACATCGCTGTTGTGGACACTGTTCGGTTTGTTCTGTTATGGAGACCTGTTACAGCTTTCAACATAATCATAATCATCGGACCTATCGGTTATTGTATTCTACGACCTGTGATAGTACCTGTGTGGTATATCTCCTTCGTTGCCCTTGTGGTCTAGGCTATGTAGGGAAGACCAGTCGAGCTTTACGAACACGCCTGATTGAACATCGTAGTCGTCTCCGTCATCAGACAGAAGGCGCCCCTTTGGTTCACCACTTTCAGTCCTTAGGGCATGTTTTTGAGGATCTGAAGTGTCTGGTGATAGTCCAATGTACACCTTCGGTGTATGGGGGTGATTTGCAGAAGACCCTGACTCGGCTTGAGCAAGTTGGATTTTTTCACTGCAAACTGTAGCTCCTGCTGGCTTGAATGAATCTATTGAATGGACAAGTTGCCTATGAAGTTCTAGCTCTATGTGACTGCTTCGTTTTTTCTGTTTATTTTTGAAGCTGTGTTTTTGCTTTTTATTTGGTTTTTTCATCTAGTGCTTTTGTTTTTGTGGTGGGAGGTGGGTTTTTTGTTTGATAGCCATATGCAGGCTAGTGAGCCGTTTTTTTTACCAGCATGACTTTTTCTTTTTTCTTCTTGATTTTTTTATAGCTGCTAGTTCAGGCTGCTGCGCTCCTATTTATGATGTCTTGTTCAGGTTACTATAAATTTTTAGAGCGCATGCGCTGGCATCCTTGCTTGGTGGTTTGTTTTCTGGATCGCCGAGTTTGCAGCCGTTGTCTGGTGCTCCAGTTCCTGCAATAGTGGTAAAGTTTTTCTAGTCATCTTGCCTGGTTGGATACTTGTCGGTTTTGTGGTTCTTTTAGTTTTGTTTTTATTTTTGTATTTGGAGATTTGGGCATGTGTTATTTTTTAATGATGGTGCATTGTTTTTCAGCTCCCGTTTGTAAGCTGTTCTGCTCCTTTCAGCAATTTTTTGCTGTGGTCATCGTCAGCGTGTGGAATGTGGACTTGAGCTCCCTGAGGAAGCCGCAAGGCGAAACATCTGATGTCAGGGCTCCCTGCCTCCCTCGTTGGATTCATCATCTTCATCATTCCCTTTACTATGTTGGATTGCTGTCTGCTGCTGCTGCTGACTCTTGTCTTCAATTTTGTCAGATAAGTGACTTTTGGAGCATTGTAGATGGAGCTTTGTTAGTTTTTCATTTTTGCTTATACACTATCATTGGACCGGCTGCACCAGCCTTAAGTTTGCTTTTGCCCTGGCTGGTTGGAGGTTTTTTGACCACTGATGTATTATGAGTCTTCTCAATTGTATTAATATGCATTGTTGATATGACTCTATTCCCCTGAGCCTTAAAGTGGGGTTGCTGAGGTCTTTTTCCTCCGGTTCGGGCTGGCTTCTCTGTGGCTGGTGTTCAGCTGTGGTCTGTATTTTATGCCCAATTTTTGTTGTTGGTTGTTTTTGGATTTTTTTGTTTTTTTGTTTTTCTTTTTGTTTTATTGTTAGTTTTTTGTTTATTATTTTTTCTGCCCAGTTTGGGGTTCTATATAGATAGTTTTTTGTAAGCCAGTTAGAGGCATTGTGTCATTTGATGCAAGGAAAGAATCTCCACGTTCCTGGTGGAAACCCTGTGCATAGAGAAAAGCCTCAGTGGAGAAAGGTTTTGGAACTTTTAGAGAATATTAAGCCTGAAGTTTTTCATGTTGGCTTAAAGCCAGATTTACCGGACACAGGTCCTGAGGAAATGCAGATAGATTATTATGAATCTGATGAAGGGTCTGAAGATTCAGTAATGGATTGTTCTCTGTGCCAGAAGGCAGAATAAAAAGTTCTTGGATAAAAGAAGGGAAAAGCCTATAACCTGAATGTCCTAGAAGGCAGTGTGAAAACAGGGAGAAATATGTTTAGCCAGGAATGCTAAAGAACCCTGTTGCAGAAGAAAGAATATTTCTTTTGGGTTTGAAGAGAAGAGAAGCCTTGCTTGATTGCTGAATGATTTGAAAAACAGCGACACATGTTAAAAAGCTACATAAAGCAGTTTCATTGTTTGGTTTGGTATAAACGCCTATGGATTATTGTTTGGAGAAAAGCATCCTGTTTGTTTTGCGTTGAGCCTTAATGCTCTTTAGAAAAAGAAATAAATTCCTGTGTTTTGCCTTGTAAACCCTCGGTCTCCACACTACTTGTTTTTTCTAAACACAACTACAAATCCCAGCAGCCCCGGCGCTGGATGAGGAAGAAAAAACTCTTTAATTAAAGGACTAGCAAGTGCAGCCCTAGGCTTATAGGCTGTTGCCTGGGCCAGGGGCCTCCACAATAGGTAGCCAGAGTAGATTTTTCAACATTTGTGTAATATGGTCCCTCTTTTTTGCATTTGCTAGGATGCATGCATGCTGCAGTGTTTTCGGCCAACTGCAGTTGATGAAGAGCATGTTTAGAGAATCCTTAGTATATACTGTTGCAGAAGTCCAGTAGGGGGAATATGAGTGCCTGGATTACAGAGCAGAAATCTGAGGTTGCTAATAGAGGTTGAAGGTTGCATAGTATGTTTATCTTGTGGTATAATTGCTTGTGTGGTTTTGATGAGAGGGGTTGATGAACTGTTGGTTGATTATCTTATGCCTGGGTATTTCACTTCTTGTTTGGTTTCTAGTTCCATGTTGTGTATTTTGATAGTTTTGGGGTGCGAGAGTGATTTGTTTCTGAAGATATGGACTACGTTCATTTTTTTGTAGTCGATCTGTAGTCCGTGTTTGTGTAGCCATTGTGAGATTTCTTGGAAGCATGTAGATATTTTGTGTAGGTTTGGATTACATATGTCGGATTGATACCGCCTAAACAATGTATGTATGGAAAATGTTTTTAGCACCACTGTATATAGCCCACCTTGTATATAGCTCAAACCAATCTAGCACACATTACAACACACACTCAACTAAATTTCACCCTCACTGCATGTATAACACACTCACTTTACCAGATTGTTTGCTGTGATACCACCTTGATTATTAAGATAAGGCGGTTTAGAAATACTGTTAAATAAATAAATAAAATAAATAAATATGTCGTAGAGTGTAAACATGATGTCATCTGCGCAGATCCTATATTGAATGTCGTGTTTGTGAAATATGGAATATATGGGTTGCATGAATATGTTTAAGAGTAGAGAGGATAGTCCAGAGCATTGTGGGACTCCTTTGTGTTGTCTGTATGGAGCTGATCAGTTTGTTCCTATGCGTACTTGTTGGCGACGGTCTGAGCGGTATGATTGCATCCATTCAAGGGGGAGTGCCGCCAATTCCAATGGATTGTC
Organism: Ichthyophis bannanicus; assembly: GCA_033557465.1. Classification (NCBI taxonomy): domain Eukaryota; kingdom Metazoa; phylum Chordata; class Amphibia; order Gymnophiona; family Ichthyophiidae; genus Ichthyophis; species Ichthyophis bannanicus. The sequence continues at coordinate 343,474,487 of CM066035.1, forward strand.
TGGCAAGTAGGAGGTTGTGTGGAATGGAGTCGAACGCTGCGGTTTTGTGCAGGAAAATTAAGATGTATGCATGGTTAATCTTGTTGATGCCTCTTGCTATTGTATCTATTAGGGATGTGATGAGAGTTTCAACCCCATGGTGTGGTCTGAAGCCATGCTGATATTAATCTACTGGGCATGTTAGTACTCCAACAACTAGAGAACCATATAGACAATCATTTCAATTATTTTAGAGAGGAAGGATAGGCTACTGATGCTAAGATGCTATGTTAAGTAAGATAAATGTTCAAAAGACAGAATTTTGATGATTTTGAACAGGTCTACAGCGCCATCTGCTGCTCAAACATATATCAAGTTAGTCCCGTTTATGGCCATACCCTTCAGCATTTTGGATCTATGATAAGCATATTAAGTTCTCGGCAACATCAGCTTGTAATAAGCCTGAACCCCTTAGATCTTGGAAGCTAAGTAAGGTTGAGCCTGCCTATGGCATGGATGGAAGATCATCTGGGAAAAAGCAGGTGCTTTGTGCTGCAAAAGGTTGTGGCAAACCACTATGGAACCTTGTCAAGAACAAGCAAGGAAACCTGGTAAGATGCGATTGACAAAGTCTCTGCAAACAGATTAGGTAATATACTACCACCAGGTGCATTAAACACAGGTTGCTCACTGTCTTCTAGCATCCTAGCAGAACCAGTGTGATGGAAAACAGAAAGCACGCGGTCTCCCAGCACCACATACTCATTTGTAAAGAAATTATGCAAAGACCGTATATGTTGGGCTTGTCTTTACGGTAAAGCCAGACTGTAGGAGCTGAAACAGATTCCAAAAACAAACCAGAAAAGTCACATCAGGTTGACAATTCACAACTGTATATTTATGACAACTGAAAGATTATTAGGATGTCAAGGGATTATAGAAACATGTTGTCAGAAAAAGACCACATGGCCTATCTACTCTGTCCTTCCATATCAACCACTACAACAATTCCCTTTTTTTCCTTTAGAGATTCTCTGTGTTTATCTCATGCTTCTTTGCATTCAGATACTGTCCTCATCTCTACCATCTCCACTGGGAGACTATTCCACGGATCCACCATTCTTTCCGTAAAGAAATATTTCCGCATATCACTCGTGAATCTATCCCCTTTCATCCTCATCCCATGTCCCCTCATAGCAGAGCTTGCTTTCAATCGAAAGAGGATTTCCTCCTGTGCATTTATGCTATGGAGGTATTTGAACATCTCAATCATATCACTTCTATTCCGCCTTTCCTCTATGGTGTACATATTAAGATCTTTAAGTCTGTCCTCATATGCTTTATAATGAAGACCATTAACCATTTTAGTAGCACCCTCTGTACTGACTCCAGCCTGTTTATATCCTTTTGAAGGTGCAGTCTCCAGAATTGCACACAATACTACACATGAGGTTGCGCCAAAGACTTATACAGAGGCACTCACCTCCTTTCTTCTGCTGGCCATTCCTCTCCGTATGCACCCAAGCATCCTTCTAGCTTTTGCTGTCGCCTTTTCTACCTGTTTAACTACTTTAAGATCATCAGACACAATCATGCCTAGGTCCTGCTCTTCTTTAGTGGACAAAAGTACTTCACCCCCTATACTATATCGCTCCCTTGGATTGCTGCAGCCCAAATGCATGACCTTGCATTTTTTAACATTAAATCTCAGCTGTCAAATTCTAGACCATTTTTCAAGCTTAGCTAGATCCCTTCTCATGTTATCTAAGGGAGGAGTAGCCTAGTGGTTGGGGCAAGGTACTTCAGGCAGGAAGGTCGGGGGTTCAAACCCCACTAGAGGACAGCAACCTTGGGCCGGAAGGACTGGGGTTTCTAGTCCCACAGATGCTCCTTGTGGTCTTGGGCAAGCCACTTAACCCTCCATTGCCCATGTTCCCTGTAAGTATTAGTGTATGTGTCTCATATCCCCACGTGTTAAATGTATCCCCCAATTGTGTTGTGACCGCTTTGATCGAAGGATAAGGCGGTATACAAAACTGTCTAAATAAAATCTACACCTTCCTGGGTGTCTACTCTATTGCAGATTTTGGTATCATCCGCAAAGAGGCAAACCTTACCCGACAGCCCTTCCACTATATCACTAACAAAGATGTTAAAAAGAATCAGACCAAGAACAGATCCCTGGGGCACACCACTGGTAACCTCCTTCTCAGAGTGAGCTCCATTTACCTGTAACCCTTTGTCACCTCCCACTCAACCAATTTCTAACGCAAGCAGTTTATAGTTTAGAACATACATCTACTCAGTTATTTCACAGTAGGCAGCTATATGTTATGTTCCTCTTCTCAATTACTTGAATTTTCAAGTCAAGAAATGCCATGCACACAGAACACACTCTGAAGGAATAACTCCATAAAGATTATCATTTAAGTACCAGATTCTGGAGAGTTATTTTAGGGCACACATGGAAAATGTTGTCTATCAATCTTCTTATTAGACTAGGGGGTCTTCAATTGCTTTTAAAGGGGGACCACTTTGGATTCAGAGGAGCTGAAAGAAAGCCTACAAAAACATCTTTCCGAAGGCAGCCATGACACTGCCAGCCAGTGCGTGCCAGGATATCCCATCCCCACTAGCTCTTCTCTCTCTCAACCATCATTTCATTGTGTCAGTCATGCTCTCCAACTCCCCCCCCCCCACACTTGTGTCATCATCCAACCCTCAGGACAGGAGCTCCTCCCAACATATGCATCCTCCATCCAAAAGGCCACCCAAGCACATAAAAGTCATCCCCTAGAGCTTGCCCATAGATACAAGATCGATATCTCAGAGAGCACCTCACCATACACATCACTCATCCCCCAAGCCCCTCCAATGTACACATCCTCCAGTCCCAGAGGCCAACCAAGCACATGATTCATCCTCCAGGGCTCCCTTAAACACAAGCGGGCAATCTTTAAAAATAGCCATTGTCAACATTTCTTGAAAACGTTGGCTACATATATTCAGCATTGCAATCCAGATAGTGAGTGGCACTGAATATACATAGAGGGCAGTCAGCGAGGTAACTATCCAGATAGTGGCGATATCCACTCTATCTGGATAATCAAAATTTTGTTCAACTTCTCATCTCACCTAAATTTATCCGGATTAGCAAAGAGTACCACTGTCCGGATAACTAGGCAGGATATCTACGTCCCACCCTGGCATTATCTGGGTAATGCAGGGGAAGTTTACAATGATTTTCAGAACTATCCAGATAGCACTACTAAAACTACATGGCTAAGACTGGATACGTGCCTTTGAATATTGGCCCAAAGATCAATACCTCAAGAGTCATCTCACCATATTCCACCCCCAATCCCAGAGGCCACCTCAAGCACATGGTGCATCATCAAGCAACCTGGAGTGCAGCAGTTCGTTTTCAATGCCCTCTGGCTAATTTATACACAAAGGTATCATGGATACAAGCATGATTCCGGCACTCAACAAATTACATCAGTATATCATCTTTTCACTCCAAATAGCATTATCAATGAACCAGAAGAAGAAATGTGGATGCACACAAATCACCATCCATGATCAATATCCAGAGACCCTTCATCATATACATCTCCTATCCCCCAGGAACCCCCAAGCTATATATTCCCCATTCTTCCACTTCCTTCCAACTGCTACCAGAGTCAAGCCCCACGAGGCCCACTGTCTTATAGTACTAAGCTCCAGCATCCATGCAGTTGCTCCGAGCTCTCTTCTGCAGCCCTAATTAGTGTACCTGTGCTCCTTTCCTGCTCCTGTGGGATCTGGTATGGGCAGTTCGGATCAGCCTGCTCTTCTGTCAACAGTGGACTGTGAAGAGCAGAACTGACCAGCTTATTTGACTGCTCTTTTCTGGGGGCAGCGGAGGACCACATCCAGATTGGCCTTCTCAGGGTTGCCGTCTCAGTCTTGCGACTACAAGTCTGAGGGAAGGGGTGAGGCAGAATCAGCCTGCCAGGCAGAATTGTCAGGGCAGCCAGGCAGAAGGACAATGTAGCCAGAAACTCCTTCAGCAATGCGTTTCTCTATTCTCAGGTCCTACAGTAATCCCACTCTCTCCTAGCCTCTACATGAGAGGAGGGGGAGGAGCACGTATTTATTTATTTGTAGTATTTAGCTCACGCCTTTCCAGGGGGAAAATCAAAGCAAGTTCCTTTCAGGTACAGTAGGCATTTCCCTGCCCCCAAAGGGCTCACAATCTAAGGTTGTACCTGAGGCAATGGAGGATTAAGTGGCTTACCCAAGGCCACAAGGAGTGCCAGTGGGATCGGAACCCTGGTCCGACTCTAGGCTGCTGCCCTAACCACTAGGCCTCTCCTCCACTCCATGTACTGATGAGTCCCTGGCTGCTCCCGACATCCCTGCTGAGACTGCGTCTTGACTGGCTCCTGACATCTGGGCCTCTTCCTGCTGCATTCAGACCTGCCTGAGCATTCCAGTTTCCCTCTTCAACTCCAACTCCTACCCTCTTTGACCCTCCCCCTCCCAAGCCTCCCTTCTTCCACTGTATCCCTGAGAGCCCAGAACACACACACACACACAAATTCAGCAATGATATGGGGGGGCTGCTGCATTAGAGCTTCATAGAAGCAGCCATCGGCCCAAGGGCACTAAAGTTTTGCACAGTTGACCTCCAGGAGGAACAAAAAAAAAAAAGCAGCCAATCACAGCCCACACAAATTCCGTGAGATGCCAAGAATCAGAGTAAGCAGGGCAATTAAGCAGCTGCCTAGGGAGACAATGTCTAGTTGTGTGTGTGGGGGGGGAAACGGGATGGGAGAAGCAGGGCATTCGAAGATAAACAATAGGATTTTCCCACAGCCATAGGGGTGGGATGGAAAGCTTAAGGTCTGCCTAGGGCACCAACACCTTGAACCAACTGGGGCTGGTCCTGGGAGGAAGGGCGACATTTACAATAAGGTGGTGACGAGGAAGAGAAGAACATCTTTTCCAGAGTTGCTGAGGTTAGCAGGAAAGTGTAGTTTCTCACCTGTAACAGGTGATCTCCGGGAACAGCAGGAATAAGTCCTCACATATGGGTATCGTCGGTACTGACGGAACCCGCACGGGAATGCTCCCCAGCATCCAATAGGAAAGCCTTTGGGAGCATCCCACAGCGCCTCATACTGCCTTCCCAACTCTCCCTCTTCAGATGAGGTTAAAGGTGAGAGAGTGAAAGAGTGAGAGAGAGACACACACACACAACTCCTAAGGTGGGTGGGTTATGAAGACTAATTCCTGCTGTTCCTGGAGATCACCTGTTACAGGTGAGTAACTACGCTATCTCCAGGAACTAGCAGGAATGTAGTCTTCACATATGGGGACTCCCCAGCTGAGAGATGCCAGGGGAATGACCCCAGCAAGCTGACAACCCAAGGTGAGATGGGTCATGCTTCCTCCCATGGATCTCTGGCATTGAGAGCTCGGGATGGCGGGTAGGAGTTGTACCAAGTCTGAAAGAGATGCTGGAGCACAGCCTGGCCAAACGAGGCATCCCAACAGGAGTCCTTGTCTAAGCAATAGTGGGCTGTAAAGGTATGTACCGAAGCCCAAGTGGCTGCTCTATAGATGTCATCAATAGACACAGAACGAAGATTAGCCATAGAGGTTGCCATTGCTCTCACATTGTGAGCTGTAACATGGCCTCCGAGAGAAAGTCCCTTGCTCTCGTATGCAAAAGGATATGCAATTTGCAATCCAGCTAGAGAGAGTTCTTTTGGAAACTGGAAGTCAAAAATGACTAGAATCAAAAGCAATAAAAAGCTGAGATGATTTTATATGTTGCTTAGTTCTTTGTAAAAGGGCCTTAGCCTTTTACCCTCAATCTGAAGTATGAAGGTTCCTTTCTGCATTAGAGGCGTGAGGCCTAGGAAAAAATACAGGAAGGTATACCGCTTGGTTTAAATGAAAAGGCGAAACCACCTTTGGCATAAAGTGCGATTTCATGAGCTGCCCGAGAACAAGATTCAGATACCATGCCACCGGCGGCGACTTAATGGTAGGTTTTGTTAAGAGTAGACCTCTCATGAATCTCGCTACGAGTGGATGAGAGGAGATAGGTTGTTCCTTCAGGGTCTTGCAGGAAGCTGCAATGGCACTCAGATGGTCTCTTACTGAATTGGTTTTAAGACCAGAATTAGATAAATGGAGAAGATACTCCAGTAGCGATTGTACAGGCGCCAAAAGGGGGTTAAGTCCCTTTTGAGAACACCATACAGAGAACCTTTTCCACTTAAAGGCGTAAGATCGCCTTGTGGAAGGCTTTCTGGAAGCCACTAGGATATCCTTTACCTGTTGAGAAAGGTTGATATCCAGGGGTTCTAGGCTTTCAGCAACCAGGCCCTGAGATGCAGGGACTGGGGATTCGGGTGCAACAGAGTTCCATTCTCTTGGGAAAGAAGATCTGGAGCACATCCCAACTCCAGAGGTGTGGCCTAAGAGATGTAGAAGCAGAGGATACCACGTTTGTCTCGGCCAACGTGGAGCTACGAGTATCATATGACCTCTGTCTCTCTGAAGCTTGAACAACGTTTTGGGAATGAGGGGAATGGGTGGGAAGGCATAGAGGAAGTCCTGACCCCAGTGGAGGAGGAAAGCATCTCTTGCCTGACAGTTTTGAGCTGGAATTCTGGAACAGAATTGGGGAATTTTGGCATTCTGTGGGCTTGCAAAGAGGTCTATATCTGGGGTTCCCCAGATTCGAAACACTCAATCCAGTTGGTCTAAGTGAAGAGACCATTTGTGTGGCAGCAATATTCGACTGAGTTTGTCTGCCCAAAGGTTTTGAATGCCCAGAAGATATACCACTAGGAGGTGGATTTGGAGGTCTCTGGCGAGGGCCCACAGTCGCAAAGCTTCGTTGCATAACGACAGAGAGTCCGTTCCGCCCTGCCTGTTCACGTAGAAAATGGCTACTTGATTGTCGGTTTGAACCAGGACTGTCTTGTAGCTGAGCTGGGCCTGGAATACTTGAAGAACATAGAAACGTATACCCCAGACCCACCACCGTGCATATAGCTTAGCCAATGTGTAAATAGTTGAGCTGTCTTGTATCTTGTACATAGTTACCTGTTGAAACCTGTATATAATCCCCTGTTTATTGTAAGTCCAGTGTATGCTCACCTGCACTGCACGATTATGTTACCTGTAAACCGCACTGATTTTCAAAGAGCGCGGTATATAAGAGCCATTAAATAAATAAATAAAATAAATAAAAATAAAATGGCTCAGAGTTCTAGGAGGTTTATGTGAAGACAAGCCTCCTGTGGGGCCCAGAGACCCTGAGTGGAGAGATCGTGCAAGTGAGCCCCCCAACCCAACTTGGGATGCATCTGTTGTTAGGGTGGCTTGGCATAGAGGCTGCTGGAAAGGAGAGCCTATTAGGTTTTCCAGTGATTGTGACCATTGGAGGGACGAAATGAGATGTGGAGAGTTTCTGATTTTGTCCGATAGGCGACCCGAAGCCTGTATCCACAGAGGATAGGATCCACTGGGCTGCGAGCATATGAAGGCGAGCATAGGGAACCACATGGACAGTGGATGCCATATGCCCCAGAAGCCGAAGCATCTCCCAAGCAGTCAGGAAGACTTTAATAGCTGCTTGGGATGCCAGCTGTATTATACTAAGAAAGCACGGCTGTGGCAGGAAAGCCTTTGACTGTCTTGTGTCTAGACGAGCCCCTATGAATTCTAGAGATTGAGAAGGGGTGAGCTGAGATTTTGGGAGATTTATGACCAATCCCAAATAGCGCAGAAATCGTATCATGCGAGAAAGAGCGAAGCTGGCTTCTAGATAGATGACTGGCTCATTCGAGCATCAACAGCTCTAAGTAAGGGAAGACAAATATTCCAAGAGTTCTTAGAAATGCCGCTATTACTGCCATGCATTTCGTGATGACCCTTGAGGCAGAAGCCAGACCGAAGGGAAGAACCCTGTATTGGAAGTGTCTTCCCTGGAAAAGGAACCAAAGGAATTTCCTGTGATCTGTATGGATGAGAATATGTATATATGCATCCCTTAGATCTAGAGAACATAGCCAGTCCTGACTCTGAGGGTATGGTAGGAATGTTCCGAGGGAGATCATTTTGAATTTTTCTCGGAAGCGATATTTGTTTAATTCTCTGAGGTCCAGAATAGGCCTGTGTCCCCCTGTTTTCTTTGGGATGAGAAAGTAGGGGGGAGTAGAATCCTGGTCCCTGTTGGGATATGGGTACCTCTTCTATTGCTCCTTGAGCAAGAAGTGATGCGACCTCCTGACCCAAGAGATTGGTGGCAGGAACCTGAGAAATGAACTGTCTTATCATTGTAGAGGGGGGCATGCTGTGAAAGTGAAACCTGTACCCCTGCCGTACAATGGACAGAGTCCAATTTTCTGATGTTATTTGTTGCCATCTTTTGGCAAAATGGCATAGCCTGCCTGGAATGGTAAGGGGTTCCAGACCTTTCAGGGGCAGGAAGACTAAGTTCTCTAGGAAAGAGTCAAAGCCCCTGAGGAGACTGAGCTTGTTGAGCCGGTTGAGTTCTTGGAACTTGTGGCTTCCTTTGCTGTCTGTTCTGTTGCTGCCCCTTTTGGACAGTGAGCATGATGAGTGTAAGATGGGTAAAATTGTTTTTTTCTTGTTGAAAAAGGGTTTCTTGACTGACCTTTTCTTTGCTGGGTTGGCTGTAGACTGATAGTCTGTTCAAGGTAGTATTTTCAGATTCAAATCTGATTTGCCTTGTCTTGCCAATCCTTGCCAAAGAGATTTTCTCCTGTGCAAGGGATGTTTCCCAGTTTATCTTGCACCCATTGTTCTAAGTCTGATGCCTGAAGCCAGGCAATACAACATGCACCGATTGAAATAGCAGAAGTTCTGCTAATACATTGGAGGATTGGAAGAATGTGTTTTAGCACTCTTAATCCTACGCATCGCCGATTCCACTACCATTGAATGGTATGGTAATTTGAGTCTTTTGAAAACCAGGACAGCTTGGAACTCGGTACATGGTAACGAGACGTCGGGAGTGTGGAGACACCGTTAAAGTGGTTTCCCACATTCTTAACATAAGGTCATGCAAGATCCTATGAATGGGCAGAGTTACTGCCTCTTTCGGAGCCTTAGGATATTGAAGAATTTCTAATTCTTCTGCTCTGGGTCCCTTCTTTGGAGTCACTGTGATTGCAAGACCTCGTGCTACAGCTCGTATGAAATCCTGGAAGGACATGTCCTCTGGAGGAGACATTCTGTGTTGAGGAGAAGGAGAGGGATCCTCCGTAAGGAATGCTCTAGTACCGGCAGAATCATAAGAGTCATCGGAATCGGAGGATTCAAAGTATCTCTGTACCGGGTGTTCCTGCAACGCATGGCACCGGTAATGCTCGAAGTCAGTATCGAGGTGTCTCGGTACCTATCTTTCGATACCTGAAATAGACTAAAGGCTCGGCATGGGAGGAAGTATACCGGCCGAGGCAGGTGCAGTCAAATACCAGCACCGATGTCAGTACCGATACCTGTGGAACAGTCTGTAGCGGTACCGAAGCTGCTAAGAGAGCCGCTAGACTGCGTTCGATAGCGAGGATTCTTTGATCCATTGCTCCTGATACCACCTGGGTGTCGGTACCGGTGGAAACGGCCACAACCCCAGAACATGGCACCAGTAGTTCTGCAGAGGTGGAAGCCTCTGGAACATTCTGGAGCCCGAAGCCTCCCGCCGGGGCTATTTTGCCAGTGAACTTTCCTCGAGAGCAACGCCAGTGGCATCTCGATACTTGGAAGGAGATCTACCCTTTGAGAACCAGCCAGTCTTAGAAGACTTAGATTTAGTTACCTGAGAGACATGGGAGGAAGATGAAGCCCTGGAAGACATTGATGCTACTGACATCGTATCTGCGGCAAAAAGGGTACCGAGTTTTGCAGCTCTGTTCTGTAGGCCCCTCTTGGTCATCTTTCTGCAGGAGAGACACTCCGATGGAGAATGGTCAGGACCTAAACACTTAAGACACCATTCATGGGTGTCGGTGACGGATATGGTACCGCCACAGTTAGAACATTTTTTGAAACCACTAGCTGGTTTCTCCATTTTTGAAGAAAAGTGGGCCTAGTGCCCAAAATGGCGCCTAGTGCCGAGAGGGGAGAGGCCCCTGAGAAAAAAATCTTTTAGAAAGTTAGCTTTTTTTTTTTTTTTTTTTTAAAGAAGAAAAGAGAACCGGTGGTACCGGTAGGCGTCGAGTGAAGGCAGACGCGACCACAAAAAACAAAAGAATAAGAATAAATTTTCTGCGGTGACAGGGTATGAAACCTGTCGGCTCCGCAGAAAACAAAGAACTGAGGAGGGAGAGTTGGAAAGGCAGAAAGACAGCACGCAGGCACTGAGGGATGCTCCCAAAGGCTTTCCTATTGGACGCTGGGGAGCGTTCCCACATGGGCTCCGTCGGAACTGACGATACCCATATGTGAAGACTACATTTCTGCTTGTTCCTGGAGATAGCCGAGAACAGCAGCTTTTTCACTTAGTGAGCCCATGGGGAAAGGGACATCCTTTAGAAGGGCTTTCTGCTATGCCTGGCTGTTTTTCTGTCCCTGTCTTCTGTGATCACTAGGTAAAAGGCAACCTTAGATATCCGATAAGACCACATTTATTCACCAAAAGGATGGTATTAAAGAACAGCACATAATTCTTTAACATGTATCATCTAAACTAATGTGTTTCTTATGTTACGTGAACCACTAAAAATTTGAAGTTAGGCAGCATATAAATATTTTTAAATAAATAAAAACAAATAAGGATACTAGCCAATAGTTCCTAATAACTAATTCCATGCTCATAGGGCTATAATATTTGTTTATTAGCTACTCTCATGAAATCTTGTATGGTTCAAGATCTGGAACGAACTAAATCAAACACCATGAACTTGCTAAATAAAAATCACCTAGTTTTATAGTCTAAACTTCTGTATTCCGCAAAGTTATTTATGCTATGGTTAAATTACCTGAATGAGCAGCACCGCACACTTTCTTAACCGGATCACAGAAAAGCAATGGTATGCAGTCTGCACTAGGCGCTGCTATGGTGACTCCTTTCTGATCAGTTACTATTCCATCGTAGCTGTCTGGTTCAGGCTTCCCCATAGTCCAGACATTGCTGGCATGATCAACCTGTTATCCCAAAGCAAGAAGAGAAAGGGCTGAACCTTAGAAGATAAAGAAGCTATTCATACCATAAATATAGGAGCAGGGCGGTTTAATAAGTTTGGTAATGCAACTGCGTTTGAAGTTTCTTGGTGTGTTCCTTGCTATTCTCCTGAAGAGGGCACAGAACAAAATATTTCCAAACACTGTCCGGCAATGCTTGGTCACAGCCCCATTGTATGTGAAAGAAATAAAAATATGCATCCTGTTCCTGTCTGTGGTGGTTTTAGTCTGAATGAGCGTGTTATGTCCCTCTTTTGTAAGCACTCTGCAGCTCAAGTCACTTTCATCAACGCTGCAATATTAACCTAATGCTGCCGATTCAAAATGAAGCAAGGTAATGGCACTTTATACTTCATAATTTCAACTGCAGTGTAGCTCTGCTACCTCAAAATAAATTCGAAGCAGCATCATGTTGCAAATTTCTTTTGCTTTAAAGCAAACGGACCAAACATTTGAGCAAAAGGGGTACATTAGAAGGTCTGTCGAATGATAAAAGCATTATGCATGCATTCAGGGCTACTGAACGCCTCAGAAAGGGACTTTAGTAGAACAGAACACTTGCAACTTTAACACATTGTTGTACGCTTAATGAATATCTTCTCTGTCCAATTACTGTCAGGGTATTATTTAAACCTATTGCATTTTTGAAAGGCTAATATAGCACTCAACATTTTAAAAATGTTTAGCACAGGGGCAGCTGAAGGGCTTTTTCTTTGGGGGGGAGGGGGCCCAATCCCCACCTTAACTCTGCCCAAGCCCCAGCCCACAGGCAGGGACCCTTCCTGTTTGCAGACAGGAAAGAGACTTTTGTTCTTCTGCCTGTGGGGAATGGGATCCCTGCAGGCAGCCTACTGCCTGCCATGCCGCAACTTTTGGTAGGGCCAGGGCCCACCCCTTTCCAACGCCTATGGTTTAGCCTAAGGCGGCTACTTTTATACTCTCTTCAGCAAGCTTACTCACACCTTCACCATAGTCACATCTCACAATTCAGGAAAAAAGCTCAGGAGGTTTGATCAAACAGCAAACGTTTAAAGCAGGTTTAAAAACGAGAATACATGCGAGTGATTATTTTTATTTTTAACCTTCACAAGGTGAAATGCCTCAGTGTTGAAGCCTGCAGCTTTCCCCAGTCGCCGCAAGTTCTCTTTCACTACAGCTTTCGGATCTCTCCGTCTGGAGCTGCTGAAGAGATTCAAGGAGCGAAGGGTCGGGATGTAGGATATCCCTCCTGTCCTTGTCGTGAATCCATGCACAAACAACTCATCTATTCAAAAGAACACAGAAACCAGTTTTAAAATTAAGCTTTAGCAAAAAGGAAGACGGTGAACAAAACATCTAAAATGGTATATACATTTTCAAAAGAACAGCAGCTTAAGCATACAGTAACAAGAGAAGAATTTGTCATAATTCCAGTCTTTTAGCAGAGGTTATCCGCATAAGGGCACCAAGAGGAGGATTCAATGGTACCATCCAGAAAGTGTCACCGAATATCTTCACAGACTGCCTCAACACTACTATCCTGTTAGTGCAGGGGCAGTCTGTGGGCAGAGTGAGAGAGCAAAAAAGTCACTACCTGGATAATCGTGGCTCTTATCCCGAGAGTGGCAGATTTTCAGCCGCTATCCGGCTAAGTTGTCCGGATAGCTTGGGCAATAGGAATAGCTGGGCTAAATTGTTATCCAGGTAACTTATCCTGATAGCGGCTGGAAGTCGCTACTGTTCAGATGAGTGCTGTGAATGTGTGCATAGAGGCCACACAAATCACATATTTAGCGACAACCACTATCCATATGCTGCTACAGAACATCTGGTGGAGACTTAAATGCCACAGCTGATCTCTATGATATTTAAATAGTCAACCTTTTGAACGCTGACCCCTAAGTAAATAAAGTCTATCAGAGTCTACCAGTGCTGACTGAAGCTTGATAGTGGTAAGCATGACAAAGGAACCTGCTTTTTATTTAACTGGGTTTATACGAGCTTTTATACGAGTATACCGCTTTTCGCCTGGTCAAAGCATTTTACATTAAACAAATACTCTGCTACATAGAACAATAAAGAACTATATACAAGCTGAGCTGGTAACACTAACTATTTACGAGAGGTAATTCTGGCATAGTGCTATAGCTATGAGGCAACATTAAATGTACATGAACGAATGACACATGAAAATGTAGAAATTTTCTAAGACAGAAACTACCTTTATAGGGCTACAACACAATAAACCTAAATTCACAACTATCAAGAGCTATTCTCCAATTTTATATCACCCCTCCAACTCTTTTAGCCCATCACTGTAGTAGGTCATGTATCAGAGCTCCCTCCCGCTGGCATCCTGTGCTCGTAGGCCTTAAGTCTGGTCACTAGGTATGGCCATTTTGCAATGAGATGGATTCCCTCCCCTTGGGACTGTGAATGCTACAGGCCAGCTCAAGGAGTCAAAGCTTGGCCTAGGAATCAAACCCATGTCCTCTGCATATTAGCAAGCAGCACTCGTGAAAGAGAAACATAGAAACATGCCAACAGAAAAGGACCAAATGGCCTATCTAGTCTGCCCTTCCATATAAACTAAACTACAGTAGTCCCCTTTTTTCCTCAAGAGATCTTCTATGTTTGATTATTCAGAATCTCAGTGTGTTCCTAGGAAACTAATGTGATTATTAAAATCACACATGAAAGTACATAAGATCAGACTCGAGACATCCAGGTTGGGACATATACAAGTCATGAGAAAAGATCAGCATTGGAGTAGACACCACTGTACTTAAGGTTAAAATCCTAGGCACATTTCACATTATCTTCCAGAAGATGATACAGAAGAACCTAATAAGAAAAGTCTAGGGATAAGAGGCCTTTCTAAATGGAGTAACCATTTACTTGCATTCATTTCAATGTTTGGCAAGAAATTCTATCAAAACGTTCTCCTCTTTAAACTTGACCTCTTTACCCTTCTTTCTCCAGATGGGATGCTCAGGTGGCCCTGAATACTCTGCCTCCTCTGAAATACGTTTTCTGCGACAGCTCATGAGTTGCTACAACTGGGGATCCCTGCTGCTATCTTCTCCCCTTCTCCAGGTCCGCTGAACTGCCTCTACAGCATATCCAAAAACTCAACCTACCAAGACTGACAGATATAACTCTACAACCTGAGCCACAGGATCGGCACCCAATCTGAATTACCTTACTCAATTTTAACTGTGTGTGCATATAAGTCAAATGCTAATCTCTCATCCATACTCACAATAGTTATCCAGGAAAACACACAGATTTTGTGTGTTGGTCTATGAAGACAGTGCCGAAAGCTACTGGTTTAACTAGCGATCAGGCCAGTTTCAGGTCTGGCATCAGCAGGGAGTTATTTTAGAAACAGCATTGAAATCATCTTTATTATAGTCCATCAACAGCAGCATAATCATTTTTATTTTACCTGGAATCAAGCATGACTTGAGTATAGTAAGTGCCCCTTGTAAACTTTGCAGGCTCCCCAGGTACGCCTGAACGTCAGCTTGGATATCCAATAATTGTTCCCAAGTTAGAGCATCTATGTCGTGCTGATCACCAAAAGATTGTGAAGGGGAGAGCTTAGGGTAATCTCCCGGTAAATCTTCAAATTCAAACTGGTACATTGGCGTAAACAAGCAGTCAACATATGCCTTTGTGAAGGCTCTCTTTTTCAGAGGCACAATCATTTTGATTGAGCTTAAGTTCTTTTCATCCAGTTTTTGCTTGATAGTGTAGAAGGCAGCAGCCATGCTAGAGTTACTTACAACCTCACAGTCCTTCCTGGGAACTTGAAGCCTGCCGACTGGATCCAGTGATATACCATTTATATGGTTCTTCTCACCACAAGGAGCCTGTCGACACATAAGGTAAACACAAGCAGCACTGTTTTTGCTAGTATGTTTTTCGATGATAGCCTTTAAAACTGGGAGGGATTTCTGAATGCAGTCATTGTGTGAATTCTCTCTTATGCTGAAGAGGTCAATCATCACGGCTTCTGCCATACCCTGAGTATTTAAAGGGCTAAAGAAAAGAGTCGGAGAATACCTTAAAAAGAGCCAAAGAGAGACGTCTTATTACTAGGCAAGAGAAGCAAGATTAACACATTGAATCTCACTGCTTTCCACATAGAAGTGTATTCAATCTCATTCTAAGGTTTATGGACTGCCTTATTCCTCTCCAAGAGGGCCCAAAATGTCTTACAACACATATAATACAACTACTTGCAAAACAGTATCTAGCGTAGCCGTCAGTCCTTTTAGAACCATCCTAAAGGGCAGAATTTGAGAGTTCTAAAATGTCACAGAGCAATACATACATGGTTCAGTCCCTCTCAAGACTGGAAGGGGGTACTCTATTGAATACATAAATTTCCAAAGGCCCTTTTTTGGATGTGTGTTTGTCATTGTGTGCATGTCTAATCTTCAGTCCTCTCTCTTCAGCTCACTCTCACCTCTCCTGTATGATACACCCCTCCCTCATACCCCCACCACCTAGAGCTTCATTTGTAGACAAAAAGGAAGTGAAATTTGGAGGGTTGGGGGGGGGGGAGGAGGAATAAGAAGCAATGCAGAGGCAAGCTCTCTCATGCACACAAAACAAGGAGGTTTGGATTAAGGAGCAGAAATGCTGCTCTGTCTGGTCTAGCTTCACCCTCTTCCCAGGGATATCCTTACAAGCTGCCCGCACATGAGTGAGTGGAGAAGAAGCAGGAGTCCGAAAATAAAGTAGTGGAACTATGTTCCAGACCATTCCTCAAAAATGAAGCCTTGCTTTTGTTATAGCAAACGCTGTGAAAAGCTCTTATTCAATCACTCACCCACAGAAGGAAAACTCACAGGCAGGCTGGAATGCAAACAGGATCTTTAATGTGCACACAGGATCAGACAGAGAGCCGGTTCCCTCCAACAAAAGTCTGAGCCCCGAGGGACGTCCTTCAATGCCTTAAATACAGTATAATTTCAAACTCATTCTATAATCCCATTTGACACAGGTATTTCCTGTCCACCAATCAGCAGCCCCTGGGGAAGGTACCTGGGTGACCTGTCCAAACCGGTGTGCTCTGGTCTGCTGGTTTCTGGGCTAGGGGATACTGTGCTCAGACCTGGAGTGGGGGAAGGGTGTCTACTGAAATCTCAATGCCTTCTCTTAGCAGGCTGATTACCTCATGGCTTGGGGGAAGGGTCAGGCTGATCACTTGTGTAAGAGCCTCATGGCTGCCTCATTCCCCCCTTTTTAAGTGAGACCTCAACCGCTAGAGGCGGTTGAGGGCTGTATTACTGGAGGCAAGCCGCAGAGGGGTGTAATGGATCAGGGCCATGACAGTGGTAATCGCCTTGCGTTCTACCAGGGTATCAACGGTGGTGGTAATGAAGCGGCAAAGAATGGGGATACAATGTGGCAGAATGGCACATAGCAGTAAATAAAAAGAACCCCTACCACTGGGATTTTTTAGTCCCCCTGGCCAACTGAACCACTTCATCAACCACCCAGGACCCATGGACGGGTCAGTAATATGATTAACTAGATCACTTAGATCTTGGTTAGAGTGTTCAATGGAAACACTTGCATCAGTGAGTTTAAAACAACACATACCCTATACCCTCTATAGCAACTCCTGCACAAACGTTTTTGTTCTGTGTGCAAAAGTTGCTGTTCTGACTGTAAAAGGTTGCAGGGCCTGCAGAGGCCTCTTTCCTTTGGAACAAAGGAGGGCCGTGTGCAAAAAGTCTGCAGAGGCTTCTTTCCTTTGGGGCAAAGGCTCTTTCCCTGGGATCCACCCTTATCAGCATATTAATGGCTTTTATTCTTGCTAGTGTTGAGTCATTTTGGCTACACCCTGCCATTCCCTTTGCTTCATTAAACACTGGCACTGTAGTCTTCAGGGCATATGAGTACTTTGTATCACCAGCTTTGTTTGGCCTGTTTAACTTGTCCAGGCTTGCCCAGCTTGCTCAGGCCTGGCATGTCTTTTCTTGTGCTGGGCCCATTTTCTGTGCACTTTCAGGCCTGACCTGTTTCTTAGCTAGGTCCATTCTCTGTGCACTTCTGTTCAGAGTATGGTTCCCCCTGGCTTTACTCTTGTTGTGCTGGGCTCTGGGTACTCATTTTCTTAGCCCACATGCTTTTTCTGTGCCATCATAATGTATTACAGCCTCAGGCAAGGATGCAGCCATACTAGACATACCTATCAGCCAATTTCCCTTCATTCCCAATTTTTCCTTTTCTTTTCTTGTTTATGGGGCAAGGTAATCCCACTAAGGGCAATGGACAAGCAACCATTCGAGACAGATAGGGGTCATCAGAAAAGCAGCTTCAGGTACTGTTCCCTAGAGACAACATACATTGTAACATCATTTTCTTGCAGCTGGTCAATAATATTGAAAACACATAACATGAAAGTATGTCAAAAGCAGCAGTGCTTAATAATGTGATAAAGAAAGCTCTGAGAATAGTACAGCAAAAACTTGAGCTGGTGTGGGTATTGCAGTTGTTGAAGCTGAAATGGCTTGTAGATTTCAGTTACTTTCTGAGAAAACAATATTAAAAGGATAACAATACAATCATTCACAGAAGCCCCCAAAACCCCCCAGTCAGTCCAACAGTTCTTTTTCCTGCCTCTCAGCAGTTCCCCAGGACCTCGCAGTGTGCTTCACCTTTCTCTGAAGTTCAAGTTCTGGCTCTCTCAAAATTTGAACCTCTCATTCTCATAGGCAGACACCCTGGCCCGTTTTCAATGTGACACACTGATCCAGATAGGGACTCCTTCACACATCTCAGCGGTGGTCAGCTCTGAGTTCTCAGGATGGTCGGCTCCATCTGGACCCCGGCCATCTCCCTCCGCTGGGCTCCCTGGATTGCAATTTGGTGACATGGCTCCAGGCCCCATTCAGGAACAAAATGCTCATCTCTTTTTGTTTACATATTCATTAGCCAGATACATCACTTCAAATTACCTTCATCAGTTTAATGTCCATCAAAAGTCCTTCTTCTTAATATCCCACTTCATCCCTCACAACACTCCCCCATCACCTGCATGATGTTACTGTTCTGTTCATCATTTGTCAGCACAGTACTTAACAAGGCAAAGTAATTACCTTGAATCCTACAGTTCAAATCAAGCATGAAACTGATACTTTTCTATAAAAAGGTTGGTGGATACCTGGAATGCAATATCATTGTAGTATCAGAAAAATGAGTACAGTTGATCAAGGCAGTTTAATGTACCAAGCAGGAAAGAATGCAATCATCAGAACAGCATTTACTGTCTGCAGAATAAACTGCCAAAGATGGCATATCATGCAGAAGTATTACTTGCTTAATTTTGTATGTGCAGTCAAAACCAAAAATATATGTACCAGAGATAAAATCCAGGCTTTAAAAGACAAGTAAAAAAAAATCTTCATTTCTTCATGATCTTATAAGGATTTTTCTTCAGCCTTTGTTTGCTTCCAGCAGACATTTGAGGATGCTCAAAGGAGGCACCCCCCCCCCCCATGGTTCTAGAAGCTCAAAATTCTACATTTAAAATTGATGACAAGAGGATTGTTTGCAGGCTAGGTGTGGCTAGGTGAATTGGGGTTCTTTGTCCTCTAGGAGAAAGACTCCTAGGTGATTTTTTCTTTTGTCCTCTCTAATGGGCCTCCATTTATCTGCTAGAAGGAGGAACTCCTCCCAGTATCTTTCTATAGCCATGCAAACTATCTCAATGGTTTCATTCCTAGTATCTTTCTGTAGTTATGCAAACCATCTCAGCAGTTCCAACCATCCCCCACTCACCACTGAGAGGCATGACCAAAACAAAACCTGGTTCCCTGACCACTGATCATGCATGAAACATAGCAATGAAACTGGATATGCATTAAACAAAGCAATTGTCTTCCTTCACTGCTACACCAGTACAACAGACTACATACTTTTCCCTTTTATTTACAGGGAACAGTCCCTTTCCTGCAATCAGTAGACCTGGTGTTTTTCACTGTTTGGGGACACAGGGGCGATTTGTTAATAACTTCACCTTTTACTGATAGACCTAATGTCTGGATAAAAATTCTCTTTCCCTAATCTTTCCCTAATGTCACAACTAAACACAGAGACACTAGCAATTTTTACATAACAGCACATTAACTATATGGGCCAGCCATGAATCTATATAGGGAAAACTGGTCCGGATGCTCCTTCACTATAATTTAGCCTCCGGACCCCATGCTCTAATCACAATTTACAGTGTAAATCTTCTAATCTCACTTCTGGGAATACAATATACAATATAATCCAGGTAACAGGCAGAGTTTGGTTGCACAAAACACACAGGACCACAAAGGGAAAAAGAAAGAGGGAAAACAGAAAACAGAGACGTCTCAGCAGCGAATACTCATACACTCTCTTTCCTCAGTAGCAGCTGTTACAAATACATTACACACACTCTCTCTAGCTGTATCATAGGATTTAACTTTTACCATGAGGATATTAGAAATATGAGAAATATAGCTAGCTATTTTCCAATGTCCACTAGATGGAGCTCCAGGATCACTTTAACCATGAGGAATAGTAGTATGGTAAATACAGCTAATGTCCACTAGATGGAGCTCCACAATCACTTTAAGTGTATTTGAGTGTAGCTTACACGTGGTCTTTTCAAGATGGCTGCCTCCACGTGTGTTCCACTGCCCGACAACGATCCAGCTGCTCCTGAGCTCAAGAAGAAGGAGATAACAGAACCAGGGAGCAGGAGAAGAAGGGAAGAGAGAAAAGAAACAAATCAAGGGGAAAGCCAGCCGGCCCGCGGCACACAGAAAACAGCGCACAGGGGGAAAATAATTAAAGGAGGAGAGCCACCGGGCCGCGGCACACAAAAACCTACAAAGGGACTACTTTAAAGGAGCCAGCTGGCCCGCGGCACACAAAACCTAGGACGGAGCAGTTAAAAAGGGGCCCGACGGCCCGCGGCACACAAAACAAGGACGGAGCAATTTAAAAAGGGGCCCCGACGGCCCGCGGCACACAAAACAAGGAGGGAACAGCTCAAAAGGGGCCAGCCGGGCCGCAAACAAGCAGGAGAGAAAGAAAAAAGGACTTTAAATACCGGGGAGTCAGCCGGGCCACGGCGCACAGATCAAACAAGCAGGAGAGAGGGAGAAAAGCACTTTTAAAACATCGGGGAGCCAGCCGGGCAGCGGACAAAGACAAATTACGGTCAGTACATACTTTTAATAATTAGCTTGGGGCAAATTTTATTAATAGCTTTGGCAGCGCTGCACTTTACATACCCTTAAGGGGCCCGAAGTGACAAAGTTAAATTTTTACTGCAGTTATTTACCGGTACTCGCAAGCGCCCCCCCCCCCCCCTTTTTTCTTATTCAGATTCAGATACAGGTACAGACAGGACGAGCAATGGTTTCAGGGCCACAAAGGCCCCTATTAGGACTGCTCGTGCGGGTGATCGGGCCGCTACAGGTTCCCAGAAATTACCAGGACTCACAGATAGAGTACAGAAAGTAGCAGTACTCACCAGAACTCTGATCAGACAGGTAGTTTGGATGCCAGTCTATCCAGCCGGTTTTCAATCGGGGATTCAGCCGCAGGGACCAACTGACCACACAAGTCAAAAGAATCCTTCGGAGCACAAAGGGGCCCCGTGGCGCCAAGGATCGTTAATCACCTGGAGGGGTCGGTCCCTGACCGGTGGAGGCCCTGATCCTGCAAAAAAGCAGTAGTCTTCCCACCGTGGGTGTGAAGAGAGAGGCTTTTCTTTTAATTTTATTTCCCGGCCAATGCACCAAATGTTATAGCAAACGCTGTGAAAAGCTCTTATTCAATCACTCACCCACAGAAGGAAAACTCACAGGCAGGCTGGAATGCAAGCAGGATCTTTAATGTGCACACAGGATCAGACAGAGAGCCGGTTCCCTCCAACAAAAGTCTGAGCCCCGAGGGACGTCCTTCAATGCCTTAAATACAGTATAATTTCAAACTCATTCTATAATCCCATTTGACACAGGTATTTCCTGTCCACCAATCAGCAGCCCCTGGGGAAGGTACCTGGGTGACCTGTCCAAACCGGTGTGCTCTGGTCTGCTGGTTTCTGGGCTAGGGGATACTGTGCTCAGACCTGGAGTGGGGGAAGGGTGTCTACTGAAATCTCAATGCCTTCTCTTAGCAGGCTGATTACCTCATGGCTTGGGGGAAGGGTCAGGCTGATCACTTGTGTAAGAGCCTCATGGCTGCCTCACTTTCTCTACAAACTATAATCATTCCCACTCTGTGCTCTCCTTACAATCCTCCTCCTTTCCAAGAGGCCTTAATTATTTCGCTCCCCCACCTCCCCTCAACCTCACACCTTCCCTATCAGCTCATTTCCTTCTTTCAGCAGACTGCTTCAACAGCTCCCCCCACTCTGAATAATCACCTTCCAGCTTCAACCCCTCTGTTTGTGTAGGTGTATATTTAGGACCTGCATTCAGCAGCGTTCATCCAGTTCATTAGCATGCCTTAAAAATGAAGTGCATGCTAAAATGTTATTGATTTAAAACGTTAGTGCATACGAATTCATAGAGTACGTTGATTTAGTGTGCATTAAATTTTGCTGCATGTTAATTATTAAAAACAAGTGTGAAATGAACCAAAAAAGGGGGGGGGAGCCCAAATGAACTAAAAAACAAGCCAAAAATGTCTGCCCTATAAAACATCCCTAGAGTGTATATTTGTGTGGGGATCTTAGCAAGTCAAAGAGTAACAAAACTGGGTCTTTGCAGTGTGCTTACTTATTTGCTTGGCATCTGGTTCAAAGTCACTCACTAGGTCAGCAAGAGATTGTATAAACAGACACTTTCTAAAGGAGCCCGACAAATGAATTTGGGGGGAGGGGAGGATATTCAGCGGCGGCCAGTGTTTCTAAAGTAGTTAGCTGTCGCTGATCAATTCTAACCCCAGATATTCAATGCTGGGGCCATATCTGGCCACTAGCACTAAATATCCAGGTTGCTGCAGAACCCGGAAGCTAACGGGCAGCAGCGATATTGAGCCAATGCCTTGTTAGCTTCCATGGGTAAAGTTAGGCCAGCCTTTGCTGTACCTTACTTTAACCGCTTGTTGCTAATCAGGCAACAGCTCAATAGCGCTGCTGTCCGGTCAGTGAGGGGTGCCGCCTCTGCTCCGCCCCGGAAGGCCCATGACACACCCTAATGCTACCCGCTTAACATCGGGGCATGTAGCGGCAGCACCTGCAGAGAGAAGACAAAAACATGCAAAACACCCTCAAAATCCCCATCACAAAAAGTACAAAGCAGCCAAGCAACTTGCAATCAAACATGTTATTTAATATTTAACCATTTTTCTATCCCGCTTAAAAATCAATCAAAGCAGTTTACATAGAACAATGTAGTAGTAGAGAACTTTACATAGAAGGATGACACTAATTATTTACATATTGCTTTGGACTCAGTTTAGCTCTGCAGGTCTTAGGTTGTCTTTACCGGAAGATATGATACAATCAAGTTCATGCAGTAGTATCATACATGGAGTACAGATGGTTCCTATGTGGGCTATTGTGAGAGGTCTATTGTGTGAACAGTTGTGTTAGTAGGTGCCGACTGTAGTGGAGGGTAGGGGCTGGGGGTTGTTTAGGGTTGATAGAGACCGTTTTAAAGATGGACTAAATAAAGCGGGTTTTTAGCTCTTTGCAGAAAGTTCATAGGTCTTTTGATACTTCTGAGTTTCGGGGGGAGAAAGAATTCCAGAGATCTGGAGCATACATGGGAAAAAAGGCCCTTTTTCGCGTTTCCTGATTGCTCTTTGTTAATTCAACTGGTAGTTCAAGCATGTTCTGTAGATACTTCCTGTATTGTTGATTTTAGGCAAGGTGCTAGGAGGTAACGTATATCTTGAAGGTGATTATTATCTCGGGCCTAATTCTACTTGTTAGTGGTAACCAATGTAGTCTCGAAAATTGGTGTGATGTGATCCGTTCTTTTTGCACCGATCATCATTCTTGCAGCTATGTGTTGTCCTAATTGTAACTTGTGGACAGTATGTTTGGCAAGACCATGAAACAGGTTGTTACAGAAGTTGAGATGTGAGAAAATCGGGGCCTGGAATACTGATTGTAACTCTTTGGTTACTAGCAGGGGTCAAAGGCTTTGCAAGATTTTTAATTTTTCTGTAGATGGCAAACTGGTTTTTATTAATGTGTGACAATGTTTAAATGCTGGTCCAGTGTGACGCCCAAGTATCGTACTTCCTGTTAGACACTGGAGCTCTGCGTTCATAACTAAGGGTTTTGGGAATGGTAAATGCTTTGTTTTTGAATATGTAGAGTTCTTGGAGGTCGATTCTGAGCATGTGGTCTGCCAGCCAATGGGCTATTTCATTAAAGCATTCGATAATCTTGGTCTGATCTGGATTAGTGATATAGAACAGAGTGAAAAGCATTATGTCATTGGCATAGATGTGGTTGTTTATTTCATGCTTCCAGAATATGTTGCATATGGTTTGTATATAAATATTCAATAGGACTGCTGACAAAGCTGAGCCTTGTGGGACTCTGAAGTTGCTTATAGGGTATGGATTACCTAGATTTTATTTTCACCTGTTAGTAGCGGTTGGATAGGTATGATTGGAAGCATTCCACTTAAATGGTTCCAAATTTCAATGAATTTAAGCCTTGCTATGAATAGGCTGGGACTGAGTTGCATGCTGCAATGTTAAGGAATATTAATATGAATTCTTGATTGGCTTTGTTAAGTTCTTTTATGGAGGGTGTCCATGAGTGATGTTAGTAGGGCTTCAACTCAGTGTTGGTGCTTGAAGCTGTGCTGTTGATAGTCTAGTGGTGCGTGCATAACTAGATGGTCCTGTAGTTGTTGGAGTACTAATGTTTCAATGATTTTTGAAAAGAAAAGGTAGGCTACTTATACAGGGCCGGCCCAAGGGTTTCTGTCACCCTGGCCTCACTGCCCCATCCCCCAGTTGCCACCAATTCCATCTCAAGGCTTTTTGCTGCTGCTTTTGGAAATACTGACACTGCCGCCCCCCCCCCCCAATGGCATCGACAGCAGCTGGGGGGGGGGGGGGAAGAGGGTAGAGTGGCCACCCATGTGTACTGCTGTTGCTGCCCACCCAACTCACTTAGTGGACAGGCCGGCCCCATACTTATAGGTCTGTAGAAAGCAGGGTCTTTTTTGTCAGCCATGGGGATTTTAAAGTATAGGGCATATTGAAGCTGTTTTAGTGGCTTTGGTATGTATCTTTGCTTGAGAGACAACTGTGTTATCTTGGAATATGTGAGATAATTCAGATATGGCTAATTTAATCCAGGTGACTGGGCAAGGGTCTATCAGATGTGGTGGTGTTCAGGTTGCTCATTATATTTTCAATGTCTTTTGTGGAAATCGAGTTAAAACTTATTCCATTGTGCTTCTTTAATTTTTGCTGTGTTTGATGCTTGTGGTGTGTTATTTGGAGTTTGGCTTTGGTCTGAAAGAAGTTAGCAAGAGTTTGTGGGCAGAGTGCAACGTTGAGGCCAACGTTAGTATGAGCTGTTGTGAGGGAACGAACAATGTCAAAAAAGCTCTCTTGGTCAATTTAGCGAGCTATGTATGAGCTTAGAGTAATGTTGTCACGAGCCTTCTCTTAAATAAGTGTTGTAGCTGCGGTGTGGTTGGTTTGCTACCCGTTGGTTTCTGTCGTTCCAGGTCTGCCGTGGTCCGCTCTAAAGGGCAACGCCTAAGGGCATGGCCCTTCAGTGTGGCCACACCTTGGAATTCAGGCTCCTTTAAAGGAGCAAGTGAGACCGCTGAGTGATGTGACCAGCATGGGAGGAGCTTACGTCCACGATGCCTGCGGTGGATCGGGCCTGATCTATAGGCACCAACCCTCAGGAACACATTTGAATCAACCTAGACCTAACAAGCTCCCACTGAGCACTAAAAGACACACCTATTCAAAACACTACTATGAAAAACATACCATAGTAGCAAAAAGTAACCTCCAGCAACCAACACAGAAACTAGCTACCTAGCACCTCATTAAAAAACAAACAACAACAAAAAAAACCCCACACACCTTACCCTCAACATCCCTCACACCATAAGGATTGTTGTAAATTAGCACTAGTTATACTACACCATACCACCAGTTACCCAAGTTCTATTATAAATCATACAAGTTCAACATTCCTGTTTTATATAAAACTGTTTCGCTATATGTTATCTGTAAATTGTTCAAGCTAGCATTCCTGTTCAATGCAAGACATTCTGTTTAGTTTTTCTGTAAACTGCTCTGCCTTCAAAACAGAATGGCATATAAACCCAGTTATATAAATATCCAGTAGCATCGTGTTCGTGCCGCTGGATATCCCATTCAGCAGCATTTACACAGGTTGTAGGTCTGCAAACTACGTAAATGCCTTTGAATATCCCCCCACCCTTTTCTATTTAGCTCTGCCTTTCCAGTCGCAGTTCAAAGCGAGTGACATTCAAGTACAGTAAAGTAAGTATTTTCCTGTCCCTGAAGGGCTTACAATACAAGGGCTCAATACAGAAACCTTCTGGTAGAGTCCAGCACTAAAAGTCTAACACAGGGTTTCCTAATTCAAGTTTAGTGCAGAGGATTTGCTCAGTAATACCATAAGCAAATAACATGCAAATAAGTTGTGTGCAAAATGTCTGGACTAAACAAGGACACAAGCCAGGCATATGTGCACAGAGGTCTGTGCTAGCAGCTTCTATATCCTGTATGCACACACCAAAAGGGAACCACCACACACCGCCATTTGTGCACATGTTCTGGAATGTTATCTGGTACATACACAGCAATATTATTCTGTATAGAAGTTCTCTCACAATAATATCAGTGTTTCTAAACATCGTTATACTGCACAGAAATTCTGCGCAGAATAATGTTGTTTATGCGCCAGACAGTATTCCAGCACACGCGCTTAACTTTTTTTCTGGCTTTGCTGAAGACAGTGCTAGAATGACGTCGCAGGTGCTTACAATCACAAAACAGACAAATTCCTCACCAGCACTGACTGCAGAGCAATGACAAGCTAACTCTTACATCTCCTCAGACTACAGTGTTAGCTGAACTTTGTCTTCCGCACGCTTCTCTGCATCTGCTCTGCACAGCTAGTGGCTTCAATAGTATCTATTTAAATAAACAGATTTAAATGCACCACCATTAGCGCAGCCATTAATGCACTGATTACACTCACACTAATTCCTACATTCTGCGCTCAGTTCAAATCAGGTCTGAAGATTTCCTTAAAGCTTGCTTTTATGTTTATGTAATTTCTTGATATACCGCACAGGCTGAAGGGCATCAGAGTGGTTTACAATCACTATTAGCAAGTACTGTATACATTCCCTCGTCCCCAAAGGGCTCACAATCAATGTGTACCTGAGACAACAGAGTGGCTTGCTCAAGGCTACAAGGAGTGCCCATAGGACTAGAAACCCCAGTCCCTCCGGCCTGATATTTCTGTCTCCAGGTGAGAATTGAACCCCTGGCCCTCTGGCCTAAAGCACCTTGTCCTAACCACTAAGCCACTCCTCCCTCCTATTGACTTACACTTGTTTTTTTTGCATTAGGCCTGCTGCTGGCAAGTTGGCCAAATGGACCGGTGTACTGGGATCTGTGGAAACTGCCAAATCTCCTCCTTCTCATCCCTACTTTGTTACCTCTGCTTTATTTTACGATAACTGCAATAGTTTTACAATTTACAAGTCACCAAGATATTATAAAATAGCAAATATATCAAATTCTAAACTTCACATTTTATACTGCCCAGCAACTTCAGACAACTTTTTCATACTGTCCTGAGGCAAGTGCAGTGCAACTTGTCATTCAGCAAATTAAGCATAAAGATTGTATTCTGTGAGAAAACGAAAAAGGTCTTATTCAAAGATTTTTTCCATAGGAAGAGAATATAGAAAAGCCTTTTTTGTTGACCTGGCAAGTTCCTCCTACTCATTTTAGGCTTCCAGCACAACCAGAGCTGGCATTTGTTGTGTCACAGTGCCATGAGCCTTCGTTCATAGCTATTTGAAGTTTCCCCTCTCCTAATTTGTATCCAGCCCATCACGGTCATCTGGCCAGGGGCCAGAAATGCAGCTCCTTATGGAACCTGGCTAGAATGCAGCCCTATGCCTGGCCATTAGGTCACTGTTGAGCAATTTATTTATTTATTTGAACAACTTTTCTATACCATCCTTTCCAAAGATGAGGGGCGGTTTACATCGAACAAATGTTATTACAGAGAACTGCGTTTCTAAACTATATTACATTAAACTATTTATATACCATCTATCCTCAAGCAGTAAAATGGTAAATTGTCATTAAAACATATAAACAATAAAAAAAACGTATATACACACAAGAAAATGTCAGTGCATAGTCTGCATCACTGGAGAGTATATATTTAAGGCTGTTGAGATTGAGATTGGTTTATATGGTTCCCATAATGTTCTACGAATAGGAGAGTTAAGATCTTTGCAAAACTGTTGGAGGCCTTTTATGGATCTTAGGTTATCCAGGAGTGCGTTCCATAGAGTTGGGGCTATGTATGTAAAGGCCCTGTTAGAAGTGCAGAGGTTGAGACTTCCGGTGACATCAGGAAGCAGGATGGCGGCTTTCTGAGCGAGCTCCGCGGCGATCGGAGAGAAAGCTAAAAACGAGCGACCCTACCCTGGTGCTGGGGGACGGGCGGAGCAGGCAGATGACCAAGGTGTCGGAGCGCAAGTTGGTGAAGCAACGCCTGGCGGAATACAGTTCCCCCTACGCGAGGTCGGGGGATACGGAGAGTGCAGACCATGCTGGCAAGATGGCGGAGGAGGGAGGGGAGCGCTCCGACTCGGAGGGCGAGCAGAGCCTGGACCCCGCTTCTTTAGGAGGCCTGAAGGCATGGCTGACTGACTTCAAGGAGGAGTTGAAGGCCGAAATGAGTCGGTACCAGAAGGAGACTCTGGGCCCGTTGTGGCAGGAGGTGAAGGAGCTGGGGGCCAGAGTGGAAGGTGTGGAAGAGACGCTGGACCACCACGCGGCCACGGTGGGAGATTTGCGAGCGGGATGGGCTGAGCTGGCCCAAGCGCAAGAGCTCCTGAAGGCGAAGGCCGAAGATCTGGAGGACAGATCGCGGCAGAATAATATGCAGGTGAGAGGAGTGCCGGAGGAACAAAGATTTAAAAACTGCGAGGAGACCTTATTACAGTTGTTTGGAGCCCTTTTGCAGGCGGCGGAGCCCGCGGGAGAGGGGGAGAGACTGCAGCTGAGCATGGAGAGGGCCCATCGAAGCCTTGGTCCAGCTCGGGACAATAAACCCAGAGACATCATCGTCTGTTTGAGCTCCTTCAAGGTGAAGGAGAAGCTGATGGCAGCGGCGCGGAAGACTGGGCCCTTTAAGTGAGAGGGTGCCACGATTGAACTGTTTCAGGACCTGTCTGCCGGCACGCTGCAGCGGCGGTGGGAGCTGAGAGGGGTCACAGCACTGCTTCGCAGAGAAGGATGGCGGTACAAATGGCTGTATCCCTTTGGACTGTTGGTGACAGTGCAGGGCACCTCGCGCAAAATCCAGAAGGCAGAGGGGGCCTGGCAGGTGCTGAAAGAGTTGGGTGTGAAGAACATCCCGGAGAGCCAGCTGCGAGGACAGCCGCGGGAACAGAGGGTCCAGCACAGGAGTGAGGGGACAAAGTGGCAACGTGTGGAGAGCAAGAGCAGGCGGCTCACTAGACTGTCCAGAGAGCAGGCTCAGCAGAGACCGGTGGAGGAGGCAGCAGGAGATTGAGGGGGGAGGAGGCCTGCTGGAGCACTTCACCGTGTATGGAGGAACCTGCTTTAAAGCTCCCTGGTACTTTGGACTGGTTTGCTTGTTGGGTAACTGATTGCTGTTGGGTTGAATGAGGGGGATTGAGCTGGCATGTATAGGGGGGCTGGGTGGGAGTGGGGAAGGAGGGGGAGGGGGAGGGGGGTTTCTTGAAGGGTGGCTGGGGAAGGGTATTGGTAATGTTGTGGAAGGGGTTGGGTAGACAGGAGTATTGCTGCTATCAGTTGCGGAGGGTCCAGGTGGAGGGGGGAGGGGGGAAGAGGGGAGGGTGAGAGGGTGGGGTGACATGAGCGAACGTCACGGAGAGTCACCGGGGGCACTGGGGAAGGCTCCGGAGGGAGTGGTAATGAGGGGAGGGAGGGAGGGGGGGTGGGAGAGGCCCGGCACATTGCAGATAGGGAGGGGGGAACGGAGACTGCTATGGGGGGTAGGGGAACGGTAGTGTCAATCAATGCAAAAGGGCTGAATGATTCCCGCAAACGGCACCAGTTGTTTCGGGAGGCTACGAGATTGGGCTGGGAGATCGTGCTGGTGCAGGAGACCCATTTGCGGAGGAGAAATGAGGGGTTGCTACGTCATGCATTGTATCCGCAACAGTATTTCGGGGGTATAAGGGGGGCAGAGGCGAGCAAGAAAGGGGGGGTTGCTATACTGATACGACGGGGCAGTTCATTTAGGGTGAGAGTTGAAGCACGGGATCAGGATGGTAGGGTGCTGCTGTTGGGGGGAGAATGGCAGGGGGATCCTGTTACCTTGGTTAACGTGTATGCGCCCAACGAGGGGCAGGCCCAGTTTTGGAAAGGGGTGAGTGCCCTATTGGCTCAGCACGCCCAAGGGAGAATTATTCTAGGGGGCGACTTTAATCTGGCCCTCGACCCGAAGTGGGATAGACAGGCCCAGGGGGGAGATGGTAGGAACCAGGCCCGAGGAATGTTGCAGCGCATCATGCAGAGATATAACTTGAGGGATGTGTGGCGGCAGTACCATGAGGGGTGTCGGGAGTATACTTTTCACTCATCCCCCCATGATAGCTTCAGTAGAATTGATTACCTCTTGATGGATGGCCGGTGGGGTAGCCAGGACCAGGAGGTAGAGATTGGGAATATCACCTGGTCCGATCACGCACCAACGTGGGTGACCATTAGACATAGCCTGGGGGAGGGGGGAGTGCGATTCTGGCGGCTTAACGAAAGCTTATTGAGGAAGGAGGAGGTGGTGAAGGATGTTAAGCACTGCCTTCAAGAATATTGGGCAATCAGTGATAATGGGGAAGTGGGCAGAGTGGGGCTTTGGGGTGGGATGAAGGCAGTGGCGAGGGGGCGGCTGGTGATGTGGGCGGCCAGATACAAAAAACAACGCCTGGCTCGTGAGGAGGCCTTGCAGAGGGAGATCAAGCAGGTGGTGGAGAGATACCAGGCCCGGGGCAAATGACAGGATTTCAAGCAGCTACAGCAGCTCCGGATGGAGTTGCACAAACTACAGGTTGAGGAGATCGGGTACAAGCTTGAGAGGGTAAAGCAGCGCTATTATGAGTGGGGGGATCGGGCAGGCAGAATGCTGGCCAACAAACTACGGAAAAGGGAGATGCAGATGGCCATCGAAGGGATAAAAGGGATACGGGGGAGATACTACGGGCAGAGAAGGATACAGGGGAGCAATTCTGTAAATTCTACCGGGAGCTATATCAGAAGGTGGGAGGGGGGACAGGAGAGGGGAGGATTATTTGGAAGGGATCGAGTTGGCTCGGTTGGGGGAAACGGAAATTCAGGGTTTGGAGGGGGGATATCACTAGGGCAGAGGTTGAGCAGGCCTTGGGGGAGCTTCCACAAGGGAAGGCTCCGGGCCTCGATGGCCTAACGGGGGCATTCTATAAAACGTTCCGGGAGGAAGTGTTAGATGGGTTGGTGAACGTAGCCAATGGGATACAGCAGGAAGGGGGGCATCTGTCCTCGGAAATGCTTACGGCAGGGATTACTGTCATATTGAAGGGGGGGCGGGACCCAATGCAGTGCGGGTCCTACCGCCCAATTTCATTGCTGAATGTAGATGTGAAGATTATAGCGAAGGTGTTGGCCAGGCGATTGGCTGGGCTGCTCCCGGGGTTGATAGGGCTGGATCAAACTGGATTCATAATGGGGCGACAGGCATCTGATAACATTAAATGGGTGCTGTAGGCCATCTGGGGGGCGAGGGAACAGAGGGAACCGGCCATGTTGCTTTCTATCGACGCTGAGAAAGCGTTTGACAGGGTGGATTGGGAGTTCCTGTTTAGGGTAATGCGGAAAATGGGGGTGGGGCCAAGGTATCTGCGATGGGTACAAGCTTTATACCAGGGACCCCAAGCGCGGGTGCGGATTAACGGGCGGTATACGGCGGCCCTGGAGAGGGGGACATGACAGGGGTGCTCTCTGTCGCCGTTGCTGTTCGCTACAGCTATTGAGCCCCTAGCCCAGGCCATCCGGAGTGATGGGTTGCAGAGGGGGGGGCTTCACCATAAGATCTCCCTGTTTGCGGACGATGTCCTGCTGGTAGTGACAAAGCCGGAGGAGTCACTGCCGGCGATTATGGCGCAACTGGGAAAGTATGGTGCAGTCTCCGGGTTCAAAATGAACCCCGATAAGACTGAAGCATTGGGTATTGGCCTGCCCATGCCGATAGCGGAGAGATTGAGGGCACGATACCCCTTTAAATGGGCTGGGAATGCTATTCGGTACCTGGGGGTTAATATTACGGCTACGCCACGGGGATTGTATGCGGCAAACTATTGTGCCCTATGGAGGGAGGTTGAGCGGGACTTGCAACGATGGGAGCGCATGGAGATTTCCTGGCTGGGCAGAATAGCAGCGATTAAAATGAATGTGCTCCCGAGACTGCTGTATTACTTTCAGGCACTGCCTGTGCCCATCCCGGGGGCACATTTAAGAGGGATACAGCGGAAGGTTAATCAGTATATCTGGAGGAAGAGACCGCCCTGGATAGCGCGGGCGGTGATGTATAGGCGTAGGGAGGAAGGGGGGCTGGGCGTGCCGAACCTACAGGGGTACTACTGGGCGGCACAGGCTTGCCATGTGATGGACTGGCGGGAAGGGAGGGAGCAGAAGAATTATGTGGAAATGGAAAAGGGGAGTGGACCGGGGCGGCAGTTGGCCTGCTTCCCTTGGATGGGAAGGGGGAGCGGGGGTTAAAGGAGGGGGATAGTCCCTATGTCTTGCATGTCCTACGGGAGTGGGACAAAATTAGGGGCCAAGAGCGGAAGGGGGCAGGGGCCCCGTTTTCGCTGATGAAGGAGTTGTGCCACACGGCAGAGTTTTGCCTGGGGTGGGAGGGGGGGGGATATCGTAGGTGGGCGCGGGGGGGACTTAAGTATTTCTATCAATCAGTTTGTCGATGGGGGGAAGTGGGTCCCTTTTGCAGATATGAGGGAGGCGTTTGGCTTGCGCAAAACAGATAGGTTTTATTATGGACAGGTGGTGCATTTTCTTCGGAAGAAATTAGGGCGGGATGGGCTGGCGCAAGACTATACACCGCTGGAGGTAGTGTGGTATGGGAAGAAGCTTTCGGCAGGCCTAACCTCGGCGCTATATAGGGCGATTCAGGGGCCACGGGCTGGTAAGCATAGGTACATGTGTGAGTGGGAAAGGGACTTAGGGAAGGAGCTTGAGGAGGGGCAGCGGAGAAGCCTTCTGGATCAGGTGCGATATCTGCCCCCGTCGGTGACCATCAGGGAGAATTGGTACAAAGTGGCGATGCGATGGTACTATACGCCCACACGCCTGAATAAGATGTTCCCGAGTGTCTAACAGATGTTGGAGGGACTGTGGGGGGGGGGGGGGAAGGGACCTTCTTCCACATATGGTGGAGTTGCCCTAAGATACAGGGCTTTTGGGGGGAGATTCAGAAATGGCTTCAGGAGGTGGTAGGAGGCAGAGAGGTGACCCCTCGACCCCAGCGGGTATTTGATGGGGTGGTGGAGCGAGGGGGGTCCGGAGCGGGACAAGAGGCAGATAGTGGCCTGCCTTAGTGCCGCCCACTGTGAGGTGGCATACAGATGGAAGCAAAAGGAAGCCCCACAAGTGGCCCATTGTGTGGCTAGATTGAGGCAGGTATATTTAATGGAAAAGTTAACAGCTGCGAGGAGACAAAAAATTGACCGGTTTGAGAAGCAATGGAGCAAGGTGCTGGAGTACCTTCGAGTAGATTCAAAGAAGTGATCCAGGAAGGCGGGGGGGAGGGGGCGAAAGTTGTAAAAACCATAGATGGGTTGAGTAGCATGTTCAAGAATGCTGGTTTGAGGCTGTTGGCATTTTTCCAGATGTTGGATAACGTTGGATAACGAGAGCGATGTGTTTTGTTAGCTTTGTTTACAAAATTCTAAATAAATAAAAAAAAAGTGAAAAAAAAAAAAGTGCAGAGGTTAATGTTTTGAATGTGAGGTGGTATTTCTAGTATCTTCTGTGAGCAGCACCTTCTAGATCTTGTGCTTGTGGGTTTGATAGGAAGCGAGGATAGGTGAGATAGGCTATGTTATTGATGAGCTGGAAGAGTGTCATCAGGTATTTATATTTTATTCTTTGTGAGATTGGTAACCAGTGAAGTTAATAGAGTAGTGGGGTGATACGATCAGAGATGTGTGCTTTGTAGCTTATACATGCTGCGAGGTTCTGGGCTAGTTGTAGTTGTTGGACTGATTTTTTTCAGAAGGACATGTAGTATGCTATTCTAAATATCAAAATGGAATAGGATTAATGGCTGGAGTACAGATCTGAAGTCATGGCTCTCGAGCAGTGGTAGGAAATGTAAAAAGGCACAATTTGAAGGAGATGGCTTTGGTGACTAACTTTGTGTGCATTAACATATTTAATGACTGGTCAATGATGACCCCTAGGTATTTTACCTCTGATCAGACATTAAGTTCAATTCCTTGAAAAGGAGGGGGGAGGGGAGGGTGAAATTGGTGTTACTGGTGACAAATAGGACTTCCGTTTTGTCAAAATTTATTTTTAAAGTTGTTCAGGTTGAGCCAATCTGATGCTTCACTTAAGCATGATATTATTTGATAATATGAAAGATTTATTATATCTAGGGGAAGTACATCATCATCATGTCATCTGCATAGATATATCTTTAAGAGAAACAAGATAAATTATTACAGATTGGCTGAATGTAAAAGGTTAAAGAGGAGGGTAGAAAGGGCAGAGCCTTGCGGAAAGCCTTGGAGTTGTCTAAATGTGGAAGACGATGCTTGACCAAATTTGGACTTGCTGTATGCGGTCAATCAAATACGATTGAAACCATCTAATTACAGCGCCTTGTAATCCAATCCTTTGGAGTCTTGAGATGAATATCTTGTGATTGATGCTGTCAAATGCAGAGGCAATATCGAGGAATGTTAAGATGAATGCTTGCTTGGTATTGTTAAGACCTCTAATAAGTCTGTCAATGAATTTAAGCAGGAGTGTCTCTACACCGTAGTAGGGTCTGAATCTGTGGTGTTGTTCATCCAGGGGGGTATTTATATCTATGAAATCTTGAAGCTGTATCTGAATAACCTTTTCAATAATTTAGGCTAAAAAGGATAGGCTAGAAATCGGTCTGTATGATTTAGGGTGGTCTTTATTAGAGGATTTTGATTTTAGTTTTATGGGCATGTATCCTGTTGTTAAGGAGAATGACTACTGTGGATATGAATGGTGTAAATTTGGCTTTGCAGGATTTAAGCCAGTTTACTGGATATGGGTCTGTAGAAGATGTGGTAGTATTGATGTTAGATATTGTCTTTGAGTTCTTTATGATCAATTGAGTGAAAAGAGTTCCAGTGGTTGGGGATTTGGAGATTGTTATCATTGAACAAGTGTTTTGTGCTGTTTGGGCTAATGTCAGATCTGTCTGGTGGCGTAATTTTAGTTATATAGTGGTTGGCTAGATTTTGGGGGTGTATGGTTATTTGATTTTGTTAAAGATTTAACACAACCCCAATGACTGAGACAAGGGCCCTCCCCTTCCCCACATGACTTCCCTCCACTAGCAGGTACATTATAAAGAAATGCAAAATCCTGAAAAAGTGCTCCAACCTGCTTAACAGAGTTACTTACCTGTAACGGAGTTCTCCGTGAACAGCAGGATAAGTCAGCCACACCTGGTGACGTCAACTGACGGCGCCATGACGGAAGTGCTCTCTAGCTCAGAAGCTTCTGAGCATGTGTGAGGTGGTCCCACCTCCCCGGTCCGCCCCTAGCCCGACCAGAGAGTGATTAGCTGTGCCCTAAGGCTAGGGCGCGGACCGCGCAGGCCACCCTCAGAGGGGAGGTGGGTGGGATTGTGTGGCTGATTTATCCTGCTGTCTACAGAGAACTCTGTTACAGGTAAGTAACTCTGTTTTCTCCTAGGACAAGCAGGATGTGTCAGCCACACCTGGTGTCTCCCAAGCTACCTGTTTAGCGCTGTAGCTGAGGGGGGCATGTGACAGGATACCAAACAGTGTGGAACACAACTGGAGGAGGCATGCGAATAAGAACACTCATTTATTGTGCAACCAACTGCATATAGCATTAAAGTGCAGAACATTCAGGCAATCTGCCGTGAGGTAGAACAAGATCAACTGTGCAAGCATGCGATGAGGTAGAACATCAAGTACAATCTAACAAACAGTGTAACAAAACATCAACTGTGCAACACGGACAACAACTGTGCAACTAGCATTGTGCAAATTACAACTAATCAGGATGCAAGTCCGCATGGGCTACCCCTTTCAGCACCAGGGTAGAGGCGTATGAGTCACTGTCCCGTGGGCTGGGTCTTGGTCGGTTCCTCTGGCAGAGTCCGAGCCATGGTGGACGCTGCTACCGTAGAAAGGATTGCTCGGCCAAATGAGCTGTCAGCCTCCGCCTGTAAGTCTAGGCAGTAGTGCTTCTGGAAGGTGAGTTGCGAGGACCAGGTAGCGGCTTTGCAGATCTCGCTCACTGGGACCTCCTGCACACTGGCAAGGGAAGTGGCTAGGGCGCGGAGTTGGTGTGCACTCGCCTTGTTCGCTGGATGTGCGCCTGCCTTTTGTAGGCAGTAGGCGACGCAGTCGGATATCCAGTGGGAGAGTGTGCGCTTGGTGACGGGCCGCCCCGGTCTGTTGGGGTCGAAGGACACAAAGAGCTGGGTCCCCCGACGGATGGCGGACGTCCTGTCGATATAGATGCGCAGGGCTCGGACGCAATCCAGTGAGTGGAGCCGCTGTTCCTCTGGTGACCCGTGAGGGGCAGGGAAGAAGGAGGGCAGTTCCACCGACTGGTTGACGTGAAAAACAGAGGCGACCTTAGGGACAAACTTCGGGTGTCAGAGAAGCCCTATTGTGGTAAATCTTGGTGTACGGGGGGTGAGCCACTAGAGCCTGCAGCTCACTAACCCTCCTTGCAGATGTGATGGCGATGAGGAAGAGTGTCTTCCAGGACAGGAATTTCCCTCCCACGGAGGGCAGGGGCTCGAAGGGCTCCTGTGTCAACTGCTGGAGGACAATGTTGAGGTCCCAAGAGGGAACAGGTTTCTGAACCGGGGGCTGCAAATTCCTGAGACCTCTCATGAAGCGGGTCACGATGGGAAGGGCAACTGTGGAGCCCGTGGGCGAGTTGCTTCGCAGTTCGTGCAGGGACGCAATGGCTGCGAGGTGTATCTTGATGGACTGTGGCTTCAAGCCTAGGCTGAAGAGAAAGGAGAGGTACTGTAGTACAGTAGGAACAGGGCAAGAGGCTGGTGGGACTCCTTGGCCTGCGCACCAGATACTGAAACGTTTCCACTTAAGACTGTATGACTTTCTAGTGGAAGGCCTCCTGGACGCCAGGACAATCCGTTGCACCTCCGCGGGTAAGTGGAGGTCGTGGAGGCTTACCCTTTCAGCCTCCAGGCTGTCAGTGCAAGAGTCTGGAGGTTGGGATGCCAGGTTTTGCCGCCGTTCTGGGTAAGCAGGTCCGGTCGCAGCGGTAATCGGATGGGAGGTTCTTGTGAAAGCTGCAGCAGCAGGGAGAACCACATCTGCCGTGGCCAGTAGGGCGCAATCAGGATGATGTGCGCCTTGTCGTTAATGATGCGCTGTATGGTGGCTGTCAGGTTGGGGGGAAGGCGTAAGCCAGACCCCAATCCCCCCAGGGTACAGCAAATGCATCGGAAGCCACTCTCAGAGGCGACGGGCGTTTTGAGCAGAAGAGGGGGCATCTGGAATTGACCTCTGTCGCAAAGAGGTCGATCCGTGGATTCCCCCAGCGTTGGAAGAGGGACTCCGCCACTTCCTCGTGAAGCGTCCACTCGTGAGGTTGAAGCTGCCTGCTCAGTCTGTCCGCTAAGGCGTTCTGGTCTCCAGGGAGGTAAGTCGCTTGTAGAAGGCAGTTGTTGGCTACGGCCAAGGACCATGTCTCGAGTGCCTCCCTGCATAGAGGACGGGAGCCCGTACCCCCTTGCTTGTTGATGTAGAACATTGTGACCTGGTTGTCTGTCTGAATCAAGACTGACTTCCCTGCTAAGTGGGGCATGAAGGTCTGGAGGGCATACTTTACCGCCCGGAGCTCGAGAACGTTGATGTGGAGGGATTGTTCCGCTCTGGTCCAAGCTCCTTGTGTGCTGAGGTGCAATAGGTGGGCTCCCCATCCCGTGGAGGAGGCTTCCGTGGTCAGGATGAGCTGATAGCCGCAGGGTTGCAAGCTCTTGCCTACAGCGAGATTGGCTGATACCATCCACCAACGTAGGCTCTGGGTTATCCTTGGTTCGTTCGGGATGAGGGTGGTGAGTGGTTGAGACAATTGCTTCCAATGTGCGCGCAGGTGCCACTGGAGTGTGCGCATGCGCAATCTGGCCAATGGCAGGACCGATGTCGTCGCTGCCATATGACCCAGAAGGCGCAAGATGTCGTGGGCCTTGGTCTGCTTCGCTGTTGAAACCTTCTTGGCAAGGTGGATGATGGTCTTCCGCCGGTGCTCGGGAAGGAAGGCCTTGGATGCAGTTGTGTCGATTATCGCCCCGATGAATTCTGTGCGTTGAGTGGGATCTAACCGAGACTTCTCTTTGTTGAGTAAGAAGCCCAGCATGGTCAGCAGGGTCGTCATCGCTCACACTGCTCTCCTGAGCTCTGGGGCGGAGGGTGCCGATAGCAGCCAGTCGTCCAGGTAGGGAAAGATGGCGAGCCCTTGTCTGCGTAGGTGTGCGGCGGCCACTGCTACGCACTTCGTGAAGACTCTGGGTGCCGGGGAGAGCCCGAAGGGAAGCACACGATATTGGTAGTGGCAACCCAGTGCTATGAACCTCAGGAATTTCCTGTGAGAGGAGTGGACTGGAATGTGGGAGTAAGCGTCCTGCAGGTCCAGGGTAGCCATCCAGTCCCCCGCTCTGATGAGGGGAAGGATGGAGTTCAGCGAGTACATTCGGAACTTCTCCTTCACGAGGAAGTTGTTCAGTTTGCGGAGGTCCAGAATAGGGCGGAGGCCCCCGGATCTCTTGGGAATAAGGAAGTACCGGGAGTAGAAGCCTGTGTTGATTTCGCTGGAGGGAACCCTCTCGATAGTCTGTGTCCTGATGAGTTGCTGCAGAAGGCTTGAGAGGGCAACTTCCAGATGCAGCGGAGGCTGGCTGGTAGGCTGCGTGCGCTGCCACGGTGGGGAGGAGAACCGTAAGCGGTAACCCGACTGGATAATCTGGGTGACCCACTGGTCCATGGTGATTTCCTGCCAGGCCGACAGGAAGTTGGACAAGCGGCCTCCCACCGGCGGGGCAGATGGGACACTTGTGCCCAGCCGGAGTGAATTGTCAGAAGGAGGACGTGTTCTTACCGGACTGCGGAGGGTTTGCTTGCTTCTGCTTGCGTTCCCTCTGTGGTTGTCTCTGAAAGGACGATTTATTGTAGTTCTGCTTGAACTTCGGGGCTTGCCACTGTCGATTGGAGCCGTAGTATCTTTTTGACGAGGAAAAGGGCTTGCGGTAATAGCTCCCTTTCTGTGACCAGGAGGGGCGTTCGAGTCCGTCCGCCGCTAACGTTTTCAGAGTGGTGCAGTCCTCTTTTAGGCCGTTCACCGTGTCTGCGACCATGTCCCCAAAAAGGGAGTCTCCCAGGCAGGGCGCATCAGCAATCCTGTCGTGGGTGTTGTCAGACAGACCGGATGCGCGTAGCCAGGCCCAGTGGCGAGCCGCAATGACCGTGCCTGCCGTCCGGATGGCCGTGTCGAAGGCTGTGCT
This sequence comes from Ichthyophis bannanicus, assembly GCA_033557465.1. NCBI lineage: Eukaryota > Metazoa > Chordata > Amphibia > Gymnophiona > Ichthyophiidae > Ichthyophis > Ichthyophis bannanicus. Next base: position 343,513,698 of record CM066035.1, read on the forward strand.
CATCAGATGTTTGGAGCATTCGACCAGTTCCTGGAGCGTGGTTGAAGCTGCTGGCTGGGATTGCTTGGGAAGGGTGAGCAGTTGGCCCTTGAGCTCTGCTAGGAGGGTGTCCTGGAACAACAGGTGCTGGAATTGATGCGCTGATATCTTGGCACCCAGCATCGCTCCCTGGAATACTTTCCGTCCCAGGTCGTCGAGGAGCTTGGGGTCCCGGCCTGGAGGGTGGGTAGTCTGTGTGCGTGAAGACTTGGATCTCTTGAGCACCGAAGCTACCACAATGGATTGGTGGGGGCAGCTGGGGCTTGTCAAAGCCAGGCGCCATTTGGAGGAGGTATTTGTTGTCCAGGCGTCTGGCGCAGGCTTGGCCGGAGGCAGGGGACTGCCAAAGGATAGATTGCTTGTCCTTGAGTTTCCAGTGGAGGGGGAGAGCCAAGGCCGGTTTGGGGCCGCTGAGGTATTTCATGACCTCCGGATCCTTCTCGTCTGAGGCTTCGTCCTTGGTGAGACCCAGTTTGGCCACGACCTTCCTTAAGAACTTTGGATAGGTAAGGTCTTCAGGTACCTGCGTCTGCGTCTCCTCCTGTTCGTTTGGAGCAGACTTGGACGAAGGGGATTCTGGCCCCCCCTCCTCTGCTGCGCTCCCTCCTGAATCTGAGCCCAGCATAGGAGATGGACTCCGCTCTCTTGGAGGTGTTTGCTCAGGTGAGACCGGAGAGGGGGATCTATCCCGGGTTACCGCTGGCGGTGGTACGTCCAAGGGGGCTGTAGATGTGTTGTCCCGGCATGGAGGAGCAGTTTGATGCACCAGGCGTGTCAGCAGTTGCAGAATGGCTTCCGAGGTGCTGGATCCTGAAGAGATGTTGCTCCTGTGCCCTCTGCTGGAATGGGAGCTTGATCGCCTGCTCTTCCTGCGGCCGCGGGAAGACCCGCTGTCAGCGCTCATGCTGCTGGACTGGGAATGTCTGTCCCTGTGGCTCCCGCGTTTACTTGCACGCTCCGCGGGAGCCACGTTGTCTCTCCTGTGCCTTTTGCTCCTGTGGGCGCTAGAATCGCTCTTGCCGCGCCGATGGGAGGACTCCCGGCTGTCGGCACGGCATTTGTGATGGCTGCGGTGGTGGGTGTCGGCGTGATGCTGGTTTCCTGTGCCGGATCCGTGCTCGCTGGCTTGGGGCGAAGATTGTCGGCGCTGAGGGAGAGAGCTGACGTCAGCGCTGTTGGAGGACCCGCCCCGGCCAATCTGGGTCGGGAAGGAGTCTCTGGGGGCAGAGCCTGGCGAGGCCACATGGGCGGCGCCATCTTGGCCGTGGTTGCCAGAGCCGCATGGCTGGGGAGAAAGGCCCGAAGAGCAGCCGGCAGTCGGAGAGCTTACCCTGGGCACCGAGGAGGCAGCATGGTTGCTGGAGCCGCATGGCTGGGGAGAAAGGCCCGATGAGCAGCAAGCAGTCGGGGGGCTTATCCCGGGCACCGAGGAGGCAGCGGGGGAGGCAGACTTCTCCATCAGATGTAGAGCAGCAGAGCCCCGGCCCGCCCGATGAGAGGCTTTAAGGGGTGCTTTCCCTTTAGCGGACTTACTGCGCTCCGAGGTGCCAGTCTGATGAGCTTGTTCCAGAGCAGATGAGGTCAGAAAATCTTTCAGCGAGTAGTCTCTGAGCTTCCGTGCCTTGGGAGACATCCGGGCACAGCTGGAACAGTCATTGACATTGTGGGATGCCCCGAGGCAACTCTGGTGAGTGTCGGTGATATTCATTTTCCGATTGCATCACGGACACTGTTTAAATCCAGGTTTTGGCATGGTGATTGTTAGTTAGATGAGAGAGAGAGAGAGAGAGAGAGAGAAAGAGAGAGAGTAGAATCCGTCTTGAGGCAAAGGCGGAAGAATTGAAACTGGTCGGGCTAGGGGTGGACCGGGGAGGTGGGACCACCTCACACATGCTCAGAAGCTTCTGAGCTAGACAGCACTTCCGTCATGGCGCCGGATGACATCACCAGGTGTGGCTGACACATCCTGCTTGTCCTAGGAGAACTGTAGAGCCACAGAGCAGAAGACTTAAACCAGAAAGCACTGCAACTAAGCTACCGTACTAGCCTAACAAAGAGCAGGTACAAGAGTATCCCCTGACTGGGCTGCAGGGATACACCAACACTGGCCTGTGTGTTTAAGAGTGAGTAAGACAAATGCTTAGGCATCCGATTCCACAGCACACTTGGTATGCAAAAAAATTGACATTTTAGTTGATGTGCCTATTTAAAATTTAATATTGTAAGTCAGTTATACCTATGCAAATTTAAACACTGAACATTTATAATAATAAAAAAAATTTAAATACAGAAATGCTGGAGAAAATTGCTCACGCCTTTTCTGCTTGCTTTTTAAAAAGCAGGTTGTGTCCAAGATGTTAGTGCTGAAAACATCACTTGGGGAAGCCAAAGGAGAGGGTTTCACAGGTTAACTGAACTTGAAGCAAGCTACAATACTATTGCAACAACCCAGCCTGGGAGGGGTCAACTTTACTTTTCCCCTTGATGTTACAGTGACAATGAATTTGGTATTGTCAAGTTGACACTTTCCCAGGGGACGGTCTGCAGGTTACACCAAGTTCCTCCGGCGGACCAACTCTATAAAAAGAGAAGGAACCCAAGTAGGAAAATATATAAAATCTAAATGGATAAGGATCAGATCAGCTTGGTGTCCAAGTCCAAAGGGTGTACAGGTAAATATGAACATTTACTCAAATTTGGAAAGAAAGAATGGTAAAGATTTCACAATTAGTCTTTTCACAGAGTACCTAATATAGCAGCATAGTAACCTAATATATGACAGCAGAAAAAGACCGGCATGGTACATGAGCATGTGTATCAAACTGATTATAAAATCCCGAAATGTGCACTTTTTTGGTAAATGGAAAACCTTCTGAATTAAATAAATAATGAAGCTCAATTAATATCATACTCAGTCCATTTAAAGTAAGTAAGTAGCTATTTATTCTGGGAGTCTTCATTGATGGGGCCCGGGACATCACCAGCAGAATACAAAAGATCAGGTAGAAATATTCTTGCATTAAAAAAAAAAAAAAAGAATTTATATATATTACCCGTATCCTAACACTCCTCCCTCACCTCTATTATGGGGTATCGCTCAAGGAATAGCTAGCTTGCAAGCTATTAAAGGCTAGTAAGCCTGAATATAGAACCACAACTCACTCTCACATTACCGCCACCCATGTACTCTCCTGCTCAGCTCAGTCCACTTCCTCACTTTTATTCTACAAATCTGCTTAAACCCTCTCATATCTTCAAGGAAGAAATTTCACCTTGAGAAGGCCTTAATTCCCTCTCAGGCTCACCTGCTCTTTTTTATTCCCTTACCTTAAAACTCTGAACCTCACTTTTTTTTTCTTTAAAAAAGTTAGACACCTTTCTACTTCCTTCTCTCATGAGGGGGACTCTTTTGGACCTCTTTTCCAATATTCTCTCTTGCACTTTACCTTATCTTGTAAATTGAGAAAAAAAAAAAGATATTTAAATACACTTCTAATTACTGATTTTATATTTTCAGGAGGGCAATGCCTCAAAATCCACCCCTTCCTACTCTCTTAACTCTCTCTTGACTTTGCCTATTAATCCTAGGATTTTCCTAGAAAATAAATCTAGAACTGTTGAAACCCTGTCACACCACATTTAACTGCATGTCACACCACATTTAACTCTTCATTAAACATTCAAATTCCACACTTTCACGCATATTCAGACGCCTCGGCCACCAGACATCCCAACAGCATCCAACTCTCCTATGGCATACATCAACATTGCAATTAGCCAGAATCAGTGTCCTTACATCTGCTTATGTCTTTAAATAATCCTTGGCCATCCCTACTCTCCACTCTAAAATCCCATCTTTCGAAACCCACTAATTTTCCTAACCACCCCAACATACAGAGATATTTTTCAGCCTGATGTTTTCTATCAGCGGGTACAGTGAAAGATTTTCCCTGAACCGAGTCAGTATATGCTCTATTAACAGCTGTGCCACATTGCTACACTGTATGAAATTGGACTCCTCCTCCACAGCTTACATCCTGGTACTTTGAAATCAATAAACTTTCAGTTTTTAACACTTAACAGAATTATCACTTACTTGTACACCATTTGTTAATTTGGCAAGAGCATGCTTTATAAACCTTTCAAACCTCACAAAAATATTTTAGTTTCCTCATGTACAACTTTTGCAAATCGCTATTAAATCTTACCACAAACTGCTTTAGAACTATTTTTTTTTTTTAGTATTTTACAGTCTTCTCTCACCCCTCTTGGACTTCAAACTCCCCTCAGCAGCCTCTTTTTCTCTCCTTTTACCACTTCTCTTAACTACAGGGTAAAAGTGCTTTGAAACTGAATAAAGCTCCCACTGGAGCATTTTCTGTTCATTCCTGTCCCTTTCCTTACTCTTTTTCACCTTGAAATTTATTTCTGGCATTTTGGCAGTTTTCTCTTAGGCAGGGCCCCTTTAAAGCTGACTCCACCTTCTCTGACCTCATTCTTTCAGTAGGCTGTATCCTTCCCCTTTCTCCCGTAACACAATTCCAAGGCTTCCTGCCAACAACCATGCCGAGCAGCTGCAATACTTACAGACTGGCCTCTCGCCAACAGCCTCCTTTCTTATTCAGGCCATTCAATGGTCCAGTATCTTGCTTTAGGGCCATCCGGCCCAAAATCTTTCCTCCGGCTGACTCTCACCTTTTATTTAGGCTCTCGGGTCTGATTCCAAGGCCCCTTGCCTTGAATCGGAGCAGCCACAATACTCCCACAACTTTTCCTTTAAAATGTATTTCACTTCCTGCAGTGATCTGGAATAGCCACGAGTACCTGCAGCAACTCCCATCATTCTCTGCCACCCCGGACCAACATTCCCCTTCCCATAGCCTCCCCTCCAGCATCAGGGCAGCCACCACACTCGCCACTTCCCCTCCTCACCATCGAGGTCAGCCGTGGCTCCCCGATGCCTCATCCTGTGGCAGGCTATGGCCTATAATAGTCTGCAAATGTGAAAGGCCTGTAAGTAAGGCCCTGATTCCATCCCCCATCTCAGTAAAGAATTAAAAGTCTGTAAAAGTTTGAGAAAACTATTTAAACTGCTTAATAAGAAGTTTTCATGAATGCATAAATCGTTCATTATTCTCTTGTGCTGTGAAAATAGAAATGTTTCAATACTTGCATTCCTAGAGCCAAGGACGACCTTGCAGTAGAGAAGTATCCAAACCTAGAAACTGCACCATTGTTAGAACAGTCCTAGAGGAGGGAGCTGGGTGCTAGGCCCAGGAGGGATCTCTGATTGGACAGGTGCAGGGGGCGTTGGAACCAATAGAAAGTTTGCATGTATCAAACTTGAGAAAAATGTATAAATGAATATGTCTCTGTAAGAACTTTGCTCAGTCCTTTTTGAAGCTTTGACTAACTGGGCCTTGTGCACAATAAATTGGCTTGGACCCTGTAAATTGACTCCTGGAATTATTTATTTTCTGCACTTCGCTGCTTCAATCCTTTCTCCTCCTGTGATCAAGGACAACCGCCATTACTTCTGGCTCCCCGATCACAGCACCACCCTGATGTTGCTCAAAAGCCTCCAGACCCACTTCAATGACTAGGTGCCTCCTGTGACTCTAAACCGCCAAACACTTTTTTTTTTTTTTTTAAATCCCAATGCTTTTATTTTTATAATCGATCATGGCTACAGCCAACGTGATGGCTGAGCAGCCCAAGGAGGTCCGATGATTTAAAAACCAACCACTCAACAGCCTTGGACCATCTGATTAGCCCAGCAAGCACCAAGGTAAATCTTTTTTTTTTTTAAATTTCTTTCCACAAAGTTACACAATAAACTATATAATATGAAATGTGAGCTCTGATGAGCAGGGACTGTCTCTCTTCTATGTATGTACAGGGCTTCGTATGTTGCGGCGCTTTATAAGTCTTTAATAATAATAATAAAATGTGCATAGCTTTATCAATCATATTGGTCATGGAAAAATGTGGAATCTCTGTAGGTCATAATGCTTTCCACAGAACAAAAAGCTTTTCTAGAATGTGAGAGACAAGGAAGTGGCCTAATGGCTAGAACAATGAGCTGAGAACTGAGGAAGCTAGAGGACAAATCCTGCATCTGTCACTCCTTGTAATCATGGGCAAGCCAACAGCCTTGTTACAATATTATCTCGTTAATCCTACTGAAGTACTAATCTCCAGATACAGAAAAATTGAAGGCACGTAAAGATTTTAAACCAAAACACAGACAGACAATCATCCTCTTTAGCTCCTGCTTATAAGCTTTTTTTGGTGGATACTCCTACCCGCTGCTTAAGCATAAATACTTGTTCTGTATGCAATAAGGTACTTATTTATGACTTGCTCCAAGCCAAAGACCCTGTTTTTTTTTATTTGTTACTGAATCTTGGTTACATTCTGAGGATGATCCGTTAGACAATGACCTTTGCCCCTATAGTTTAAATCTTCATCAATGTCCCTTGGTGGGACTGAGAGGATGGGGTCTTTTAATACTGTATAAATCCTTTTATCATCTTAAACTGCTCAATTCTAGAAGTTCACTGATTTGGGGGGAAAACTAAGATTAAAAATACATTTTTAATCGACCTCCAGGCACATGACTCAGCGTGCAAGAGCCCTTTTTGGTTACTGTCACCCCCAACCACTTACTTTTAGGAGATATTAAATCTCCATGTGGACGAACAACAAGATGCTTATGCTCAATATTAAAAGGAACACTGGATATTACTGCTTGACCCAATACAAGCATTGAGGAACCTCTGTCTTTTGGGGAAACTGCTAGGTACTTATGACCTAGATTGGCCACTGTTGGAAACAGGATACTGGGCTTGATGGACCTTGGTCTGACCCAGTATGGCGTATCTTATCTTCTAAGATTATTTTGCATTTTTGCAAGCTTTAGGTTTTACTTTAACTTTTTTAGCTTCCATCCACAACTCAGGTCATTATTTAGATCAGCATGCTTATGCTTTTTTTCCTCCTTTTCCAATTGTTCTATCTATCTTAGAAGGGTGCTGGATAACAATCTACAAATTCTATTAGGGCAGCACCTCAGCCTCTTTTTGAGCATATTTATGTGCGTGCAAACCCCTCTCCAGACAAATACTGGCGTAGGATGCAAATGAGTGGGCTCCTAGGAACAGATTTTAACTTCCTTTTCTTTGGTTAACTGGATTAATAAATCACGTGAAATTATAGATGAGATTGCCCCATTAGTATGTAAAAGGTGGTCTGTAGTTTCTCAGAAACTTCCTTGATATAGTTAAGAACTAACCAAACAATTATGAAAAAGGGAATGTAGAGCTTTAGAAGCTAATTGGAGAACATCTCAAGATGTGCAAGAGAAACAGAAATGGAGGGTTAAATATAAGCAATATAAAGCTTCTACTCATAAGGCCAGGAAACAATAATATGAGAGGATGATTTCCTCGGCTTCTTCACTTTCTCAATCTCTATTTAGACTGGTTTCATCTATACCAAGGGATAAACTAAATTTCGCCCGATCCTTCTTTGTCTGCACAACTCTTTGAAGATTTCTTTCAAAGTAAAATAAATACTATACTGTGTAATCATCTTCAAATAAGTTAGAAATAGACAGTACGTTGTCCCAAATACCTCAGAAGGATCTTGTTGATCTGTGCTCTGCAGATAGTTTCTGGATGACCTTCTCACAACCAAACGGCTCAGGAAAATGATATGCTTTAAGAAATACACTAAGATATTTTCACCTGCTAATCCATGCCCTACTTTTTTATTTTGTTACATGCCTTTGAAGTTTAATATGTGGTTCTATTGGACAAGGATAGATTTGCTGTCACTGGGCATTTTTCCCCCAAGAGTTGGGTAACACCATTCTTACGCCAATCCCCAGAGATAAGGCGGCCAATCTTATGGATGTGGCAAAATTTTGTCTAATTGCTAATATTTCCCTGATGGCTAAGGTAATGGAAGCTCGTTACTAGTCAATCATCACAGTACTTAGGCACTTTTGATTGTCTGAATGATTTTCAATCTGGTTTTCGAAAAGCTAATGCTGAACTGCTTTTGGGATTATTAATATCAGATATTAACTCTATTCTTGCCAAGGGGTATATTTAATTTAATTAACAGATTTTTTTATATACCGCTCCTTCCATTGATCAGATGCGGTTCCCATAGAATAAACAGAGCGAGCTGTTTTTACATATAACAATTTGTAACTTGGAAGTTACAGTTAACAATTAACAATTAGTGAACTATGTACAAATGAACAGAATTAAACTATATACAGAGTTGTTGTTCAAATTTCAGTTCAATATTGCAGTTCTATTACAATTTGATTTATCTGCGGCATTTGACTTAGACGATCATGCTGTTCTTTTGGCTACTTTAGATAATTTAAGCATTTTTGGATCAGTTTATAACTGGTTTTCTGGATTCCTAAGGAATAGGACATATTGTGTTTGTACTGGTACAGATTATTTGAAGATGTGGCAGGTGAAATGGAGGTTCCGCAGGGGTCCCCACTGTCCCCAATTCTTTTTAATGTTTTAATGATTTCTTTAGACTGTTTTTTTTTTAACCAGGCAGACTTCAAAGTTTACTCTTATGCAGATGATGTTTCTAACCTTTCCCCCACAAGCTGTTTATTATGTAGTTCTGGATAATGCTTTACAGTTATTGGGAAGCTGGGCCCAAACTGTACATTTAGAATTGAATGTGGCTAAAAAACAAAAGGTTCTTTGCCTTAAAGAAGTAGGGCATGGTTTACTTTTATTACTTGAAGTACTGCACAGCTGAACCTTCGTACAGTCAATTCTTCGGGTACTGGGGGATAATGACTGATGAAAATTTGTCTTTTGAAACCCATGTTTCTGCAGTGGTTTCCAAACTGTTTTTTTCATGTGTGTCAATTACGTCAACTCAAACCCCATTTTTCCTTTTATCATTTCTGGCTCCTAGTGCAAAGCTCTGTTTTGGCATACCTAAATTATGGTAATATACTGTTTATAAAAACTGTTCCAAACAGCTTCAGCAGTTGCAATTATGTCAAAATACCGCTGTTCAACTCATATTTGGAGTCTCTAGATATGTAGTGATAACATCTTTACTTTGTGAGCTGCACTGGCTCAAGATCGCCAAACGGATTTGTTTTAGATTCTATACAGTTCTGTATAAAATATTTTTTATGATTCTGTTCCCATACGATTCTTCTCCGTTATTACTTCTGCTTCTAGCTATCAAGTTTAAACAGCTACAGTAGCTCTGTGTCCTTTTATTCATGTCTAGTAGAGAGGTTAGTGTAGTGTTCTCGAGCTATTTCATATAAGGCAGTTGAACTTTGGGCTAAATTACTCCTAAAAGTTTAAGGGGGCCTCCTCTACTTCTTTTTTTCAGAAGTCTTTAAAGTCCTGGCTTTTGAATACATAATCTTTTTTAATCCTCCTTTTTATTGTAAACTGCACCAAATCACATTAGTTTTGGGACCGTAGTGGTATAAAAGAACATATTAGATTAGATCTCCCACTGCCTCGGGTATCCACTTAGATTGTGGGATCTTTAGGGAAGGGGTACCTGAATACTTACCACCACTGTACAGTACTGTTTAAGTCTAGAAATATTATAGCAGGTGAGACCACACTGATCTTCTATTCGATTTATTTGTAAGTCTGAAAGAAGGAGGCACTTAAAAAAATGAGGAGAGGCAGGGTGAGAATTCACTCAGTATAGGTCTTTGGTATTAACCTATCTGCGTTGTGTGCTATAGTAATAGTTAATTCACAGTAAGTTACTGTGTGTTAACTGCAAGATGCAAGTGTCACCTATTCCCCACCCCATTTCCCACTATGCAGCTAATGCAAAAATTAGCACTTGCTAACCATCAAGCTACTGCGCCGTTAGCATGGCCATGTGCTAATGGGGAACAAGCATTACGTGCTTAACACACTTCAGTAAAATACTCTCTATAATCCCATATCAGATTTATATCTAGGGGGAGGAGTGGCCTAGTGGTTAGGACATGGTACCTCAGGCCAGAGGTTCAAGTCCCACCTGGGGACAACAATCAATCTCAGGCTGGAGAGATTGGGGTTTCTAGTCCTATAGGCACTCCTTGTGGCCTTGGGCAAGCCACTTAACCCTCCACTGCCTCAGGTACACATAGATTGTGAGCCCTTTGGGGATGATGGAATATATCCAGTACCTGCTTGTAGTAAATTACATAATGTAAACTGCTTTGATTGAAGGATAAGGCGGTATAGAAAACTGGTTAAATAAAATAAATATGATAGAATATTCCAGATTTAAAAGTAAAATAAATTCCTATGTTGGACTTTGTATTATAGAAATCTCTCAGCCATAGCGGCTAATATGAAAAAAGTAAAAACCACACTATTCAGATTATTCCACCTTTCTAAAAGTAGAGCAAAGTGTGAATAGTTCAGACCTTGACAGATTTTCTTGGAATTTAGGAGCCAGCTGTCAAGACCTCAGTCACAGTGCTCCCCTACCCCCCAAAAGATGCATCACAGTGAATTTAAAAAGCCCGGTTTACTGTTTTCCCATTTTCTATGGGAAAAGGAAGTTTCACAAATCAGACCCTTAATGTGCCATTACACAGTGACTAGAGAAGGCAGTGACCCTTCTCCTCCCCCCCCTCCAATCACTCCCTATGAGTCCACCGTCAGCAGCATATTGTTGACCTTTTATAACAGCACACGAGGCAACGTCCTCTTCTGCTTCACATTTCACCATGGCACGGTAAAATATGAAGCAGAAAAAAAAAAGTCTCCCATAGCCCCTGCCTTCACTTAGTCCCTCTTAACTTCCCCCTCAACAGTCACCCAATATATATCTGTCTCTCTCATTGCCCCCTCCCCCAGCCATCATCCAATGGGTCTTACCATTCTGCTGCTCCACCATGATCAGCTCTGCAGGTAGCCAGAGCCGTGCGGTGGAGGATGTTTGCCGGATCTTGTGGTTTCAAATCTTGCGAGAACAGCAAATGTCCTCGGCTGCATGGCTCTAGCTACCTGCAGAACTGATCATGGTGGAGCAGCAAACAATATAGCAGAATGGTATGACCCATCAGATGACGGCTCAGAGAAGGGGATAATGAAATCCCGGGCACCAGGGTGCAATTTATAGTTGCCATGCCACCTGGCACTAGGATATGTCAAGCCCTGGAATACATCACCTCTTTCCCCAAGGCTTACCTCCTATTTAAAGTGTTTGCTGTAAGAGAACTACAAAAGAAATATCCCTATTTAAATGAACAGATTGAATTAATGTTATGTAATGTATAATGTAGTGATGTACAAACACTAGGGTTTTATTAACAAATATAACAAAAGCATTTAAGATCATTACAGTTAAAACAAATTTGAAAAACACAAAACCGACATTGTTCATATGCTCCAGATTCAGACATTATGATGTCTAACCACTGTGCTATTCCTCTACTCCTATAGGCACATATGCATCTTTATAAGATACTAGCACAAATCGCTCATAGCTTAAAAGGTGCAGGCACTGTCTACTGGGGAACAGGTATAAATGTTAGCGTGTACTTTGTACATATGTGTTTTATAAATCACATCCACAAACAACTCCACCTGCGCTCCACCCAAACACCACCCTTCAGTATGTCGTGTATAAATATACACTAGCTTGCACCATGTGATCTGATTTTAGAAAACAACTTAATTTTATAAGAACTATTTTATGTACAACTATGATATAAAAGTTACTCTTTGTGCAAAGGCAAGAACTTGCAGAAGTAAAAATATATTTAAGATTCAGGGAAAACTGATATGTTTGCATAAGTGCTGTGTAAAACAGAAGGATTAAAATTTAGAAGTCTTTTGCCATATTAAGAACTAAATTGTCATACATGCCAACGTTTATGTACTAAGCCTTCTCCTCCCATAAACACAAAATGGGAAAACCCCTGTCCTAAGGAGGACATTTTTTTCTGGTAAATATGCAAACAAGTCATAAGGCACTGCAAGGTCATTTTCCCCATTATTCTATTTTTTGAAAAAGGTCTGCAGTATATAAACCAGTTTCAGCCAAAAAACATTTATTTTCCTCATCCATGGCAGTTCAACATAGGATTTCACTTGTAATACTGGCAGAATGTAATGGTTACAGTACAGCATTGTAGAGCTGGAGATCTCAGATCCATTACCACATTCACTACTGGCTGTGTGACCTGCACGAACTAAAAAAAAAAAAAAAACACCAACTTACCTTGTGATCTCTTTAGGGCAGGAGCATTTAAACCACATGACTTATCTAGTACAGCTCTGACTACATTACAGGCTTTTTACAATGTTATTAATAATAATTAAAAAGGGTGCAAGCAGAAAATCTGTTTCTTCATTTGTATCATTCCATAATAGCACACGCTAGTGTATGTTATTCTTTTTAATGCACACCATGTAGCAAAGCACACACTTATTACAAAACAAAATAATGCAAAAATGCACATCATGAATATGCAACTCACACTATAATTAGCATACGACTTCAGTATACAACTTATTTGTTTGTGTATTTCTATTTTATGCGGCACACATGGCATGCAAAAGCAGACACAGAGCTGGAAGCTGAAAAACTGCAAGGCAGCTCCAGCAAAAAAATAAAATAAAATAAAAAAATACTCGAAATACCAAATAAAGGTTCAACTAAAGTTTACTACTACCAATTTTAGATTTATGACAGTTTCCTGTTACCACAAAAGCCTTGCATTTTCTCCCCAAAAAACACAGATCAAGGTAGGAGGGGGGGGGGGGGATAAAGAAATCATAATAAATCAAGCCCAAGTACAAAAACACCCTTAGTACATCTGACCTGGTGTACTTACTTTACTACAGCTGAGTAAAAAAAAAAAACAGAAGCAGTTCTAGCGAAACACGTATTACATCGAAATGGATAACACAATACGCCTTGCACCTTCAACAGTTAAGCTGAAAAAGAAAACGTAGCCCACGGTTTATAAGAAACCCAAACAGGAAAGCTACTCACGGAAGACCAGCTTCCTTGCTGATTACAGGAGCCGATAGATAGAGCTGCTCTCCAGAGTTTAGCCCTAAGACTGTGCACGGCCCCTCCCCTTCTCTCCCAAACTGTCGCAGCTGCACTCGTTCTGTGTCTCGGCCCGTAGGTAAAGTTATTTAGCGTTCTCAGCTTGCAGCGTGCCTAGAGGAAAAGGAAGCGCTTCCTCCTAGCTGTTGCGCAAGGACGGCTGGGAAATCCCACGTGCGTGCGAGCGGAGCTGCCCGGTAGATGCTCGCGTGCCCTGGGAAACACCAGCTGCTCTTTCTCGCGCGCTCCTTCCCGCAACAGGATGTGTGACCGAAACTGTGAAGGGACTCGCCAGGAGTTTCAGCCGTTCCTAGGTTCAAACGCCCAGGCGGATCTGCGGGGTCAGCTGGTTTGTGTTTTGACTGCTCCAGAGAGGGAAGAATAGATAGCAACGGAGCCCTGGAGAGCAGAGCTCTAATTGAGTTCAGTATTCAGCCTGTGGATATCTGGCTAAGGGTAATAGGATAAGTTATCTTTTAACCATTCAGAAGATAAACAGTTAAGTTTGGCATTAAAAATAAATAAATCTGGTTAAAGTTAACTGCACAACTATGCGGCACACCCCTTCCCCACCCACATTTGACTTAACCCTTTCATACCCGGTGGTTCCATTTGGAACCCATGCCCTTTTCTTGTAAAAGCTGAGTGGGGATTGAAATCAGTAAACATCAGAGGTCATTGTCTTACTTACTGCAATGCAATGTGTGCCTTCAAGTCAGTCCTGGCGACCCAGAAGCTCCTGGGTTTTCTTGGCAGTGTCACAGGAAGTAGATTGCCAGGCCTTTCTTTCGAGGCAGTGGAGGGTTAAGTGACTTGCCCAAGGCCACAAGGAGTCACTGGGAATTGAACCCTGGTTGCTTGGTTACCAAGCCAGTGTTCTAACCACTAGGCCACTCCTCCACTCTTACTTACTATTATCATAATAAAATGCGAGGGTTATTTTTAAAGTAAGGTCCAATTGGCTGTAGCTTTGTAAATTTTTCCCCCCTGTAGAAACAAGCATGCGTGCCGGCTCCCGGCATGCCTTGTGCAAAAGCAGATGTTATTTGCAGTCGTAGCGTCACTTTGTACGGTTTATACTGAGACATTAAAATGTTTAAGACAATTGAGCGTCCCTCCGACTGTGAAATACGGTCTGTGATTCGGTTTTTGAAAGCAAGGACCGTGTCATCAGCAGACATTCATCGCCAGATATGTGAAATGTATGGCCCCAATGTGATGAGTGAGACAGCAAAGTGCGTAAATGGGTGAGATTGTTCAAGGATGGGCGGGACAATGTCCATGATGAACCGCGATAGGGTCGACCTTCAGTAATCACAGAAGATTTGGTGCGCACAGTTGACGCAAACATTCGTGAAGAACGGCGGCGATTCACGATTTCCACTTTGTCACTGAAATTTCCACAAGTTTCAAAGTCAGTGCTATACAAAATCGTTTCTGAAAAATTGCAGTTCAGAAAACTGTGCTCTCGATGGGTTCACAGGCTGCTTTCCGAGGAACACAGTTTCCATAATCTTGCATGTTGAGATTGTCTGTTCAGCTTTCACTTTGACTGGAGATGACATGTGTCTCCATTCCATCGACTGCCACTTTGATTCTGGAGTCGTGTGAGAAACCCATGTCTTGTCCCCTGTGACAATGTGGTCCAAAAGTTCATCTCCTTCCTCATTGTATCGGATCAAAAATGTCAAAGCACTAGCCAGTCTCCTTTTTTGGTGTTCCTCGGAAAGCAGCCTGGGAACCCATCGTGAGCACAGTTTGTCCCGCCCATCCTTGAACAATTTCACTCATTTACGCACTTGCTGTCACTCATCGCATTGGGGCCAAACACCTCACATATCTGGTGATGAATGTCCACTGATGACACGGTCCTTGCTGTCAAAAACTGAATCACAGACCGTATTTCACAGTCAGAGGGCCGCTCGATTGTCTTAAACATTTTAACGTCTCAGTATAAACCGTACAAAGTGACGCTACGACTGCAAATGGCATCTGCTTTTGCACAAGGCATGCCGGGAGCTGGCACGCATGCTTTTTTCTACAGGGGGAAAAAATGTACAAAGCTACAGCCAATCGGACCTTACTTTAAAAATAACCCTCGTACTATATTCAGTTTAGAGTCACTAACTTACTAGGTGGCGCCACTGGCTGTACTTTTGTTTTGGTAGCCATGTTGAAATTTTACTTCAAGGGGTATGTTTACTAAACCGCGTTACTGTGCGGGGCGCACTTGAGCGTGCGCTAAGGTACCTTAGTGCACGCTAATGATGCGTTTTTGTGCCCCGCACACGTGCGCGCCGCACTAACGGGCCCGCACATGTGCGCGGCGTGCTGATGTGCGATAGAGGCGTGGAAAGGCTCTCGGAGGGCGGAGGAAGGCTCCCCAGGGGCGGAGAGACGGGGTCAATGGGTGGAGAGTGGGAGGGGAGGGGCTCCCCGCACAGGAGCGGGGCTGAAATTCCAGTTAAAAAATACCGCGAGTGAAAACCTCGCATTAGAGCCGATTTAAAGGGAAGAGAAACCATTTCTGTCAGCAATGTACAGCAAAACCAGGGAAACGTACAAAACGTGAGCAGTGTGATACATGTGCACAGGACAAAATAGCAAATAAAAATTGAAAATGACCACAACAAAATTATAAAAAATTATAATCCAGCTGGGCAACAGTGATAGTAATGGGAAACATCAAAAAACACTCCTAAGAAAGCCCCAAAAAATAAATATGATATTTAGAAGGGTCTACGCTCCGTCCCCATACAAGGTGAATGATCCCACAGTGAAATAGCAATGATCAGGGTTTCCCTCTCCATTGGACAGGTTACGTATGGCATGCACATTTCCACAACAGCAGGGTGGGCATGTCAGAATGGGCAACTGGACAGATGCTGGGAAAGGGGATACAGAGGGCTGCAGGCGGAACATGCTGTGGTGCAGCTGGGGCACAGTGCGGACTAGGCAGATGCCTAGATGGCACCTAGGAATGCTGAAAATGAACAGCAGCCAGACAGCAACTGATGAGGGCCCAACATGGGCACGAGAGTGTGTATCACAGTGTCACAGGGGATAGTACCCAGCAGGTACCCCCAAGGGCACAGAACATTGGCAGGCGGTGTTTGGGGGATCTGCGGACAAATTTGCAGGCACCCCTACCCCAGAACACGCACCATAGGCAGCGCCTACCCGTACACAGGATGGCCTGGAACTGCGTACCACCAGCACCACCAGTAGAAGGGCATGTCAGCAGGGTGGCACAGGGGTACTGGAGGTGGAGGGGGGTAGTGGCAGCTGCCCAGAGCAGACCATGGCCTAGCCCTGTGTAGGTGGGTGCAATGCACTGCAACAGACAGGCCCTGCCGGACAAACAGTCATGGTATCATGAAGGAATGCACTGTCTCTGTGGCAACACGGTGGTGTAGTGCACACAACCAGCATGTTTGGAGACAGAAGGTCACAGGTTCAAGCCTCAGCTGGGGCTCCTTCCAATCCAGTTCCCATATTTTACCCACAACTTACTAGTGATAGTAAATACGAACCTTTACTGCAGAGCACATAAGCATGGCTCAAACACCTCTATTTTACCCTATAGAGCACAGACACCAGAAACATGCACATTACCTAGAGCCGATTCCCCAAAATGCAGTCCTGGAGGTCCACAAAACCTTCAGGGTTTATGCTGTCTCCAATTTAAGGATGGAGCAGTACTGGTGGTGGAGATGGCAGCAGCTGGTGGCCACAGCAGACCATGGCCTAGCCCTGTCCAGGTGTGTGCCGTGCACTGCAACAAACAGGCCCTGTCGGATGTACAGTCATGGACTCCCCAAGGAAGGCAACATATTTGTGGCAACACAGTGGTGCAGTGCACACAGACAGTGTATGCAAGAACAGAAGGTCACAGGTTCAAAGCCTAGCTGGTGCTACTGCCAATCCAGTCCCCATATTTTTCCCACAACTAAACCGTGATAGTAAGGACAAACCTTTA
This sequence comes from Ichthyophis bannanicus, assembly GCA_033557465.1. Classification (NCBI taxonomy): domain Eukaryota; kingdom Metazoa; phylum Chordata; class Amphibia; order Gymnophiona; family Ichthyophiidae; genus Ichthyophis; species Ichthyophis bannanicus. The sequence continues at coordinate 343,530,802 of CM066035.1, forward strand.
CTGCAGAGAACATACGCATGGTTAATACGCTTCTATTTTACCCCACCCAGCACAGACACCATAAACAGGCGCATTACCTAGAGCAGAGTCTCCCAACTGCAGTCCTGGAGGGCCAAACACCATTCAGATTCCATGCTGCCTCTCATAAAGATGCCTGTGCTGCATATCTATGCACCACCCCCATGATATGCAGATGTATCTCATGCATATTCATGAGGGACAGCATGAAAACCCGAACAGTGTTTGGCACACCAGGACTGGAGTTGGGAACCTCTGCCGTAAAGCAGCAGCCAACAGGGGCAGACACACTCACACCCACACCCACAGGCCCCATTAGCCACTGCCTCCTGGAGAGGCAGGGCATTGGGCCCTGCGTGCATCCCCCAATACTAGCACTTGCATACCTTAGCAATGCCACCCTACACCTGGGTATACGGTATACAGCTATCAAACGTTTGCTAGGATTACTGGCAGATAGCAACTCCTACATTAAGCACAGTTTGTTGATTGAGCTCCATCATAAAAAATCATTCTGATGTCTGTGGTGTGTGCTTCAGGTCTGGTCGATGACAGTATTTACCACCCTGGGGAGTGACCCCCAACAGTATTGCGTACCATATCCATGCCTGTTCTGTGCCCAGGACTGGTGTGGTGGCCAGGACTGCTAGACTCCTCTATAGTAGCACAATGCTGGCATAGGTGTGGGAGTGTGTGTCTGTCTATCCAGTGTGTGGTGGCTGCAAACACCCTCCACAGCCCACACTGCCAGCACTGTTGCCAGTATTGGCCTGCCAATGTGCATAATGAGGAGCAAGGTACTATGCGTATAGCCCTTGCAGGGTGCCCTGGCCTGGATGCATCTGCACAGGGCATAGGGCAATGGCTGGGGCATTGTAGTGCCCGGCCACCACCTGCACAGACAGGGTGGCCACAGCATGTCGTGTTGGGAGATCACTCTCACCCTGACTGAGCAGTGACCACGGCATGTCTAGGTTCCCCCATAGGGCTATATAGTATTTCTCTTGGGTGATATTTATGGATTCCCTTATGGGGCCCAATCACTGACTTCTCTGCTTGGTGTGTATGCTGGCAGCCCAGTTCTGGGTGCACACATCTTCTCCAGAAACATGCACTAAGGACTAGCTTGCAGACTGTCTGCAGCTAGTATGTGTTTTGCTGGAACACCTTGCAGCCGCTGGCGGCCTGCTGCTGGTGAATGTCAGATAGTGGTGGGGGGCAGCTGGGCATTTCAAGGCCTTCTGTCTGCTATTGCTTTATGAGTGGGTACAGATACATATGGCCTGCTCTGTAGAGTGTCTGATCCCCAGCAGGACCGGGGTTGATGGTCCCCTCTACTGCCAACATTTCAGAGAGGTATAATGTGAATCTGTTGGTGGGAGACCCTGTTTCCCACCCTCAGCCCCAGGGGGTGGGTTGGGTGGTGGTACATAATCCGCCTATGGGTCCATAAGGCCTAAACCTGACTGGGAAATACAGATGTATCCAAGGTGTGTCTGCAGGAACTACCTATCTCACACACTAGCACTGCTGGGGATCTGCAGCATGGCCTATTTCTGCCATGGGAGGTGCTGTGGACCAGGTGCTGGCCGCCCGACCGCACCTTCAGAGCGAGCACAGTACCCGCACAGTGTGACAGTGTGTAGCTGCTCTGTGCCAGTACCACACACGGTCAGTTTCCCCTACCAGGCCTAGGTGCTTTGGGGGTGCATACCCCATCTGCAGATCACCTGTAGACTGCTGCTTTGCATGTGCAGTGCATCATGGGTGCGAGAGGACTAACCCTATGCTGGTAACTGCAGCACACAGTCTGCAGACGTTATTTTGTAGCCAGCCAGACATCTTTTTACAGTTGAAGAGCTGTAGCCCACTGGTGACTGCACTGCCTGTGGAGCCAGAGGTTGGTGGTTCATATCCACAGTGGGTTGATATATTTTATTTACCTTACCTATTTACATTCCCCCATATACTGCGCTATTCTACACCATTGCGGTTTACATTGCACAAACTGGACATACATTTAACAGGGCATTATAACTTGGGGATAGGTATTTTACAGGGTACATGGGGGGCTGTCTGGGGCAGTTTGTGTGTACTTTCAAGTGGTACAGGCAGCAGAAACACCCTCACAATGCTGTGACCTTAAGGTGCCTTATGGAGCACCGGAAGATTACAGCACTGTGAGGGTGTTTCTCCTGGGATCACTGCTGTAACATAGAAAGGAAAATGCCTCAGGTAACACTGTTATAACGTAAGAAGACATATGACTCACGCAGTACTGATGTACATTAAAAGCACTATGCTTCACAATAATGTGTAATGCCTGAGACGGGTAATAATTGACCCCACTGGGGGATTGAACTCATGACTACTGGTTGACCAAGCCATGTATTACCCATTGTGCTACACCTCTGTTGCAATGTTTGTAGGTCTGCGCACCTACTTCAGGTTTCCATATGTTCACATGTGCAGTGCTGCCAGCACAAGCAGTACTGTCACCTATTGGTGCCTCATAGGGCGCCCCATACAGCACCTTCTACGGCTTCCTATGGGCAACATTATAGGGTGGCATGGTGGACAGTGCACCTTAAAATGTGGCCTCTGGGGTACCTTAGGAGGCGCCTTATGCAGCACCTTATGTTACCATACTTTGAGGATGTTTGCTGGCACCACTAATTAATTTAAAAAAAAAGCCTCCTATAGCAATATTCCCCATAACAGGTAATGTCTCAGCCAGCCTTGTTCATTGGGCACTGTGGGGATTGAACCCCTGATCTCTGCACCATTAGTCAGTGTCTTAACCATTGTGCTGTGGTTCTGTTCCTGTGTCTACACATCAGCGCGCCGCCTTATGCCGCCCAAGAGTAAAATACCTCCTAAAACAAATTCCCCATAACAAGTAATGCCTCAGCCAGCCTTCTTCATTGGGCACTGTGGGGGATTGAACCCCTGATCCCTGCACCATCGGTCAGTATCTTAACCATTGTGCTGTGGTTCCTATACCTACACATCAGCGCGCCGCCTTATGCCGCCCAAGAGTAAAATGCCTCCTAAAACAAATTCCCCATAACAAGTAATTCCTCAGCCAGCCGTCTTCATTGGGCACTGTGGGGGATTGAACCCCTAATCCCTGCACCATTGGTCAGTGTCTTAACCATTGTACTGTGGCTCTGCTCCTCTGCTTGCATATCAGCGCGCCACTTATGCCTCCCGCGCAGCTTTCTCATGCGCTAATGTGCGGGGCGCACATGGGCGCCGTGCACCTTAGCGCATGAATAATCCCTGTTTTGCTTTTTTCTGACTGACACGCCCACTCCTTATATGGCACCCGCACACTAGCACGGCCCGCACATTACCGGGGTTTTAGTAAACATACCCCCAAGTGTTCTAGTGTTACATTTTAATGTTCTGAAGGCTTCACTGCATCAGGAAAATTCTCTCAAGTCAAACAGGTATTGTTTTCCCTTTCTGCCAGTTTTATCACCATGTTTTTGTTGAAACAGTTGTTGAATGAGACAGTTTTGTAGTGGGTTCCATTTGGAACCATTGGTACTTAGTGGTTGTTACATTACTGCAGAAATGGTGGTTTGTAATACTTAGTGAATTTTACCACATAGCAGTTAACATAAATTTCTAATTTAAATTTTAATATCTGCTAATTAAGTAGTAATCTAGTAGTAATTCAGTTACATTCTGAAGTTTGTTGAATGTTTGATGCAGAAAAATGATGGATTGTGATATGCATCACAGACAAAATAGAAAAGGAAAAATGGAATATCAGCTTGTCTTGTTACCAGATGCTGACATTTCTGAACCTGAGTGTGATGTAGAAGATCCAAGATGGAAAATAATATGGATGAGTTGAGCGATGATCCACTGAACGAATCAGATGATCTTCCATTATCAACAGTTAGGGATCACGCAAAGCAGAAAGATCCTGATGTTGCTGGTGTAGATGATGATGATAATGTTCCATTGAACAGATTATTCAAAAAGAAATCAAAAGATGCAGTAATGTTTCGATGGAGTAGAATAAAGCCAAAAGTCACCTCTGATCCAATCTGGTCGGGAACATTTTCTGATCCACCCAAGGAGGAAGAGCCTCCAATAAAATACTTTCACAGATTTTTTTTCCACTGAACTTATTGAGCACATCGTGATTCAGACCAATTTACTTGCAGTTCAGTGTGCGTCCTTATTTAGAACAGCAACAGTAGAAATCAAACAATACTGTGGAATGTTGTTGAAGATGGGTCTGGTTCCAATGCCCAATTATAAATGCTACTGGTCAGAAGAACTTCGTTTTCCACCTGTTATGAGTCAAAATCGTTTTACCGACATCAACAAGCTTTTGCACTTCAACGACAACACCAAGGCCGTCACTGACAGAATGACCCTTTGTATGATAGATATTTTAAAGTTCACCCTCTTCTGGATTTCATTCGAGAGGCTTGCCTAAAGGTTGAACCAGAAGAAAAGCAGAGCATTGATGAGCAGATGATACCATGCAAAGGAAAAAAACCCTTGAGGCAATACCTTCCAAAGAAGCCTAAGAAATGGGGCTTCAAAGTATTTGCTAGATGCGGGGTCAGTGGTGTGACATATGACTTTCATATCTATGATGGTAAGGCTCCTGTTGTGCAGAAAAGCTGTGGATTTCAACCAGGAGACTTTGTTATGAAATTATGCGAGACACTGCCTAGCACTCAGAATTTCAAACTGTACTTTGATAACCACTTCACTTTTCTGGAGCTTCGGCTGATGCTAAGGGAGCAGAGCATCCTGTCTACTGAGACAATATGGTGCAACAGTATCAGAGGATGCATTATGAAAACGGAAAGAAAAAAGGTAGAGGATCCAGTGATTTTATGGTTGATGCAAACTCTGGTTTGTCAGTAGTTCGTTGGTATGATAATTCAGCTGTTCAGCTTTCATCAACACTGAGATACGTTGATCCAATTTTTGTGATCAAGTGCTGGGACAAGAAACTGCATGCCTATGTTGATGTGCCCTGCCCAACTGTTGTTCGAGACTACAGTCAGAATATGGGAGGTGTAGATCTCTTTGACATGCTTATGGCTCTATATCACACTCACCATCGCAGTAAGAAATGGTACTGTAGAATAATTTACTGGGGCCTTCTTCTTGCGGTTGTGAATGGATGGTTGCTTTACAGACGTCACTGTGAGCAGAAATCTGTACCAAATTCTCGAATGTTATCACGCCTTCAGTTTGTTATCAGCATTAGTGAGTTGCTGATCAAAGAAAACAAGGTGCCGTTATCTGTGCAAAGAAAAAGAGGGCGACCATCAAAAGTGCTGGATTCCCCTGAAGTGGATGATCCTGATGACTCCCCTGCACCGCCAAAACAGGAATCATCTGTTCAGTCTGATCCAAACGCCAGCATCAGGAATGACGGTGTAGGACACTTTCCAGCTCACTCAGACCCGAAACAACGGTGCAGGGTTTGCAAAGCTCATGTCTGGATGAAATGCAATGTTTTTCTTTGCATTACAAAGGAAAGAAATTGCTTCCTCAATTATCACACTTCAGCAGTTTGAATAAAAACGTTAAGAACTTTCAGTTTTATATATCTTGCCTTACTTTTAGTCTTTATATTGAGTTCCGTTAAGTCCCATTGGTGCCAAATGGAACCATGATAAAAAAACTCTTCTAATTATTAACTCCAGTGTAATGCAAGTGAACATTTCTGTTTCCTGCTATCCCTAAGCAAAGTTCTGCTTTCTGGAATTTTTTTACTGAAATAAAAAAATTTGATTGTGAAAGGGTTAACTGGATAAATTGTCTGAATATTGATGTCTTTGAGCAGGGGCTAGGGTTTCTAGCACCCCCTGCAACTTATAAATTGGCATCTCTCCCTCTTTATTATTAATGTTGGCTGCACCCTACCCTCTTTTTTCCCAAAACCGCTTTGTGAACTCTCTTCAAGCCATATTAGTATTTCTCCTTCAGACTCAGTGTTGTAGAAAATTCCAGCTAAAGAGCAAATGTATAGCCAATATAAAAATACTTTGTAAATATTTAGCTTTATACAAATAGGCTGCGTTTTTCCAACCCCCCCCCCCCCCCAATCTGATTCTGGTCATCTCACTAACAACAACATAACCATTCTCCAGTGCCAGGCATATTGTGAACTAATATAAAACACTGCAAAAGTCACTGAAGATCTACAAGGCCAAATCTACATACCATACCAGCATATACTTCCAAAATTCATATAATAAGGGGCCTATCCAGAAAAAAGCAGCACTATAAATACTGCAATGGGCCCCAAAACATCCATACACCTATTTGAAAAGCTGTACAAGTCAAATTACTACAGTACATATTCCTACATACAAACTCCATGTTAACAGAACACCTAGCCTTGGTCACACACTCAGAACACAGACCCTTACCAAGTACAGAATAAGTGACCACAACCTAAAGTAAAAAAATTAAAATATGGAGACAAAAATTAAACTGAAACTCCAAGAAGCCAGACTCTGCATGCGGTACCACACCAGATAAGAGATGCCGTTCCCCAAGCTGTGTGAAATATAAAGATAATGCAAAGTCCAATCAATAAATTGAAAATAAAATTATTTTTTCTACCTTTGATGATTTTTGATTATGCTGGTCCCAGTCTGAGATTTCTGTTTTCCTCTGTCTTCTCTTAGCTCTCTTTCTATGGTCTATAGTTCATCTGCCATTTCTTGTCTCTCCTTTTGCTTTCTTCATGTTCTCCCATGAGCCTTTTTCCAGTCCCAGTAACCCTCCCCAGTATCAGCCCCCTTTACAGCCTCCCATCCCAGTATCTTCCAGTGTCAACCCCCTTGCATTCCCAGCACCGTCACTGGTGTCTATTCCCTTCCAATCCCCCTCCTTCCCCCACCGTCCAGCCCCTTCTAAACCAAATACCATCCCAGGTATCAGTGAACTTCCAGTCCCAGTGCCCCCTCCCATGTCAGTTCCCTTTCAGTCACCCTTTCCTCTGTCCATCTGCCTTCCAGTGCCATCCCCAGTTGTCAGCTCCCTTCCAGTCCCATCCCCAGGTGTCAGCTCCGTTCCAGCCCCCATCTTCCCTCCAGCCCCCTCCTTCCCCTTTTCTGTTCCCTTCCAACCCCCTGTGTCAGCTCCCTTCCAGCCTCCACCTTCCCTCCAGCCCCCTTCCAACCCCCCATGTCAGCTCCCAGACCCCACCTTCTCCCGTGTCAGCTCTTCCAACCCTCCTCCTATTATCGAGCCACCTTCCAGCCCTATCCCCAAGTGTCAGCTCCCAGACCCCCGTGTCTGCTCCCTTCCAGTCCCCCCCCCCCCCCACAATCTGTCAGCTCCCTTCTGGCCCCTTCCCTTCTGTATCAGCTGCCCTCCTTCCCCCCTCTCCTCTCCCCTTCCCTCCCCTCCCCTCCCCTCACTGATTTATCCTTCAGAAAAGAAAGCAGCCACAGGAACACTTCTCTTTTCCTGCAACTTTTCTATCTTTTAAACTGCTAGACTGCGGCGTTTCCAACAGTAACAAGCATTTCCAGTTTCTCATAAGAAATAGGAAATGCTTATTATTGCCTTTAGAAACTCTGTGGTCCAGCAGTTTAAAAGATAGCAGAGCCGTGGGATCAGAGAAATGTTCCCGCGGCTGCATTCTCTTCTGCAGCTGTGGGTGGCTGGCGGCTAGTGGCGGCACCCCTCTGCCGGACTTACCTGGCAGCGCTGGCCCTGACTTTGGGGGTAATCTTAAAAAGTAATTTTTATGCATCTATACGTATAAATGCATAAAATGCCTCTTATAAAATTACCCTGTGCATACAAGAACATGTTCATTTTTATTTGAGTTTGGTGTAGGTGTGTTCTAGGCTGGACAGGGCCAGAGCAAGGATATTTGACTCCCTAGACAAGCCTTCGGCCATGTGCCCCTCCCTCAGTAGTCAAGCATTTCCCCTTCCCTTGCAACACACCCCTTCATAGTCCAGCATTGCCCCTTTTACTCCCAAGGTGTCTAACATCTTCCCTTAACTTCCCTAGCCCTCCCCCCCCCCACCAAGGTGTCTAGTATCTCATCTCCTTTTCCCTTTCCTACCCATGCCTGCCTTTCTCCCTCTGTCACCCACTCTTTCCCCTCTCAAAATTTAATTTTCTCTACTGCCCCCTCTTGTCCCTCATGCCTGTCTCTCTCCCACTTCTCTCCCATTCTGTCTCTGTCTCTTATCCCTTCACCGCACACTCCCCTCTTTCTGTCCCAACACCTTCTCTTCCCCTCCTGTCCCTTCAGTCCCCTCTCTCTTGGCTTCATTGCTGCTACTACTACTACTACCACCACTACCCTCTTTTCCCACCTTTCTTCCACTACATTCTGCCCCTCTCATCCTCTAACCAACACCAGTATCCCCCAAATTCCCTCTACCTTTCTCCTCTTTCCATGGTGCTCAACATTGCTCTTTTCTCCACCTAGCTCCTTCTCTTCCCTTGTCCTCCATCATTTTCTGTCCACCAGTGATACCCCCTCCCCCCGCCACGAGGCTAATCATAAAAAGTGGGGGGGAAAAAAACTCCAAATATTTTCCAAATTCATCTTTCTACCAACTAATGCAATTTCCAAGCTGGTTTCTAGGCAGACCTTAGTGGCAACTGTGGCTTCTTTGAAAGGTTCGGAGGTGCAGGCCGTGCAGCTCCATTACATGACAGCAGGGGCTTTTGCGGCAGCACTTTTTTCCCCTCACCCTTCCTCTCTGTTCAGCCATCACTTTGTAAACATGTGTTTCTTTCTGCTGAAGCTGAATCCTTATAACTTCCTCTTGCAGCTGCGAGGTTCCTAGAGCAACACTGTTTGAACCACAGATGCACCCTCTACAGAGTCCCAAGCAGCCCAGACAATGCTTCTGTAGGAACTACCGAATCATAAGAGGAGGTTATAAGATGTCAGCTGCAGCAGAAAGAAAGAAAGAGAGCATGTGTGTGTGTGGGGGGGGGGGGGGCATATTTAGTGGCAGAACATATCCAGTTTGTGCTGCTGAATGTCCAGGCTGGCCGGACACCAGCACCGCTATCCAGTGATATTCAGCCTGTAACCAGATTGGCTGTCCTAACTTGAAGCAGTTTGCACTTTCACCTATTCTGACTTTAATTGCTTAAGCCATCTGCTTAGCAGCTAAATATCGCCGCTAACCAGATCGTGGCTGTCACTGCCACCACTCTGCCCACAAACTGTCCTGGTTTTATTCAGGCATTTTTTGGTGGTCTGTGAGGATATTCAGTGGCACTAAGTGCTAACTGGCTGAAGCACTTTGAAAAGCCCTCCTGGATTTTACCAATGCTGGATGGATAGACACAGAGGGAAAATTAGGTGGAGAAAGGCAGACCAGAGACAAAAGCAGGGTATTTGAACTCCAGATAGTGAAGCTTATAGTTGAGTGCTTGTTTGACCAATTATTTTTCCGGCCAGTGCCCAAGTAGGTGGGTTGGCCCACCTTGTTCAGATGCCTATGCCATCAAGCATGCACTGACTAAATTTCCTGCTGCCCACATGGGGAGATGAGAAAGGAGAGGCCCAATCTTACCACTGGTTCATCATCTTCTCAGGAGCCCTTTGAAACTGTGGGGCTCAGGGCAATTGCCCTGTTTGCTCCCTCCCCATCGCCATCTCTGGTCTCGACCTCTGGTGCCAAGAGCTCCATAGAGTCTATTGCAGAGGTACTCAAATCCAGTCTTGGAGGGCCGCAAACCAGTCAGGTTTTCGGGATATCCCTAATGAATATGCATGAGATAGATTCAAATACAATGGAGGCAGTGCATGCAAATATATTTCATGCATATTCATTAGGGATATCCCAAAAACCTGACTGGTTTGCGGCACTCCGGGACTGGATTTGAGTACCTCTGGTGTACTGGATCAGTCACATGCAGCCAACACCCACCAGCTGCTTCCTTCTAGCACATTTCCTGCCAGCTGCCACTGCTGAGGCAAAGAGTTGGGGTGGCAGCAGCTGGTGAGGAGCTCCAGAAGCTGCTTGCAGGCATCACAGAAGGTGGAGGATTGAGTACTACTCCAGCCTGCTTTTATTCATCTGGCTGCCAAGGCGACAGGGCATGCTGGTCCTGCCCCAAAATTATGCTGTCTAGCCCACTTAGTGCCAAGGCCGGCCCTGGTTCTGGGTGGAGTTAGGGCAGAGTGTGAATGGAGCTGCGATTTACATGTGTGATTTTTCAAATATACTCAAACATGTGTATTGTACAAGCATAGCAGTTGCAACAGCTCTCAAGCTGGCGTAAATGTACATGGATTCATTTTACCCACAATTTATACAATATTTGTGCTAGTATTTTATAAAGACACATAGGCACTTACATGTCTTTATAAATTGGTCCACAGATGGGCAACGTTTTGCCTTTTCACTCTAGGCGACCTACTATAAAATTACCCTCTATGTTTGATGGTGTGGCTGGAATAGGAAGAGCAAATAAGAATTAAGACATTTTATTGATGAGCATATTAAGATAGGGACTGTAACTTCCCATCTGGCTGTAAATGTCCCATAACGTTGCTGTGAATCTGACCTTGGCAGTTTTCCACTATCACTGAAGTAATGCATATGAGGGAAGTTGCTGCTGCTGTGATTTGCCTGCGGGTGTGAACTCTGTAAAATGAAGATATTTAGAGTCTGCATCACCATTACGGATTCCAAGTTGCATCCATTTTCTGAGCAAAGCAGTGTAACTGCTGTGTTAGTTCATTTTAATGGTTAATTAAAAAAACAATAAAGTGATACCTTTTTATTGGGACTAATTTAATACATTTTTTTGATTATCTTTTGAAGGTTAAAACCTTCTTCCTTAGGTCAGGACAGTATGAGCAAAAGATGACCTAAGATATCCACATTCCTGTGTAACTAGAATTTTTAGGAAATTCAATAAGGTTACCCCAAAACTATTAACATGCCAGTTGTCCAGATAACTTTGTATCGCTACCCCTCATTAATCAAATAAATACGGAGAATATTAATTTGAATTTATTTATTTAGTTTATTTCTATACGGCTTTATCTTGGAATCAAGGCGGTTTACATTTAACAAAAACGTTTTACAATGAACATGTTTCTATTGAACTGGGGAGGGGAAAAATAGGATATAAACCGTTTTACAATGAACAAGTTTCTCTTAGTTTAGGAAGGGAGTAAAATTACAATAATATTGAACATACTAAATAGGAAAGATATTACTTATTATACAGGGTTATTAATGCATTGCAAATATATAGCATAGACATTTATAGTGGATCTTGCCGTGTTCCTGTAAGTTGTATTAAGATTGGAGCCCTGATGCAGCTAGGGATATCATCTTTTGTCGCGGACTAGCTGATGTATCTTGTGTAGGATCCGTATTTATGGAAAGTTTGTTGAAACTGCTTAGACTTGTAGATCAGCGGCATATAAACACAGTTAAATAAAATAAATAAAGTTGATTGTTTCCAAAATGTTCTGCAAAGAGATGTCATGCATTTTTTTTGAAGTTAGAAAGGTCAGTCATCATTCGTAATGTATTTGGAAGTGAGTTCCATAAGATCGGGGCATAATATGTGAATGCCCTGTTGCTTGTTGCTCTGCTTCTTTTCCTGAAATCCGTTGGGATGGCTAGTGTGTTTTGTGCAGTGATTCTCTGCTCTCTAATGTTAGGTGTATTGAATATTAATGAGGGAAAGTAGGTATGTGGAAGAAAGCTTATGTAATATTTTGAAGGTATTCATGATGGATTTACATTGACTACCAGTTGAAAGTCGTATAAAATATAACTGCTGTTGGATTGGTGTGATGTGAGTATCTCTGGGAGCTTTCAACAGTATCCGAGCTGCAATATGTTGAGTCATTCGAAGTTTGTGTTTGTTTAGGTAGCCCTTGGAGAATGCCATTGCAGAAGTCAATGTGAAGATAGATCATCACTTGGAGAACTGTACCGAAGTCCTTTGGTTCTAGAAAAGAGTTTAATGGTTGTAACATTTTTAATTTATTGTATATAGCACCTATTGGTTTGCTTATGTGTGAGTTGAAGTTTAATGCTTCATCCAGTGTTATTCCTAAATATCTCACTTCCTTTTTTAACTTCCAATGATGCTTCTTTGAATTTTATTACAGGTGGTGGAGTGAAATCTTCATCTTTGGCGATAAACATAAATTCTGGTTTTTTGAGATTTATTTTGAGGTTTCAGGATCAATGTTCCCTCTAATTTTATGTAGGCTGTGTGCGCATAAAATATCAGCTGTGTGCAGCTTTTGAAGGAAGGTTAAATTTTTGTGCGCCACATAACAGCACTCGGAGTTATATACTTTAAAATTTGACTACACGTCAGAATACAGTATGTACACCACATTGATTTTAATCAAATTAAATGAAAATAGACGATTACTAAAGGAAGCGGGAAATTCGTAGTAATTGCAATCATAACTTTTAAATTTTAAGACGTCTGTTGTTTTCTATCAGAATCAGAGCCGTAATTTTTGTGCGCTCTGTTGTAAAGTATGTGCGCTCGCTCGGCGAGGTGTGTGCGCGCACACACGCGCACAGCTTAGAGCAGGGGTCTCAAACTCAAATTGCTTTGAGGGCCAAATGAGGACTTGTAAAGTAACCCGGGGGCCGCATAAGACACAGCTTCATTTGCATAAGGGGCCTCATTTGCATAAATATTTGCATAATGTTACCATACACTAACTTTTAGTAAACATGCCTCTTAATGAGTGTATGGATAAAGAAAGACTAAAAGATTTCTATATTACTATAATCCAGTGCCAACCGCCATTCACATTAGGAACTACTACAAACACTGCCCATTTAGAACCCATAGCAAACCCGCCATATCATAACAGCACTACCAGGACTCACAAAGTACCAGACCCTACCTATCAAAAGGCAACACTGCAAATATTAAATCAATACATTTCAGAGAATAACAATACATGACCTACTGGGAAAAGAGAACAAGTAGCAATGTCAAATAGGAATTACATAAACAGAATACCTCAGCTCAGTTACACATGCAGAACATACACCATCAAACAAGGAATCACAATTTAGAAACAGGAAAACAATAATTAAATTGGGAACCCCAAAAGCCAAACTTGGAATGTACAACAACACTGTAGAAATAAAACTATAAATTAATTTCCACTTGTACTAACAAAGCACAGACGTTAACGATGCACATTTCCCAGAGCTGACATATTCCAGTTAATAAATTCAAAATAAAGAGATATTTTTCTACCTTTTGTGCATTTTTTTTCAGTTGCAAATGTTCCAGCCACTTTCTTATGGTTTCTTCGTGTCTTCTGCTAACTCTCCATCGTCTGCTGTCCATTTGTCATTTCTTCTCTCTTCTAGTTTTTTTTTTCATTCTCTCTCTACATCTGCTTTAACATATTAATCTTTCTCCTTTTGCTCTTTCCTTATTCCTATTTTATCCACTCAAATATTACCCCTCCATCCTCAATCCCCACTTACTCCCCAATACCTGGCCAATTGTAGATTTGTCTTCCCTCCCGCACAAAATATTTTTCCCCTCTCCATTTCACTTTCCCAGCTCCATCCCATTCTAATCCTCCCCCAACATCAGCTCCCTTCTAGTTCTAGTCCCTGCATCAGTCCATTTCCAGTCCTAGCCCCCCATCAGCCCATTTCCAACCCTAGCTCCCCCCCCACTCATCCCATTTCCAGTTCTAGCTCCCTCCCCTCACAGCCCATGTCCATTCCAAGCCCCCCTCCCCATCAGCCATTTGCAGTTCAAGCCCCCCTTCCACTCAGCCCATTACCAGTCCTAACCCCCCCATCAGCCCACAGCACCTTACCAGCCCTAACCCCCCCATCTGCCCACAGCACCTTACCAGCCCTAACCCCCCCATCTGCCCACAGCACATTACCTGCCCCAACCCATCCCATAGCACATTACCAGCACTAACGCCACCCCATCTGCTCACAACACATTACCAGCCCTAACCCCCCCATAGCACATTACCAGCCCTACCCCCCCATAGCACATTACCAGCACATTACCAGCCCTACCCCCCCATAGCACATTACCAGCCCTACCCCCATCTGCCCACAGCACATTACCAGCCCTACCCCCCCATCTGCCCACAGCACATTACCAGCCCTAACGCCCCCCCATCTGCCCACAGCACATTACCAGCCCTAATCCCCCCATCTGCCCACAGCACATTACCAGCCCTAACCCCCCCCCATAGCACATTACCAGACCTACCCCCCATCTGCCCACAGCACATTACCAGCCCTAACCCCCCCCATAGCACATTACCAGCCCTACCCTCCCCCATCTGCCCACAGCACATTACCAGCCCTAACGTCCCCATAGCACATTACCAGCCCTACCCCCCCATCTGCCCACAGCACATTACCAGCCCTAACCCCCCCCATGGCGCGTTACCAGCCCTACCCCCCATCTGCCCACAGCACATTACCAGCCCTACCCCCCCCCATAGCACATTACCAGCCCTACCCCCCCATCTGCCCATAGCACATTACCAGCCCTAACCCCCCATAGCACATTACCAGCCCTAACCCCCCATAGCACATTACCAGCCCCAACCCCCCCATCTGCCCACAGCACATTACCAGCCATAACCCCCCATCTGCCCACAGCACATTACCAGCCATAACCCCCCATCTGCCCACAGCACATTACCAGCCCTAACCCCCCCATCTGCCCACACCACATTACCAGCCCTACCCCCCCCCCATCTGCCCACAGCACATTACCAGCCCGAACCCCCCCAGAGCACATTACCAGCACATTACCAGCCCTACCCCCCCATCTGCCCACAGCACATTACCAGCCCTAACCCCCCCCATAGCACATTACTAGCACATTACCAGCCCTACCCCCCCATCTGCCCACAGCACCTTACCCGCCCTAACCCCCCCATCTGCCCACAGCACATTACCAGCCCCAACCCACCCCATAGCACATTACCAGCCCTTAAGCCCCCCCATCTGCTCACAGCACATTACCAGCCCTATCCCCCCCATAGCACATTACCAGCCCTACCCCCCATAGCACATTACCAGCACATTACCAGCCCTACCCCCCCCATAGCACATTACCAGCCCTACCCCCCATCTGCCCACAGCACATTACCAGCCCTAACGCCCCCCCATCTGCGCACAGCACATTACCAGCCCTAACCCCCCCATCTGCCCACAGCACCTTACCAGCCCTAACCCCCCCCCCCCATAGCACATTACCAGCCCTACCCCCAATCTGCCCACAGCACATTACCAGCCCTACCCCCCCCATAGCACATTACCAGCCCTACCCTCCCCCATCTGCCCACAGCACATTACCAGCCCTAACGTCCCCATAGCACATTACCAGCCCTACCCCCCATAGCACATTACCAGCACATTACCAGCCCTAACCCCCCCCATAGCACATTACCAGCACATTACCAGCCCTACCCCCCATCTGCCCACAGCACATTACCAGCCCTAACCCCCCCCATAGCACATTACCACCCCTACCCCCCATCTGCCCATAGCACATTACCAGCCCTAACCCCCGATAGCACATTACCAGCCCTAACCCCCCATAGCACATTACCAGCCCCAACACCCCATCTGCCCACAGCACATTACCAGCCCTAACCCCCACCCCATCTGCCCTCAGATCATTACCAGGCATAACCCACCCATTTGCCCTCAGGTAATTAACAGCCATTACCCCCCTTCTGCCCACAGCACATTACCAGCCCTAACCCCCCCATCTGCCCACAGCACATTACCAGCCCTAACCCCCCCATAGCACATTACTAGCACATTACCAGCCCTACCCCCGCATCTGCCCACATCACATTCCCAGCCCTACCCCCCCCATCTGCCCACAGCACATTACCAGCCCTAACCCCCCCCTAGCACATTACTAGCACATTACCAGCCCTACCCCCCCATCTGCCAACTGCACATTACCAGCCCTAACCCCCCCATAGCACATTACCAGCCCTACCCCCCCCCCCATCTGCCCACAGCACATTACCAGCCATAACCCCCCTCCATAGCACATTACCAGCCCTAACGCCCCATAGCACATTACCAGCACATTACCAGCCCTACCCCCCCTCATCTGCCCACAGCACATTACCAGCCCTAACCCCCCCATAGCACATTACCAGCCCTACCCCCTATCTGCCCACAGCACATTACCAGCCCTAACCCCCCCCATAGCACATTACCAGCACATTACCAGCCCTACCCCCCCCCATCTGCCCACAGCACATTACCAGCCCTAACCCCCCCAAAGCACATTACCAGCCCTAACCCCCATCTGCCCACAGCACATTACCAGCCCTAACCTCCCTGCCCACAGCACATTACCAGCCCTAACTCCCCCCATCTGGCCACTTCAAATTACCATACCCAACCCCCCCCCCCCATCTGCCCACAGCACATTACCAGCCCTAACCCTCCCCATCTGCCCACGAATAATTAAAACTAAAAAAAAAAAAGCTGGCTGCCGCCGCGGCAAATCAAATGTCCCACGGGGCTCCCCCCCTGCCCGGCAGAGCCAGCCCTCCCTCCCTCCATGCCTGCTTCCCTCCCTGCCTCAGTCCCTTTCCGCTTCGGCTTAGAACCGCGAAGGGAGAGTTCCTCCCTCGCGACTCTGTTAAGCCCGCTGGGGCTTATGGGAAATTTCCCATCTGCCCCAGCGAGCTTAACAGAGTCGCGAGGGAAATGCTCTCCCTTCGCGGCTCTGAAAGCCGAAGCGGAGAGGGACTGAGGGAGGCAGGACTGGCTAACATCGGGGAATTCTGGGGGCAGGGCAGACTGCTTTCTCCTTACCTGTCCGCGGAGAGCTGTGCACACTGAAACAAGCACAGGCCGACTAACTGCAACAGGGCAGGGAATGGATGAGGTGGTGTCTCGTGGCGTTGGGCTGGCTGCTCAGACTGCTTCTGCGCCCCCCCTCCTCCTCCTCCTTCCTGTCTCCTATTGGTTGAGGGCAGACTCGTGAGAAGAGGACTTTGTAGACTCTCAGTCTAGAAGACGAGATTGCCGGCACGGTGTTTCAAAATACAATCATCAGGTGAGCGTGGCGTCGCGGGCCGCACAAAATGCTCTCGCGGGCCGTGTGTTTGAGACCCCGGGCTTAGAGGGAACAGTGTTCAGGATGTGAGCCATTCAAATGCTTCATCAAGACAACATGTTATGTGGTGTAAGTCAGGTTTTAAGGTGTAGTATGGGTAATATACCATAATATTATCTGCATAAATGTTATAATTTACATTGTACTTCTGGAGTATGTTACAGATTGGTCGTAGATATATGTTAAATCAAAGCGCTGATAGCACTGAGCCTTGTGGAATGCCTTGTTTTTGCTTGTATGGTTTTGATGTGTCTTGACCCATTTTAACTTGCTGAGTTTCTTCGAATAGATATGACATATTCCAGGCCAGAGCTAGTCCTTTAATTCCTATTTTGTGAAGACGAGCTATTAGGTAGTCACGATTTATGGAATCAAATGCAGCAGTTAGGTCTAGGAAAATGAGGATGTAAGCTTGTTTTGGTTTTTCGATACCCTTTAATATCTTTATCACACTGATCCTGTTGCACCTGATATCACTGCTTTTAATACCTGTCTTTCTTCTGTAGCTTCCTGGCTCTCCACTAACTTTCTTCATATTAATCTCTCGAAAACTTCGGCTATATGGTTCACTTTTGGTAATCCCACTCCTACCCTCACTCCCCTTTTTTCTTCTTCACCCATCCCCACCGTCTCCTCCTTGCGGTACTTGGGTGTGATTCTTGATTCCTCCCTCTCCTTTAAAGACCATATCTCCTCAATTGTCCAACGCTCCTTCCTTTCCCTTAAACAACTTCGTGCTGTACGACCTTTTCTTACTATCTCCTCCATGACTACTCTCATTTTATCCCTTGTTATGTCTCGTCTCGACTACTGTAATGTTTGTCTTGCTGGTCTTCCCCAATCCCAACTTTGTCGTCTTCAACGTGTTCAAAATGCCGCTGTTCGTGTCCTTTCCCATGCTTCACGGTTCGATCACGTCACCCCTCTGTTAATTCACTTTCATTGGCTTCCTGTTGTCTTTCGTGTCCAATTCAAAATTATTATTTTGGTTCACAGGGTAATCCATTCAGGTATCCCCCTATATCTTTCTAGCCTGGTTCACCTTCATACCCCTCATCGTTCTCTCCGCTCTATTCACGCTAACCGTCTGTTTCTACCCCCTCCCTCCCAAGCGCACCTCGAATCTACTCGGTCTTCTGCTTTCTTTTTTCTTGGTCCCAGGCTCTGGAACTCCCTTCCCCCCTCTTTACGTCTGGAAACCTCCTACCCGTCCTTTAAAACTAACCTTAAAACCCACCTTTTCTGTTCTGCCTTTAACCTTCCTCTCCCGGTCCCATCTTCCCCCCCCCTTTAGGCCTCTGACAGCATACCCCTTACCCCTGTCTTATATTTCTTTTTGTTGTTGTCATCCCTTTCTCTCTCCCTTTTGTTACCCATCTTCACCCCCAATCTGCTTCTCTGTATCTATCCCTTTTCTTTGATTTTATGGCGTTCCTTTTCTGGCTCTTTTTCGCAGCTCTCTCTCTTTTAATAATTTTTATCTGATTTTATATATTGTGAACCGCCCAGATGCTAATTGTATTGGGTGGTATATAAAGTGTTAATAAACATAAACATAATGTTTCTACTCTATGGAATGGTCTGAATCCATGTTGGTGTGGATCAAAAGGAGCATTTATTTCAGTGTGATCTTGAAGATGCATGAGCACAATCTTGTCAAGTATAGCCTTCGATATTGCAGACCCTCTGGTAGCCTAGCATATTTGTCCTAGGTATAATAACCCATGGTATCACCCATGGCTGCATATTCTGAAAAGGCAGGCATGATATGCTGAGCACTTGTGATGGAAAAATGAAACCTAGGATAATTTCAGTTGGCACCCTTGCAGTTCAACTCTTTAATGTCCAATATCTCCTAAAAAAAGTGGTCAGTGAAATGGCTTTGGACTGTATATTCACACATATTTGACACATGTTGTTGTTGTTAAGTGCCGTCGAGTCGGAGTCGACTCATGGCGACCCTCTGGATAGCTATCCTAAATTGTGTTCGATCTTCAGTCAGGCGGCTCATTGTTGACAGACTGGTACCCGTGGCTGCTGTTATTGTATTGATCCATCTCATTGCTGGCCTTCCTCTTTTGCGTTGACCTTCTATCTTGCCAAGCATAATGTCTTTCTCTAATGATCTCTCTCTTCGCATGATGTGTCCAAAGTATGAAAGTCGAAGTCTTGTCATCTGAGCTTCTAAAGAAAGCTTAGGTTTGATCTCCTCTAGTACCGACTGGTTTGTTCTTCGGGCAGTCCATGGTATACACAGTATTCGCCGCCAGCACCATAATTCAAAGGCATCAATTTTCTTCCTGTCTATCTTTTTCACTGTCCAGCTTTCACATCCATATGATGTTATTGAAAATACCATGGCTTGAACAAGTCGAATCTTTGTATGGAGAGAGACATCTCTGCTCTTGAGAATCTTATCTAGGTCTTTCATAGCCATTCTGCCAAGAGCAATGCGTCGTCTGATTTCTTGACTGCTTGTTGCTTCTTTATTGATAGTTGATCCAAGTAGGTTAAAGTTGTTCACAATTTCAATTTCTTCTCCTTCAACGATGAACCTGTTGATTATGCCAGTTGTCATGATCTTTGTCTTCTTTACATTAAGGTGCAGGCCCATTTTGAGACTATGTTCTTTGATTGTGAGAAGCAAATGTTTCAGATCATCTTCACTTTCAGCCAGTAATGTGGTATCATCAGCATAGCGAAGGTTGTTGATGAGTCTTCCACCAATCTTCACACCTCTGTTGTCTTCATACAATCCTGCTTCTCTGATGATTTGTTCTGCATATAAATTAAACAGGTAGGGGGAAAGTATGCAGCCTTGTCTTACACCTTTGCTTATTTTAAACCATTCTGTTTCTCCTTCTTCCGTTCGAACTGTTGCTTCTTGATCAATGTACAGATTGCGCAAGAGAACGATCAGGTGTTCTGGTATACCCATGCTTCTTAATGTGGCCCAGAGTTTCTCATGGTTTACACAGTCAAAAGCCTTGCTATAGTCGATAAAGCACAAATAGATATCCTTTTGGTATTCTGTAGTCTTTTCAAGGATCCATCTCACATCCGCAATGATGTCTCTCGTTCCTCGCCCTTTCCTGAACCCTGCTTGCACTTCAGGTAGTTCTTGTTCCAGGTATGGTTGTAGTCTCTTTTGAATAATCTTCAGTAGAATCTTGCTGGCATGTGGGATCAGAGCGATTGTGCGATAATTTTCACAGTCAGTTGGATCATCTTTCTTTAGTATTGGTATAAACACAGATCTTTTCCAGTCAGTTGGCCATGATGTTGTCTTCCATATTTCTTGGCAGAGCCTTGTGAGTACGGTAACAGCTGCATCAGATTGCTGCAATACTTCTATGAGCATCTTGTAACATTCCAATTCGAGGCTGGAACTTTTTCTTTAACTCTCGTAGCTTTGGGAAAGCCGATCTTGTTCTTCCTCTAAAGGTTTCTGCTTCTATTTCCTTGCAAGTGTCATTGTAGTACTTTTCCTTGTCCTGTCTTGCTGCACGTTGGAAATCTCTGTTGAGTTCTGCGATTGTCTTTCTTTCTCCTCTGGCTTTAGCTTCTCGGCGTTTCTGGGCAATTTTCAGAGTTTCTTCCGTCATTCATTTTGGCCGTTTTTGCTTTTTCACCTTTTGTAGAGACTTCTCGCTTTCTTCCAACACAACCTTCTTGATGTCATTCCATAACTCTTCCGGAGCTCTGTCATTTGTATCTAAAGCAACAAATCAATTTTGCAGGCAGTCTTTAAATTCCAGTGGTATATTCTCAAGGTCATATTTTGCTGCATTCATGAGTGGTTTGCTCTTTTTCAACTTTAGCTTGAGTTTGCATACTAGTAGTTGATGATCTGTACCACAGTCAGCTCCAGGTTTTGTCTTTGTTGATGTTACAGAGCTTTTCCATCGTTGACTTCCACATATGTAGTCAATTTGATTTTTATATAATCCATTCGGTGAAGTCCATGTGTACAGTCGCCGCTTGTGTTGCTGGAAGAAGGTGTTTGAGATGAATAGATCATTGGTCTTGCAGAATTCTATTTGAGATGAATAGATCATTGGTCTTGCAGAATTCTATCAGTCTTTCTCCAGTTTCATTTCTGTTGCCAAGTCCATATTTTCCAACTACTTTGCCTTCTTCTTTGTTGCCAACTTTTGCGTTCCAGTCACCTATGACGATCAGGATATCCTGTTTGCATGTTCTGTCAATTTCAGCTTGTACTTGTTCATAGAACTCTTCAATTTCATTCTCTTCTGCAGCTGTTGTTGGGGCATATACTTGAATTATAGTTGAGTTGATAGGCAATCCTCGTAGACGAATAGAGATTAAGCGTTCGCTGACTGCATTGTATTTCATTACAGTTCTTGCAAGTTTCTTCTTTATTATAAATGCAACACCATTTCTTCTTTGTCTTTTATTTCCAGCATAGTAGACCATGTGATCATCTGATGCAAAGTGCCCCATGCCAGTCCATTTCAGTTCGCTGACACCCAACAGATCAAGTTGTACACGTTCCATTTCATTCTTGACCACCTCCATCTTCCCTTGGTTCATGCTTCGTACGTTCCATGTTCCAATGTGTAAGACATCTTTACAGCTTCGGACTCTCATTTCATGCGCAGCTACATCAGCAGTCAGACTTCCCGAGGGCTTTGATCCAACCACATCCTAAATGCTGGCTTTACTCTGAAAAGTCTTCAGCTCTTCCCCAGTAGTTAGTTGAGTGCCTTCTGACCTGGGGGTCTCATCTTCCAGCACCATAGCACAATTTGTTTTGTTGTAACTATCCATTGGGTTTTCATGGCAAGATACAGAAGTAGATTGCCGGGCCTTTCTTCCGCGCAGTTTAAGTTTGGTGGTGTTGCCGTTGTCACAAAAATGTGATCCTCCGCCGTCAACACTGTCCCATTCTGCTGCTGCCCAGATGGGTGGTTTGTCTTGGTCTGGCACCTCAGCTGAGACCTGTCCATCTTGACACATAAAAGAATCAAATAAAACAAAACTAATTAAAAAAGGAAATAGTATAAAAACTGGGACATTGCCAGGACATGATTATTTCCATATTTTAATGCCCAATTTCTTAGAATGAAGATATAATGGACATTCAATCAAAAAACTCAGTACCCATGGGCCATCATGTTTCTGCTAGAAATCCAGGCCTGAGACTGGCACACAAACATCAGGGATCCTAAAAAAAACTCCCCCGCCATATCAAAGAGCATTTAGCTCACAAATTTAGGCTTTTACTTAGGAAGTTGAAATCCAGAACGTTCAGGGTAGCATTCTCTGAAATGCTTCTCGTTCCACGCACAGGACCCAAAAGACAGGCAGAGTTCTGAAGTCTCTTCGTGGATGAGACTATGGTGCAAGGATGAGGGTTTTGCATTTGTTAAGAACTGGGCAACATTCTGGAGGAAGGAGGGATTTTTTCGAAGGGATGGGTTCCACCTTAACTGGAATGGAACTAGGCTGCTGGCATGAACCTTTAAAAAGGAGATAGAACAGCTTTTAAACCAGTTAACAGGGGAAAGCCGATAGTTGCCCAAGAGCACATGGTTCAGAAGGATGTATCCTTGAAGGATACTAGCAAAAGACTGAAGTTAGGGCATATCGGCAGAGAGGTTCCAATAAAGACAAAAGTAATCCAAATGCCCTTAAGTATAGAGCAGACAGAACTTAAAGATTTCAAATTACCCCTGCATACCAGTAACCAGATTAATATGAATAAAATACAGCCTGTAAAATGCTTGTATGCAAATACTAGAAGTTGAAAAAATTAGATGGGAGACTTGGAATATATAGCACTAAATGATAAGTTAGTTATGATTGGTATCTCAGAGACGTGGTAGAAGGAGGACAACCAGTGGGACACTGTAATACCTGGTACAAATTATATTGCAATAATAGAGTAGATAAAATTGGTGGAGGGGTTCGTTCTATGTTAGAGAGAGCATTGAGTCACACAGGATTAAAGTTCTGCAGGAAACAAAATACACTGTAGAACCTCCGTGGATAGGAAATTCCATGTAAAAAGGGGAATGCAATGTTAGTGGGGTGAACTATCGACTGCCTGGCCATAATGATCAAATGGATGATGAAATGCTCAAAGAGATCAGAGAAGCTAACAATATTTACAGCACAGTAATAATAATGGGTGATTTCAATTACCCCTGTATCGACTGGGTCAGTGTCAAGGCAGGACATGCTAGGGAGATAAAGTTTCTAGATGAAATAAATGACTGCTTCTTGAAGCAACTGGTTCATGAATTGACAAGAGGGGAAGTCATCTTGAACCTAGTCCTTAATGGAACTCAAGATCTGGTGCAAGAGATAAGGGTGTTGGAGCCACTTGGCAATAGTGATCATAGCATGATCACGTTTGATTTAATAAATGGGGGAAGGACAGCAAAGAAAACCAAAGTACTACCTTTTAACTTTCAAAAGGGAGACTATAAAATGAGGAAACCAGTTAAGAAAAAACTAAAAGGAGCAGCTGCAAAGGTTAAAGATTTACATCAAGCATGGGTGTTGTTTAAAAATACTATCTTGGAAGCCCAGACCAGCTGCATTCCACACTTTAAGAAAAGTGAAGTCCAAAAAAATGGCCAGCATGGTTTAAATGTGAGGGCAGAGAGGCTGTTCAAGCCAAATAAGCATCTTTCAGGAAATGAAAAAGGGAGCCAAATGATAAAACTGGAAAAAACATAAGCACTGGCAAGTTAGATGCAAGGCATTGATAAGGCAAGCAAAGAGAGACTTTGAAATAAAGCTCACTGTGGTAGGAAAAATGTATAATAAATACTTTTTCAGGTACATTCATAGCAAAAAAACCTGTGAGAGAATCAATTGGACCACTGGATGTTAGAGGGGTAAAAGGGGCACTAAGGGGACAAGGCCATAGTGGAGAGACTGAATAAATTCTTTACTTTAATCTTTAATGAAGAAGATGTAGGGAAGTTATCCATGCCTAAAGTGCTATTTAAAGTTGATGCAGCAGAAGAATTGAAAGAAATACAGATAAACCAGGAAGATGTATTACAATTATTTGATAAACTGAAGAGTAGCAAATCACCTGGACTGGATGGTATACATCCAAGGGAGTTGAAAGAACTGAAATATGAGATTGCAGACCTACTATTACTAATCTGTAAACTATCATTAAAATCATCAGTAATGCCTGAAGTTTGGAAGATGGCCAATGTAGCGCCAGTTTTTAAAAAGAATTCCAGAGGTAATCCGGGAAACTACAGATTTGTGAGCCTGACATCAGTACTGGGAAAAATGGTAGAAACTATTATTGAGAACAAAATTTCTGAACATGTAGATAGTCATGATTTAATGGGAGACAGCCAACATGGTTTTAGCCAGGGAAGTTCTTGTCTTACTGATCTGTTATATTTTTTTTAAGATGTAAATAAATAGGTAGACAAAGGTGGGTCGGTCGATGTAGTATATCTGGACTTTCAGAAAGCCTTTGACAAGGTCCCTCATGTGAGACTCGTGTTGAAATTAAAAAGACACCCCTCTCCTTATAAATCTTCACTGGCTTCTTCTGGTCTTTCGTATTCAGTATAAGCTTCTCACATTGGTTCATTTATACTCATATCCCGCAGTACCTATCTGATCTCATTCAATTTCATACTTCCAGTCGATCTCTCCAGTCCTTGCACAACAATCGTCTTCATCTTCCTTCCCCTACACATGCCCATCTGCAATCTACTCTTAACTCTGCTTTCTTCTTTGCTGATCCTGCGCACTGGAATTCCTTACCCCTCACTCTTAGGTTAGAACAGAACCATAGTACATTTAAAGCCCGTCTGAAAACCCACCTCTTCTCCACCGCCTTTGACCTTCCCCCTACCACCGCATAGTCCTGTGTCCTCCTCCCTCTTAGTATTACTCTCACATGCATTATCTATTGTGCTTCTTTGTCCTTTGTTGTCTGTCGTGTATTGTAATTTTTTTTCTGTCAACGCTTACTGTGCTATCACTCTCTCTCCCTCTGCAGTGTTTTCTTTTGTACTGTCTGGTATGCCTGGCTTTTATCTCTTGCTGTCCTATCTAAATATTGTAATTTCTTTTCCATTTCGTGGCCAGTGGCCCTCTTTTTATATTTGTGAAATTGTTAACTGCCTTGATTGTTTGCCTGAAAGGCGGTATATCAAATGCAATAAACATAAGCATAGGAGGCATTGTAAATGGCCAGTTTTCCCAATGGAGAAAGGTGAATAATGGAGTACCCCTGAGATCTGTGCTGAGTCCGTTGCTTTTAACATATTTATAAATGACCTGGAAATGGGAATAATGAGTGAGGTAATCAAATTTACAGATAACAGAAAATTATTCAAAGTTGTTAAAACCCAAGAGGATTGTGAAAAATTGCAAGAGGACCTTGATAAATTGGAAGACTGAACATTCAAATGACAGATGAAATTTAATGTGAACAAGTGCAAATTATGCACCTATGAAAGAACAACCCAAACTATGGTTACACGATGCAAGGTTCCACATTAGGAGCCACCACGCAGGAAAAAGATTTAGGCATCATTGTGGATAACACGTTGAAACCCTCTGACCAATGTGCAGCCGTGGCCAAGAGAGCAAATAGAATGCTAGGTATCATAAGGAAAGGAATGGAGAATAAAACAAAGGATATTATAATGCCTCTGTATCGTTTGATGGTGTGACCGCACCTTGAATATCATGTGCAATTCTGGTCGCCCTATCTTAAAAAGGATATAGCGGAATTAGAAAAGGTACAGAGAAGAGCCTCCAAAATGGTAAAGGTGATGGAAGGATACCCCTATGAGGAGAGGCTAAAAAGGTTAGGGCTCTTCAACCTGGAAAAGAGATGACTGAGGGGGGAGATATGATAGAAGTCTATAAATTAATGAATGGAGTGGAACGGGTAAACGTTGATCGATTGTTTACGCCATCAAAATGTAGAAAGACTAGGGGACATGCAATGAAACTACAGTGTAAACCATAGAAGACTAATAAGAAAAAATATATTTTCACTCAACGCATAATCAAACTCTGGAGTTTGTTACTGGAGGATGTAGTAAAAGCCATTAGTGTAACTGGGTTTTAAAAAGGTTTGGACAAGTTTCTGGAGGAAAGGCCCATAAACCATTCACAGGTCTGCGACTAAAAAGCTGTTTGATTATTTTCATCTAATTTCCATGTATTTTGGTGTGCTGAATACAAATAAAATATTGAAAAAACTCCTAGACGTCATGATTTGCCACAACATGCAAAATTGTCTTCAAATTTATCAAATTTTTTCAAATTACTATTAATTAATTCAAATTACTATTAATTAATTCACATAAGTGCATTTAAGATATAAAATGCCAAAAAAACCTTAAAGGGGTTGTCCAAGTTATGTAAAAAAAATATAGCACTGTAAATCTGATGGTCAGCAATATATACATAAGCTAAGCAAGTTTTAAGTCCGTGCTTCTAATGGTAGAATGGGTTAATCTTTCCTGAAGAATCCAGTGGGAGGGAGACACAGGGCAGATAGCAGCAGCTCCGGTCAGTGCAGGGGAACGTGGCCAGCACTGTGATGTCTCGTGTACAGACACACAGCTGCTCTCTCCTGCATGCCACACTTGTGCACGAATCATCATCAGGTACTTGGTTCTAGGCTGTTCACACTTTTTCATCGCAATTCGTGTTAGCTCGTCATTCTTCAACCGTTATGTTATGGCTCCGCGAAATTGTATTAATTCGCCAGCCAGTTTCTGTTTCATCTGTGGTGAATATACAGTGTTGAAGCAACAGCAGAATATTACAGACTTTGTGAAAAAGTATACTTTGGACTAAAAATTGGAGATCAAAATAAAGTCTGGGCGCCTCATAAAGTGTGCAAACAGTGTGTTGAGGACCTCCGAAACTGGTTCAAGGGTAAGAAAAAATCTTTCCGTTTTGGGATTCCTATGGTATGGCGAGAGCAAAAGAACCATAGTGACGACTGTTACTTTTGTTCATGTGATGTGAAAGGGTTTAATTCCAAATGGAAGCATTCCATTTCATACCCCAATCTTCACTCAGCAATTTGTCCCATCCCCCATGTCACAGATATACCAGTACCCAAGCCCCCTGCTACCTTGGAAGAGATACCTAGCTCCGATGAAGGTGAAGTCATACCTGAACCAGATGACGAATCAAGTTCTGACTTTGAAGATGATACAAGACCAAAATTGTTTCTCAGGAGGAGATGAATGATTTAGTAAGAGACTTGAATCTTCCCAAAGATGCCGCTGAGTTACTCGGATCAAGCAGGAATTTATTGTTGCCAGGAGTGTCATCTTCATGGTTCAGACATCGTGAAAAGGAGTTCGTTCCTTACTTCGCCCAGGAAGACAAGTTGGTTTATTGCATCGATGTCGAAGGTCTGATGGGTCAATTTAAAATCCAATATGATTCAGAGCAATGGCATCTTTTTATAGATTCTTCAAAAAGAAGTCTCAAAGCAGTTTTACTCCACAACGGTTTTTACGCTTCCATAGCTGTATGTCATTCCATACACTTGAAGGAAACCTACCAGAACTTGGAATTGGTTCTTTGTAAACTTAAATATGAAGACCATGGTTGGCAAGTGTGTGGGGGCTTGAAGGTCTTGTACATGCTGCTCGGGCAACAAGCTGGGTATACCAAATATCCTTGTTTTCTGTGTCTATGGGACAGTCGAGACTGACAAAATCACTGGACCAAGAAGAGTTGGCAGCCGAGGGTGCTAACAGTCGGTGAAAAAAATCTCCTCCGAGAAACTTTGGTACCTTCCCATAAAGTTCTTCTACCACCTCTCCACATAAAATTGGGATTGATGAAGCAATTCGTAAAATCACTTCCAAGAGATGGAGAATGCTTCAAATACTTGGTCACCAAGTTTCCAGGCCTGTCGGAGGCAAAATTGAAGGAAGGTGTGTTCGTCGGACCAGACATTAGAAGGCTTATAGTTGATCAAGAGTTTGTCAATACCATGACAGATCCTCAAAAAGAAGGGTGGATTGCATTTACAGAAGTCGTACAGAAAGTTTTAGGCAATAACAAAGATCCTCACTACAAAAAGATAATCGGACGAATGCTGAAAGCATTTCAAGCTTTAGGTTGCCTGATGAGTTTGAAAGTGCATTTCCTCCAGTCCCACCTTGACTACTTTCCTGAAAATTTGGGAGCTGTGAGTGAGGAACAAGGTGAATGATTCCACCAAGACATTAACGAGATGGAAAGGAGATACCAGGGAAAATGGAGCATTACAATGATGGCAGACTACTGTTGGATGCTTCAGAGAGACATTCCAGATGCTACTCACAAGCGTAAATGCACCAAGAGGAGCCTCACAAGGAAGAAGAATCGAGTTTAGTGTGTGTAGGTGAGCTCATTTCAGTTCAAAAAAGGATTTTCATGAAAATATTGTAATAAAACTTTAATTTTATACGTCTATTTCCATTTATTTTGAGGTATTGCCTTATTTAACATAGTTACCTAAATTGTCAGGAAACATGATGTCCTATGACAAAATGGAGGTCATTTTTAGATTTAGCGCACCAAAAAACATAAAGATTACGTGGAATAACCAAAACAGCTCTCGAAAATTTTTTTTTTGCAGACCTGTGTTATTAAAGGGGATCTGGTAAATCCACTGCTTGTCCCATTACAAGCATTGTGGATCCCATGTCTTCTGGGGAAACTGCTAGGTATTTGTGACCTAAATTGATCACTGTTGGAAACTGGATATTGAGCTTTGATGTACTTTGGTCTGACCCACGATGGCATATCTTATGTTCTTAACCCTGGTGGCCTGAACCTCCCAGCCCCCTCCTGGTACCTTTACAAATGAGCGGGAGCACTGCCCACATGCTCCTGTGCCGCCATCTTGAAAAATGGCGGTGCCTGGCCCCAGCGGTTTATCCTGGAATGCACTGTGCAGGGTCCGACTGCTATATAAAGTAGAAAATGTTAAGTTTTTCAAATACTTGTTCAGTTGCGTATGCATGTAAAAAAGAGGAATTAATAATAATGTTTCTTCTTGTTGCAAACATTCTTCTGCAATTGAGCAAATTTGGGCACTGATGTAATAAGTAGTGCTACCGTCTAGCACAGCAGTTTACTCCTGATTTTCCCATACTAATCTTACACCCAATGCAGTAAGAATGTCTTTTTTTAAATTTTATTTGTAATTGCTTTTACAGTAATTCACCCTCCACAAATGAAAGATAAGGAAACTGTATCATCATAGAAGAAAACAACAGAAAAACCCCAAACAGACTAACAATCAGCAAAATACTATATAAGACCACAGAATGGGAAACAAGAAAAGGAAAAATCCATCTTTTCACAAAAGAAAATTCAAGGAGTAAAAAAAAAAAACAGCACAGCCAGTTTATATGGTAGCTAATTACCCCACTGCAGACCCCTCCCTGCCCATCAAAAAACTCAGAAACTGTTTGGGATCAGAGAACAAAAATCTCTTATTATCTAGAAAAACAAAGCAACAACAGGGAAATTTTAACAAAAAAGTAGCTCCCAGGGTGAGAACTTTTGGTTTCAAACCCAAGAATTCCTTCCTCCTAGCTTTAGTAGTTCTCAAAAAATCAGGAAAAATTTGAATCCTAGACCCCAAAAACAGATCCTGCATATGGAGAAAATACAACTTCAGAACAGTATTGCAATCCATCTCAAGTGCAAATTAACAAGCAAGGTAGTCCGCTCAGTCACAACTTCCAGGGAATTCTCCAAGAAGCCAGTAAGATCTGTAGAGTCCTGCTGGCCAATGAATGATCCATTCCAGAAGCACTAGCTCCAGACACTACTGACAGATATTGCACCCAGGTAATCGGTGGCAAGTTGTCCGATGGAAGCTGAAGAACCTCTCGAAGGAATTTCTTAGCCATCTTACTTGCCGAAACCAGTGGTGACTTAGGGAAGTTAATAAACCTCAAGTTATTCTTCCTGGAAGAATTCTCCAACTATTCCATCTTCCGACTCAACATAGCAGAGCCTTTAACCAGTGCACCCTGAGTCTCCTGCAATTCCCCAAACCTTGCTTCCAAAACAGACAACCTAGAAGCTTGCAAAGTCTGCTCCTGTGAGACCCCCACTAGGGAATCCTTTACTGAAGAAAGTTCTAAGGAGAAAGTACTTACAAGAGCTTGCAAAGAAGAGTTCATCGAGGTCATTACCTCCCAAATGGTGTCCATGGTTATAGCTGCCAGTTTTTGCAAACCTTCAGGACCTGGAGGGGGGGGCACTCGATGTATCCAATCCCCCAAACACTGGGGAAGACGTTACCACTGGGGAACCTCCTGGGCTCGCACTAGTTCCAACCAGAGCCGGCAACAGCCGTGCGGGTGCACCAGACACACTTCTGGGTCGTGGAGGCGCAGCTCTATCTTCAGGGCTCAAACTTGCCCCACTCAAAGCCAACGCCAGTAGTCCTGCTGGCCCTGCTGAAGTGCCGCCCCGGACTCCAACACTCAGCCTGCACTCCATAAGTGTTCTCTGTGTCCTGGCGTAGAGGCCGTCATACCGGAGGTCTGGGGCTTCGGTTTCCTCTTCCTTCCCAGCATCACAGCATTGGAATCCCTCAGGAACGAAACACCTAACAGAGAAGCAGAACTACAGCTACTAGCTAGACACCATCTTGTTTTTCTCCAAATCCATCTTGAAGGAAGGAAGGAAGAATGTTTAATGTGAAAAGCCCATTACTGTAGAGGGTAGCACAATGCTGAGTTTCAAATTGCTCCCAATGTAAAAGCAAGTGGTAAAATTTAGTATGGATTTTTACCTTTCGGTTGCACTGAATCATTATTCTGCTCTGGGCTGGACTAAAGATGCAGCACAGGAGCAAAAGGGTCATCTGAGGTGACATGCCACACTTCACCTCAGAGGACCCTGTTCAGTCAAAATATCTGGTGGTCCAAGTGGGTCTCCGGATCCTCAGACCCCCCCAAAAAATATCTCTAGTGCAAGTCAGCACTTGGACCTCTTACCCCCACCCTTGAAGATCTCCCTGGTGGCCAAAATAACCTCCGTGCACTTCCTACCTTGACCCTCAACCCCACAGAAAAACTTCTGGTGGCCCAAGTGAACCCCCCCATCGCCCACTTCTAAAGTCAGGAGGCAGAAGCGATGTCCATTTGTTCCTTCCTCTGGCACCACTATCTTCCAGAATGGCAGTATCTAACCCCTGGCAGTGCAACATGACAAACCTCTGGAGATCAGTATGCCAAAAAGGTAATGCTTCCTAAATAAGGAAAGCACTCTCTTATTTGGCAGGCAGACCCCTAGCAGTGCACCCAAGATGGTAGCATGAAGATGGGATGCCACTGGACTCTCCCTGGACCAGGTAAGTATCATCGGTCCAGGGGGAGGGGGGGTCTAGCTGCATCAGAGGCTCGCTGGTCAAGGGCCTCTGAGTGCCATGTGCCTGGGTCAGGGCTGCCTTGGATCATATAGTCCCAGGACAATGTGCCCTCTAATTTTCTGTAGGCTGTGTGCGCATAAAATATCAGCTGTGTGCAGCTTTTGAAGGAAGGTTAAATTTTTGTGCGCCACATAACAACACTCGGAGTTATATACTTTAAAATTTGACTACACGTCAGAATACAGTATGTACACCACATTGATTTTAATCAAATTAAATGAAAATAGACAATTACTAAATGAAGTGGGAAATTTCTAGTAATTACAATCATAACTTTTAAATTTTAAGACGTCTGTGTTGTTTTCTATCAGAATCAGAGCCATAATATTTGTGCGCTCTGTTGTAAAGTATGTGCGCTCGCTCGGCGAGGTGTGTGCGCGCGCACAGCTTAGAGGGAACAGTGTCCCAGGAGGGGTCTTGTAGGAAGGGGGAGTCTGAGGTTCCCCAGTGCCATTAGGGAATTTTTACAGGTAGAGATGAGAGGTTTGGGGCATCTGCCCAGCATTTTTTCTTTTAAATGTAACTCTTTCTGTTAGTGCCTGAGCCATTCCTAATTCATACACTGACAGGAAGGGAGATATTTTACTCATGATGCAACAAAACACTGCAAATTACTACTGCAAAGTGCACAATTTTTCTGACAATATATAATTTCTAATGCAAATTGTCATTCACGCAAAAGTTTTATCAACATCAGTCTCCACACTTACAATAACAAAGTCATTGGCATAAAGGCAATAATTAATATTTATTGTATTTAACAGATCACAAAGTGGATTCAGATATTAAAAGGACAGCCGATAGATTGACCCTTGGGGGGAGGGTGTTGTCGAGTCAATGCTGCCTCCTGGTGACCCAGTCCCTGGGTTTTCTTAGCAAGGTGCGACCAGAAGTAGATTGCCAGGCCTCTCTTCCATGACCCTTGGGATAAACCACATCATTTTGAACCAGCTGGAGAAACTATCACGAGTAGCAACACACAGCGCTCCATCACTCCATATACAACTTGAACCAATCAATTGCAGATGGCCCAATGCCCAGTTCAACTAAGCAAACAATTAATAATCACCGAGGCACTGAATCAAACACTGCAGTGACATCATAAAACATCATAGTTTTCCTTTGCATAATTCAGAAAGCCAATTATCCAGAATTTCAGTAATGCTTTTAATGTTTCTTATGTTGTTAAGCAAATAAACAGATAAATAAATGCATAAGCATTAATTGAAGTAGAGCACTTTAGTAAATTTGGTCCTATGCATGCTTGTTTTCTCTTTGTGATAAGCAGAAGCAAAAAAGAAAGGGCCCAATTCGTGATGGGGGAAGCAATCCCATTAAACGCTGGCATCAGTATTTTAATTAATACATGTATTTAATGCTACTACACATATAGCCTGTAACATGGAACACTGCTGCCACTGCTATCCATTTAGTTTACTAAACATATACCGTATTTAGTGACCGACTATTGCTGGTATCCAAATCATTTTTGAAGCCTGCCTCACTCCATCCTCCCCCAACCCTTTTACTATACAGATTGTATTGGGACTATTAGAGGGATTTTTGTCCCAAAGCTATCCATATGTGGGCTGAAAATCTCCAGATAACAGAGTTATATGTTCACTTGTTGCCAGTCAATATATAATTTTGTCTGAATATTGACCCATGATTATACTGTACTTGGACCAAGATTGAGCACATGCCGGTGCTCAAAGGCATGCCATGTCCCGACTCTCACCCCTTCCCTCTTGGACAGGAAGTTTGCATCAGAAGTGGCAGGAAGCGACAGGCCGTGTGCTCAGTTTTTCCAAGATTCAGCACAATAAGATTGTGGTTCATCTCTTATGCACTCAGCAAATTCTTTTTAGCAGAATTGTGACTGCATCTCCAGCAAATAACTCTGAAAACATAATCCAGTGCATTTGCCTTTCAGAAAGATGGATACACTCCCCATCACACTAATTCCAGGAAAACAGGCCACCCAGGAGAGGTCCACTCTGATATACTTGATGAGGTTTTTTTTACCGGAGATGGTTTCAAAGTCGTTCCCTCTGAGGTAGATGATCAGGGCGTCAGGTGGAGCACGTGTCTGTATGCAATGTTGTACAATTGGCCGCAGGTGCTGCCAGCTCATGCCCAGAGTCCCAACCACAGGAGGCATATGCTGCAGTTGGAAAGTCCCAGATAAATCTCAAGTGGCCACATGGATGCCCGGCAGACAAGTGTCCAGCTATCCAAATTACATGCTCTGCAAGATAGCAGGGACATGGATAGTGAAGGCAGAGTCAATCCGCAGTGAGCATCACAGTTGGGCAAATGTATGACGTGTATGCACAGGACTGTCAGCACCCCAGCTCCTTGATCGCCCATATCGGTAAGCCCCTTTCCGCTGTTGCCATTGCAGTTACAAAACAGAAGGAATGTGTGCTGAACAGATTGGGTCGCAACCCTATAGCAGCCAATGATTTCTTGAATACCACTGTGAGTTGGAACTTGGAAGTGGCATGCCATCATGGTGTATCAGGTACTGAGTGCTCAGGGGAGGCCTTGCTTCTAGGTACTGGAGCGTGTTGGCTACTGGGCACATCTGAAACTGAGGCACCGCCTTGATGGAGATGACTTGCCCCTTTCTCTTTGGATAGTTTTTTGCTCAGATGATCCGGATGCATAGTAGGCCCTCCTACACCAAGACCTTTAGAAACTGCACCCTGGAGTGGTGCCCCGGATTCTTGGAGGCAGCCGCCAGTTTGCTGATTCTGAAAGCGCTGCAGAAGGCTAGATTGAACACTGTCCGTATCAAGCAGGTTTTCGTATTCCATTGAGCATGTGGCCGGCAGTGACACCCACAGCCTATCCAGTATTTCGTGTGTTACCGGGTGCCTCCCATCAGGCCACTGGGTACACTCCTCGCCCATCCTTTCATCAGCATTTTCAGCAGGAAATTGGTGCACGGGTCATTGAAAATGGGAGAGGAAGTCAGCAAGGTTATTGGTCTGCCCAGGTACATGTCGTGCATGCGCTGTAACATTGAGCTGCAAGTGTGTCAGGACAAACTTGCGCAGGAGTTCTGCCACAATGATACACTTACTCGACTGATTATTAACAACAGCAACAAACACCTGATTGTCGCAGCAAAACACAATTCTCTAGTCACACAGTTGGTGGCCCCACACACACACATTGCCACATACAGGGGAAAGAATTCAAGGAGGGTGATATTTCTAGTGAGGCCCCCAGTCACCCAGTGCTTGGGCCAGGGCACAGCAGTCCAGGTGCCCCAGAACAATATGCCGAATCCAGAGGTCCCCACCGCATTTGTGAAGAGGTCTAATTCCACGTTGTGCTGCAGGCCCTGCTGCCACATGTTCACACAGTTAAACACATTGAGAAAATGTAACCAGATGTCCAGGTCCTGCTTCAGACCCCATGATGGTGCCTCTTGCGCAAGCCAATCATCACATGTGCGAGGCATCTCAGGAAGGGCCATCCCATAGGGATCACTCTACAGGCGAAATTCAGAGAACAGATGAGTAGCTAGGCTATCCGGAGGGTGATTTCTCATAAGCCTCTCAAAGCAGCAGTTTTTTCCTGGAGGTCTTCTAGCTTGTTGTGAGGGAGTCGGGTGACACCTTGCTTTGTGTCAGTGTCAGTGCTTAGGATTGATAGCTTCTGGACCGAGTCCACTGTTTTGTCCTTTGCCAAGGGGATGCCAAATTCCTCTGCCACAGCCTGAAAGACATCCAAGAGCGTCGTGCAGGTTTCAGAATGCTCCGGTCCAACAACAGGATGTTATCAAGATAGTGCACCATGAACTGGAACCCGGTCTCCTGCTGCACCACCAAGTGGAGGAACGCCTCAAAGGCCGAGCATGACACTGAGCATCCCATAGGCATGCATCTGTTGAAGTAGTACATGCCCTTGAAGTGGAAGATCAGCAGGGGAAAGCAGGTGTAATTGTTCAGGAGCAGTTTAAAGACTGACTCTGTCAACCTACCTTGGCCATATATGAGCCCTTACCAGCAGCCCGGACAATATCCAGGGCCTGGTCGACAGAGGCATAGTGTACTGCGCAAGCAGTGCTGGGAATGAAATCATTCACAGAGTCCCTCTGTGGAAAGGAGAGGTTGTTTATCAGCCTGTACTTCCCAATATCCTTCTTGGGAACCACTGCTAGGGGGGAGATGCGGAAATCAGGGAATGGTAGGTTCTTGAAGGGACCGGCCATGCATTGCAGGTTGGCCTCAGAGTCGTGCTGCTCCTGTACGATGGGCCAGAGGTGTCAGGGTGATTGTGCATGATGAGCGGTATGGCCCTGGATGGGCCTATGGAAAGGGATGATAAAACTAGGACAGAAGCCATCCCTTAGGCGCTCACCATTAGTTCTCTTTGGATAGACATCTAGCCCCAGGGGTTCATGGCTGCGATGGAAACTGGTGTGGTGGCTTGCTGAAAGGCAGCATTATTGCTTCTGTTGTGGAACGACTTTTGGCTGCAACCTCCTGGTTCTCTGAAAGGCAGGGTGGGGGCTGTGCAATGGAGGCAAGCATATCAGTATTTGCAGTCATGAAAGGAACATGTGCCTTTGTTGAAAGGCCTACAAATGTTGTTTTGTGCAGGTTTGCTCATACCAGCCAGCACTCTCCTTTGAAAGGCCTGCCCATATTTTGAGTTCTTCTTCACCTCCATTCCATCTGGGAAATGCTCGTCATATGATGGCCAGGTGTATCCCTCATATTCCTTGGAAGCATTTACGATCATATCAAGGTATGCTAACATGTGTCCTAGCTGCGAGGGATCCTTACAGCAAATAATGCTTATTATGCGTTCATATGCTAAAGTCCAGTTAGTAATGTTACACAGGACGTGGCACTCCCCTGGATACAGCAGATTGCCTCTTTTTGCCCATATCTTGGAATTGCATTGCCGTTGCCCTTCCAGTAGCTTGAAAATGTTGAAGTATTCCCTCCTGATGACCACCTTCCTGAGCGACTGGGGGATGGTTTCCTAAAGTTCTGTTGCACTGGGTGGCAAGGCAATGCGAGTGCTAGCGATTCTGGTCCTCTCTGCCTCGAGGGAGGAAGAAGATGATGAAGAAGAGGAGCTGGATGACGACGATGATTGTGACCACCGGCGCCTCTTCTTTCATTTGTGGGAGGGTTTTTTGGCCTGGGCCGTGGGAACAGACTGAGTAGTGGAGGCACCCAACAAGAGAAAAGAGGGAGTAGTAATGGAATGGTTCTCACCTGATGCCTGTGGTTCTGGGGGTCCTGGTAGCCTTTCAGCAGCTGTTGCAGTCTTGTCACCCTGCTGTAGTGACTGCAGTGACTCCATGGGCTAGGAGCAAGTCGCAGGAGGCACTGTTGCCTCACTAAGTGACCTTTTCTCAGACATGGGCTGATGCCAGACTGCATCACAGGAATGCCCTCACTTCCAGGACATATGATGATGGCAGTGTCTTCATCATCAAGGGCTGCTAGAGGCAGATCAACTTGAGAAACTGCTGAATGAGGAGTTGTGCCCCTTTTTTGGCACGATGATCCGTGGCGGCATCGGTGCCGACTCTGCACCATGCTTGAAGATCTTCCACTGCTATTGCTCCCACTTGAGGACATAGAGCGGTGCTGCCTCTGCCTGAGGAGTGTCCAGGGCATACTGTTGTATTGATGGTACATTCGGGATGTCCTGGGGGATCACCAATGTAACACCAATTTTTAAAAAGGGTTCCAGGGGTGATCCGGGAAACTACAGACCGGTGAGCCTGACGTCAGTACCGGGAAAAATGGTAGAAACCATCATAAAGAATAAAATTACTCAGCATGTAGATAGTCACAACCTAATGGGAGACAGCCAACATGGCTTTAGACAAGGAAGATCTTGTCTTACTAATCTGTTATGTTTTTTTTGAAGGAGTGAATAAACAGGTGGACAAAGGTGAGTCGGTTGATATTGTGTATCTGGACTTTCAGAAAGCCTTTGACAAGGTCCCTCATCAGAGACGTTTGGCAAAACTAAATAGTCATGGGATAGGAGGCAGTGTACTATTGTGGATCAGGAACTGGTTAAAAGATAGAAAGCAGAGGGTAGGGCTAAATGGCCAATTTTCCCAATGGAGAAAGGTGAATAGTGGTGTACCCCAGGGATCTGTGCTGGGTCCGCTGCTTTTTGACATATTCATAAATGATCTGGAAAGTGGAATAACGAGTGAGGTTATCAAATTTGCAGATGACACAAAACTATTTAAAGTTGTTAAAACCCAAGAGGATTGTGAAAAATTGCAAGAGGATCTTGATAAATTGGAAGACTGGGCATCAAAATGGCAGATGAAATTTAATGTGGACAAGTGCAAGGTTATGCACCTAGGGAAGAACAACCCAAACTATGGTTACACGATGCAAGGTTCCACATTAGGAACCACCACCCAGGAAAAAGATTTAGGCGTCATTGTGGATACCATGTTAAAACCCTCGGCCCAGTGTGCAGCTGCGGCCAAGAGAGCAAATAGAATGCTAGGTATGATAAGGAAAGGAATGGAAAATAAAACAAAAGATATTATAATGCCTCTATATCGTTCCATGGTGAGACCGCAACTTGAATATTGTGTGCAATTCTGGTCGCCGTATCTTAAAAAGGATATAGCGATTTTAGAAAAGGTACAGAGAAGAGCCACCAAAATGGTAAAGGGGATGGAAGGATACTCCTATGAAGAAAGGCTAAAAAGGTTAGGGCTCTTTAACCTGGAAAAGAGACAGCTGAGGGGAGATATGATAGAAGTCTATAAATTAATGAACGGAGTGGAATGGGTAAACGTAGATCGATTGTTTACCTTATCAGAATATAGAAAGACTAGGGGACATGCAATGAAGCTACAGGGTAAACTATTTAAGACTAATAAAAGAAAATATTTTTTCACTCAACGTGTAATCAAACTCTGGAATTTGTTACCGGAGGATGTAGTAAAGGCTGTTAGTGTAGCTGGGTTTAAAAAAGGTTTGGACAAGTTCCCGGAGGAAAGGTCCATAAACCATTATTAAGAAGTGACCGAAGATATCAATGCTTGACCCAGTACAAGCATTGTGGAACTTGTGTCTCTTGGGGAAACTGCTAGGTACATATGACCTAGATTGGCCACTGTTGGAAACAGAATACTGGGCTTGATGGACCTTGGTCTGACCCAGTATGGCATATCTTATGTTCTTATGTACAGGTCTGGGCAGTGGCAGCACTCTGGGGGTGTGGTCAGGGTGTGCAGGTCCAGTGATAAGTGAACGATGTTGTGATGCTGCCATGTTTCACTGGTGCTATGTGGAGGGGGGAGGATTGCTGGGGGGTTCTCACCAGTGTCTGCGTTCGAGTGGTTGTGGGTGTGTGCGGGCAGCTCATCCAGGCCAGTGGCGACAGAGCTTTGCCTAGGAGTTGAGGGCAGTAGGGAGGTGGCCAGGACTATCTTTCTTGTGGCATCCGCTCCCCTCTTAATCACTGGAGTCTCAGGGGTGCCAGCATTTCTTACCAGAAACTTCCTGGGTCTTTGCAGGCAGCTGGCACTCAGCACGTGGGCCCCAGGTCCTCCACGGATTGTGTGGCATCTCCTTTCACCATGTTTGGAGGATTATCAGGCTGGGCAGGTCGTTTTCTACTCTGAGTGTGTCTTCCAGGCG
This sequence comes from Ichthyophis bannanicus, assembly GCA_033557465.1. NCBI lineage: Eukaryota > Metazoa > Chordata > Amphibia > Gymnophiona > Ichthyophiidae > Ichthyophis > Ichthyophis bannanicus. Next base: position 343,570,042 of record CM066035.1, read on the forward strand.
TAGTGCTGCCCTTCACCCTCCATGGTTCTGGCCCCTGGGATCAATCCAGTCTGCCTGCCTCCAGGATATGGCGTCTCCAGAAGGTTGAATTCCTCTCTTTGGGGGAGGGGCAGAGCCCACAGAGTCCACAGGTCTGGTCCGGGCAATCCCTTGTACCCTCTATACAGCTTGCCTCCATGTCTGCTGACCCATACTGCCAGTGGCCATGCTCTGTACCTTTCTTAGGTGCTATTCCCTTTAAGGGGGCGGGTCACTCAATTGGCGGACTGCTTCCCCTCCAGTGGCTCCTCCACGTGCTAGATTGCTCAGCTGGGTCCTCTCTCTAGGCTGAGCCAATGCACTGGGAAAAAATGCACTGGCCTGGCCCCTCCAACCAGGGCTGGCACTACCCGGTAAGCGGAGTAAGTGTGGCAGGGGGGCGCCGATGTGCAGTGGCGCTGGAGTGGCAGCCGCTATTTATTTCTTCAGCAGCCGGTGTTTTAATTGATGTTGGGCGGTGTCTGTGCAGTGCGGGCAGGTGATCAGCAATTGGGCGATGCAGCAAAGCTAATCTTACTTCATTTTATTGGTACTGAAGAAAGCTGCTCTTCTTTCTTTCTGGGGTCGCAGCGGCAGGAGGCACTTAATATGATTTAATTTCCGGTGTGCAGGGACACTGGAAGCGAAGTCATATTAATTTCTTTCTGCCACTGTGAGCATGGGAAGGACTGAGGAGAGAGGAGCATGGAGAGTTTATGGCAGCAAGCAGCACTGTGGCAATTATCCATTCACCAAAAGGACCAACACCACACCACTCAGAGAAGGCAGCACATAAGGTATATGGGGGGGGGGGGGTGCCTGTGAATCTGAGAGAGCAAATGGGGGGGGGGGGTGATTGCGGTGTTTTTTATGTCCTGTGAATCTGAGAGAGCAGATTGGGGGGGGGGGGGGCGTGATTGTGGTGTTTTTTATGGCCTGTGGATCTGAGAGATCATGTTGATATTTCTCTTTCTAATCTATGCTTCCTTGTTCGATATTTGGCGACAGTCTATATTGCTTGTGATGGAGGCACAGAATTCTTAATGTGGAGTTTCTATGTAGAAACCTGTAGTAGTCCCACTTGTTCTGTGTTACCAGTAGTAGGTGTATTAGTGTTCTAGGGCCCAATATAATGTTGTAGTGGCTACCTATTAATGGGTAAGGTTCATGGTGTGTGACTCTTAGGAATTGGTGCTACTATGGTGTGGCAAGTTTGCTATATGGGGATTTTTTTCAGGTTTGTATTATTTAACAACATGTATGGTAATGGAGAGATTTATGTTGCTGTTATCATGATTTTCATGTTATGAGTATCTTTGGTATGATCCTGATCCATTTAGTCTCCTATGCGTTTCCTTACCATTTTCCTGGATGTATCCTTGTCCTTAGCTGTTGTTTTATCTGTCTGGACTAGACTGTAAACTCTGATGTGCAGGAACCGTCCTTTACATGTCTGTACAGTGCTGCGTACACCTTGTTGTGCTATACAAATGATCAGTGGTAGTAGCTGTAAGAACATAAGATATGCCATACAGGGTCAAACCAAGGCCAATCAAAGCCCAGTATCCTGTTTCCAACAGTGGCCAGTCTAGGTCATAAGTACCTAGCAGTTTCCCCAAAGACACAGGTTCCACAATGCTTGTATTGGGTCAAGAAGTGATATCCTGGGTCCCTTTTAATAATGGTTTATGGACCTTTCCTCCAGGAACGTCTCCAAACCTATTTTAAACCCAGCTACACTAACAGCTTTTACTACATCCTCTGGTAACAAATTCCAGAGTTTGATTACATGTTGAGTGAAAAAATATTTTCTCTTATTAGTCTTAAATAGTTTACCCTCTAGCTTCATTATTTGCCCCCTAGTCTTTCTATATTCTGATAATGTAAACAATCGATCTACGTTTACCCGTTCCACTCCATTCATTAATTTATAGACCTCTATCATATCTCCCCTCAGCCATCTCTTTTCCAGGTTAAAGAGCCCTAACCTTTTTAGCCTCTCTTCATAGGGGTATCCTTCCATCCCCTTTACCATTTTGGTGGCTCTTCTCTGTACTTTTTCTAATAATGCTATATCCTTTTTAAGATATGGTGACCAGAATTGCACACAATATTCAAGGTGCGGTCGCACCATGGAACAAATACAGAGGCATTATAATATCTTTTGTTTTATTTTCCATTCCTTTCCTTATGATACCTAGCATTCTATTTGCTCTCTTGGCCGCCGCTGCACACTGGGTGGAGGGTTTTAAAATGTTATCCACAATGACACCTAAATCTTTTTCCTGGGTGATGGTTCCTAATGTGGAACCTTGCATCATGTAACCATAGTTTGGGTTGTTCTTTCCTAGGTGCATAACTTTGCACTTGTCCACATTCAATTTCATCTGCCATTTTGATGCCCAGTTTTCCAATTTATCAAGATCCTCTTGCAATTTTCCACAATCCTCATGGGTTTTAACAGCTTTAAATAGTTTTGTGTCATCTGCAAATTTGATAACCTCACTCATTATTCCCATTTCCAGGTCATTTATGAATATGTTAAAAAGCAGCGGACCCAGCAGAGATCCCTGGGGTACGCCACAATTCACCTTTCTCCATTTTGAAAATTGGCCATTTAGCCCTACCCTCTGCTTTCTGTCTTTTAACCAGTTCCTGATCCACAATTGTACACTGCCTTCTATCCCATGACTATTTAGTTTTGCCAAACGTCTCTGATGAGGGACCTTGTCAAAGGTTTTCTGAAAGTCCAGATACATTATATCAACTGACTCACCTTTGTCTGTTTATTCACACCTTCAAAAAAACACAACAGATTAGTAAGACAAGATCTTCCTTTTCTAAAGCCATGTTGGCTGTCTCCCATTAAGTTATGACTATCTACATGTTAAGTAATTTTATTCTTTATGATGGTTTCTACCATTTTTCCTGGTACTGACTTATATGGAGAAATGCCCTAGTTCTGTCTGCACCCGTTGTTGGGGAAGGAGTGTTAGGGCTAAAAATGTCCACACAGACACAGCAAAGGCAGAAAAAAGTGTGTTTAGATTGGATATGCAGAAATACGGTGGTGTAGTACAGTAGTTCTCAACCTTCTTTCTATTGTGACATTTCTGACAGACTGTATTCATGTGCATGACATATTGAACTCTATAATCTGCAGCTGAACAAAAAAGAGCCTAAATTTCATTTTATTGTAGTTAAAATAGTGCTTCAGCTGGCAGTAACAGTGGTGATTGGAGGAGGGAGCAAAATTAGGGAGTCGTTATAGGGATTTCAAGCACTGTGCTCCTTGCTTTGTATTTTTCCCAGCCTACAGACACACATGGTTACTAAGGAAAGTATGGGCTTGCTGTCTGTCAAAGGTTTGGTGAAATACCTGTGTGTCTTGACACACTGGTTAAGAACCACTAATCTAGTATGAATTATTATTCATCTGGGTGTGCAGAACAGGAAATATTTTACTGTTTTGCTCACCGATGGCTCTGTATCAGTACTCTTGACAAAGGTTCCACTGGTAGATGAACAACTGTGCATTACTGAACATTAACTACAGTAGATTTCTCTACTAGAAAACCCAGAATTGGGGACGTCCTATGCTATGCTGAACTCACATCCTGGCATGTGAAATATCTTGCATTAGCGTGAGGAATCGGAATCACGTGTTCTACTTTCCTTGCAATTTTCATTATTATCATCAGTAAAAATATAGGGGGTTCTATAAGCCCTCTGGATGGCAGAACGAGAGCTTTTCTAATGCCTTTTCATGCTGTGGAGCAGGTATAAACTTGGATGTGGCTCAGAATGTACAGGGCATTTCTGAAATCGGGCAAGGATGTCCAAGGAAGCATCCTAGACATGCCTACACCATGCCCCCTTTCAGCCCTGGATGTCTTCATGCTGGGGATGTGCTTAGAATCACTTTCTATAATGGCTCCAGGGATGTTTCCATGGTTTGGATGTCTACATGCCCACTTGCAGATGTACAAAGCACGAATAGAGCTTCTAAATAACTCTCACAGTGTTACAACAACAGTTCATTCTATACTATGACAAGTGTTACCAGTAATTATGGATACAAATAAATCTTCTACTTAATATTTTCTCAAGCAAGATCTAGAGCAGTAGTTCTCAACCTTTTTGCTTTTAAGGCCACCTTCCCGTTTCAAAAATTTCTCCCCTTTCTCCCTCACCACACAAATATTTTTACTGCATATAAATTAGTCCAAGAACCAGGCAGAAAAGAAGGACCAGGCCACACTGGGAGAAAACTTAAAAAGCCTTTATTAAGGTCCCAAATTTGACAATTAAGAAGAAACCAAAGTGTCAGCTAAATTACGCTCTCTAGAGGGCAATGACAAGCCGCTTGTCCGAAAAGCAAGGATGAGTCTGTAAAATATGCCAGTGTTTTTTCATGATCTTTTGCATATTTTATTTTATTTATTTATTTATTTAACAGCTTTTTATATCGCTTTATCATTTCAATCAAAGCGGTTTACATTGTAACTTAAACTTGGTAAATGTACATTAAACAGGGACATTGATAACTTGGATTTTTCTGAGCAATGGAGGGTTAAGTGACTTTCCTAAGGCCACAAGGAGTGCTAGTGGGAATCGAACCCTGGTCGCTGGGTTCCCAAGCCAGTGATATTTATTGTCAGAGATTTTATTCTTTGATGCCAGCAGCTCTTGTCTAGAGGCAAGACGAGCTCTATTATAGCCTTTATTAACCCGTTTTGGACCAGCGTATGTTTTACATATATAAGGTTTGTGATAAGGAAGCTTATCAGAGCCCTGAGAGTACTGCCAATAGAAAGGAATTTACATTAATTAAGGGACCTGTTCTGGCAGGTCAGAGAAATAGAGCAGCCTGTTTCCCTAAAAGACAGCTTATTCCCAGCTGCAGTAACTTGCAGAAAGCCCCTAGTGGAGCTAAAGAGGAGAAGCATAAGCATAGTCTGAAATACCCTTACGTCATGCCTAATCAATCAGTGGCCAGAGGAGAGTTTAAGCACCAACAGCTGAGCCCTGCAAGGAAGGAGTTGGAAGCTAAGGACTTTAAAAGCAGAACTGAATATTCAGCAGGGTGACCAAGACCACGGGAAGGACCGGCTCAGAGACGACAACCACTGCGACGAGAGAGAAGAAGAAGGTCCAGGAGAGAAAAGGCAAGAAGAACTCAGAGAGAGACGTGTTCCTATAGAGATTCCTGTGATTCTGGTAGGAACTCTAAAGCAGCACCCTGTAAGCAGACAGGAGCAGCTAAGGAGAAAAGGAACACAAAGTCTTATGGGAAGAGGTATGGAGCCAATGCCCTGAGGTCCAGTGATACCGACTGGAGGACAGGCCACAGAAGCACCCATGCTTACTGGCCAGGATATCTAAGGAGACAGCCCAAGGACAGTTGTGACTCAGGTATGAACTTTGATCCTTTAACTAACCTGGAGCAATGCAAACTGTTGGGTAACAGTGTCTCTCCCACTAGAGGCCAGTTATTGAAGCCCTCTATGCCAGATATTGAGTTTGAGCCTATGCAATTGGAGGAGCAAGGTACAAGTCCTGAGGGAGATGATTTTTGCATGGACTGTTCTTTGTGTAAGATTGATAGCTTTAAGAAACCTTCAAAGTAGGATTAAAACCATCAAAAGGAAATGTTCTAATTACTGGCTCCCCAGAAAGTTTTATATGGAAAGAAAGAGGCTTTGGGGGAATGGAAATGAAAACACGTGTGCAGAGGAGGAAACCAGCTATTGATTAAAGCTTGTTATCCACCTGTTGACAGAGCATTGCTCAAAGCCGTGCACATGTTGTATAAAGAACTGCTTTAAATGTGAAAGAAGAACGCTGTTTGTAGAAGTTTTTCCTTTTGGGTTATTCTCCAGGACTGCTGAGCAGTTGTCAGCAGTGACTGAAGGGAAGTGTTTTTCTGTTGCTTGAAAAGACTCTGCAAGCTATTTGCTTGGAACTTTCAGTTGTGTTCTTTGCTTTGATTACAAAACCTGGAAATGTTATCCTGAAGGTGTTACCAAGTATAATCTGTGTGTGGAATAATTTACCCCATAAATAAACTCTATTTTGCCTTATACTCGACTCAACTACTACATTCTTATTTACCTCAAAGGCAAACACTATACAACTGGACTACTATTACCACAATCCTTTGCGGCATATATAGTCTGAATCTTTGCAAAAGGTGGTGTAGCTTTCATAACAAGCACCCCCTTTTACAGGTTTCCATACTTACTACTCAACTGTTTACTAATTAATGGTTATGAATTCAATGGAACTATGTTTAGCTATTATCGTTATGCCAAAAAGCGTTATATACAGATTTTTTTATGAGATCTAGTCAATTTAATAGGTATTTGAAGTTTGCTGATTTTGACGGTACTGGTGGCTCAACATAAAAAGATCACAAAAAATAGTAAGTAGCTTATAATGCTGTAATAGCTACTATTTTGCAAATAAAAGTATTTGTAGACTTTAGAAAATAGGTTTAGATAACTGTAAGTTACTTAGTGTCAGCCTTGTATGTTTTTCATACACTGGGCTAAGATGTTGTTGAAACTAATTGCTGTCAAGCATTCTGTTCTAGGTGTTTTAATGGTGCAATATCGACGCACTGCATCAGAGGTGTTTTCACATGTATCATATTCCGCCGTCAGAATGGACTGTTGACAAACTATATTATATCATAATAAAGTGTTTTAAATGAAAACTGCAGTTTCAGTAGTATCATACAGTATGTTTATGTCAATGAATATTGGAACTGAATCCTATCTTTTCTGAAGACGGACAATATACTATATTGGACCAGTGTATGAAAAACATACACTATGTGAAACTTCTATTTTCTGCAAAGTTTTAATATTTTTTATTATTGCCTGCATTTCATAGTTGTTTGAGTATAACAAATCTAATAAATCATCCAGAACAGAGAGAGAATATCTGAACTGTCCAAAACGGGTTAATGCATAAGGCAGGATAACCTCATGCAGCAAACCTTTTTTGCCATATCTAAAGACTGTTTATTATATTCCGTGTCATATGTGCAGAGTCTGTGTAGACGTAAGAATTGGGTGGTAGGTAGATTTCACTGGCATATTTTACAGACTCGTCCTTGCTTTTCGGACAAGCGACTTGTCATTGCCCTCAATAGAGAGCATAATTTAGCTGACACTTTGGTTTCTTCTTTTTTGCCAAATTCGGTCCTCAATAAAGGCTTTTTAAGTTTTCTCCCAGTGTGTCCTGGTCCTTCTTCTCCGCCTGGTTCTTGGACTGTACCCATCTGTGGAGAACACACTCTCTTTCTCTCCTGCATATAAATTAGGACAACAATTACGCATGTATTTTCCTAATTTATTTCATATTAGTTTTCGTTAGTTCTGGCAGGCCCCCCATAACTCTTGCAGACCCCTAAGGGCCGGTGAACCATTGGTTGAGAATCCCTGCTCTAGCATATATGGTTCCCAAAACTATCTTCCTTGTTCGCCAGTCAGTTGGAATTTCAAGGATATCTACAATTAATAAGTATGAGATGTATCTGCACACCATGTTTGCACAGATATCTCATACATCTTCACTATGAATATCCCAACACCTGGATAGCATGAAGAACCAAAGAACAGGTTTGCAAACAAATGCTGAGGAGCTCCACTTCTCTCTTTCTTGATAACTCTTAGACCTAGAAGAGGCCACACACATTACAAGAAAGGAATGAGACAACACGCATACAAATTAAACATGACAGCAAATAACTTTCTTAAGTAAGTGAATCCCCAACAATCAATAAAAGATCTGACAAAGGCAGTGAGCGGAGCCAAGGAGTGTGACTTGGCGCCAAGAACTAATCATGAATAGAATCTAGTTAGTGTAAAAATGCAATCACTTCCAACCAAAAATAAAATGACATGTTTATCAATTTTTGTATTTTAGAGTAGATTTATCCTTTTTCCCTTTTCTTGGTTTTCACTCTAGTTCTGTCTCCTCATTCTTTTTCTTTTCAAAACTTAGTTTTTCCAGTCTTCCTTTCATTTTTTCTTTCGTCCATCTGTATCTACTTTGTCCCACCTGTTTATCCACATCTCTCTCCTTTAATTTCTCACCCCTTTTCCCAGTCCATGAATTCCCTCTTCCCTCACAACATAGCCCAACTGAGCCTGTCTTTTCCCCATTCCAGCTTTTTCCTCCAGTGCAGACTGATTCTTGTTTTATCCCCTCTTCACCAAAAACTCCTCATCTTAAGAACATAAGATATGCCATACTGGGTCAGACCAAGGTCCATCAAGCCCAGTATTCTGTTTCCAACAGTGGCCAATCTAGGTCATATGTACTGTGATAAAGAAGCTTATCATAGCTCAGGAAGGAGCTATAGAAAAGGTGAAGTGACTCTGAACAAGCAACCTGTCAGTTCTGGTAGAAATATGAAAACAGAATTTTGCCATAAAAGACTACCAGTCCCAGAATGCACCAGGTTTCCAACAGCCATTAGAGGAGCTGAAGTGAGGAAACGTGTGTTTAATCAGGAGGGCTATGAGGTAATCCCTAAGCACTCATCTCAAAGGGCAGGGTCTGATTCAGCACAGCTGCGCTGTATTAGGGAGGAGCACTCATCCAAGCAGAATAAGAGTAGAGTTTATTCTACAGATGACCATCTTCATGATCACCTTGGATATCCAGAGAATTGTCCTCAGTATCCTGAGAATCAGCTTGAGTTTGATCATCAGTTTCATCTGAAGGATCATCAGAAGCAGAAGCCAAACCGGATGGACAGAGAGGGAAAGAGACCCTTTGGAAGAAGGAAGAGAAAAGCCTTTGAGAGGTCTAGAAGAGTCCAAAGCAGTACGTATACTGGGAGGTATTCCAAGGGCCAGCATACACCATTGGACTGGGGAAAGCCAGAGGAATGGTGCTGCAGAGCTAGGAATCACCAGAGGCTACCTGTGAGGGAGATGGCTGCACGTGGAAGGGACCCTAAGACCTGTGCCAGAAGGTATGTGAAGAGAGATCCAGTGTCCAGGGATCTGGATTGGAAGGCTGGACATAAGAACTGGACTACATACTGGCCAGGCTATATAGAGAGGAACTCTAGCAGCAATGGAAGCTCAGGTATGAACACTGATCTATGCCCTAGCTATAACCTTGAAAGACAGCAGGGAAACAAGTATTCTCCTGAAAATGCTCCATTGAGAGATTCATCTGTGCCAATCCATGATATTGAACCCATGCTTGTTGAACAAGGGGGAATAATAGCAGATGAGGATCCTATTTATATGGACTGTTCTCTGTCTAAACTCCGTTGGTAACTTTCTGTTATAAAGTACAGCAACTGTCACAAAGAAATACAAATTTGTTCTTTAATCTACCCAGAAAAGCTCCTGAAGCAGGATTTGACCCACACAGTGGAAGGCAAGCCAGCTAAGGGGTTTCAGCTGGTAACTGCTAGCAATTAAGCCTTACCTAATTGCTTGTGAGCTAGGAGAGAATCACTTCTGTATCTATGTGGGAAGTAATCAGAAGTTAACCTGAAAAGAACAGTTTGTTTCTTGCTTTGTGGCTTTTCATTTGTTGTTTTCCTGATTTTGACTTTGTTTTTCCAAGTTAACACTGAAAGCAAGTAACCTAATTTATGTGCTACCAAGCATATCTGTGTTGGGAGAAATAACCCCATAAATAAATATCTTATTGGCTTTACCCAAGAGCACAACTAAATTATTGTCAGCAGCTGTGTCTGGTGTGAATGAACTACATTGTCCACAATACCTTGCAAATCATATAGAGATATGCACTTGTCAAGACTGTGAAGATTCTCACCCAGGCAGCCGTCTGACAGTACCTAGCAGTTTCCCCAAGAGACACAAGTTCCATAATGCTTGTACTGGGTCAAGCATTGATATCTTTGGTCACTTCTTAATAATGGTTTATGGACCTTTCCTCCAGGAACTTGTCCCAACCTTTTTTAAACCCAGCTACACTAACAGCCTTTACTACATCCTCCGGTAACAGATTCCAGAGTTTGATTACACGTTGAGTGAAAAAATATTTTCTTTTATTAGTCTTAAATAGTTTACCCTGTAGCTTCATTGCATGTCCCCTAGTCTTTCTATATTCTGATAAGGTAAACAATCGATCTACGTTTACCCGTTCCACTCCGTTCATTAATTTATAGACTTCTATCATATCTCCCCTCCAGCCGTCTCTTTTCCAGGTTAAAGAGCCCTAACCTTTTTAGCCTTTCTTCATAGGAGTATCCTTCCATCCCCTTTACCATTTTGGTGGCTCTTCTCTGTACCTTTTCTAAAATCGCTATATCCTTTTTAAGATACGGCGACCAGAATTGCACACAATATTCAAGGTGCGGTCTCACCATGGAACGATATAGAGGCATTATAATCTCTTTTGTTTTATTTTCCATTCCTTTCCTTATCATACCTAGCATTCTATTTGCTCTCTTGGCCGCCGCTGCACACTGGGCCGAGGGTTTTAAAATGGTATCCACAATGACGCCTAAATCTTTCTCTTGGGTGGTGGTTCCTAATGTGGAACCTTGCATCGTGTAACCATAGTTTGGGTTGTTCTTCCCTAGGTGCATAACCTTGCACTTGTCCACATTAAATTTCATCTGCCATTTTGATGCCCAGTCTTCCAATTTATCAAGATCCTCTTGCAATTTTTCACAATCCTCTTGGGTTTTAACAACTTTAAATAGTTTTGTGTCATCTGCAAATTTGATAACCTCACTCATTATTCCACTTTCCAGGTCATTTATGATATGTCAAAAAGCAGCGGACCCAGCACAGATCCCTGGGGTACACCACTATTCACCTTTCTCCATTGGGAAAATTGGCCATTTAGCCCTACCCTCTGCTTTCTATCTTTTAACCAGTTCCTGATCCACAATATTACACTGCCTCCTATCCCATGACTCTTTAGTTTTGCCAAAAGTCTCTCATGAGGGACCTTGTCAAAGGCTTTCTGAAAGTCCAGATACACAATATCAACCGACTCACCTTTGTCCACCTGTTTATTCACTCCTTCAAAAAAACATAACAGATTAGTAAGACAAGATCTTCCTTGTCTAAAGCCATGTTGGCTGTCTTCCATTAGGTTGTGACTATCTACATGCTGAGTAATTTTATTCTTTATGATGGTTTCTACCATTTTTCCCGGTACTGACGTCAGGCTCACCGGTCTGTAGTTTCCCGGATCACCCCTGGAACCCTTTTTTAAAAATTGGGGTTACATTGGCGATCCTCCAATCTTCAGGTATTAGAGATGATTTTAATGATAGTTCACAGATTACTGATAGCAGTTCTGCAATCTCATATTTCAGTTCTTTCAACACCCTTGGATGTATACCATCCGGCCCAGGTGATTTGCTACTCTTCAGTTTATCTAATAGTTGTAAGATATCTTCCCGATGTATCGATATTTCCTTCAATTCTTCCGCACCTTTAAATACCACTTCAGTCATGGGTAACATCCCTACATCTTCCTCAGTAAAGACCGAAGCAAAGAATTCATTCAGTCTCTCCGCTATCGCCTTGTCGCCTCTTAGTGCTCCATTAACCCCTTTATCATCTAATGGACCAACTGACTCTCTCACAGGCTTTTTGCTACGAATGTACTTGAAAAGGTCTTTATTCCGCGTTTTTGCTTCCGCAGCAAGCTTCTTCTCAAATTCTCTCTTTGCCTGCCTTATCAATACCTTGCATTTGACTTGCCAGTGCTTGTGCTGTTTCCAGGTTTCGTCGTTTGGCTCTTTTTTCCATTTCCTGAAAGATGCTTTTTTGGCAACAACAGCCTCTCTGACCTCACCTTTAAACCATGCTGGCAGTTTTTTGGACTTCCTTCCACTTTTCTTAAAGCGTGGAATACAGCTGGTTTGGGCTTCCAAGATAGTATTTTTCAACAACACCCAAGCTTGATGTACGTCTTTAACCTTTTCAACTGCTCCTTTTAGTTTTTTCTTAACTGTTTTCCTCATTTTATCATAGTCTCCCTTTCGAAAGTTAAAAGGTAGTACTGTGGATTTCCTTACTATCCCTCCTCCTCTAATTAAATCAAAGGCGATCATGCTATGATCACTATTGCCAAGTGGCCCCAACACCCTTATCTCTTGCACTAGATCTGGTGTTCCACTAAGGACTAGGTCTAATATGGCTTCCCCTCTGGTCGGTTCATGAACCAGCTGCTCCAAGAAGCAGTCATTTAATTCATCTAGAAACTTTATCTCCCTAGCATGTCCTGACGTGACACTGACCCAGTCGATACCGGGGTAATTGAAATCACCCATTATTATTACTGCGCTGTAACATTTGTTAGCTTCCTTGATTTCTTTGAGCATTTCATCATCCATTTGGTCATTCTGGCCAGGTGCTCGATAGTACACCCCCACTGCCATTGCCTTCCCCCTTTTATATGGAATTTCAATCCATATAGATTCTACAGCAGATTTTGTTTCCTGCAGAACTTTAATCCTTTCTGAGTCAATGCCCTCTCTAACATAGAGCGCAACCCCTCCACCAATTTGATCAGCTCTATCATTGCGATATAGTTTGTACCCAGGTATCACAGTGTCCCACTGGTTGTCCTCCTTCCACCATGTCTCTGATATTCCAATCATATCTAACCTTTCATTTAGTGCTATATATTATAACTCTCCCATCTTATTCTTTAGACTTCTAGCATTTGCATACAAGCATTTTAGAGAATGTATTTTATTCATGTTAATTTGGCTATTGTTAGACATGGGTAAATTGGGATCTTTAAGCTCTGTCTGCTCCATACTTGAGGGCATTTGGGCTACTTTACTCTTTTGTGGAACCTCTCTGCTTTTGGTAGTATCCTTCAAGGATACATTCTTCCGAACCATCTGCTCTTGGGCGACTGTCGGCTTTCCCCTAATATCTAGTTTAAAAGCTGCTCTATCTCCTTTTTAAAGGTTAATGCCAGCAGCCTGGTTCCATCCCGGTTAAGGTGAAGCCCATCCCTTCGGAAGAGCCCCTCCTTTCCCCAGAATGTTCCCCAGTTCCTAACAAATCCAAAACCCTCATCTCTGCACCATTGTCTCATCCACGCATTGAGACTCCGGAGCTCTGCCTGCCTTTTGGGTCCTGCGCGTGGAACAGGAAGCATTTCGGAGAATGCTACCCTGGAAGTTCTGGATTTCAACTTCCTACCTAAAAGCCTAAATTTTGCCTCCAGAACCTCCCTACCACATTTTCCTATGTCATTGGTACCGACATGTACCAAGACAGCAGACTCCTCCCCAGCATTATCTAAGACCTTATCTAGGTGGCGTGTGAGGTCCGCTACCTTCGCACCAGGCAGGCATGTTACCAGGCGATCCTCACATCCACCAGCCACCCAGCCATCTACATGCCTAATGATTGAATCACCAACTATAACGGCTGTCCTAACCCTTCCCTCATGGGCACATGGCCCTGGAGAAACTTCCTCGGTGCGAGAGGGTTTTACATCACCTGGAGGACAGGTCCTAGTTACAGGATCACTTCCTGACACACCAGGTTGATGCTCTCCTGTCACGTAACCTCTCTCCTCCATGGCAACAGGGGTGCTGCCAGACTGGAGGTGGGACTTCAGGACTATATCCCTGTAGGTCTCGTCTATGTACCTCTCTGTCTGTCTTATGTTTTCCAAGTCTGCTACTTTAGCCTCTAGAGAACGGACTTGTTCCCTGAGAGAAAAGAGCTCCTTGCACCTAGTGCACACGTAAGACCTCTCACCAACTGGGAGAAAATCATACATGTGACACTCAATGCAAAAGACTGGAAAGCCCCCATCCCGCTGCTGGACTGCTGTCTGCATCTTAGTTTTAAGTTTGTGTCTAGATCTTTAAGTTCTTACTATTGGTTGCTATGGGTATTTATACCAATAAAACTGTACCTAATACGTTTAATATACCTTGTTCACCTGAAGCTTAATTAATCGCAGGTCCTTAGTGTATGACTGATTTGGGTAATGAGCTTCACCTGAAAGCACCTCCTGTCTTTTAAGATGTGTAAGTACCTATAAAGCTATGATTATCCCAGGGGAGGGTGGGTGTGGGGAGGGAGGGAGGGAAATAACACTTATTAAAAGAGGGCTGCTACACAGTACCCTGTCTTCTGCTGCTGAGGTAAGCTAAATTCTGATTTGATTTAAATTATAGCTCTTAGCTGCTGCTAGGCTCTAACTTCTTATGAAATTTAAACCACAAGCTCTCTGCTGGGTACTAAATTTAACCAGAAAGCTCTCTTCTGTGTGTTAAATTTAAACTAAAAGTACTGTGCTGTTACTTGGCCCTGAGTGACTATTAAATTTAAACTACAAGCTCTCTGCTGGGTATGAAATGTAACCAGAAAGCTCTCCTCTGTGTTTTAAATTCAAACTTTAATTGCTGCTACTAGGCCCTAACTGATCCAACAAAAAACAGTGGGTTCACAGATTAAGTAGCTTTAATACAAAGAATTCTTTTTAGAAAATTACCAGAAGTATATACTCACAGTTGCAGATTTCTTTTCAGAAGTAACAGTCCCCCTTTCTAGTCCTTCTCCTCCCCACCCCTCTGTTTCAACTGCTGGTGCCAGAAATAATCAATCTTTTTGAAATCACTACTCTCGTTTTGCTGGCTTTCTTATTGCCATAAGAACTGCATGGGACTATCTGTGCCAAGCAGATCAAACAAACTCAATTAATTGTGACGTCAGAACACTGATAGAGGAGAATCCAGGGGGAGACAAAAATAGGGGACTCTGGTGAAATATGGAGGTGCTGTGGAGGCAATGAATAGAGTGTGGTGGCTGAGAGGATGGAGTCATCTGGTTTACATACAGTCCATCCAGAAGATGGTGATGGGCCTTAGCCCCACACAGTTCTTCTCAGACCCTGATAGTCTATAGTCAGAAAGTCTGCGTTTTGTTGAGCGACTTTGTAACTGTGCTAGGCAAGGGTTGTTCATGCCCAGGAAGAGAGAAATCTGACAGGGAATTTTATTAGGTTTTTCTTACATCAATAATATATCAATATAATTTTTTATCAATATAGGTAAGATAATTTCTTTAAAAAAGTGTATTATTGCAGTAAATCTAGACATACCATGGATAAATTATCCATCTTCTATAGTAGACAATAATAAACAAACAATGTTGAACTGCTGCTTTAGTAAAAAAAAAACAACAACATACTATTATTATGAACTATACTAGAGCCACATTCAAAATGTACTAACATTAAACCCATATTCTATATTATTTGGTCATTCCGAGGCGCTTTCTCAATGCAGTTGCAGTTTTTTCCATCTGCTGAATATTCCAGTGCTGCTGTCTTTTGCTTGACTGGACTTTATTCAGTTGACAATGCAAACGTTTTAGAATAGCATCACATCTTTTATTTTGTACCTAAACAAATTATACAAAGATTAAAAAATTAGATCCCAGATAAATCAACAGTAAGTGCAAAGAGCTGATACTGTGAGGGGTACATCTTACGGGTATCATCTTATATTAATACTTGGATGGGAGACTACCTTGGAATACCAGGTTCTGGAGGCTTACTGCACAGAAGAAAGGCCTGGCTATCTACTTCAAGTAGCACCTTGCCAAGAAAACCCATAGGATAGGTGTAACATAGACAACTATTTGCAAGATCACCAGGAGTTGATATGGACTCGATGGCACGTAACAACATCTTGAGATAGGACAATGAAAATGTTATCTAAAAACAGACTGCTACAAAGTGTATGAAATTGTGTGGCACACTTTCATAAATTTGCATTATTTTGCATATAACAGAGTTATTTGCCTGTAGCATGTGTTCTCCATGGACAGCAGGATAAGTCCTCACATAGGTGACTTCACTGACGTCTCCCTGCACAGAAGTTTGTTTCCAGCTTTTCTTAGAAGGTTTTGTAGCTGGCTCAGCACATTTGCACCTCTTCCCAGCTGCTGCCATCGAGCAGGATTACCTCAGTCTAGTATGAAGCTCCAAGGGAAGAGTTGTGAGGGCGTATCCTGTTCTCTCCATGCACAAGCAGAATAATGTCCTCAGTAGCACATAACAGCAGATATTCAACAAACAGATGTTTTTGTTGGCAACAGGCCTGTTATGAATGTTAGTATTTATTTTTGTTTATTTTTTACAGAGACCGCCTGAAAAAAAAAGAAATGGGTCTAAGGGGGATGGAGTTGGATTCTATTGTTGAACAGATTCTGAAGAACAGATTGACCAAATCTTCTGTCGTCTCAGGAGTCCCTTTCAAAACAGTAGTGAGATATGAATGTGTGAACAGAAGCCCAAGTCACGCAGCCTTGCAAATCTCTTCCATGAAGACCGACCTCAAATGGACTACTGAAGCAGCCATGGCTCTGACATTGTGAGCTGTGACAAGACTCTCAAGAGTCAAGCCAGCCTGAGCATAAGCAAAGGAAATTCAGTCCACTAACCAACAAGATAGTATATTTGCTGATGGCAACCCCCAACTTGCTGGGGTCAAAAGAAAAAAAAAATTGGGTGGACTTTCTAAGGGCTTCAGTCCACTCCAGAAAGAAGGCCAAGGCTCTCTTGCAATCCATCGTGTACAGTGAGCTTTCTTCTTTGTGAGCATATGATCATGGGAAAAATGTTGACAGGACAATTAACTGATTAAGGTGGAACTTCAACACTATCTTAGGAAGGAATGTAGGGGGTGTGTGCAAAACCACTCTATTGTAAAACTTGGTATAGAATGGATCAGTTAGTAGAGCCTGGAACTTACTCTGTTAACTATTGTGGGGGGAGGTCTCCCTGTTGCAACCCATTTGGTACAATGCTTCCTTTTTGCCAGGGAAAGTGGACCCGCTTTACCAACAGTGGGAGCGATAGGGGTTGGCCACCCTGAAAGAGTTCTGCTCGGAGGGGGGGGGGGCTTGTTTCTTTTCAGGAGTTGTCAGAGAAGTTTGGTCTGGGGACATGGGAGTTTTATGGTTATTTGAAAGTTCGCCATTGGCTTAGCAGTAAGGTCTGGGAACGAGCCATTGAGGCGGATCTCACCTTCTTTGATTGCCTGGGTATCCTGAGGCCAAGAGGCATGTCATTTCCAAAATCTCTTGGGATTTGATGAACCAGGCTCTGTCCCGAACTTGCTTCCAAAATCAGTGGGAAGACTATACTGGCTGAACTTTAGATGATAAGAGCTGGGAGCGCATTTTTAAGAAATTTAGTCGGGGTCTGTCCTCGGTCTGCCATGTGCAAAATAGTTATAAAGTTCTGTACAGATGGTATCTGAAACCGGTACATCTCCATAGAATGATTGTAGGATACCCTGACAGTTGTTGGTGAGGGTGGGGTCTTACTGGCATGTGTGGTGGGATTGCCCTGCTCTTAAGGATTTTTGGGAAGGTGTGGGGGGGGGGAGTATGGATGATGGTGGGAAAGGAGGTGGAATGGGGCATGGAAGGGTGGTGTTGGGGCTATCAGGGGAAGGATGGCGGGGGAACCGGGACAAACTGGTGTGTATGTGTGCTATAGCGGCTAGATGTGAAGTGGCAGTGTTTTGGAAATCAGTATCAGTCCCCACGGTTTTGACATGAGAGCCACGCATGCATAGTGTGTACTTAATGGAAAAACTCACTGCAACCTTGCGAGATCGGGTGCTGCAGTTTGAGTGGGTGTGGAAGCCTTTTGAGCTGCAATATGTGGGTGCATTGTAATTTGATTGATTATGATCTGAGGGGGGAGGAGGCGGTTTAATTCTCATTGTCTTTGGAGGTGAACTGTACACTGTTCTTCTATGTTAAAATGTTAATAAAAATTAAGTTAAAAAAAAGATTTATAGTTGTGTTCAATACAAATAGGGGTGGGCAAACTATTCCGAAGAGCAGGGACTGTGGCGAAGAAGGCGGACTTCTGGGTACTTTCATAGTTGACTACGGCTGGGGAAGGGAAGTGCAATCGAAAACCATGCAAGGAGTGGAGTGCTCTTGCCGGGGCATGGAAAGTGATTAGCGAGGGCATGTAATCAGGGGCTTCATCATGTATAGCTTGGTGGACAAAGGTCAATGTCTTGAACATGATCTGTGAACTAAGGGGAAGCCAATGATGCTTATAAATGTAGTGGGAGGTGGCATGGTCAAACTTCCGGGCTCGTGGAAGAGTGCATATAACTGTGTTTTGAATGGTCTGAAGGCGTTTGAGCTGGTACTAGGGAAGACGGAAGTATGAGATATTACAGTAGTCCAGTCTGGACATCACTGTGTATAGTAGAACAGCCTGCACCTTGCAAAACCAGCCAGGCCGACCTAAAATCAGTCAGTTGGCAACCCTGTATATAGCCTTCTCTCACTTTCAGTTTTAGGTCACCCATAAACTATTAGCTGAAAGTACTCACAGATATTCATAGAAATTAACAATAACATCAAAACTGTGCTCTGTTTGCATCTCTTTCCTCCACCTACGGCTGGCCTGTCCACTCGGCGGACTAGGTGAATGCCTGTGGGTGGCACTGCAATCCTTTCTTCAAAGTGATAGCTTTCTGCCGCCGCTTTGGCGCCATGGCGGGCTTTGAAGCACACGCGAGCATGATGCACTTACGGCCTACTGTTCCTGCCCCCTCTGAACCAACTTCTTGTTGGAGGGAGCAGATGGGGCAGGTTATGAGTGTGCACATGTGCTTTAAGTCATGCCACTGCTTTGAAAAATGGGGAAGTGGTCATGGTGCCACTCTCCCTCCCCAGGTGAGACAATAGATGACAGGGGCAGGAGGGTAGGACCCAGGACACCCCTGGGGGAGGGGAGCATTGCTGTTGGCGTCGGGGGTTGTCATTGCGGGGGATAGCATCAATCCTGCCTAGGTTGGCCTTGTTTCTACCAAGGCGCTTACACATAAATTAACATTGCCAAGAAATTTAGGCAGTTTGGACCTATCTTAGACTAAGAGATTTGAACATATTCCTTAAAAAGAGAAGTATCTTTAGTTTGAGATACGTGCAGAGCACTTCCAGTATAGTGTGCTGCCTTTTGACTTCTTTCCAGTAAATGAATGTTTTGGCCTACAAAAACTGTGAATACATATTTACCTACTTATCTCCTGAACTAGAAATTGCTTATCTCCAGGAACAAGCAGGAATGTAGTCCTCACATATGGGTATCGTTGGTACCGACGGAGCCTGCGCGGGAATGCTCCCCAGCGTCCAATAGGAACGCTTTTGGGAGCATCCCTCAGCACATGTGCACTGCCTTCCCGCCTTTCCAACTGTCCCTCTTCAGTTCTTCGTTTTCCGCGGAGCCGACAGGACCTATTCCCTGTCACCGCAGAAAATGCCATCTTTAAATTTCTTTCTTGTGGTCGCGTTTGCCTACCGCACGACGCCTACCGGTACCGCCAGTTCTTTTCTTTTCTTTAAAAAAAAACGTAGACTGATTTCTTTTCAGAAACTTTCCTTTTTTGGTGCTAGGCGCCATTTTGGGCATTAGGCCCCATTTTCCTAAATCATGGAAAAGCCAACTAGTGGTTTTAAAAAATGTACTAAGTGTGGCGGTACCATTTCCGTCACTGACACCCATGATTGGTGTCTAAAATGTTTAGGACCTGATCATTCTCCAACTGAATGTCTCTCCTGCATGGGGATGACCAAAAGAGGAAGACAGAACCGGGCTGCAAAGCTCGGTATCCTCTTTTCTTCAGATGCCAGATCCATTGCATCGACATCGTCAAGGGCCTCTTCTTCCTCCCATGGATCTCAGGTAACTAAACATAAAAGCCGGTCCTCAAAGGGTAGCTCTCCTGCTAAGCATCGAGAGGCCATTAGCATTGCCCTTGAGGGAACCACACCGGCAAAACAGCCCCAGCGGGAGGCTTCGGCTTCCAAAGCATCGATGGGGCTTCAGGATGTTCTCGAGGCCTCAACCTCGCAAGAACTACCTGTGCCATGCTCAGGGGTTTCGGCCGTCCTCACCGGTACTGACACCCAGGCATCGGCAGCATCGATAGACCAGAGGTTCCTCACTATCGAGCGCAGCATCGCAGCTGTTCTTTTGGCTGCGGTACCGGTGGTCCCAAGGGCACCGGTGCCGACACCGGTACTGGCACTGGCGATGCTGGTACCGACGGTGCCGGCCCCGGCGGGAACTCTTCCCATGCCATCTCTGGTTGGACTGGACAAAGCGGTACCGGGTCACCTCGGTACCGACTTCGATCGGTACCGGGATTGTGCTTTGCAAGAGCATCGGAGTCAGGAGTACTTCGATTCCTCCGATTCCGAAGATTCTGACATTCTGCTGGCACTAGAGGGTTTCTCCTAGAAGATCCCTCTTCTCCCCAATGCAGAATGTCACCTCCAGAGGACATGTCATTTCAGGATTTCATCCGTGATATGGACAAAGGTCTTTCAATCACAATAGCTCCTGAAGAGGAACCCAGAGCAAAGGAATTGGAAATCCTCCAATATCCTAAAGCTCCTAAGGAGGCAGCTACTCTGCCTATCCATGAAATTCTGCATAACTTGATGCTCAGAATGTGGGAGACACCTCTGACTACTTCTCCTCGCTCCAGGAGACTTGATACTATGTATCGAGTTCCACCATGTCCTGGATTTCAGAAAACTCAGCTGCCACACCGTTCAATGGTAGTAGAATCAGCCATGCGTAGGATGAAAAGTGCAAAGAGGCATGCATCCAATCCTCCAGGTCGTGAATGCAGGACTCTGGATGCTTTTGGACGCAGAACTTTTCAAGCTTCCATGCTTTCAGCTAGGATCAGTTCATATATCCTATATATGGGAATGTTCCTTAAGGAAGTCACAGGAGACTTGGAACTTATGAGCCCATTTCTCCCAGATGATAAGAGACAAAATTTTCTTGCTCTAGTTAAGCATGCTCACGATGTCTCCAAGTTTGTCAATCGTGCAACCTTTGACTGCTTCGAATGCATCAGCAGAACTTCTGCTATTGCTATTGGCGCACGACGGATTGCCTGGCTACAGGCATCAGACTTGGAGACTTGGGTACAGGACATGTTAGGCAACATTCCTTGCACGGGGGAGAATCTCTTCGGCAAGAACTGGCAGGAAAAGGCTAACAAGTTAGATGCTGACAATTCTACCTTAGACTGTCAAAGTCCATAGCCACTCCAGCCAAAAGGAAGCCTTATAAAAACCCCTCTTTTAGCAAAAAGAGGAAGTTTTATCCTTCCTATACCCAGCAGAGTCAGACTCCAGGTCAGTTTGCCCAAAAGGGACAAACTAGACAGCAAAAGAAACCAAAAGGCCCGAGAGCCCAACCAGCTCTCCAGGTTCAGCCCCCTCAAGGGCTTTGACTCCTTCCTAGAGAGCTTTGCCTTCCTGCCTCTGAGGGGTCCCCAACCCCCCAATATTCCAGGCAGGTTATGCCACTTTGTCAACCAATGGCATCAGATAACAACAGAAGATTGGACTTTGTCCATTGTAGGAGAGGGGTACAAACTTCATTTTCACAGCATACCCCCTCCAAAAGCAATTCAATTCACAAACCTCTGCAGACAATCTGCTAGATCACGAGGTCTCCCCGCTTCTTGACCAAGGGGCAATAGAGGAAGTACCCATTTTTCAACAGAGGACAGGGTTCTACTCCCCCTATTTTCTTATTCCAAAGAAAACAGGGGGACTCAGACCCATTCTAGACCTCAGAGAATTGAACAAATATCTGTTTCGAGAGAAATTCAAAATGATTTCTCTAGGAACTCTTCTGCCATACCTTAAAAGCCAGGACTGGCTTTGCTCTCTAGACTTAAAGGATGCATACACTCACATTCTCATCCATCCAGATCACAGGAAATGTTTACGTTTCCTTTTCAAGGGAAGACATTTCCAGTACAGGGTTCTTCCTTTTGGTCTGGCTTCAGCACCAAGGGTGTTCACAAAATGCATGGCAGTAGTAGCGGCATTTCTACGAACCCTGGGGATTTTTGTCTTCCCTTACTTAGACGACTGGCTCATTCGAGCCTCCACAGTAGCAGAGGCCAGCACTGCACTGTCCCGTACAATGCAAATCCTTCAGTACTTGGGATTGGAAATAAACTTCCCGAAGTCTCAATTAGTTCCTTCCCAATGCCTAGAATTCATAGGAGCCTGTCTGGATACCAGACAGGCAAGGGCTTTCCTTCCACAAGCCCAGTATCTTCGTATTATGCAGCTAGCTTCCCAAGCAGTAGGCAAATCCTCCCTCACTGCTCGGGAACTACTGCAGTTACTGGGACACATGGCATCCACGGTTCATGTAGTCACATATGCTCGCCTCCACATGCGAGCAGCTCAGTGGACCCTCTCCACACAGTGGACACAGGCCACAGGTCATTTGTCGGACAAAATAGCAATTTCTCAATGACTAATTTTGTCCCTCCAATGGTGGCAATCACTAGAAAATCTGACAGTGGGGTCTCCTTTCCATCAACTCCTCTTTCAGGCCACCCTAACAACAGATGCATCACAGGTGGGTTGGGGAGCACACCTGAATCATCTCTCTACCCAGGGCACTTGGACTCCACAGGAGGTTGGTTTATACATAAACCTCCTGGAATTAAGAGCAATTTATTTAGCTCTTCAAGTGTTCCACGCCCAGCTCAGCTACAAGACAGTCCTAGTCCAGACGGACAATCAGGTAGCCATGTTCTATGTGAACAAGCAGGACGGAACAGGCTCTCTGTCGTTATGCAACAAAGCTTTACGACTATAGGCCCTCGCCAGAGAGCATCAAATTCACCTTCTAGTGGTATATCTTTCAGGCATTCAAAAACTTTGGGCAGACAAACTCAGTCAAATACTGCTACCTCACGAGTTGTCACTCCACCTAGACCAGGTGGCAAAGATATTCATCTCTGGGGCACTCCAGACATAGACCTCTTTGCAAGTCCACTGAATGCCAAACTTCCCTGGTTCTGTTCCAGAATTCCGGCACACAACTGTCAGGCAAGGGATGCCTTCCTCCTTCACTGGGGTCAGGACTTCCTTTATGCCTTTCCACCCATTCCACTCATCCCCAAAACACTCTTCAAGCTTCAGAGAGACAGGGGTCGAATGATTCTCGTAGCACCACGATGGCCACGTCAAACGTGGTATTCCCTGCTTCTGCATCTCTCTCAAGCGGCACCTCTGGAGTTAAGGCATGCTCCAGATCTCCTTTCCCAGGAGAACGGGACGCTATGGCACCCGAATCCTCAGTCCCTGCACCTCACGGCCTGATTGTTGAAGGCTTAGACCTCCAAGATTTCAACCTGCCCCAACAGGTAAAAGATATCCTTCAGGCTTCTAGGAAACTTTTCACAAGAAGATCTTATGCCTTCAAGTGGAAATGTTTTACTATATGGTGCACCAAGAAGGGATTAAACCCCCTGGTCATGCCCTTAGAATCGATACTAGAGTATCTCCTTCACTTATCCAATTCTGGCCTAAAGACCAATTCGGTAAGAGTCCATCTTAGTGCAATTGCAGCTTCTTATAAGCCTCTGAATGGACAACCAATTTCCTCTCATCCACTCCTATCAAGATTCATGAGAGGCCTTTTATTAACTAAACCTCCCATCAAGCCACCACCGGTGGCATGGGATCTAAATCTAGTTCTCGGGCAGCTCATGAAGCCACCTTTTGAACCTTTGGCCACTACAGCCCTTAAGTTTTTGACCTGGAAGGTCATCTTCCTAATTGCAATCACCTCTGCTTGTCGCATTAGTGAACTGCAAGCTTTAGTGGCTGATCCACCTTATACTAGGTTTCATCATGATAAGGTTGTTCTCCGAACTCACCCACACTTTATGCCAAAGGTGGTTTCGCCTTTTCATTTAAATCAATCAATTTATCTTCCTGTATTTTTTCCGAGGCCTCATGCCTCTAATGCAGAGAGAAACCTTCATACTTTGGATTGTAAAAGGGCCTTAGCCTTTTACATACAAAGTACACAGCAATCTTTTATAGCTTATGACCCTAGTCATTTGGGACTTCCATTCTCCAAAAGAACTTTATCTAAATGGATTGCCCAATGCATATCCTTTGCTTATGAGACTAAGGGGTATGTTTACTAAACTGCGTTAGTGTGATTCGCGTTAGGAGCCGCGTTAGTGGAAGGAAAGTCAAAAAAGGACATGGGCGGTACATCGTTACCGATAACGCGCAATAACACGCGCGTTATAAGGCGCCGCGCAGCAACGATCGTTACAAGGCGCGTTACTGCGCGTCAAGCTTAAGAAGGTGCGCAGACACCCAAATACAGAAACAGAGCTGTAGCACAATGGTTACTACACAGACGGATAGTACAAGGGTCATGGGTTTGATTCCCCAGTGTGCCTAATGAATAAGGCTGGCTGAGGTGTCATGTGTAACCCTTTGAAGGCCTACTATAATATTTTAATCCACATTCTGCAGCCGGGTTAATGTTTGCATGTGTCAGGAAAATTGTACCCGTCTTATCCAATATGTTCCAGTAATGACGTTCCCTCTGCCATGGTCATGTATTATATACCATTTGATAGGAATATTTAGGCAGAAGTTTGGATTCCGAAAGTTCTGGGCTTGGCCTGGAAAGGGTTAAGTAGCGGGCTGTGAGGAAGTTTAGTTGTACTTTAATAGTGCTACCAGCAAACACACCCTCACAGTGGCGTAACCTAAGGTGCCACATAAGGCACCCTAGAAGGCACTCCATAGGGCACATCATAAAGTGCGCTGTCTGCCAAGACACCCTATAATGTCCCCTATAGGACACCATATAAGGCACCTTATAAGGCGCTTGATAGGGCGCCGTATGAGCCACCCTAAGGTGACAGTACCCTGAGGGTGGTCCTGCTGGCAGCACTAATATACAATAAAAATAGACAATGCCTAAGACAGCCCTATTGATGAACCCCACTGTGGGTTTTGAACCCATGACCTCTGGCTCCACAGGCAGTGAAGTAACCAGTGGGCTAGAGCTGCTAACAAACACCAGGCTGGCTACAGGAGGACTGCACGGCACCACACCCACATTCTGCTGTGGTTACCAGGATAGGGTCAACCCATCCGTACCCAGGATGCACAGCACATGTAAATCAGCAGTCTGCAGATGATCACAAGATGGGGGATGCACCCCTCAGCCTGCTAGGGGGTGCCAACGGTGTGTGTTAGTGGCACAGAGTAGCTACAGACCGTCACAGTGTGCGGGTCCCGTGCTCACCCTGAGGGAGAGGTATGGTGCCCAGCACCATTCTCACAGCACCTGGCATTGCTGAGATAGGCTATGCTGCAGGTCCCCATCAGTGCCAATGTGTGATAGGTAATCCCTGCAAACACCCCTAGGATATGCCTGTGTTCATTTATATGTCACATCTAGCCCTTGTGGACTATGTTGCACCCAGAAAAGTACAAACCCTGTGTGGGTGCCATGGTCACATGATGTAAGTGAAGGGGGGTGTTGGGACCCACAGGGAGATTACATACCACCAACTAACGCACCCTCTGGGGCTCAGGGTGGGGGACAGGATCTCCCGCCAACAGATCCACTTGCTACCCCCTTGCAATGGTGGCAGTAGAGGGGACCATCACCCCAGTCCCGCTAGGGATCAAACACCCTACAGGGCAGGCAATGCAGAGCTGTAGGGCAGGCAATAGCAGACAGAAGGGCAGGCAATAGCAGACAGAAGGCCTGGAAATGCACAGCTGCCTCCCCCATCTGACATTCTCCAGCAGCAAGCCTCCAGCCGCTGCACTCTGCAAGGTGTTCCAGCAACACACATACTAGCTGCAAACAGTCGGCTAGCTAGTCCATAATCCATTGTCCTGGAGGAGATGCGTGTACCCAAAACTGGGAGGTCATCATACACACCAAGCAGATAAGTCAGTGATCAGGCCCCAAAAGAGAACCCATAAATATCACATGAGAGAAATACTATACAGCACTATGGGGGAACCTAGCCATGCCGTGGTCACTGCTCAGTCAGGGTGAGAGTGACCTCCCAGCAGGACATGCTGTGGCCACTCTGTCCATGCAGGTGGTACCGGGCACTACAATGTCCGAGCCATTGCCCTATGCCCTGTGCAAATGCGGCCAGGCCAGGCCACCTTATCCAGGCTATTCCCACGGTACCTTGCTCCTCATTATGCACATTGGCAGGCCAATACTGGCAACAGTGCTAGCAGTGTGGGCTGTGGAGGGTGTTGGCGGCCACCACACACTGGATAGACAGACACACACTCCCCACACCTATGCCAGCATTGTGCAACTATAGAGGTGTTGGGCAGCCCAGGCCACCACACCATTCCTGGGCACAGTGCAGGCATGGCTATGGTACGCAATACTGTAGGAGTCACTTCCCAGGTTGGTAAACACTGTCAGACACAAGACCTGAAGCACACTCCACAGACATCAGAAAGGTTGCTATGATGCAGCTCACTCAGAAAATTGTACTTAACCTAGGAATTGCTATCTGCCAGTAATCATAGCAACCTTTTGATAGATGTGTACCATATTCCTAGGTTTAGGGTGGCATTACTAAGGTATGCAAGTGCTAGTATTGGGAGATGCACGCAGAACCCAAAGTCCTGCCTCTCCAGGAGGCTGTGGATAATGGGGCCTGTGGGTGCGGGTGTGTCTGCCCCTGTTGGCTGCTGCTTTATGGCAGAGGTTCCCAACTCCAGTCCTGCGGTGCCAAACACTGTTCGGGTTTTCATGCTGTCCCTCATGAATATGCATGAGATATATCTGTATACCATGGGGGTGGCGCATAGAAATGCAGCACAGGCATCTTTATAAGAGGCAGCATGGAACCGGAATGGTGTTTGGCCCTCCAGGACTGCATTTGGGAGGCTCTGCTCTAGGTAATGTGCATGTTTATGGGGTCTGTGCTCTGTAGGGTAAAATGTGGGTGTTTTGGGCATGTTTACGTCATCTGCAAGAAGGGTTCTGTCTGTATTAGCATGTTATAGTAGTGGGTAAAATATGAGGACTGGGCTGGCGGAAACCACAGCTGGGACTTGAACCTGTGACCTTCTGCTTCTGCATACACTGGTTCTGTGCACTGCACCACCATGTTCTCACAGAGATGGTGCATTCCCTGGTGATTCCATGACTGTTGGTCAGACAGGGCCTGTCTGTTGCAGTGCATGGCACCCACCTACACAGGGCTAGGCCACGGTCTGCTCTGGGCAGCTGCCACTGCCCCCTCCACCACCAGTATCCCTCAGCCACCATGCTGACATGCCCTTCTGCTGGTGGAGCTGGTGGTGCGCAGTCTCAGGCCATCCAGTGTGCAGGTAGGCGGCTGCCTATGGTGCGGGTTCTGGGGTAGGGGTGCCTGCATAGACGTCCATGCTCCCCCCCAGCCCCGCCTGCCAATGTTCCGTGCCCTTGGGGGTAGCTGTTGGGTACTATCCCCTGTGACGCTTTGGGAAACACACTTGTGCCCATGTTGGGCCTTCAGCAGTTGCTGTCTGGCTGCTCCACTGTTTCAGCATTCGCATGGGCCACCTAGGCATCACCCTAGTCTGCACTGTGGCCCAGCTCCGCCACAGCATGTACCGCCTGTGGCCCTCTGTATCCCCTTCTCCGGCATCTGTCCAGTTGCCATTCCGACATGCCCGCCCTGATGTTGCGGGACATGTGCACGCCATAGGAACCCTGTCCGATGGTGGGGGAAACCCTGAGCAGCGCTATTTCACTGTGGGCCCATTCACCTTGTATGGGGACGGAGTATAGCCCCTTCCACGATTTATATCTGTTCTATGGAGCTTCCTCGGGGGGGAGGGGTTGATGTTTCTCATTGATACCACTATTGGCCAGCTTGGTTATTGTTTTTTTCCAGTTTGTTGGGGTCATTTTCAGTGTTTCTGTGCCCTTTTGTTCTGTGCACATGTATCACACTTATCACTTTTTTTTGGTTTCCCTGCCTGGGCTGTACATTGCTGATACTAAAATGGTTTCTCTCCCCTGTAATGTGCATTTAACGGCAGGTTTTCATTCGCGTTGGAATTGAGCTCTGAAAATCAGCGCATTAGTGTGAAGGGAGCCTCTCTCCGCCCATTGACCCCTTCTCTCCACCCTCTCTCCACCTTCTGCGGTGTTTTACCGCGCCGCGGGGCATTACGATCGTTAGCGCGTCATAACGCGCGTTATGTAACGTTAACGCTCGTTAGCACGTCATAACGCGCTAACGAGCGTTAACGTTACATAACGCGCGTTACTCACGATTACCGCAGTTTAGTAAACATACCCCTAAGGGTCTTCCTCTTCAGGACCATGTCACAGCTCATAATGTGAGAGCCATGGCAGCTTCTATGGCTAATCTCCACTTTGTGTCTATCGATGACATTTGTCGAGCAGCCACCTGGGCTTCGGTACACACCTTCACAGCCCACTACTGCCTACATAAAGCCTCCCGTCGGGATGCCTTCTTTGGCCAAGCGGTTCTTCAAAATCTCTTTCAAACATAAACCAACTCCTACCCACCAACCCTGGTGGGATGCCAGAGATCCATGGGAGGAAGGATTCCCACCTTCTAGGGTGGCACCTTCCTGGGGCTATCTCCCTGGCATCTTCAGCTAGGGAGTCCCCATATGTGAGGACTACATTCCTGCTTGTTCCTGGAGATAACGTAGTTACTCACCTGTAACAGGTGATCTCCGGGAACAGCAGGAATTTAGTCCTCACAACCCACCCACCTCCCCTAGGAGTTGTCTCTCTATCTCTTTGTCTCTTTCCTCTCTCCCTCTAACCTTTCATTCAGTTACAAACTTAACTGAAGAGGGACAGTTGGAAAAGTGGGAAGGCAGCGCGCATGTGCTGAGGGATGCTCCCAAAAGCGTTCCTATTGGACGCTGGGGAGCGTTTCCGCGCAGGCTCCGTCGGTACCAACGATACCCATATGTGAGGACTAAATTCCTGCTGTTCCCGGAGATCACCTGTTACAGGTGTAACTATGCTTTATTTGGCTCGATTTGCCATTTGGAATGATGGGACTCACTAA
This sequence comes from Ichthyophis bannanicus, assembly GCA_033557465.1. Lineage (NCBI taxonomy): Eukaryota > Metazoa > Chordata > Amphibia > Gymnophiona > Ichthyophiidae > Ichthyophis > Ichthyophis bannanicus. Next base: position 343,598,996 of record CM066035.1, read on the forward strand.
GATGGTATATAAAAATGTTGAAATAAATACATAAATAAACACTACTATGCACAAATCATATATAATATTCCTTGCTGTAACTCTAATCGCAAAAAATACATTTGGAAATCCTGTGCATGCCATAAAGGTGTCGTGTCTTTTAGCACTTATAGATTGCCTTCTTTGAACAAAAGTTCAACCCAGATACCGCCTTGGGTGAATCTTTTCATCAGGATGTTAAGAAATTCTAATAGATACTGTAAATAAATAGAGAAGCTTATAGCAAACAAAATAATAAACAATTCAATATATCATAGTAAGAAGAAATTAGACCTTACCTGCTAATTGTCTTTCCTTGAGATCTCTCTAGGCCAGTCCAGGAACATGAGAGTTGTCAACCTTCTCCAGCAGCTGAGGACTGAATTCTGAAGTTTTGCTGACATGCTATCCGGCTCCCCCTGGCGTCAGAACCTCAGTCTATCACTTTCCAAGCAGTCTAAGAAGATAACTTATTATTTGAACCAAAACCATTATAATCAACCGTAACGCCTCCAAGGAATATTCAGAGCCTACCTAAAGAGTTAACAGCTCCTCCTTTTTTTAAAACAATTTTTATCCACTCTACCGCGAACCCCGCATTAGCCCGAGGAAGCCCCATAGAGCCAACCGACCCAGACTCCCTGGACGGAAGACGAACAATAAACTCTTCTGAGTCTCCTGCTCAGCAACGTCCATGCCTTTAAGCTTAGTAAAACATGGATCACGGATGTACTAGAGACCATTGGTTCAATACGGACAATCTGCAAATGTGTCGGGTGGGTCCTGGACTGGCCCAGAGAGATCTCAAGGAAAGACAATTAGCAGGTAAGGTCTAATTTCTTCTTCCTCTTCATCTCTCCGGGCCAGTCCAGGAACATGAGGGAAGTACCAAAGCAGTACCTAACTCCGGGTAGGACCCGCTAGGCTCACTATAATGGCCGACGCTCCCACATTTACATCTCTCCTGGCCTGAACATCCAATCTATAATGTTTAGCAAAAGTGTGAAGAGATGACCAAGTAGCCGCCCGGCATATATCCACTGGCGGAACCAAAGCAAACAGCCCAGGACGCTGCCTGGCTGCGAGTCGAATGAGTGCAGAACCCCTCCAGAGGAGTTTTTCCGCTTGCCTGATATGCCGCCGCTATGGCGTCCTTTACCCATCTAGCAGCCGAGGCCTTGGAGGCCACCTCCCCCTTCCGTGGCCCCCCAAATAGCACAAACAGCCTGTCTGTTTTCCAAAAAGGTTTCGTCCTCCTAAGGTACCTTCGGAGTACTTTCCCTAAATCTAACTTATGCAGAACCGCATCTATAGGCATTCCCCCCTGGCCCCTAAAAGTAGGAAGCGAAATAGTCTGATTCACATGAAACTTAGACAATACCTTCGGAAGAAAGGAGAGAACCGGCCGCAACATTACCTTCTCTTCGGAAAACTGAAGATACGGTTCTCTACAAGAAAGCGCCTGGAGATCCGAAATCCTTCTTGCCGAACACAAGGCCACTAAGAAAGCAGTCTTCCATGATAGCTCCTTGAGCGATATTCCCCTTGCCAGCTCAAAGGGAGGTCTCGCCATAGCTTCGAGAACTAAATTCAGATCCCAGGATGGAACCACTGCCCGAACTGGCGGACGCATATTCTTCACCGCTCTCAAGAACCGCAAAATATCTGGACGACTGGACAGGAGAACGTCCCGTATCTTACCTCTAAAACACGCCAGAGCCGCCAACTGAACTTTGAGAGTGCCTAGGGCTAACACCCTATCTAGCCCATCCTGCAGAAACGACACCACCTCTGGAACTAGAGTGTCGCCCGGTCGCAGGCCGCGCTCTACGCACCAACGCTCAAATATACCCCAAATGCGAATATAAACTAGGGAAGTAGATTGCCTCCTGGCCTTCAACAGTGTGGCTACCACTGCCGATGAATAACCTCTACGCCTTAACCTTTCCCTTTCAAGAGCCAAGCCGTAAACAAGAAGCGATCCAAATTCGGCATGAGAAGTGGACCCTGGCACAAAAGGTTCGCCCGAGCAGGCAGCTTCCAGGGACTGTCCACCAGGAGACGCACCAGGTCCGCATACCATGCTCTCCTGGGCCAGTCTGGGGCAATGAGAATTTATTTATTTATTTAACAATTCTTATATACCGCGCTATTTGTTATCAGTGTGGTTTACATTCAACAACGAGAGCTCAGTGCAGTCAAGACTGTTTGAGTTTACATTATAACAGGGGTTAGAACTTGGACCATATAGGGTAACTATTTACATGTAAATAACCGGACTGTCGTGACGCTCTATTCGCCGAATGACCCGCCCGATCATCGGCCATGGAGGAAAGGCATAAAGCAACACCCTCGCTGGCCACGGCTGCGCCAAGCCGTCAAGGCCTTCCGCCATACGTTCTCTGCGCCTGCTGAAAAACCAACTTGCTTTGGCATTGTCGAAGGTGGCCATCAGGTCCATCACCGGCTGTCCCCATCATCGGGTAAGGTCGTGAAACACTGCTGCGTTCAAATCCCATTCTCCCGGATCTAGCACATGCCGGCTGAGATAATCGGCCTGCACATTGTCCCGACCTGCTACATGCGCCGCCGATAGAGGTAACAGATGGGACTCCGCCCAGCTCATCAACCGCTGACTCTCCTCTAACAAGGCTGCACTGCCTGTTCCCCCTTGCCGATTGACATAGGACACTGTCACCGCATTGTCGGAGAACACTCGTACCGCTTTTCCCTCCACGAGATGGCAAAACTCGTGAAGAGCCAAGCGCACCGCTCTTAGTTCCAAATGATTGATGGAGTAACCAGTCAACTCTGGTGGCCAACAGCCCTGAGCCATGTGCAACTGACAATGTGCCCCCCAGCCCAAGAGACTGGCATCTGTGGTGATGAGCACCCAGTCCGGTTGTATTAATGGAACTCCCACTCAAAGATGGGCGGGATCCAACCACCACTGCACACTGTCACTTACTTCCTATGAACGTCTCAAGTTCCGATCCAGGGGATGATCCTGAGGCGACCACCTTGTCAGCAAGGCCTGCTGCAACGGACGCATATGCGCCCTTGCCCAGGGTTTGAGATCCAAGGCCACTGCCATGGAACCTAGAAGCTGCAAGTAACGCCACACCATCAGAGCTTTCAGGCGTAAAAACGCTGCTACTTGCTTCAAAATCTTTTGTACCTTGACCTCCGGGAGGAAAACTGATCCTATCTTCGTGTCGAACACCGCTCCCAGGTAAAGGAGACGCTGTACCGGCTGCAACTGACTCTTGGCCTGGTTTATTACCCAGCCAAGCTGTTCTAGGAGACTCACCACTAGTGCCGTTGCTGCCCCCGACTCCGGCATGGACTATGCTCGAATCAGCCAATCGTCGAGGTACGGGTGCACCAGAATGCCCTCTCGTCTCAGTGCCGCCGCCACCACTATCATCACTTTTGTGAAGGTCTGCGGCGCCATAGCCAACCCAAACAGCAACGCTTGGAACTGAGAATGACCCATGGACACCGCAAAACGCAAAAACCTTTGATGCTCTGGTCTGACAGGTATGTGAAGATAGGCGTCTGTCAAATCTATGGACGTAAGCACCTCTGTCGGCTGTACCGAACGAATAACTGACCGAAGTGTTTCCATTCGGAAGTGAGGAACCTTCAAGCAGCGGTTCACATTTTTGAGATCCAAAATAGGACAAATGACCCCTCTTTTTTGGGAACCACAAAATAAATCGAGTACCGACCTAATCCTAATTGGTTGTAACGGACCGGAACCACCGCTTGAAGACGCAGCAATCGCTGAAGTGTCGTGGACACTGCTTTCTCCTTTTCCGCCGACCTGCATGGAGACACCACGAAAGCCTCCGCTAACCGCCGAGCAAACTCGAGTGCGTAGCCATCGCAAATAATTTCCAATACCCACTGGTCTGTCGTTATGGTGGCCCAGATGGATAGGAAGCCTCGTAGACGTCCTCCCACAGGAATTTCCGTCTGGATCAACCTCCTTTCATTGTGGCTTTTTACTGGAGTTCTGCTGGGATCCGAAATAACCCCTGCCGAACCCTCGAGCTCCCCAAAAGGACTAACCTCTGGCCATAAAGTGTCCCCTCTGATATGGAGCAAAGCGAGATCCTCTGAATCTGCGAAACTCTCGGGATTGCCCCATGTGCACACTGTTAGGTTTCTGACGCTTCGGACGGTCATCTGGGAGGCAACCTCCTTTGGAGTCCCCGAGATCCTTAACAATGTTCTCCAAGGCTGCCCCAAAGAGCAGCGTGCCCTTGTATGGACGTTTACTAAGCCGCGTCTTGGACGATGTGTCCGCTGCCCAATTTCTCAGCCAGAGAAATCTCCTGGCTGCAATTACCGAGGTCATGGACTTTGCTGAAATCCTCACCAGATCATAGAATGCATCTGCTAGATAAGCTGCTGCTGATTCCAGCTTTGTGCCTTCTTCCTCATCCCCTTTGGAATGAGTACCACCCTGGATTCAGCGAATGGAGGCCCTAGAGACATACGCACCACAGATAGCCGCCCTTAGCGATAGCGCGCTGATCTCAAAAGTCTGCTTCAGTAGGGTTTCCAATTTTCTATCCTGTAAATCCTTAAGGGCCTCTCCGCCCTCCACAGGAATTGAGGTTTTCTTAGTCACCGCTGACACCAAGGCATCCACCTTAGGCATCTTCAGCAAGTCCTGCTCCTCCTGCGGTAATGGATACAACCGTCTGATGGTCCGTGCTCCCCGCAGGGTAGCTTCTGGACACTCCCATTCAGATTCTACCATTTGTTTTATAACCCTATGAACCAGAAAACACCTTTGCTCTGCTTTAAAGCCTTGGAGCAGAGGATCCTCTAACAGCTCCTCTTGAACCATTGGCAGAGTTATGTTTAGGGCTGCCAGCGTTTGGGCAATCAGCGCCCCCGATTCCTCCTTCCTAAAAACTCTAAAAAGATTAGGATCCTCACTGAACCCCATTTCACTGTCCTCCAGATCCGTGGCCCACTGCTCGAGGCCTGAGTCTGAAAGAATCTCTCCTTCTTCAACCCCCTGGAGCCCTGAGCTGTGCAGACCGAAGCTATCAGTGCACACCTCAGCCCCCAGGGCCGCTTTGGAGGGCCCCTCCCCTGGTTCCAACAGGGAGATATCTTTTTCTTGGGCCTGTGACGGTAAGGGGATAGAGCCCTTGCCCTGAACCTGATGCCAGTATAAAGTCTGCTGAAAAAACAGTCTCTAAACCCCCCTGTGCTGCAGGCAATGACTGTGAAGGAGCCTCCTCCACTTGAACTGGCTTTTTTGTTTTAGATTTTTTCTTTGCGGGCTTTTCCTGACTAGAGTCCAGAACGGAAGCTTTATTTAAAATGGCTGCCATTCCCACCATTTCTGCCCCGCTCTGACGGCCCCCCAAAGGATCGCCGGATTCTAGTCTGCCTTCCATGCTGCCGTGAGCTTAACTGCCGAATTTCACCTGCCTACTAAACGCCGACCAAACCCCGGGACTAAGAGCCGCCGCCGACCGCTACAGTATTTGCATCCCATCAGGTTCGCCAGCCCGCGCGTCCCTAGCAACAGTAAAGATCTGCGCTGTAAAAATAACCCCACGATCAGGTTCAGCAGAGCCGCTCGGTCTAAAAACCCCAACATACCTTACACACTGTCATTCAAAAAAACCCGCACTGTTGTGCTCTCCAAGCCACTTACTCCCGCTGCTAGCGGTAGAGTGCCTTGACTCCGGGGGCAGTCGGATGGTCTCTGGGGCTCCCAGCACCTCTCTCCGCCCTCACCCGTTAACAGGAGCTGCTGACTGAGGCAGGCTCTGCCTCCTCTGCTCCATGCCCAATTCGGCTCTCAGCTAATTGATTCCCGTCTGTGCGGAGAACCCTGCTAGAGTCCTTCCCCTCTAAAGGTCTTTCTCTCCATTGAGGAATTTAAAGGTAAAACTAGTCTCCAGACTGAATCTCTTTTCGTTTCTCCAGGAGCCTGTCAGCTTTATGTCCCTTCCAGCTGCTGAGGACTGAAAGACTGAGGTTCTGACGCCAGGGGGAGCCGGATAGCATGTCAGCAAAACTTCAGAATTCAGTCCTCAGCTGCTGGAGAAGGTTGACAACCCTCATGTTCCTGGACTGGCCCGGAGAGACAAAGAGGAATCATAATTTTCCATCTGAAGTTGAATTGGTTACAATTAGATAATGTGCTTATAACTACATTGGCCCACAGCTTTGGAAATACTCTTTTGCAAGAGTTTAGAGAGGAAACAAATTACCTTTGTTTCCAGAAAAATCTAAAGGCCATGCTTTTAACCCAGGCATTTGAATAGGAAGGAACTGGTTTGGGCTTTATTTTATTGTATTATTTACTGTTATTGTATGATGTTACAATGTAGAATATCAAATATATTAAATCACATCATCAATAAAATACAGAAAAATCTAAATACAATAAAGAGTAGTTATTCACCTGTAACAGGTGTTCTCCAGGAGCAGCAGGAATCAGTCCTCACATATGGGTGACGTCGGCGCCGACGGAGCCCTCGCGGAGCAATTTCCCCAGCTTTCAAAGAAAGCCTTTGGGAATTGCAGCGCGCATGCGCGGTCCCCTTCCCGCCCAAGGGTGCCATCTTGCTCAGTCTGATGACATAGCTAAAAGACAGCAAAACAATTAGCAAAAACGAAATGAGAGGACTGCAACTCCAAGGGGAGGAGGGAGGGTTGTGAGGACTGATTCCTGCTGCTCCTGGAGAACACCTGTTACAGGTGAGTAACTACTCTTTCTCCAGGACCAAGCAGGAAGTCAGTCCTCACATATGGGACTCCCTAGCTTAAGGCTACCGGAGACCTCAAGCGGAAAAATGAGCTCCCTCTAGCTCAGTAGCACAGAAGGAAGGAATCTTCTCTGAAAACGCCCCCGACCGGTAGCCCAACCCCAGGGCCGGAGGGTAGGAGTTGCCTAAACCTCAAAGAGATTATGGAGGACTGCCTGTCCAAAAGCACTGTCCCTGCGGGACTCCCTCTCCAGGCAGTAATGGGCCGCAAAAGTCTGGCTTGAAGACCAAGTAGCGGCCCGGCAGATGTCTGCCGACAGAACAGAGCGGAGATGAGCCACTGACGCAGCCTTCACCCTAACACGATGAGCCGTGACTCGACCCTCCAACGAGAGGCCGGCTGCCCCATAAGCCCAAGCGACACAGTCAGCAACCCATGTGGACAAAGTACGCTTGGAGACAGGGAGCCCCAACTTATTGGGGTCAAAAGAAACGAAGAGCTGAACAGCCCTCCGATGCCCTCGCGTACGGTCAAGGTAGAAGGACAAGGCCCTTCTACAGTCCAGGGTATGCAGGACCATTTCAGCCCGGCTGGTGTGCGGCCTGGGAAAGAAGGTCGGAAGAACCACCTCCTGGTTGAGATGAAAAGGAGAAACCACCTTTGGAAGAAACTTAGGGTGAGTCCATAAGACTACCCGATTTCTGTAGAACCTAGTGTAAGGAGGATCAGACACTAGGGCCTGCAGTTCACTAACGCGCCTAGCAGAGGTAAGGGCTACCAAAAACAAGGTTTTCCAGGAGAGAAAACGAAGAGGGCAGGTAGCCATAGGTTCAAAGGGCGGACAGGTAATCCGCTGTAAGACCACATTCAGATCCCATTCTGGGGCTGGTGGGCGCAAAGGAGGCTTAAGGAGAAGGAGGCCTCGGAGAAAACGAGTCACCAAAGGGTGGTTGGAAAGAGGCCTGCCGTCCACCGGTGTGTGATGCGCAGAGAGAGCACTGAGGTGGACCCTGACAGAGTTGGACTTAAGGCCAAGGTTGGAGAGGTAAAGCAAATATTGCAAGACCACTGCCACCAAGCAGGAGAAAGGATTCTCACACTGCTGAGCACACCATACGGAGAAGCGACGCCACTTAAGAGCGTAGGACTTCCGGGTGGATGGCCGCCTGGAGGCCAAGACGACCTCTTCCACCTCCCAAGGCAGCAGGAGGGGAGCAAGAACTACCCTTTCAGCAGCCAGGCCATCAGATGAAGGGACCGGAGGTTGGGGTGTAGGAGAGTCCCCTGATCCTGTGACAGGAGATCGGGTTGAAACCCCAGAGGAAGAGGAGTGTCCACCGCCAGCTGCATCAGAAGCGGGAACCAGGGTTGTCTCGGCCACCGGGGAGCCACCAGGATTATCGAGGCTCTGTCCCTGAGAACCTTGAAGAGCGTCCGAGACACTGGTGGCATGGGAGGAAAGGCATACAAGAGGCCTGTGGACCATGGAATCAGAAAAGCATCCGCCGCTACTCTGAGAGGATGCGGTTGTCGAGAGCAGAATCTGGGAAGTTGCCGGTTCAGAGGACTGGCAAACAGATCCATGGTGGGGAGGCCCAACTTGAGAAAGATCCGTTGAACCACCAACGGATCCAATCTCCACTCGTGTGGTTGGAGGATCCTGCTCAGTTTGTCTGCCAGGTAATTTTCCTGACCTGGGAGATAGACAGCTTTGAGGAGGATGCCGTGGCCGACGGCCCAAGAGCACAGTTTTTGTGCCTCCTGACAGAGAAGGAAGGAGCCTGTGCCTCCTTGTTTGTTCACGTAGAACATTGCAACTTGATTGTCGATCTGGACCAGCACAGACTGGTGAGAAGTGAGGTGGGAGAAGGCTCTCAGAGCTAGGCGGATGGCTCTGAGCTCCAGGAGGTTTATCTGCTGAGCAGACTCCCAAGGGGTCCAGAGGCCTTGAATACATGTCCCTTGGCAATGTGCTCTCCAACCCAGGAGAGAAGCATCGGATGTCAGTACCTGAGAAGGCGGAGGAGATTGAAAATCCACTCCCAGCACTAGGTTTGGCAGATGAAGCCACCACCGCAGAGAAGAGACCAGCAGGTCGGATATCATTACTGAGTCCGCCAGGCTTCCTGTGGCCTGATGCCATTGAGTGCGAAGGCATCACTGAGCAGGACGCATGTTCAGGCGGGCATTGGGGGTTACATGGACCGTGGAAGCCATATGGCCGAGCAGTCTCAGAAATTGCCTGGCAGAGACCAGGGAATTGCTGTGAAAGTGGCTGGCGAGATCCATGAGCCTGTGGGCCCTGTCCAGAGGCAGAAAGGCCCGTGCCTGAAGAGTGTCCAACCTGGCGCCTATGAATTCGAGATTTTGAGAGGGGAGCAAAGTGGACTTTGCGAAGTTTATGACAAATCCCAAGTGCTGGAGTAGAGTCACAGTGCGATGAGTGGCCTCTTGGGAAGACTGGGCTCTGATGAGCCAGTCGTCCAGGTATGGAACACAAAAAGGCCTTGAAGTCTTAGATAAGCCGCCACCACTGCTAGGCATTTGGTGAACACCCTGGGGGTGGAGGATAGGCCAAAGGGCAGTACTCTGTACTGGTAATGATTTCCTCCCACAACAAACCTGAGATATTGCCTGTGGTCTGGATGAATAAGGATGTGAGTATACGCATCCTTTAGATCTAAGGAGTATAGCCAGTCTCCCTGCTGGAGGTAGGGCAGCAGGATTCCAAGGGTAAGCATCTTGAACTTTTCCCTTTCCAGGAACTTCTTCAGGTTTCGCAAGTCCAGGATGGGTCTGAGGCCTCCTGTTCTTTTTGGTATCAGAAAGTACCTGGAATAAAAGCCGTGACCTCTCAGGTGGTGGGGCACCGGTTCCACAGTCTGTTCCTGAAGAAGACTTGCTAACTCCTGAAGGAGTAAGTCCCTGTGCAGAGGGAGTCTTGGAGGCTCCCCTGGAAAGTAGGAGGGAGGTACCTGGTGAAAGTGTAGAAGATAGCCTTTTTGAACTATATGAAGCACCCAGGTATCTGATGTGATGGCTGACCACCTGTGGGCAAAGTGGACTAGCCGGCCTCCTGTGCTGAGAGAAACCAGCGGAGGGGAAGAGGCTATGCTGACGGAGTCAAAAGCCCCCACCCTGCTGAGCAGGGGCCGGTGGTGTGGGCTTGGGGGCCTGCTGACTACGGGACCCATTACCCCGTCCCTTGGCCTGCTGACCCTGTTGGGGAGCTGCTGAGGCCTGATAATGAGGGTAGTGTTTATAGGCAGCCGCCTTCCTCGGGTAAAAGGGCTTTTTCCCCGAGCCCTTCTTCTGAGAAGGGGCAGAGGTTTTTCTGGACAGCCGAGTCCTGGTCAGAGTCTCGGTCTCGATCTGTGCAGCCTTTTCAGCCATGGGTTTGCCAAAGAGGTTTTCACCTCTGCAGGGGACATCGACCAACTTGTCCTGTACCCATGGCTCGAGGTCGGATGACTGAAGCCAAGCCTGTCGGCGGGCACCGATGCCGGCTCCGGCTACCCGAGCCGATGCTTCGAAGCCATCGTAGGCTGCTCAAGAGATAAACTTCGAGCACTCCCGAATACCAGTGGACAAGGCCTGGAACCTCTGCAAAGGTTCCTCGGAGAGACCAGCAGAGAACCTGGCAATCTCCTTTGCCAGGTCCCGGAGATACATGCCCATGTAGAGCTGGTAGATCTGGACTCTACAAGCAAGCATAGAGCCCTGGAAGCACTTCCTACCGAGGGCATCCAGGTTCCGGGCCTCCCGGCCGGGAGGCACCGAAGAGTGCATCTTCTGACTCTTGAGTCGATGCATGGCCGATTCCACAACCATGGAATGGTGCGGTAGTTGTGCCTTTTGGAACCCGGGGCTCTTGCGGACTCGATAAATGGAATCGACCCACTTGCTTAACACCGGCACCAACGCCGGGCTCTCCCACATGCAGAAGAGAAGTCACTCCAGCATCGGAGGAACCGGTACAGTAAAGGCCTCCTTCGGGGGAGAGTCATACTGGAGGGCATCAAGCTCTTCGGCTCGAGGCTCCTCCTCGGGATCCATGGGGAATGCCAAGGCCTTGGCCATATCCCGCACGAAGTCTGAGAACCGGGTGTTTTGAAGGCCTCTCCGACTCCGAGGACCCGGGACGGCTATCGGGGCTATGCGACCTGGCCCTCGAGGAACCAGGAGCGTCCACCGACGCCGCCCTCGCGGGTTTTTTCTTCCTATGATGTTCCCGGGCAGGAGACCCCCACTCAGAGGAACTCCGACGATGCTCAGGACCGGAGTCCCAGGACGTCGAAGCCTCTGACGAGGTCCGGGCCCAGCCGGACGCGGAGTCAGAGAAGATTTGTTCTTTTTGATGCTGCCGACTCCTCAACGCTTTTGAGGACATTTTGCCACATGGACCACAGATCATCGGGTCATGATCGGGTCCGAGGCAGCAGAGGCAGCAGTCGTGTGTGTTGGTAAGAGACATAAGTTTCTTACACCGATCACACTTTTTAAACCCGCTGGCAGCCATCGGGGGAAAAAGGGCCCCTGCGAGGTCAAAAGACAGGGCTGCCAGTGAAAAAAGAAAAATGGCGCGAACGCTAGTCACGAAGGACAAAAACCGAAAAAAGAAAGAACGGACTCAATACCGGCGTATCGGGCCCGGGCGGGAAAAGGATCCGGCGTTGAACCGAGAAAAGAATATTAATTAAAATCAACTTTTTCAGCGGCGATCACAAACAACGTCTGTAGGGCTCCGCGGAAAAAAGAAGACTGAGCAAGATGGCACCCTTGGGCGGGAAGGGGACTGTGCATGCGCGCTGCAATTCCCAAAGGCTTTCTTTGAAAGCTGGGGAAATTGCTCCGCGAGGGCTCCGTCGGCGCCGACCTCACCCATATGTGAGGACTGACTTCCTGCTTGGTCCTGGAGAAAATATAAAATACAATAGTGAATTAACAGACTGCAGACATAACCTGTACCAACCCCACTCTAACTAGGCAAGAACAAGCTATTAATCTACCCAGAATGTCTTGTGACTAAGTAGAACTGATGTGATATGCTATGGCAGGCATGTCCAACTTCAAACAGGTCGTGATCTACTTTTTCCGGCCAAAAGTGCCGGTGATCTACCACCATGAAAATTAAGTTTCAAATTAGTTTCAAATTAAATTTTAACCCAATAAAGTTGGAGGATTCCTCCCCCCTCCCCAATTTTTAATGAACCTTCTGTCATTTACTTGGATGTGATCAGCTGTTAAGCAAATTAAGCAAAAACAAAACAGAGAGACAAAGATCCAGTAAGAACTGCGAGGGGAAATGGAAAGTACATTTTTTCTTAAAGTTTTATTGAGTAATAACTTTCTTTAACTGTCTTAATAACTTCTTTAACTTTTATTGAGTAATTTGTGTTAAATTTAGGTTGAGTATTGATCCAGGCTGATCTTGCACAATCTTTAATATTTCGCTCTTGCTCATTAGTGAGATGTCTGAGCCTGCATTTCATCCACCAGCTTTTTGAAGATGGGTGAATATTGTGTGAGGGCCATTCTCGGGGAATCCTGGAGATGCTCATCTGTCATGTTGGAACGTTGTGTACTCTGTCATTTTCAGATGGGAAAACACAGATTCACACAAATAAGATGAACCAAAACAGGAGTATACAGCTTCACTGCATCTTCTCAAGTTGGGAAATTTGTCTCTAGGCACTAGCTTCCAAAACGATTCTTGCTCAGCACGGGTCTTCAGAAAAATGTAATTTTTAAGGGTTAATATTTCGTTTTCAAGAGATGGCTTGTTCAATGAGTAATTTTTACTGATAGCAGCTGCAGTTTCTTTAATGTCCACATCTACTTTGAATGAGTATGACAAGTACTCCACAGCTGTTCCAATTTTTGGGAAGTCACAGAATCTATTTTCGAATTCCTGGATAACAGAACAGATTTCTGTCACATACTTCTCGTTCTGAAAAACAAAATTTGGATATTGTCCCAGATGGTCCTGCATATTAGGAAAATGATCAAAAGTGTTGTTTGCAAGGTCAGTCATCATTAGCTCAAATTTGCTCTTGTAGGATGAACTGTACTCATCTCGCCGTTTGGCGTGGCCCTTAGGCGGGGACCGTGAGAAGGGGCAAGAGAAGAACCCTTGCCATCATCAGCAGCTCTCCGCAGTAGGGTAGCAGCACCAACAACATTCGCAAAATCGAGGCCACCTACATAGACGTTTAAGGTTCGTTTTGAATGGTTGCATGTTGAGGCCTGGAGGAGGCATATAAGAAATGTAACCCCACAACACGTATACAACAACTAAAACAGTAATAACCATTGTGAGATACTGTTGCCAGTAGTAATCATTGTCAGTAATAACCATTGTGAGATACTGTTGCCAGTAGTAATCATTGTCAGTAATAACCATTGTGAGATACTGTTGCCAGTAGTAATCATTGTCAGTAATAACCATTGTGAGATACTGTTGCCAGTAGTAATCATTGTCAGTAATAACCATTGTGAGATACTGTTGCCAGTAGTAATCACTGCTAGTAGTAATTATTGTGAGATGCTCCTGCCAGTGGTAACTACCTTTTCTTGAACTGTTATTGAGAGATACTGTTGCCAGTAGTAAGTACCCTCCCTGCACTGTCAGCCAGAGATACTGTTACCAGTAATAAGCTCCCTCCCTCCATCTACTTCCCTAACACTCTTCCCTTTATCTCATAAAATGAACACAATGTCTCCTACTAGGATCATAAATCTCCTTTTCACTCTCTTCTTAATAACCCTTCTAACTCAACATATATACACTTACAAAACCAATCAAGGTCCATACAAAAACATCCCAATCATCCACAATCATAACCGGAACCCTTATAGTAATTTCCCAATCACCTACAATCAGCACCAGAATCCAACATACAGTTCTACATACACAAACTCTCACAATCACCATTCGCGCCACACCTCACACAAACGCCATCACCGACTCATCCAAATAAAGCAACAACCCATAAGCGATAAAATAGACCAAAATGACTTTACAAACACCAAACTACAACTCATCCTAATAAACATCCGATCAATAAGAAATAAAATACCAATAATTAATGACATAATTAACGATACCTCCCCTGACATTATCTGTATTACTGAAACATGGCTCTCACCTACAGACACAATACTACTAAACCAACTAACCACATATCAATATGACATATTCAATTGCCAACGGAACATAAAAAGAGGAGGGGGTGTACTGATCCTCACCAAAAATGACTTAAAATTCACCCTTACAAACCTAAATAATATAGATGGAATGGACATTGTTAACATAGAAAATAAAACCATGGCTCTCACCCTCATCTACAGACCCCCCTCATCTGATCAAAAAAAATCTCACCCCTATCCTAGAACTTGCATGCACAGCATCACAAAGCAAACCATTTATACTCCTTGGTGACTTGAACCTTCCATCACTGAACCATTCCCAATCAGATAACTTCATAGATGCCATGTCACAAATGGGATTCACACAGATAATACACGCTCCTACACACAAAAAAGGTAACATACTTGACGTAATTTTCCTCCCAGCCTCACTCTACAGTCATCTACTACATACCACCCCGAGTAAAGACAGTCATCTACTACATACCACCCCGAGTATAACCGAAGTACCCTGGTCAGACCACCATCTAATCACAATCCAGCTATCGGCACAAGTCCCAAAAAATAATGGGAGCACAACTCCGCATATATCACGCTTCAAACACTTTGACAAAGACACATTCCTCGACAAAGTACTACCCAAACTAGACACAACCACACCAGACATCAACTCAACCATATCAAATTGGAACCTAACTATTCAAAAAGCAGCTGTCCACACACAAGTCTTACACAAACAAACAAAAAAGACAGAAAAATGGTTCACGAAAGAGCTGACAAAACTAAAAAAACACTGAGGAGACAAGAAAAGAGATGGAGAGAAAACTAAAATCTGATGAAAACAAATCCCAATACATGCTCCTACTTATAGAATACAAAAATGCAATTAACAAATCAAAAAGAGACTACCACTCTAAAGTAATAAACTCATCCATCAACCGCCCAAGGGAGTTATTCGCGATAGTAAAAACATTAACCAAAACTAATAACAGCGAACCTAAACAACAAGCAATTAACATACAAACACTAGCAAAACATTTTGCAGAAAAACTAAAAAACAAGACCACTACCCCAACTCCTTTATTATCAAACACGAAAACCACGCATGAATGGACAAGTTTCCAGTTGGTAGAACAAAAACAACTTCTCAAAATCATAACAATGATAAACACCACCACCTCCCCACTCGACTCATGCCCCGTTTCATGGATTAAGTGTGCGAAAGAGGAACTGGCGATAAATCTACAACACATAGTTAACCAATCCCTTTCACAGGGCATCATGCCTGATGCCCTAAAACTCACAACGCTCCGACCAATAATAAAGAATAATAAGCTCGATCCAAAAGATCCGAACTCATACAGACCCATAGCCAGCATTCCGTTCATAGCCAAAATTATAGAGAAAACAATTCAAATTCAGTTACAGGAACACATTGATGAATACAAACCCCTTGACTCACACCAATTTGGTTTCCGCCCATTCCATGGAGTAGAAACCCTCCTAATCACTCTTATGGACTTCCTCATCAAGGGCACAGATGACAAACAACAAAGCTACTTACTCCTATTTATAGATATCTCAGCCGCATTCGATAACATTAATCACCTGACACTGATCAACAGACTAGAAAACCTAGGAATAGGCGGGATTGTCCTTAACTGGTTCAAATCCTACATTTCACACCGATTAATACGCGTCCAAATTGACCAACAAGCATCAGAAACATTCCCCCAAGGACAGGGAATACCCCAAGGATCAGCCCTATCAGCCCTCCTATTTAACTTGTACCTACAACCGATAACTAACATATTTATAAAACACAAGATTAATCACTTTATATACGCCGATGACATCATGCTAGCTATCCCCATAACCATAAAAAACCCTACATATGACCCGCTATCCAAATGCATGGCTGAGACCTCCTCCTGGATGGAAACTAACCACCTCAGCATAAACTTCAAAAAAACCGAGGCAATGTTTGTGACAAGATCATCTATGACTGAGAACACCTACCCAGAAACAATCACTATCAACAAAACCTCCATACCTGTCAGAAAACAGGTAAAATACTTAGGAGTAATAATAGACCACACTCTCACCATGCTACCACACATAAACAAACAGTAAAAACCATTTTCTATAAACTCAAAACAATTCAACACCTAAGGCCACTCCTAGAAAACACCAGACTTTAGATCCGTAGTAGGTACACTGATCACCCCTCACTTCGACTATTGCAATAGTCTCCTAATAGGCCTCCCGCAAAAAAGCACATACCTTCTTCAAAGAGCACAAAACATCTGTGCAAAAGTTATTGCTAAAGCTCGCCTAACAGACCACGTAACCCCTATACTGCTAGACCTCCACTGGCTCCCTATAAACAGCCGAATTAAATATAAAATTATCCTAACAACCTATAAACTCATAAATGACATAACCCCCTCACACCTATCTACATTACTGCAATCTCCAACTTCGACAAGGACCCTCAGACAAAACGCAGCCCACTCTCTCATTATACCAAAAACCATCCGCAAAACTAAGAAAACCACTAGCTCCAGAGCATTCTCATTCGCTGCTCCTACACTCTGGAACGACCTCCCCATTGAACTTCGTACCATAAGAGACCTCTTCCAATTCAGAAAAGAATTAAAGACCTACCTGTTCACTGAACACTTCGAAGTCCCCTACTACCCCAAAGCTAGCTCCACAACAAACGTGGTCACACATGCTCAAACTCCCTTAATCCAAACAATGTAAACACAAGCCTGCCCCCTCCCTCCACACACACGCCCCAAGACGACATAAAAAGGAACTAAATTCCAACACCTACACCAATATCTGACCCACACAACACACACACCACACACTGTAAATATACATTTGTAAAAAGTTAGATGTGTTTGTTTTAATACCTACAAAGTTCTTGCTTTAATACCTAAAAGATGTTTCTGCTTTTTGTTTTTCCTTTAATACCTACAAAGTTTATATTACTGTTCAATGTAAATAGTTGAATTCTATTGTTCTATGTAAAATGTATACAAACTGTGTACAAGACTGTTAACCTGTTATATGTAAACCGCCCTTGATCTCTGGAAGGGGCGGTATAAAAGAATTAGTTAAATAAATAAAAATAAATTTGTTTTTACCTTGTAGTTTAAGGTTCATATCACTTAGTTCACCTGTAAAGTCAGCGAGAAATGCCAGATCACATAACCACTCCTCATCTTCCAACTCTGCTTGGTCATCTCCCCTCTCCTTCAGAAAACTTCTTATTTCATTCAGCAAATCATAAAATCTTTGCAGAAATTTGTGCCTACTTAGCCACCTTACATCTGTGTGCAAAATGATTTCCGCTGCCCCTTCATCAAGAGTAAGACTGAAAAGCCATCTTTGAAGTGATCTTCCATGAAATGAATTTACAATTTTGAAAGTGATGTCCATGACAGTCTTTGTATTGAGTCTTTTGCTTGCCAAAACTTGCTGGTGAATGATGCAGTGATAAGAAAGGAAATCTGGGAAGTTGTCATGATGTCTACAGGGGGCTATGAAACCGTTAACCTCACCTGTCATTGCTCTTGCTCCATCAGTAGTGATGGAAACAAGTCTATGCAATGGAAGATTACACTTTGTCACAAAAGAATGGAAAGAACTGAATATTTCCTGACCGATAGTTCTCCCTTTTAAATAAATCATTCCAAGTAGTTCTCTAGATTACCCTTTTTTGGTCAAGGATACTGGGGCGTTGCAAATTAGACAACTACACTTGTCTTTCACCATGATGAAGAAGTAGTCCATTTCCCATTCATCATGAAAGTAGTAGGTTTTGCTCTTCTTAGGAACACTCATCTTCGTTATACTGGGGTGGCTGGATGTAAGAAGGCCAAATCTGCTAAGTTAGTATAAAAACTGGCTGAATCTGGTCCAAAACTGTCACTGTCCCAAAGTATTAAAGAGCAACAGGAACTGAAGACCTCTGGATGGTGTGCAATACAAGGACTGGAGATGCCAAAACCACACATGCTGTTCTAATTCATCATACTGGCACCAATAATCAAATACCACCAAATAAAATCATCAAAAAAACACAAAAACCTGTCCAGCAAACCAGATAAAATCAAATACCGCCAAACAAGTTCAAATACCACCACGCACAATTTAATAAATTCTGCACACAGTGTAAAATCAACGCAAAGGCAAGGCGAAATAAAATTGCAATGTAGAATCAATGCAAATTCTAGGCAAAATAAAATTGCAGAGGCAAGCAAAAGTCACAGTGGTTTGAACCAATTCGAAGGCAAGACATAGGCAAGTTAGAACAAAATTGGAAATGCCCGCCAAAATCACCAGATTCTTGACACTTTGTTGTGTCTGCCCGAAAACGTTTAATGAAGCCGAACTTTAAAGCGACCAATGACCAGCACACGACACAACTAATACGGTAAGTGTATTCAGGTAAAGCCTGGGCGAATGGCTATCGCCCGGTATATAACATATTTCTAAGTGGTGTTGGGGCGGGGGCAGGAATGGGTGATTCTGAGAGGCAGGAGACCAGGTATGACACCGGGCCTGTGGCGTCTCGTCGCGGGGCGCAGGCGGCGGCCCCCTGGGGTACCCACAAACTATTGGCACGAAAACAACAAGCGCCACCAATACACCCGCAGGAAAAATTCCCGCAGGCAGGGAAAAAAGACAGGCAAAGGATCAGCAGTGGCGGCAAGCCCTTGGCAGACAACCTGCCGGCACAAGCTCTCTCCTAACGACGGGGTGAGCTGCTGGAGAGATGGAGCCAAGTGGGGCTGGCGATCTACCTCTGACCCCTCTGCGATCTACAGGTAGATCACGATCTACCTGTTGGACATGCCTGTACTATGGCATATGCCTTCTGGTCTACTAGTAGAAAGAGCATGTGGTGATAGAAACTGGAACTCAGATGAGCTGTGGCATCATCAGGTATATGTCTGACCTAGGTAATACATCAAGTGATTCAAAAATAAAGTAATTATGAATGGTGACTACAAAAATGTATAGCAAAATGAACTTTAATTTTCACTTATTCAAATGTTTCACTAGATTTAAAAGGTAGGCCTGGGTTTCAGATAACAAGGTATAAATAACCAAGGCTACTGGTTCTGAGATGGAGTGGGTTTTTAAATGTTGCTTGTAGTATATTCTCTTTATTCTAAGCAAAATCATATTCAGTAGGGCTTTACTTTTATTCACATTTTATCCTCCTGAACTCACCGCTATATCCTTTCTAAGTTTTGCAGACACCTTTTTCTGTTCTTCAAGCATAAGATTTCTGGAACTGATAGATTGTTTTACTGCTGAAATGTCTTCTTTTAAATGTGCAATTTCTCTCTAATAATGGAAATGAGAATGTCATTATTAAACGTCTCAAATAAAGCATGCTCTAAAATTACCTATGTACCACGGTTCTTAAGCACGTGGAGGAGAATTTGAGAAAGGACATCCAAGTGCGATCTGGGACATCTAAACCAGAACGTCTGGAAAAAAAAGCAGGCACATCCAGGTGCAGACATGATTTCATAAACTTGGACGCGCCTGATATGGATGTCTGCGGAGGCATCTACATAGACATCCCAGAATACTATTCCAGAAGCTGGATGTCTAGGAATAGCCTAATGATTAGAGTAGTGGGCTAGGAATAGGGAAGACAGCATTCAAATCTTACTGCTGCTATCACTGAAATTGTGCTGAGTACTGAGAATTATGGAGTGCTTTCTCCTCTGCACCCTCTGGATGTTTTCTAGCCAAAACCAGCATTTTTCATATGTCTGTTCCTGTCTGGAGGAAATATAAACTTAAATGCTACATGGGACATTTCTGAGATCAGGTAGGGACATCCAGATTCCTGGGAAAGCCTCTGCATTTCTGAGATCAGTCAGGGATGTCCAGACTCCTGTTTAGACTTGGATGTCTGCAAACCTGGCTTCTAAAATGGCTTTGTACCTCTCGATGCCCATTTTTGGATGTCCAAAGCACGAATAGGGCATCCAAAATGATCCCCTAAGTGGATATAGCATAAGGACAGTGATTCTATTGCTTAGAAATTTGACTTTAATAACATTTCTGTTCAAGAACATAAGAAAAACCATGTGGAGTCAGACCAAAGTGCATTTAGCCCAGTATCCTGTCACAATTACCTGGCAGATCCTAAAAGGTAGATCTATTTCTCACAGCTCATTTCCAGGGATGACCAGTGGCTCTCCCAAGTCTACTTGGCTAATAACGTTTCATGAACCCTTTCTCCAAGAGCTTAAATTCTCCTTATTTATTTATTTAACAATATTTTGTACCGCCGTATCTACTAGTCATGTCAGTTTACATAGAACAATTCTTAGCAAAGTAAATTAAATCAATTTTAACTATAGAACATTTGACAAGTCAGCAGAGTAACCATAGAACGCAAACCTTGGTAATAATGCTAACTGTACAATGTAATATACAAAGTGGAGATAGTAGGGAAAGAACTGAGAGTTGCTCTGTGGAATTTATGGGTAATGTGCTTGTGGGCTTGGTAAAGAGTCTGGAGGCCAGATGTTAAGAATTATGGTCATTGTTATGGTCACTGTTCTGTGTGAGGGGCTATTAAGATGCAGCTAAGTGTCAGAGCCAAAGAACTCCAGGAAAAGGAGTGTCTTTAACTTTCAGCAAAAGTCTCCAATGTCTGTGAGGGAGCAAAGGTCCGGGGGTAGTGAGTTCAAGATGGTTGGAGCCTAGAATCAGAAAGCTCTGTTGGAAGTGGAGGCACTGATGCGGGTGATTGAGGTAGGTACTACAAGGCTATGCAATCTTTGGCATTGAGGTTTGTCAAGCAGGGCCTGTAGAGAATATGCAGAAAGCTGGAGGATTGTCCTGAAGACTGTTAGTGCCACCTTGTACCTTACTCTGCTATGGATGTGTAGCTGCTTCAGTATGGGTGATATGTGGTCGTGACGGCTGCATCCTATGAGGAGTCTGGCAGCTACATTTTACGCGAGCTGCAGAGGCTGTAATGAGGATTTCAGGAGGCCCTGAAGATAAGGTTAGCCTAAGTGCCTGGCAGATGTTTCTGAAGTCTGTATGGTCAATGAGTGGTCTAAGGTTCCTCAGAGTTCTGATACGGTGGTATACTGCTCCAGTGACGTTCTTGAGGTGGGTGTTGAAATTCAGATTTTGATCCAGAGTTATGCCCAGGTATTTTACTTGCTGTTTTACTTGTAAAGTTAAGATTTGCAAGGTTTATTATAGCTGGAGGGGAGAAGGAGGGGTGCCTGGTTATAAACAGCACTTCAGTCTTGTTGGGGTTGATGTGTAGGTTGTGAAGACCAAGCCAGCTTATGACTGCCTCTAGGCATCTGCTGATTGCGGAGTAATCTGGGTTGATGATGGAGAATAGGGAGAAGATGAGGATATCATCAGCATAAAGGCGGTAAAGGATTTTGTATTCCTGTATGACCTTGCAGAGGGGTTGTATAAGATATTGAAGAGCAGGGAGGATAATGTTGAACCTTGTGGCAATCCTTGGAGGAGCTTGAATGGAGATGAAGTCTGTGATCCTATTCTGACTTGTTGAGAGCGATCTGAAAGATATGATTGGAACCATTGTAAGGTCTTTCCTCTTAGGCCAATTTTGTGTAGATGTGCAATGAGCTGGGGATGTGCAATGGAGTCAGAGGCTGCGGCCAAGTTTAGAAACACTAGGATGAATCTTGTGAAGCTTTCTCTGTGCCAATGATCAATTTATTGAGGAGGGATGCTAGAAGTGTTTCAGTGCTGTGGCAGGGCTTAAAGCCATGCTGGTGCTCGTCCGGGGGGGAGGGGGGCAGAGGGGGAGATTCCACAAACTCCTGTTTGTAGTTGTACAGTTTTCTTAATGATCTTGGCAAATGCTGGGATGCTTGAGATGGGTCTATATGAAGAGGGAAGAGCTGTGTTTGAGAGTGTGTGATTTTAATAATGGTCTGACAGATGCTTGCTTCAGTGTGGTAGGCATGTATCCGATGGCGAGCAGTAACTGGACAGTGTGCAGAATAAGTGGTATGAGTTCCTGATTGGATATTTTAATTCATGTGAACGGAAAAAGGGTCCAGTGGGGAGGTGGTGCTGTTCAGGTGGATATAATGTTCTCCAGCTGCTGGATGGAGACTATGCTGAAGGTTGACCATATTCCCTTGTTGGGGCAATCTGAGGTGTTGCTTATGTATTGGGGTGGTGAGACTGCTGCTGAATTGCTTGCTTGCTTGCTTAGCTTGTAAGTGCTGGGCTATCTCAGTTGGGGAGATAGCTGTGGTGGTTCTTGAGGTGGTAGGGGCTGTGATGAGGTGCTGAGCAATGTCAAGTAATTTCCTGGGTCGATTGAGGGAGGACTTGAGTAGGTTGGAGTGATGATCTTTCTTCAGCAGGGTAAGAGAACAGCATTGCTTCAGGACTGAGATGTATGCTGTATGAGTATCTGGGTTCTTATGCCTTCTCCATGTGTGCTCTAGTCATCTGAGCTTGGCTTTTATTAATTTGAGCTCAGGGGTGAACCATGGCACTAGGTGTGCTCTCATCTTGGGTGTACTGTTTGGCCTGATGGCATAAGAGGAGGTGAGAGAGTTCCATTGTGCGATGATGTCATCGAGGTTGCAGGAGTTATTCAGCTCTGGGTCCAAGTGCATGAGTGGTTGGATTGCATTAGTGAAGGACTCTTTGTTGAACGTCCTGAATTTCCAGGAATGTGCTTGTGCAGGTGTGTTTGTGTGTTGGGTGTTGCTGCTTGGAAGGAAGAAGGAGAAGGTTGTGGTCCGACCATGGTACAGAGGTGCTACAAGTCATGGAGGAAAGGTAGTGGTGTGGCCAGTTTTCTGGGGTGAATATTAGGTCTAGTATATTTTACCCTTGCTGTGTGTTGCTTCTGATACTACTTGGTTAAGCTGCATCGCCTCCATAGCTTGTAGGAAGGAGGATGTCTACATGTCTGATAGCGTTGGAAGGTTGAGATCTCCCAGCAATATTCTTATGGTGTTCTGAGCAGGCTTCTTCAATGAGTAGGGATAGATTGCTGGGTCCCGGTCGAGGGTGTCTATACACTAGGCAGATGGCTAGATAGGGGTTGGTTATGGAAATTGAGTCCATGTTCTGGGCTGAGCTGTGTTTTGTGGGTTTGAATTACAGAGATTCCTTATTTATGATGATGACTCCTCCCCCTTTCTTATTCACCCTGAGGCAGTTGAAGATTTGGTACGATGATATGGCTAGGTGGTTTAGGAGCACGTTATCCATTTTCTCAGTCCAGGTCTATGCTATGTTAATCGCCTTGACCATTTCTTCCAGCAACAGATTCCACAGTTTAATTATGCGCTGCATGAAAAAAAACTTTCTCTGATTTGTTTTCATGGAGTGTCTTCTTGCTTTTGTGTTGTTTGAAAGGTTGGACAACTATTCCCTATTTAACCATTCCACCCCACTCATAATTTCAAAAACTTCTTTCATATCCCCTCTCAATCATCTTTTCTCCAAGCTGAAGAGTCCTGACCTGATTAGCCTTTCTTCCAAAGGGAGATATTCTATCCCTTTTATAATTTTTGTTGCCCTTCTCTGAACCTTTTTTAGTTCCACTAGATCCTTTTTGTGATGAGGCAACCAGAACCACATATAATACTCACGTTGCACTCGCACCAGGGACCTATAAAGAGGCATAATTCTACCTCCAGTTTTGAATAATCCCTAACATCCTATGTGCCTTTTTTTTTTTTAGCAGCCCTAGTGTATTTTGAAAATTTCAATGTATTATCCACAATGGCTCCAAGATCTTTTTCCTAACTCAGGACCCAGTGCTGTGTACTACAGGTTGGGATTATTTTTCTCTATCTGCATCACTTTATTTATTTATTACATTTAGCTCACACCTTTCTAATGGCAGGTCAATGCAAGTTACATTCAGGTAAATAGGTATTTCCCTGTCCCTAATCTAAGTTTGTACCTGAGGTAATGGAGCATTAAGTGACTTGCCCAAGATCACAAGGAGCAACAGTAGGAATTGAACCCAAATTGCTTGGGCATTAGGTTGTTATTCTAACCACTAGGCTACTCCTCCACTTTGCACTTGTCTATATTAAATTTCTTTGGGCATTTAGATGCCCAGTCTCTTCGTCTCACAAGATCCTTCTGCTAATCCTTGCAATTATCTACTGTTTTAATGACTTTGAATAATTTTGTGTCATCCATAGATCACCTCATTCGTCACTCCTATCTCCAGATCATTTATGAATATGTTAAACAACACAGGACCTAATGCAGACCTTTGGAGTACTCCACTAGTGACCCCTTTTCCTGTGGATCATTTAGTCCTACTCTCTTGTTTCCTATCTTTTAACCAGTTTGCAGTCCACTAAAGTGCATGGCCTCTTATCCCGTGACTGTTTTCCCAAGAGGTCTCTCATGAGAGACTTCATCAAATGCTTTTGAGGCCATGAAGCCAATTCTGTTCGGGGAACGTCCAGAATCTGGGCGGGCTGGATTTGCACCCGATACCGATCCTGCAGGGGCTATACATCCCCACAGGATCAGAATCGGGTGCAACAGGCATGAATGGGCAGGACGTGCCCCGATTGTTGAACTGCCAGATGCACAATGCACACCCCGTCCAACCCAGCCACATCGCATGCATAGAGCCCCAGTGCCGTGGCATCCTGTTGCCATATCACTGGGATCCCATGCAGATGCCCCAATCCCTCGTTGAATCCGAAAAGCTGTTTCCCCACTGTTCGACCCCCAAACAGGCCTGCCGAGACCGGGGTTGGGCTGCAGGGATCCTTCTGGGCCTGCTTTACCATTCAGGGGGTCCTTTGATGATGATTTGCTTCCCATGGGGTGATGTGGGGGGGAGCTCTGTCATCGGCATTGAATCTAGGGAAATAGTGGGGGCTGGACATCCATGTCAGATGTCCAGCCCCTGCTATTTGGGATCGGGATAACCCCCCTATATGAACTGACTCACTGTCAATTATTTGTTTATCCTTTCAAAAAAAAGTCTAATAAATTAGTAAGGCATGACTTGCCTTTGCAGAACCCATGCTAATTCATTCCCAGTAGGCTGTCTGTCTATATGGTCAGTAATTTTGTTTTAAAGAATAACTTCAGTTATTTTGCCCAGCATTGATATCAGGCTCACCAGTTTCTAGTTGCCTAGATCACCCCTGGAGCCTCTTCTACAAACTGGATCTCCAGGAACAAGCAGGAATGAGTCCTCACATATGGGTATGTCGGTACCGACGGAGCCTGCGCGGGAACGCTCCCCAGCTTCCCAAGAAGGAAAGCTTTTGGGAGCATCCCACAGCGCCTGCGCGCTGCCTTCCCGCCTTTCCTAACCAACTCTCCTCAGTTCTTCTTTTCAGCGGAGCCATCAGGTCATGTTCCTGTCACCGCTGAAGAAGTTCTTTATTTTAATTTATTTCTTTGGTCGCGTGTCTGCCTTCCCCGACGCCGGACCGGTACCGCCGGTCTTTTCTTTTCTTTCTAAAAAAAAAAAATATATATTTTTTTTTCCTCACTTGGTGTATTTTTCTTCTTAGGCCTCCAGGCCCACAAGAACATTTTCCCTCATGGAAAAACCAGCCTCCGGGTTCAAAAAATGCACTAAGTGTAGCGGTACAATTTCTGTTACAGATACCCATGAATGGTGTCTTAAATGTTTGGGTCCTGAACACTCCATTCCGAATTGCCAGTCCTGCTCTCTAATGTCTAAACGAGGGTTACAGAACCGAGCAGCCAAGCTCCATGTGCTGTTTCCCACGGATGCACCGGCGGTGGCATCGACATCTTCCAGGTCTTCCTCTCCTGATGGGTCTCAGGTAACCAAACATAAACCTAGCAGGTCCTTGAAGGGCAAATCTCCCTCTAAGCATCGAGATGCCTCCGGGCTTGCCCTCGAGGATCCTGCCCCAGCCAAACAACCCCGGCGGGAAGCTCCGGCTTCCAAAGCTCCTCCTATGGGGTTACAGGTTGACATCGATGGCACGGCCTCGACCGATCACCTGTTAGACTGCTCTGGGGTACCGGCACTTTCTCCCGGTACCGACATCCAGGCAGTCGTGGCGTCCATGGATCACACTGTTCAATCCATGCAGCAGGCTATAATGGCTTTTATTAAAGCTGCGACACCGACGGTACCGCAACGAGTTCCGTTGTCGGTACCGGCACCGGTACCGGTACCAGCACCGATACCGGTACCGACTGCATCGACATCGGCCAGGATACCGACTCCGGTTCCTTGTCCAGGGCTATTTCTCGGTACCGATCCGGTACCGGGGACGCCCGATGTCGGTACCGATCGATACGCGTATCGATCGTTGGAAGCGGACAGACGATACTTCGATTCCTCTGATGATTCTGATTCTTCAGATGAGTCTCCTGAAGTATTCATTACCCTTCCTGAGGAGCCTACTTCTCCAAAAAGGAGAATGTCTCCTCCAGAGGATTTGTCCTTTCAAGACTTCATAATAGAAGTGGCTAAAGGACTCTCTATTTCAGTAACCTCTGAAACAGAGCCTAGAGCAAAAAAATTAGATATTTTAGGATACTCTAAGGCTCCCAGAGAGGCAGTCACCTTGCCAATTCATGAAATTCTTCATGAACATATGATTGACTTATGGGAGACTCCTCTCACCCTTTCTCCTCATTCTCGCAGATTGGACACTATGTACCGTGTCCCTCCTTGTCCTGGATTTCAGAAAACTCAGCTTCCTCACCACTCCATTGTGGTGCAGTCAGCTATGAAAAGGATAAAGAGTACCAAAAGACACTCTTCTGCTCCTCCAGGAAGAGAATGCAGGACCTTGGATGCTTTTGGTAGGAAAATCTTCCAAGCCAGCATGCTTATTGCCAGAATCAACTCATATAGCCTTTATATGGGTATGTTTCTAAAGGAAGTTGCACAAAAGTTGCACAACTTTCTCCCTTTTCTTCCAGAGGATAAAAGGGATGAGTTCCTCCTTTGGCTTAAGCATACTCAAGACATTTCAAAGTTTTCCAACAGGGCAACCTTTGACTCCTTTGAAGGTGCCAGCAGAGCCTCAGGCATTGCCATAGCTGCTCGCAGAATTGCTTGGCTCCAGGCTTCTGATCTAGAGCCCTGGGTTCAGGATGGCTTAGGAAATCTGCCCTGTACGGGTGAAAATCTCTTTGGCAAAGAGTGGCAAATAAAAGCCACTCAAATGGATGCAGAGAATTCTGCTCTGGATAGACTTTCCAAGTCAACCTCCATTCCAGCCAAGAAAAAACCTTTCAAAAAGCCTTTTTACTAAAGGAGCAGATTTCCTTCCACTTCTGGCCAACAATCTTCTACAGGTCACTTTGCTTCTAAGTGTCAGCAACCTAAACAGGCCAGGCCTAAACCTGCAGGGACTGCTACAACCCAGCAGTCCCAACCCCCTCAAGGTTTTTGACTTGATACTAGAGAACTTAACCTTTCTGGCTCTACAACAGCCAGAACCTCTCACCATTCCAGGAAGGTTAGCTCATTTTGCTCCCAGATGGGAGCAAATCACATCAGAGCAGTGGACCCTCTCCATCATAAGAGAGGGCTACAAACTTCATTTCTCAGACCTTCCTCCCTACACCATGGTGAGACACTTCAATTCTCCCACATCTCTCCTCGACCTTCTGGATCAGGAGGTGACTACCCTTCTGGCCCAGGGGCCATAGAAGAAGTTCCTCTTCTTCAACAGGGGTCAGGGTTTTACTCCCCCTATTTTCTCATTCCAAAGAAAACAGGGGGATACAGACCCATTCTAGATCTCAGAGAATTGAACAAATTCCTATGCAAGGAGAAGTTCAAGATGCTTTCTCTAGGCACTCTCCTTCCATACCTGCAGAGTCAGGATTGGCTTTGTTCTCTAGATCTCAAGGATGCGTACACTCAAGTCCTCATCCATCCATCTCACAGAAAATTCCTACGTTTTCTGTTCCAGGGAAGACATTACCAATACAGAGTGCTTCCTTTCGGTCTAGCCTCTGCTCCAAGAGTGTTCACCAAATGCATGGCAATAGTTGCTGAATTTCTACGCACTCTGGGAATATTTGTCTTCCCATACCTGGACGACTGGCTCATCCGAGCTCCAACCCAGTCAGAGGCTCAGATCTCCCTGAACTGCACCAGGCACATTCTGCAATACCTGGGACTTGTGGTAAACCTCCCAAAGTCCCAGATCACCCCTACTCAGTCCCTGGAATTCATAGGGGCCTGGTTGGACACCACTTCTGCAAGGGCCTACCTTCCTCAGGCCCGTTGTCAATGTCTAGTGCAGTTAGCCTCCCAGATTCAGTCAAAGAGCCACTTAACTGCCAGGGAGATGCTACAGCTGCTAGGCCATATTGCTTCCACAGTACATGTGGTACCCTATGCTCGCCTACACATGAGAGCAGCTCAATGGACTTTGTCCACCCAGTGGACTCAAGCTTCAGGAGCTCTCTCAGACCAAATAGCAACCTCCAAACGTCTCTTTTGGTCTCTCCAATGGTGGATGTCCACTCAAAATCTGTTGCTGGGGTCCCCCTTCCAACCTTTGTTACCCCAAGCAACCCTCACAACAGATGCCTCCCAAACAGGTTGGGGAGCTCATCTACAAGACTTGGTCCCCACAGGAGACCTCTCTTCATATCAACCACTTGGAACTTCGAGCAGTGTTCCTAGCTCTCAAGGTCTTTCATACCCTCCTCAGCTACAAGACAGTCCTCATTCATGCGGACAATCAAGTAGCCATGTTTTACATAAACAAGCAAGGAGGAACTGGCTCTCTGTCGCTTTGCAACGAAGCTCTAAGATTATGGGCCTTCGCCAGAGAGCATCAAATCCATCTCCTGGCAGTATACCTCCCAGGAATCCAAAACTCTTGGGCAGACAGACTCAGTCGAGTTCTGCTTCCACACGAATGGTCCCTGCACATGGATCAGGTACTCAGAATCTTCCAAGAATGGGGAACCCCGGACATAGACCTCTTTGCAAGTCCGTGGAATGCCAAACTTCCCCGGTTCTGTTCCAGAATTCCGTGTCAGGGAGTTCAGGCCAAGGATGCCTTCCTCCTTCATTGGGGTCAGGGCTTCCTATATGCCTTTCCACTCATTCCTTTGATTCCCAAGACTCTGTTCAAACTCCAGAGGGATCAAAGATCTATGATACTCATAGCTCCACGCTGGCCACGCCAAGTGTGGTACCCTCTACTTCTGCATCTCTCCCAAGCCCCCTCCCTGGACTTGGGAGCTGCGCCAGACATTCTGTCCCAGGAGGAAGGGACTTTGTGGCATCCAAACCCCAAGTCCCTTCACCTCAGAGCTTGGTTACTGAAGGCCTAGACCTTCAAGACTTCAATCTTTCTCAGCAAGTGAAGGATATCCTCCATGCTTCCAGAAAACCTTCCACTAGGCGTTCCTATGCTTTTAAGTGGAAAAGATTTTCCATTTGGTGTGCTCAAAAGGGTCTTGACCCTCTGGCACTTCCTGTGAATTCTCTATTGGAATATCTCCTGCATCTCTCCAATGCAGGCCTTAAAACGAATTCAGTAAGGGTCCATTTGAGTGCTAATGCAGCATCCCTTAAGCCTCTCAATGGACAACCTATTTCCTCTCATCCTCTTATTGCAAGATTCATGAGAGGCCTAACTTTAACTAAACCTCCCATTCGACCTCCTCCGGTGGCATGGGACTTAAACGTGGTTCTTGGTCAGCTTATGAAGCCACCTTTTGAACCCTTAGCCACTACCTCCTTGAAATTTCTTTCCTGGAAGGTTATTTTCCTTATTGCAATCACTTCTGCTCACCGCATCAGTGAACTGCAGGCCTTAGTGGCTAATCCACCTTATACAAGGTTCCATCATGATAAGGTAGTCCTTAGGACAAATCCTCACTTTATGCCTAAAGTGGTCTCACCTTTTCATCTTAATCAAGAGGTATATTTACCTGTCTTTTTTCCAGCTCCTCATGCATCCAATGCAGAGAGGAACCTTCATACTCTAGATTGTAAAAGAGCTCTTGCTTTTTACTTACACAGGACACAGCAACATAGAAAGTCTTCCCAGCTTTTTGTTGCTTTTGATCCTTCTCATTTAGGACTTCCAGTCTTTAAAAGAACACTGTCCAATTGGATTGCTCAGTGTATTTCTTTTGCTTATCAGAGTAAGAACCTTTCTCTGGAGGGCCATGTCACAGCTCACAATGTGAGGGCCATGGCCACCTCTATGGCTCATCTTCATTCTGTGTCCATCGACCAGATCTGTCGAGCAGCCACCTGGGCCTCGGTTCATACCTTCACAGCCCATTACTGTTTGGACAAGGACTCCCGCCGGGATGCCTTGTTTGGTCAGGCTGTCCTCAGACACCTGTTCCATTCTTGAACAACTCCTGCCCTGAATGGATGCCTGAGATCCATAGGAAGACGAGAAACCCTTCAGGGTCTCATACCCTTGGGGATCTCCCAGGCATCTTAGCTAGGGAGTCCCCATATGTGAGGACTCATTCCTGCTTGTTCCTGGAGATAGCACAGTTACTTACCTGTAACAGGTGATCTCTGGGAACAGCAGGAATTCGTCCTTACAACCCTCCCACCTCCCCTAGGAGTTGTATCTCTCTCTATCTTTCCTTTCCTCTCTCTCTCTATTGTCTCAGCTTTAAACTTCAACTGAGGAGAGTTGGTTAGGAAAGGCGGGAAGGCAGCGCGCAGGCGCTGTGGGATGCTCTCAAAAGCTTTCCTTCTTGGGAAGCTGGGGAGCGTTCCCGCGCAGGCTCCGTCGGTACCGACGTACCCATATGTGAGGACTAATTCCTGCTGTTCCCAGAGATCACCTGTTACAGGTAAGTAACTGTGCTTTACAGTACATTGTCCACCCTCCAGTCATCAGATATCATGGCCATTTCGAATGATAGGTTACAGATTACTAATAACAGGTTAGCAATTTCATATTTGAGCGCTTTCAGAACTTGGGTGAATGCCATTCAGCCTGTGATTTGTTGCTCTTAAGTTTGTCAGTTTGATGTATTACATCATCTAGTCTTACAGTGATGTGGTTTAGTTGCTACAAATCATCACTATTAAAGGTTTCTGGTATGGGTATGACTTGAACATTCTGCTTTGTAAAGACATCATTTTGTTTTCTGCTATTGCTTTATCCTTCCTGAGCATTCCTTTTACTCCTTGGTCATCCAGTGGGCGAACTGACTCCCTCATGGCTTTTAGCTTTGGATGTATTTGAAAAGGATTTTAATAGTAGTTCTAGTCCTTGCCTCCACAGTAAGCTTCTTTTCAAAGTCTCTCTTGGTCTGCTTTATTACATCTAACTTGCCAGTCAGGGTTGGTCTAACCATTAGAGAGAACGTCTGCTTAGGGCAGCAGACGTTTTAGGGCACTGGTGGACAAAACAGCCTGAACTGCTAGGCACTTTAACAGCAAACATGCAGAACAGGCTCATCAAGCACATGCTGGTGCTCAAAGGCTTGCCACATGCTGAGGAGCTGGGACATGACAGACAAGTATCAGCATGTGCTCAATGCCCCATACTGTGCACTCACAGTTTTTTTTAAAAACTTAAAGGTTTTATTGACTCTCCAAACAAAATAACAGCACACTGTACAGTGATACATTCCTTTGTATCTCTTAATACATAAATTGATCTACCAGTATCATCATCTAACTCCTTCCGGCCCAAGGCCATTTGGCCCATTCTTATTAATGAACCTTGTTTTAACTTTTTACCAAAACTCCAAACCCATGAATAGACACCAGGACCAAGCAGGAAAGCCTAAAACCCACAAACTGATTGTCTGCTCACAGTTTTTAAGAACAGAAAAATGGCAGTGACAGCAGCAAAGAAGAAGAAGCAGGCCTGGCAAGGGCAAGTGAAGGAAAGAGGCGAGAGAGATGCTGGACATGACAAGGGTTAGGGTAGTGAAGGTGAAGGTAAAGGAAAGGGAGACCCAGTGGAATAAGAATAAACTATGCCTTCTCTGGAGGATATGGCCAAGAGGAAGAAAAAAGGTCAAACATCTTCGTAATGGCCTCAATTCTGAGTGGTTTCCTAGATATACATTTCTCTTTGCTTAAGAGGTTCATTGCAGGCTTTGAAAATCAGACCACTTTATCTCCTGAGTCTGGGGCCTTCTTGAGCTCCAGAGGCAGATGCGCTTCAACCCCTCTTAAACCCTTTCTTAATTCTTCCCAACAGTTGGGAGATGGTGCCCTTTCTTCAATCCCTGTTGGAGGTACATAAGACGGATAAGTTATGTCTCTCTCTCTCTGGGATTTTGCAAGTCTGGTTCTCTCCCAGTACCTAAGGTGGTGGCTCCATCTTTGTGCAACTCTTCCACCCATTTGAAAGTGGCAGCTTTGTGCTGCTGCTTCGGCAACCCCAGAAGGCATTTCGGTGCCCGCGTGCACACTCATGGACTGCTACTCCTGCCCCCTCTGACAGAAGTTGCATCGGAGGGGGCAAGGAGCAGCAGGCCACGGTTTTTGTGCAGTGAGTGTCAAAGCCCATGGCCTGCCACAGGTGCCAAAGTGGAGGCATAAAGCCACCCCTTTAAAAAACCATGCCATGCGGTCCAACATGGTCTGACGTCCTAGGCATCTACCAAGTCCATCAAGTGAGCGGGTCGGCCCTGAATCAGCCTTTCATCCAGGTGTGAGTGAACCTGAATTCCTTGCTTGTACAGGATGGCAGCCACCACCAATGGTGACCTTCAAGAAAATGCAAGGTGCTGTGGCCAAGCCAAAAGATGGCACAAAACGGAAAATGGAACCCAGGATGCAGAAGTGGAAGAACCACTGATGCTATTCCTGATCAGAATAGGGAAGTATGTTTCAGAAAGGTCCTAGGAGGTAGAAACTCCCCTTGCTGGACTGACACAATGACCAACCTGAAGGTCTCCATATGGAGGTGGGCAATCTTAGCTTGACACTGACTGCCTTCAGGTTTAGAATGGGTTGGAAAAGCCTGCCCTTTTTAAGCACCAAAAAGTAAATGGAAGACGTCCCCTGACCTTGTTCTGTGGAGGGCATGGGTATGATATCCTGCAACTGTAAGAGATGCTGAAGAGTTTCCTTGACTACTAAATTCTTGGTTAATGAGCTGCAAGGAGGCTCCACAAAGACATCCTGAAGAGGCTCCAGAAACTCCAGTGTATAGTCCTTTTCAATGACCTTAAGGACCTATTGGTCTGACATGATGCGGATCCATTCCAAGCAAAACAGCTGGAGATGCCCCTTGACTGCCTGTCCCTTGGAAGAAACCAGCTGATCTGGGCTGGGGAAAAAGGCCTATCTGTGCTGCTGCATCAGTCCAAACACCTTGCCACTTGCTGGAGGCAGACGATACTGAAAGTTATTCTAGCCTGCCTCCACCTGCCGCTGGGAAGCGTAACCCACTCATCTAGACTGGTCTAGCAAAATGATAAGGAAAACAATGTTTGTCAGAATGGCCCTTGAATACTCCCTAGGGATATGCTTTTGCTTGGAACAAAAGCAGTGATCTTGCAAAACAGGAAATGACAAAATTGATGTCATTTCCCAGTTTCCATTCAATAGTGAGTCCTATTGTGTAACAGCGCACACTATTATACAAGAGTACGCAAATAGTGTATTGAATAGCACGTGCTATTGCACAATAGTGTGCACTAATGCATAATAGTGCATGCGCTTGCTCAAAAGTGCATGCTCTTGTGCAATAGTGGGTGCGCTTGTGCAATGGAGCGCATTATTGTGCCATAGGGCTCACTATTGAACAAAAACGATATGACACAAAAATAAATGAAAATAAAAAACAAAACAAAACAAAATTTTGGGCCTGCATACCCGTGATACTGCCAAGATAGTCCTGCTTTTCAGGATATGCATAGTGAGAAAGCATTCATTGCCTCTTTGCCTCCATTGTATAACTTATGCACATAGATTATCGATATCTTGAAAAACAAATTGGATGGGGGTATTTAAGGAATGGCTTGAGAAACATTTGGGCCAATATTCAATGCCCTTATCCAGATAGCCCATGGGGGTGCGGGGGCTATACAGATAAGGGCGCTGAGTGAGACATTCATAGAAACATAGAAATATGACGACAGAAAAAGACCACATGGCCTATCTAGTCTGTCTTTCCATATCAACAACTACAACAGTCCCCTTTTTACCTTTAGAGATCCTCTGTATTTGTCCCATGCTTTTTTGAATTCAGTTACTATCCTCATCTCTACCACCTCCACTGGGAGACTACTCCACGGATCCACTACTCTTTCCGTAAAGAAATATTTCCGCATACCACTCCTAAATCTATCTCCTGTCACCCTCATCCCATGTCCCCTCGTAGCAGAACTTGCTTTCAATTAAAAGAGGGTCTCTCCCTGAACATTTATGCCACGGAGGTACTTAAACATCACAATCATATCACCTCTATCCCGCCTTTCTTCTAAGGTGTACATATTAAGATCCTTAAGTCTAACCTCATATGCTTTATAATGAAAACCACTAATCATTTTAATAGCCACCCTCTGCACCGACTCCATCCTGTTCACATCCTTTTGAAGGTGTGGTCTCCAGAATTGCACACTATACTCCAAATGAGGTCACACCAAAGACTTATACAGAGGCATTATCACTTCCTTTTTTCTGCTAGCCATTCCTCTCTGTATGCACCTAAGCATCCTTCTAACTTTTGCCGTCACCTTTTCTACCTGTTTAGCTACTTTAAGATCATCAGACACAACCACGCCTAGGTCCCGCTCTTCTTTAGTGGACAAAAGTACTTCACCCCCTATACTATATTGCTCTCTTGGATTGTTGCAGCCCAAATGCATGACCTTACATTTTTTAACATTAAATCCCAGCTGCCAAATTCTAGACCATTCTTCAAGCTTAGCTAGATCCCTCCTCATGTTATCTACACCTTCCTGGGTGTCTGCTTTATTGCAGATTTTGGTATCATCCGCAAAGAGGCAAACCTTACCCGACAGCCCTTCCGCTATATCACTAACAAAGATGTTAAAAAGAATCGGACCAAGGACAGATCCCTGGGACACACCACTGATAACATCCTTCTCCTCAGAGTGAGCTCCATTTACTTGTACTCTTTGTCGCCTCCCACCCAACCAATTTCTAACCCAAGCAGTAACTTTAGGGTCCATCCCTAGGGTGCTCAGTTTGTTTATAAGTCGCCTGTGAGGAACGGTGTCAAAGGCTTTACTGAAATCTAAATGTACCACATCTAGGGCTCTCCCTTGGTCCAACTCCCTGGTCTGGGTGAAAGAAATCAATCAGATTTGTCTGACAAGACCTGCCTCTGGTGAACTCAGTAGCATTATCTGGATAGTGTCACTGAATATCTCCACAGACCACTCCGGCACTATCTGGTTAGTGCAGAGACAGTCAGTGAGTGGAGCTAAGGCAGTGCAGCTTCTATCTGGATAAGTGCTTTCCTTATCTGGATAGTGCTGATTTTCAGCCAGCACTTATGTAGATAGTTTAGACCACATGAAAATCAGACCTGAATTGCTATCAGGATAAGTGCTGGCAGGAAATCGCTGCTATCCAGATAAAGTCGGCAGTTTATCTGGAAAATGGCCAGAAGTGTAGGAATCACTGATGCTGCTTCATGATGGGTACATTAAAGTAGGCCTCGACTAGATCTAGGGACGTAAGGTCCACGGTGGCAGTGGTCATGGCTAGGCTGTGGCTCTGGCTTTGCAACTGGTCTGCAGATGTGGCCTCGAATTTGTGTATGAACAAGCTGCACTTTAAGGTCAAGCTACTTTTTAGAGAGGATCTCAAAGTTTGTGAAGAGCCTGGATGAGTCCTCTCCTCGAAGGCTTCCAGAAGACATGTCCAAAAGTGCTCGTTCCGGCTTTTGGAGAATGCTCTTGGAGCTTGGAGGTGCTCAAAGGCAGCCAAAAGCTTTGGTTCAGCCTATTCCTCTTATGGTTCTAGGCCCAAGAAGGGCAAGTTTTTTTTGGAGCTCATAGCAGTCTCAAGACCCATGGGGTCCTCCTGCTTCTCTTAGGTCCATCGAGCACTGGTGACCCCCCCTGGGAAACTGCTGGATTCAGGGCGGCTGTCAGCTCAAGGAGTCAAGGGCACACCTGCACTCTGCCCTTCAGGACTCGGTCCCAATGACCACTACACTGTAGTGTGGGCAAGGAGAGTCAGGCCTATCTGCACTGCTGCACCAGTCTACACACCTTGTCACCTGCTGGAAGCAATTACTGGTTTCTGTCAGTGCTGCACAAGTGGTTATACATTCTAATAATACCAATGAAAGATGCACAGGTCTGCTTCCACCTATTGGAAAGGGAGCATTACCACTCATCTGGACTGGTCTAGCAAGATGATAAGGAAGGGCCCTGTAGCTTGTTGAATTCCTTTAAGGTGTCTATATGCATGCAGATAAGGAGGATCCAGTGGATGTAACACACTTAGTTCTTCAAAAAGGCTTTTGTAAGACCCTTAATAAGGTGAAAGGGTTTAGTCACCTTTAGCAATTTGGGACTCAGAATATATCAGGTTAGCAGCCTTTGCGCAATATCAGTTTTAATAACAGGAGATATTTAGTCACTATTTAGGTTTTTTTGAATTTTTCAATAAATAATTGGAAGTGTTTGAAACAAAAGATATTTGTAGAGCTCAGAAGTGGAGCCCTCTTATATTCACCATTATCAGACTTAGTTCCGTTCTGCTCTATGTCCAACAACTCATCGTTCCTCTAGTCTAGACATAGGAGGAGACATAATCAAAGTGTTTTAACAGGTTTGTAATAGGAATTACACAAATTAATGGAACATTAATCACAGGCTATTATACGCAATAGTCGGGCATCATCCTGGGCCTAGTGTACCCTTAAGCCATGATTGCTAAAAATTGGAAGGGTGTGAAACCACAGCCCATTCTATATAAAAAGTTGTTTAACTGTAAACTGCCCTTGATCTCTGGAAGGGGCGGATAGAAGAAATATATAAATAAATAAGATCTATTTCTTAGATGTGTTCTCTCAGCATTCACTACTAGCCTCTGAAAGAGACAGTTCACTGGGTTGGAATAACTACTCTGGCATTTTTTAAGATCAACTTAATCCTAGAAAAACAGAAGAGAGTTCAATTTTTAAAAAAGTGCCACTCCACCTAGTGGTTTCCTAGAAGAGAATGAATTACCCATTAATAAGGCCAACCTCAAAATCCTGCTGTGAATTTTAAACTTCACATATGGCTACTACAGCTACAATAAAGATTACGCCCTCCACTCCCTTTCTAAAACAAATCAAACTGAAAGATATATACCAAACCTGCACATGCTTGATAATGTTGCCTTCAGGATTCTGAAGGTCATTCATTAATTCTTCCTTTTTTGTCTTCAGCATTTTAATCATATCCTGTTTTTCTTTAAGCTTACTCATGACTGGCAGTTTACTGTTTGCCTCTACAAACTTCTTTACATGAGCTGCAATTTTCTCACGATATACACTAGTCTTTGACTGCAGCACTTCAAAATCGTCCTTTTCTTTTTCTATTTCAAACTTAAGTCTTATATTTTCCATGCAGAGTGTTCTGTTTTGAGCTTCCAAGTTTTCACAGCGGTGTTGCATATTGTCGATGTCCTCTTCATGCTGGTAAATCATTTTTTCTGTTGATCTTGTTTCCATCGATATGGACTTCATTTGCCCCTCAAGTTCACCAAGCTGAGACTGTAAAGCATTTTATACTTGTCAGAGATATACACTGTTCATGTGAACAACACTTTTAAGGAAATCAGATAAGCCATGTTAACTGAATGTAAGTTAGAAAATGGACTGCTTGTCTCAACCAATCATATACAAATAATGGCCCCCTCAGTTGCTTAGGGCTAGATTTACTAAAGCACACTAGCATATTAATGTGCATTACTTAACTGCTGGGCTTATTTTATGCTATGGGACCTATCTGCTAATATTGGCTGTTAGTGCTATCAGCGCTTAATGCAGTGGCACACATTAGTATATCTAGCCCTCAGTTTGCCTTCAATTTTCCCTCTGTCTTTCATTTACCACTTAGTTCATTTCTATCCTCTTCCCAGCCCTCATTCACTTTCTTCTGCTTCTCATCTCATGAGCTCCAGCTACTTCTGAGTCACTCGTCCCCTCTTCTACCTCCAGTCCCTTCCTTCTGTCTCTTGTAATACAGTATAATCTAACTTTGGTCTACTAGTGCCTTTATATAGTACAAACACATATTCACCGCATGTTTCAACTGGCTGATATCACAAATATACAATATAAATCATCAATACAAAATCTTCATAAATTAATAAATATATCAATATAAAATGTATTTGTGTTGCACCCTCCCTCCACTCTCAGCAAGGAATTGAGACCAAAGCATAAAAACAAAATCATACACCATAACTCACCCTTGCAACACACATATTAAAAATGACTTATGTCCCATAATCTGTGAGCCATATGCTACAATGTAATAATACATTTTATACATATTATATGCTTTCTCTCCCACCCATCTCGAGTATAATCTTAGACTGATAGGCTCTTAAACCTATTAAAGGGAAAGAGGTGGTCAAATTCACTTTCAGGTTTAGTTGGTTATCCTCATCAGGAATAGTTTTATTAATTAAAATCCTTAAAACTAAGATGCAGACACTCAGTCCAGTAGTGAGATAGGGGCTATCCACTCTCTTGCATTGAGTGTCACATGTACGATTTTCTTCCAAATGGTGAGAGGTCTTACGTGTGCACTAGATGCTAGAAGCTCTTTGCTCTCAGGGAACAAGTCCCATCTCTGGAGGCTAGAGTAGTAGACTTGCAGGAGCTAAGACAGAGAGGTATATAGACGTAGATGAGACCCACAAGGACGTAGTACTGAAGTCCTACCTCCAGTCTGGCAGTCTCTCTATTGCCATGGAGGAGATAGGTCACATGAAAGGAGAGTATTACTTTATTTATTTATTTAGACAGTTTTGTATACCGCCTTATCCTTCAATCAAAGCGGTCACAACACAATTGGGGGATACATTTAACACGCAGGGATATGAGACACATACACTAATACTTACAGGGAACATGGGCAATGGAGGGTTTAGTGGCTTGCCCAAGACCACAAAGAGCATCTGTGGGACTAGAAACCCCAGTCCTTCCGGCCCAAGGTTGCTGTCCTCTAGTGGGATTTGAACCTCCGACCTTCCGGCCTGAAGTACCTTGCCCCAACCACTAGGCTACTCCTCCCTCTTTGGTGTGGCAAGTAGTAATTCTGTAGCTAGGACCTGTTTTCCAGCTGATGTAAAATCCTCTCGTACCAAGAAGGTTTCTCCGAGTCATATGCTCATGAGGAAAGTGTAAATAAGATGGCTGCTATAGTTTGCGATTTGATCATTAGGCATGTAGATAGCTGGGTGGATGGCAGAAGTGAGGATCGCCTGGTAACATGCGTGCTTATGCAAAGGAAGCATTTGCCACTTAGACAAAGCTTTAGATAGTGCTGTGGAGGAGCCTGCTGTCTTGGTACATGTTGGTATCAATGACATAGGAAAATGTGGGAGGGAGGTTCTGAAGGCCAAATTTAGGATTTTAGGTAGGAAGTTGAAATTTAGAAATTCCACGGTAGCATTCTCAGAAATGCTTACCATTCCACACTCAGGACCCAAAAGGCAGGCAGAGCTCCAGTCTCAATGCATGGATGAGACAATGATGCAAGGAAGAAGGTTTTGGATTTCTTAGGAAATGAGCAACATTTTGGGGAAGGCAAGATGGGACTTTTCTGAAAGGATGGGCTCCATCTTAACTGGGTTAGAACCAAGCTGCTGGCATTAAACTTTCAAAAGGAGATAAAGCAGCTTTTAAATGAGCTAATAGGGGAAAGCTACAGTCACTCAAGTGCATGGTTCAGAAGGATGTATCCTTGAAGAATACTAGCAAAAGAGGGAAGTTGGGGCATTCTGATAGGGAGACTCCAATAAAGATAAAAGTAATCCAGATACCTTTAAGGATAGAGCAGACAGAGCTGAAAGTTTCCAAATTGCCCCTGTGAACTGATAACCATATTGTTAATATGAACAAAATACAACTCTAAAATGTCTGTATGCAAATGCTGGAAGTCTAAAAAATAAGATGGGAGAGCTATAATATATAGCACTAAATGAAAGGTTAGATATAATAGGCATCTCAGAGACCTAATGAAAGGACGACGACCAGTGGAACATCCTGATATCTTGGTACAAAATATATTGCAATGATAGGGTTGATCAAACTGGTAGAGGAGTTGCGCTCTTGTTAGAGAGGACATTGGACCACACAGGCTAAAACTTTTGCTGGAAACAAAATACACTGTAGAATCTCTATGGATAGAAATTCTGTGTAAAAGGGGTGTGCTACCAACTGTCTAGCCAGGATGAACAGATGGATGATGAAATGCTAAAAAAAATCAGGGAAGCTAACAAAAGTTACAACATGGTAATAACGGGTGATTTCCATTATGCCGGTATCAACGGGGTCAATGTCACAGCAGAACATGCTAGGGAGATAAAGTTTCTAGATGAAATAAATGACTGCTTTTTGGCGCATTTAGTTCATGAACTTACAAGAGGGGAAGCTGTTTTAGTGGCTGTACTTGTTCTTTTTCTGCTGTCCTTTTTAAGTTATGGCGACCAGAATTGCACACAATATTCAAGGTGCGGTTCCACCATGGAATGATACAGGGGCATTATAATAGCCTTGGCTTTGTTCTCCATCCCTTTCCTTATGATTCCTAGCATTCTATTTGCTTTCTTGGCTGCAACTGCACACTGGGCAGAGGGTTTCAATGTGTTAATTCACAATGACGCCTAAATCCTTTTCCTGTGTGGTGGTTCCTAATGTCGAACCTTGCATCGTGCAACCATAGTTTGGGTTATTCTTCCTTAAGTGCATAACTTTGCACTTGTCCACATTAAATTTCATCTGCCATTTGGACATCCAGTCTTCCAATTTATCAGTCTTGCAATTTTTCACAGTCCTCTTGTGTTTTAATAACTCTGAATAATTTTGTGTCCAAATGGTAGAAACCATTATAAAGAATAAAGGGCCAAATTTTGAGTTAGCAGGCTTTGTGCCGTGGCAGCGCATAGCCTGCCCGCCAACCCCCCTAACCTGGATTTTCACCTCTGTGGCAGCGGAAATGAAAATCTAAGTTAGCCTGGAAACCCCAGCAACCACAGAGGCTACATGGGGAGCAGAAATTTTTGATGCTACTTGCATAGCCTTTGCGTCCTAAAGATAGGCGAGGAAAAACCTTGCCTATCTTTAAGACG
The DNA here is from genome assembly GCA_033557465.1 of Ichthyophis bannanicus. Lineage (NCBI taxonomy): Eukaryota > Metazoa > Chordata > Amphibia > Gymnophiona > Ichthyophiidae > Ichthyophis > Ichthyophis bannanicus. The sequence continues at coordinate 343,640,199 of CM066035.1, forward strand.
CAGGGGGCTATGCAGGTCACATCAAAAATTGCTGCTACCCATGTAGCCCTTTCCTCCGCCCCAGAACGCCCCTAACACGTCCCGATGCTACATGCATAGCATCTGGGCGCAATAGGGACTTGTCTGGGATTTTCGAAGGGCACTACCCATGTAGATGCTCTTCAAAAATCCCAGATAAGGACTTTATATGGATACCTAGGGAAGTTACCCGTGTAAAGGCCTTCGAAAATCAGGCCCAAAATTACTAAACATGTAGATAGTCATGTTTTAATGGGAGAAAGTCAACATGGATTTAATCAAGGAAAGTCTTGTTTTACTAATCTGTTATATTTTTTTGAAAGTGTGAATAAATAGGTAGATAAAGGTGAGCCGGCTGATATAGTATATCTGGATTTTCAGAAAGTCTTTGAAAAGATCCCTCTTGAGACTCTTGGCAAAATTATTTTATTTATTTGGTTTTTCTATACCGCCCTTCCAGAGATCAGCGGTGGTTTACATTTACATAGAAACATAGAAACATGATGACAGAAAAAGACCACATGGCCTATCTAGTCTGTCCTTCCATAACAACTACAACAGTCCACTTTTTACCTTTAGAGATCCTCTGTGTTGGTCCCATGCTTTTTTGAATTCAGTTACTGTCCTCATCTCTACCACCTCCACTGGGAGACTATTCCATGGATCGACTACTCTTTCTGTAAAGAAATATTTCCGCATATCACTCCTGAATCTATCTCCCTTCACCCTCATCCCATGTACCCTCGTAGCAGAACTTGCTTTCAATTGAAAGAGGCTCTCTCCCTGAACATTTATGCCACGGAGGTATTTAAACATCTCAATCATATCACCTCTATCCCGCCTTTCCTCTAAGGTGTACATATTAAGATCCTTAAGTCTGTCCTCATATGCTTTATAATGAAGCCCATTAATCATTTTAGTAGCAACCCTCTGCACCGACTCCATCCTGTTCACATCCTTTTGAAGGTGCGGTCTCCAGAATTGCACACCATACTCCAAATGAGGTCGCACCAAAGACTTATACAGAGGCATTATCACCTCCTTTTTTCTGCTAGCCATTCCTCTCCGTATGCACCCAAGCATCCTTCTAGCTTTTGCCGTCGCCTTTTCTACCTGTTTAGCTACTTTAAGAGCATCAGACACGACCACGCCTAGGTCCCGCTCTTCTTTAGTGGACAAAACTACTTCACCTCCTATACTATATTGCTCCCTTGGATTGCTGCAGCCCAAATGCATGACCTTACATTTTTTAACATTAAATCCCAGCTGCCATATTCTAGACCATTCTTCAAGCTTAGCTAGATCCCTCCTCATGTTATCTACACCTTACTTTATTGCAGATTTTGCTATCATCCGCAAAGAGGCAAACCTTACCCGACAGCCCTTCCGCTATATCACTAACAAAGATGTTAAAAAGAATCGGACCAAGGACAGATCCCTGGGGCACACCACTGGTAACATCCTTCTCCTCAGAGTGAGCTCCATTTACTTTTACTCTTTGTCGCCTCCCACCCAACCAATTTCTAACCCAAGCAGTAACTTTAGAGTCCATCCCTAGGGTGCTCAGTTTGTTTATAAGTCGCCTGTGAGGAACAGTGTCAAAGGCTTTACTGAAATCTAAATACACCACATCTAGAGCTCTCCTTCGGTCCAACTCCCTGGTCACCCAGTCAAAGAAATCAATCAGATTTGTCTGACAAGACCTGCCTCTGGTGAATCCATGCTGCCTCGAATCCTGTAATCCGCTGGACTCCAGAAACCTCACTATTTTCTCTTTCAGCAGCGTTTCCAATAATTTACTCACCACCGAAGTTAAACTAACCGGCCTGTAGTTTTCAACCACATCCATACTTCCGCTTTTCTGTAAAGGCACCACATGAGCCTCTCTCCAGTCCTTTGGCACCATTCCCGACTCCAACGAGGCATTGAAAAGGTCAGTCAGTGGAGTTGCTAGAACGTCCCCAAGTTCCCTCAGTATTCTAGGGTGGATCCCATCCGGTCCCATCGCTTTGTCTACTTTAAGTTGAGCTAGTTTCTCACGAACACAGTCTTCTGAAAATTGTTCAAGATGTCCCTCGCTTCTGTTCTTATTTGTGGGTGTTTTCTGAGGTCCTGCTCCTGGTTCTTCATCTGTGAACACAGAACAAAAATATTTGTTAAGCAATTCCACTTTATCCTTATCAGCTTCTACATATTCCCCCCCCTGCACCCTTGAGTCTGACAATACCACTTTTGCCCTTCCTCTTCTCACTAATATATCTGAAAAATGTCTTATCCCCCCATTTTATTACATTGGCTATTTCCTCCTCCTTTTGAATCTTTGCCTTCTTGACTACTTTGCTAGATTCTCTAAGTTTTTCCAAATACAGATGCCTGTCTTCCTCTCTCTGTGATCTCTTGTATTTCATGAAGGCCTCCCTCTTTTTCTTCACTTTTTCAGCTACTTCCTTCGAAAACCATAGCGGTCTCCTGTTCCTTTTGCCTTTATTTACCATTTTAACAAAAAGGTTGGTTGCCCTTAAAATACCCCCTTTCAGTTTTGCCCACTGTTTTTCTAGATCCCCCAGCTGTTCCCATCCCACTAACGACTCCCTGAGGTATTGGCCCATCTTCGCAAAGTTAGTCTTCCTAAAGTCTAAGATCCTCACCTTGGAATGGATTCTAACAGCCCTAGTCCTAATACTGAACCACACCATCTGGTGATCACTGGATGCAAAATGATCTCCCACTACAACATCAGAAACACTTTCACCATTGGTAAGGACCAAGTCCAGTATGGCCCCTTCACGTGTGGGGTCTGTTACCAATTGCCTGAATAGTTCTCCCTGTAGAGAATCCAGGATCTCCTTACTTCTAGATGATACTGCAGCAGGAATGTGCCAATCAACATCTGGCATATTGAAATCTCCTATCAGTAGCACTTCCCCTTTCCTAGCAATGCTGCGTATGTCTTCAATTAACTCTCTGTCCACCTCTTCCTCTTGTGAGGGAGGTCTGTATATCACACCAATGCAAATAGATTTCTCTTTCCCTCTTTCTAGTTTAACCCACAATGCCTCCTCTCTCCCTTTTAAGCTCTGTAATTCCAAAGCTTTAATAGTAGTTTTTACATATAGTGCCACTCCTCCTCCCCTTCTTCCTACACTGTCCTTTCTGAATAAAGTATAGCCAGGTATAGCTACATCCCAGTCATGGTTTTCTGTGAACCATGTTTCTGTAACTGCCACTAAATCCAAGTCAGCCACTCCCACCAAAGCTTCAACTTCAGGGATCTTTTTTCCCATGCTACGGGCATTAATACACACTGTTTTCCATATGTTACCCCTGTTACCCATTTCCATAAAGGTATTTAATGTATCACCTACCTGGGGGCTTTCACTTACCTGGGGGCTTTCTTCACCCATCCCCAACGAATCTAGTTTAAAGCCCTCTTCAGTAGATTAGCCAGTCTACTACCGAAGATGCGTTGACCTTTCTTGGACAGATGGATACCATCTCTGCTCTGCAATCCTTGGAACAGCATCCCATGGTCTAGGAAACCAAAACGCTCTCGATGACACCATCCACGCAGCCATGCATTCAGCTCCAGGATGCGAGCCTCTCTGCCTTGGCCTTTACCCTCAACAGGGAGGATTGAAGAGAACACCACCTGTGCACCTAACTGCTTCACCCTCTGTCCCAGAGCCATGAAGTCACTTTTGATACGTTCCGAGATATACTTGGCAGTATCATTTGTTCCAACGTGGCTTAGCAACATTGGGTAATAGTCAATGGGCTTGATGAGTCTCGGCAAACTCTCCGTAACATCTTGGATTTTGGCACCAGGCAGACAGCATGCCTCTCTGGACATCAAGTCTGGTCGGCAGATGGACGCCTCAGTACCCCTCAGAAGAGAGTCTCCAACCACCACTACCCTTCGTTTCCTTCTGGTCACTGATTCTGCAACTTTGGGGTACTTGAACTCTGGTTCTTCCCTTTCCAGGGATGCTTTCACCTCCTCCACCTCCAGGGCTGCATAATGGTTCTTCAATTCAAGGGCTGGAGAAGTTGGATTGGTGATTTTGCAGGCCCTGGTGACTTGTGTCCAACCATCGACATTCTGTTGGCACCCATCTTCTCCTGTGCTGGAGAGCTTGGTTGCTGCAAGAAGCATCTCATCAATGTACTTCTCACTGTCTTGAATGCTCCTCAGCCTCGCCACCTCCTCTCTGAGTTCCTCCACTTGTTTCCTCAGAGTTTCAGCATGCAGGCACCCTGCACATGGAACCGGTCTTTCAACTGGCATTAGGACCTCTGCCTGGACCAAGGCAGAAGCTGTAACAGGGGCAACAGCTTTAGCAATATGATTTTTCCCAGCCATTGTTCTGTTCGTGGAGCTTAGGTATCTGTTAAAGCAAAAGAGAGAGATCTACCAAGTACCAGCTGGTTTCGCAGCTGTCCTTTCAGAGAAAAAGCAGTTAAATCTCTTTAATTATATTCAAAATGTGCTGGTCCAATTCTCTGTGATTTGTTAAAGGGGGAGGTGCCCTATAAAGCAAGACTGCTTACTAGGGGTGGGTGGGAGTCGGGGTGGGTAGGGAGGGAACTAACACCTGATTAGGTGTTAGCAGTTTCTAAACCTGAGGAGGTTACTGGAGTTCAGCAACCTACTGTGCTCAAGGAAAGTTCCCCTAAAGCAGCAAAAATAAAGTAACCTTGCTTTAAAAAATATACATAAAACCCTTTTAAGAGCTCCCAGTCAGAGAGCTAGCAATGTAATATAATAAAACAAACAAACAAACCCTCAAATCTTACTGTTTGTTTGATCTGTGGAGCCCTGGTTAGGAAAGCATACTACAAAGAATGGAGCATATTACAAAGAATGGAGGTTGAACTATTTACATAGAGCCATAGGTACATTTAACATGAAGCAAATGCTTTATATACATAATTGTCTGAACTGATGACTAGTAACTATTTACAGTTTACTGTTTGTGTGTATGTGTGTATTTCTGTGAGTTTAGATATAAATAGGGGTTATTGGTTGGAGGGGGGTAAAGGGGGTTGTGTGGTGATCATAAGGTGTGGTGAGTTACTGGCCAGATGCGCTGCTGATATGGCCATCGGGTTTACCTCTGCCCACAGGAGCAACGACTGACTCTTGGCCAACAGGGTTGCACTGCCCGTGTATCCCTCACAGTTGAAATATGCCACCGTGGCTGCATTGTTCGAGAACACCCGGACTGCCTTCCGAGCTATTAGTGGCCGGAAGAACTGCAGGGCCAGGAAAACCGCTTTCATCTCTAGCCGGTTTATCGACCAGGTGGCCTCCTCTGGCGTCTATCGTCTTTGGGTCACCTATAACAGACAATGCGCTCCCTACCCCTACCCCGTGAGACTGGCATCTGTCGTCACTAAGATCCATCATGGCTGCTCCAGCGGGAGTCCTGCTGTGATCTTTTTGGACCTGAGCCACCAGTTCAGACTGTGATGGGCCTCTACAGGGCATGGGACCTTTTGAAACAGCGATTGAAGTTGTGGGGACCAACCAGACAGCAAAGCCTGATGTAGTTGGCCATATGTGCGTCTGTGCCCAAGGCATGACATCTAGGTCTACTGCCATTGAGCCGAGTAACTGCAGATAATACTATACCACTGGCGCCTTGCACTTCAGCAAGTTTCTTATCTGTACGTGAATCCGAACTATTCTCTCTGATGACACCGTCCCTGCTTGGGTGTCAAACTGAGCCCCGAAGTAAACCAGTCGCTGCACTGGCTGTAGCTGACTCTTGGTGAAGTTGACCACCCAGCCGAGGTGCTGCAGCAACTCCACCACCCGCTGAGTGGCTGCCACTCCCTTGGCTTCCAACTATGTCTGGATAAGCCAATCATCCAGATATGGGTGTACTAGAATTCCTTCTTGCATCAGAGCCGCTGCCACAACCACCATGACTTTGGTAAAGGTGTGCAGAGCCATGGCCAACCCAAAGGGCAATGCCCTGAACTGAAAATGACCGCTGGGTCCTGCAAATTTCAGGTATTTGTAATGGTCCAGCCAGATGGGAATGTGGAGATAGGCCTCCGACAAATCCAGGGTGGACAAGAACTCGCCCTGCCTTACTGTTAAAATAACCAACTTTAGGGTTTCCATTCTGAAATGTGGCATGCAAAGGGCACAACTAACCTGTTTCAAATCGAGGATAGGATGAAAAGCCCCACCCCCTGTTCTTGGGGATCACAAAATAAATGTAATAACGACCAGATCCGCACTGGCCTGGTGGAACTGGCTGTACCGCCTTCAGCTGCAGCAGCCGCTGCAGTGTGGACCGTACTGCCTTTGCTTTGCCCGGAGCCTTGCATGGGGAGATAACAAAGGCGTCAGCCAGGGGATACGCAAATTCCAGTGTGTAACCCTCTCGAATTATTTCCAAGACCCACTGGTCGGAGGTAATCTTGGTCCAGGAAGGGTAAAACTGCTGCAGCTGTCCACCTATAGCTACCTCCACCTGGACCTGCCTGGCATTATTGTGGTTTCTTTCCTGGGAGCTGCGAGCTGGCAAAAGAACCGCTCGCTGCTCCTCTAAACCCTTGAAAGAGCTGTGCCCGAGCTGCAAACCTCCCCCTCTGATAGGGGGCGAAACATGTGGAGCGGAACTGCTTAAAATCTCTGGACTGTCCTCTCTGAGGAACATAGAAACATAGAAACATGATGACAGAAAAAGACCACAAGGCCCATCTAGTCTGTCCTTCCATAACAACAACTACAACAGTCCACTTTTTACCTTTAGAGATCCTCTGTGTTGGTCCCATGCTTTTTTGAATTCAGTTACTGTCCTCATCTCCACCACCTCCACTGGGAGACTATTCCACGGATCCACTACTCTTTCCATAAAGAAATATTTCCGCATATCACTCCTGAATCTATCTCCCTTCACCCTCATCCCATGTCCCCTCGTAGCAGAACTTGCTTTCAATTGAAAGAGGCTCTCTCCCTGAACATTTATGCCACGGAGGTATTTAAACATCTCAATCATATCACCTCTATCCCGCCTTTCCTCTAAGGTGTACATATTAAGATCCTTAAGTCTGTCCTCATATGCTTTATAATGAAGCCCATTAATCATTTTAGTAGCAACCCTCTGCACCGACTCCATCCTGTTCACATCCTTTGGAAGGTGCGGTCTCCAGAATTGCACACCATACTCCAAATGAGGTCGCACCAAAGACTTATACAGAGGCATTATCACCTCCTTTTTTCTGCTAGCCATTCCTCTCCGTATGCACCCAAGCATCCTTCTAGCTTTTGCCGTCGCCTTTTCTACCTGTTTAGCTACTTTAAGATCATCAGACACAACCACGCCTAGGTCCCGCTCTTCTTTAGTGGACAAAAGTACTTCACCTCCTATACTGTATTGCTCCCTTGGATTGCTGCAGCCCAAATGCATGACGTTACATTTTTTAACATTAAATCCCAGCTGCCAAATTCTAGACCATTCTTCAAGCTTAGCTAGATCCCTCCACATGTTATCTACACCTTCCTGGGTGTCTACTCTATTGCAGATTTTGGTATCATCCGCAAAGAGGCAAACCTTACCCGACAGCCCTTCCGCTATATCACTAACAAAGATGTTAAAAAGAATCGGACCAAGGACAGATCCCTGGGGCACACCACTGGTAACATCCTTCTCCTCAGAGTGAGCTCCATTTACTTGTACTCTTTGTCGCCTCCCACCCAACCAATTTCTAACCCAAGCAGTAACTTTAGGGTCCATCCCTAGGGTGCTCAGTTTGTTTATAGGTCGCCTGTGAGGAACAATGTCAAAGGCTTTACTGAAATCTAAATACACCACATCTAGAGCTCTCCTTCGGTCCAACTCCCTGGTCACCCAGTCAAATAAATCAATCAGATTTGTCTGACAAGACCTGCCTCTGGTGAATCCATGCTGCCTCGGATCCTGTAATCCGCCGGACTCCAGAAACCTCACTATTTTCTCTTTCAGCAGCGTTTCCAATAATTTACTCACCACCGAAGTTAAACTAACCGGCCTGTAGTTTTCAACCACATCCTTACTTCTGCTTTTGTGTAAAGGCACCACATGAGCCTCTCTCCAGTCCTTTGGCACCACTCCCGACTCCAACGAGGCATTGAAAAGGTCAGTCAGTGGAGTTGCTAGAACGTCCCCAAGTTCCCTCAGTATTCTAGGGTGGATCCCATCCGGTCCCATCGCTTTGTCTACTTTAAGTTGAGCTAGTTTCTCACGAACACAGTCTTTTGAAAATTGTTCAAGATGTCCCTCGCTTCTGTTCCTATTTGTGGGTGTTTTCTGAGGTCCTGCTCCTGGTTCTTCATCTGTGAACACAGAACAAAAATATTTGTTAAGCAATTCCGCTTTATCCTTATCAGCTTCTACATATTCCCCCCCTACACCCTTGAGTCTGACAATACCACTTTTGCCCTTCCTCTTCTCACTAATATATCTGAAAAATGTCTTATCCCCCCATTTTATTGCATTGGCTATTTCCTCCTCCTTTTGAATCTTTGCCTTCTTGACTACTTTGCTAGCTTCTCTAAGTTTTTCCAAATACAGATGCCTGTCTTCCTCTCTCTGTGATCTCTTGTATTTCATGAAGGCCTCCCTCTTTTTCTTCACTTTTTCAGCTACTTCCTTCGAAAACCATAGCGATCTCCTGTTCCTTTTGCCTTTATTTACCATTTTAACAAAAAGGTTGGTTGCCTTTAAAATACCCCCTTTCAGTTTTGCCCACTGTTTTTCTACATCCCCCAGCTGTTCCCATCCCACTAACGACTCCCTGAGGTATTGGCCCATCTTCGCAAAGTTAGTCTTCCTAAAGTCTAAGATCTTCACCTTGGAATGGATTCTAACAGCCCTAGTCCTAATACTGAACCACACCATCTGGTGATCACTGGATGGAAAATGATCTCCCACTACAACATCAGAAACACTTTCACCATTGGTAAGCACCAAGTCCAGTATGGCCCCTTCACGTGTGGGGTCTGTTACCAATTGCCTGAATAGTTCTCCCTGTAGAGAATCCAGGATCTCCTTACTTCTAGATGATACTGCAGCAGGAATGTGCCAATCAACATCTGGCATATTGAAATCTCCTAGCAGTAGCACTTCCCCTTTCCTAGCAATGCTGCGTATGTCTTCAATTAACTCTCTGTCCACCTCTTCCTCTTGTGAGGGAGGTCTGTATATCACACCAATGCAAATAGATTTCTCTTTCCCTCTTTCTAGTTTAACCCACAATGCCTCCTCTCTCCCTTTTAAGCTCTGTAATTCCAAAGCTTTAATAGTAGTTTTTACATATAGTGCCACTCCTCCTCCCCTTCTTCCTACCCTGTCCTTTCTGAATAAAGTATAGCCAGGTATAGTTACATCCCAGTCATGGTTTTCTGTGAACCATGTTTCTGTAACTGCCACTAAATCCAAGTCAGCCACTCCCACCAAAGCTTCAACTTCAGGGATCTTATTTCCCATGCTACGGGCATTAATACACACTGCTTTCCATATATTACCCCTGTTACCCATTTCCATAAAGGTATTTAATGTATCACCTACCTGGGGGCTTTCACTTACCTGGGGGCTTTCTTCACCCATCCCCAACGAATCTAGTTTAAAGCCCTCTTCAGTAGATTAGCCAGTCTACTACCAAAGATGCGTTGACCTTTCTTGGACAGATGGATGCCATCTCTGCTCTGCAACCATTGGAACAGCATCCCATGGTCTAGGAAACCAAAACGCTCACGAAGACACCATCCACGCAGCCATGCATTCATCTCCAGGATGCGAGCCTCTCTGCCTTGACCTTTACCCTCAACAGGGAGGATTGAAGAGAACACCACCTGTGCACCTAGCTGCTTCACCCTCTGTCCCAGAGCCATGAAGTCACTTTTGATACGTTCGTAGGTATACCTGGCAGTATCATTTGTTCCAACATGGATTAGCAACATTGGGTAATAGTCAGTGGGCTTGATGAGTCTCGGCAAACTCTCCGTAACATCTTGGATCTTGGCACCAGGCAGACAGCATACCTCTCTGGACATCAAGTCTGGTCGGCAGATGGACGCCTCAGTACCCCTCAGAAGAGAGTCTGCAACCACCACTACCCTTCGTTTCCTTCTGGTCACTGATTCCGCAACTATGGGGTACTTGAACTCTGGCTCTTCCCTTTCCAGGGATGCTTTCACCTCCTCCACTTCCAGGGCTGCATAATGGTTCTTCAATTCAAGGGCTGGAGAAGTTGGATTGGTGATTTTGCAGGCTCTGGTGACTTTTGTCGAACCATCGACATTTTGTTGGCACCCATCTTCTCCTGTGCTGGAGAGCCTGGTTGCTGCAAGAAGCATCTCATCAATGTACTTCTCACTGTCTTGAATGCTCCTCAGCCTCGCCATCTCCTCTCTGAGTTCCTCCACTTGTTTCCTCAGAGCTTCAGCATGCAGGCACCCTGCACATGGAACCGGTTCTTCAACTGGCATTAGGACCTCTGTCTGGACCGAGGCAGAAGCTGTAACGGGGGCAACAGCTTTAGCAATACGATTTTTCCCAGCCATTGTTCTGTTTGTGGAGCTTAGGTATCTGTTAAAGCAAAAGAGAGAGATCTACCAAGTACCAGCTGGTTTCGCAGCTGTCCTTTCAGAGAAAAAGCAGTTAAATCTCTTTAATTATATTCAAAATGTGCTGGTCCAATTCACTGTGATTTGTTAAAGGGGGAGGTGCCCTATAAAGCAAGACTGCTCACTAGGGGTGGGTGGGAGTCGGGGTGGGTAGGGAGGGAACTAACACCTGATTAGGTGTTAGCAGTTTCTGAACCTGAGGAGGTTACAGAGTTCAGCAACCTTCTGTGCTCAAGTAAAGTTCCCCTAAAACAGCAAAAATGAAAGTAACCTTGCTTTAAAAAATATACACAAAACCCTTTTAAGAGCTCCCAGTCAGAGAGCTAGCAATGTAATAAAAAAACCAAACAAATAAACCCTCAAATCCTTACTTACTGTTTGATGTGTGGAGCCCTGGTTAGGAAAGCCTCAAAAGGGCAGGGCTCAGGAGCCTTTTATGCAGGCTTCAACTGCACTCAGGAAACAGGCCCACTAACTCCTGATTAGGTGTTAGCAGTTTCTGAACCTGAGGAGGTTACAGAGTTCAGCTACCTTCTGTGCTCAAGTAAAGTTCCCCTAAAACAGCAAAAATGAAAGTAACCTTGCTTTAAAAAATATACACAAAACCCTTTTAAGAGCTCCCAGTCAGAGAGCTAGCAATGTAATAAAAAAAAACCAAACAAAGAAACCCTCAAATCCTTACTTACTGTTTGATGTGTGGAGCCCTGGTTAGGAAAGCCTCAAAAGGGCAGGGCTCAGGAGCCTTTTATGCAGGCTTCAACTGCACTCAGGAAACAGGCCCATTAACTCCTGATTAGGTGTTAGCAATTTCTGAACCTGAGGACCTCCCTGTTTTTGGCCCTTTGGCTGATCTTTGGGTAGTCTCCCACCTTTGGAGTCCCCAAGCTCCTTAATGAACTTATCTAGTGCCTCCCCAAACAGCAACTTCCACTTAAACAGAAGGTTACTGAGCCTTGACTTGGAAGCTGCATCCGCACCCATTTGCATAGTCACAGGAATCGGTGTGCCGTCACAGTGTAGGCCATGGACTTTCCTGAATCCCAAAGCAAGTCATAAAAAGCATCCACTATGAATGCTGACTCCGACTCCAACTTGGCTTGATCCTGCTCCATGCCCTCAAGGCCTGCAGGAGAAAGTCCTTGTAGCCAGCGTATAGACGCTCTGGAGAATACGCCCCACAAATGGGTTCTTGCAAGGAGAGCGCTCTATTGTCAAAGGCCAGCCTCAGCAGAGACTCCAGCTTCTGATCCTGAAGATCCTTCAGCGTGGCCCCTCCTTCAACCAGAATGGTGGTCTTTTTTGTGACAGCTGAAACAAGAGCATCCACCTTTGGCATCTTGAACAGGTCCCGCTTCTCCTGCGGGATAGGATAGAGGCACGCCATCACCCTGCCGCCTCTTAGAGTTGCCTCCAGACACTCCCATTCAGACTATATCATCTTTTTAATCATCTGATGTACTGGAAAAAAGAGCTGCTCACCCTTGAACCCTTGCAGCGGAGGGTCCTCCAAGGCGTCTTCTGCCCCTTCTGAAGGAGGCTGCATATTAAGGGCTACTAGGGACTGCCTGATGAGGGCCGCTAGCTCCTCCCAATGGAATACACGCAGTACTTTGGCATCTTCCCCCGCGGGCAGATTCCCTTGTTCGTTTCCCAGATCCCCTGGGAGCTCCCAGAGATCTGAGGGCCTTTCCCCCAAGTCCGCGGGGACCCCAGAGTCCGTTCTCCCCTGACTCCTCATGGTGCTGCCACAAGTGGAGCACCAAATCTGAGTTTTTATCCACAGAGCAGGGGGAAAAGGCATCGCCTCCCTCCAATGGGGGAATCAACACTGTCTCTGAAGACTCAGTCTGCTGTCTTTTAAGACAATACGCCTTATTCAAAGCCAGAATAAAATCCGGAGAGAAAATCTCTTCCAAGGCCTGACCAGATTGTCCACTCTCTCTCTGCAAAGTCTTCCCTGTCAGGGAAGAAGCATATTTTCCCCTTTTGGCCTTCATTTTGCTCTTTCCATGCTCTGCTGCATGAGGGGGAGAAGGTACACGGCTGCCTAAAATGGCTGCGTTTCCCGCTGGAATCGGAGCTCCCAGTCCAGCCTGATCTGCACCTTCTGCCTTCCCCAGTGCTTCCATCGCTGGTGCAGAAATCAATTTGAGGGACCTGCCAAGCCTTGAGCAGAAGCGGCAAACCCTCAACTCAGACAGCCCCTGGCTGCCCGAACAGAGCGAACAAGACGCCACCACCTCTGAACACCGCGTGACTAAAACTGCTTGGCAGGAACCGTGCTCTGACTCTAAACTCCAGCGGAAAGAGGGAGGAAGAGAGATCGTCTCCCAGCCATTGGATACTCACTGCCCATTCCCTGCAGCGGTGCTCTGATGATCGAGACAGGAGCGGCATTGGAAAGAGGTGGGGGGGGGGAGGCAATCCCTGGCCCTGCTGTTAGCAAGTATGGAAGAATCCTTTATCTGTATACCCCTTTTTCAAGTAGTTCTGCTGCTCGCATACCTGGACTGGGGCTGGCGCCAGGGGAAGGGAGCCTGGAGCTTCCAGACTAATTCACCCCACTGCTGCCAAGGATCACTCAGCCCTTCAAGCCGCCACTCACCGTAACTAAATCCAAGCTCCTTACAAAACTAACTGTTGCCCCGAGGCTAGCCCGATCTCCTACACTGCCCTAACCCCGGACAGGAGGTACCTCAGGGAGACCACTGCAGATAGGTTCCTTCTCAGCTGCTGAGGACTGAAAGACTGATTCCTGCAGGCTGAAAGGGGAGCTCTTAGACTAGCACTGCAAGATTTTATCAGGTTCAGCCTTCAGCTGCTGGGGATGGAGACAATCCATATGTAGCTGGACGGGCCTGGAGATATGAAAAGGAAATATTTTTTCACTCAACGCGTACTCAAACTCTGGAATTCATTACTGGAGGATGTAGTAAAAGCTGTTAGTGTAGCTGGGTTTAAAAAAGGTTTGGACAAGTTCCTGGAGGAAAGGTCCATAAACTATTATTAAAGGGGACCTAGGAAATCCACTGCTTGACCCAATACAAACATTGTGGAACTTGTGTCTTCTGGGGAAACCTCTAGGTACTTGTGACCTAGATTGGCCACTGTTGGAATGGAAACAGGATACTGGGCTTGATGAACCTTGGTCTGGTCCAGTATGGCATATCTTATGTTCTTATCCTCCTTTGTAACATTTTAATAATTTTTCCCATCCATGACACATTGGTCACCAGCTATGCATCCAAATCATGGTGAATTGAGGTGATCATTGGAAGATAATTTAATTGAAAAATGTTTGTCTCTACCGATACTATCTTCATCCCTAAGTCCTCTATGACCTTTTTCACCCATCTAAAAGTAAAGGGCTCCTTCGTCTTCCCCAGAGAAGTTACCACAGTGGGGTTCTGATTTAGTCATATTCACCTTAAATCCTGAGACACTGCTAAATGTCTGCATCTTCTGTACTGACACTGGAAGAGATATTTGAGGATGAGCCACTATGAATATATTGTCCTCATATAGCATGATATTAAAGGACTACTCGCCAACCTGTCTGCCCTTCCATAGTGAAAGCAAAGAGTTATAGGTTTTGGCTTCTTATATATTGTCTTAATTCAAAGGCAGTACCTCAGTCCAAACCCACAAGGTCCAAACTTGGTCCACAAGGAAAGAATTCCACTCTGATCTTCTCAGCAAAGCACTAAACAGACCACGTGATCTCTTCAATTTAATAAAAACGTTAACCAAAGAACCATCGCCACCGCAACAAGAATCCATACAACCACAATTATATGCCAACTTCATCCAATCCAAACTGGTCAAGGCGAATACAACTGCATCACAAGTACTAATCCAACTCCCCCAAGCTCAAGCTTCACTCGATAAATTTTCACCTCCATCAAGAAAAACCATCGAAGATATCATCGCCAACATAAACACTACCACGGCACCAAATGACCCATGTCCAGCACACTGAATCAAAACCTTACGTGCCGAGCTTAGCCCTTACATAGCTAAGATCGCAAATCTCTCCTACCTAACTGAGATTTTCCCTACTGCCCTTAAACAAACATCAAGTCGCCCACTGCTAAAAAATAACCAGATGGACCCAAAGAAGGAAGAGTCTTACCGCCCAATTTCCAGTATTCCCTATCTAGCCAAGATACTTGAGAAGGAAACTCAGAGGCAGATCCAACAACACATAGACACAGCAGCCCCGTTGGACCCATGCCAACACGGATTCCGAGAAGCTCATGGAACTGAAACACTCATGACTTCACTATTCAACAAACTCATTTGCGGGATTGACAACATTCACATGGCCATTGCAATGATTTTCCTGGACATATCAGCGGCATTTGACTCAGTTGACCACAAGATTATGCTAGCTAGACTCCACGAAAAAGGCATCCATAACCTTGCCTGGGACTGGTGCAAATCATACCTAGAAGAGCGTTGGCAACAGGTCCGTATAGGCAACATTACATCTGATCCCTTCCAACAGAAACAAGGAGTACCCCAAGGCTCATCTCTATCTCGCTGCTTTTTAACATATACATGCAGCCAATCTGCCAAATCACCAGAGACTTCGGTATATCCTGCCTACTATATGCAGATGATGTGCTAATTTTCACACCGATCAATATATCAAATCCTGACTACTCTGCACTAATCAACTGCTTCAATTCAATAACCGACTGGCTTCTCAATCAGAACATGAGAATAAATTTCAAGAAAACCGAAGTACTCATAGCCACAAGAAACAAGCAATTCTCTCCTCCAACCACCCTCAGAGTAAGAGATGCAGAACTCCCGATCAAGGCCTCCATAAAGTACCTCGGTGTGATACTCGACCATCAACTCAATCTTAAGGAGCACATAAAGAACACCGTAAGGACAATCTACTACAAACTAAAAACACTGCGTCACCTGAAACCAATGCTGGAGACCAAGGATTTCCGTACAATTTTCCAAGCAATAGTCACACCGCACTTTGACTATGCGAATATCATCCTTCATGACCTCCCCAAGAATACACTAAGCCCACTTCAACTGGCGATGAACGCGGCAGCCCGCATTCTATCCGGAACTTCAAAAAGAGATCATATAACACCAATACTGATCGATCTACACTGGCTCCCGATAAACTGCAGAATAATATATAAAACCCTCCTCATCACATTCAAGGCCATTAATAAAATATCCCCTGCATCGGATTTCAAATCTCCTCACCCACGCACCGAACAATAGATCCAGGAGACTAGTAGCAGATAACACTCTAGTTATTCCCAGTATCTCCACAAAATGGACACAACAAACCACTAACAGAGCTTTTGTGTCTTATGCTCCCAAGTGCTGGAACAAGCTACCTCCTAACATCAGATCAATCAGGGACATCACCCAATTCAGAAAGTCCATCAAGCACTATTTATTCACCTTGCACTTCAAGCTACCATACATACCCTAGAATTACCTTCCGCCTGCTCATCTAACTCTTACACGTAACAACAACCCAGTACAAAGGTTAAAATGTGGAAAATACTGCATCCCTGCAAATACCAAACCTTGATGTAACATATTTAATTGTATATAGTTATCCCTGGTTCACTCCCAGTTTACCTCCCCTGTTATCTGTACACCTAGATCAGTTATATATTGATAGGTATTTTGTTGTTTAATGTGAACCGCACTGATGATGAATAGTGCGGTATATAAAAACTGTTAAATAAAAAAAATAAATAAAAATAAAACCCAAACTTCTGAAACAGTTTAAACATGGAGGCCCAGTCAACATGATCAGACACCTTTTCAGCATCAAATCACCAGAAGCAGAGACGGATCTTCCTTCTATAAAGTTTAACAGCCTGCGTATATTATCTGAAGTATATCTTCCCAGGATAAAGCCTGTCTGGTCCTTGTGGACAGCAGGCAGATACCAGAAGTCTATTAGCCAGAATCTTGACTAGGATCTTGATATTTCAATGTATCAGGGATAGAGGATGGTTTGGATAAAACTCCAATTCCTGCCACATTCATAGATGGTGCTAGACGCCGCTGTTATGAATCTCATTAAACAGGCTCATCAATGGATCTATCAAGAATCTCCCTGAATTTCTTATACAATTTTTCCATAAGCCCATCTAGCCCTGGGCACTATCCTCCCTCAATGATCCTATTGTTACCTGGGTGATGTTCCTTTCCAATAAATCACACTGCCCTGCAGATAATTCAGGGAGACTTGCATTTTCCAGATATCCCTGAATTTTATGCTCTACGAGTTGTTCATCTCAACATAAAAATTCTGATAAAAAAACTTTGAATGCTGCCCTAATTTCTGTCCCTTCCCGATACAGCACCCCAGTCCCATCCCTTACCATCAAAATATGGGCAGACATCTTTTTAGCTTTAAGTTTATTTGCAAGGATTCGTCCCACCTTATTCCCTTGTTTGAAATATAGCTGTTTTACCCTATCCAGCTTGTAAGCTATATCTGAAGCTGTTAATACCTGAAGCTCTCCCCCCCCCCCCCCAGTAGTCTGCAGCCTCATAAAGTTTGGATGGCAAGGATTTCTTATACTCCTGTTCTAGTACTTTCATCTTATTCCTCAATTCCACCTCTCTGTTTTCCCTCCCCCTTTTCTGGTATGATGCTATGGAGATCACTGAGCTCCTCACCATCACCTGCATCCCAAACCATATCAAGTGATACACTACCATTCGCATTATTCATAAAATAATCTTCCATTCTCACCTTTTCACAGGACTCATCATTATCTAATAGGCTGTCATTCAGCCTCCAAACTTTGAGGCTTGACTCCTTAGACTGCACACTGAGGTGGGAGATTTTTAGTCCCATCTCTGATACATAACCCTGACCCATTTTCTGGTTGGTTTCTGGTCTCCTGCTACTTTGAAGTAGAAAGGCAGCAGCAGGTCAAACCTTGCAGCTGGCACTTTCTTCTATTGATCTCATGCAGTACGACTGCAACCAGTATGAATATTCGATTAGTGTCTAAGAAATATGAAGCTGCTATACAGGCAAAGGGCAGTATGAGGTGTATCTTAATATAATAGAAAATACTGGCACCTAATGTCCACTGCTGGTACTGCAGCCTCTTGTCTTTAACAGTCACCACAAAAGTATATCATAACAGATAATAACTTGATTCACTAAGGGTTTTCTGCTATTCTTTATCTATTGGGGGCGGGGCGGATAAGTCAATTGAGTCATGCCTTAAGTATTCTTGCAAAGAGATCTTTAGCAGAGTTATAAGTTACCTGCATCTGTAAAAGAACTTTTTTGCTCTCTTCTATTTCAGATGACTGTAATTGCTGCTGCTGTGCTACCTGTTTCACAACCTCCACTAATGAAGTAGAATTTTCTGCAGCCATTTCTAAGAAGAAAAAAACACAAGCATTTTGGGAGCACTGAAAAATATAGAGAACAATTGTACTCCAAGTGGGTCTACACAGACCTGGGAATAGTGTTCTTGTATACAGCATATAGGAATTACACTTACCTGGTAATTGTGGTTCCTGGAGTGACTCCAGTTTAGTCCTCCACCTCTGGGTTGTGCACCTTCTCCTGCAGCATGGAGACTGGACAAGTCAAACTTGTGATATCACTGGGTATATCCTGCAGGTTTTCTCCCATCAGCCCCAGTGAACTATTGACAAAGCAGACTCAAAGGAGCAACAAATAAGTAGCTAAGATATAAAACTCAACCTTATACTAACCATAACAGATAACTTGTGCAATAAAGCACCCCTGCCCTCCAAACCGGAGGGACTGCTTTTCTCAGTATTCCGCACCCCCCCCCCTCCCCATGCCAAGCTATAGCCGATAGAGAGGAAAGACCGAAAGACAGGCATAGAAAGAAGCAGTACCATTCCACTCCTATACATCTCTACACTCACCTGTTACTGTTGCACTTCTCCCAACTGAGCAAACACTGTTAGCGATCTACATCCTGGGCGGGAATGAGGACTAAAATGGAGTCACTCCAGGAATCACAATTACCAGGTAAGTGTAATTCCCATTTCCTTATTGTTCCTCCAGTTTAGACCTCCACCTCTGGGATGTAACAGAGCAGTAATCATTGGGAGGGACCTTTCCAGCCGGATCATAGCACCGCCGACTCGAAACAGACAGCACTCGCCATTTGAATATCCAGACGATAGCGCCTACTGAAGGTATGGAAGAACGACCATGTTGCCGCTCTGCACATCTCTACTGGCAGAACCAAACTACGCTCCGTCCAGGAAGTTGCGCGCCCCACGGACACCTGACAACCCTGCAAGAGATATGCAAATGCTATTGCCTCCGGGATCCAACCGTATATTGGAGCCAAGGCTGCTGCTTCAGCTTTCCACAGACTCCCAAAAGAACAAACAAACAATCCGAATTTCTTGAAGACTGCGAAGTGAAGCATCCTCCTCCAAGGACCACAGAACTGGAAATGAGACCGACTGATTCATGAGAAAGGAGAAGCACTTTGAACAAAAAGAACGGAACTGTCCGCCAAACCACCCTTTCCCTGGAAAGGGAGAAGAACGGCTCTAGACAAAACCAGATCTAAACACTTGACACTTGGTGAGCCTAACAGCCACTAAGATCACTGTTTCTAAGACCAATTCTAGACCGAAACCTGATAGAAAGACTCGAAAGATTCTCTTAGTCACCACCCCCCAGGGCCAAAAATGAGGTCCCCCAAAGAAACCCCCATTCCGCGAAAAGAGTCAACAGATTCATCATTGCGGGGAATCTTCCAGGCCTCCCGTCCAGCAATCTAACCAGATCGGCACAGCACAGATGCCTTGGCTAAGGTGGCCTCAGCAACACCACCCTCTCCGGAAGCGCCTCGACGTGCTGACTCAGTTGCCCTATGAACGCCGCGGGAGAAAGCCCTAGTAAAGGCTGGGTGACAGGCATGGCTGCAACATAGCATTGAAGCCCTCCAACAGCGTCTCTCATCAACCGCTTTGAAAACGACCCTGCTTGGCCGAACGAAAGGTAGCTATGAGAACCATGATCGGATGACCCCAACTGATGACCAATTGGGTGAATACTTTCGAATGAAGCCCCAACCCGGACTCCTCTGATCACGTTGTCTGTTCCCGTAAAGCACGCCATCAAAGGCTGCCGCCAACAAGGTTCCACCAAAATGAACAAAGCGTCTGATTCCGCTTTCATGGCCCCACTACCTGCGCCCTCCTACCGGTTTAGATAATCCACTGTTACGGAATTGTCGTACAGTCATCGGCCTGTCCGATCCTTCACTTCGGATTTGAATGCTTGAAGCGCCAGCGCCACCGCCTTCGGCTCCAACCGGCTGATGACCAATGAGCCTCCTGTTCGCTCCCAAAATCCTCTGCGACAACATCCATGCAATGATCTCCCTAGCCAGTGAAACTCGCATCTGTCAACATCGGAAGACACTGCGGGTGTTCGAGCAGCATGCATGCTGCAAGATCTCCTGGAACTAACCCTCCAAGAAGGGATCGCCTGACCTGCGTGGTACATGGGATATGTTTGATCAGAGAATAGGTCTGGTGAGACAATCATCTTAATAAGGGCTTTTGTGAGGAGTGCATGTGAACTGGCCTGCGGAACTACCTCCAGAGCCACAGGCACTATCCCGAATGTTTGAAAATAGCTCCAATCCGGCGGTACCAGAACCGACAGAAAACGTGCATACTATCTGTTGAAGGCGTTGGCCTCCCCGCTCCGGCTGAAACGCTGTTCCCTACTGGTAGTGGAACCGTACCCCCAAGTACTCTAGAACTTGAGACGGATTAAACGACTTTTGCCCGCCATAACTATCTAGCCGAGATTCTGAAGAAAGTTTATTACTCTGTCCATAACCCAAACACTCCCGACCCTGGACTGTACACAAATCAGCCATTAGTCGAGACAAGAGAGAACTAAAATTCCTTCTGTCCGCGAAGCGGCCCCCACCACCACCATAACCTTGGTGAAGGTAGGCAGGACCGTCACTAGAATGAAGGGCAAGTCTTAAAACTAAAAATGCCCCCACAGGAAGGTAAACCTTAGAATCCTCTGATGCGCTGCAGTATGGAAATGCATAATTATGCCTCCGTAAGACCTAGGGACGTTAAAAACTCCTCCTGTGGAACCGCCACCCCTACCAATGAAAACGGTTCCATTCAACAGAGGACTGCCCGGAGACCGCGATCTATTTCTTTGAGTACCATCAAGAACGGGAAGCCTCGTCTTTCTGAGGACCCATGAAATAAAGAGAGTAGCGCCCGATGCCGAAAGATTCCTACGGGTCAACACGACTGCTCTGAACTGCAAAATACTAGCCCAAGCTTGCAAAATTGCGAAAGTTCTCCGCTGCCCACTGCAAGGAGCCAGGACAAATGAATCTCGCCCCGGGCAAGCCACTACTAGGGCATACCCTTTCGTATTACCTTTAACGCTCATTGCCCTGCCGTTATCCGGACCCCAGCAGGAAGAAAATCCCATCGAATGAACTACCACCTGGGTCCGCCTTACTTCATTGTGGTTCTCGGGCAGTGGCGGAAGAGGTAGCCGAGGGTCCCCTTTCCGCTCTTTGAAAGCTCCGAAACCCTTGAGCTTTGAAAACATAGGTACCACGATGGGGCACTCCCAACGAGCGGTTACTTACTGCCCCTAGACAGATGGAAGGATCTTATGCTGTCTATCCACTATCTTTCTAACGAGATAGGTGTCTTATATGGGGATGCTTCCTGCTTTCCACAGAACTGAAGCTGCTACAAACCCATATGCAGGGCTTTTTTTTAAATTTTTTATAAACACATCTTTATCTTTATTCCTGTCTCTGACTGTCTATCAGATCCTTTTCAGAAAAACAACAAAGTATCAACCGATTAGATCACCGGACCAGGCATGCAGCACCCTGAAATCTGCGCAGAAACAGCCATGGCCTATTGATTAGGCCCTTCTCCACTTGTCAGCATTAAACTATTCAGCACTGAATAAGCTGTAAGCTGCATAAACCTAGGAATGCTCAAGGATTATGTAGGAGCCACCTCTTGATATCATGCCATACCAGGCACTGAGGTCTGAGTGGCATGGTAAGAAGGGTTGAGAACACGCCCCAGGAACTCCCTCTGAACCCGAGAATGTAATCAAATCCCCAGCACAGTGCACCCCCACAGGCTCAGTCACCTAACTTTTGAAGTAATGAAAATAAAAACTAATTAGTTGAAAAAGAAACAAATTAACTGAGAGCCACGAAGGAAACTGCAAATGGTCCCTTAGGAAGAAACTGCTCCGTCGTGCTTCTCTGAGCGGTGTCTGTCTTCCCCCAGGCCCCCAAAACACAGCCGGGGTGAAAACCATGTGGGCCTAAATAAGAGGAAATCACGCCTAAATGCAGCGGTGGCGTTTGTCATTCAAATCCTGCCCTGTCTCAATCCTACGGAAACTTATAACCCCAGGGCCAGGAGAAACACATGAACAACCAAAAGGCTTGAATCTATTCCAGAATCAAAGGCTACAAGAACCCCCAAGGAGCACCATGGATGTGTGTATCCCGCTGAGTTTGGGAGCGGTTATGTTTTGTTTTGGGGGGGTGGGTGGTTTCCCACTTCCCTTCTCCGAGCATGGATAAGCATCCAGCCGGACCAAAGAACTCCGTTCTAAATGCTCTAAGCATTTGTCAAATAATGGTCCTGTTTCTCCCACTGCCATTATCTAGTGCCCCTGCAAAGGATACTAATGCAGAGAAGAAGGTAACCACTATGAAACAGGCTCAAAACTAAAACAAATTAAATTAATTTGAATTAAATTAACATAACTTAAAGGAAATTAATTAAATCCTTCAGACCTAAGGGGCTCGTTTTGGAGGCAGGGCCCTCCCATAATCCGCACCTCAGCTGAGCTGTGAAACCAACCCTCCACAGCACCGATGCGGGAAAAAATCGCAGTAATATATATTTGTTTTCTTTTCTTTTTTTTTTTGACGGCCCATGCCAGGAAATCCAGGGGAAGAAAGTGGAACTTAATAGTGAGGAAAGCCTGCTCCTTGAGCCATTGAACGGAAAAAATAAAGGAATAAAAGAAATAAAGGAAATAAAGATGCTGCTGCCAGACGCGGGCTACCAGCGCCACAGAAAATGCGTGGGAAAAGAAGCACTCACCACAACTGCCTTGCTGGACCGTCCTCACCAAAGCCCAGTCCCAGCCCCAGGCCATTATACCTGTCAGCGTCGCAAAAAGTTCCTCACCGTCTCAGATGAGCGGCCCCAAAGCCCTTTGGTCATACTGTGCGTCGCGGCCTCGCTGACAAAAAGCTCCTGTCACCCCCAAAGCTGTCCGGAAGGAAAAGTGAGCAGTGGAGACAGCCAGAGCCTTCCGATTAATTAATTACCTAAATTACAAAAATAACAGATAATCGCTACTGCGTTTGCCCACGAGAACTAATTCATATCGGCCTCGGATGAGCGCCGAGCCGCGGAGTATCACCATGCGGCAAAGCCTGCAGGCTCAAAATGGCTGCCACTTGCAGAATCGCCGAATCGGTGCCAAATCCCGCCATTTGACAACAAAGTGAAAAAACGTATCCAGCGCGCTGACCGTTAACGGCGCGGCCCCCCTGTCTTCAATTCCTCACCCAACCTGCTCTGATCGCGAATTGTTCCTCTCCAGCTCGCACGGCACCGCTCAGCCCAGAAGCGAGTGGACAGCCGTGTGGCGAGCCTGTTTTCCTCCTGCCCCCGGCCCCGACAGAGCGGCAGCTCGGGACCGACAGAGTAGTGGATTGAGCTCTGCAGGGCTCCCCTCCGTCCAGGCAAGGAGGGGAGAGCTGCTAGTGGGAATCTGAAGCGCCACACAAAAAACACTGAATAGCCAAAATAGAGAGGGTGCTGGCCCCAGCCGGATCAAATCCTGTCACCGGTTTCCTTATTATTTTTTTTTTCAAACTCAACCACTTAAAAAGTAAATGTAATTGTAGGGATCAAACCAAAATTTAAATCTTTAAACTAAGGACTACTCTAACTGCTCCTAACTGTTCGTCCAGTGAGCCCAGCACCTAGGCTCACTACTTCCTCCTGCTGCATGGAGAGTGGACACACTGGCGCTGATGGGAGAAGACCTGCAGGATATACCCAGTGATGTCACAAGTTTGACTTGTCCAGTCTCCATGCTGCAGGAGGAGGTGCACAACCCAGAGGTGGAGGACAAAACTGGAGGAACGATAAGGAAAGTTTACTTATAACCTGGAATGACGTTTGCAAATTCACTTTCTCAGGCATTCACAGGTTTTACCGCACACATCAAAGTTGCAGTCCAGGTAAAAACGGTTAGTGCGCACCACAGTGGATTAATAAGCGCTAACGTCTTGTAACAAACAGCCAGATTTTAGTGCATGTATCAGACAATGCATTTCTCCAAAAATGTTTAAACTGTCATATTCAATTATTATAAGTCCCCAACTGTTATATCTCAAATATTTCCTCAAATCATTTCCTGGCATCTCTGTTAATACTAGGTTACAGATTGAGGTGTTCTTTGCTATACTTTGTGCATGAATACAAAAAAAAAAAAAAAAAAAGGTAAATGCTATAAGTTAACCCTTTCCAGGCCGAGCCCAAAACTCTTGGGATCCAAAATTCTGACTATATATTCCTATCAAATGGTATATAATACATGACCATAGCAGAAGAAAAATCACTATTAGAACATATTGAATAAGACGGGTGCAATTTTCCTGAAATATGCAAAAATTAACCCAGCTGCAGAATGTGGATTAAAAATTTAAAGTAGGCCTTCAAAGGGTTAAAGAGCATTATTGTCACCAACATAGCCTTTTTAAAGTACTCTTAGGAATCCTAACCAAGTTGAGTAGGCCCAATGTCATCTGATCTTGGAAGCTCAAACAGAATCAGGCTTAGTTAGTACTTCGATAGGGGACTACCTTGAAATATCAGATGCTGTAACTTACTGTGCGGAAGAAATGCCTGGCAATCTACTTCCAGTCGCACCTTGCCAAGAAAACCCAGCAGATAGTCACAACATGGACAACTATCCACAGGAATTGACATTGACTCAATGGCACTTACAAACACTAACATAAACATAGAAGACCAGTGGAAGTAAACTTCCTTCATTCAGCTCTATAGATCTGCACTCTCTTTTGTTTCTCTCTCAAATGGGCCCCTTCTCAGTGGATGCCTATGTCGCAGCCAGGATACTGGACTGTGTGAATATTCACTGACCACAGACCCCATGCTTACTGCCATTACTGGGAGAAGTCACAATGGAGGTCGAGAGAGAGGCAGAGCAGCCCTGTTTCTATGATTACATCTGCTGATGATGTGACACCATTGGGGGTTTCGACCCGCTATAATATCATGTTGAATGCTATTGAAACCCCAGCCCTTTCCCCTCTACCCCACAATATATAAAAAAATTGCATATAATCTTTTAAGGAAGCTTGAAGAACAATGGTCCAATAATAGTCTGTTAACAACCACTTTTCTGCTGTTTATTGATGTAACCTGCAAGTCAATAAAGTGTTATATGGGTGCTGGCCTGCTGAGTGGGTGAAAGTACTTTGCATTGCTATGTGGAGAATTTGGATTTCATTCCAGCTAAAGTCTTCCACTCACTGAGCTAACCAGCTGTGTATGTATGGTTGTGCAAAGTACACCAATCGAAGCGTGGTCTGACCACTGTGGTCATGCTACTCCACTTCTACTTCAAACTGGCAGAACTCATAATTTTGCCTCATTATTGATAGAGACAAAAGATTGATTGCAGTGCTTTCTACCGAGTTAGGGTGCCAAAGCAATGGACTTCTGGAGGCA
Source organism: Ichthyophis bannanicus (assembly GCA_033557465.1). Classification (NCBI taxonomy): domain Eukaryota; kingdom Metazoa; phylum Chordata; class Amphibia; order Gymnophiona; family Ichthyophiidae; genus Ichthyophis; species Ichthyophis bannanicus. The sequence continues at coordinate 343,665,661 of CM066035.1, forward strand.
GACCAGAGAGACAAGAAACCTGTTACCTGCCCTTATTTATTAGCTTTTTTGTTCATTTGTACCTGCCCATTCACGTAGTACAACTACACGTAGTACAATCAATTTTCACAAATACTCCTAACAGACTAAACTCAATGAGTAAACTCACACAGATAATATAGTATCATTATAATACATGGATATGTATACCTCCTAATTATAGCCATAACAACCATAATTATTAAGGTGAAATTAGACTTACCTGCTAATTGTTGTTCCTTGCGGAACTCTAGTCTAGTCCCGGACATCTGGGTATAAGCACCTCCTCCCACAGCCTTAGAGACTGAGCCCATCACTTTTTTTGGTGACACCAGTATAAGTAAATGAGGAACCGCCTCCTAGATCCAGTAACCTATTGACAAAGCAGACTCACCAGAGGAATAAGTAATCAGAGAGAACATTTTAAAAGTGCAACCTACATTACTATATGTTAACTAAGATAACCGCCAAAAACAGCGGCTGAACAGCCGAAAAAACCCGGCAACCTACCAGACAAGGCCTAAGCAAATTTCCGCTCAGCCTCGTCTGGCCCCCTCTTTAAAAACCTCCAAACAGGTACTGTTATCACTATGTCTGAAAAAATGTGCTCCGTCCCACCCCTGGATCGCAGACCAGCCAGGCGCCGCTGCAGCCAAGTGATACAAACCTTTAAATTCTTCAGGCTACAGATTTATGTCCACAATAGGGAGGGTCACGGGACTAGACTAGAGTTCCGCAAGGAACAACAATTAGCAGGTAAGTCTAATTTCACCTTTCTTGTCGTCCCTCTAGTCTAGTCCCCGGACATCTGGGGATTTAACAGAGCAGTAACATTTCAACGGGAGGGACCCGCTAGACCAGCCTGAAGAACCGCTGATCCAAACCTAGTATCCCCTTCCGCTTGCACATCGATCCTGTAATGCTTGACAAAGGAATGCAGCGACGACCAAGTCGCCGCCTTACAAATCTCTGCTGCAGGCACCAAACTGTACTCCGCCCAAGAAGCCGCTTGCGCCCTAGTCGAATGAGCTCTTAATCCAGCCTCGACGACCTTACTTTTCAACAGATATGCCGAGGAAATAGCCTCCTTAATCCATCTCGCAATAGAAGCTTTGGACGCCAACTCTCCCTGCCGCGGACCTCCAAATAAGACAAACAATCTATCCGTCTTGCGAAAAACCGCCGTCCTCTGCAAATACACCCTTAACACTTGACTGACATCCAACCGATGCAACCTCCTTCCGGCACTGTCTGCAACCTCCTTCACAAAGGCCGGTAAAGAAACCGTCTGATTCAAATGAAAGACCGATACCACCTTAGGCAAAAAAGAGGGCGCCGTGCACAGCACCACCTTGTTGGTATAGAAGGTCAGAAACGGCTCCCTGCACGATAAGGCTTGCAACTCCAAAATCCGTCGCGCCGAAGCAACTGCTACTAAGAACACCACCTTCAGCGTGAGATCCTTTAATGTTGACTGAGCCAAAGGCTCGAACGCGCAATTACCAACGCCTCCAGCACCAAGTTGAGATCCCAAGACGGAACCTGAACTCGGAACGGAGGCCTCAGCAGCGAGGTCGCTCTCAAGAACCGCTTCACGTCCAGGTTAGCTCCCAGTACTAATCCTTGCACCTTTCCCCAATAACAAGAAAGAGCCGCCAATTGGACCTTCAAGGACGCCGCTGCTAGACCCTTATCAAAACCGTCCTGCAAAAAGTCGAGAATCTGCGGAATAGAGGCATGCAATGCCACCACCCTCCGCACTTCGCACCAGGCCTCAAAAAGCCGCCATACGTGGATGTAAGCCAACGAAGTAGACTGACGCCGAGACTTTAGCAAAGTGGCAACCCCCTGGCCGTCAACCTTGCCCTTTCAATAGCCAAGCCGTAAGCGAGAACCGACCCACTTGAGGCATCAGTAAGGGACCCTGTCCCAACAAATCCTCCCTGATCGGCAGCGTCCACGGAGGCTCCACCAGGAGCCGCACCAGGTTGGCATACCACGGTCTTCTCGGCCAGTCTGGCGCCACAAGAATCACCTTTCCTTTGTGAATCTCTATTCTCTGAATTAGATGACCTATCAAGACCCACGGAGGAAACACGTAAAGGAGCTGCTCCTCCGGCCACGTCTGCAACAATGCGTCCAAGCCCTCGGACATTCTTTCTCGCCTTCTGCTGAAGAACCTCTCTACTTTTGCCGAAGCGAAGGTCGCCATTAGATCCATCACCGGAACTCCCCAGCGCTTCACTAACATCTCGAAGACCTCCTGATTGAGAACCCACTCACCCGTGTCCACCGCGTTCCGACTCAAATAATCTGCGGTCACATTGTCCACCCCGGCGACATGTCCCGCCGACAACACTTCCAGATGCACCTCGGCCCACGCGAGAAGCTCGTCCGCCTCTGCCTCTAGCGCTACACTGCCGGTGCCCCCTTGACGATTGACATAATCCACCGCCGTGGCGTTGTCCAACAGGACTCAAATCGCCCGGCCCTGCACTTGGGAATGGAAGGCCCTGAACACCAGGCTGACCGCTCTGAGCTCCAACCTGTTGATCGACCACTGCCTTTCCTGATCTGACCACTGACCTTGCGCAAACTGCCTCTCAAAGTGCGCCCCCCCAGCCGTAAAGGCTGGCATCCGTCGTCAACGGCTTCCAATCCGGCGCTTCTAACGGCATACCTTTCTCTAGATTTCGGGGATCGAGCCACTACTGGAGAGAGAGCTTTACCGGTCCCGGACACACCAACCCCCGAGACAACGGATCCGATTGATTGGACCACCGCCGAAGCAGCACCCGCTGCAACGGCTGCATGTGCGCCCTGGCCCAAGGGACCAGATCTAGCAAGGCCGCCATTGTCCCCAAAAGCTGTAGGTAATGCCATGCTGACGGGGTCTTTCTCCTCAGAAGCTCCCAAATGAGCCGCCGCAGCCCCTGGGCCCTGGCGAGCGGCAGGAACACCCTGCCCGCCTTTGTGTCGAATCGAGCCCCTAGATACTCCAGCTCCTGGGTCGGTGTCAACTAGCTCTTTGAGATGTTTACCACCCACCCCAAGCTTTGAAGGAACCGCACTACCCGAAGAGTAGCCCGTTCGCTCTCCTGCGACTTTGCCCGAATAAACCAATCGTCCAGGTACGGGTGAACTAACACCCCCTCTCTGCGCAACGCCGCCGCCACTACTACCATCACCTTGGTAAAGGCTCGTGGAGCTGTCGCCAAGCCGAACGGTAACGCTTGGAACTGAAAGTGCCCCATCGGAACTGCGAACCGCAGGAACTGCTGATGTTTCAACCGAATGGGAATGTGCAGATACGCCTCCGAGAGGTCCAGAGAGGTGAGAAACTCTCCCTGTCATACTGCCACTATGACGGACCGCAGGGTTTCCATGTGAAAATGAGACACCCGGAGACACCTGTTGACTCCCCTGAGGTCTAAAATCAGCCGCCAGGAACCTTCTTACTTGGGCACCACGAAATATATTGAGTACCGACCGCAGCCGTACTGGCTGACCGGGACTGGCACGACCGCTTTCAGAGCCTGTAACCTTTGCAAGGTCTCCTGCACCACCTGACGCTTTGCCTTTGTCCTGCAGAGGGACTGGACGAAGGATTCTGCAACGGGTCGTTGAAGCTCTAGGGCATACCCCTCCTTTATTACCTTCAAAACCCAACGATCTGTAGTGATTTGGACCCAGGCAAGGTAAAACTCTCGCAGCCAACCTCCTACCGACACTAACCCTGCCTGGGCCCCCCTCGCTTCATTGCGGCTTTTTGAGGGCCGAGGACGAGGAGGCTCCAAAACCTCTCCCTGCCCCTCTGAACCCTCGAAAGCCCTGGGACCTATACTGGAAACGGCCTCTTTGAAATTGACCAAATCTGGGCACCCGAAACCTCCGAAATTCTCTCTGCTGACTCCGGGAAGGCGCGAGCGGGCGATTTTGCTTCTGCTTATCTTCCGGCAGCCTTCCCCCTTTAGACTCTCCGAGGTCTTTGACCAATTTTTCCAAATCCTCTACAAAAAGAAGCTTGCCCCGAAAGGGAAGTTTACCGAGTCTTGCCTTCAAGGCGCCATCCGCCGCCCAATTGCGCAACCAGAGATACCTCCGTGCCGCAACCACGGATGCCATACTCTTTGCCAGACCTCGAATAAGACCATACTGCACATCTGCTAAATAAGCAGCTCCCGACTCCAGACGGGCCGGCTCGTCCACTGTCTCGTCTTCCCAGCCCAGCGAAATCCGCTGCGCCCACCGTAGGCATCCTCGAGCAACCCACGCTCCACAGATAGCCGCTTGCAAGGACAAAGCATTGACATCAAACACCTGCTTCAGCAGAGTATCCAGCCTACGGTCCTGCGCATCCTTAAGGGCCGCACTGCCCTCTACCGGAATCGTGGTCTTCTTGGTAACTGCGGAAACCGCCACATCCACCTTAGGGGACTTAAAAAGTTCCTTATCCTGCTCCTGCAATGGATACAGCCGTGCCATCACCCTGGATCCTTTTAGTCCGGCCTCCGGCGTGTCCCATTCTTCCTGAATCATTTCCTTAAAAATCCGATGCATGGGAAACACCCTCTGGGACTGCTGCGTCACCTGAAGCAACAGATCCTCCAAAGCGGAATCGGCGATGCTCTCTGTTACCGGCATGTTAAGGGCCTTCAGGGTCTCTGAGATTAGGGCTGCCAGTTCCTCCCGGCGGAAGACCCTGACCACCCTGGCCTGGTCCTCCTGCACTACAATCTCACCTTCCTCCTGCACTACAATCTCACCTTCCTCCAGGTCTAGATCGCCATCCGACTCCGGGCCGTCCGAGACTTCTCCAGAAACCACCGCTGCTACTCTAGCTCTCTTGCATGAGGTGCCCTCTCGGCCGTCTACCGAGGAAACTCCCAGCCTCTTCAGGCCCCCCACCAACTCCGCAGTGCCCTGTTTCCCTGCTAGGGCCTGCTGAAGCAACGAAAGAAAATCCTGCGAAAAAATGGCTGCTAGCCCCCCCTGCAAGCCCGCCTGGGAAGTGGAGGGCTCCGCTGCCAAGGAAGACCCCTGAGGAGGCCCAGACAAAGGCCCTGCAGGGGATAGCGGCTGTGGAGAGCCCGATGCGCCCTCCCTCAGCGTAGCATCATCCGCCTCGACGTCCTTGGACTCTGCCTCCAGAACACATCCCTTACAGACCCCCATCTCTGAAAGGGAACCCCTCTTGGCCCCACACATGACACATTGGGGCCTGGATGGCATCCTGGCAAGCTCAACCCGTCAGCTGCCACAGAAAAACCAAAGAACCCGAGCTGAATAAAAAAAGATCTTTTTCTTCTTCTTTTTTGTTTTATTTATTTTTGTTTTGTTAGTATGCTTTAAACGATAATGTCCGGCCAAAGAACGGAGTGACCTGCCCCCAGAACACAGCCCCCGTCAATGGCCCGCCAAAAATGTGCGTGCGCCCGCCCAGCGATTCCCGCCGAAAACGCTGCGGGAGGAAGGCCTGTGCACCGCTTACCTCACCACAAGCAGATTGCCGTGCTTTTTCCCTCGGGCTAAATCCGCCGTGCTCCACAGTCTCCGCTCATCGCCTGTGCCCCGTACGCCGCCCACTGCGGCCAGAACGTCCCCGGGGTTCTGAGCGCTACTCAAAAAAGGCCGCAGGCAAGCGATTCGCCGGCTGCGATACTGCCACGTCAGCCAAGCAGCCTGCGGCGTGGCTCCAGACCCAGGGACGGGTGCTCCCTCAACGTCTCCTCACCCGCAGACTGGGTTCGGGAGACGGAGGCCCCAACAACACCTCCCCCCCCCCCCCCGGGTACAGTACCTGCCGGGAGGGGGGGGGAGAGGGGGAACCAAATTCAGCAGGGAAAATAGCAGCCGTTCAGCAGACAAAACCCTTTGCTGGCCAATTTAAAGCTGCAGGCAATGCCTTCCAATCAAAGTCTTTTTTTTTTTTTGAAACTACACTACTCTACACTAATTCCTCCAGTGAGCCCTCTGAGGCTCACACCTCCTTCAGCTGCCTTGGAGACTGAGCTTACTGGATCTAGGAGGCGGTTCCTCATCTACTTATACTGGTGTCACCAAAAAAGGTGATGGGCTCAGTCTCCAAGGCTGCGGGAGGAGGTGCTTATACCCAGATGTCCGGGACTAGACTAGAGGGACGACAAGGAAACTATGCTTGCTTAGCTTATTGATCATCAAGGAGAAAGAGATGGTAGATAATGTTTGATTATTACATAGTAACATAGTAAATGACGGCAGATGAAGACCGGTATGGTCCATCTAGTGTGCCCAGTAAGATGGCAAGAGTAGGTGCACCTGCCGCTCCGTGCAGGCCACCCCTTCCCATGTCTTTGTTTTAGGGGTGAACCCTCCCCACGTCTTTGTTTTAGGGGTGAACCGACCGCTCCATGTAGGACACCCCTGTATGTTGAGAAATTAGTTAAGTTTATTTTGATTTTATCCTGTTGCTGTAAAGGGATCCACTGTGTCTGTCCCATGCCATTTTGAATTCTGTCACTGTATTTGCCCCCACCACTTCCATCGGGAGAGCATTCCAAGCATCCACCACCCTTTCAGTGAAAAAGTATTTCCTTACATTGCCTTTCAATTTACCCCCTTGCAGCTTCATGTTATGCCCTCTAGTTTTATAGCTTCCCCGTCTTTGGAAGAGGTTTGTTTGTTCATTATTTCTCTTTAAGTATTTAAAGGTCTCAATCATATCTCCCCTGTTTATTAAAACTTTATTAACCACTCAACACAAACAATGGCAACAATAATAGCTGCATGAAAGCTATCTGATGCCCTCTTCTTCTAGGAAAATTATGTGGGCATCATGCCAACGGTTTCATTTTCTGAAAGCAGAAACTTGAGAGTTTGAAAGGTGCAGGATAATTCTTTCAGCATAAAGTTATGTTAACCATAATTCTCCCTGAAGTGCAGTATTACTGAAAAATAGAAACATAGAAACATGATGGCAGAAAAAGACCACATTACCTATCTAGTCTGCCCTTCCATATCGACTACTACAATAGTCCCCTCTTCGCTCAGCAACAGATGGTTTATGAGTATAGGAGATCAAATAGTTACACAAGCTAAACATCAATGGAAAATCCCTGTAAATGTAAAATGTGCCTTCGAGTCAGCGCTGACTCCTGGTAACCCAGCAGTTCCTGGGTTTTCTTGGGAGTGTGACCGGAAGGAGACTGCCAGGCCTTTCTGTGCTGAAAAAAAGATGGTTTGCACAGGAACATAAGAAAGAATACGTTATTGCACAGTAAAACTCCCAAAAATGCAAAAGCAAAATTAGGGCTGGTTTTACTAAAAGGCACTACTACATATTAACACATATTATTAACACATGTTATCTTCCGCAGGCCTCATTTTATACAAGGACACCTACTTACAAATAACATGCGTTACGGCATCAGCATGCACTAACACAATAGCGAGATTTAGTAAATCTAGTCCTTTTTGGCCCAGGACTTTGGAAACAATTTCTAATTCTCATTTTGGTTAGTAATATATTGGATCGCAATTTATTGAATCAGGTCCTACAACTGAAATACATTTTCTATGGTGTATAACTTTGCCATAGACAGACAAATGGTTATGCTTTGTATTACTGAAACCTGGCTTTTAGAAGGTGATTGTTTATTACATCAGTTGTGCCCCCCGCTATATGAGAAATTCTATCAGTCTTGACCTTATGATTCTCCCTTAATCCATATGCATCCGTTTACACATGTGCAAACATGCATTTGGACAGATGGACCATTCCAACAGGCTAATACGTATTTGGAGGTAAAGAATAAACAATTGATAAATAGGAAAGAGACCTTTCATAACTTCAGTATAACCAATTAGTCTGACAAAGTAGTTGGGAAAGCTAACAGTATAGTTGAGTGTATAAAGATAGCTATCACTGCTAGAAAGAGGAATGTTTATCAGGGCCGGCCGACAAGTTGGTTCAAGATGTTGGCGCTCTAGGCAAACCTTAAGCCTTATGCTCCTCCTGGCTCTCAGAATCTATTGTTTAGCTTTGAATGCCTTGTTATTTGCCACCACCACGCCCAGAAGCTGCCACCCTAGAGGACCATCTAGTTTGCCTAATGAATGGACCGGCCCTGAACATAAGATATGACATACTGGGTCAGACCATCAAGCCCAGTATTCTGTTTCCAACAGTGGCCAATCTAGGTCATATGTACCTAGCAGTTTCCCCAAGAGACACAGGTTCCACAATGCTTGAATTGGTTCAAGCATTGATATCCTGGGTCCCTTCTTAATAATGGTTTATGGACCTTTCCTCCAGGAACTTGTCCAAACCTTTTTTAAACCCAGCTACACTAACAGCCTTTACTACATCCTCCGGTAACAAATTCCAGAGTTTGATTACACGTTAAGTGAAAAAATATTTTCTTTTATTAGTCTTAAATAGTTTACCCTGTAGCTTCATTGCATGTCCCCTAGTCTTTCTATATTCTGATAAGGTAAACAATCGATCTACGTTTACCCGTTCCACTCCGTTCATTAATTTATAGACTTCTATCATATCTCCCCTCAGCCGTCTCTTTTCCAGGTTAAAGAGCCCTAACCTTTTTAGCCTTTCTTCATAGGAGTATGCTTCCATCCCCTTTACCATTTTGGTGGCTCTTCTCGGAACCTTTTCTAAAATCGCTATATCCTTTTTAAGATACGGCGACCAGAATTGCACACAATATTCAAGGTGCGGTCTCACCATGGAACGATATAGAGGCATTATAATATCTTTTTGTTTTATTTTCCATTCCTTTCCTTATCATACCTAGCATTCTATTTGCTCTCTTGGCCGCCGCTGCACACTGGGCCGAGGCTTTTAACATGGTATCCACAATGACGCCTAAATCTTTTTCATGGGTGGTAGTTCCTAATGTGGAACCTTGCATCGTGTAACCATAGTTTGGGTTGTTCTTCCCTAGGTGCATAACCTTGCACTTGTCCACATTAAATTTCATCTGCCATTTTGATGCCCAGTCTTCCAATTTATCAAGATCCTCTTGCAATTTTCCACAATCCTCTTGGGTTTTAACAACTTTAAATAGTTTTGTGTCATCTGCAAATTTGATAACCTCACCGTTATTCCACTTTCCAGGTCATTTATGAATATGTCAAAAAGCAGTGGACCCAGCACAGATCCCTGGGGTACACCAATATTCACCTTTCTCCATTGGGAAAATTGGCCATTTAACCCTACCCTCTGCTTTCTATCTTTTAACCAGTTCCTGATCCACAATAGTACACTGCCTCCTATCCCATGACTCTTTAGTTTTGCCAAAAGTCTCTCATGAGGGACCTTGTCAAAGGCTTTCTGAAAGTCCAGATACACAATATCAACTGACTCACCTTTGTCCACCTGATTATTCACTCCTTCAAAAAAACATAACAGATTAGTAAGACAAGATCTTCCTTGTCTAAAGCCATGTTGGCTGTCTCCCATTAGGTCATGACTATCTACATGCTGAGTAATGTTATTCTTTATGATGGTTTCTACCATTTTTCCTGGTACTGATGTCAGGCTCACCGGTCTGTAGTTTCCCGGATCACCCCTGGAACCCTTTTTAAAAATTGGTGTTACATTGGCGATCCTCCAATCTTCAGGTATTAGAGATGATTTTAATGATAGTTCACAGATTACTAATAGCAGGTCTGCAATCTCATATTTCAGTTCTTTCAACACCCTTGGATGTATACCATCCGGCCCAGGTGATTTGCTACTCTTCAGTTTATCTAATAGTTGTAATACATCTTCCCGGTGTATCGATATTTCCTTCAATTCTTCCGCACCTTTAAATACCACTTCAGTCATGGGTAACATCCCTACATCTTCCTCAGTAAAGACCGAAGCAAAGAATTCATTCAGTCTCTCCGCTATCGCCTTGTCACCTCTTAGTGCTCCTTTAACCCCTTTATCATCTAATGGACCAACTGACTCTCTCACAGGTATTTTGCTACGAATGTACTTGAAAAGGTCTTTACTTCGCGTTTTTGCTTCCACAGCAAGCTTCTTCTCAAATTCTCCCTTTGCCTGCCTTATCAATGCAATGCATTTGACTTGCCAGTGCTTGTGCTGTTTCCAGGTTTCGTTGTTTGGCTCTTTTTTCCATTTCCTGAAAGATGCTTTTTTGGCAACAACAGCCTCTCTGACCTCACCTTTAAACAATGCTGGCATTTTTTTGGACTTTCTTCCACTTTTCTTAATGCGTGGAATACAGCTGGTCTGGGCTTCCAGGATAGTATTTTTAAACAACACCCAGGTTTGATGTAAATCTTTAACCTTTGCAACCGCTCCTTTTAGTTTTTTCTTAACTATATTCCTCATTTTATCATAGTCTCCCTTTCGAAAGGTAAAAGGTAGTACTGAGGATTTCTTTACTATCCCTCCTCCACTAATTAAATCAAACACAATCATGCTATGATCACTATTGCCAAGTGGTCCCAACACCCTTATTTCTTGCACCAGATCTGGTGTTCCACTAAGGACTAGGTCCAGTATGGCTTCCCCTCTGGTAGGTTCATGAACCAGCTGCTCCAAGAAGCAGTCATTTATTTCATCTAGAAACTTTATCTCACTAGCATGTCCTGCTGTGACACTGACCCCAATCAATACCGGGGTAATTGAAATCACCCATTATTACTACTCTGCTGTGACTTTTGTTAGTTTCCTTGATTTCTTTGAGCATTTCATCATCCATTTGTTCATTCTGGCCAGGCAGTCACTGCCATCACCTTTCCCTTCATACATGGAATTTCAATCCATAGAGATTCTACAGCAAATTTTGTTTCCTGCAAAACTTTAATCCTTTCTGACTCAATGCCCTCTCTAACATAGAGCACAACCCCTCCACCAATTTGATCAGTTCTATCATTACGATATAGTTTGTATCCAGGTATCACAGTGTCCCACTGGCTATCCTCCTTCCACCATGTCTCTGAGATTGCAATCATATCTAACCTCTTATTTAGTGCTATATATTCTAACTCTCCCATCTTATTGTTTAGACTTCTAGCATTTGCATACAAGCATTTTAGAGACTGTATTTTATTAATATTAATCTGGCTATTGGTAGGCATGGGTAATTTGGAATCTTTACGCTCTGTCTGCACCATACTCAAGGGCATTTGGACTACTTTACTCTTTTTTGGAACCTCACTGCTTTTGGTAGTATCCTTCAAGGATACCTTCTTCCGAACCATGCGCTCTTGGGCGACTGTCGGCTTTCCCCTATTTTCTAGTTTAAAAGCTTCTCTATCTCCTTTTTAAAGGTTAATGCCAGCAGTCTGGTTCCATCCTGGTTAAGGTGAAGGCCATCCCTTCAGAAGAGCCCCTCCTTTCCCCAGAATGTTCCCCATTTCCTAACAAATCCAAAACCCTCATCCTTGCACCATCGTCTCATCCACGCATTGAGACTCCGGAGCTCTGCCTGCCTTTTGCGTCCTGCACGTGGAACGGGAATCATTTCGGAGAATGCTACCCTGGAAGTTCTGGATTTCACCTTCCTACCTAAAAGCTTAAATTTAGCCTCCAGAACTTCCCTACCACATTTTCCTATGTCATTGGTACCAACATGTACCAAGACAGCACACTCCACCCCAGCACTATATAAGATCTTATCTAGGTGGTGCGTGAGGTCCGCTACCTTCGCACCAGGCAGGCATGTTACCAGGCGATCGTCACGTCCACCAGCCACCCAGCTATCTGCATGCCTAATGATTGAATCACCAACTATAATAGCTGTTCTAACCCTCCCCTCATGAGCACATGGCCCTAGAGAAATATCCTCAGTGCGAGAGGGTTTTACATCACCTGGAGGACAGGTCCTAGTTACAAGATCACGTCCTGCCACACCAGGGTGATGCTCTCCTGTCACGTGACCTCTCTCCTCCATGGCAACAGGGATTCTGCCAGACTGGAGGTGGGACTTCATCATTCATTCCACCAAGCTCCCTGAAGGTCCGGGATGCTGAACTCACTAGCAAACCATCAATTCGGTACCTCGGAGTTATTCTGGACCAACAGCTCAATATGAAGGCCCAGATAAGCAGCATGGTAAAAGCAATCTACAACAAAATCAGAACGCTTCGCCACCTGAAACCGCTCCTAGAACCAGAAGATTTTCGATCGGTCTACCAAGCTCTTGTAATCCCTCATTTCGATTACGCGAACGCCATATTGCATGGCCTCCCAAAAGCCACCATAACACCGCTTCAACTGGCCATGAATGCAGCCGCCAGAATTCGGCAGGGGGCTTCAAGGAAGGAACATATCACACCAATACTAAAACAGTTGCACTGGCTTCCGGTCCAAAGCAGGATAACCTTCAAGGTGCTGACACTTACTTTCAAAGCCATTAACAACTGCTCCTCTACATCAATCATTGACCTTATCCAGATGACACCCCCTAATAGAGCAAGAAGATCAGCTGCGATAAATACTTTGATTCTACCAAGGCAGATAACAAAATGTTCACAAGCAACACGATCCAGAGCCTTTTCACTATATGCGCCTACCTGCTGGAATGCCCTTCCCCCTGCTATCAGGGATACCAAAAGCATCTCCCATTTTAGGAAGGCACTTAAACATCTTCTCTTCCTACAATATTATACTGACCAGAGTCACCCCCCACAGCAAGCCAGGCCCAGCGACCCACTTAAACAACCTGTGAGTTACAAGCATATGAGCCAGGAACCAAGCGTGCCTGACACGGATCCCCCCGACAAATAGCATCTCTTATCACCCTGTCATCAACTATTACACACTTGAGCTAATGGAACACATTTGATTCTTCTCCAAACGGATATTGCAATTTACCTGTATATATGTGTACATAGTTACCCTGTTGTTATTACCTGTACATATACCCCTTGTTATATTGTGAAGCCAGTGCAGACCATCTGTGCTGGACGGTTATGTTTTAATGTAAACCGCGTTGATGCAGAAGAACGCGGTATATAAGAAAGTTAAATAAATAAATAAATAAAATAAATGTAGGTCTCATCCATGTACTTCTCTGTCTTTCTTATGTCTTCCAGGTCTGCTACTCTAGCCTCTAGAGAACGGACTTGTTCTCTGAGAGCAAAGAGCTCCTTGCAGTTAGTGCATACATAAGACCTCTCACCAACTGGGAGAAAATCATACATGTGGCACTCAATGCAAAAGACTGGATAGCCCCCATCTCGCTGCTGGACTGTTGTCTGCATCTTAGTTTAAAGCTTGTGTTTAGGTCTTTAAATTCTGTACTTACTAAGGGCTGGTGTAGATGCTTATACTAATAAAAGTGTATCTAATACCTCTAATATACCTTGTTCACCTGAAGCTTAATTAATCTCAGGTCCTCAGTGTATGACTGATTTGGATAAAGAGTTGCACCTGAGAGCAGCCCCTTTCCTCTAAGACATGTAAGTACCTATAAAGCTACAATTATGCCAGGGGCGGCTGGGTGTTGCGGAGGGAGGGAGGGAAATAAGACCTGTTAAAAGAGGGCTGTTACAAGGTACCCTGTCCTGTACCCTCAGCAGGGGGGAGGGGGTTAGTCCCTCAGGTAGGCTAGAGCAGGAAAAAAAGTTTAAAACGCAGCATGTTCTGGGGACAGAGCAGGGAGAGATATTTAATTTAAAGTAACAGTTAACCTGGCTACCACACAAAGGCCAGTAAGTTGAGAGAGGCAAGGTAAGTTATACAGCTGAGAAAGCTGAAGTGTAAAACTAAAGGGAACAGGGAGGTGAAGTAGCACACCAATAAAGACAACAATAAATAATTAAATAGACAGCTAGAACTCACTTCCCTCACTTAGCGGCTCTGACAAAAAAAATTTCATTTCATGCAGCAGGTGTTGTTCAGGACTCTTTGGTGTGCTTAGCTTTGTAGTTTCTGATGTTTTGGGACATTTTTGTTTGTGTAGGGTAGAAGAGTGGCATGGGTGATACAAGCAAGTTCAATGTTTAGCAATTTTCAGAAACGAGTTAGTATGGGCACTTGAGTGGTGAATAACTGGGTGTCTATAGTTACTAAAGGCAAGATCAGTGAGAAACAAAGGGAAATGGTTAGTGGAAGAAGTAAAAGAATATGGATGGGATATAATAGCAATTACAAAGACATGGCTTTTGAAAGGTGAGACAATTATTTAGGGGCAGCCATGTCTGGAGGATTACAGCTGGTATAATTTATGTTGAAAAAATAGGTGAAGGGGTTGGTCTTGTGGTTAAATCTGGTCTCAGGAAGGACCTTGTAGACATTCTCACATTAGTGGAAGCTTAGGTTAGGCTGGTATTGGCATAGGTGTTTCTCGGTCCAGGCACCCCAGTTATGCAGTGCCCTTCCAATTTGGCTAAAGCAATAGGGGGATCTTAATTTATATGGATGGTCTCTCAAGATGAACTTATTTCACTGTGCTTTAGGAGGGAGAGAGGAACTGACTGAGCGGAGATACTAACTATGTGAGTTATTTCCAGTAAACGTAGGGGTAGATATTCAGATTGCGGCAGCCAGTGCTGCTAAATCGCCCAACTGCTGAGGCCAAAAATCCAGCATCTGGTACTAAATATCCATTTTCGCCAATGATTGGTCTTGCTGGTTAGCAATAATATTCACTGCTAACCAGATAGCAAGATTTGCATAAAGTTAGGGAAGCCATTGACCTGTCTTAACTTTATGCAGTTTGCCAGTGCAGTTAGTGGCTGAATATTGCCACTAATTGGATAAGTGCTGGGCCCACCCCAGCTCCACCCCAGCTCCACCCATGAACCACCCCCAGACTAACCACACATTTCTAGGGTGGTATGTGGGATATTCAGTGGCACTAACCAGTTAATGCCGCTGAATATCGGGCAGAGCAGGGCTAATGTGGTCTGCAGGTCCTGCAAACAGCTTAAACCCTTTAGAATATCAACCCCTTGGTGTATTCTGTTTAATTTGCTATACACTGCACGGAGCAGTTTAGAAATGCAAATAAATACATACATAAAACATGATCGACCAGTATCACTACAATCATCACTGTGTATTCTTGGATGTCATGTAGATAAGGAAATTAATTTTGAGGCGCAAGTAACCTCTATTGTTCAATCTTGTATTTTGCTTTATGGCAAATCTACTCAATAAGGCATTACTTGGATATTATTCAGGTATGCACCCTGGTTCATACCCTGGTCCTATCTCGCAAATCTCTTTCCTTGGGTCTTAAAGCCTCATCTAATAAAAGACTGCAGATTACCAATAATGCGGCAGTTTGATTAATTCATAATGCCAGGAAATTTGATTATGTCTGTCTCCAGTTTCAGTCCAAACACTGACTCCCTGTGACATATCATATTTTATTTAAGGTCATTTTAATAACATTTAAAGCACTGCGCACAAGTGCATCAGATTATCTTGCTAGATACCTGTTAGCTCATAGGCCCTCATGATGACTGCAATCACAAAATGTTCACTTATTTACTATGTCTTCCTCAATACGATTTCAATATGAAATTACTTGTAGGACAGCTTTTTATTTTTAAAGTCGAACATTGTGGAATTCCCTGCCCTTTTACCTCAGGACAGAAACATCATTGCTACAATTTAAGATAGGTTTTAAGATCTACTTTTTGAAGAAGCATATGGACTATTATGAGTGTGATAATTTGAGGTTAGGGCATCGGGTGGGAGATGCCCTGAACTGCAGCTTTAATCATAGTTTTACTTCCATTATCTTTTGTCTATTTTTAATTCTTTTTTCTTATTCTTTTTATGTTATCTTAATTTACTTTTATTATATAATTCCATTATACTATGCTTTTGTAAACCACTTTGACAATATTTTATAAGGCGCTATATCAAATATCATAAACACCTTGCCAACAAAATCCAGGTGCTGGGTCACCAGGAGTCAGCATTGACTTGACGGCACACACTTTCATTTTCAAACTACATTATTATATAGATGACTTTAAAACTCTTCTTTTGACCCTGCTTTTTCTCTTTTTTTCTTCAATATCTCTTTTATATTACATTTTATTTACATTTCCTATTCTTCTTTCTTTGAAACACGTTCAAAATCTAGATACAGAAAACAATGAATAAGTCTACACAACTCATTGCACTCTTGTATTCTTTCAAACCCAAGGGAATCTGGAAAGAATGGTACAGAAGGGGGCTGAGAATGTCTGTCTGTCTGTCCATCTGTCTGTCTTGGGGGAAACTAACTCTCAAAAATGTAGCAGAATAGCATGTGGGAAAACTGATAAAAAGATATAGTGAGTTCCCAAATGGACCAAACTGGACCAAGAGTTCCAGAGAACTATGCCCCCCACCCCAAGCCCAATACAATTCTATGGGAAAAGGAGGTCTAGCTTCTGTAGCACAGAGGCTTACATACAGAGAAACATAGCAGTTAGGGAATTCCTCCTTTCAAACTACCTCTCCCTGTTATCTACTCTCCCTACCTCATACACTGCCCCCGCAATCGCCTCAGTATCCCTCCAAAATCCCCTCATAACTGCCCTACCACCTTGCCAAATCCAAATGCCCTAATCCCCCAAAATATTCCCACACAACTGCCTCACCATCCTGAAAACTGCCACACCTCCAAAAACTACACCCCTACAATGGCCCCACCCAAAAAACAGCCTACTGCAACTTCCTTATTACCCTACAAAATGCCCCACCATCCCAAAATTCTACCACCTTGCAATTATCCCACTACTCTGTCAACTATCTCCCCCCAAAATTACATCCCCACAACTACCCCAGCATACCCCAACCTGCCACACCTCAAAAAACCTCTGCCTGCAATTGCCCTAACACCCTGCAAACTTCCCTACCCCAAAAAATACCCCAACCATCCCATCTCCCTACAAACCTCACTCCAAATCTGGAGGAAATTTACCACTTGCAATGTGGGAGATAAATTGAAAGCAGGAGACTCCCACCAGATGTAGATTTGGCAAGTCTGCCTGGTGCTGGATTTTAAACCCCCTTTCAGCCAATTGCCTCTCTGAAACTACTCCTCTACTTCACGTTTGAAACTACTTTCCCCCTCTCCCCTAGCAGATTCCTCTCTCTGGCTAGCCCTCCTCTTTAATCCCTTCCCCCAATCCATCACCCCTCCTAAAGCACCTCCAGTTACATCATCTTGAAATCCTTCCACTGATCCCTAAACTCCCTTCTCTCCTTTTAAGACACCCCCTTGGTACCAACTCTCCCCCTCTCAAACATACCCACTCCACCCTCAATTGTAAACAATTGCTCTATGAGACACATTTTTATTGTAAATTTATACTTTAACAGCCAGAGGTACATTTTCCTGAAAGACAAAAATACTCCTCTCTTACTCTGTAGTGCCAGTGAATTCCCACGCCTACCAAAGGACTAAGCCTACCACCGCTGCATAAGTTAATTCATTTACTGCTCAGGCACCTATCTCCTCGTTTCCCTTTGCCTCACAGGGGTTGTGATGTCATTTCCTGCTGGGGCTGGCCCACTCTGCTGGGGAAAGGGTTGTTGATGTCATATCCCTTGTTGATCAGTTTGCTGAAATTATTTTTTGCAGGCCCCACAGCTCTGCTGTTCTGGACTTGGACCTTAGACAACCAGTGGCTTGACAAAATGCTATTCAATCTTATAAAACTAAGTTTATATAAATTATTTTGTATTATCTGCATGTGTCAGTACATGATATAGTAATACTCAAATGAGTTTTATTTTTAGCTGAGATCTCTGCCATTGCAAGTAGAATTAGTCATTATTCTTTTCTTTACAGACCAGTTAATAATCTTGTATCATGAAGAAGTAAAACATAAGAGAAAACAAGCACATTTTTGTACCAGTTTTTGTCAACATACAAGTTTAACTAACATACTAATAACGTTATAACTCCAGGGCATTAACTTCTCTTTACTGTTTTGGGCAAGATGTTTATGCAGATTTACTTGGCCTCGGTTTTTCTCTCTGCTGAATTGCAAATGTTTCAGATAACCAGTTTTACTTTTTTAGGGATGGTTTGCATAAAGTGAGAGTGCCTGTTACTGAGATCTTTTGTACAGCTGACCATTCATATGTTTGTATGTGCAGGCATGGACAGATGCATACACATTAGCAGAAAACGTTAGAATGGCTGCCACCAGGCCTAGATTTAGTCGTAGGTAATTGTCTCCAGCACCAAATTTTGAAAAATACCAGAGCTCTTCCACTGCAGATAAATCACCATGTTGTCCGGCCACCAGTACTGCTGTCTTCTGCCAAAAGGACGAAGTGAGAGTATTGGGTGCCTAGGCAAATCTTCAGCCTTATGCACTTCATCCCACTGGGATATTGATATAAACATAACAATCATGATAACCCCAGAACCACTCCTCCCACAACAATCCTGTAAAAATGTATAATTGGACATCATGCTCTTGTTAAGTGCCATCGAGTCAATGTTGACTCCTGGCGAACCTGTGGATAGTTGTCCATGTTAAAATAATAAACTTTGCTTTGTATATATGTGTGTTTCTGCTCTTCCTACAGGTAAAAGAATGCGCTGATGGTTCTCTGAGTTTGTTTCACAGTCAGGATTTATTCTATTGCTTTGACTGCTGCTCCTCTTTGCTGCCCTCAGAAGTTGACGCTCTAGTGGAGCACCTAGTTTGCCGGCTGTTTGAATCAGCCCCGACCTTCCCTAGCCCTTAGCCATGGATGAATTTGTATGGCCTGAAGAAACTGACCATGCAAAGTGATTTTTCATGTGGATGAAACACTCATCTGAGCCCAAAGAATCCTCATTGTGTAGCCTAAGAGCTCGAAGGTCGATATACCTGGGCGCAGTTCTCTACACGTTTGGTCAGCTGCAGAGTCAATTGATTTTATTCACCTCTCCTCCAAGCGGCATAGCTCCCAGTGCCCAGAGAGCAGCATCCCTTGCCAAAATATTTTCTGGTCTCTCGAAAATTACCTCTATTGCCTTTCACTAAACGTGTATCTATGAGGTTTTCCAGTTTTTGAGGGGCTGTGCTTTCAAGAGTTTTGGGGGAGAAGGGGTGTAGCATCAGATTTTAGAATTTCTTTTTTCCAAAAAAGCAATTAAATAGGTCTATTCCCTTTTGATTGTGTTGTGTTTTCAGGTGTTTTGATGTCATATGTTGGGCCTTGTTCCTTTGCTGACTGCTGGCTGGGATACTTGAAATTACTACCTGTCAGCCCAGGTGAGCTTTCATAGAGAGCCAGAAAACCAGTGACTTCCTCCCTCTCCTTATTCTTTCTTCATCTGCAAAGGTGAGCTGAGACTAACTTTGAAGGAAATCTGGTCACCTTTAGTCCCAGATATCCTTTCTGGGCTGATATATATATTTAGGAAAGAAGCTTGTGAAGAGGGCCTGCTTCTGCTTTTCTACCTCCCTGCATTCCAAGGGAAAAGAGGTCTCAGTTCTGTCGCCCCACGTTGGCCCTTCTCTGAGCGACAGGAAATATGCTGCCACTTAGTTTCCCCTGATCTTGCTCATGCTTCTCCTAATCTTTGCATTAGAAGCTCTGTGCAGCAGGGATCTCTGCCTCTGTTACAACTATGCTGCAACACTCTTGCCCCATCGCATCCTTTGCAAAGGCAGGCTGCCAGTGTTAAAACTATTCTCATTCTGATGTCATTAGATAGTTTGCATCATGCTGCAGCATAACAGTCTAGAACTCATTCCCCTGCTTGTCTGCTTCATACTCTCCATGGGATGCCATCTTGCAAGCTGTAGCCCAACTAACAGGGTGGGAGTGGGAATGGCGATGACAAGGAGTTCCCTCTCCCTCAATTTCTGGTTATTTGACCTCCTTTAGCGTCCACCCACCTGATATCCCTCACTGGCAGCTGCTTCAACTTCATGCATTTTAAGAAAGTAAAAACTTTCAGACATTTAGGATTTCTTCACCTAATGGTCAAGAGCTTACAAGGGCAAAGGCATAATTTTTTACCGCGGGCCTCTGACTGTCCAAAGAAATGTTTCAAGATTTTCCCAATTTTTGAAAGGCTATTCTTGGCAGGCATTTGGGGAGGGGGGGGGGGCAGCATCAGGTTTTTTATTTTCTTACCAAAAAAGGTGGAATATGGGTCTCTCCCTTTTTATCTGCGTTGTGGTTTCTGGTGTATTGCTGTCATATGTGGGGCCTGGATCCTTTGTTTCTTGATAACTGGAGTACTTGAAATTCCTACTCATCAGTGATTGCTGCCTTCCAAAGCCCCAGGTGAGCTTTCATGAAGGGACAGAAAGAGTGACTTCTCTCCCCTTATCCTTGCTACCTGAAAAGGTGTCCCGAGACTACTCTTGAAGAAAATTTGCTCACCTTTAGGCTCAGATGGTACTTCTCACCTCCAATTGGTTGGGGTTACTCCTAGTACTGTGAGAAGTTGATTTGTGCTCTGGGTTGCTATAGGTAGGGATGAAGTTTGTGTTCTGCACATGGACGTCCCTGCAGTAGCCAGATAATGTTGTGTGGTCTGTTGACAGGAGCATAGGGTGACTGTTTAAGTTGGTGGTACAGCAGAAACGTTTCTATAGTCGCAGCATCCACAACATCATCTTAAATGAACATATATAGTCACTCATACCACACTAGACAGGACATCCAGACATCAAAATAAGACAGACAAGGAAGCAATAAAATGAGGGTCTCTTTTTAAACCTTCAGAGAAGCCCAAGGGCTATAACATTTACTTCTTAATGTGGGTTAGTATATAGAATGGTAAGAAACTGCAGAGCACCCAAGAAGAAAAAAAAATGTGAAGTGGCATTTTAGAAAGGAGAGGCAAGCCAACTGGGGACGTCCAGGGCAGAACATGCTGAGAAAAACCAAGGAAGTCTATGTCTCTGCTCAATTTTAGTAACACAGATGTCCTTCATGTGGATGTCTGCACCGGCAGGCACGTAGATGTCCCCCTTAGGAAAGTGTGGGGTGGGGATGTCCATCTCATGCATGCTAGCATAAGGGAATGTCTAGCAGCATAGCAAAATAAAATCATGAGCCCTCATTCCCCATTAGTGTTAGTAATCAGCATTGGAAATATAGGAGATATGAACTTATCTTCTTATCCATACCTTCCAGATGTCTTTCGGACAAAATGAGCACTTTTCCGATGCCTACTTGTGCCTGGAGCAGGTATAAGTTTGGACATGGCTCTGAACGTTCAGGGTATTTCTGAAGTTGGGCAAGGACGCCCAAGTTCTGGGAACATCCCAGGCACACCTACTCCACGCCCCCATTCAAACTTGGATGTCCTCACCCCGGGAACGTCCATGGAGCTAGCTTCTAAAATGGCTCTAGGGATGTCTCCATGCCCTAGACAGCTCCATGCCCTTTTGCAGAAGTCCAAAGCATGAATAAGGCTTCTAAAATAACCCCATAATCCTAGGTGCACAAAATAACATGGGGTCAGGGAGCCAACCTAAGCAGCCTATTTAAATAGCTACATAGTTGTACCACAAATTAATTTGCTAAAAGCAACACACCAAATGCACAATATTTAAAGCAAAAAGATGAGTATCAACAGAGATCCCTAAAGACACTCAGTGCTGAGAATACCTGGCCTTGGTCACACATGTAAAACGCAGATAGATGCTTTCCAAATACAGGATAAGTGACCACAAACTAAAAGTAGAAATACGTGAACAAAAATGAACAGCTGTACCAGAATGTAACTCGTCTTGAACTTGTGAGGGGGTGAGTTAAATCCAATTTCCAGTTCCCTAAACTGAAACCTCAAGAAGCCAGACTCTGCATACAGTGAAACACCACTAATTGGACAGGCAGAATCTAGATTAGGCATGGTAAATGTCTTTGATAATGTACTTAGACACGTTTCACAGAAAGAGTAGTTACTCACCTGTAACAGGTGTTCTCCAGGAGCAGCAGGAATCAGTCTTCACTTATGGGTGACATCGGCGCTGATGGAGCCCCCGTGCGGAGCATTTCCCCAGCTTTCTAAGAAAGCCTTTGGGAAAACTACATGCATGCGCAGTCCCCTTCCCGCCTAAAGGTGCCATCTTGCTCAGTCAAATGACATAGCTAAAAAACAGCACACAAAAATAAAAAAATTAACTATGTACAACTGCAACTCCCAGGGGAGGAGGGAGGATTGTGAGGACTGATTCCTGCTGCTCCTGGAGAACACCTGTTACAGGTGAGTAACTACTCTTTCTCCAGGACCAAGCAGGAAGTCAGTCCTCACTTATGGGACTCCCCAACTTCAGGCTACCGGGGACCCAGAGCTGAAAAATGAGCTCCCTCTAGCCTCAGCATCAGAGAAAAGGATTTCACTGAAACATACCTCCACCTCCACCGGTAGCCCAACCAGAGGGCTGGAGGGTAGGAGTTGCCTAAACCTCAAAGAGATTCCGCAGCACTGCCTGACCGAAAGCACTGTCCCTGCGGGCAGGGGCGGCCCAAGGGGGGTGCAGGGCCATGTGCGGAGACTCGGTGCGGGGCCTCATTTGCATAAGTGGTCTTATTTGCATAAATATTTGCATAATGTTACCATTCACTAACTTTTAGTAAACATGTCTCTTAATGAGTGTATGGATAAAGAAAGACTAAAAGATTTCTACATTACTATAATCCAGTGCCAACCGCCAGGCACATTAGGAACTACTACAAACGCTGCCCATTTAGAACCCATAGCAAACCCGCCGTATCCTGACAGCATTACCAGGACTCACAAAGCACCATACCCTACCTATCAAAAGGCAACACTGCAAATATTAAACCAATACATTTCAGAGAATACTGGGGAAAGAGAACAAGTGGCAACGTCAAATAGGAATTACATAAACAGAATACCTCAGCTCAGTTACACATGCAGAACATAGACCATCACCAAACAAGGAATCACAATTTAGAAACAGGAAGGCAATAATTAAACTGGGAACCCCAAAAGCCAAACTTGGAATGTACAACAACACTGTAGAAATAAAACTATAAATTAATTTCCTCTTGTACCAAACAAAGCGCAGATGTTAATGATGCACATTTCCCAGAGCTGACATATTCCAGTTAATAAATTCAAAATAAAGAGATATCTTTCTACCTTTTGTGCATTTTTTTTCAGTTGCAATTGGTCCAGCCACTTTCTTCTGGTTTCTTCATGTTTTCTGCTAACTCTCCATCGTCTGCTGTCCATTTGTCCTTTCTTCTCTCTTCTAGTTTTTTTTCCATTCTCTCTCTCTCTACATCTGCTTTAACATACTAATCTTTCTCCTTTTGCTCTTTCCTCATTCCTATTTCATCCACACAAATTTTACCCCTCCATCCTCAATCCCCAATTACTCTCCCAATACCTGGCCAATTGTAGATCTTTCATCCCTCCTACACAAAATATTTTTCCCCTCTCCATTTTAATCTCCCAGCCCCATCCCATTCTAATCCTCCCCCAACATCAGCTCCCTTCTAGTTCCAGTCTCACCCAGCATCCATTCCCTTCTAGTCCCTGCATCAGCCCATTTCCAGTCCTAGCCCCCATCAGCCCATTTCCAGTCCTAGCTCCCCCATCCATTTCCAGTCCAAGTCCCTTCATCAGCTCATTTCCAATCCTAGCCCCCCCATCAGCCCATTTCTAGTCATTTCCTAGCCCCACCATCAGCCCATGTCAAATCATAGCTCCCCTCCACTCAGCCCAATTCCAGTCCAAGCCCCCCCATGAGCCTACTTCCAGTTCTAGCCCCTCCATGAGTCCATTTCAATTCAAGCCCCCACCACAGCCCATTTCCAATCTTAGCTCCCCCCAACAGTCCTTTTCCAGTCCTATCCTAGCTGTTCCATCAGCCCATTTTCAGTCCTAGCTCCCTTCCCTCACAGCCCATTTCCATTCCAAGCCCCCTCCCCATCAGCTATTTGCAGTTCAAGTCTCCCCTTCCACTCAGCCCATTTCCAGTCCTAGCAACCCCCCAACCCATTACCAGTCCTAGCCCCCCGTCAATCAACTTCCAGTCCTAACCCCCATCACCCCATTTTCAGTTTAAGTCCCCCTTATAACCCATTACCAGTCCTAACCCCCCATCAGCCCATTTCCAGTCAGCCCCCCATAGCCCATTGCCAGTCCTAACCCCTCCCCCCATCAGCCCACAGCCCATTACCAGTCCTAACCACATCAGCCCACCTCAAGTCCTAACCCCTCCCCAACAGCCCATTTCCTGTCCTAGCCCCCCCATAAGAGGCAGGAGACGTTGGATGAACAAATTCTTCTTTATTGTATAGAGACCCCAACGCGTTACGGCAACGCCTTCTTCAGGGGGAAGGGATACAAATCTATTTTCATATACACAACAATAAAAATAAATAAACAAATATTAAATGACAATATTAAAAATAAATTAAAATAACACACCTGGCATGTAGCATGCTGGAGATACAAACATTCCTATGCCATAAATGTAAGGCATATCTTTAAACATGCAAACTTGTTAATAAACATATGATAAGACAATAAATAAAAATTGATTAGACCTCACACTAAAAACAAAACAAAACAACCAAACGCAGGGCTGAACAACCAACAAGTAGAAATGTTGCCAGAAAATTTGGCAAACTGGATGAAGAGATGGGGAAATTTACATTAAAAAAGGTTATAATAAATAATATAATTCAAGCTAACATCAAGATCAACACAAAAATAAATAAATATTATAACAATATATAAATTATATATATGTGTATCTGCGTGACTATATAGATAAGAGATAAAAACAAAACACCATGCATAGTAGATAACATAAGACAATATTGATAAAAGTAATGATAATAACATTAAAATAACAATAATAAAATACATAAATACATGATAATATTTTGATAGAAACAACAAAGAGAGCTAATAAATTAGAAAATAAATTACATCTCAAAATATTCTAACTGGCTAAAAAAGCTTCTAAGGTTAAATGCCCAAATACTGTATAAAAAAGCTTGTTTAATGTGAAACATTCAAAATTGATGACTGGAGACTTCTCACAAGTAAAGATACTCCGTAGGGAATGGGAAGAGTAAAAATGCTATCCATTTTTGCCAAGAAAAAAACAAATTAAAGAAACATCTTTTGAGGGGCCTCAAGGCAGTTTTAAAGCTATCAAGGCACATACGAATAGAGCTGAAATTGCAAAAATATTTAAAACGGCAAATAGCCATGCCACATAGGGGTGCGGATTACAGGAACAAAACGCCAATCAAAAAAACTTATTAGTGGAAACACAGATGGCTAGCTACTCAGCTTAAACGTGGCAGTGTATAAAACTGCATACAAAAAATTAATAAATGGGGTTGTTTTAAAAGTATCACTAAAAACCGCGGACTCCAAAGCACCATAGAGCTAATGCTGAACACGATGATCGCTAAACGGATGATTGTATTAAATCACGTGGAACAAAGTGGAACCACATATTCAAACTTAGAGAAACCAACGGGGATTATGGAAATTACCTTAGCGTCCAAATAAACACACATTTTAAAAGAATTGCACTTACCCAAAGGTTATATCAACTATACATGTATGAAAGAGCAGGAAATTAAAAACCAATAAAATAGTCGGCACTGCAACGACAAAAACAGTTAAGAGTGAATAAGAACCCGGTAAAACAAATAATTTGTTTTTTTCTTGGCAAAAATGGATAGCATTTTTACTCTTCCCATTCCCTACGGAGTATCTTTACTTGTGAGAAGTCTCCAGTCATCAATTTTGAATGTTTCACATTAAACAAGCTTTTTTATACAGTATTTGGGCATTTAACCTTAGAAGCTTTTTTAGCCAGTTAGAATATTTTGAGATGTAATTTATTTTCTAATTTATTAGCTCTCTTTGTTGTTTCTATCAAAATATTATCATGTATTTATGTATTTTATTATTGTTATTTTAATGTTATTATCATTACTTTTATCAATATTGTCTTATGTTATCTACTATGCATGGTGTTTTGTTTTTATCTCTTATCTATATAGTCACGCAGATACACATATATAATTTATATATTGTTATAATATTTATTTATTTTTGTGTTGATCTTGATGTTAGCTTGAATTATATTATTTATTATAACCTTTTTTAATGTAAATTTCCCCATCTCTTCATCCAGTTTGCCAAATTTTCTGGCAACATTTCTACTTGTTGGTTGTTCAGCCCTGCGTTTGGTTGTTTTGTTTTGTTTTTAGTGTGAGGTCTAATCAATTTTTATTTATTGTCTTATCATATGTTTATTAACAAGTTTGCATGTTTAAAGATATGCCTTACATTTATGGCATAGGAATGTTTGTATCTCCAGCATGCTACATGCCAGGTGTGTTATTTTAATTTATTTTTAATATTTTTAATATTTTCATTTAATATTTGTTTATTTTTATTGTTGTGTATATGAAAATAGATTTGTATCCCTTCCCCCTGAAGAAGGCGTTGCCGAAACGCGTTGGGGTCTCTATACAATAAAGAAGAATTTGTTCATCCAAAGTCTCCTGCCTCTTGTGACTCTCCTATCTCCTGCAGGAGCCTCTGCTCCCCTTGTGTGCCCTAGCCCCCCCATAACCCATTATCAGTCCTACCCCCCCCCATCAGCCCACTACCAGTCTTAACCCCCCCCCCCCCATAGCCCATTACCAGTCTTAACCCCCCCATAGCCCATTGCCAGTCTTAACCCCCCATAGCCCACTGCCGGTCTTAACCCCCCTCCCCAGCCCATTGCCAGTCTTAACCCCCCCTCCCTAGCCCACTGCCAGTCTTAACCCCCCCATAGCCCACTGCCAGTCTTAACCCCCCCTCCCTAGCCCATTGCCAGTCTCAACCCCCCTCCCTCCCTAGCCCATTGCCAGTCTTAACCCCCCTCCCTCCCTCCCTCGCCCATTGTCAGTCTTAACCCCCCTCTCTCCCTCCCTCCCTAGCCCATTGCCAGTTTTAACCCCCTCCCTCCCTCCCTAGCCCATTGCCAGTTTTAACCCCCCCTCCCTCCCTCCCTAGCCCACTGCCAGTCTTAAACCCCCAATAGCCCATTACCAGTCTTAACCCCCCTCCCCAGCCCATTGCCAGTCTTAACCCCCCTCCCTCCCTCCCTAGCCCATTGCCAGTTTTAACCCCCTCCCTCCCTCCCTCCATAGCCCACTGCCAGTCTTAACCCCCCATAGCCCACTGCCAGTCTTAACCCCCCTCCCCAGCCCATTGCCAGTCTTAACCCCCCCAGCCCATTGCCAGTCTTAACCCCCTCCCTAGCCCATTGCCAGTCTCAACCGACCTCCCTCCCTAGCCCATTGCCAGTCTTAACCCCCCATAGCCCACTGCCAGTCTTAACCCCCCTCCCTAGCCCACTGCCAGTCTTAACCCCCCCCATAGCCCACTGCCAGTCTTAACCCCCCCCATAGCCCATCTGCCAGTCTTAACCCCCCCCATAGCCCACTGCCAGTCTTAACCCCCCATAGCCCACTGCCAGTCTTAACCCCCCTCCCCAGCCCATTGCCAGTCTCAACCCCCTCCCTCCCTAGCCCATTGCCAGTCTTAACCCCCTCCCTCCCTCCCTAGCCCATTGACAGTCCTACCCGCCCCCCCTCGGCTCATGGCAATTAAAAAAAAAAAAAAAGCTGGCCGCTGCGGCATGGAGTGTCCCGCGGGGCTCCCTCTGCCCGGCCGAACTCTCCCGGCATGGCTGAGCCCCTCTCTGCCGGCTTGCAGATACGCGAAGGGAGAGAGTCTCCCTCGCGTCTTTGTTAAGCCCGCAGGGGCAGATGGGAAATTTCCCATCAGCCCCTGCTTCCCATCAGCCCCTGCGGGCTTAACAGAGATGTGAGGGAGACTCTCTCCCTTCGCGTATCTGCAAGCCGGCAGAGAGGGGCACAGCCGCGCCGGGAGAGTTCCGCCGGGCAGAGGGAGCCCCGTGGGACACTCCATGCCGCAGCGGCCAGCTTTTTTTTTTTTTTTTAATTCAATTAAGAAAAAGCAGAATGTTCTTTGCGCGGGGCCCCCCGAAGCGCGGGGCCCTGTGCAAAAAACATTCTTGCTCAATGGACGGGCCGGCCCTGCCTGCGGGCTGCAAAAGTCTGGCTTGAGGACCAAGTTGCAGCCCTGCAGATGTCTGCCAACGGTACAGAGCGGAGATGAGCTACTGAGGCAGCCATTGCCCTGACACGGTGAGCCGTGACCCGACCCTGCAAAGGAAGGTCAGCTGCCCTGTAAGCCCAGGTGATACAGTCAGCCACCCAGAGGGACAAGGTACGCTTGGACACAGGTACCCCCAAGTTATTGGGGTCAAAAGATACGAAGAGCTGAGTAGCCCTTCTATGTCCCTGCGTACGCTCAAGGTAGAAGGACAAGGCCCTCCTACAGTCCAGGATATGCAGGACTGTTTCAGCCCGGCTTGCATGGAGCCTAGGGAAGAATGTTGGAAGAACCATCTCTTGGTTGAGATGGAAAGAGGAGACAACCTTGGGGAGGAACTTAGGATGAGTCCTAAGGACTACCCTGTTCCTATAGAAGCGAGTGTACGGCCTGTCACAGACCAGGGCTTGAAGTTCACTCACTCGCCTGGCCGAGGTCAAGGCCACTAGGAATAGAGTCTTCCAGGATAGGAAGTGTAAAGGACATGTAGCCATGGGCTCAAAAGGTGGGCGAGTAAGTTGCTGCAAGACCATATTCAACTCCCACTCAGGGGCTGGTGGACGGAGAGGAGGCTTGAGCAGTAGTAAGCCTCTGAGAAATCTGGACACCAAGGAGTGAACTGACAAAGAATGTCCCTCCACCAGAGAGTGATGAGCTGCCAGAGCAGAGAGGTGGACCCGAACAGAATTGGACTTAAGGCCCTGATTGGACAAGTGCAGTAGGTACTGGAGCACTACTGGCACAGTATAGGTGAAAGGATCTTCCTTGCGTTGCTGACACCACAAGGAGAACCTTCTCCACTTTAGAGCATATGTCTTCCTGGTGGATTGCTTTCTAGAGGCCAAGACCACCTCTTCCACTTCCTGAGGTAGGCCCCAGGGAGCCAAGACTACCCTTGCAGCTTCCATGCTATCAGATGTAGAGATTTGAGATTGGGATGCAGAAGGGAACCCTGATCCTGAGATAGAAGGTTGAGTTGGAATCCCAGAGGCAGGGGTGTCTTCACTGCCAGCTGAAGTAGCAGGGGGAACCAGGGCTGCCTCGGCCACCTGGGAGCAACCAGAAGTACTGAGGCCTTGTCCCTGAGAATCTTGAACAAGGTTCAGGCCACCAGTGGTGTGGGAGGAAACGCATAGAGCAGGCCCTGGGACCAAGAAATCAGGAAGGCATCCGCCGCCACCCTTAGGGGATGCGGTTGCCTGGAACAAAACCTGGGCAGTTGGTGATTCAGGGGACTGGCAAAGAGATCCATGGATGGAAGTCCCCATTTTAGGAAAATCTGTTGAACCACCAAAGGGTGCAGCTTCCACTCGTGGGGCTGCAGAATTCTGCTTAAGCGGTCTGCCGGCAAGTTCTGCTGGCCAGGAAGATAAACAGCCCTCAGTAACATCTGGTGCCTGAGGGCAAAAGAGCAAAGGGCCTGTGCTTCCAGGCATAGAGGCCTGGACCCAGTGCCGCCCTGTTTGTTCACATAGAACATGGCCACTTGGTTGTCTGTCTGAACTTGAACAGACTGATGGGCCAAGGTGTGAGAAAAAGCCTTGAGGGCTAAGCGAATAGCTCGCAGTTCCAGTAGGTTGATCTGTTGCGTGGCTTCCCATGGGGACCAGAGACCTTGGGTGCAGCGCTCTTGATAGTGTGCACCCCAGCCTCGTAAAGAGGCATCGGTTGTCAATACCACCATGGGGGCAGGCACCTGAAAAGGCACCCCCTGCAGCAAGTTGGGAGGGTGTAGCCACCACTGAAGAGACTTCAGGAGAGGCTTTGATACCCTTACTTTGTCTGCTAGGCTTCCTGTGGCCTGCTTCCATTGAGTTCTGAGGCACCACTGTGCAGGCCTCATGTGGAGGCGGGCATTGGGGGTCACATGCACAGTCGATGCCATGTGTCCCAGGAGCTGCAGACAGAGCCTGGCAGGAACCGACGGCAGACTGAGAAACCGGGATGCCAACTCCATGAGCCTCTGAGCTCAGTCCTCTGGCAAGTAAGCCCTTGCTTGCAGAGAGTCCAGCCGTGCTCCTATGAACTCGAGGTTCTGGGAGGGGAGCAAAGTGGACTTTGCGAAGTTTATGACAAAGCCCAGGTCTTGAAGGAGTGTGACAGTCCTGAAGGTGGCCTGCCTGGCCTCCTGGTAGGTCTGACCCCGGATGACCCAGTCGTCCAGATAGGGGAAGACAAATATCCCTTGAGTCCTCAAGTAAGCTGCCACCACAGCTAGGCACTTTGTAAAGACCCGTGGGGCGGAAGTTAGGCCAAAAGGCAGCACCCTGTACTGGTAATGGTTTCCTCCCACCACAAACCTGAGGTACTTTCTGTGGTCTGGATGAATGAGGATGTGAGTGTACGCATCCTTTAGATCTAAGGAGCATAGCCAATCTCCCTGCTGGAGGTAGGGGCAGACGTGTTCCAAGAGTAAGCATCATGAACTTCTCTTTCTCCAAGAATCTGTTGAGGTTTCTGAGGTCTAGGATAGGCCTTAGGCCTCCTGTCCTCTTTGGCACCAGAAAATACCTGGAGTAGAACCCATGCCCCTGTAGGCGAGGAGGTACTGGCTCCACCGCCTTGTCCAGAAGCAGACCCTGAAGTTCTTGGAGGAGGAGGGCGGTGTGCAGGAGAGGCCTCAGAGGTTCTCCTGGAAAATAGACAGGAGGTAGTTGTTGGAAATGAAGCATATAGCCTCAGTGAATGATGCTTAAAACCCAAGCATCCCCTGTAATGGGTGGCCACCAGTGGGTAAACAGGGCTAAACGACCTCCTGTGCAGGGATGGGACAGCAGGGACGGAGAGGCTATGCCTTGGGAGTCAAAAACCCCCTCCCTGCTGGGTAGGAGCAGGAGCCAGAGGCTTGGGGGTCTTCTGCCTATGGGGCCCATGTCCCTGCCCCTTGGCCTGCTGCCCCTGAGGGGGAGCTGGGGAGGCCTGGTATTGAGGGAAAGGTTTGTAGGCAGACACCTTTCTCGGGTAGAAGGACTTTTTACCCGAGCCCTTCTTTTTGTGAGAAGGGGCAGAAGTCTTTCTGGACAGCCTAGTCCTGGTCAGGTGCTCAGTCTCGAGCTCAGCGGCCTTCTCGGCCATGGGTTTGCCAAAAAGGTTCTCACCTCGGCAAGGGACATCGACCAACTTGTCCTGAACCCAAGGCTCGAGGTCCGATGACTGCAGCCATGCCTGGCGTCGGGCCGCGATGCCGGTGGCCGCCACACGTGCCGAAGCCTCGAAGCCATCGTAGGCCACTTGGGACATGAATTTGGAACAGTCCCGGATCCCTGAAGACAAAGACTGGAACCTCTGCAAAGGTTCCCCGGAGAGACCAGCAGAGAACCCAGCAAGCTCCTTTGCCAGGTCTCGGAGGAACATACCCATGTACAGCTGGTATGACTGGACACGGCAAGCAAGCATCGAGCCGTGGAAGCACTTTCTGCCGAAAGCATCCAGGTTCCGGGCCTCCCTACCAGGGGGCACCGTGGAGTGCATCTTCTGGCTTTTCAGTCGATGCATGGCCGATTCCACCACCATGGAATGGTGCAGCAGCTGCGCCTTTTGGAAGCCAGGGCTCTTACGGAGTCGATAAATGGAATTGACTCACTTGCTCAAGACCGGCGCCGAGGCCGGTGCCTCCCACATCCGGAAGAGGAGCCGTTCCAGCATTGGAGGAACCAGCACAGTAAAGGCCTCCTTCGAAGGAGAGTCATACTGGAGGGCCTCGAGATCCTCGGCTCGAGGATCCTCCTCGGGGTCGGCTGGAATCGCCAAGGCCTTGGCCATGTCCTGCACGAACTCCGAGAACTGGAATCAGTCCTCACTTATGGGTGTCATCGGCACCGATGGAGCCCCCGTGCGGAGTATTTCCCCAGCTTTCTATGAAAGCCTTTGGGAATACTACACGCATGCGTGGTCCCCTTCCCGCCTAAAGGTGCCATCTTGCTCAGTCTCTCTTTTTCCGTGGAGCCCTTCAGACGTTCGTCCTAGTCACCCGGGAAAAGTTGACTTTTTTCTGAAGATTTCTTCGCTTTTTTTTCAAGTTCGATGCCGGTTCCCCTTCCCGCCGGGTTCGGTACACCGGTATCGAGTCTGTTCTTTATTTTTCAGTTTTTGCCCTTCGTGGCTGGCGTTCGCGCCCTTTTTTCTGTTTTTCCCTGGAAGGCCGGTCTTTTGACCTCGCGGGGGCCCTTTTTCCCCCAATGGCTTCCAGTGGTTTCAAGAAGTGTGATCGGTGCAAGAAACTAATGTCTCTCACCGACACACACGACTGCTGCCTTCGGTGCCTCGGCCCTCCAGTATGACTCTCCTTCGAAGGAGGCCTTTACTGTGCCAGTTCCTCCAATGCTGGAACGGCTCTTCTTCCGGATGTGGGAGGCACCGGCCTCGGCGCCGTTCTTGAGCAACCGATCATACTTTTTGAAACTACTGGAAGCCATCGGGAAAAAAGGGCCCCTGCAAGGTCGAAAGACCGGCCTTCCAGGGAAAAACAGAAAAAAGGGCGCGAACGCCAGCCACGAAGGGCAAAAACCAAAAAATAGAAAACAGGCTCGATACCGGTGTACCGAACCCGGCGGGAAGGGGAACCGGTGTCGAACTCGAAGAAAAAGCGAAGAAATCTTCAGAAAAAAGTCAACTTTTCCCGGGTGACTAGGACGAACGTCCGAAGGGCTCCACGGAAAAAGAGAGACTGAGCAAGATGGCACCTTTAGGCGGGAAGGGGACCACGCATGCGTGTAGTATTCCCAAAGGCTTTCATAGAAAGCTGGGGAAATACTCCGCACGGGGGCTCCATCGGTGCCGATGTCACCCATAAGTGAGGACTGACTTCCTGCTTGGTCCTTGAGAATTTATGGTACAAGATCATAGCAAAAGAAAAATCTTTGGAGTAAATATCTACAGCATGAGTTAATAGACTTAGAAGGCAAAAAATCCAGTTAGCTTTTTCCATAGAGCTCCAGAACATATACACTTTGGGCCAATCAGGAAACAGGAAGAAAAATCATAAACAGACTTAAGAGCAGGCTGGCTAAAGCCAACTTCCACTGAAATGTAATGGCTCTTCTGCATGATGCCTATCTTTCAGTCCCACGGTTACTGGTTTGAGGAATGCTAGTGATAAAATGGGTAGGGAGAACAATTTTTGGATTTGTCAATGTTGTTTTCAGATTAAAACTGATATAAAATAATTTCATTGATATTTCCCATGTTGTTTCAAACAAATGCACATCACTACTGAATATTTGGCTTCACTTTTGCCCGTGGCAGTTGGCATTTATAAAAACACTACCACCATGGGCTGAATATTGGCCTGGACGTTTCTCCATGTAGTGGGAGATGGAAAAGAAATGAAGGTCCCCCTCCCCCCCCCAAAAAAATAAATGCACCAATGCATTTCTATGGGAAAACCGGTTCCAACAGCTAGAGCATACATACACTGTTTCACAGTAACATTATGGCTATGGAATTGAATCTTTCAGACATACCTCCTCTTTCCTCTCCTCTCCCTTTTACAGCGCATAGAGAACTAATAATGAATACTCATTTACACACATACTTACACATACACGCATGCACAGGTATATACTTTCAAGAATGCAGCAAATATACATGCACTGAAACACAGACACACACATACATACAAATATGATACACATAGCAACCAACAGTGATACACACACATACGCTGTAGAAACAAAACAGAAATACCCACACACAGACGAAATGGGTGTGTATATACGAGCATGCTTGCGCCCATACCCACACATGCAGCTTCTATGCATACTTTCCCCATTTGTATATTAAGGCTAATGGAAGAGGTTAAGGATATAAGTTCCTGGGGTGCCTCTCTCTTAAAAAAAAAAAAAGAGATGTTCACCCCAACCTAGTAGATTTTGGCTGATAAAGATTGAAATGACTGAACCAGTCTGTCCAATAAGGTGTTTCAGTTGTAACTGCTGTTCAATGCAGGTTATCCCACACCTTCTTGCAAGGATGATCCAGTCATTCCGCTGCTATTTAGGGCTGAATCACTGCGCTTTGCAGGTCACTCCTTGCTTCATTTTCAGCCTTGCCATGAAGTTCTCTTTATCCAATGCCTTTTTTGAATTTCAGTATCATTATTCCCTCAACCACCTCCTCTAGGAGAGCATTCCTGGCATCCTCTGACCTTTCTCGGAAAAAGTGTTTCTTGACGTCACTTCTGAGTCTACTTACTTGCAGCTTGATGTCCTTTCTCTAGTTTCTTTTCCTTTGGAAAAGGTTTATTTCTTGTTCATTAATATCTTTCACACATTTAGACATCTGTATCTATCTCTCCTGTCCCTCATCTCCTCTGGGCAGGGCCGCACCGAGGCCTGTGCGAACGGTGCGGCTGCATAGGGTGAAAGTATAGAAAGGGCACTGATATCATCACTGGGCTTCCAGAAAGCTCAAAAGGAGTGAGTTACTGCACGTGGCTGGGGCAGATGGGACACGAGGTTCATTAGTCGCACAGGTTGCCTTTCGAGCTTGGTACGGTCCTGCCTCTGGGGTGCACATATTTAATTCTCGAGACTCATCTCATGCATCTTTTGATGTTCTCTCGACCACTTCTATCTCTATCCTTTCTTAGACATGCCAATGACATGTATAGGGGCATTATCACCACAGTTTTCTAGTGGTTACGTTTTTCTATATACAACTTAGCATACTTCTGATTCTGCTATACTTTTTTACTACCTTGGGATCATCGGACACTTTTACGCTTTGGTCACTCTCCTGGTCAATGCTCACAAATCCCTCCCTTTACATATAGTTCCTTTGGATTTCTGTACCTAGATTCAGGGACTCTGCACTTTTTTTTTCAACATCAATGCTTACCTGCCATGCACATGACTACTACTGCTTTTTTGGGTCACTTATTGTGTCTGCTCCCTTAGGCATATTATTTCTGTGACAGATCCTTGTGTCATCTGCAAAAAGAAATCTTTCTTTTAAGGCTGATGCAATTTCACTTACAAATATATTGAACAGAACTGGCCCCAGACCTGATTCCTGAGGCACGCTACTACTCAGTTTATTAATGAGCCTCTTATATTCAACAGTGTCAAAAGCTTTGCTAAAATCCAAGTAAACCAAATCCAGTGCATGTCCTTGGATCTAATTTCATCATCCCACTGATACATTACTGCCTCAGATCTTGCAGTCCATTGATAACACAGGTACACTACCAAAAAACTGCCTCCAGTTTTGCAACTGATTCCTATAGATTTTGGGGTGCTGAATCCAGGAAAAATAGCCAAAATGTTCCATCACGTCACGTTTTTCTTGCAAAATTAGATTTCTTACCCATATAAGGAATGTTCACATAATTTCTTTTTAGCCGACTGCAGTTTATTTTCTTGGCCCAAAATAGAGGTTGTAATGGTTAACTAACTAGAAACACTCCCTCATGATATTTTAGAGTGTTTTGTATTCATTTTATACATTAACAGGACAATTGGGAGGCGGGGGGCTAAATCCAGTACTCGCGCTGGCGCATGTTCTTTCCTGTTCGCCTCGCCTCGTTCGCTCGCTCAAACACGGTGGTTGCGACATGAACGTTCCTGTCAAATTTCAGTTTCTTGCAAGTTCATTATTACCATTTGTTTGCTCAGTCGTAATCCAGCTTTATTCCGAAGTGGTTCACTACAGTTGTAGTTTGCAGTGCTGTGTATTTGTGATGGCTCACAGAGCCAGAGGTTGCGTCAACTCTCCGGACAGTTTTTGTTTTATTTGTGGGGAATATACCGTGAAAAAGCGGCAGAGGAACATTTCTGCATTTATTAAAAAAGTATATTTCGCCTATTTCGGTTTGAAGTTAGGCGATCAAGACAAACCGTGGGCTCCTCACAAAGTGTGCAAGACATGTGAGGAAGATCTACGCTTATGGATGAAAGGTAAAAAACAAGCATTTCGTTTCGGAATACCTATGATGTGGCGTGAACAAAGAGACCACAGCAGTGACTGCTATTTTTGCTCTTGCATTGTGAAGGGATACAACTTAAAAAATAAGAACGTAATAAGTTACCCCAACCTTCCCTCAGCAATTAGGCCTATGCCTCATAGCAACGAAGTACCTGTGCCTGAACCACCAAAATCTTTGGATCATATTTGTGTGGACGGTTCTGATCATGATGAGACTCATCAGATGGCTTTTCCCGATGAGTCCAGTACTTCCGAGTTTGAAACTGAACCAGATCCGAAACCTGAACTTTTCTCTCAAGCTGAATTGAATGATTTAGTCCGGGATTTAGGACTCCCAAAAGATGCTGCCCAACTGCTAGGTTCTCGGCTTAAACAGAAAAATCTACTGTCACCAGGAACAACTTTTTATTGGTACCGCAACCGCGAGACACAATTTTTGAAGTATTTCAGCAAAGAGGAAGATTTGGTATTTTGCAACGATATATACGGAGTGATGGAAAAGTTTAAACTCAAGTATGATCCTGCTGAATGGCGGCTGTTCATTGATTCGTCAAAAGACAGCATAAAAGGTGTTCTTCTTCATAATGGCAACACATTCGCTTCAGTTCCTATTGCTCACTCTGTTATTCTCCAAGAAAAATACGAGAATTTGGCCCTGATTCTTCAGAAGATTTGTTATGATGAGCATAAGTGGATGATTTGTGGAGACTTTAAAATTCTATCCATGGTATTAGGGCAGCAATCCGGTTTCACCAAATATCCCTGCTTCCTTTGCTTGTGGGATAGCCGGGCCCGCGACCTACACTGGGGGAAAAAAGACTGGCCAATTCGGGAGTATTTGAGACCCGGTGAGAAAAATGTTCTTCATGAGAGCTTGGTACCTCGTGATAAAATTCTATTACCACCTCTCCACATTAAGTTGGGTCTCATTAAGCAATTCATCAAGTCCCTTCCAAAAGATGGTGAGTGCTTTCGGTACCTTTGCTCAAAGTTCCCCCGACTTTCTGAAGCAAAGCTAAAGGAAGGAGTGTTTGTTGGCCCTGATATAAGGAAACTCATTTCAGATGGAGCATTCGCTGAAACGATGTCTGAGAAGGAAAAAGAAGCCTGGGATTCCTTCAAGGATGTTGTTCTCAAATTCGTGGGGAATAGGCGGGATGAGAACTATAAGGATATTGTTGCCAGGATGCTCAATGCCTTCAAAGAACAAGGCTGTAACATGAGCCTGAAAGTCCATTTCTTGCACTCCCATGTGAACTACTTTCCCGAAAACTTGGGGGCGTACAGTGAAGAACAAGGTGAAAGGTTTCACCAGGACATCAAGGACGCAGAGAGAAGGTACCAAGGAAGATGGAACACCACTATGATGGCTGATTTCTGCTGGTTGCTGCTGTGGGAAACC
The DNA here is from genome assembly GCA_033557465.1 of Ichthyophis bannanicus. Classification (NCBI taxonomy): domain Eukaryota; kingdom Metazoa; phylum Chordata; class Amphibia; order Gymnophiona; family Ichthyophiidae; genus Ichthyophis; species Ichthyophis bannanicus. Next base: position 343,703,074 of record CM066035.1, read on the forward strand.
CCAGATGAAAAATACGCCAAGCAGCACACCAAGAGAAGCATTCTGGGGAAGAAGAAACGGGTCCACCAGGAGATTGATTGACCCAAGAATGACTTCAAAATCTAAACTGTGTTGACAAATATTGTGTTTTTACTAAACTTTGAAATAAAAATTTGCTAGTTATTACCACAGTGTCGGATCTCATTTATTAGAATTTTATTTTCACACCATCGGGTGTTTGTCTTCATGTATTGCAATGGTGCGGTTTGCGTTTTCTATTCTTACATACATACCTGTACAACATTTTTTGCACATTTCTTTGCTTTGCGTCTAACCTCGCTCTTATATGCTCAATGTTTGTGCACATGTATGTGGCTGTTTTAAGTGCAGACAATTTTGCTACCATCACAGTGTGTTTTGTTGACATTACTCTATTCTTATGTGCTGCCTTGTTACAATTTTCTTTATTCTTATTTGAATAACTACTAAACAATTAGTATAAAGAATTCATCCAAGAAACTTTTATCTCGATCGCACTCAATCTGAAACGTTCACCTCAAACTGCTAACCCAATGTAGCAAAAAATCTGTACGTGATGGAGCAAATTGGTTACCAGATTTGGATTCAGTGCACCAAAAAACGTAAAAATCAATCGAAACATTAGAGGCAGTTTAAAAAAATTTTTTTTTAGTGTATCTGTGTAATTCATGATCCTTCTCTTAAGTAGCGCCTCCATTCATTTTCTCCTCTCAGTCTGTAGTTTCCAACTTCCTCCCTGTTACAACTTTGTTGAAGAAGAACCTGAAAAATCTTTCTTCAGTTTTCTGGAACCACTGCTGTCTCAGAAGATTTTTTGAGCATATCCTTCAGCTTATCTACCACAACCACTTGGAGCTCCCTTACTATTTGGGATGTACCTCCTCTAGCTCCATTGTTTTATCCACCTTCAATTTTCTTCTAGGCTGCATGAAAATATTAATTCGGACAATTGCTTTCTGATTTTTATATGAGAACAAATGGCAGAAGTTAAAGGTGTAACTTCCTATGTGCCCCTCTCTAAAAAAGAAAGGAGGCACTCTGCAAGCATGTTTTGGGTGGTCCTGCTTTTATCCCTCCTTCTCCCTAGAACTCATCTACAACATTCCTCAATTAAACTTACCCTCTGTTTTTCTTATATAGATTGGTTTGTTGGCAGCAATTTTATTTCTTGTTGCTTGTGCAATTAATTAACTTGTTCTCTCTCTTCAATGAAATTTCACCTATTAATATTTTTAATTTACCCACTATTTATTTCTTATATGGAATATTAAGAGACTTCATTATCTACAGCTTTACTCAATTAAACTTACCCTTTCCTCAGTTAATCTCACTAATAACCACCTTCTTTAGTTTAAGACTTTTTAATTATTTTTGTTGTGCGTCTTTTCTATCTTGAATAGATTGTAAGCTCTATAGAACAGGGATTGTTCATTATGTTTCTCTTTACAACTCTGCATACTTCTTGTATTTACTATCCAAATGATTAATAATATAAATATTTATTTATTTACTTATGAACCACCTTTATGAAGAGATTTACCTAAGAAGGTGTACAACAACTGAAGCTTGGCATAGGCACCTTGCATTGTACAGACAGAATAATTATAATTATAGAACAAGTTGAAAAGTACACACCTATGGTGTGACAAAATGCCGCATTTCTCCTTCTTCAATTTGGAAGCTTACACATGTCTATGGGGGAAGGCTGTGAAGAAATTTGATAAGATGTGTCACATTAGGGTAGCAGGGGCTGAGAGGCTGTTGTTGTTGTTAAGTGCTGTCAAGTCAGTATCAACTCATGGTGACCCTGTGGATAATTGTCCCAAATTGTGTTTGGTCTTCAGGCAAGTGCCCAATTGTTGATAGAATGGTATCCATAGCTGTTGTTATAGAATCAATCCATCGCATTGCTGGCCTTCCTTTTTTGCATTGACCTTCAATCTTGACAAGCATGATGTCTTTTTCTAATGATCGTTCTCTTTGCATGAGTCATTTGAGCTCCTAAAGAACGCTTAGGTTTGACCTCCTCTAGTAATGATTTGTTCTTCAAGCAGTCCATGATATACACAGTATTTTTTGCTAGCACCAGTGGAGGAGTAGCCTAATGGTCAGAGCACTGACTTAGGACCCAAGAGACCAGTGTTCAATGTCCCTGTTTAATGTACACTACCCAGTTCAAGTTACAACATAAACACTTTGACTGAAATGATAAAGTGGTATAAAAAAACCTGTTAAATAATTTTAAAGGCATCAATTTTGTTCCTGTCTTTCTTCATCACTGTCCAACTTTAACATCCATATGACATTACTGAAAATACCGTGGCTTGGACAGGTCAAATCTTTGTATGCAGAGATACATCTCTGCACTTGAGAGTCTTATCTAGGTCCTTCATAGATGTTCTGTCAAGAACAATGTATTGTCGGATTTCTTGACTGCTTATCATTTTTTTTATTATTGATCCAAGCAGGTTAAAGTCTACTATTTCTGTTTTGTCTCTATCAAGGATAAAATGATTGATTTTGCCAGTTGTCAGGATCTTTGTCTTCTTCATGTTAAGGTGCAAGTCCATTTTATGTTCCTTGATCTTGATAAGCAGATATCTCAAATCGTCTTCACTTTCAACCAATAATGTGGTATCAGCATAGCAGAGGTTGTTGATGAATCTTCCACCATTCTTCACACCTCAGTTGTCTTCATACAGTCCTGCTTCTCTGATGATTTGTTCTCTATATAAATTGAACAAGTATAGGGAAAGTATGCAGCCTTATTGTACTCTCTTGCTGATTTTAAACCAATCTATTTCTCCTTGTTCCATTCAAACTGTTGCTATGAGGAGTTATGGTATACCCATGCTTCTTAATGTGGCCCAGAGTTGTTCATGATTTATGCAATCAAAGGCTTTGCTGTAGTCGATAAATCATATGTAGATATCCTTTTAATATATTTTTTAATCTTTTGAAGGAGCCATTTCACATTCAAGATGCTGTCTCTTGTTCCTCGCCCTTTCCTTAAACCTGTTTGCACTTCAGGCATTTCTCGTTCTAGGTATGGTTGTAGTCTCCACTGAATGATCTTAAGTAGAATCTTGCTGGCATGTGGGATCAGAGCCATTGTGCGATAATTTCCACAATCAGTCTGATCATCTTTCTTCAGTGTAACCCTACCAGGCTGTTTGTCCCTTCAAATGGTGTGCAGTGCTATAAAACAATTGGAGGAACAATCTTGCAGTAGCCAGATGACCAAATAAACCTCTGGGTTTTTGCAAAACGTTCTTAGACTGGCCAGGAAAATCCTGGGAAGCCTAGCATACTCAGGCAGCACTCCTTCTACTCTCTTCACTGAAGAACTCAGTCCAGTCCAAGAACTGGTTCTGGACCTGGTCAATTTACTCAAAGAAATTAAAGTCATTGACAAATCTTTGGTATTAGCAATACCACTTCTTAACAGATAACAAACAGAAAAATCCACAAAACACTTACAGCCTCCTACTCTGTAATTCAGTACAAATCCCTTGGCTCTTGGTGAGCAGAGTCTAACTTCCCACTTGGTTCCTTTCCAAATAAGAGGGCAACTTATTAGAGTCCTTATGGTTTATAAAAAACTGTAGACACTAAGAACATAAGATATGCCATACTGGGTCAGACCAAACATCCATTGAGTCCAGTATCCTGTTTCTAACAGTAGTCAATCCGGGCCACAAGTACTTGTCAGGTTTCCACAAGATATACAGATGTCTAAATAATGGTTATGGACTTTTCCTCCAGGAAGCTGTCCTAACCTTTTTACACCCAGCTACACTAACAGCTTTTACTTTAATTTCCTGCAATGAATTTCAGAATTTGATTACACATGAGCTTGGGAGAGGGAGCATTTCAAAGCCATAGCCATCTCAAAGAGGAAATCTGAAGATAAGTTATCCTTCAGAACTTAAATAACCACTGATAGAAACTGATTGTAGCAATTATCACTCAATCGCTCTGATCCCACGTGCCAAAAAGATGTTACTCAAGATTGCTGTTCCCTTTCAGCATGCAGCCTTTCTGTGGCTCAGAGTCCCAAAACCTCTGTATCATTCCTGAATTCTCCCTTCTTATCCATGGATACCACCTCTGGATATTCATTGAATGCTTCTAATGAGGCCCCTACTGGCCTCATTGGCTTAAATGACCTTGAACAGTCCTCCTTAGAAGTCCTTTGGTCATCACAGAGCAGCTCCCTGATGCTGCTCCTGGTATCTCCTCCAGCAATCCCTGAAGAGACTCCCTTCAGTGATTTGGCTTAAATAGCCTTGGACACCTCTCCTCAGAGATGCCTTTGAATAAGCACAAGATTACACCACTCATCCTTCCTCTCCTGGATGCTTTGCCAGAGGTCAGAGGCACCTTGCTTGATACAATGGCTGTGAAGCCAAAGACCCTTGCACCCTAGGGCAGACTCCTACTCCATCTCTATGGTGCAGTGGCAGTATACTCAAAGACCCAGATTTGAATTTGCACTGGGGTTTTATACTCCTTGTAGCTTCCCTCCAAAATTACTCTCCTCCTCTTCCCTATTCCATATTCATATCAAGGACGCTCCCAGTATTATCTCACTGAGATGTATTAGATGAGTCAGAGCCTAGAAAATTCCCTCCTATTCTAGAAACAGGCAAGTTACATGAAGGTGAGATAGAACTTCTCTGGTAGAGCCACTAGAGGTCCTAGAGAAATGAAAATACAAGATCTGAGTGGTCTCTACATCAGTATTGGAATGAACACAAATCTATTCCAGTCAGTCAACCATAATGCATGCCCACATTACTCCTCTTCTCAAGTCACTTCATTGGCTCCCTATCCGTTTCCGCATCCAGTTCAAACTTCTCCTACTGACCTATAAATGCATTCACTCTGCAGCTCCTCACTACCTTTCCTCTCTTATCTCTCCTTACAACCCCCCTCGGGAACTCCGCTCTTCTGGCAAACTCCTTCTATCTGTGCCCTTCTCTTCTATTGCTAACTCCAGACTTCGCTCCTTTCACCTTGCTGCACCTTACGCCTGGAACAAACTACCTGTGTCTTCAAATCCAGGCTGAAAACACACCTCTTGGCTGCTGCTTTTGGATCTTGACTCACCTGATCTCCTTTTTCTTTTCCTTTCCCCCTTGTTTTATCCCAGCCTACACTCTGTGTTGTCTGTCTTGACTACATTGTAAGCTCTATGAGCAGGGAACTGTCTCTTACATGTCTGTGCAGCGCTGTGTACGACTTGTAGCGCTATACAAATGCTCAGTAGTAGTAGTAGTAAATTTCCTGGTAGAGCCTTGTAAGTAGTGTAACAGCTGCATTTGATTGCTGTAATCCTTCAGTGGAATGCCATCAATTCCTAGTGCTTTGTTCTTTGATAATGCTTTCAATGCTGCTTCGACTTCTCCATTCATCACCAATGGTTCCTGATCGTAAGTTATAGGTTGATATGACTGTTGATCCACTTGATGTTTATAGTATAATAGCTCAGTGTATTCTTTGGACATCTGTTTTGGCAATTTTTGCATTTTTCACCTTTTGCAGAGACTTTCTTGATATCATCCCATACAGTGCATTTTTCCTAGGAAAAAAAAAGGCACCAATACCTATATTTAGGGCTCCTTTATTAATACACCAGGAGCATGGGTCAATTTTAGCAGTCGATGAAAAAGGTGTTGGTAGTCAGTACCACCACCTACCCCCTCAAAAAAAGTCCTGATTCCATAACTGTTCTGGTGCTCTGCTAATTGTATCTACAGTGGTGAATCAATTTTACAGGCAGTCTTTAAATTCCAGTGGTATATTTTTGAGATTACGTTTTGCTACACTTTTTCAGCTTTAGCTTGAGTTTCCATACTAGTAGTTGGTGATCTGTACCTGTTAGCTCCAAGTTTTGATTTTGTTGATGTTATATTCCATCATTGATTTCCAGAGATGTAGTCAATTTGATGCTTTAAAATCCATTAAAATATTCCAAAAATTACCAAACTACCCCTTAGAAACTCATTTAGAATAATATCTTTTTGTCGGAACAAGCCAGAGGAGGCAAGAATTACCATCCAACCACACCAAGTGGCTTATTCCATTTTAATCAATTTCTTTTGTATGATTCAAAAAAAGAACACTTAACTTCATATCATCTGACACTGAATTGAGCAGGTATAAATGCGATATCATTAGTCAAGCACGACGTGCACATTTCGGGACTGTCTCCCTGTTTCAAGTGCTATTTCTTCCATTAGCAGCATTCGCCATAAAATATCAGGATACACCCATCAGCCATTTTTAAAGGGCATGCTGTGTTTCATTGGCTAAACTGATCTTTCACTCATATATGAACTCCAATCAGATGACAGGAAAGCCCCACTTCTACGGGGAAATCCACTGCGTCATCGATGACCTCAAAGTAAACTAGACCAATCAATTTCCTTGTTCAACCCCAAGGGGTGGACCGTGTTCAATCTGAAGATGAAGCGTTGTTCACACCTCTGTAGAGCAGCAATGCAATCGCCACCCCTAGGATTCAGGGGAACGTGATCCAGCACTGTCCATAACAAATCCTCAAATTTATGGTTAAATGCTAAACAATGTTCCACAATCGGAGCAGTAATCACTTGCTGATGGATCCGCGACGCATGTTCACTCAATCGTGTTTTAATCTGTCGTGATGTCCTGCCGATATATAAAAGAAGGCAGGGACATTGCAAGACATACACCACAAAGGTGGAATCGCAGCTAGTCACCCATCTCCTTGCAATAGTCCTCCCTGTTATAGGGCTTTGTTCTAACCATATCTTAAGATCTTACGTTCTTCCCCAGTAGCCTGTTGAGTGCCTTCCAACCTGGGGGGGGGGGGGGGGGAGGGTTCATTGCTCAATATTGTATCACAATTTGTTTTGTTTTGACTATCCATTAGGTTTTTGTGTGAGCCTTCGCTGCTAGAGTCTCAGCGGCGGATGTGCTGTTGGAGGCGCGTTTTTGACCCGTGGGAGCTTTCGGGGGGACCAGGAGGACTGGGGATGGAGGCCCCTCAGGGCACATCCCGGGTCTGCGAGGAGCTGTGAGCCATCAGGGAGACCTCCGTAGGCGGCAGAGATGAGAGGAAGTCCTTCAGAGCATGGCCTCTAGATTTTAGGGCTCTGGGAGACATCTGTGAGCAGTGCTGGCAGTCGGAGACCTGGTGGTTGGCCCCTAGGCATCTAACACACCGGTCGTGGGCATCGGAGCTGCTCATCTTTCTGGAGCAGAGGCAGCATTTCTTAAATCCTGGTTTGGAAGGCATGGTCTTACTCTGAGTAGATGTTCTTTCTTCTTTCTTCTCTGGCTGTAGTTAGAAGAGCAGGAATCCGCATGTGTAAGGCATGGCGGAAGAAAAAAAAACTGGCTGGCTAGGGGTGGGCTCATGGGCTGGGCCTCTGGCACATGCTCAGAAAGGTCTGAGCTCTAGAGAGCACTTCCGTGTATGGCGCCGCCGGAGGACAACACCAGGTGTGGCTGACTTATCCTGCTGTCCATGGAGAACTCCCGTTACAGGTAAGTAACCCTGTTTATTGCCATTGACACAGAAATGTGATCCTCCGTCACCAACACCATCCTATACTGTTGTTGCCAAGATACAGTAGGTGATTTGTCTTAGTCTGTCACCTCAGCTGAGACCTGTTCACCTTGGGAGATCTTGCCAGTAGTTGAATTACTGATTACATATCTCTCAGCATTACTGATTCAGGCATGACAAGTCGCAAACCAAGCAAGGGAGTCTAATTTAGGAGCCTAAAATTAGGAACTCAGCTTTTTTTGAATATCAAACCCAACAGTTCACTGCTTCTGAAGATGTTGGTCCATACTGCTGCTAGATAGATAGTCCAAAATAACTGAGGCACCAATGCTAGTCTCAGCCTTGATGCTCATTTTTTCTGTTTTTGTTCTTTGTATTATCTGAACTCCTGATTCTACCACTCTTATTATCTTGAATAAACCAGAAATTATAAAACTCTAGATTCATCCTAGGTCTCCGTCTTCCAAGATGTCTTCTATGTGTACAATCTAAATGCGGAAATATAAACTGCAAATAAAATTAACCTTCAATAAGTTTGCTCTCAGAAACTACAGCTGACTTTACATTGCACAGGGGAAAAACCAGCGACACTTATCTCTTTCTGTCTCTCTCCGTTTCAGTGTGGGGCCTAAGCGGAGCAGCCTACCTCTCCCTAATTTCCACTACACATATACTCATCAACACACTCTACAACTGCTTCCTTGGAACCTCTCTCAGAAAGTCCCCATCTAAGTCTTTATAGATCTCAGGTCCTAAAGTTCTAGTGGTATGCAAAATTTTGTAACCTGATTCACTGAATTCTTTCCTGCCAAATGTTATGTATCTAATTAGATGAAACCGTGGCCTTGGCAACAGGTCACAACCACTGTTCCCTCTAAGCTGTGCGCGTGTGCGCGCGCACACACCTCGCCGAGTGAGCGCACATACTTTACAACAGAGCGCACAAAATTTACGGTTCTGATTCTGATAGAAAACAACACAGACGTTCTTAAAATTGAAAAGTTGTTGTGTATTTATGGTTTTCACAAGTTCTACAATATTTTCTAGTGCAATCAATGTGGTGTACATATTGTATTCTGACGTGTAGCCAAATTTTAAAGTATATAACTCTGAGTGTCGTTATGTGGCGCACAAAAATTTAACCTTCCTTCAAAAGCTACACAGCTGATATTTTATGCGCACACAGCCTACAGAAAATTAGAGGGAACATTGGTCACAACCAATACAATCAAGTGGGTTTTTTTAGAGTTGCAGTATAAAACCTCCAAGGTGGCATCAAACATCCCACACAACAATCATTCCTGGGAGGAATCCTACTTGTGCTAAGGCCCCAATCCGCATGAGCAGTCTTACACAAAAGTGGTGCTCTCAAACCTCTTCTTTATGATTAAAACAAATAGGGAAAGCATACAGATCATGGCTCATGGAATTCTTTCCTATCCCTTTGTGTGTGTATCTGTGTGCACATATCTCTGTTTTGTATGTTTGTTTTGTGTGTCTCGATTGTTTGTGTGTCTGTGTGTGTGTGTATATATCTTTGTGAACTGGTATGTGAACTTGTGTGTATGAATGTGCATGTGTTTGTGTGTTATTGCATGTGTGTTTGTGTGTGTGAATGCTTAAATGTGTGTGTATTTATATTTATATTTGTTTGCTGTGTCTGTGATCAAGAGGGGAGACGAGACGAGTGGGGATGGCTGTTTGACAGCAGTATGGGATGGTATTAGTGGCGGAGGATCATATTTCTGTGTGAACTGCAACAACACTGGCGTTACCTGTGCAAAAGAAAGGCCTAGCAATCTACTTCTGTATTTAGCTATGTTACAGTAAATCAGTGTTAGAATGCTGTAACTGTTGGAACTGCTTTGCCTATAGAAATACTGTATTTTTTGAAGATAGGAGCTGGCCCGTGGCTCCTTTTTCTGCCTCTCTCCCCCCCCCCCCCCCATCCCCCCAGAGCCTGAAAACAACACTGGGATGACTGGCCCTGATGACAACTCCCTTTCTTCTTCCTGCCTTCACTGCTCTAAGCCTGCACATAAAGGGGTAATGCTTCAGGTAACAACATACGGCTTTGAACCACTGGTTCACATGAGCCCGGGTCTTTTGTATGCTAGCGTGCAGCACTGCAATTGGGCCACCAGGCTGGCTGAAACTGAAGGGTTGATGCAGAAAGCCATGCATTAGAAAGCAGTGCTAAGCATGCAGATTAGTGCTGCATTAAAAAGTGTGCACCTCTGTCTTGTCCTGCACTCTCCCTGGCTGGGCTGGGCTGGCTTGGCTGGGAAGAATTGAGGGCTTTGAGGGTTGAGTTATCAGTGGTATGTTTTTGTGACTCTGCTTGGGTGGCCCTTGTGTCTGCTTGTTGGGTGTGGTTGGTGTTTCCTCCCTGCACTGGTAGGTCGGGGGCACTGATGGGAGACTGTTAGTGTGAGTGATGGGATATATGGTGTGTGTATATGTAAAAGGGTGTTAGGAGGGTCAGGTGTAAGAAGCTTTAGGGTTGAGTGATGGGAACTGTGGGTCTTTAGGAGTCTCTTGCCCATTTGATTGCCATGTTGGGAGAAGGATGGTCCTTTGTGGAACAAGGGGTACAATCTGCATATCTTTGCTTTGGCAGGAGGTTACAGGGTTTGTCTGGGGGATGAGGGAGGGAGAGACTGTTTGCTTATTGTTCTTGTGGGTTGGGAATATAAAATTAGAGAAGGTGCTAAGAAACATGGGCTTGTGTTGATTAAGTGTGAGAGTGTTACTTGTTGTTGGTTGCACTCCAGTCTGATCTTGGTGCTCTGTATGAGGGGCAGGAAAGGGTGCTTGCTTTCTTTTGTGGCTCTTGTGGGTATATTTATGGGGCAGTTCTATCTTGTTGGCTTATTCGCTAGACAGGGTCATTTATGTCATCTAACACTGTTCTGGTGTTTCTGAATGTGCAGGGTCTCTGCAGTTTCTGAAAAGGAAGGAGACCCAAATAGCTTTTCTTTAGGAGACCCATCTTGCTAGAATGGAGCACGAGAAGTTGACGGAGGAGGCCCCAAGTGTTTTTTATGTCTCACACAATTCTCACAGTTGGGGCATATGTATTTTAGTGCATAAAGATCTGTCTTTGCAGATAATAGGATCCTTGGCATATATACAGGATAGATTTATCATCCTGGAGTGCTCTCTTGGCTGAGACCTTTGTCTTAGCTAATATTTATGGCCCTGACAATGGTCAGCAGGCCTTTTGTACGCTGATCTGGAAGACTCTATCTAAATATAATGTATCTAGAGTCATAATGCAGGACTGTAATGTTCCCCTCAACCTCCATATTGACAGGAGGTTCCAAAGGAGACTGGGTGCGACAGTGCTGGACAGCCTCTCTCCCCTTATTATTGTGCTAAACCTGGTTGATGTTTGGCAGAAGCTGTACCCTATCAGTAGGGACTTTACTAATTTCTTCCCCCACCACAATATGTAGAGCAGGCTGGATTTTTTTCTATGTGCTGAGGGGTTGCTCCCTAGCGTCATCTCATCTGAAATTCTTTCCTGTTACTTGTCTGATCACCAACTGGTAGTCTTGCAATGGGAGGCTTTTAAGGCTGTATAGCATGGTAAGATTATTGCTTACTCAACTGCCCTGAACAAGAGCAAAGCAAGAGGCACTGTAGGCTAAGATGGTAGAACTTGAACACAGGCATAAGCAGACATGTTCTCAATTGCTATATTGGGCGCTGCTCATAAGTCAGAAGGAGCTACAGGCAACTCAGACCAAACAGACTGAGAAAAGCATGCAATTTATCAAACTGAGATATTTTGAGCATGGGAATAAGGTAGGAACTCTCTCTGCCAGGATGGCTGGAAAAAGAAGAGTATGTGCATCTCTATCCTGCATATGCACTGATCTAACTGGACTGTGATGCTAGATCAAAGTGGGATGTAGAGATTTTTTTGTCAGTATTGCTCTAAGCTGTATAGCAGTGCTAGGGGATCTTTGGGAGAAGACATGCTGATCCTGCCAAAGGTCTTGGAGGATTAGGCCTCTGCAGGTCCCCAGTTACTTAATCTGAGATTCAGATGGACAAGTTCTTGTCTAATGGAAAATGTCCAGGTTTCCAGTTGAATTTTATTTAAAAAAAAAAACCAACAACTTTGTTAGCTTGAGCCCCAGACTGTTTGATCTCTACATATTTTTGGATACTTTACATGAGCCTCCAGGTAATCTTTCTGGGCCTACTATAGTGTTGATACTGGAAAAAAGACAGGAACAAGATGGATTATGGTTCACGTCTCCCGATTTATTTGATCAATGCTGATTCAAAGATTTTAGCAAAGGTTCTCCCGCCTAGATTGGAGAGGGTGATGACCAGATTCGTTCATCTAGATCAGAGGGGTATCATTAAAGGTGGATCTCCATGCAGGATACTAGGAGATTTTTTCATATACTGAATCTTGCCAAAAAGATTTTGATACCTGGTTTTGTGGTGCCCTTGGACATGAAGAAGGCTATTGACTGATTGGCATGCCCTTCCTATTCATAGTCCTGGATAAATTTAAACTGCCTCAGGTGTTTTTGGCTTGACTTGGGGCTTTGCATTTTTCCCCTCAAGCACAGATATTTATTATCGCTACTTTATCCCAACCTGTGTTGATTCATAGAGGCACTAGACAGGAATGTCCTCTCTTACCCTCTCCTTTTTATTCGCTATTGAGTGCCTATCCCTTATCCCACAACTAGTCGCTTATACACAAAACATTTCACAGTGAAGAAAATATTAACTTGTGCTAATGTCATCTGGTGGACCATTGTTATATATCTCTATTTTCCTGTTTTCTTATTTATTTATTTAGAGCATTTGATATTCTGCTTGAGAGCCAAGTCTATCACAGTGGCTTGCAAACAAGAAAAAGGTAGTCGTCTTTGACCTTCTGATTTAATACGTCTTGGTCCCTGTGATCTAGCTGTTCTAGTTTTCCTTCACTGAGTTATCTGGAAACTGTCTTGACTGTTAGAAAGATGGTATAAAAAAGATGGTAAATAAATAAAATAAATACTTCTATCTCTGAAACATGGTATCAGCAGTTCCTGAAAGTGAGCGGTTTTCTTGCCTATGACAGAATTTCCTGAGTGTTTTGGGCCACAGAACTGTGAGTACACAGCATGACTTACAGTGATATTGACTGGCCTAAGACTGCATGTGCTTTTCCTTGACACAGAAGCACAAAAGCATTTACAGTATATTGGCAACAGCTGACAGCATGAAGATTAGTGGTGACTTAAGTGGCAATTGGGATAATGTCAGAACAGAATTTGTCGACTACTTTCTGACAACATGTCTGTATGAGATTCCAGCTGAAGTACAGCAGCTCCACTGAGAAGGGTGATAGGTGCTGAATGCTGTAATATTTATAAGCACAATTTGAGCCTCTGAGAGAATTAGAGAAAACACCCTGGCTGCATTAGAAGCCTATTTCATACCCATAAAAATGTAATATAAGAAAGGTATATGTTTGGCAGCTGAAAGCAAGAGGAAGGTAACTCCACTAATAATTTTGTCATGTGTTAGACAGAAAGCAATGGCATGTGAGTATGGCCCACTGGAAAATACATTTATTTATTTAGAAGAGTTTGAGTCACTTTTCTGACAGTAAAAATCAATTAAAAAGGTGTACTAATAATGATACAGAGGAACAAATCACAAAAAAGAGAGAATAGTAGTAACCCTCTCTCCTAGAGCTCAACATCAGCCCCCAGCAAACAACCACGTTTCCAACAATTTATGAAAACCCAACAAAGAAGTTTGAGTTCTAAGTTCCATGAGTAGGGCATTCCAGTGTTTACTAGTCACCATCCAGAGCATTTTCTCATGGTAGTGAACCTTACGAACCATGTCCAACCTGAGTACCACCAACAGCTGACCCTGAGACGAACTCAGGGATCTAGGCAGATCATACCAGATGAGAAGCTCACGCAAGTAGCTGGGGTGAGAATCCTGCAGGACTCAAAAAACAGTTACCAACAGCTTAAACAGACCATGTGCCTGAATGGGCAGCCAATGTGAGTGGACCTATAAATGTTGCACACTCTCCCTCTGCCCTTGTTCAGGACAAATAGTTCTTGACATTACCAATGAGGGCACATATCACCATCTTTTAAGAGAATATGACTTAACTCTGAAAAGTGAGCGGAGTGGAGGAGTGGCCTAGTGGTTGGGGCAAGGTACTTCAGGCCGGAAGGTCGGGGGTTCAAATCCCACTAGAGGACAGCAACCTTGGGCCGGAAGGACTGGGGTTTCTAGTCCCACAGGTGCTCCTTGTGGTCTTGGGCAAGCCACTTAACCCTCCATAGCCCATGTTCCCTGTAAATAGTTATTTCCAAGTTATAATGCCCTGTTCAATGTAAGTTCAGTTTGTTCAATGTAAACCACACTGATGCAGAATAGCGCGGTATATAAGAGAATATAAATAAATAAATAAATAAAACTCTGAATTCAGTCATTGAAATATGTCATATTGCAGAGCTCATGAACTTGCAACTGAGAACTATATAAAGGGACTGGCACACCGACAACATTAATGCAAAATAGAAGCACCAGTACGATGTGCATAGCTACTGCCAGAAGGATTGGGCCTCTGCAGGCCCCAGTTACTTTATCTGAGATTCAGATAGCAGTTAAGTCCTTGCCTAATGGAAGAAATGCTACATGTAAGCACTGTGGCAAAATACATAAGAGAGTGAAAGAACAACGTCCAGTATATAGGAAAATATGTCAGCTCTGTGGTAGCCCAAATCATTTTGCAAGAGTGTGCCTATGAAGCAGGAAGCAGAACACAGCAAGTAGGCTGTATACATTGAAAGAAATATCAGAGTCAGATGATTCAGACTTGCTTGGTACTGATGCAATTTACTCAAGAGTGCCCTAGCGCTATGCAAACAGAAGGACAAAATTGGCTTGTGAATCTCACACTGAATAATATGGTCACTTGTCAGTTGGACTCTGGGGAAACATGTAATGTCATGTGCCTGAAAGACAAAATGAGACTGGCACCAAGGGCACTCCTGCAGCCAAGTGACACCAAACAGACTATATTCATGGGAGCTTGTGCCTTCGCTAGGACATTCACACACAATGTGGTAGACGTGGACATATGCATAAGCATGAATATGAAATAGTGAAAGCAAATCAGAGACCATTGCAATCTGGCTCAACATGTGAACACCTTGGGCTGATCTAGTTTACTAATTCTGCATAACCGAACTAGATAGAACATTAGTGCACCAGACCATTTTGAAACAACAGCTGGTTAATGCCTAGCTGGGTGTCTTTCATGGCCCAGTTCAGTCTACTCTAGGAGAAGTTCATTTTGAACTTGATCCCAGTGTTTCACCAGTACAATGTACTCTATGCAATGCACCAGTTGCTATAAAGCCAGAGGTAAAAGCCCAGCTTAGAAAAGCATGAAGATGATGGTCATACCACACCTGTGACTGAACCAACTGACTGGAGCAGCAATATGGCTATAATAAAAAAGCCTGAGAAGCTGAGAATTTGTATTGATCTAAAGTTTCTAAATCTTGTGCTGAATAGAGTGCATTCTATCATGCCAACATTGGAAGATATCTTATACAGACTGCCCAGAGCTCATTTGTTTGCATTCGTTGATGCACATGATACATTTTTGCGTGTAAGTTAGATGAGAAAATCTACCATTTGGAATCTCTGTAGCACCAGAGGTATATCAGCGGAAGCATCATGACCTTTTGGCTGGGCTCAGTGGCACTGAATTAATAGCATTTGGCATCAATTGGCCATAGTGATTCTGATGAAGAGATAGAGCATGATCATGCCAACAAACTCTTAGCCTTATTGGATCACTGTAGGCAGGTGAAGCTATGGCTCAGTGTGAAGAAATTACAAGTCAAGATGAAGGAGGTCCACTTCCATGGACAAATCCTGTTTTCACAGGGCCTGAAAGCAGACCTGAATAAGATTAAAACCATACAGGTTATGCCATCACCTACAGATGTAAAATTGGTGCAGTGCTTCATGGGGTGCATAATGTACCTAGCAAAATTCATGCTGCTTCTGTCTGAGATATGTGAGACCTTGATAAAAAACTTCTAGATAAGGATGCAATTTGGTACTGGCTTCTGAAACGTGACAAGGCAGTATAGGAAATAACATGTTTGGTCACAGATACCCCTATGATGTGGTACTATGATGTCACCAAGCTCGTTGTAATAAAGAATGTGCAAAAATGGTCGTGGCTGCTGCTTAATGCAGGAAGATCAATCAGTGGCTTTTGCATCTAGGACCCTTATTCCAGCTGAGCAATATTATGCACAAATCTAACAGGAATGTCTCAGCATTGTGTTTGCCTGCCAGTACTTTCATCATTGCCTCTATGGTCAAGACATAATTACAGCAGAAACTGATCAGAAACCACTGACAGCAATCTTCAAAAGCCCTATTGTTTACACCAAGCAACTTCAAAGCATGTTGCTAATATTGTGACACTACTTGCTCAGTGTTGTTTATAAGCTGGACCCTGAGATATTTATTAGCAACCTATTAGTGACATACTCAGAAGAGCCATTGCAGATGACCATCAGCAGTCCAGTGCCAGTACTGAACACCCCAAGGATTACTGGATGCAACAAGAACAGAATGACATTGCACAAATCAACCAGGCAGATTATTTGAAACAGATCATAAAGCACACTTCAAGCGATTATGCCTTTCAAGTTTAGAATTCTGTAGTCCTGACTGGATGACCAGCTCTGAACAAGGAAACACCAACCAAAATTAGGGAATACTGGTCATTCGAGGATGAAATCAGCACAGAAAATGGCAGGGTTATAATCACAGTGGTTTGGGTAACGCAAATATTTTCAAGCCATATTGGTGGTGAAGTGTGCTACTGGCTGGCCTGTGATAACCTATACTAGCCTAATATGCAAGGCGAGATCAAAGACTTTGTAAGCAATTGTTCTACCCGCCATAAATATGCATGGGAGCAGCAGAAGGAAATTATGGCACATGACATACTAGTGTGGTCTTGGGAGATTGTCAGCATGGATTTATTTAACTTCACTGGGAAAGAGTTTCTGGTCATAGTGGATCACTATTCAGACTTTTGGGAAATTGAACTGCTCCCAGATATGTTTGCTGAAGCTACAATCAAATGTTGCAAAGTACAGTTTGCACACTATGATCAACCTGATTGACTGACTCTCAATTTACTTGCATGCAGTTTAAAACGTTTTCTGCTGAGTGGGGGGTCTGAACATGTTACTACCTCACCAAGGCACTCACAAACTAATGGCAAATCCTAATCTGCTGTAAAGACAGTGAAGAACCTGTGCAAAAAAGCAAAAAAGGGATGGTGAAGACCCATGGAAATTTATACTGCCCTGGAGAACCACATTGACATGGATAGCAGCCCAGAGCAACACCTGGTGTCAAGAAAAGAGTACATCCCCAAGTAACGAGAGTACAGGCGCTGCAGGGAACAGCAGTGATAAGAAACCAAGCCAGTGGGCACACTCGTCAGAAATATGGTCCAAGTATGCCTGCCATGTTGGATAATTGTCCACTGACACCAGACAGGGTTCAGCAGCTGCATGCACAGAAAACTCTATCTATACTCTCAGTGTTAGGCTCTCAAGCTACCTCAGCAACTTCATCTGTAGGACATTTACAATAGAAAGTTGTGCATAAACTCAAAAAAAAAAAGGGAGATGTTACAGATGTTAACTTGTGCTGGTAACCTCTGGGGGCTCATTATTGAATCTTACTATTTTCCTGCTTCCTTAATATTACCTTTGAGTTTCTGATGCAATACATCATGGTTCTGTTGCTCTAGTCTAGAGTGTCTTTACCTCTAGCTCTGAAATAAAAACAGCAATTTCCAGCAGATGGCACCATCGGCTAGTTTGAGAACCTTAGTAGCCGAAACACAAGAGAAAAGTAATTTCCTAAACATCGCCGTTATTAACATGAAACAAAACATTATACTGCAGCAGACCCAGCACAGATCTATGTTTATTTCACTTTTTTTCTTGGCAGATCTGCAAGAAGATTCCTGGTGATACTTTAAATGGAAAAACACTTTAGATCTAAGGAGGAATGTTATTAAAGGGCAGATGGAAATCACTCAAGGGAGCTTTCATTTGTGCCTGAGCAATGGTTCAGCATGGCTGAAAATGGCTGAAGGGCTTTGCTGTCTGTGTAGACACTAATTTGTAGTGCAGTCAGCCTGAAGTGTGGAAAATTCAATTTGAAACAAAACCCTCCAGCCCTCGGCAAGTGGTTGGACCTAGAAATGCTGAAGATGGAAAGAATTATGAGTGGTATGTTAGGCATAAATATGCAGAGCTATGAGGTGGTTTAATTAATGGTATGCAACTACAAAGGATGGCTAATCTTTCCTTGTGCCAAATGACACTGTAACACGAGGATGTCAGTTTTCGTTATAAATCTCTCTGATGATAAAACTACGAATTACCTTTTCTCTCAAGTGCCTCCTAGTAGAGTTTGGCTGCCCAGATAAATGAATCATCCTCATACCCTGTTCATAAGAATATGCAGGTTTGTACATTGGTGGGCGTGGCCTCATCTGATGCCTTTTCTTTAATGTGTGGGGTTAAGGAGAGCTATTTACTTTGGTTTTCGCTGGAGTGCTTGACTTTGCTGCGTGCACTACTAGTATGGGAGTCCCTCTAATAACACAGTTTGACAGTAGATTTCTAAATCCTTGCCAATTTAAGACCAAAAGTAAATCTGAAAGCAGAGTCAAAGATTTGCTGTATGTTAATGACTCAGTGTTTGGTGCTCCTTCGGAGAATGACTTGGAGCATCTGCTGAATTTCTTTGCTCACACTGCATCCCAGCTTGGCCTCTGTGTTCATGTAATGAAAATGGAAGTCCTGTACTAACCACCTTCTGGCAGAAGTCTATCGTCTCTGTCTTTACTAGAAGTAAAATTGAATGGCAGCCACTGAACAATGTCAAGTCCTTCTGCTAACTTAGTAGTACACTAACCACTGACACTAGCATTCATAAAGACTTTCTATATGTTTAAAGTCAGCAACTTAACCATCTATTAAAAAAAATAGTACTGAGAAAATGGGAAGCTAAAGTCTCTATAAAATTCCAAGTCGGAGAACAGGAGGACTGAGAGCAGGGGAACTGGCCATCTGCAAGTTGCCTGTGAGCCCTACCTGGGTTGGCGTGCCACTGGAGTATTCTCCCTGCCTTCAGCGTCATCACAGGTAGACCCTGCAACATTATTTAAATCGCAGCTGCTGTTCCATGATGCCGGATGTGGCCCACGGTCATGTGCCCGAAAGGGTGCGTGACCAAAGGGGCATGCCCCTTCGGGGCCATTTCAGGGCCTTTTGTGGCCCTGACGTTAGCCCCTGGAGATACCTAAGGGTCTTGGAAAAAGGAAAATCAAGCTATCAGGAGTAAGATCTGAGACTACAATGTCTACACCAAAGAGGACTGTCAGCCCTATGGACCAGCATGTTCAGGTGTTGTCGGAGGTGAAGATAGGACTGGAGATCTCCTCGCTTGACTCTTTCCCTCCTCAATCTTTAGGTGCCTCACTTAGTCCCATCATCAGGACTCCTCCTCCTAATCCAGGCTCTCTGCTAGCAGATATTGAGGGTGCGACAGTTGCCCGTTTAACGGACCTCAGCACGGTGTTGGAGCAAGCCCCATCTGAGGTCTTACCACAAGCTCAGGATATTAGATTTTCTCTAGAACCAATTCAAGTTATGCAGGGGCACGCCGGGCCATCCTTGGGCCTGATTCTGTATGCCGCAGGAACGTTTTGCTCCCATGGTACAGAATCGGATCCTAATGGCTCCATCCTGCTCGGGGCTGTGCAGACGGCCCAGATGTGCCCCTTTTAGTATTGGGTACCATGGGTCCGATTCTGAGAGGCGACTTGCAGGGCTGCACGTCCCAGTGGAACATGCAGCCCCGCAAGCTGTCCTTCCCATATTCCCGCACTGACACTCCCTGCATGGCCAGAGCAGCAGTATGGGGAGAGCCGGCGGGGAGCGGGAGGGGGCAGAGTGGGGGCATGCCAAGGCAGCAGGATGTACAGGGCCAATTCAAGTCAAGGTGCTGTACGTCCTGTGGGGTCAGGGGGAACATGTTGCTTATTCCACCTCAAAGGTGGAATAAGCAGCTTTAACTGGGCAATCGGGGCCAGAACCCCCCAGAGGCTGGGGCCAGTGGCAGGTAGGTCCCCCACCACCCGATCCTTGCCCCAGCTGCCCAGCTTTGGGTTGGAGGCCAGGAAACAGAGGGTCGGTGTAGTGGGAGTCAGGGGGGCCTCAGACAGGATGTCCCTCTGGATCTGCAGGAGCACACCGGGCCATCTCAGGGCCTGATTCTGTTTGCCGTGGGAATGTTTTGCTCCCATGTTACAGAATCGGGTCCTAATGGGCCCATCCTGCTCAGGGTCATCTGGACGGCCCCGACGTTCTCCTTTCTGAATTGGGCTCTAATTCTTTATTGCATGGCTTTATATTACAACCTATTAATTTTTCAGAACAAGTTGTAAAAACATCTCAAAAAGTAGATGCATGTATTTTTGTTGCTACTCAGCGGCTCAATAAGCTAGAAGGCCAAGTTTGGTCACTTCAATCCGCGAGTGAGTAGGGGTTGAAGGATACTTATGTTTTGTATAAACAAATAGAATTTTTGGAAAATGCTTATCAAGCCAAGAACCTTAGATTTTTAAATTTTCCTAGAACTCATCTTCTGTCTCAGATACTGTTTAAGAAATATTGTAAGGAGATTTTGCAGCTGTTGGAGGCAGATAATATGATGGTTTCAGATATCTTTTATGCGCCTTCTCGTATGGTGGCGAGGGACGATGACATGGCACAAGTGGAGGAGTCAGAGTTTGATTTTACAGATTTCCTTGAATCTACAAATGAAATGATTGCCTCCCGTGCCACTTTGTCTCCTTGTGCACTGAGGTAGATAAAGTGAAAATACTGAAGGGATATTTCTCAAAAAAAGATTACTTGTTTCATGGTCATAAAGTTTCCATTTTAATGGATGTGTCACGGGCTATACAGGTGTGGAGAAAGTCCTTCCTGCAACTGAAGCTACATGTTCTGGCTGCAGGGGGACTTTCTTTCTGTGCGTTCCATGTAAGTGCTTAATTGTATTAAATGGGGTTAGATATGTTTATACTGACCACATACAATTTGAGACTTTTCTGGATAATCATTAGAACTTGGCTGAGAGCTGCCTTGCTAATTTTTTATTGATTTCTTGTTTGTTTTGATGTAGTTAGGTGTAGGGTTATGTCCTGATTTGTATAAGTTATATTCTCCTTTGATTGGACCTTAGTTCTCCATGATGTGGGCTACGAAACTAAATATTTTATTGTAATGGGTCTTTGATCTCTATTAATATTTATTTCCTTGTTTGTTTCATTACTTGTAGTTTCTTGATTTAATGAGTATTTTATGTATTTTGGAAACTCAAAAAAAAATTCCAAGTCTATAGAGCTCTTGTGCTTTCTTGTATAATTTGGGGAAGATAGCAGACAGCGTTTCATCTGCTCATTTTGGGGTTTCAGATATGTCAGAACTGGGGTCTTTATTCATAATTACCCACCATAGAACAACTCAAAGGGAGAGAATCCAGGGGAAGCTCGTAGAATCTCTTGAATGGCACATAACAGCAGAGGAATCAATTGTCCCCATCCCTTGAAGTCTTTCTGAATGCACGTCCCTAGCATCAGTCTGATTAAATCTTTCTACAAGACTGTCTATTTGGAGGATGGTATGCAGCCATTTTAACATGTTTTACTCCAAATAGTCTCCATACCTGAGTGAATAACCAGGACATAAAATCTGTACAATAAAAGAGGGAGGGGGATCTCTGTAAAAAGTCCACAAAGACAGAGAGGCAAACCAGAGAAGGCCACACTGAGATGGTGAAAGTTGTACTTGTTGTTCTGGTTATCTCCCTCATGCTTTGATTTGGCGTGGTTCCCTTTTAATAAACTTCAATTGAAGAACATCTGTGTGTGTATGGCTGTGGTCCTTCTTCGATTTGCCCCACTATCACTGGAATAGTAGAGTTGACCGTAGGGGAATTGCCTACGGGAACGTCATTGTGTAGTCCAAAATATACTGCTGACTCCTGGCACTTTTCTCTGTGGGCTCCATAGAGGCTAATTTTATAAGGAAGCCCCATAAATTTATGTGACACTTATGCATGAAGATCACTTTTTTCAAGGACTTACAGTACATACATTCATGGGGCAGTTTGGGCAAAGCATGGATGGAGCACAAATTTGTGCACATAAGTTATAAAATAGTCTAACTCATACATATTCCTGCAAAATCTGGATGAGGGCAGATATAAGTGCTCGCAATGAGTTTGATATGTGTTCTTGCACCCTTACATCCCTATTAAGTAAAGTATCCACATACTTCACTTTATAAAATAGGCCTCAAATTCAGCTGTACTAACACATGTTAACTCACAGAAGTTTATAAAGTTGTCTATAAAATTCATAATGTCTACGGCCACTCTATTCAGTAGTTGGTCTGTAACAGGTAGTGGAATTAAAGGACTTGTGGCTGGTGAATTGGGGGATACCTTCTGACAGACTGGGCACGATGAGCAAAACTTGTTTACTGCCTGTACCACTCTTGGCCACTTTTCCCTTGGTATGCATAACTCGAGTCTCTCAAGTCCTGTACAGAGAGCTTGCACACATATTACTTAAATATATAAGTAACATAGTAACATAGTAGTTGACGGCAGATAAAGACCAGCATGGTCCATCCAGTCTGCCCAGCAAGATGGCAAGAGTAGGTGCACCTGTCGCTCCGTGCAGGCCACCCCTCCCCATATCCTTGTTCAGGGGTAAACCCACCACTCCATATAGGACACCCCTATTTGTTGAGACGTTATATGGTTCAGAAGTTAGATGGTACCGTTAATTTGTTTTTTTTCCTATTTCTGTAAAGGGATGCTCTGTGTTTGTCCCATGCCTTTTTGAATTCCGTCACCGTGTTCGCCCCTACCACTTTCATCGGGAGGGCATTCCAAGCATCCACCACCCTTTCAGTTAAAAAATATTTCCTGACATTGCCTTTCAATTTACCCCCTTGCAGTTTCATGTTATGCCCTCTAGTTTTACAGGTTCCCTGTCTTTGGAAGAGGTTTGTTTGTTCATCATTTCTCTTTAAGTATTTAAAGGTCTGAATCATATCTCCCCTGTGCCTCCTTTCCTCCAAAGTATACATATTTAGGTCTTCAAGTCTCTTCTCATAAGGCTTCTGACGCAGGCTCCAAATCATTTTGGTCGCCTTTCTCTGAACAGTCTCCAGTCTTTTTACATCCTTTGCAAGATATGGTCTCCAAAACTGAACACAGTATTCCAAGTGAGGCCTCACCAGTGACCTATACAGTGGCATAAGTACCTCTTCTTTTCTGCTGGTAATCCCTCTTTGTATGCAGCCCAACATCCTCCTGGCTTTTGCCACTGCCTTGTCGCACTGTTTTGCCACCTTGAGATCAGCAGAGATAATCACACCAAGGTCTTTTTCCTGAACTGTGCATACCAACATTTCTCCCCCTATCGCGTACATTTCTCTTGGATTTCTGCTACCCAAGTGCATGACACTGCACTTTTTTGCATTAAATCGTAGTTGCCAAGCTTTAGACCAGTCTTCCAGCTTTTGTAGATCTTTCTTCATGTTAACCACTCCCTCGGGGGAGTCCACTCTGTTGCAAATTTTTGTGTCGTCTGCAAAAAGACAGACTTTTCCATTCAGTCCTTCAGCAATATCACTCACAAATACATTGAACAGTGCTGGGCCCAGGACCGAACCCTGGGGCACCCCGCTAATCACCTTCCTCTCATCCGAGTGAGCTCCATGTACAATCACCTTCTGTCGTCTGTCAGTCAGCCAATTTCTAATCCAGTTTACCATCTTGGGACCCATCCCCAAGCTACTGAGTTTGTTGACAAGCCTCCTATGAGGAACAGTATCAAAGGCTTTGCTGAAATCCAGGTAGATGACATCCATTGCATGCCCCTGATCTAGTTCCCTGGTCACGCAGTCAAAGAACTCGATCAGATTTGTTTGGCAAGATCGTCCTTCGGTAAAACCATGTTGCCTCGGGTCTTGCAAGCTGTTGGTTTTCAGAAAGTTCACTATTCGCTCTTTCAGGAGCGCCTCCATTACTTTTCCTGCCACCGAGGTAAGGCTCACGGGTCTGTAGTTTGACACTTCTTCCCTGTCACCACTTTTGTGTAGAGGTACGACATCAGCCATTCTCCAGTCCTGAGGAACCTCTCCTGTTTCCAAGGATCTGTTGAAGACATCCTTTAACGGTCCTGCAAGAACCTCTCTGAGCTCTTTCAGTATCCTGGGATGTATCCCATCCGGTCCCATGGCTTTGTCCACTTTCAGTTTAGCAAGTTGTTCTAACACCTCTTCTGCTGTGAATGGTGTGGTATCTATTTCATTCCCATTTTTATATTTGGGAGTCACAGCTGGCCCATCCCCAGGATCTTCTTTAGTAAACACAGAGCAGAAGTAATTGTTTAGCAATTTTGCTTTTTCAGTGTCACTTTCCACGAGTCCTTTCCCAGCACTTCTGAGTCCTGCAATTCCAACTCTGATCTTTTTCCTTTCCCGAATATACCTGAAGAAATTTTTGTCGCCACCCTTAACATCTTTAGCCATCTTTTCCTCTGCCTTTGATTTTGCTATCCTTATTTCTCGTTTTGTCTCTTTGAGTTTGATCCTGTATTCATTTCTGTGTTCTTCTGTCTGCAAGCTTTTGAATTTTGCAAAAGTTGTGTTTTTTGCCTTTATATGAGCAGCCACCTCTTTGGAAAACCAAATAGGTTTCCTTCTCCTCTTGCTTTTATTTACTTTTCTTACATATTTATCTGTTGCTCCTTTCATTGCCTCCTTTAGTTTAGCCCATTGCAATTCCACTTCCTTTATCTCTTCCCACCCCGTCATCTCCTCCTTTACGTACTCTGCCATTTGATTGAAGTTAGTATATTTGAAGTTTAGGACTCTGAGCTTGCTATGATTGGCCTGTACCATGGCTTTTATTTCAAACCACACCGTGTGATGGTCGCTGTTGCTCACAGGGGCACTCACGCAGACATTTGACACACTATCACCGTTGGTGAGCACTACATCCAGCGTTGAGCTTTCCCTGGTTGGTTCCATCACCATTTGTCTAAATAATGCATCTTGGAGAGCATCCACAATTCTTTTGCTTCTTTCCAGATGTGCAGAAGGAGTAATCCAATCCACATCAGGTAGATTAAAGTCACCCAATATGATTGCTTCCCCCTTTGATGCTATCTTGGCAATATCTATAATCAATTCATTGTCTCTCTCTTCAATTTGAGTCGGAGGTCTATAGACTACAGCAATATGGATGACAGTGCCATCTCCTCTCTCCAACGCAATCCAGAGCGCTTCTTCTTTTCCCCATGTCCCCTGCATTTCAGTAGCTTTAATATTGCTTTTGACATACAAGGCTACTCCTCCTCCTTTTCCATTTTCTCGGTCCCTCCTGAATAGATTATAGCCAGCTATGGCTATATCCCAATCATGTGATTCATTAAACCATGTTTCTGTAATGGCCACAATGTCCAAGTCTGTTTCCACCATTAGGGCTTCCAGGTCTGGAATTTTGTTGGCTAAGCTTCGAGCATTTGTGCTCATTGCTTTCCAGCACTTTCCTGGCTTGTGTGTATTTTGCATTGATTTTGTTCTGCCCACTTCCTCCCACATGTTTTTGATGTGTGGTTTAAAAGTGTGGCTGTTTCTGATGTTGTTCTGCTTTTGTTGGGGGTGGCATGCAGATGTTGACCTTCCACATCCGTCACCCCCTTTTCCTAGTTTAAATGCATAAGTCTTGTGACAAATCATTGCCCCACAGTCTGTCCCTTGTGTTCTCTTCCAGGCGGCTACAGTACAACCTCAAACTATCGTTCTCTCAATTAAGCATCTCTATGAACTCCATTGCAGCCTCAAAGGGTCAGCCTCTCAGCTGGGCAATTGTATGAGCTCCATTCCAGCCCTAGTCGGTCTCTCAGCTAGGCAGCACCCCTGCCTGGTCTGCTATCACCCTCCCGTGAATGTTTCCTGGGTTCTTCCTTTTCCTGTATATCAGTGTTCACAGCACTCTAGCCAAAGAAACCCTTAACACATCCACCCACTACAGACCTTTAGGTCTCAAACGTTTTCTAGCACTGGCCTATTTGGGCTTTGTTTTTCTGGTGCAATAGTTTGTTCGCCTTCTCTGCAGCACACCTTCTGTTTCTTTTTCCCACCTTTTCCTACGGTCTCCACCCTCCTTTCTCTCAGACCCCACCTCCAGAGCCTTTTTCATCCTGGGAATTGTAGTATCCATTTTCTCTTTTGTACTCCTTCCTTCTTCTCTGGAGGACCATTCCCTCTCTCCCTTTTGATGGGAACATAAATCTACCCCCCTCTTTATATACATACGAGTACATACATACATATATATATATATATACTCGTATATATATGTGTGTGTGTGTGTATTTGGTTTTAATAATTGGAGCAGATATATAACTCTTAAGGGCTTGTTTACAAAGCCGCGGTAGCGGTTCGCGGTCGTTATCGGAGCCGCGGCCCCATTGAAATCAATGGGGCCGCGGCTCCGATAACAATCGCGAACCGCTACCGCAGCTTTGTAAACAAGCCCCTTAGACTCCCCTTGTGCTTCCTTATTGGAAATGGCCCATGGTTGACAAACTTGATGTAATGAAGGTGGAACAAGCAACAGAATGTCACTGTGCCTCTGTAGCCAATAATAGAAGGGAACATAGACTTAAATTTGTCCTGGCATATCTCTTGAACTCTATATGGAAATTGATCTTCTCTATATCAGCAGTAGTCCTACTCAAAGTGATTAACAATGATGACGCCATCCCCTACCCAAACAATATTATGTAACGTACACCATAGTCTACTTATTTTTTTTTTTAGCTTACGTGTTTTCAGTGTTATTTCAAGCAAGTTACATTCAGGTACAGTAGCTATTTCCCTGTCCCCAAACGGTTGACAATCTAAATTTGTACCTGAGGTAATGGAGGGTTAAGTGACGTGCCCAAACTCACAAGGCATAGAGGTGAGATTTGAACCCTAATTTCGCATCCACTAAACACTAAGACACTCCTGAGAAAAATAATCATTTTTCATTTGGACAAATAATCATGTACAAAGGAACTTTTTTTCACATCTGATGTCTTATTTCTACTAAGTAGTTAATCTATATCATCCCCCATGCCCTCAAATTATTATTTGAATCACCTTTCAGCTACTTTGTATTACTACCATTCCGGCAGTAGACTGTAATATTGCAAAGAGGACCTATGCCTCTGCCCTATAGTTTTGCCATTTACAGCAACAAAGTCGACTTTTGCCATCTATATCCTAAACTCTGTCTGTCATAAAGGCAAACCACACAATGCTGGTATTGTGTCATAGGAAAAACAGTCATATGGCATCATTATTGTGGCAGATTTGTGCCTCCCAGCTCAGATATGCATGCAAAATCCTGTATATTCCTTTTAGTGCAATGTTTAATCTGAATGAGCTATTACCACAAACGTAGCTGATCTCCCGGTGTCATTTACTATTTAAGGTTAAATCCTTTCCACCCTCTAATTTCCTAGTGAGCCACCAATGCAGGTTTAATATGATATGGTTTGGCCTAGAGGAGAACAAATCTGATTGTGATGCAGGCTTTCAGCTTAGTTTATGAGTTTGGAGAATCAGCCCATTTCAGCTGCAAAATGTTGACTTACTTTATTTTATTTTCAAATCTCTTTATTACCAAGCAGCAAATTACATCAATAAAATGGATGCTGCATGGTGGTTCCTTATGTATGGGCTCCCCAATGAGCACAGAGATAAGGAATAAGCATTTTTCCATTAGTTACAGAACTAAACTCCCCTCAAACCAACCTCGTCCCTTCCCCAACTCTATCCACTCAACACCATACCTCCCTAAGACGAAATCAGCACAGCAGAGGTCATTCTTATATCTTAACGTCTTTCATCGAAATAGTAAAATCAATAAGAACAAGGAATCAGCATAGATGAACAAAAAACAGGTATTGACAGTATATGAGGGACAGAATCCCAAATAGGCCTTTCAAAAAGACTAAAACATTCTCTATCAAAATAGATAGGCATTACCCGTGATTGTTTCTTCATCAGTTTAAGGTTCTACTGACCTCCATCTGGCTATGATGCACTTACTAGTCAAAAACAAGGCTTTATTCGAAAACAACCTTGTTTTCTTCTTCCAAGCTGGCAAATCATAAAAATCCATGAAGAGCTGTATCGTCCCTCCATTGGAAGCTGGGTATCCAATACGAAGGCCAGTGCATCAGATACCTGCTCCCAAAATTGTTGGATCACTGAACAATGAAAAAACATGTGACCTAAATGGACTGCTTTAGCCCACATTTAGGGCAAACTCCCATCTGTGGAAGCCTGGCCAAAAGGCAGGTCAAAGAGAAATATAGGCCCTCAGCAAACATTTATACTGAGACTCCCTCATTTGCACTCCTGTGGACAGGCTGGAGAGGCTCTTAAAGTTATTCCACAATAGGCTGGAGTTTGCATCAAACTGCAGTTCTTGTCCCACTGAGCAGCAAGCTTATCAGAATCCAAACCCTTGTCTAAATCCTACAAACAATGAAACATGGGCAGCTTGATTTGAGACTCCACCCATAGATGCAAGCAGGTCTCTAGCACCTCTATAATATCACCCATAATTCTATCTCTCCCCAAGGTACTAATATAGTCATGCACTTGCAACTATGTAGGGAAGATGTAGGGAAGTTACCCATGACTGAAATGGTATTTAAAGGTGATGCATCAGAAGAATTTAAAGAAATACTGATAAACTGGGAAGATATATTACAACTATTTGATAAACTAAACAGTAGCAAATCATCTGGACCAGATGGTATACACCCGAGGGTGTTGAAAGAACTGCCCCCACATACCTACCTCTCACAGCAAACCTTCCCATTTATGTACCACTGTCAACTCTGATCCCGTGACTCCTTAAAGCCACCCCTCCCACGACCCCATGATGTTCAAATACACCTCACTATTTCGTTCATAAATTGTGCACCATTTTGACTGGTAGAAAAATGGTAACCCAAAACCAGTTAAATAAATAAAATAAATAAATATGAGATTGCAGACCTACTATTAGTAATCTATGGACTATCATTAAAATCTATAGTAGCTGAGGATTGATGAATGGCTAATGTAACGCCAATTTTCAGAAAGGGTTCCAGGGGTGATTCAGGAAATTACAGACCAGTGAGCCTGACATCAATACCGGGCAAAATGGTAAAATGATTATAAAGAACAAAATTACTGAACAGGGCTTAATGGGAGACAACCAACATGGCTTTCGACAAGGAAGATCTTGTCTTACTAATCTGTTATGTTTTTTTGAAAATGTGAATAAGCAGGCAGACAAAGATGAGCTGGTCGATATAGTGTATCTGGACTTTCAGAAAGCATTTGACAAGGTCCCTCATCAGAGACTATTGGTGAAATTAAAAAGTCATGGGATAGGAGGCAGTGTACTATTGTGGATCAGTAACTGGTTAAAAAATAGAAAGCAGAGGGTAGGGCTGAATGGCCAATTTTCCCAATAGAGAAAGGTGAATAGTGGAGTACTCCAGGGATCTGTTCTGGGTCCACTGCTTTTTAACATATTTGTAAAGGAGCTGGAAATAGGAATAACAAGTGTGGTGGTCAAATTTGCAGATGACACAAAATTATTCAAAATTGTTAAAACCCAAGAGGATTATGAAAAATTGCAAGAGGACCTTGATAAATTGGAAGACTGGAAATTCAAATGGCAGATGAAATTTAATGTGGACAAGTGCAAAGTTATGTACCTAGGAAAGAATAATCCAAACTATGGTTACACGATGCAAGGTTCCATATTAGGAACCACCACCCAGGAAAAAGATTTAGGCGTCATCATGGATAATATGTTGAAACCCACAGCTCAGTGTGCATCCCAGAAGGCAAATAGAATGCTAGGAATCATAAGGAAAGGAACAGGGAATAAAACAAAGGATATTATAATGTCTCTGTATTGTTCCATGGTGCGACGGTACCTTGAATATTGTGTGCAATTCTGGTCGCCGTATCTTAAAAACGATATAGCATTATTAGAAAAGGTACAGAGGATGGAAGGACACCCATATGAGAAGAGGCTAAAAAGTTTAGGACTCTTCAACCTGGAAAAGAGACGGCTGAGGAGAGATATGATAGAGGTCTAATTAATGAATAGAGTGGAACGGGTAAACATAGATCAATTCTTTTCGCCATCAAAAATAGAAAGACTAGGAGACATGCAATGAAGCTACAGTGTAACCTGTTTAAGACTAATAACAGAAAATATTTTTTTCACTCAATGCATAATCAAAAATGTGGAATTCATTACTGGAGGATGTAGTAAAAGCTGTTAGTGTAGCTGGGTTTAAAAAAGATTTGGACAAGTATCTGGAGGAAGGCCCATAAACCATTATTAAATTGGACTCGGGATATCCACTTCTTGCCCCAATACAAGCATTGTGGAACCTATGTCTTTTGGGGAGACTGCTGGGTACTTGTGACATGGATTGGCCACTACTGGAAACAGGATACAGGGCTTGATGGACCTTGGTCTGACCCAGTATGGCATTTCTTACGTCCTTATGTCAAATCTTCTCTCTGAGGGATACTAATCTTCATTACAAAATCTTGAAAGGGCTTAAGGGTACCCTCAGAAATTAAATTGCCTATACAATGGAGCCCACTGGATGTCTATCTCTCAAACCAGAGGGAAAATCCATGTTGCCACACATTGTAAGCAATAGAATAGCCCATGGACTGCATTTAAGTGAGTTAAAAATACAAAATATAACATATACTGTAGCATATTATTATATGCTTTCTCAAACCAGTGGGCAGCCTCTCCTACTGTGCAGGGAGCACATAGCTCACTGTCAATGGCCAAAGCAACTACATAAGAACATAAGAACTTAAGATATGCTATAATGGGTCAGACCAAGTTCCATCAAGCCCAGCATCATGTTTTCAACAGTGGCTAATCTAGGTCACAAGTACCTAGCAGTTTCCCCAAAGGACACAAGTTCCACAATGCTTGTATTGAGGCAAGCAGTGGATTTCTCTGGTCCCCTTTAATAATGGTTTATGGACCTTTCCTCCAGGAACTCGTCCAAACCTTTTAAAGCCATCTACTCTAACAGTTTTTTACTACTTCCTTTGGTAACGAATTCCAGAGTTTGATTATGCGTTGAAAAATATTTTCTCTTATTAGTCTTCAATAGGTTACACTACTTCATTGGATGTCCCCTGGTCTTTCTATATTTTGATGGGGTAAACAATCGATCTACATTTACCCGTTCTACTCCATTCATTAATTTATAGACCTCTATCATATCTCCTCTCAGCCATCTCTTTTCCAGGTTGAAGAGTTCTAACCTTTTTAGCCTCTGCTCATAAGTATATCCTTCCATCCCCTTCATCATTTTGGTGGCTCTTCTCTGTACCTTTTCTAATAACACTATATCCTTTTTAAGATGCAGTGATCAGAATTGCACACAATGTTCAAGGTGCAGTCGCACCATTGAACGAAAAAGAGGTATAATAATATCCTTTGTTTTATTTTCCATTCCTTTCCTTATGATTCCTAACACTCTGCTTTCTTGGCTGCCGCTGCACACTGGGTGGATGTTATCTATGATGTCAGCTTTTTCCTGGGTGGCGGTTCGTAATATGGAACCTTGCATCGTGTAACCATAGTTTGGGTTGTTCTTTCCTAGGTGCATAACTTTACACTTGTCCACATTAAATTTCATCTGCCAATTTATCAAGGTCCTCTTGCAATTTTTCACAATCTCTTGAGTTTTAACAACTTTGAATAATTTTGTATCATCTGCAAATTTGATTACCTCACTCGTTATTCCCATTTCCAGGTCATTTATGAATATGTTAAAAAGCAGCAGACCCAGAACAGATCCAACTCCATGGGCGTTTACCACTTAGAACCCCCCTCCCAACAAATGTACCATACAATGCATACCTTAGGCCAAATGATACAGCTATGTATCTGGTAAACTCACATGTCCCTCTTACTGGTGGTTGTTGCAAAATAGCTATGGCCATGTGAGCCTTCTTGCCATTCCATAAAAAGTGATTTAAAGCTCTATTTAGGGACCTTAGTAGGATTAGTGGAAGCATCTGAAAAGCATAAAGCCACTTGGGAAGGACTAAATATATCAGAGAAAGATTTTCCCACAAAGGGATAATGGTAAGCTCTCCCATCTTCTCAAACATGCCACTATATCCTTGGGAAGCGGGGTTACATTAATCTGATATAACTGCAAAAGATCAGCCAGAATGCAAACGTTCAGATACGTACTTAAGACTCATATCAGCTTTTCGTAGTGGAAGCTCTCATGGCCAATAGCAATCTATGTTGTTGTTGTTAAGTGCCGTCAAGTCGGAGTCGACTCATGGCGACCCTCTGGATAGCTATCCTAAATTGTGTTCGGTCTTCAGTCAGGCGGCTCATTGTTGACAGACTGGTACCCGTAGCTGCTGTTATTGTATCGATCCATCTCATTGTTGGCCTTCCTTAATGATCTCTCTCTCCGCATGATGTGTCCAAAGTATGAAAGTCGAAGTCTTGTCATCTGAGCTTCTAAAAAAACTTAGGTTTGATCTCCTCTAGTACCGACTGGTTTGTTCTTTGGGAAGTCCATGGTATACACAGTATTCGCCGCCTGCACCATAATTCAAAGGCATCAATTTTCTTCCTGTCTATCTTTTTCACTGTCCAGCTTTCACATCCATATGATGTTATTGAAAATACCATGGCTTGAACAAGTCAAATCTTTGTATGGAGAGAGACATCTCTGCTCTTGAGAATCTTATCAAGGTCTTTCATAGCCATTCTGCCAAGAGCAATGTGTCATCTGATTTCTTGACTGCTTGTTGCTTCTTTATTGATTGTTGATCCAAGTAGGTTAAAGTTGTTCACAATTTCAATTTCTTCTCCTTCAACGATGAACCTGTTGATTATGCCAGTTGTCATGATCTTTGTCTTCTTTACATTAAGGTGCAGGCCCATTTTGAGACTATGTTCTTTGATTGTGAGAAGCAAATGTTTCAGATCATCTTCACTTTCAGTCAGTAATGTGGTATCATCAGCATAGCGAAGGTTGTTGATGAGTCTTCCACCAGTCTTTACACCTCTGTTGTCTTCATACAATCCTGCTTCTCTGATGATTTGTTCTGCATATAAATTAAACAGGAAGGGGGAAAGTATGCAACCTTGTCTTACACCTTTGCTTATTTTAAACAATTCTGTTTCTCCTTGTTCTGTTCGAACTATTGCTTCTTGATCAATGTACAGATTGTGCAAGAGTACGATCAGGTGTTCAGGTATACCCATTCTTCTTAATGTGGCCCAGAGTTTCTCATGGTTTACACAGTCAAAAGCTTTGCTATAGTTGATAAAGCACAAATAGATATTCTTTTGTTATTCTTTAGTCTTTTCAAGGATCCATCTCACATCCGCAATGATGTCTCTCGTTCCTCGCCCTTTCCTGAATCCTGCTTGCACTTCAGGTAGTTCTTGTTCCAGGTATGGTTGTAGTCTCTTTTGAATAATCTTCAGTAGAATCTTGCTGGCATGTGGGATCAGAGCGATTGTGCGATAATTTCCACAGTCAGTTGGATCACCTTTCTTTAGTATTGGTATAAACACAGATCTTTTCCAGTCAGTTGGCCATGATGTTGTCTTCCATATTTCTTGGCAGAGCCTTGTAAGTACGGTAACAGCTGCATCAGATTGCTGTAATACCTCTATGGGAATGCTATCAATGCCTGGTGCTTTGTTCTTTGATAAGGCTTTCAATGCTGCTTCAACTTGTTCTTCCATCACCAATGGTTCCCAATCATAAGGTACAGGTTGAAACGGCTGTTGGTCCTCTTGATCTTTATCATATAAAAACTCTGTATATTCCTTCCATCTTTTCTTGATCTTCTCATCATCATTCAACATAGAACCTTGAGCATCTTGTAACATTCCAATTCGAGGCTGGAACTTTTTCTTTAACTCTCGTAGCTTTAGGAAAGCCGATCTTGTTCTTCCTCCAATACAGGGGTGGGCAATTCTGGTCCTGGAGGGCCGCAGACCAGTCAGGTTTTCATGATGTCTCTAATGAATATTCATGAGATCTATTTGCATCCACTTGCCTTCCATTGTATGGAAATAGGTCCATGAATATTCATTAGGGACATCATGAAAACCTGACTGGTCTGCGGCCCTCCAGGACCGGAGTTTCCCACCCCTGCTCTAATAGTTTCTGCTTCTATTTCCTTGCATGCGTCATTGTAGTACTTTTCCTTGTCCTGTCTTGCTGCACGTTGGATATCTCTTTTGAGTTCTGTGATTGTCTTTCTTTCTCCTCTGGCTTTAGCTTCACTGCGTTTCTGGGCAATTTTCAGAGTTTCTTCCGTCATCCATTTTGGCCGTTTTTTCTTTTTCACCTTTTGTAGAGACTTCTCGCTTTCTTCCAACACAACCTTCTTGATGTCCTTCCATAACTCTTCTGGAGCTCTGTCATTTGTATCTAAAGCAGCAATGTGATTTTGCAGGCAGTCTTTAAATTCCAGTGGTATATTCTCAAGGTCATATTTTGCTGCATTCATGAGTGGTTTGCTCTTTTTCAACTTTAGCTTGAGTTTGCATACTAGTAGTTGATGATCTGTACCACAGTCAGCTCCAGGTTTTGTCTTTGTTGATGTTATAGAGCTTTTCCATCGTTGACTTCCACAGATGTAGTCAATTTGATTTTTATACAGTCCATTGGGTGAAGTCCATGTGAACAGTCGCAGCTTGTGTTGCTGGAAGAAGGTGTTTGAGATGAATAGATCGTTGGTCTTGCAGAATTCTATCAGTCTTTCTCCAGCTTCATTTCTGTTGCCAAGTCCATATTTTCCAACTACTTTGTCTTCTTCTTTGTTCCAACTTTTGCATTCCAGTCACCCATGACTATCAGGATATTCTGTTTGCATGTTCTGTCAATTTCAGCTTGTACTTGTTTATAAAACTCTTCAATTTCATTCTCTTCTGCAGCTGTTGTTGGGGCATATACTTATTTGTGTTGATAGGCATTCCTCGTAGACGAATAGAGATTAAGCGTTCGCTGACTGCATTGTATTTCATTATAGTTCTTGCAAGTTTCTTCTTTATTATAAATGCAACACCATTTCTTCTTTATCTTTCATTTCCAGCATGGTAGACCATGTGATCATCTGATGCAAAGTGCACGATGCCAGTCCATTTCAGTTCGCTGACACCCAACAGATCAAATGTACACGTTCCATTTCATTCTTGACCACCTCCAGCTTCCCTTGGTTCTTGCTTCATACGTTCCATGTTCCAATGTGTAAGACATCTTTACAGCTTCTGACTCTCATTTCATGCACAGCTACATCAGCAGTCAGACGTCCTGAGGGCTTTGATCCAACCACATCATAAATGCTGGCTTTACTCTGAAAAGTCTTCAGCTCTTCCCCAGTAGCTAGTTGAGTGCCTTCTGACCTGGGGGTCTCATCTTCCAGCACTACAGCACAATTTGTTTTGTTGTAACTATCCATTGGGTTTTCATGGCAAGATACAGAAGGAGATTGCCAGGCCTTTCTTCCGCGCAGTTTAAGTTTGGTGTTGTTGCCGTTGTCACAGAAATGTGATCCTCCGCCGTCAACACTATCCCATTCTGCTTCTGCCCAGATGGGTGGGTTGTCTTGGTCTGGCACCTCAGCTGAGACCTGTCCATCTTGGGAGACCCTGCCAGTAGTTAAACTACCGATAGTTTAGCTCTCAGCATCACTGATGCACACAAGCCCTCACAGCACGGCAAGCTATATCCAGTTTTAATCGGCAAGCTTTCTGATTTAAGCAAGTTCCATTTTTAAGAACTAACCTCTGCAAATACAGCAAGGACCTCTGGCAGCCTATTTTTGGGCTCAGTTATATGCAACAAAATATCATCCATGAAAACCTGGTGTTTAATTTCATTGGAGCCTGTCTTCTTTCTTTTAATCTGCTGGCTCATCTTCAAAGTACACAACAGGGGCTCCAAGAATAATAGGAAAAGCAACGGAGACAAGGAACATCCAGGCAGGTCCCATACCCCAGGGGAAAGGTGTCAGAAGTGACCCCCATTAATCATCACAATGGCCATGGGATTATTATACAGAGCTAACAGTGCTTACAGGAAATATCCCGTTAACCCAAAATGCTGTAAGGCACCAAACAGGAAAAGCCATCTTACTCTATCAAATGCTTTTTCAGCACCAAAGCTAATAATCAAAGCTGGGATCCCTCCTCCCCCATACAGCACTCCAAAGCCAGCAAAAGCTTACAGATATTGATAATGGATTGCTGACCCTGAACAAAGCTCACCCGCTCCTCTGTTACCAGTGCCAGAATATGAGGAGCAAACCGGTTCACCAGATGTTTAGCTAGATAACATCAACACTGAGAAGTGAGATAGATCAATAGGAATCAACAGGCCTTTGCCATCTTTGGGGATTGCTGTTACGAATGCATGATAAATATAAATAAATAAATCTATCTATATATATATGGAGGAACTCACCCCTTTTTGTAACATCTTCATAAAATGGCTGTAAGAGTCCAGGCAAATGAACCCAAAGAAGTTTATAAAACTTCCCACTCAGGCTTACCAGGACCAGGGGTTTTATATTAGGAAAAGATCTTCATAACCCTCTGTATCTCCAGTGCTATAGTCGGTGTGTTTAACTCATCCACTACCTCCAAGGACAAGAGCAGTAGACCTAGAGAGGATTAGCAGGTGTGCAACCCATCTTCCTGAAGCTGTGGCTCAGCCAAATACAGGGTTGCATAATAAGTACGAAAAATCCGAGCCATTTCTGATGCCTTATGAAGTATTCTATCCGCTGCTTCCTAAATCACCAGAACAGGCTGGGGACTAAGTGTCAATTTAATTAAATTAGCTAACATTTTCTCAAGCTTATTCCCATATTGAAAAAGATGATACTGATAATAGAGCATTGACTGATGTATATGTTCATGAACTGACACATTAAGTGCCTTCTGCATTGCCAGTAGGATCTGCTTGTGGGCTAGCGTGGGCCGTGCAAAATATTGCGCTTTGTATGCAATTGTGCTTCCAAGTGGAAAATGGTGGCAACTGGGGCTTTATGCCTCCATAACACATAAGTTATAATTTCTTCTTGCAAAACCTCTTTGGCCATTGCCCATCAAGAATTTTTTAAACTTATCTTTGGAAGAATTCTAATTGCAAGATTCTCAAAGAGCCGCAACTCATGAAAGTTAAAGAAAGATGCCTTCTTTACTTTTTCGCTGTGTGTTGCATACATGCACTACTTGGTTGTCAATTTTAATCTGACAGCAGAATGCAGTGGC
This sequence comes from Ichthyophis bannanicus, assembly GCA_033557465.1. Taxonomy (NCBI): domain Eukaryota; kingdom Metazoa; phylum Chordata; class Amphibia; order Gymnophiona; family Ichthyophiidae; genus Ichthyophis; species Ichthyophis bannanicus. The sequence continues at coordinate 343,740,218 of CM066035.1, forward strand.
TCTATTTTTAGCAGTTCTCTATCTTGAAGGTTTTGCTAATGTACTACTATTTATGAATGCAATTATGAAAGAATAAGGAGATGAAGACAATTATTACACTACATTAAGATTTAGCTCATGCCTTTATGTATTCACATCCCCTGGTGGGAAAGCAGTCTTAGTCATCATGCAGTGGCAACATCTAGTGGCTGAATGTAGGGGCTCAAGATTTCAGCATGCCAGAAGGAGCCTTGGTGCATGGCCCCTGTCTAAGGACTGTCATTGCAATGACTGAACTAAGGATAGTTGAGAAAGGTTATAAAACAAGGGAAAATATCTTCAGGTAGTGATAAATGAAGGCTGATGGTTCCATTTAAGCTGGAAGGAGCAAGGCAAGACAACAAGGTCAAAAGGAAAGATGAGGTTTGTGTAGCATTTTACTTAATTCAAGGCTAATTTTATAACAAGCCGTCTATGGGTGAAGGCCACATAGACACCGACTTTTAGCCTATTTTAAAGAGATACATAGGCGCCTGCATGTCTTTATAAAATACTAGGGGCAAACCAGCAGAAATCGCAACTTGATTTAAACTGCGGGCATTTACACCTGCTCAGGAGCAGGCATGAATGGTAGCACATATTAAGTGGAATTTTACAAATGACGTCCAAGTGCAATCTGGGACGTCCAAACCAGAATGTCTAAAAAATAAGCAGGCACATCCAAACTCAGGCACATTTCACAAATGTAGACCTGCTTGATATGGATGTCTGTAGGAGTGTCTACATAGAATAATATTCCTATGACTGTGGATGTCTAGGAATAGCCTAGTGTTTAGTGCAATTAGCTAGGACCAGGGAAAGCTAGGTTCAAATCCAGCCTGCTGCTATCATTGTAATTTTGCAGAATATTAGGGATGCTGGAGTGTCATCTCCTCTAGGTCCTAAGGCCAAACCAACACTTTCCTGATGGCTATTCCTGCCAACCTTTATCTTTATCTTTATTAGGAACATTTGATATACTGCCTATTACCGGTTAAGGCGGTGTACAACAAAGGTTAGGGCTGCAGGAAAATATAGAAAGAAGGGAACGCCATTGAATTGATAGGAAAGTGATTAGAGAGAAAAGGAAGAAAGACAGTAAAGGACAGATGATGACAAAGCGAAAACACCGGGGGTAAAAGACACAGGAAAGGGAATGGGTGGATCAGGGAGGGAGGGAGTGATTATGATGAATGACAGGATACCTGGGCCGTTGGGCGGATGCTGAAAGAGAGTGTATTTGACAGATTATGGGTGGTTGGGGGGGGGGGGGGAGGTCAAAAGCCTGACAGAAAAGATAGGTCTTGAGAAGAGCCTTAAACCAAGGAAAAGTTGCTTCGGTACGGAGAGAGTGCGGGAGAGAGTTCCATAGGGTGGGACTTGCAAAGAAAAAGGCAGCGTGACGGGTGGATTCAAGGTGGGCCTGGGTGGGGGATGGCAGGAAAAGGCGATTGCCGTGTGCAGAACGGAGCAGACATGGAGTAGGTTGAAGATAGACAAGATCAGCTAGATACTGGGGAGTGTTGGTGTGGAGGACCTTGTGAGTAATGGTAAGGAGCTTGTAAAGATATCGGACCTTGATAGGGAGCCAGTGAAGGGAGAGAAGACAGGGGGTGACATGATCTCGGTGGGAGGAAAAAGTAAGGAGACGGGCAGCTGTGTTTTGGATTAGTTGCAGTCTTCAAAGTTGATACTGGGGGAGACCTGCGAATAGTGAATTACAATAGTCAAGCCGAGTGATTACCAAAGAGAGGACAAGAGTGGTAAGGGATGCGAATGGAAGGAGAGATCGAACAGCCCTGATCCTGCGAAGATGAAAAAAGGAGCTACGCACCACTCCAGAGATGTGCTGGTGGAATGAGAGTGAAGAGTCCAAGGTAACGCCAAGGTAGCGGAGAGTTGGAACCAAAGAGATTGGTGAGTTGGACATAAGCGGCGTCAAGGTAGGCGTGGCGTGGCTCTGGATGGTTCTGAGATCACGCACACCCACATTCAGACTTGGGAATTTTCATGCTGGAGATGTCCACAGAGCTGACTTTGAAAAAGCCTCTGGTGTTGTCTCTGTGCTTTGGACATCTCTATGCCTGTTTTCAGACATCCAAAGCACAAAGAGGGCTTCTAAAATAATCCCCATAGTATGTGCATATGCCTGTATTTTATAAGATACACTCATAAAAGGTGACTGCCTGCAGTCTGCCCAAATTCTGTACCAAAACATGTCTACACACATAAGAATATAGGATTTGCCATACTAGGTCAGAGTCCATGAAACCCAGTATCCTGTTTCCAATACTGTCCATTCCAGGTCTCAAGTAGCTTTTGGGATCCAAAAGGTATACACATTTCATGCTGCCTGTCCCGGAGTAAGCAGTGGATTTCCCCAGTCCTCTTTAATAATGCTTTATGGACTTTTCCTCCAAGAACTCATCCAAACCTATTTTGAACCCAGCTACATTAACAGCTTTTAGTACATCCTCTGGTAATGAATTCCAGAGTTTGATTATGCACTGAGTGAAAAAATATTTTCTCCGATTAATCTTAAGTGTGCCACATTGTAGCTTCATTGCATGTCCCCTAGTCTTTCTACTTTATGAAGGAGTGAACAACTGATCTACATTTACTCGTTCCACTCCATTCATTATTTTATAGACCTCTATCATATCTCCCTTCACCAACTCTTTCCCAAGTTGAAGATCCCTAACCTTTTAAGCCTTTTCTCATAGAGTTATCCTTCCATCCCCTTTTCCATTTTGGTTGCTCTTCCCTGTACCTTTTCCAGTTCTGCTGTATCCTTTTCAAGATATGGCAAACAGAATTGCACACAATATTCAAGGTGCGGTCACACCATGGAGTGATATAAAGTCATTTTAATATCCTTGGTTTTATTTTCTAGTCCTTTCCTTATGATTCCTTGTTTTCTTGACCACAGCTGCACACTGGGCAGAATGTTTCAGCGTACTATCCACGATGATGCCCAGATCCTTTTTCTGAGTGGTGATTCCTAATGTGGAACCTTGCATTGTGTAACCATTGGGTTGTCTTTCCCTAAGTGCATAACTTTGCACTTGTCCACATTCTTTATCTTTATTATCTCTTGATATACCGCCCTAGGCAGCAAAGGCATCAGAGCGGTATACAAATTTTCAAAAAGCAACATAATAAGAAAAGAGAAAAGGAACACCATTAATTGATAGGAAAGGCGACACACAAAAGAAACAGAGAGGGAGGCAGGGAGTGGTTAGGGAAGAGAGAGAGGCAGGTTGTAGGCGAGCTGGAAAAGGTGAGTTTTGAGTAGAGATTTAAACCGTGGGAACTGTTCATGAAACCTGTTTAATGTATACCCAGTTTATTGTCCTGTTCATTGTAAGCACAGATCAATTTTTGAGACGTGTAGTTTTATGTTCATTGTAAACCGCACTGATGTCAAATAGCGTGGTATAAAAGAAACTGTAAATAAATAAATAAATAAAATAAACAAAGGTTCCTCAGGTAGGGAGATAGGTAGAGAGTTCCATAATGCAGGGACAAGAAAGAAGAAAGCGGAATGTCGTGTCTTTTCCAAGCGTGTTTGTGAAACTGAGGGGAGAGCTAAACGGTGGGTGTGGAGGGATCAGAGAAGATGATGGGGGGGGGGGGGGGGTGAGAATGGAGAAGATCAGCTAAATATTGCGGCCTTTTGGATGTCCAGTCTCCCAATTTTTCAAGGTCCTCTTGTAATTTCTTAAGACAAGATTTTCCTTGGCTAAATCCATTAAACTATGACTATCAACATGTTCAGTAATTTTGTCTTTTATAATGGTTTCTACCATTTTGCCCGGTACTGATGTTAGGCTCACCGGTCTGTAGTTTCCCAGATCACCCCTGGAACCCTTTTCAAAAAATGACATTATATTGGCCACTCTCCAACCCTAAGGTATTATAGATGATTTTAAAGATAGTTCATAGATAACTAAAGGTAAGTCTGCTGTTGCCGCTCCCGACATGCCCCAGAATGCCCATGACATGCCCTGATGCTAAGCAGTTAGTTATAACAGTATTAGATGGGGAATATTCAGTGGTCTTTACATAGTTTATAGGTCAGTAAACAGTGTAAATGCCTTTAAAATATCAGGTTCATCATTTCTGACATGGGTAAGTTTCGCACATCTTCTTCAGTAAAGACTGAAGCAAAGAATTCATTCAGTCTCTCCGCTAAGTCCTTGTCCTCTCTATCATCTAAAAGTTCACAACTCTCTCACAACCTTTTTACTACGAATGTACTATTATGCACTTTTGCTTCCATGGCAAGTTTATTTTCAAATTCTTTCTTTGCCTATCTTATCAATGCTTTGCATTTAACTTGCCAGTACTTATGATGTTTCCTGTTTTCATCATTTGGCTCTTTTTTCCATTTTCTGAAGGATTTTCTCTTAGCTATAACAGCTTCTTTGACTTCACCTTTAAGCCATGCTTGCTGTCATTTGATCTTCCTTCTACCTTTCTTAAAACGTGGAATACATCTGGTCTGGGCTTTCAAAATAGTATATTTAAATAATGCCCAGGCCTGATGTAAACTCTTAACCTTTGCAGTTGCTCCTTTTAGTTTTATCTTAACCATTTTCCTCATTTTATCATAGTCTCATTTTTGAAAGTTAAATGCTAGAGCAGTAGATTTCCTTGTAATCCTCCCTCCATGTTATGATCACTATTGCCAAGCTGACCTAACACCATTATGTCTCACACTAGATCCTGCAATTAGATTCCACTAAGGACTAGGTCTAAAATAGCTTCCCTTCGAGTTGGTTCCTGAATAGGCTGCTCCATAAAGCAGTCATTTATTTCATCTAGAAACTTTATCTCCCTAATGTTACACTGACCCAGTCAATACTGGGGTAATTGAAATCTCCCTTAATTAATGTGTTGTAAACTTTTCAAGCTTCCCTAAGTTCTTTTAGCATTTCATCGTCTGTCCATTCTGGCCAGAAAGGCGGTAGTACACCCACACTGCTATTCTCTTCCCCTTTTTATATGGCATTTCTATCCATAAAGATTCTACAATGTATTTTGTTTTGAAAAAACTTTATACTATTTGACTCCATGCCTTTTTTAACATATAGTGCCAACTATCTACCTATATGATCCACCCTATCATTGCAATACAGTTTCTAGCCTGGTATCACAGTTTTCCATTGGTTATCCTCCTTCCACCAGGTCTTTGAGATGCCAATTATATCTCATTCAGTGCTATATATTTTAACTCTCTGATCTTATTTTTTAGACTTCTAGAATTTGCATACAGGCATTTCAAAGTTTGTTTTTTGTTCTTATTAACAGTCTGGATATTGGATGACAGGTGTAAATTGGAATGTTTCAACTCGTTCTGTTTTTTATTTGGACACCTGGATTACTTTTACCTTTATTGGAACCTCTCGATGGGGATGCCCTAACTTCACTGTTTTGCTAGTATCCTTCAAAGATACATTATTCCTGACCATGTTGACTTTCCTCCATTTTCTAGTTTACAAGCTGCTGTTGGGTGACTGTCGGCTTTCCCCCATTTTCTAGTTTAAAAGCTGCTATACAGGTCTGATCAACATTATTGGTACCATTGCATTTTAGGCATATTATATACAATATCTTGAGAAATAATTGGAAATATTCCAACAGTATGTCATCATAATATTTTAATAGTTTGTTCAAAGGTATACAACAAAAAAAGATGTCTATGCAACTTAGATGTAGTAATTTATGAGAAAAAAAAACAACAAAATATGACCTGGACAGGATTAATGGCATCCATCACTAATATTTGGTTGCACAACCCTTAGCAGTAATGACAGCCTGCAAATGTTTCTTGTAGCTATCTGTAAGTTTTGTTCATCTGTCTGCTGGTAGTTTCTCCCACTCTTTAACTGCAATTTGTTCCAGTTCATGAATGTTTCCAGGATTCCTTTTACCAATGGCAGGTTTCAGCTCTTTCCAAAGTTTCTCGATTGAACTGAAATCAGGACTCATTGCTGGCCAGTTTAAAACAGTCCATTTTTTCCTTTTTAACCATTTTTTGTACATTTGAATGTATGTTTTGGGTCATTGTCCTGCTGGATGACTCATGACTTTCGACCCAGATCTAGCTTTATGATACTAGGTAGCACATTTCACTCCAAAATACCTTGCTAGTCCCCTAACTTCATGATTCCTTTAATAGATTCCAGGCCTCCATTTCCTGAGGCAGCCTAACAACCCTACAACATTATGGAACCTCCACCTTATTTAACTGTAGGAATGGTATTTTTTCCTTATAAGCTTCACTTCTTTGCCTGTAAATGTATTGCTAGTCAGAAGAAACAAAAGAACAGATACCAGGACTGGCAGCTATTTCAGGTTTCAAAACCCTTTTATTGTCCCCTACGCGTTTCGGCCACCCCGGCCTTCTTCAGGGGGAATATGTGAGGAAGCAAACCTCGAGAAAATAATCACAATTTAACAAATAAAGATTAATAAGAACAGTAAAAAACGATAAAATCAAAATTTAAAAATATATATAATATCATTAATGTTATAACTAGAACAAACATACCACTAATAAATATAACAATGATAAATGACAGACACAGTGGATCCCTTTACAGCAACAGGATAAAATCAAATTAAACTGAACCATCTAATTTCTCAACAAATAGGAGTTTCCTGCATGGAGTGGTGGGTTCACCCCTAAACAGGGACGTAGGGAGGGGTTGCCTGCACGGAGCGGCAGGTGCACCTACTCTTGCCATCCTGCTGGGCAGACTAGATGGACCATGCTGGTCTTTATCTGCTGTCATTTACTATGTTACTATGTAAATAATCAGTACATAATTATAAGAATATTAACAATAATAACAATAATAAAAATTATGTTGAAAAGGTGTTAAAAATGATCAAAAGATACACACACACACATATATATATATATATATATCATAGTATGTTAAAATTATAACAAACCATTTAGGCATACAGACAGAGGAGAGATGAGGAGGATATATATAAAAAGTAATGGTATCGACCGATTAATTTGACAGATGATTTTTGCAGAAAAAGGTATCGGTCGATACCATTACTTTTTATATATGTCCTCCTCATCTCTTCTCTGTCTGTATGCCTAGATGGTTTGTTATAATTTTAACATACTATGATATATATATATATATATATATATATATATATATATATATATGTTTGATCATTTTTTAACACCTTTCCAACATCATTTTTATTATTATTATTTTTAATATTCTTATCATTATGTATTGATTATTTATCATTGTTATATTTATTAGAGGTATGTTTGTTCTAGTTTTAACATTAATGATATTATATATGTTTTTAAATATTGATTTTATCATTTTTTACTGTTCTTGTTCATTTTTATTTGTTAAATTGTAATTGTTTTCTCGAGGTTTGCTTCTTCACATATTCCCCATGAAGAAGGCCAGGGTGGCCGAAATGCGTAGGGGACAATAAAAGGGTTTTGAAACTGAAATAGCTGCCAGTCCTGGTATCTGTTCTTTTGTTTCTTCGTACTCTACAGATACCTTGTTGCTTCTTCTAGCATTAATGTATTGCTAGTCTGCATTGCCAGAGAGCTTAAGTCTGAAGGGTTGAGTCTGCACCTGGCAAAGGAGCAGAGGAAACCAAGGTTGATGGGGCCAGAAAGGGGCTATGAGGATCATGGAGCCCTTGTTGGCTTGTACCTTGAAGAGCATTTTCGGTATCAAGGGGATGGGTGGAAACGCATAAAACAGGCCCCATCCCCAATGGAGAAGGAAGGAGTCCGAGGCCTGTTGGCACAGGGATGGAAGTCGTGATCAGAACAATGGAAGCTATGTGTTCTGTTGGGTGGCAAAAAGATCTATGAGTGGGGTTCCCCACATTCGGAAGATCCGAGCAGCTGTCTCTTGATGTCGGATACACTCATGTGGATGAAGGATATGGCTGATTCTGTCCACAAGGACATCGACTTTGCTCGGAAGGTACATCATTCTGAGGTGAATACAGTGTGCAGTGCCAAAAAAAAAGTAGTGAAGCACTTCGTGACATAGGGGATTGGATCGCTTTCCCCCCTGTTTGTTCACATAGAACACGGTCACCTGGTTGTCTGTTCTGACTAATACTGTACCTGTTGGCCCATATGTTGGCGTTGAAAAACCCAAAGGGAATTGTTAGGGCACGCAGCTCCAGAAGGTTTATCTGCAATGCATATTCCTACGGCATCCACAGACCCTGTCTGGTCAGGTTGTTCAGATGTGTTCACCAACCTAATTTGGAGGTATCTGTTGTCAGGGTGCATTGAGGTGGAGGCATCTGAAAAGTTGACCTGCCGAGTAGGTTCTGTGGGGAACACTACCAGTGAAGAGACCTGATAGGTTGAGGGGTGAGATGTTCTTGTCTTTGAGACACCCCTTTGCTTGGGTCCATTGAGAAGATAGGGTCATTGTACTTACTGCATGTGTAGGCGAGCACAGGGGACTACATGGACCGTCGAGGCCATGTGTCCCTAGAGGACAATATCTTTCAAGCTGTTTCTCCAACTTTGTTGCTGTATGTGTTTTATCAGCTTGATGAGGTGGGCAGAACGATCCTGCGGAAGGAAAGCTTGGGCCTGATGAGTGTCCAAGAGTGCTCCGATGAACTTGAGCCTATGGGTTGGAATAAGGTGCGACTTTGGGAAGTTTAGGACAAATCCTAGATGTTGGAGCACAGTGATGGTGCAATACAGGGAGAGTTTTACCTCCTTAGGGGTGTATCCCATGATTAGCCAGTCATCTAAATAAAGGAAGACAAAGAGTCCCAAAGTGCAGAGATAGTCTGTGACTACTAGCATGCATTTTGTGAACACTCGCAGTGTGGAGGCTAAGCTGAAGGGCAGTACCCGGTACTGTCTGTGCTGCGGATGGATCAGTAAGTGCGTGTATGCCTCCTTTAGATCTAGAGAACATAGCCAATCATACCTCTTGAGGCATGGGAGAAGAGTTTCTAGAGAAATCATTTTGAATTTTTCTTGGTTCAGAAATTTTTTTAGGCCCCTGAGATCCAGAATGGGCCTGAATCCTCCTGTTTACTTTCGAATGAGAAAATGTGGAGGCTAGAAGCTCATCCTGAGGGGGAGGAACTCTTTCTATGACACCCTGAGATAACAAGTTGAACACCTCTTCCCCAAGATTTAGAGAATTTCCCAGCAGGTAAATACTGTGATGCAGTTGCCAGCACAGAACCTATGATAATAGGGGAAAAAGAAGAACTTACCTTGCAGTCACATAAGCAGCAAACACATTCAGGTTACAATGAGCCAAAGAATAGTATAACAAACTTTCCCCACACCAGATATGACGCAGCAAAAAGTCAGAGAGCTAATCAGGTTCACCTGAGCAAGGAAGCACGTACGACGTGCAAGAGACAAGAGGATAAAAGCAGTTGGGAAATCCCAACAAAGGGAGGCAGAGAGTTGGAAGGAAGAGAAGAAGTGGGTGTGGCTGGAGGAGTTACAGATGCCGAGCCAGTGAGAGAGGAGACAGCTGAACCAGAGAGTGCTGGAAGAGCCAGTGCAGGAGTCTCCCAAGCCAGAGGGGGCATCGACCCGAGAAGAGTGACCAAGCAGGTAGAGGGCAGACGTCACAAACAGGAGAGCTTGCTGGATCCAGGAAGCATTGGATATGCCCCGGTAGCAAGGAGCAGCAGGAGTAAAACCTTTCCAGAAAGTGGCTACAGCCAAGCTCAAACTACTGGTGTTTGGAACTCTCGGGGAAAGGCACACTACAGCCCAGACAGAAAGGCCTGGTTAACAGAGGAAGAAGTGGAAGCTGTATACCCCAGAAGAAAAGCTAAGTACACCGTTTTCTTTAAAGGGCAAGAGGTGGGCCCGGCCAGGAGACCTAAAGCTAACAGTGGGGGAGAGAATCCTTATTGGAGAGAAAGAGGGAACCTAAGAGAAGCCCCAAACACTGGTCCCCACGACCCTGTTTATGCAGGGCAGCTTCCTGCTATAGGAACTGTTGCCTCCCAAAGAAAGAGTTGTGTCAATAGTAGCCCTGAAGAGTGTTATCCATTTACAGGTCTGGACTGTGAACAAATGCAATGGGAAAGCACTAGCCAGGAGGTAGAATCCAGTCCCATGGATTGCGCGATATGTCTCTCGGATGAGATAGAATCTCTCTGTTAAAGAAGCAAGCAGAAGCAGTGTTATAATTGCTTGGGAAAAGGTTCATCTTTAGTTTTGCTGTGAAGAAAGTTTATTTATGTTATTCTTTATTGCTGTATAAAAAGGAAATCCATAAGGGAAGGGGAATAAAGCCCAGTTATTGTTTTTGCCTGACCACACGGCTACAGACTATTCTTTTAGAAGGCAAACCTGCATCGCATGCCCTAGGCGGGCGCCTAATAGGGGTGGTGTAGAGTTACAAATGGCGTAGTTTTTAGGATTCCTGGAGAAGAATACAGCGGAAGCACAGCGGAATTACCAGTGCCGGAGAGAAGGACCGGGATTGCTGTTGCCCACGCCGGAGGGTTCCAGAATCCAGAGAGGAAGAGAACTTTCTCAGAGCCGGAATCTCCACCTGACTCAGGTAAAAAGTATCTGGGCACAAGCGGTGTGGAATTCTGGTGAGAAGGGATACTGGGAGCTAAAGCCTCGGTTTAACTGCATTTAAATTTTAAAAAAAAAGTGCCACACTTGGTGTGCTTGTCTGCTTTGTTTCAGGGTGTGAACATGGAGAATCCCCAGGACGTGTTGCGCTGGATAAGTCTCCAGTTTGAAAAGCAGAGGGAGTTAGCCCAGCTGAGCCAGGAGCAAACGTTGGCAGCCATGCAGGCCCAACAGAAACCTCTGACTGACCTGATACAAACTTTGTTGGCAGAGCAAGCGGCAGAGAAGACGCCTAAAGAACATTATTGTGGGGTAGGCCCACAAAGTTGTGGGATCTTATCCTTTGGACAATTGACAAAAGCTGACAATATAGACGACTTTTTAGAGGCTTTCGAACAGGTAGCCCATAATGCGGGCTGGCCCTATGAGCAATGGGCGGTTAGGTTGGCCACCTCCCTGACGGGAGAAGCCCTGGCGGCTTACAAGGCCATGCCCGCCGCCCAGGCAACGGAGTATGAGGAGGTTAAAGCAGCCATACGAGACAGGCTAGGCTTGTCGCCTATGGTATACCTCCGTATGTTACGGGCAACAAAATTCCAGCCAGGTGAAACCCCTAAGGCACTCCGCCAAAGAATCCGTAACCTGGTATGGAAATGGCTTACTCCGGAGGGGAGAACCCTCGAAAGTATACTTGACATGATTGTGCTAGAGCAATTCTCAGAGGCTGTTCCAGCCGAAGTAAGATCATTCCTTACTCTGCAAAATTGTCAGACCTCAAGCGAGGCAGCTCACCTCACTGAAAGGTTCATGGAGGCTGGGTTAGCCCATAAACCGCAGGGAGGAGCAGGCAACACGTATGGGGTAGCCAATTTTGGCAAAGTAGTGAAAGACCCTATGTCATGTGCACCTGGTGTAATGAAATATGTATCTAGAGATGAGGTTAAGGACACTCGCATAAAATGTTTTAAATGTGGGAAGCGGGGTCATAGGAAGGATGAATGTACTTGGCGAACAGCATTGATGAGTGGGGATGGAAAGTATAAGCGGGAAGGTTTTCGCATTGATGTGCAGGTACAAGGCGTGGTAGCCAAAGCCCTACTTGACTTGGGGGCGGACCAAACCATGGTGTCCAAGAAATTCTGGCGCCTCCTACAGGCCAGTAATGGGTCCACCCCGAACCAACCAGAAGGGGTGGCCAAGATAAAATGTATCCATGGATCTGCTACCAGTTATCCCCTTTAAGCTTGATAATAAAAGGGTTGGGGACTCGGAAGAAGGTTTTGGTCGCCTTAGTCCCTCAATTACCTTTTGACATAGTGTTAGGCAGAGACTGGCCACCATTTGATAAGGGGCTAGGGGAAGGCCTACACTTGGAAGGGGATAGGACACCTGTCGGACCCCGGGGCCAAGGGTCGGAGATCCAGTCCGAGTCCCTGGAGGGGGATGAAATGACCGGGTGGGATCCCCAAAAACAGCCAAGGGGGGCAGAAAGGGAGGAAGTGTCTGAGCCGGAAGGTCGGGGAAAAGGGGAAGCTATGGTGACCTTAGTTCCTGAGCCCCTATTTTCAAAGCCCCGAGGGACAGATCCCAGTAAGAAGAACCCGGAGAAAATAGAAATATCCAGAGTTTTGTTTTAAAGTTCTGCAAAGCGACCCCTAACGCCCAGAGCCCTCAAAGAGCCAGCACCGCGGCCGCGGGATATGACCTTTTTAGTGCTGTAGAGGAGGTAGTGCCAAGAAGAGGGAAAGCCTTGATAAACACGGGGTTACAGATTCAGTTGCCAGCAGGATGCTATGGCCGAATAGCCCCCCGGTCTGGATTAGCCGCCAAGTATTTTATTGATGTTGGGGCGGGGGTTATAGACCCCGATTACAGGGGGGTCGTCCAAATTTTACTCTTTAATTTCGGTGAGAGAGACTTTAAAGTTAAAATAGGTGACAGAGTGGCCCAGCTCATATGCGAGCGGATTGGACTCCCCGAGTTGAAAGAGGTGCCAGTGCTGACCCTTACCAGCCTTGGGGGAGACGGCTTAGGCTCCACCGGGCAGAGGGAGGTGAAGGGCATGACCGCCACGGCGGAGGAAAGGTTAGACGAGGATTTAGGACCACAAGTCATAGATTGTAAAGAGAACCCAGCTTCCAGAATAGGCGAGGAACTAGTGCAACAACAACAGCAGCAGTTAGCACAGTTATTGGCGAGGTTCAGAGATGTCCTCACTCCAATACCTGGGGAAACGGGTTTGGTGGCTGTCACCCCTCCGTGCTGTGTACCTGTTGGTTAGGCAGGGCACTGCGCTGGGGCTTCTGTGTAACTGGCTTGATTAAGTTGTGTAGGCCTTGCTTGGCCTTCTGGGAGTTGTAGTTGTGAGTTGCCAGTTAAAGAATCAGTTGTGGAACGATGGTAAGGTTAAACCAGGGATTTATTGCCCCTTCCAAAAGGACCTTTGTGCCGTGGTATAAACAAAAGGAAAACACAACCCTTTCTGGGCATATAACAAAGGAAAAATGGAACAAAAATAGCTTCTCTCAAGCTCCTTAATAATTAAAGCAAATGTACATCAAAACAGTCTTTCAAAAGCATACAAAAGCCCTTCTTCCCAATGTTAGGCTTCAACAGCTCTTACTCCCTTTTATCTTAATGAGGAAATGCTGTCTGCTATTGAAATCGTGCAATCCATATATTCAGTGCTTGGCTCAACTTCTGAAGGCTCACACTGCATCTCTTCATCACAGTCGTTTAATATCTCTTCCCTTGCAGTATTAGGGACCTCTTCAAACAGTCTCTCTCTATTCTGACGTGACTCTCTTTCTCCCTCTGTGAGAGTGTGCTGAATACTATTACCACATTCACTGTAAGGCCTTGAATGAGAGCCTCTCCCCTGCTGGTGGCTGTTAGGTGAATTGTAACATTCCCTTGCACCTCTATTAGGGTAATTGGGCTTACCTCTCGGCTCTGACTGGCTTAGGTTCTTGTGTATAGCTGTAGCTTGAAACGGCAGTTTGGCAGAGACTCTGCTGCTTAAATCCTCTCCAGAGATACTAACCTTTGCAGGTAAAAAGCCTTCTCATGCCTCGTATAAGGGTAAAACTTATCTGTTTCTCTCAAGCTGGCTTCATAAGGCTTTAGCGTTTCTGTGAACTGCTTTCTGTAGCCAAGCCCTGTGCTTGCCCTTTCAGGATGAAAGTAAAACTCTTCAGCTTTTACCTTTCTTCCCACAGCTCCGTTCCAACCTGGGCTGTTTCCAACACTCTCTGGGCTCCTCTGATATCTGAAGCCTCCTGTCCTGGCTTTGCTACCTCCTCTGTAGCTCTTTCCAAGTTTGCCGTCACTCTCACTTTCACACTCTGCTTCCAGCTGTGTTTGCTTCTCTCCCAAGCACTCGTGGTAATCATTCAAACTCTCATTCAGGCTTCCGTAGTGATTATCATACAGGCTATCTCCAGGGCTCTCATTCCAGCTCTGTCTCCAGCTCTTTCTCCGGTTCCCTCTCTGGTCCTGTCTAACTGCTTGTGAGCTGTGCTTATCTACGTACCTCTGAGCCCCACCTCCCCCCAGCTGACTTGCATCAGGTGATAACCTCCTAGCTTTCCTGCTGGCTGGGTATGTCTCTCTGGCTCGTGACCACTTTTGTTTCTGTTGCCCATAGCAACTTCCTGACATATGCTTTCTAAAAACGTCAGTGTCAGCCTGATTTACTATTTCTTCATCTATCTGCATGGGCTCTGATGGATCTGCTCTGTGACAGATTCCCCCCCTTAAAATATTACGGGCTGCCGCCATTTCAGGCGGACAGCATGTAATTCGAGAGAGTGCATCCGCATTCCCGTGCATTTTCCCCGCCCTGTGTTGAACAGTAAAAGTAAAGGACTGTAGCGCTAGGTGCCACCTTGTCAACCGCGCATTATTGTTCCTCATTTGATTGAGCCATTTGAGTGGGGCGTGATCGGCTATCAGCAGAAACGTCCGTCCTGTGAGATAAAAACGGAGAGCTTCAATGGCCCATTTTATCGCTAGGCATTCCCGCTCAATCGTGGCATAATTTCGTTCTGCCTTGGAGAGCTTTCGACTAAGGTAAGCTACCGGATGCTCGGCTCCTTCAAAGACTTGGGACATCACCGCCCCTAACCCCGTGTCCGACGCATCCGTTTGAACTATAAATGGCAAGTTGAAATCAATGCCCCGTAGCACCGGGGTACTACAGAGTTTTTCTTTTAGGGCCACAAACGCTGTCTCCGCCTCAGGAGTCCATTGTACACGGTTGGGCGCATTCTTTTTCAACATTTCGGTAAAGAGAATACTCTCTTCTGCGAAGCGGGGTATAAATCGGCGATAATAACCGAGCAATCCTAGAAAGCTTCGTACCTGTTTTTTCGTTGTGGGCCTGGGGAAATCCCTGACGCTTTCTATTTTACTCGCTAATGGCTTTACCAGACCCTTCCCTATCATATGGCCCAAATATTTGGCCTCTTCAGTGGCGAATAAACATTTCTCGGGATTGAGGGTTAGGCCAGCCCTCCGTAGTGCTCTCAGCACCGCTTCCACCCTAGCAAGATGTTGCGCCCACGTTGTACTATATATTACCACGTCATCCATATAAGCTAGGGCGTATTCATGGTGAGGCCTTAAAACTTGGTCCACCAAACGCTGGCACGTGGCGGCTGCCCCGTGTAAGCCAAATGGAATCCGCCTGAATTGGAATAACCCAATTGGCGTGCTGAACGCTGTCTTGGGCTTGGAATCCCTTGTTAAGGGGATTTGCCAATATCCTTTACTTAGGTCAAGGGTGGTTAAATATTTTGCCTGCCCTAAGCGATCTAAAAGATCATCTATACGAGGCATGGGATAAGCGTCAAATTGTGAGATATCGTTGACTTGACGAAAGTCAATGCAGAACCGTAGGGTTCCATTGGGTTTTGGCACGAGTACAATAGGACTGGACCACGGGCTTCGCGATTCTTCTATTATGCCGGTGGCCAGCATTTCTTTTACCTGTGCAATTACCTCCCGTTTTCGGGTCTCCGGCATCCTATACGGTCGTTGCCGAATTACGTGTCCGGGTGCCGTAATAATTTCATGAGCTACGAGGTGGGTTTCGCCCGGTCGAGTTGTCAATACGTCAGAGAATTTTCCTAACATTTGGATTAACTCTTTCTGCTGTTGGGGCGACAGTTCGGTACCTATCCTAGGGGTAGGCTGTTTTTTCCAATCTTCGATCTGAGGACCCAGATCTTCCTCGCTTCTTCCCTCACCCAAGGCCGTTAAGTTTTTAACTTCTCTGTCCCCTGTAGAGCCGAATCCACCCATCCCCCGTTTTGTTGGTGGTAAGGAGGGTACTTCCTCCACCGAGGGGAACCCTACGCGCTCGCAGATTAATTGTGCGATTCGGTCACCTGCGCGTATCTTAAAGTCTTTATCTCCGAAGTTGAACAATAGGACTTTTATGGGGCCCCGGTAATCGGGGTCAATAACCCCTGCGCCAATATCTAAGGAATATTTTACCGCTAAACCGGATCTTGGCGCTATGCGCCCATAACATCCGTCCGGGATTTTCACCTGGATACCTGTGTCTACCAGTGTTTTTCCCCCTTTTAAAACCAGGGTGTCTTCTACACTAAAAAGATCATATCCCGCGGCTGCCGCGGTGGCTCTTTTTGGGCCCTTAGCCTGATCATTGGTCCTACAGAATTGAAGAACAAATTTCTGTTTTCCGGGCAATATCGCTTTGGTGGGTGGCTGCTTTTGGGAACCTGTCTTAAGAGTCTTCCCGAATAAAGGACTGGGAATGCTCACTGCCAAGGCCAGTGCTCCTGTTTCCACCTCTGCCGGCTGGCGCCGTGCGTGTGTAGGGGCTAGCACATTCTGAAGACCTCTCTCCATTTCTTGGCAGAAGGGTGCCCAATCCCTCCTGAGGACAACTGCATAGGGTAGTTTGGGAACTACAGCTACTAATATTTGACGTGTAATTCCTAAACCTTTTATGCTTACCTCATGCAAGGGATAGTGGGAAGCCTCTCCATGTACGCACCGTATGCGTACCTGGCCCTCTGCTTGATTCGGGGTTGACGACCGCTGGTTCTCGATGGTTTCCCAAAGTCTTTGAGAAACCATACTCTGATCGGCCCCCGAATCAAGTAACGCTAGGGCCTCAATTCCCTCCACCTGAACCAGTTGCAGGAATCCCTCTTGGACTTGTCTCTCAGTCCCTGTTACAAGGACCGTTCTTACTCTACAATTTTTCTGGTAGTGACCCGGCTTCCCGCATCTGTAACACTTTCTAGCAACAGATAGGTCATCAACAATATTATCATAAACATTCCTTTTATACACTTTAACCTTTTCACCTTTTCTCATCTTATCAGGATTTTCTAAGCCTGCCATTTTTAACATGCCAATTCCAGAGGTATCAGCCATCTTAGCCTCGTAAAATACATCTGCCATATTGGCTGCCTCTTCCGTATTACGGCAATCCTGTAAGGTGAGGAAGGTTTTCAGTTCAGGGGATACAGACTGCATAAATTGCTCCAGTATTATGTCATCCATAATGGAGTCTAATGACCTCCCATCTGGGTTCAGCCATTTATAAGCCAGACTCTTTAACCTCTGGTATAAGGCTCTGGGAGTCTCCTTATACTGTATCTTTGCCCCCCTAAACAGATGTTTATAATGTCTGGGTGTAAGGCCTAATCTATCCTTTACCACTTTTTTAATTTCTGAGTAATTGGTAGCAAGAGTAGCAGGCATTCCCTTAAATGCTGACAGAACCTCGCCAGTTAAAGTCATGGCAAAGCGCATGGCCCATTGCTCTGTAGGCCATTTAAGGGTCTCTGCTATCCTTTCAAATGACTCAATATAGTCATCCAAATCGTCCTGCTGTGTTAGTTGTCCCATAGAAAAAGTATGGCAACTGTTCAATTCTACTTGCGGCACCATGGAAGAACTCGCCGCTCCGGTTTCCTGGGGCTTCTTTAAGAGAGCTTCCATTGCTTCCAACAAAGGCCGCTGCTGTTCCCTCATAGCGTCCACATATTGTTCCTGGAGACGTTGAACAAGCTCTGTCTGTTTGTCCCACTGTGCTTGCATCCACATCTGGACGTCATGCGGATCCATCGTCCTTCTGGAGCTGCACCTGTGAACAGAAAAGAAAGACCACCAAGTGCGGTACTTCTTTTGCAAAATCCCTGTCTAAGTATAGCGCCCCCTTTCTCACTGGTATCCTTCTACCCTTCTGTCCAGGTTACCATTACCTTAGGCTCCTGGTAGACTTCAGCATGTGAGAAAGGTCTTGCTTTTCTGGCCGACCTGCCAGCGAACTCCTCCTTAGACAGCACTCGGTATGGTAGCACTTCCAGAGATGTCCTTCTTCCTTTATGTTTCCTTCTTTTTCTTTTAGGAAAACCACGTAGCACAAAAAAAAAAATCCTAAATACTACGCCATTATGTCACCCCTCCGTGCTGTGTACCTGTTGGTTAGGCAGGGCACTGCGCTGGGGCTTCTGTGTAACTGGCTTGATTAAGTTGTGTAGGCCTTGCTTGGCCTTCTGGGAGTTGTAGTTGTGAGTTGCCAGTTAAAGAATCAGTCGTGGAACGATGGTAAGGTTAAACCAGGGATTTATTGCCCCTTCCAAAAGGACCTTTGTGCCGTGGTATAAACAAAAGGAAAACACAACCCTTCCTGGGCATATAACAAAGGAAAAATGGAACAAAAATAGCTTCTCTTCAGCTCCTTAATAATTAAAGCAAATGTACATCAAAACAGTCTTTCAAAAGCATACAAAAGCCCTTCTTCCCAATGTTAGGCTTCAACAGCTCTTACTCCCTTTTATCTTAATGAGGAAATGCTGTCTGCTATTGAAATCGTGCAATCCATATATTCAGTGCTTGGCTCAACTTCTGAAGGCTCACACTGCATCTCTTCATCACAGTCGTTTAATATCTCTTCCCTTGCAGTATTAGGGACCTCTTCAAACAGTCTCTCTCTATTCTGACGTGACTCTCTTTCTCCCTCTGTGAGAGTGTGCTGAATACTATTACCACATTCACTGTAAGGCCTTGAGTGAGAGCCTCTCCCCTGCTGGTGGCTGTTAGGTAAATTGTAACATTCCCTTGCACCTCTATTAGGGTAATTGGGCTTACCTCTCGGCTCTGACTGGCTTAGGTTCTTGTGTATAGCTGTAGCTTGAAACGGCAGTTTGGCAGAGACTCTGCTGCTTAAATCCTCTCCAGAGATACTAACGTTTGCAGGTAAAAAGCCTTTATCCTTCTCATGCCTGGTATAAGGGTAAAACTTATCTGTTTCTCTCAAGCTGGCTTCATAAGGCTTTAGCGTTTCTGTGAACTGCTTTCTGTAGCCAAGCCCTGTGCTTGCCCTTTCAGGATGAAAGTAAAACTCTTCAGCTTTTACCTTTCTTCCCACAGCTCCGTTCCAACCTGGGCTGTTTCCAACACTCTCTGGGCTCCTCTGATATCTGAAGCCTCCTGTCCTGGTTTTGCTACCTCCTCTGTAGCTCTTTCCAAGTTTGCCGTCACTCTCACTTTCACACTCTGCTTCCAGCTGTGTTTGCTTCTCTCCCAAGCACTCGTGGTAATCATTCAAACTCTCATTCAGGCTTCTGTAGTGATTATCATACAGGCTATCTCCAGTGCTCTCATTCCAGCTCTGTCTCCAGCTCTTTCTCCGGTTCCCTCTCTGGTCCTGTCTAACTGCTTGTGAGCTGTGCTTATCTACGTACCTCTGAGCCCCACCTCCCCCCAGCTGACTTGCATCAGGTGATAACCTCCTAGCTTTCCTGCTGGCTGGGTATGTCTCTCTGGCTCGTGACCACTTTTGTTTCTGTTGCCCATAGCAACTTCCTGACATGTGCTTTCTAAAAACGTCAGTGTCAGCCTGATCTACTATTTCTTCATCTATCTGCATGGGCTCTGCTGGATCTGCTCTGTGACATGGCCCATGAAATTCTCACCCCTCCGGGGAAAATAGTGCGGCAAAGGCCTTATCGCTTACCAGAGACCTGTAAGAGGGAGGTAATGTCCCAAGTACAGGAAATGCTAAAGATGGGCATAATCGAAGAGTCTAAAAGCCCTTGGTGCAGCCCGGTAGTTCTGGTGCCCAAGCCTGACAGAAGCCTACGCTTCTGCATCGATTTTTAACGCCATCTCACTTTTTGACGCCTATCCCATGCCGAGAATAGAGGAGTTACTAGACCAACTGGGGCAAGCACGGTATATGACCACTCTGGACCTTACCAAAGGATATTGGCAGATTCCCTTGACCCGTGCTTCTAGGCCCAAAACTGCTTTTAGTACCCCCCTCGGACTATTTCAATTCCGACGAATGCCGTTCGGATTGCATGGGGCAGCGGCGACGTGTCAGCGCTTGGTCGACCAGGTTTTGCGTCCCCATCAAAATTATGCAGTAGCCTATATGGACGATATTGTCATACATAGCGCAAGCTGGGCACAACATCTGCCTAGGGTGGAGGCCGTTTTGAAGGCCCTGCGGCAGGCAGGTTTAACCCTAAATCCGAGGAAGTGTTTATTCACCGGAGCAGAAGTTAAATATTTAGGACATATGGTCGGGAAGGGTATGGTTCGACCATTACTTAGTAAGGTGGAGAGCGTTCAGAATTTCCAGAAGCCGATGACTAAGAAACACCTTAGAAGTTTCTTAGGCCTTATCGGCTACTATCGCAGGTTCATACCCCGCTTCGTGGAGGAAAGCACGGTCCTGACCAATCTGCTAAGGAAAAATGCCCCAAATAGTGTAAGGTGGACACCGGAGGCAGAGAGGGCATTTGTCCTATTAAAGGGAAAATTATGCCAAGCCCCAGTTTTGTACGGGGTGGACTTCCAAAGGCCTTTTGTCCTCCAAACGGACGCCTCGGAATCCGGATTGGCGGCAGTCCTCTCCCAGGAGTTCGGGGGAATGGAACACCCCATCATGTATCTAAGTAGGAAGTTGTCCCGAGCTGAAACTAATTACTCAACGGTAGCAAAAGAATGCCTAGCTATTAAGTGGGCGGTAGAGGCACTTCGATTTTATCTCACAGGTCGCCACTTTGTACTTGTAACGGATCATGCGCCTTTGAAGTGGCTGGGTACGATGAGGAATCACAACCCACGGCTTACCCGCTGGCACTTAGCACTGCAGGCCTTTAATTTCACCATACAACACAGGGCAGGCAAGCTGCATCTCAATGCAGATGCATTATCATGTATTCCGTGCTATGAGGACATGAGTCCCCCAACCCGTAATATCTTAAGGGGGGGGGGGATATGTGATGCAGTAGCCAGCACAAACCTATGATAATAGGGGAAAAAGAAGAACTTACCTTGCAGTCACATAAGCAGCAAACACATTCAGGTTACAATGAGCCAAAGAATAGTATAACAAACTTTCCCCACACCAGATATGACGCAGCAGAAAGTCAGAGAGCTAATCAGGTTCACCTGAGCAAGGAAGCACGTACGACGTGCAAGAGACAAGAGGATAAAAGCAGTTGGGAAATCCCAGCAAAGGGAGGCAGAGAGTTGGAAGGAAGAGAAGAAGTGGGTGTGGCTGGAGGAGTTACAGATGACGAGCCAGTGAGAGAGGAGACAGCTGAACCAGAGAGTGCTGGAAGAGCCAGTGCAGGAGTCTCCCAAACTAGAGGGAGCATCGACCCGAGAAGAGTGACCAAGCAGGTAGAGGGCAGACGTCACAAACAGGAGAGCTTGCTGGATCCAGGAAGCATTGGATATGCCCCGGTAGCAAGGAGCAGCAGGAGTAAAACCTTTCCAGAAAGTGGCTACAGCCCAGCTCAAACTACTGGTGTTTGGAACTCTCGGGGAAAGGCACGCTACAGCCCAGACAGAAAGGCCTGGTTAACAGAGGAAGGAGTGGAAGCTGTATACCCCAGAGGAAAAGCTAAGTACACCGTTTTCTCTAAAGGGCAAGAGGTGGGCCTGGCCAGGAGACCTAAAGCTAACAGTGGGGGAGAGAATACTTATTGGAGAGAAAGAGGGAACCTAAGAGAAGCCCCAAACACTGGTCCCCACGACCCTGTTTATGCAGAGCAGCTTCCTGCTATAGGAACTGTTGCCTCCCAAAGAAAGAGTTGTGTCAATAGCAGCCCTGAAGAGTGTTATCCATTTACAGGTCTGGACTGCGAACAAATGCAATGGGAAAGCACTAGCCAGGAGGTAGAATCCAGTCCCATGGATTGCGCGATATGTCTCTCGGATGAGATAGAATCTCTCTGTTAAAGAAGCAAGCAGAAGCAGTGTTATAATTGCTTGGGAAAAGGTTCATCTTTAGTTTTGCTGTGAAGAAACAGTTTATTTATGTTATTCTTTATTGCTGTATAAAAAGGAAATCCATAAGGGAAGGGGAATAAAGCCCAGTTATTGTTTTTGCCTGACCACATGGCTACAGACTATTCTTTTAGAAAGCAAACCTGCATCGCATGCCCTAGGCAGGTGCCTAATAGGGGTGGTGTAGAGTCACAATACTTACAAGTGCATATTTCTTCCCAGCTGTAGCAGACCCTTGTGATAGTCCTTCAAGACTCGAACATGAAAAATCCTTGGTAAAATTACCTCCTTTATGACAAAATAGAAAATACTTCAAATTCAAAAAATAGACTCTCTTTAAAATCTGAAAATTGAGAAGAAAAGATTGATCAAACACTTGAGTGCGACGTGGGAGTCTCCACTAGACAGATATCTTTTTGGTAGCCATACGAGGAGGGAAAATTGGTTCAGGTCTACGCCCTTATGATAAGGGCCTGTTGAGTAGCCATAAATTGGAAGGATCTGGAAAAGTACAGCAGCCTCACACAACTTCAACGTCCCCTCCCTCCTCTTTTCCCCCCTGCTCGCTCCCGAAGATTTCAGAAGGCCCTCAGAGAAATCTGCCTTCTGGCTACCTTCCACACAGTGCTGTACAAACAAAACCAGCCAATGAAGCAATTTCAGAGGAGAAGAGCTGAGCCCGGCATGGATCCTATGCCTGGGACTCTCAGGTGGTGAGTACAAAGGCTTGATCTTGCCATTGTTCTTGTTGGGGTTCCCAATTCTGTCTTTGAGGGACAATTTGTGGTGGACTGCTAGTGATTGTTGGCGCTGTGTGGGGTTTTCCCACTGTTTTCTGCACATATTAGTAACGTTTTTTGCTCATTGTGTGCCTAGTGGTCACACAGTCCTAACCTGCATTCCGCCTAAGCGGCTGCAATGTGAGCTCCTTTCCTAGCACCTTTAACATGAAAAGCACAGGTAGACATAGTCTTAGCACATGCTCTTGTGATTCTTACCCTAGCTGTCTATGTCTTCTTCCAGAAAATGTTGTTTGACCTGTGGCAAGTGAGGAGCCTCATCCTTGGAATCTAGACTCTGCCTTTCCTACATGGAAGCTTCTGAGTCGCCCCTGGAAGGCATGCTTTCCCCCTCTCAGTGGGGGGATGTGGTTAGTCCACCCTTACCTGCATCAGAGCAGGAGGTGAAGGATGGCACTATCAGTAAGGATATTCAGCAGACTGGAGACTCTGGTGATCATACTGTTAGCCACTCTTCATCCTCTAGGGGGTCTGTTGTGGCTGTGCCCTCTGGTGTTGGGAAACCTTATCCAAGAGGAGTGCTTCCAGATCCCGGATTGTCCTCCGCAGAATTCTTTACCTTTTTGCAACAGGCCTGGTCCTTTTGGTGTGGAAATTCAGACCTTGTGGCCTCTGGGTGCTCCCAGACTAAGTTTCGTGATAGGCAGGCTGAAAGTAGAAGCCCTGTTCGATTGCTTTTGGCTAGATGTCCCTAGCACAGGGTGCTCCCTGGAGATGGGGAACAGTTGGGAGATATCTGAGATGTCGACTCTGCCTCGGATTCAGATGAGTCAGTACTGGGCTCTGATGTTGATAAGGCAGTGCTCTCACCTTCAGAAGATTCTGCAGAGGCCAGCGTGATCCTATTCTGGAAGGAGGAACTGGCACTGTTGATTACCATCCACCTTGAACTTGACGGATATTTCTGGCATGGAGCAGGAGCCGAAGGTAAACCCGCTCCTTCAAGGGGTGCAGAAATCCACTGCTGTCTTAACGTTCGCGGAAGTGATCAGGCATATGATCTGGTTGGATCCCCCAACTCTCTACCTAAAGGATTAAAGGTGTATATGACACTCCACACTCTCCCAGATATCTACACTCTCCCAGAGGAGAAGCATGGCGAGTGGTTTGACATTCCCAAGGTGGATGTGCAAGTCATGGCGGTTACCAGACGGACCACCATTCTTTGGAAAGCAGATAGGCCTTAAAGGATGTTCTGGACTGCATTGTGGATTCCTTACTGAGGAACCAGTTTGCTGTGGCGGTGACCGTTTTACAACTAGGGGTATGTACCAGCCTGATGTCTCAAGCCCTGCTCCAGTGAATTCAGTCTCTTCCCTTGGATGATACTACCTCTCTTTTAGAGTCTCTTATGGCCTTCCTTTCTGATGCCATGTATGACCTGGTACGTTTGGCAGCCAGGGATGGTGCTGTGATGATAGTGTCACAGCGTTGGATTTGGCTCCAGCACTGGGCAGTGGACACATCCTCCAAAGCCTGGTTGACTCAACTGGCCTTTAAGAGGAAGCTTCTGTTTGGAACTGATTTGGAGAAGCTGCTTAAAAATTTAGGCGAGACAAAATCTTACCGCCTACTGGAAGACAGGACCAAGGGGTCTGTGAAGCAGGCTAGTGCCCCTTTCTCCATCCAACCACCAAGGGCGCACTGGTCGGATTCCAGGGGGTCTCAGGACTATCATCATTACTGACCTGGAAATCCTTTTTTCCCCTCTGCTTCAGGGCCTTGGGCTGATTCTCAGTCCTTTCATGGAGCATTTGGGCCCAGAAACTCTGCCTCCTCAAGAGGAGGATCCTCCCAAGCTACGCAATGAAGGTTTGGGGGCTCATTCCCTGGTGCCTCTGGTGGGCGGCAGACTTTGCCTCTTCTTTCAGGAATGGGACTGGGTTACCAAGGATTGCTGGGTGCTAGATACCATTCAATTCAGCTATGTCCTGAAATGCAAAAAGTCGATTCCCGATTTCTTTATCATTTCCCCTTGTAGATCTGCGATCAAGGGTGCAGTGGTGCAAAGCACCTTGGGCAAGTTGCTACACTTAAAGTCAGTGGTTCCCATCCCCCCTGTCAAGCGGGGCAAGGGCAGATACTTCATTAATTTTGTGCTGTCAAAGAAGGATGATTCCTTCTGGTCCATTCTGGACCTCAAGGAGGTCAACGAGCACTTGTGCGCCCTGTGCTTTTGGATGGAAACCTTGCACTTCATGATTCAAGCAGTGCACAAGGGGAATTCTTGGCTTCTCTGGATCTGGCCAAGGCATATTTTCATATTCTGATCCAGGCAGATCAGCAGAAGTATCTATGCTTTGCCCTGCTTGGCTCTCACTATCAGTTTGCCCTTCCTTTTGGGCTTTCCACAGCCACAAGGATGTTCTCCAAGGTCATGGTGGTGGCGGCTGCAGCACTGTGATGCCAAGGGATCTGTATCCATCCCTATTTGGATAACTGGCTCATCTGAGACCGTTCCCTGTCAGAGATGATGTCCCTAGTGGTGTCCTTTTTGGAAAGCTTCGGCTGGGTGATCCAATCAGGAAAGTGCCGGCTTCTGTCTTCCCAGTCCTTGGAGTTTCTGGTATTATGTTTCGACACTCGAGATGGGCACAGTTTTCCTGCCAGAGGAGAAAGTCTGAAGACTGCTGGATTGCCTGGTGCTGTTCTATGTTCAGCAGGCTCCCAGAATCTGGGATTATCTTCCGCTCCTCAGATTTATGGTGGCGATCATAGAGCTGATGCCATGGGCACATGCTCACATGCAGCCGCTCTAGCAGTCCTTGTTGATGCGATGGTCCCTGAGTTCTCAGGAGTTTGAGTGCAGGTTTCCATTCCCATTGATGGTGAAGACCAGCTTGCGGTAGTAGCGGCAGCCCTATCATCTGAGGAAGAGCGAACTGCTGGACGATTTCTCCTTGATCAAGCTGATGATGAATGCCAGTCTCTCAGGATGGGGAGCCCACTGTCAAGACCATACAGCCCAGGGCCATTGGAACTGCAGGAAGCAGTGTGGTCCATCAACCACCTCAAGGCAAGGGCCATCAGGTTGGCTCTTTTGCATTTCCGGCTCCTGGTCGAGGGCCTTGCAGTTCTAGTGTTTTCAGACAATGCCACAGTGGTGGCTTATGTCAATCAGCAAGGCAGCACAAGGAGCATTGGAGTGGCTCTGGAGATGGATCTCTTGTTTGCCTGGGTGGAGAAGAACCTTCTAGCCTTGTTGGCCTAGCACATTGTGCCAGGTTGGACAATATGGACATGGACTTTCTCAGCCAGCACTCTCTGATTCCTGATGAATGGAAGTTGAGTGAGGAGGCATTTTAGTTCATTCTGCACTGCTGAGGTCACCCCAAAATGGATCTGATGGTGATCCATTCCAATGCCAAAGTTTTCTACTTTTTCAGTCGCCACACGGAGATGGGTTCCGATGGTGTTGAGGCCCTGGCTCAGCCTTGGCCAAGTCAGTGGCTGCTGTATGTGTTTTCTCCGTGGGGCCTGTGCTTCAGTGTATAGAGAGCCACCTGGGCAGGATTGTTCTGGTAGCGCCAGATTGGCCATGGAGAGTGTGGTTTGGAGATTTGATGCAGCTCCTGCAGGCACCTCCTCTTCAGCTGCCTCCGTCTTAGGGGCTATTGCAGCAAGGGCCAATCGCTTACAGCATGGCTCTTGAAAGGAGACTGCTAGTGCATAACAACTACTCTCCAGCAGTAATCTCTACTCTACTTGGTGCCTGGAGGAGGTCTACCAAACTAGCATATGTACAGATATGGTGCCTTTTTGAACGCTGGTACAGTGCGCACACTTGGCTCCTGAGATGGCCATGGTGTCTTCCCTTTTGGTCTTTCTGCAAGATGGCCTAGAGAAGGGCATCTCACTTAGCTCCCTGAAGGTTCAAGTGGCAACTCTGGCCTGTTTCTATGGTCCAGTGGCGGGCAAGTATTTGGCCTTGTACCCGGATGTCTCATGTTTTCTCCAGATGGTTCGGTGTCTGTGTCCTCCTCTTCGGTCTGTGATCATGTCCTGGGATCTGGGTCTGGTGCTCAGGGTCCTGATGGCGGCCCCCTTTGAGCCATTGAAGCATGCTACCTTAAAGGATTTTGGAACTCAAGACTGTCTTCTTGGTCATGATTGCTCTGCAAGGCAGATCTCCAAGCTGCAGGTTCTGTCTTGCTGAGATCCTTATCTGCCCTTTTCAAAGGAGGCCGTTTCATGTGAACCAGGTGGGTTGCCTGCCCTCCTTCTCTAAGGAGCAGTGTTGAGGGAAGGATAAGGATCTTCACTTTGTGGATGTCTGGAGGGTGCTTCTCTGTAACTTGGAGGTTACAAATTCCTTTCATAAGTCTGACCATCTTTTTGTGCTGTTTGCTGGCCCATGCAAGGGTGAAATGGCAGCCAAGTTGACTTTGCGGTGCTGGATTAAGGAGGCCATTGCCTCAGCATATATGTTACAGAACCGGCCAGTTCTGGAGGGTTTGCGCGCCCATTCTACCCCAGCACAAGCATCTTCGTGGGCAGAGCAGAGCTCGGTAGCCCCTACAGACATTTGTTGCACAGCAATGTGGGCATCACTTTCAAATTTTGTCAAGCATTACTGCTTGGATGTCCACGTGTGGGCAGACACGGCCTTTGGCTCAAGAGTTTGGTGATCTGCTATGTCTTCTTTCCACTCAATGGTGTTGTAGCTTTGGTACATCCCACTTGTCTGGACTGGTCTAGCAGGGCAATATGGAAGGTGACATTTTACGTACCAGTTAATGTCTTTTTCTTGAGTCCTGCTAGACCAGTCCAGGGCCTACTCCTGAAACTGTATTTGCTCTGTTCTTCTGCTGTGATACTCTTGGGTCCACCATGAGATTTATACTTGGCTCTGCAGGCTCATCTCTACTGACAGCCTTATGTTTCTAACTTTCTGTACATAGTTCTCTACTGTTGATAACTCATTGTTGCCCACATCGGAGGTTGTGTGAGGCTTGTTCTGCATCTCCCATACAGTATTTTTTGGGATGAATACTGAAGGAGCATCTGGTAGCTGCGGCGAACAGAGGCATAGGAGTGATGTCATTGAAACCTGGGCTTCTCATTGGTTCTTTGTCTCCACCAATCTGCTGATAGAGAAACACAATCCACTTGTATGGACTGGTCAAGCAGGACTCAAGGAAAGGACAATAACTGGTAAGTAAAATGTTACCTTTTACTTCTCAGAATAAGTGAAAGAATTGCTCGGTTACATGTCTAATGTGAAAAATTGTGTTGCTTATGAAATCAGCAAATTGCATCGTGTTGTTCAACTCCTAATCTCATTAACTACAAAAAGGATTTTACATTTATATGTTATTGAAAAATTAGTATATTTTATACTTGTGAGATCCCAGAGGCTAATACACATTAGTAGTTATTTGGAAGTCAGTTAAGAAGATCTATCAGATTTTGAAAATCAAACAAAAAGATAATTGCAATATATGTAAAGTTGAAAGTTTGGGGATGCACTTCTTATACATTTTTCTGTGCTCTCTGGAATTTATTGGTGTGTGAATTTGGCAATATGTTGTGGCATGCTCATGACGTCAGAATATTACAGAGTACTGAGCTCATGTAGCTGTAGTGCTTCCTTTATAAAAGCAGCAACACTGAGAAGCTTTGCTGATTATTTGAAGAGAAAATGACTTGGAGCAGATATTGGAAATGTGTGAGTTACTTGTAAACTACTACTACTTATTACTGTCTAACATCTATAGCGCTTCAAGGCATATACAGCATTATACATATACACATAAGAGACAGTCCCTTCTCAATAGAGCTTACCACCATTCAAGACGCAACAAACAGGGGACCAATGTAAGCTAAGAAGAAATGACTGTAACCCACAAGAGTGGTAAATAGGAAAATAAGGGGCTCTGGAACCAAACGCTCCCTCAAAGAAATGGGTTTATAGTCTGTTGCAGTCAGTGGATTTTTTTTTAAAACGCAGCCATTTAAACATACTGAATATATGGTGCTGAATACATATATTTGCTGCTGACTATTGCTCATTATCCTTACAGTGGCAATATTCAGACGCTAAACAAATAGCTCAGATATTTTATTTTAGGACTTCTATTCCGCCAGTGGGGGGGGAAGGAGGGGGTCAAAGTGGCAAGAGGGAAGGTGTCAGAAGGAGGAAGAGTGGAGAGAAGGTGAGGGTGTAAGAAGAGGGAAGAATATCTGGAGGGAGGGAGAGGGTCTGAGACGAGGTGGAAGAGTGTCTGGAAGGAGTGCTGGAGAGAAGATAGGAAAGCTCTGGAGGGGCTGGAAAAAGGTTGAGAGGCAGTATAAAGAGACAGAGGAGTATGGAAGGAGTGATAGACAAAAAATAAAGGACAGTTCTGTGAAGGGGGTGAGAGAGGGAGAGTGGGAATTTGGGTAATGGATAAGAGAAAAGAGAGAGGTTGGATGCCACAAGGGAGTGAGTGTCAGGTAAGGAACTGGGGCCAGTGAGGGAATGAGACCCAGAGAAAGACAGATGAGGACTAGTGAGACAGTGAGAGTGGAAGATGGAAAGAATGTACATAGGTGAGAGGTGAAAAGAGAGATTCTGAGGACTGTAGATTCAGAGAAGAGGAGAATAAGGGGTAAAGCTAGCTCTGAGTGGAGATGCGGAGAATAGAGAAATGGAAAAAAAAGATGAAAAAGAAGTTCAAGGTCAGATGGATGTAGAGCAGGAAGGAAAGCTAGAAGAAAGACGAAATGAAAATGAGATCCCGGAAAAGCATGTTATATGAAGACCAACACAAGGAAAGTGGAAAGGAGGGTCTGGCCTGAACCCAGTCAGAAAATAAAACAACAAGACAAAGGTAGACAAGATAAAGTGCACACTTGCAGTGTGACGCAATGGCACATTTCCCTCATCTGCAGAATCAGGCATGGGGAGGAGTTGATATGTGTGTCTCGTAGAAGTGTCAGGTGGTGCATGCGTGTGTGTGCGTGTCTGGGGCTCTGTGTATGTGTTCGAGCTGTGTATGTGTCGGGGTGCATAAGAATGTATTGGGGGCTGCTTACGTGTGTGTGTGTGTGTGTGTGTGAGAGGGTGATGTAAGGGCCTTTGAATATTAGGCCCATTGCTAAATGGTTGCAAAAAAGTATGATATGATTTGATGTTATTAATTAATTCTACTGCTGATGGTTTTAATGCACTCTCTGCTGAACTTGCTGCTAATACCCTTATGACACAACAAAACAAATATGCCCTTGATTATTTTCTTGCCTCCACTGGTAGGTAAGGTGTGCTGTACCTATATACCCCCCAATTTTGGAGCAGCAGGCAAGTTATCCCTCATTATTAGACAATTGCATGCTCTTCCAGCTAGAATGTATGGTTTTCAACCCAGTCCTCGGGGAACCCTAGGCCAGTCAGGTTTTCAGGATTCCCAGAATTAATATGCATGAGAATGATTTGCATGTTCTGCCTTCATTGTATGCAAATCTATCTTATGCATATTCATTGTGGGAATCCTAAAAACCTGACTGGCCTAGGGTTCCCTGAGGACTGGGTTGAAAACCTATGATGTATGCCAGAGGTACTCAAATCCAGTCCTGGAGGGCCACAAACCAGTCAGGGTTTTGGGATATCCCTAATGAATATTGTGATGGGGCCCGTGGGTAGAGCCCTCTAACCCTATATAGGCGGTTGCCTAGGGTCAGTAAAAATAAGTATTCTGCTCTTGCTATGAAATAACAGAGTCTCTCAGAGCAAAAAGTGAATAAGGAAAATAAGATGGGTTTTATTCCCCGTCCCGCTCGGACCATCAACAAGATCAAAAACTCCAGATACAAGCAATAAACAAAAATGGTAACAGCAACTTCTGTTTCTTTGTTAAATTCACAAAGTTCCTTTTGTTACTTAATTAAGCAGAATGGTTGCACTTGTAACAAATGCTACAGTCCATGGGCATGGGGTCTGGAAGGCAGCTGTTGTCTTCCCACAGCATACCCTCTCCAGCACTCCCCAAGCTCTCAGTATCACACTCTTCCTGTGTGGTATATTCAGGCACGTCCCCTTGTGATAAATCACTACAGCTTTCAGTAAAGGTTCCTCTCTCCCCAGGTTTATACCTGTCTGGCATGAAGTAGATTCTCTCTGGGTTTTCCTCCCAAAGTAAAGGTTCTGAATACCTTTTCTTCCTGCCTCTATTCTCAGGACCACGCCCTTGGCATGCATGTGTTTCAAACCTTTCTTTATAAGAACAGGGATGCCTCCTTTTATCCTTAGGGATTGTCTTGGCTCTTGGCTTGCAATGTCCCTTCTCTCTAGCCTCCCAGGCTGGCTGTGCAGTAGCAAAGTTAGTATCAGCTTTACAGCTATTTCTTACTGTGCAAGTACGTTTGGAGTTCCCATCCCCCAACACTCTCCTTCTGAACTGACCTGTGCTTATTGCTGGCACATACCGGTCTCCTGTATGATAGGACACTCCTGGCTTCTCTTGAGGTCTGTCTCGAGGGGCATACCTTCTCCCAGCACAGCTTGCCTTAAACCCTTTTCCCCGAGTGCTGTAGCTATCTTCACTTCCTGGTTCTCCGATAGCAACCTTTTCTCCCAGCACTC
Source organism: Ichthyophis bannanicus (assembly GCA_033557465.1). Lineage (NCBI taxonomy): Eukaryota > Metazoa > Chordata > Amphibia > Gymnophiona > Ichthyophiidae > Ichthyophis > Ichthyophis bannanicus. The sequence goes on from CM066035.1 coordinate 343,771,485, forward strand.
CTCTGGGGTTTCTGCTCAGCTGTCTGTAGCCACACCTCCTGCTGCTTTCTCTTGCTACGTCATCTGCTCTGGGCCCACCTGCTATTCCACCTCCTGGGCTTGAGCTCTCACTCTGGCTTTTGCCCTTCTCCGGGGTTTCCTCCTGGGTTTTTCTCCACTGACTGGAACCCTGTCTTATGTGATCCCCAGCCCTGCACATGACGTGGGGATTTGCCATCAGGTGTTCCTGATGAGTTTTCTGCTTGGCACGTAGTAACAGTTTTCCCTGCTCAACTGTTTCACTATGGCTCGTGTCTCTTTGCATAGCTGAATCTAAGGTAAGCTCTTCTTTTATCTGCACTTCCATGGGCTGTGTATCCTCTGCTGCACCACAATATGCATGAGATATATTTGCATGCACTGCCTCCATTGTATTTGAATCAATCTCATGCATATTCATTAGGGATATCCCAAAAACCTGACTGGTTTGCGGCCCTCCAGGACTGGATTTGAGTACCTCTGATGTATGCTGAGAGTGGAGTTGACCCTGCATTGACAATTGGTTTAGTAATCTTTTCTCATGGTTCACAGGCCTTAGTTCATAGATAAAAAATTCTGTTATTTGCACTCCTAGCCCTACTCCTTATTGTCATTCTGTTTTATTTACTGTCAATAGCAATCCACCACACGTGGATACCTCAGAGTACACGGAGATGCGTCCGATCACTCATTCTGCATATGCTGTTCCCCTAGAGCCACACCCTGGCCAGAAGTAAGTGGTCGGTGTTGAGTCTGTTCTGCTTCTCAACCCTGAAGGAGAGGGGTTGTTGGGAATCGGACTTGAACTGGGACAGATGGGACAGTGCTTGTGTAGCTAGGCCTGTTTGGCAGGCCTAGATACAGATCAAAAGCCTGCTTTGGGCCCTTGAACATTGTTAGGCCACCAGAAGAATCAGGGGAGAAGAATGAATTGCTGACAGCCTGAGAAAATCCCGAGAGTGAAATGAAATGTTACTAATCCATTGTGTTTTGCTAAGGAAACCAGATAACACAAAATGAAACAACCAGGGAGTAATATCTGACTAGGCACTGGCCTTGGGAAAGTGACAATGTTTTTATGCTAACTTGAACCTTGGGAAAAGTGAAATTGTGCCAAATCCTGTGCAGAAAAGTATCTAGAAAGAGGACTAACCATTGTTATTCTGCCAACCTTTCAGAAAAACTGTATAAAAGACTGGGACAAAGGAGAAACTGGGGAGTTTATTGAGCCCTGCCATGGAGGTGACAGTGTGCTGAATTGCTCCATTAACCTTTCTCTTCTGTCTATCTCTATTCAGTAGCTACCTTGTACTTGTAAGTAGAATTTGTGTGTAAAGAATTTATGCTGAGAAAAGGATATCCTGTGTAATAAAGATTTTGTGAGTATTGCTGAGAAATTGGTTTCTGTGTACTTCCTCCGTGTAGGGTGAGATAGTGGCCCTTGCGGCCCAGTAGGCTCCTTACAGTGAGTACATTTGTGTCAGGGGTGTGTGCATGTATGTGTGTCATGGGCAGTATTAGGGACAGTGTGTGTGCATGTATGTGTCATGGGCAAAGTCAGGGCTGTGTGTGTCATAGGGACAGAGGTGACAAACAGGGCAATTGCTCTGAGCCCCCATGCCACATGGGGCCCCAAGCCTGCCTCAAGGTGAAGGAGGAATAGCCTGCAGGCAGGCTTTGGGGCCCTTCACCATTTTCTGCCCTATGTCTAACACCAGCCCTGCATGGAGACTGTTGGGGGATACATGTGTGTGTGTCATGGGGATTGACAGAGAGTGTGTACGTGTGTGGTGATGTGTGTGTATCTGTTAAGGATGCATACATATGTGTCGCATGGGCAGTGTCAGGATCTGCATTTGTGCATATGTGTCATGGGGACTGCATGCATGCATGTCTATCATGGGGAGTGTTGGGGACTGCGTGCATGCATGTGTGTGTGTCATGGGGAGTGTTGGGGGGCTCCATGTGTGTGTGTGTGTCTCTCTCTTAACCTCTCCTATCCTTCCCCCAGTCTCTCTCATAACCCCCCCCCCACTAGCCTTCTCCCTCTCTCTCTCTCCTGACTCCCCCCTCCCCCCCCCCCCCCAGCATTCCCTTATACCAGTTTCTGAAACATTTCACACTTTCCCCCACTGTGAATAGCTGTGTGCACACTGTGGAGGAAGGTTGGCCTGATTGAGATTTCAAGTCTCACAAACCAAATTGGTAGCTAAGATGTGCAAATAATAATGCATGTAGACAGACAATATTTGTCCAGCCACCTGAACCCTTGACGATAGGCGCTACATCTAAGCCAAACACACCTAAAAAAGAATACAGGGCCAGAAATTCAAAAGATATTTACATGGTTTACATCCCAATAGCACTCCTTCTGACCATGGACAAGTTACTTTACCCTCTATTGCCTTAGAAGAAAAGGCCTGGCAATCTACTTTCGGTAATAGATTGCCAAGAAAACCCAGAGGCAGCTGTGTCACCAGGAGTCAGAACTGACTTGACAGCACTAAAACAAACAACCCCCCCCCCCCCCAGCCTAGTAAACCATGTAAATGCCTTAAATGGGAATATTCAATGGCAGCTACATGGTTAGTGCTGTTGAATATCCTCATCTATGTCCCCTATGTGCCCCGATGCTATCTGGTTAGTAACGGGGCATATCGGGGGTGTTCTGGGACAGATCGGAGGCGAGGAGTACCGATAACTGGATAGCAGCAACAGTTAGCATCCGTGGCTAAAAGTAGGCGAGGCAAAAGCTTGCCTAGTTTTAGCAGCGAATTGCTAAGTGGGTAGCGGTGCAATATTGCTGCTACCTCGTTAGCCTCGGCGTCTCCGGGGCTTGTATGGCGACCTCAGATATTCAATACCATCTCTGCAGCATTGAATATCTGGGGTTAGGGGTCTGCGGGGAGGGCTATGCGTTGACATGGCACATAGCCTGCCCAAATAAATATTGGGCCCATAATGTATTTTAAATTTTTAGAGATTGGATAGATTAAATCAAGTTTGGAAAATATGCATTTTTTCTGTTTTTGTATTTTTTTAAATGGAGGAAGAAATCTCTGTTTCTGTTTTCCCAGTATTGATAGCTTCCTGGGTTTTCTATTACATTTTTTGTCTGTATATTTATATTTTTAATTTGTGGTCCCCCTGAGCGTCTGTCTGTATTTGACATGTATGACCAAGGTAAAGAATTCTGCTAGCATACATTTTCTTTGTGGGAATCTGTAGTAGTCCAGGTTGCTCTATTTTCTAGTAAGAGGCTTATTCATATTGTAGGACCTGTTGTAATATGCTTCATAGGTTAGGTGGTTGTTGTTGGAGTCCTGGCAGTTAGTGCTCTTTTGGTATGGCGGGTGATAGGACACAAAAGCAGCCTGAAGAGGAGTTCGTTAATGATTCTTGTGGTAGTTCATTGAACACAAAAGAATCATGATTTCCAGTCACTGTAATGTTCATATATTGACCATATTCCTTTGAATATTGTTAGAGGGAAACAGAGCAACAGCACTTTTGCGGAAAGAAATTCAGTTGGCAACTAAAGAACCCAAAGGATGGATGGATTGATTGATTGATTGATTGATTTGAACATTTGTTATACTGCCTGTGACTCAGTATGACTGACATCAAGGCAGCTTATGATAAGATATCACAAGGCTGCTGACAGACAACAAAGAAACATTTAACAAATGACAAAAATCAAATGCACCAACTGACTGGGGAGCTTTTATGTGACTATTTAAGATACTAAGGGGGTTTGTTCACTAAAGTGCTATGTTAGCATGGGCTTTATATACTGCTTTATCATTTCAATCAAAGTGGTTTACATTGAAATTTAAACTTGTTAATGTATGTTGAACAGGGATATTGATAACTCGGATTTTTTCTGAGGCAATGGAGGGTTAAGTGACTTGCCTAAGGCCAAAGGGAGTGCTGGTAGGAATTGAACCCTGGTCTCTGGGTTCCCAAGCTAGTGTTCTTAACCAGAATAAGAGAATGTAAATAAAAAATAAATAAATAAACCATTAGGCTACTCCTGCACTCCACTTAGTGGGACTCCAGGCTAACTGGTTAGTGCGTGACTGGGCAGGGACTGTGCGGATTAGGAGTAGATGGGTATTGATGGTCCTGTGCAGTTAGTATGGGCATCTCGGGCTTGTGCTAACTGCGGCTGTTGTCATTAGCACTGGTGCACTTAAGGCCAGCTCAATGGGTGGTATTAAGTGCCTCCTGCATGTGGTTAGCATGGTGCTGCTATTGACAGGAGGACAGGTGGACGTGCCCGCTAAGACTAGCATGGGCCTCCGTGCTAGATTCGTGGCTCAATCATGCGCTAACTTAGAGCGCTTTTGTAAGCATGCCCTTTAGTGATTTCATTTGCTGAAAGTGACATGGAGGATTGAGACTGAGCGGTGACGGGGTGGTCCTTATAATACCATTTATAATGGCTGCCAGCTAGTGGGGTTTTTGAATGCATCACAGCCGTTGGATTCTGAGTAAAAAAATAGGTACAAGAGTGTTTTTATATGTTTTGTCAGCTATCGGTTGAAATTTATGCTAACCTATCCATCAGGGTCTGCCAAGATGGACAGGTCTCAGCTGAGGTGCCAGACCAAGACAAACCACCCATCTGGGCAGCAGCAGAATGGGATAGTGTTGACGGCGGAGGATCACATTTTTGTGACAACGGCAACAACACCAAACTTAAACTGCGCGGAAGAAAGGCCCGGCAATCTACTTCTGTATCTTGCCATGAAAACCCAATGGATAGTTACAACAAAACAAATTGTGCTATGGTGCTGGAAGATGAGACCCCCAGGTCGGAAGGCACTCAACTAGCTACTGGGGAAGAGCTGAAGACTTTTCAGAGTAAAGCCAGCATTTATGATGTGGTTGGATCAAAGCCCTCGGGAAATCTGACTGCTGATGTAGCTGAGCATGAAATGAGAGTCAGAAGCTGTAAAGATGTCTTACACATTGGAACATGGAACGTATGAAGCATGAGCCAAGGGAAGTTGGAGGTGGTCAAGAATGAAATGGAACATGTACAACTTGATCTGTTGGGTGTCAGCGAACTGAAATGGACTGGCATTGGGCACTTTGCATCAGATGATCATATGGTCTACTATGCTGGAAATGAAAGACAAAGAAGAAATGGTGTTGCATTTATAATAAAGAAGAAATTTGCAAGAACTGTAATGAAATACAATGCAGTCAGCGAACGCTTAATCTCTATTCGTCTACGAGGATTGCCTATCAACACAACTATAATTCAAGTATATGCCCCAACAACAGCTGCAGAAGAGAATGAAATTGAAGAGTTCTATGAACAAGTACAAGCTGAAATTGACAGAACATGCAAACAGGATAGCCTGATAGTCATGGGTGACTGGAACGCAAAAGTTGGCAACAAAGAAGAAGGCAAAGTAGTTGGAAAATATGGACTTAGCAACAGAAATTAAGCTGGAGAAAGACTGATAGAATTCTGCAAGACCAATGATCTATTCATCTCAAACACCTTCTTCCAGCAACACAAGCGGCGACTGTACACATGGACTTCACCCAATGGATTGTATAAAAATTAAATTGACTACATCTGTGGAAGTCAACAATGGAAAAGCTTGTGATAAGGAAGCTTATCATAGCTCAGGAAGGAGCTATTGAAAAGGTGAAGTGACTCTGAACAAGCAACTTGTCAGTTCTGGTAGAAATAAAAAAACAGAATTTTCCCATAAAAGACTACCAGTCCCAGAATGCACCAGGTTTCCAACAGCCATTAGAGGAGCTGAAGTGGGGAAACGTGTGTTCAATCAGGAGGGCTATGAGGTAATCCCCAAGCACTCATCTCAAAGGGCAGGGCCTGATTCAGCACAGCTGCGCTGTGCTAGGGTGGAGCACTCATCTAAGCAGAATAAAGGTAGAGTTTATTCTACAGAGAATCATCCTCAGTTTCATCTGGGAGATCCTCAGAATCTTCATGATCTTGGACAGCTTCATCATCTGGAGGATCATCAGAAGCAGAAGCCAGAGCGGACGGACAGAGAGGGCAAGAAACCCTTTGGAAGAAAGAAGAGAAAAGCATTTGGGAGGTCTAAAGGAGTCCAGAGCAGTACGTATACTGGGAGACATTCAAAAGGCCAGCATACACCATTGGACTGGGGAAAACCAGAGGAGTGGTGCTGCAGAGCTAGGAATCTCCAGACGGTACCTGTGAGGGAGACGGCTGCACTTGGAAGGGACCCTAAGACCCGTGCCAGAAGGTATGTGAAGAGAGATCCAGTGTCCAGGGATCTGGATTGGAAGGCTGGACATAAGAACTGGACTACATACTGGCCAGGCTATTTAGAGAGGAACTCTAACAGCAATGGAAGCTCAGGTATGAACACTGATCTATGCCCTAGCTATACCCTTGAAAGACAGCAGGGAAACAAGTATTCTCCTGAGAGTGCTCCATTGAGAAATTCCTCTGTGCCAATCCATGATATTGAACCCATGATTGTTGAAGAAGGGGAAGAGGTGGTAGATACAGGCTGTGAATACATGGATTGCTCTCTGTCTAAACTCCTTTGGTAATTTACTGTTACAAAGTACAACAACCATCACAAAGAAATACAAACTTGTTCTTTAAATCTACTCAGAAAAGCTCCTGAGTAGGATTTGAGCCAGGCAGTAGAAAGTAAGCCAGCTAAGGGGTTTCAGCTGGATAACTGCTAGCAATTGAGCCTTACCTAATTGCTTGTGAGCTCTGAGGGAATCACTTCTGAGTCTTTGTGTGAAGATATAAGAAGTTAACCTGAAAAGAACAGTTTTTCCCTTCTTTGTGGGTTTGCTTGTTGTTTGATGCACTGCTAAGAAAATATTAGCTAGAGCCTACAGAAAGGACCATTCTGTTACCATCCTGGTCTTTATTCTTTTGATTTGATTGCCTGACAAGTTCAGCTGTTGTTTTCCTGATTTTGTTTTTCTAAGTTTAACACTGAAAGCAAGTATCCTGTTTTATGTGCTACCAAGCATATCTGTGTTGGGAGAAATAACCCCATAAATAAATATCTTATTGGCTTTACACTCAAGCACAACTAATTATTGTGAACGGCTGTGTCTGGAATGAATGGACTACATTTCCCACAATCCCTTGCAAATCATATTAATATATGCCTTTGCCAAGACTGTGAACATTCTCACCCAGGCACCCGTCTGACAAGCTCTATAACATCAACCAAGACAAAACCTGGAGCTGACTGTGGTACAGATCATCAACTACTAGTATGCAAACTCAAGCTAAAGTTGAAAAACAGCAAACCACTCATGAATGCAGCAAAATATGACCTTGAGAATATACCACTGGAATTTAAAGACTGCCTGCAAAATCGATTCGCTGCTTTAGATACAAATGACAGAGCTCCGGAAGAGTTATGGAATGACATCAAGAAGGTTGTGTTGGAAGAAAGTGAGAAATCTCTACAAAAGGTGAAAAAGCAAAAACGGCCAAAATGGATGACGGAAGAAACTCTGAAAATTGCCCAGAAATGCAGAGAAGCTAAAGCCAGAGGAGAAAGAAAGACAATCGCAGAACTCAACAGAGATTTCCAACGTGCAGCAAGACAGGACAAGGAAAAGTACTACAATGACGCATGCAAGGAAATAGAAGCAGAAACTATTAGAGGAAGAACAAGATCGGCTTTCCTAAAGCTACGAGAGTTAAAGAAAAAGTTCCAGCCTTGAATTGGAATGTTAAAAGATGCTCAAGGTTCTATGTTGAATGATGCTGAGAAGATCAAGAAAAGGTGGAAGGAATATACAGAGTTTTTATATGATAAAGATCAAGTGGACCAACAGCCGTTTCAACCTGTACCTTATGATCGGGAACCATTGGTGATGAAAGAAGAAGTTGAAGCAGCATTGAAAGCCTTATCAAAGAACAAAGCACCAGGCATTGATGGCATTCCTATAGAAGTATTGCAGCAATCTGATGCAGCTGTTACCATACTTACAAGGCTCTGCCAAGAAATATGGAAGACAACATCATGGCCAACTGACTGGAAAAGATCTGTGTTTATACCAATACTAAAGAAAGGTGATACAACTGACTGTGGAAATTATCGAACAATCGCTCTGATCCTACATGCCAGCAAGATTCTACTGAAGATTATTCAAAAGAGACTACAACCATACCTGGAACAAGAACTACCTGAAGTGCAAGCAGGGTTCAGGAAAGGGCGAGGAACGAGAGACATCATTGCGGATGTGAGATGGATCCTTGAAAAGACTAAAGAATACCAAAAGGATATCTATTTGTGCTTTATCGACTACAGCAAGGCTTTTGACTGTGTAAACCATGAGAAACTCTGGGCCACATTAAGAAGCATGGGTATACCAGAACACCTGATCGTTCTCTTGCGAAATTTGTACATTGATCAAGAAGCAACAGTTCGAACGGAACAAGGAGAAACAGAATGGTTTAAAATAAGCAAAGGTGTAAGACAAGGCTGCATACTTTCCCCCTACCTGTTTAATTTATATGCAGAGCAAATCATCAGAGAAGCAGGATTGTATGAAGACAACAGAGGTGTGAAGATTGGTGGAAGACTCATCAACAACCTTCGCTATGCTGATGATACTACATTACTGGCTGAAAGTGAAGATGATCTGAAACATTTGCTTCTCACAATCAAAGAACATAGTCTCAAAATGGGCCTGCACCTTAATGTAAAGAAGACAAAGATCATGACAACTGGCATAATCAACAGGTTCATCGTTGAAGGAGAAGAAATTGAAATTGTGAACAACTTTAACCTACTTGGATCAACTATCAATAAAGAAGCAACAAGCAGTCAAAAAATCAAACGACGCATTGCTCTTGGCAGAATGGCTATGAAAGACCTAGATAAGATTCTCAAGAGCAGAGATGTCTCTCTCCATACAAAGATTCGACTTGTTCAAGCCATGGTATTTTCAATAACATCATATGGATGTGAAAGCTGGACAGTGAAAAAGACAGACAGGAAGAAAATTGATGCCTTTGAATTATGGTGCTGGCGGCGAATACTGTGTATACCATGGACTGCCTGAAGAACAAACCAGTTGATACTAGAGGAGATCAAACCTAAGCTTTCTTTAGAAGCTCAGATGACAAGACTTCGACTTTCATACTTTGGACACATCATGCAAAGAGAGAGATCATTAGAGAAAGACATCATGCTTGGCAAGATAGAAGGTCAATGCAAAAGAGGAAGGCCAGCAATGAGATGGATCGATACAATAACAGCAGCTACGGGTACCAGTCTGTCAACAATGAGCCGCCTGACTGAAGACCGAACACAATTTAGGATAGTTATCCAGAGTGTCGCCATGAGTCGACTCCGACTCGATGGCACTTAACAACAACAACATCTTTATAGTATCTTCAGGATCATCCAGTCCCTGAAGCAACGATAGCAAAATGCCATTAGCGTTGGTATAACAGTAACATGTTCATAGCATCGGACGAATATAGAACCTAGAGACTGCATTAATTGCAAGCATATTGCTCTTTTGGCCAACTGGGACAGTTTAGAATTTAAACGGATGCTTTTTTGATTGCACCAAATATTGTGTATATCATTTTGTGCACTTATGTTAACTATACTTTTAAATGCACGGCAAGAGGTTTTTACTGGTGGTTAACTATGTTAGCCCAGTAACACAAGATATACAGTGTAAGCTGGTCTGAGGTCTTCCTCCTGTTTTTTTGAAGATATATATCTATACTGATTGTTTGTGCACTTGAATAGAAATATATTTACAATTTTTTTCAATAGTGGAAAGTGTTTAGTGGATAATTCCTTCATTTTATGTCTTCCATCTTACTTTAGTTCACTCTTTCAGGGACAGTTCATGGTCGAGGGCCATACACCAGGGCTCCTTCTATAACTGTGCAATCGTAGGCCTTTAATTTGGTCAGTAGGTGTCGCTGTTGTGTGATTTAATTTTAATTTAATTTATCAAGATTATTTACAGCCACCTTTTTCTAACAATTTAGATTCACGGCGGATAATAAAATGCATGATATAATCACAGGGCCCGATATTCAGTGCCGGCAGCTAGTGCCGCTAATCAGGTAGCCGCTGGCGCTGAACATTAAATTCGGATAGTCAATGCCAGAGTCATATCCGGCCCCAGTATTGAATATCGGGGTTCGTCGCATAGGCTGATTGCTAACTGGCCAGTGGCGATATTGAGCCACTACGCAGATGGTGATACGTGGCAAAGGTTAGGCCAGGGCTCAGTATCGCCACTGGCTAGTTAGCGATTGGTTCCATCTCCTCTCCATCCCTGAACACCCCTGACACGCCCCGATGCTAAGTGGTTAGCATGCAGTGGGGTGAGCCGAAGACTGGATCAGTTCTGTCATGTGAATCTGGAGTCAGTTGGTAATGCTATCCAGATACTGAATCCAGGTCACTCCACATGACAGAGCTACTGAGGCAGTTCTCAGATATATTTATGGCAGCATGGGAAAAAATATCATACGCTTAATATGGTCAGAATCTCTTCTGACAGAGATATTTATTTATTTAGTAGTATTTAGCTCATGCCTTTCCAATAGTGGTTCAAGGCGAGTTACATTCAAGAACAGTGGGTTTTTCCATGTCCTCCAAGGGCTCCCCTACCAAGTTACCCAGTTCCAGGAGGGAGACGCTGTGGCCAGTTATGGTTTTCATCTTACATCCTGATGTCCTTGATTCTTCCCACTGAAATCAGTATTGTCAGTCCTACAGAGCATCAGGATGGGGCTGTCAGAAATTCAGGACTGGTCTAAGATCTCTGTTCTGAAACTGGGTAACTTGGCAGGTCTGTAACAACACTCTAAATAACAATATGGCAAAATGTATAATGTATGTGCTTTGCAGAATAAAGTCACTGAGGATGGAGCCCTGAGGAAGCAGAAGGGGAAACGACAGTCAGCTAATTCTACCATTGGTTCAGAGGATAAAAGCAAGATAAGATATTTAGGGTATTGTTACAAGAGTTGTTTTAAACTTTGACATCACAAAGAGGGTCCATATAAATATTTGAGTTTACAAGGAATGAAAGAAAAAAACTGAAAGGAGGTTTTATAGACCTCTGAATGAAAAGATTCAGCCACACCATGTTTAGCTTTAAGGCCGTCTTTCTGAAATCTTTTCCTTCCTATAGTTAAAGATTGCCAAACTAACAATTATTTAGATAAAAGGTAAGTTGTATTTCCTTCCTCCCTGAGGGAAGGGGCGTGAAGAGGTAGCCTGATGGTAGAGCAGGGAGCTAGAATCAAGGAAGTCACTGCCGCTCCTTGTGACCGTGGGCATCTCACTTAACCTTCTATTGTCTCGGGTAAAACCTTAGGGGGATATTCAAAGGGATTAAGAAGGTTGGCAGATCTGCTAACCGTGTTAATCCCCTTATCTGGGATATTCAGCGGCACTAATAGCTTGGTGCCGCTGAATATCTCCAGGTGCTGCTGATGCAAGTTCCCAGGGTTACTGGTTAGCACTGGGGCACTCAGGGGGTGGAGTCACTGCCTGGTTATGGTAATATGGTGAAAGTAAGATGCAACAAAAGCTGGCCTAGCTTTCACCGTGGAAGCTAACCAGGCAGCAGCTGAATATTGCCGCTGCCCGGTTAGTTTCCTGGCAATCCCAGCAACTTGGATATTCAGTGCTGAGGCCCGGATATGACCCTGATATTGAATATCCGGGTTTAAGTTTCAGCAGTGACAGCTACTGACTATCCCCCCTCTTAGTTTGTAATCCCTCTAGGGACAGGACAATACCTACTGTACGTGAACGTAAGTCACCTTGAACTTCTGAGAAAAGGCATGAGCTAAAGCCATCCAATTCCCTTTCCTCTATTTATAGTAATATGCTATTGTTTAGAGCATACGCTACATTTTGAACATGAAAGAACAATTGTAGAAATACTCTAAAAGTAATTAAGAATATGAAACTAAAACATCTTGAATACATAAATCTTTACACTCCTTAATGAATTACTTGGTTGTAGCCCCTTTTACAGCAATAGCAGCCATGAGTCATTTAGGGTAAGTGACTACCAACTTTGCACAAGGAGCAAAATAGTTTACAGAGATCTCTTGTCTAAGGGGATAGGGGATTCAGAGAAGAACATTTTATCTCTTTCTTTCTCTTGAAATGTTAGAAAAGTCAAGTGGTGAGAGTGAGAACAATGGAGGAGGGTTCTTAGGAGTAGTGTAAAGAACCCCTTTAGAGATTGTGAATATAAAACTTGCTGGATCCACTAAGGAGAGACAGAGAGACACTTTGGGAGGATCTTCAACCTTGTTATCGATGCCATTCACGCTTGCATGATCCCTCCAAGAAAGAGAATGTCTCTTAAGGAATTGGAAAGAGATAGGGGAGACAGTACATTTGCTACTTCACAGGGTTCTATTGGATTTCTGTTTTGGATTGGCGTTACAGATCCTATGGAAGTAATAAAGGTTATCAAGGATCATTTTTCCTTGTTCTTTGTTAAAGAAAAGTCATGTGGACACTGGAAGGCCCAATAGACTGTCCCCTCAGGAAAGAACCCAGCAGAAATTGTCATGTGCTTGCATGGTCTGGACTGGGAGGGGAAGAGATAGGCCCAGTGGTGGGATCCGGCTGGTTTGGCCTGGTTCACGTGAACTGGTTCCTGCCACGGGCCACGTTAGGTGAACTGGGCCAAAAACAGCATCCAGATGCTGGCACTGACCTAGCAGGACTCTCCCCACCTGCCAGTGGTTTGATGGCAGCGGGGGACGCAGTATCGTGGGAAACCCCCGATGTTGTCAAACCACTGGCGGGTGGGGGGATTGGGCCACTGTGCCACCAGGGATCTGCTGCCCTGTGGTGACTGCCAGCGGCCCGAGCGTGCGGCACTGGCAACGCAAATGCGTGCTGTGCTGCCGCCCGCTCGGTCCCACCACTGTAGGCCACAGTTGTCTCTGCATTCCTTGAGTAGTGTTAATTCTGCTTTTTTTTTAATGGAATACATCTTTATGTTTTTGTTCTTTTGTGCATTCTGCCTTTGCATTCTTTGTTCATTCCTCTTACTGGCTTCTATCTGAATTTCTTCAGCATCCTTTCCAAAGAGCCGCTGTCCTGTAGCACAGTATTCCACCGCTGGATGTATGCATGCTTCCGCTGGAAGTGAAGATATATAACCCCCTATTGCAGACATAGGTGTATGTTCTAATTTTCTCCCTGATTTTTCCTGTTGTTTTCTAATTTTTCACGAGGCTTTGATTCTCTTTCAACCTTTCCCAGATATACTCATGCTCTGCCTTCATGCCTATCACAAGGAAGAGAGAGTACTTATCCTTGTTGAGTTTTTGTAAGACCATCACCACGTTCCTGCCTACCTCTCCAACACAGGAGGGAGCAAAAATCTGAATAATATTATATCTTCTAATAATATTGCTTTCTTGGTTTAATACACATGATAGTGTGTATGTCTGAATGATGGATTTGTGTGCACATACAAAGAATATGTCCAGATAGTGTGATAGTAATTTGAGAGAGGTGAAGAGGAACGATGAAACGTCCTGATGTAGCCTCCACTCGTGTGGGCTGAGCTGTCTGCTGAGACGATCGGCTAGGACATTCTCCTCCCCTGGCAGGTAGCAGGCCTGGAGGCTGCAATTGAGCGAGAGGGCAAGATGCCAGATGCTGAGGGCTTCTCTGCATAGGGGGCGTGACCCCGTGACCCCCTGCTTGTTTATGTAGAACATAGCTACTTGGTTGTTGGTCATTACTCTGACGGCTTTGTCGGATATCAGACTCCTGAAGGCCGAGAGGGCGTGGCGGACAGCTCTGAGCTCGAGGATGTTGATATGCAGAGTTGTTTCGGAGGGGGACCAAGTTCCCTGGGTGCGCCCGCTGGCGCAGTGGGCTCCCCAACCTCACGTGGAAGCATCCGTGGTTATGGTTATCTGGTGGGCGGGTGCTTGCAGACACTTGCCCCGGGAGAGGTTGGAGGGAAGGGTCCACCAGCGTACTGCCTTGAAAGACCTGTTGTCCCTGGGGACTGGGGTGGACAAAGGTTGTGAGTGCAGGCACCAGTGCGAGCGGAGGTGCCATTGGAGGACTCTCATGTGCAACCTCGCGAGGGGGAGGACATGGGTGGCGGCTGCCATGTGTCCTAGGAGGCGCAGAATGGTCCAGGCCGAAGAATGAGGGCTGTTTAGGACCTGCAGAGCAAGCTTGATGATTGCGTGTCTCCTGCTCCAAGGCAAGAAGGCCTTGGCCCGTTTCGTGTCGATGTAGGCACCGATTTACTCCAGTTTCTGGACTGGAGAAAGGTGGGACTTCCTGTGGTTCACTAGAAAGCCCAAGGAGGACAGGAGCGAGATAACTTTGTAGACAGCTCTCCGTAGAGATGTGGGGGAGCTGGCGGAGAAGAGCCAATCGACCAGGTAGGGAAAAACACATATCCCTTGTCTGCGAAGTAGTGCAGCTGCAACTGCCACGCACTTGGTGAACACTCTGGGAGCGGGTGAGAGGCCGAATGGCAGCACTCTGTACTGGTAGTGCTGACCCGCGATTTGAAACCGTAGGAACTTCTTGTGCTGCGGGTGCATTGGGACATGGGTGTAGGCGTCCTGGAGATCTAGCGAGGCAAGCCATTCCCCTGGTTGGATGAGGGGCAGGATGGTGGAGAGGGAGTGCATCCTGAACTTCTCCATGGCTATGCATCTGTTGAGTTTTCTCAAATCGAGGATGGGGCGTACCCCCCCTGACTTCTTGGGGACCAGGAAGTACCTCGAGTAGAATCCCCTGCCAGTCTCGCTGGGGGGGGGGGGGAACGGGTTCGATGGCCCTGGAGGCAAGCAGGGACTGGATCTCTGCAGTCATAGGGTCCAGATGCTCCGGTGGAATCGAATTCTGTGGGGGGGGGGGGGGCCGAAGGGGTGGCTTTGAGGAGAACCTGATGCGAAAGCCCTGCCTTATGATGGAAAGCACCCATTGGTCCAACGTTGCCTTCTCCCAGGCAGGCAGGAACGCGGACAAGCGGCCCCCGGTCAGAAGGTGCTGGCAGGGCTGAGAGTCAAAAGTTGGAATTGGTTTTTGCGGGAGCGGACGGTGTTCTCTTTGATCCGCGTTCCCGCTGGCGAGGCTTCTGTCTGTAGGGTGCCTGGTAATGCTGCTGCTGCTTGTAGCGGGGCTGCTGCTGCCACTTGCGATAGGAGCTGTATCGCTTGGAGTTGTTATTACTTTGAGCGCCTCCTTTGCGGTAGGTGCGGGGGCGGTCGGCACCTTCCTCCAGGGTCTGGAGGCTGGGGCAGCGCTCGTGCATGTCATTAACAGTGTCCTTGACCTTATCGCCAAATAAGGAGTCGCCGGAGCAGGGAGTGTCCGCAATGCTGTCGTGAGAATCCGTTCGAAGGCCGGAAGCCCTGAGCCAGGCTAGCCGGCGTGCCGAGATGGCGGTCCCTGCCACCCTGGCCGCGGTCTCAAAAGCGTTGTGGGCCGCCCGGCCCTGATGCCTGGTGCAGTCGTCGAGCTCCGCAAGGGCGGTGGAGAGGGCAGGCAGTGTTTCAGCCAGGAACGAAGCCGCGGATCTGATGTTGTTCAAGAGCGTGTCCTGGTATATAGCGTGCTGAAACTGATGAGCCGCGATCCTCGCGTTAAGCATGGCCCCTTGGTAGACCCACTTAGCCACATCGTCTAGGAGTTTATTGTCCTTACCCGGTGGTGCGTTGGTAGAGGTGCGCGAAGATTTGGAGCGCTTAAGAGCGGATTCCACCACAATGGAATGGTGCGGGAGCTGCTGCTTGGCGAAGCCGGGGATTGCTTGAATGGTGTATTTAGTGTCCAACTTACGGGGGCAGGCATGGTTGGATGCTGGTGTCTGCCACATTTTCGCGAGGTTGTCCCGGAGAAGTTGATGGACGGGCAGCACGGAGATGGACTTGGGGGCATCGATGAATTTGAGTGCGCTCTGCACCTCATTACGCTGGTCCGGAGCAACTTCAGGAGCAATGGAGAGCAAGGATAGTACTTTCTGGATGAATTTGTAGTAAGTTAAATCCTCAGGGGGAGCAGAGGAGCCTGAGAGATTGTCCGTGTGAGAGAGAGAGTCCCTGTGCGATTCGGTCTCTGCTTGTGACAGCTCCTCTGCGCCGTCTGGCTCGTGCGACGGGAGCATGGGGACCGTTGCGAGAAGCGCAGTCGTGGGGGGCATGCCGGCTGTCATTGCGTTAATTAGAGGGGGCCCCCCGGTCTCTGGGCCGGAGGCCAGGGCAGCCAGAGAGGAAGTCCATTGCTGCAGCAAGCCCTGGAGGAGTTTAAGCGTACCAGGAGCCTCTAGAGGAGCAGGAACGGAGAGTGGTTGAGCGTCAGGCGCAGATTGGATCTCCTCCTCTTGGGTGAGGGGATCCTCTGCAGCACTGAGAGGGCTGGCTGGGCTGCCGTGGTCACTGCAAGCGGCAGGGGAGGACCGCCTGGAGCTCTTGCAGAGGGGTGAGCTGTCAGAAGAGGAGGAGTTATGTCTGTTCCTCTTGCGACCCTTGTTGCCCCTGCATTGCCTGGTGCTGCGACTCCTTGCCCGGCGATAAGCCTTGCGCCGCGTGTGGTCCCTGCGCCTGTCCCATGACCTGTGTCGATGTTTGTGTCCGCGCCGGCTTCGGGAGCTGCTGCTGCTGCTGCTGCTGCTACTGTTGTCGGAGCTGTGCCGGGTTGGGGGGGATTGGTTGCTCGATCTGCGTCTGCCCCGAGAATGACGGCATCTGTGCGATCTGTGCTGACCATCTGAGCAGATGCTGCTTGTGGATCTGCGCCGGTGGGAAGAGCTGCGCCATCTATTTTGAGCTGTGCCACTCGCTCTGTGCCGGGATCGGCGCTGAGACCGGCGGTGCCCGCCGCACGGGGATTGCTCAAGCCGGTTCCGGGAGCTTTGCTGACTTGCAGGGGATTTCGCCGAGCATCCGCGAGCAGCGGAGGCTGGGCCGGTGGAGCTGAGGATGCTGCCTGCGCCATGGAGGCTAAGGCGATCTGCGCTGTCTCGGTGCAAGGGGGAAGTCTGAGGCTGGCCGGAAGTGACGTCCGCTGTCTCCGGAAGAGATGAAGAGGAGCCGGGCAAGATGGCAGCCGCCATCGAGGAGGAGGGAGCAGGCCCATGTTCACTGCGGCGGGAGACGGAGTCCTGGGAAGGCGCGTCTCCGGCTGAATTAGCAGCCTTGGCGTTTACGGCAGCCGTAACAGGCAGGCACATGCTACTCACACTTGCAGGAGTGAGGTAGTCGGCGAGGGCATGCCAGTGGGATTTCAGCGCCCTGGGAGACATACGGCCACAGGCAGGACAATCTTCGATCGTGTGCTCTTTCCCCAGACATCACAGGCACAGCTGGTGTGAATCGGAGTTAGCCATCTTCCGGGCACAGCCAGGGCACTTTTTAAAACCCAGTTTCTTCATTCGTTGGAAGGAAAACAAAACAAAAGCAAAAAAACCAAAAGGTCAGTAGAGAGCAATTGAGAGAACGTCTTGCTGGCAAGGCGGAAGACAAAGACTGGCCAACTAGGGGCGGATCGGGAGGTGGGGCTACTGGTCAGGCCCAGGAGGCTAAAGCCTTCTGGGCTAGTGAGAGTACTTCCGTCTCTGGCGCCATCGGATGACGTCACCACTTGTGGCTGACTCATCCTGCTTGCCCTGGGAGAACTGCCTACCTCTCCAACACAGGAGGGAGCAAAAATCTGAATAATATTATATCTTCTAATAATATTGCTTTCTTGGTTTAATACACATGATAGTGTGTATGTCTGAATGATGGATTTGTGTGCTCATACAAAGAATATGTCCCGATAGTGTGATAGTAATTTTAGAGAGGTGTAACTGAGAAAGGCAGTGGGGAGGCAGAGAAAGATGTGCGGAACAAAGACAGATTAACCAGATAGGAAGAGTAGGAAATTAGCTACGTGTGGCTGTATCGGGGATTGGCTGCTCTCCTGTGTACAGGCAGGCCAGGGGGGCATTGCTGTGATGCCAGTGCTGTTGGTGGAATTAAGCTCCAGTGGATGCATCTTCACAGAGACCAACCCCACCCAGGCTAGCCATGACTTCATGGGGAGGGGATGGGGGGGAGGGGTAGTAGATGAGAGGGTCCACATGCCTAAGGGCAGCTAGGATATAAATGTGCCATAATGAGGGTAGTATATTTCAAGTTTTTCGGTTGTTTTTCTTACTTTATATTTACAGCTTTTCATTCATCACACAAGTTTATCATCAAGAAAAGTATTGAACAAAAAAGATAAGGAAAAATATAAATGAATGCTTTTTCTGGAGATTTTATTCTGATTGTATTGTAGTATTCTTGGAAAGAGTAAAATGAATATGTCTTGAGCTGGGTAGCAAAGAAAATGAAATATTTTATTTTTCCTCCCATAAGTAAGAATAGGAGCAGTGTGGGGAAAAAGGGAGGCTCCCAGTCTTCTGTTCTGTACTGGAGTAAATCTGCAGTGCCTTGCAAAAGCTTTCACACCCTTGTACATTTTTTCAAATTCTGTTATCTGAAAAATACAATTCAAAACGTGTTAAAGGAAGAGTTTGTTTCCCTGATCTACACAGGGCCAGAATTAAGATTTGGGCATCCATAGGCAAGACCAGATAGCAGATCCCAGAGAGCTGGGGAATCAGGGGATATCACAAAAGGAACAAGGAAGGGCATAGGGTTATAGGGTTAAACTCTCCAATGAAGAAGAAGCCCTAAAGTGAAAGGTTTCATGCTGTCTTTGGTCTGGGTATTTAGTGCCTTAAATCTGATGCTCTAGGCAATTACCTATGCCTAAATCTAAGCCTGCATCAATGCAATATACTCTACCCTTTCAACATTAAAGGACAATCATAGAAATATTTAAAAAGTAATTAAGGATAAAAACAAAACACCTTGATTATAAAAGCCTTCACATCACTTGCCGAAGTACTTGCTGGAAGCCCTTTTGCAGCAATAAAAACTAGGGATGTGCATGGCAACATTTTTCAGTTTGGTTGACCTTTAGTTAGTTCAATAGCCTATTCAGTTCATCTTCTGACATTGAATGATTCAGATCATTCAGGTCCACCAAAGTCAGTGGGGCAAGCAATTTTGCATTCTAACTGTAGGATTTTTCCATTCATTTTTAATGAAACTTGCTTGCAACTTGCTGGCAGGTATCTGCCCCAGGGGCAAGAGCACTCTAAGACATCAGGAGTAATATAAAGACCCCACAGAACCAAATGAGAGGCAATGGATACGAACAATGGCATGAAGACTCCAATCCACCATCAGAGGAGTAAAGCAGCACAAAGAGTGAAGACTACAAAGTATAAGGAGAGGGACAACATAACACAAAAATTGTCAGGAAGACCTCAAAGCAAGTGGAGAATGAAAATGTAGCATGAACATTATCACCAGGAGAGGGGCAAAGCAGCACCCACATTGGTAGGGAGACCTCAAAGCACTGGGAGAGAGATAAAGGAGCACCAACATTGGCTGTAAGACCCCAGGGTATCAGGAAAGAGGCTTTGGTGTGAAGACCCCCAGAGCACCAGAAGAGGAGTAAAGTTGCACAGACATTGACAAGAACACCTCAGAGCACCACGAAAAGGACAAAGTAGCATCGATATTAGTATGAAACCTGTGATAAGGAAGCTTATCAAAGCTCAGGGAGTAATGACAAAAGAGGAGAATTTACTCTGATTAAGGGACCTGTGCTGGCAGGTTATAGAAATAAGACAGCTTGTTTCCCTAAAAGACTAGATGTTCCAGAATGCACCAGTATGCAGAAAGTCCCTAGGGGAGCTAGAGTGGAAAAGCATGAGTCTAATCAGAGAAAGCATTATGTCATCCCTAATCAAACAGCCTCTGGGAGAGAGCTTAATCCACAACACCTGAAGAATGCAAGGGAGGAGTTGCAATCTAAGCCCTTTAAAACTAGAGGGGAATCTTCAGGGAGGCAGAAGGGGGTGGAGAAGCAGATGAAGACCAGGAGGAAGTACGTATGCCTGGAGCGATTCCTGGGGGAACAACTTTCAGAGAAATAGAGAAAGCCAGAGGTCTGGAGATCCACAGCTGGGGACCCTCAAGCAGCACCTAGGAAGAGGTTTGCTGCAGCTAAGGAGAAAAGGAGCCCAAATACCTCTTGGAGGACATCTGGAGAAAAGATCCTGAGGTCCAGAGATAACAACTGGAGGACAGGACACAGAAGCTCTATTGCATACTGGCCAGAATACCAGAAGAAGCAGCCTGATGCTTGCCTGAATTCAGGTATGAACTGTGAACATTTCTCTAGTTTTGAGCAATGCAAACAGTAGGAAAACAGTTTCTCTCTGTATGGAGGTCAGTTCATAAAACCCTCTGAGCCAGACAGTGAAAGTGAATCTATGCAATTTCAGGAGCAAGGTTTAATATCTGATGAAGAGAATGTTTATATGGACTGTTCTTTGAGTAGGTTGTTATTTTTAGGATTTTCCTAAAACAAGTGTAAACATCAAAAGGAAACATTCTAAATACTGGCTTCCCATAAAGTTTTGTTGGAAAGGTAAAGCTTTTGGGAAAGTTTGCATGTGTGCTGAAAACAAGCTACTGATTGCAGCTAATTATCACCTGTTGGTGGAGCAGAGCACAGCACAAGCCGTGCACACGTGGGATTTAAAAGTTCTTTTCTGTGTGGAGAAAGAGAGCTATGTTTTTGTAAAAAAGTTTCCTTTTTGGTTTTGTTTCACCTCAGCACTGCTTTTTGACATATTCATAAATGACCTGGAAAGTGGAATAACAAGTGAGGTTATCAAATTTGCAAATGACACAAAACTATTTAAAGTTATTAAAACCCAAGAGGATTGTGAAAAATTGCAAGAGGATCTTGATAAATTGGAAGACTGGACATCAAAATGGCAGATGAAATTTAATGTGGACAAGTGCAAGGTTATGCACCTAGGGAAGAACAACCCAAACTATGGTTACACGATGCAAGGTTCCACATTAGGAACCACCACCCAGGAAAAAGATTTAGGCGTCATTGTGGATACCATGTTAAAACCCTCAGCCCAGTGTGCAGCGGTGGCCAAGAGAGCAAATAGAATGCTAGGTATGATAAGGAAAGGAATGGAAAATAAAACAAAATATATTATAATGCCTCTATATCGTTCCATGATGAGACCGCACCTTGAATATTGTGTGCAATTCTGGTCACCGTATCTTAAAAAGGATAGAGCGATTTTGGAGAAGATTCAGAGAAGAGCCACCAAAATGGTAAAGGGGATGGAAGGATACTCCTATGAAGAAAGGCTAAAAAGGTTAGGGCTCTTTAACCTGGAAAAGAGACGGCTGAGGGGAGATATGATAGAAGTCTATAAATTAATGAACGGAGTGGAACGGGTAAACGTAGATCGATTGTTTACATTATCAGAATATAGAAACACTAGGGGACATGCAATGAAGCTACAGGGTAAACTATTTAAGACTAATAAAAGAAAATATTTTTTCACTCAACGTGTAATCAAACTCTGGAATTTGTTACCGGAGGATGTAGTAAAGGCTGTTAGTGTAGCTGGGTTTAAAAAAGGTTTGGACAAGTTCCTGGAGGAAAGGTCCATAAACCATTATTAAAAAGTGACCGAAGATATCAATGCTTGACCCAGTACAGGCATTGTGGAACTTGTGTCTCTTGGGGAAACTGCTAGGTACATATGACCTAGATTGGCCACTGTTGGAAACAGAATGCTGGGCTTGATGGACCTTGGTCTGACCCAGTATGGCATATCTTATGTTCTTATGTAAGGAGTTGATTAGCAGTGGCTGTAAGAAAGCCTTTCTGTTCCATAAAGGACTTTGATACTTATTTACATAAGCATTTTTCAGTTGCCTTGTTTATATTGCATAAACCCTGGAGAAGTTATCCTGGATGTGTTACCAAGTATATCTGTGTGTGGGATAATCACCCCATAAATAAACTCTAATTTTGCCTTACACTCGACCAACTACAAAGTTTCTTCATTTATTTAAAAGGCAAGCTTTGTGTGAATGGACTTTAATAACCACAATCCTTTGCAAGACAGTTAATTTACATACTTGCCAAAATGGTGGTACCTTCATAACAAGCACCCCCGTTTACAAACCCCAAAGCACTGAGAGAAGTGAAAAATGGCATTGACATTGACATGATCACACATTCTCTGGACATGGGGCAAAGAGGCACCAAAAGGGTTAGGTCAGGGTCAGAGCTTTGTATGAAAATGAGCCCATTTGAGGTCTGCATAAAGGCATATTTGATTATCTCCATGAACACTTGGTATATTCCCATTCTATCTGATAAGAAGCTTGATGCAAGAAAACCGGACATGGCGTTAAAGGAGAAGAACATAACATCAATAAGAAAAATGTCAGTGCCAATTGATTTTGTGGCAAGAAATGTAATCCTCAAGCATGAAGTAATGCAGTCAGAGATGAAGAAAATGTGGTAGAAAGATACTAAAATATTTCCCATCATATTGAGTGCCACATGCTTGATTAAAAAAGCCATTTCCAAGCACAACTTAAGTTACCTATACATATTGCATGTTATGAACTCCAGAAGGAAGCTCTCTTGGGCATAATGCAAGTATTAAGGGGAGAGTTAGGAGTAAATTTCAGAGATTGAATCCATAGTACACATATTCTGGCTTAGGAGTGAGGCTCATTACTGTCATGGTAAATGCAAAAGTAATCCACTTAGACACTGCAGCTAAGAGGAAACAGGCATGCTTGGAAGAATTTGACCAGAAGAACCTACTTTGTGTCACAATGCTAGAAAGATCAAATGAAAAGACCTAGGATCAATTCTTTAAATGGAATATTGGAATGCAACCTAAATATTTGTCTTTCCTGTTCCCCAGGCTGTCACAAAGGAGCTACTATTGGTCAATCCAAACACAATTTCTGAAACAATAGGACAAAATTATGTGAAATCAATCAATAAACAAACAATGGGAGTAAAACCCCAAGGAACCGGGTGGGGAATAAAGCAGCATTTACATTAGTTGGAAGACCCCACGGCAATGAGAACAAAAGGTTTGGGCATTGGTGTTCAATGGGTAGGGGGAATTTCTTACAAATAGTTGGCCATTGGGCTTCAGTGGGCAGATCAGCATGGTCCCTCAACTAGAGTAAATCTATAATTTGTTGCAAAAGTCTTCACACCCTTGTACATTTATTTTTCACATTCTGAGTCTGACCTCTGGACTTCGATGCTGGGTGGCTGGCTGGCTGACTTGCTTCTCTAGCTGGAACCAATTGGATGAAATCACTCCCTTCTTGAGTGCAGAGCAGCCGTCCCAGATTTAGGTTGGAACCTGGCACCTCTGTCTGTCTCTAACAGATTTCATAGCTGACCTTGGGGTAGCCAGATACTGTAACGTCTGTTGTCTCATAAGTGCAAGGCAGACCTTGCAACATATTTGGTATTTAGGTCTTGTTACAGAAATTGATATTAGCTTTGTGAGATCTTTACATTAACTGTGTAAACTATAGGAGCTTTGCTCACAACAGAAACCGATATTGCTGCTACAAATGGCTACCTCAATTTTTTATAAGTATTGACATATTTTATATTTTGCTAATAAATCTCTGAGAAAGTGAGGCACCTCCTCTTTCATTGCCCAGCAATCACAGGTTACCTGAAAGGTTTGTAGAACTTCCCCACCAGTCACCTTGACCCCCCCCCCCCCCCCAATAACACACCCAGCACGAAAAGGGGCAGCCAGCCCCACCTGTCCAGTCCTGAATAGACTATAGTTGGAAAGTATAGCCATTAGTGTAAATAACTTGTAGAAAGTTACCCCAGTTATGCCCAAGTTTTAGTTCCTGTTCACTGTAAATACAATGCGGTCCGTCTGCATGGTATAAAGTTCTGTTGAATGTACACCACACTGATATGAATAGCGTGGTATAGAAGAGACGTTAAATAAATAAATCTATCACCACAAAACCCCAACAATTTTCAGCCATCTGCAGAGGCTGGCCATCCAGGGCAGTCATTTCCCCAGTGCTCCATGCCACCCTCACCATTTGCCTGGGCCCCTGGGACAGTGATTGCAAACGTCCCACTTTGTCCATGGTAACTTACTTATGTGAATGTTAGGGCTGTCAGCTTGCCGCCTCACTGGGGAAAGAATTTGGGAAACATATTTCCTCTTTTTTTGTAGTTTTCCTGCCACTGCTGCTTGCATTGCAGGATGGAGCCCCCAACCTAGTTTCAGTGTTCCCCTTTCAGCTTATTTGGAAGGGTGATGTTTCTGCACATGATACAGCATGCCACTGTTTGAAAGATGGCCGACTAGCTTTCCTCTACCAATAGCCTTCTAACAGTACATGCACTCTGCATCCAAATCCACAAGTACAGTAAGATGCTTCCACACCTCTAATGTTACATGGGACTTCCTCTCGGCTTCATTGGGTGCTGCTGGAATTGAGGCTGAAGGCAGAGTAGAAGATGAAAGGCCAGGTTCGTCCGTCAGTCTCTACTACCTGCTGTGCCTCTGGAATGCTCTTGGGCCTAGCAGTTTCACTTCCAACCTCCTCACAACTTAGTATGTGAACCACTAGGATTTCCAAACAGGTCTCAGCTCTGATGCTTTCAGTATTTGATGCTTCTGCTGGAAATCCTTCACATGAGAAGTCATCAGATTCTGTCTCTGCCAAAAGCACTTCAGTACACTACTCAGCAGGGAACAGGGTGCCACTGCTACTCTGCTCTCCTGGCTTTACCAGCTGCTGGTCTCCAGTCCCCCCACTCCATACTGACTCTGCCTTTTTTGCTTCTTTATGGAGATGAGAACAGATAACTGGACTTCCACAGTTGCAGTGAAAGCGTCAGCTGTTGTTACTCCCCTTTTAAAGAAATACCTGGGGGACTACAGTAAAATGTACAAGGATGTGAAAACTTGCAAGGCACTGCATTTGAGATAGAGGTCTCACGAGGAATAAAAGCTAATTCTTCTCTAGTGGGGTAAATTGCTAGTTGAGGGGGGAGGGGGGGCTCTTATGTTTTTCTTTTTGGGAGGCCAAAGCTGTTAGTAGTGAATCAGCCCTGTCACTGTGTAGTAGCTGATAAGCATGCAATAAATAATACCAGGAGTCAGTTCAAAGATCCAAGCCAATTTATTGTGCACAAGGCTCAGACAGTCAAGCGTCAAAAAGGACTGAGCAAAGTTCTTACAGAAACATATTCATTTTATACATTTCTTTTCAGTTTGATACATGCAGACTTTCTATTGGTCCCAACGCCCCCTGCACCCGTCCAATCGGGGACCCTCTCTGGGCCTAGCACCCTGTTCCCCCTACCCAGGCTATTCTAACAATGGTACAGTTTCTAGACATGGATACATCTCTACTGCAAGGTCATTTCTAAGCTCAGAGAATGTGAGAATGCAGAACACTGGAACATATCTATCATCAGCATTTTAATAAAGGATTCATACAAACTTAGCAAAAGCAGTTTAAAGCGGATTCTCAAACTTCTGACTTTCGTTTTTCTTCAGCACAATTAATCTCTGGTGGGGGTGGGGACTCAGGCCTAGCTTACAGGCCTCTCATACGTTTTCAGGCTATTATAGGCCATAGCCTACCACATTCCCCCCTTTGATTATTCTCACCCGCAAGTTAAAAAGGGTGGGAATTAAATCACACATTATACTTGCGTCACATCATCATGTTGGGGTATAGGGTAATATTGCCACATAGCTAAAACTTTTGTAGCTGCCTTCTGTTCTACAGTGCTATCAATGACTGCTAGCTTTACTCGACTGTGATAAATCCACGGTTCGAGTTCTGCAACTTTAACTGCAGTTAGGGTTGATAAGATAACATAAGGTCCCTTCCAATGCGGTACCAACGGTGTCTTTCTCCACTCTTTAATCCACACCGAGACTCCAGGCTTGAGAGGATGCAGGGGTTCTGTTAGATGGATGGGCAGCTGATCTTGTACCCATGTATGAAGACTCTGCAAAACAGAACTTAAAACCAATAGTTCTTATCTAGTAATTTCAGATCCAATCTGTTTCATATCTCCTTTTATTCCTTGTACAATAGGCGGGGGTCGCCTATACAGAATCTCAAAAGGGGAAACTCCTAAAGACTTAGTAGGGGCTAAGCGTATCCTAAGAAGGGCTATAGGAAGAACCTGGGGCCACTTCAGGTGAACTTCTTGACAAAGTTTAGACAACTGAGATTTCAGGGTTCTATTCATACGTTCTACTTTTCCTAAATTCTGAGGTCTGTAGGCAGTATGCTTCTGATAGTGTCAATATCCCGGGGACATACTTAATGGACTTGCCTCCTGAGAACAGGGCCCCATGTGCATGCAAGGTTGTAAGGTCATACTTGGAATCTGTGTACACATTTAAACTGAGCCCTTTTCCTATTATCAGTGCTCTAGTGAGAGCTATCAGTTCAGCTTTCTGTGCTGAAGTCCCCAGGGCCAGAGCTGAGGACTCAACTACCAGATCAAGGGTCACCACTGCATACCCGGCACAACGATGCCCATTGATGAGACTGCTCCCATCCACAAAAAAAGTCCGTTCAGGGTCCTCCAACGGGACATCAGTCAGATCCGGGCGACTTGAGAATACAGTGTCCATAATTTCTAAACAGTCATGATCAGGGGGAGCCAGGACCAATTGGGAGCAACATAGCAGGATTCAAAGCTTGACTGACCATCAATTGTAGCCGGGGATTCGCACACAGCATACTCTGATACTTCAATATTCGTGAATTTGTGAGCCAGAAACTCCCTTTGTGTTCCATGAGGGTCAGAACAGAATGTGGTACAGTAACTTGAAGATTCTGTCCCAGAGTGAGCTTGTCTGCTTCGCTCACTAGAAGGGCTGCAGCTGCAACAGCTCTCAAACAAGGGGGACAACCTTTTGCTACCACATCCAACTGTTTTGACAAATAGGCCACTGACCATTGCCAAGAACCAAGAAATTGAGTCAGCACCCCTAGAGCATTTCCTTGTGACTCATGAACATAGAGACAGAAAGGTTTCTGGACATCTGGTAGACCCAGAGCTGGTGATGACATCAGAGCGGTTTTTAGAGATTGAAATGCTGCATCCTGTTCAGGTCCCCACTCCAATGGAGACTTTTCCATTCCTTTGGTAGCTTGATACAATGGTTTTGCTAGCAGAGCGAAATTGGGGATCCATATACGACAGTATCCTGTGGCACCCAAGAAGGCTCTCACTTGCCTCCTGGTGGTTGAAGTAGGAATACTGCATACAGCTTCTTAGCGTTCCGGTCCCAAGCGTCGAATTCCGCTAGACAACTGGAACCCTAGATATTTAACTTCAGTCTGACATAATTGCGCCTTGGCTCTTGAGACTTTGTATCCAGCCTCATTTAGAAGGTGCAAGAGTTCACTGGTGGCTTGCAGACATTCACTTTCTGAATTTGTGGCTATGAGCAGGTCGTCCACATACTGAAGAAGAACCCTTTTGTCCTGGGTTCACTGAGTAGCTTGAGAGATCTTTGATTTAAAGCAGCACTGAAGAGAGTAGGTGAATTCTTGAATCCTTGGGGTAATCGAGTCCAGGTGAGTTGGCCCCGTCTTCCTGTTGTGGGGTCTTGCCATTCAAAAGCGAACAAAAGTTGACTGGTGGGGGCTAGGCGTATGCAGAAGAAGGCATCTTTCAGGTCCAGGACGGTGAAATGAGTAGCCTCAGCGTGGATCAGTCCCAAGAGAGTATAAGGATTTGGTACCACTGGGTGTATAGTTTTCACTGCATCATTTACCCGCCTCAAATCTTGTACTGGGCGGTAATCCCCTGTCCCAGGTTTCTTGACTGGGAGAAGGGGGGTATTCCAAGGTGACCGGCACTCCTTGAGAAGTCCATACTTCAGTAGT
Organism: Ichthyophis bannanicus; assembly: GCA_033557465.1. Taxonomy (NCBI): domain Eukaryota; kingdom Metazoa; phylum Chordata; class Amphibia; order Gymnophiona; family Ichthyophiidae; genus Ichthyophis; species Ichthyophis bannanicus. The sequence continues at coordinate 343,799,365 of CM066035.1, forward strand.
TTCATCAGATGGCAGTGGATACCTTCAATAGCTGGTCGAGGAAGAGGATACTGCTTCACATGCACTGGTTCCGCTCCTGGCTTGAGGGCAACAATGACAGGGGCTATGTTCTTCGCTAGGCCAGGTGGATTATCTTCTGCCCATACTTCAGGTGGGGCTAAAAGGTTGGTGGGTATACAGGAACTAGCTGGCTTGGTTGGAGATACATTATAGAACCGCCATTCTTCTTCTCGGGGGACAGTCAGTACCATCAATCCAGCAGGTTTGAGTTTACAGTCATTTGCATTTCTCCCCCTTCAGCAAAGATATCTGCGCCTGGAGCTTAGCAAGCATATCTCGGCCCAAAAGTGGAATAGGGCATTCAGGCATATACAGGAACTGGTGCGTTATTTTCTGTCCCCCTAGTTCACACATGCGGTTCTGCAGGAAAGGCTTGGTGGCCCTGGCCCCAGTAGCTCTGACAATGGTGATGCATCGAGAAGACAAAGGGGCTACTGGCTTTGCCACCACTGAGTGTTCTGCTCCTGTATCCACCATAAAGTCCATATATTGGTCCCCTATTTTCAAACTGACCATAGGCTCCTGGGGACCCAGGGTGAACTTGGAGCCCAGTCTGGCCTAGTCTTCATCCATGTCATAGCCTGTTGCAACTGCCACTCCCTTAATAGCTTCTTCCCTCTCTTGCTGGAACTGTGCTCGGTTCATTCCTCCACAACTCTGAAATCGACCTCCTGTTCTCCAGGGACTCCCTCCTCCCCTCCTGGGGGTGGAGTCAAGATGCGGGCATTCACTTCTCCAATGTCCTTCTTCTCTGCAATGGGCGCACTGATTCGCACCCAGTGGGGTCCAATTATTTTTCACGACCCCTTCCACGTCCTCTGCTCCTTCGATTAGGAAAACCTCCTCCACGTCGTTCAATTAAAGCAGCAGCAAGATCAACTGCTTTCTTCTTCATTTTACGTTCACTTTCTCTGTTACGTTCATTTTCACGATTCACAAACACTTTCTGAGCAATTTCCATTAACTGTGCTGTATTCATGCCCACAAATCCATCCATTTTCTGTAATTTTCATTTTATATCTCTCTGGGACTGACTGACAAAGGCTGCATTTACCATACGCAAATTCTCCTGGGCTGCTGGATCGTATGGGGTATACAATCTATAGGCGTCAGACAACTGCTCATGAAAGGCCGCTGGGCTCTCATTCGGACCCTGGATAACTTCTGATACCTTCCAGATATTCATAGCTTTCTGGCCTCCTTTTTTCAGGCCCTGCATCAAGGCCTGGTGAAATCGAGTTAGGGCCGTCGCCCCCCCCCCCTTCATTATTCGGATCCCATCTAGGATCTTCATTTGGGAAAGCTGCGGTGGCTGCTTGTGGGAGATTCATTTCCCCCCCTCCCCCCTCTACGGGATTTTCTTCTAACCAGCGGATAGCTGCTTGCACAATTCGCACTCGCTCCTCGGTAGTAAAGAGAGTGGACAGGAGCTGGCAGCAATCAGACCAGGTGGGCTGATGAATTTGCATTATATTAGACATTAACTCTGTCAATTCTTGGGGCAGAGGAAAACAGTTAAGAAAAAACTAAAAGGAGCAGTTGCGAAGGTTAAAGACGTACATCAAGCTTGGGTGTTGTTGAAAAATACTATCTTGGAAGCCCAGACCAGCTGTATTCCACGCTTTAAGAAAAGTGGAAGGAAGTCCAAAAAACTGCCAGCATGGTTTAAAGGTGAGGTCAGAGAGGCTGTTGTTGCCAAAAAAGCATCTTTCAGGAAATGGAAAAAAGAGCCAAACGACGAAACCTGGAAACAGCACAAGCACTGGCAAGTCAAATGCAAGGCATTGATAAGGCAGGCAAAGAGAGAATTTGAGAAAAAGCTTGCTGCGGAAGCAAAAACGCGAAATAAAGACCTTTTCAAGTACATTCGTAGCAAAAAACCTGTGAGAGAGTCAGTTGGTCCATTAGATGATAAAGGGGTTAAAGGAGCACTAAGAGGCGACAAGGCGATAGCGGAGAGACTGAATGAATTCTTTGCTTCGGTCTTTACTGAAGAAGATGTAGGGATGTTACCCATGACTGAAGTGGTATTTAAAGGTGCGGAAGAATTGAAGGAAATATTGATACATCGGGAAGATGTCTTACAACTATTAGATAAACTGAAGAGTAGCAAATCACCTGGGCCGGATGGTATACATCCAAGTGTGTTGAAAGAACTGAAATATGAGATTGCAGACCTGCTATCATTAAAATCATCTCTAATACCTGAAGATTGGAGGATCGCCAATGTAACACCAATTTTTAAAAAGGGTTCCAGGGGAGATCCGGGAAACTACAGACTGGTGAGCCTGACGTCAGTACCGGGAAAAATGGTAGAAACCATTATAAAGAATAAAATTACTCAGCATGTAGATAGTCACAACCTAATGGGAGACAGCCAACATGGCTTTAGACAAGGAATATCTTGTCTTACTAATCTGTTATGTTTTTTTGAAGGAGTGAATAAACAGGTGGACAAAGGTGAGTCGGTTGATATTGTGTATCTGGACTTTCAGAAAGCCTTTGACAAGGTCCCTCATCAGAGACGTTTGGCAAAACTAAAGAGTCATGGGATAGGAGGCAGTGTACTATTGTGGATCAGGAACTGGTTAAAAGATAGAAAGCAGAGGGTAGGGCTAAATGGCCAATTTTCCCAATGGAGAAAGGTGAATAGTGGTGTACCCCAGGGATCTGTGCTGGGTCTGCTGCTTTTTGACATATTCATAAATGACCTGGAAAGTGGAATAACGAGTGAGGTTATCAAATTTGCAGATGACACAAAACTATTTAAAGTTGTTAAAACCCAAGAGGATTGTGAAAAATTGCAAGAGGATCTTGATAAATTGGAAGACTGGGCATCAAAATGGCAGATGAAATTTAATGTGGACAAGTGCAAGGTTATGCACCTAGGGAAGAACAACTCAAACTATGGTTACACGATGCAAGGTTCCACATTAGGAACCACCACCCAGGAAAAAGATTTAGGTGTCATTGTGGATACCATGTTAAAACCCTCGGCCCAGTGTGCAGCGGCGGCCAAGAAAGCAAATAGAATGCTAGGTATGATAAGGAAAGGAATGGAAAATAAAACTAAATATATTATAATGCCTCTATATCGTTCCATGATGAGACCGCACCTTGAATATTGTGTGCAATTCTGGTCGCCGTATCTTAAAAAGGATATAGCGATTTTAGAAAAGGTACAGAGAAGAGCCACCAAAATGGTAAAGGGGATGGAAGAATACTCCTATGAAGAAAGGCTAAAAAGGTTAGGGCTCTTTAACCTGGAAAAGAGACGGCTGAGGGGAAATATGATAGAAGTCTATAAATCAATCAACGGAGTGGAATGGGTAAACGTAGATCGATTGTTTACCTTATCAGAATATAGAAAGACTAGGGGACATTCAATGAAGCTACAGGGTAAACTATTTAAGACCAATAAAAGAAAATATTTTTTCACTCAACGTGTAATCAAACTCTGGAATTTGTTACCGGAGGATGTAGTAAAGGCTGTTAGTGTAGCTGGGTTTAAAAAAAGGTTTGGACAAGTTCTTGGAGGAAAAGTCCATAAACCATTATTAAGAAGGGACCCAGGATATCAATGCTTGACCCAGTACAAGCATTGTGGAACTTGTGTCTCTTGGGGAAACTGCTAGGTACATATGACCTAGATTGGCCACTTTTGGATACAGAATACTGGGCTTGATGGACCTTGGTCTGACCCAGTATGGCATATCTTATGTTCAGTATAGGATGCAGAATGCGTTTTCCAGTTCAATAACTCAGTAGTGGAAAAGGGTACATAGATTAGACTGGTTGGTCCTGGCGCCATCTGGCCCTGTTCATTCAAGATAGGTATACCATGTACTTGACGCAATGGCATAAGGTTACCCTCCCTTTGACTTGCTGTTGTACTTCTGAAAGTATAAGGTGGTCTGGATTGTTGAAATTCTGCTCCCCGGCTTTGGCTGCCTGCAGTAAGTGACCCCCAACTGGCAAATGAATCCCTGCTGGCAGTGTCATCGGTGGACTGTGGTCCTCCCGAGGCACTCTGAACTGAGCCGGGGCTTCCGGTCAAGAGGGGGTGCGCGTCCTCCTGCTGCAGAGGTGGCTGAACTACTTGGGGTACATCTTCAGGGAGGTGTCCCCCCCCCCTTGCCCCAGGTTCTGCCCGGGGTGGTGGCAGAGCTGAGGGGACTGGCCTATAAAGATACTGGGACGGACAGAGTGGAATGTCTGGAGATTCTGGGGCAGAATAAACAGGCAGCTTTTTTTTTTTCCCAGACTTCCGGGCCCCCCCCTTGTGGTTGCTACTAATCTCCTACACTGTTCCTCATAGCAACGCTTTATTTATTTTATTATTTTATTTATTACAGTTTCTTTTATACCGCGCTATTTGAGATCAGTGCGGTTTACAATGAACGTTAAAACTACACCTCTCAGTTTAGAGATATGTGCTTACAATAAACAGGCATCATAACTTGGGAATACAATTAAACAAGTTTCTTAACAGGGAGAACATGATAAATATATACAGGCCACTTAATATAACTATATAAAGGATTATATGGAAAGTACAGGCTTCTCAAGGTGGGAGGGGGATAACATGTGGTTGCGATTATTCAGACAAAGGGTGTAAGATGTATGGGCTTGAGGAACTGCCATGAGGTGTGAAAGAAGGTGGGCTTGAGGAGCTGCCATGAGGTGTGATAGAAGGTGGGTGTGAGGGGGAGACTGAGACATCATAGTGAAGGAGAAAGAGGTGATGCTTCAGTGCCTTCTTGAATTGGGATACATCACTGATGGCTCTGATGGTCGCCGGTAGAGCGTTCCAGCAAGATGGTGCAAAGAAGGCAAAGGCTCTAGCTCTGGTAGCTTGGGAACATTTGGTGCTTGCCTTAGGTAGAATGAGGGTGTTTGCAGCATTCAATCTTCTTAGCCGGTTAGGAGGTGTGATCAATACCAGGTCAGTGATAGCAGTAGCCGGGTATTTCTTGATGGCTTTATGGGTCATAGTTAGAATCTTAAAAGAGATCCTCGCTTGTATGGGCAGCCAATGCAACTGTTTTAGTATCGGAGTGATGTGGGATCTTCTGGAGGCTCCATGAAGGATTCTTGCAGCAGAATTCATTGCAAGTTGTAAGGGGTTGGTCGTGCTCTTTGGTAGGCCATGTAATATCGCATTAGCGTAGTCAAGGTGAGGCATTATTAAGGCCTGAAAAACAGTTCGAAAGTCTTCAGGTTCTAACAGCTGACGAAGATGGCGGAGGGTCCGGATTTTATTATAGACCGATTTTGTTATGTTATGGATATGAGCCTTCATATTGAGCTGCTGATCAAGTGTAACTCCAAGGTATCTTACTGTAGTCTTGCATATGAGCTCTGCGTCACGAACTTTGATGGATAGGGGTGGAATAAAAGCCGGGTTCCTGGTGACGAAGAGGGCCTCTGTCTTTTTGAAGTTTAACTTAAGCCTTTGTTCATTTATCCAGTCCGTGACTGCGTCAAAGCACTTGATTAGAGGGGAGAGGTCAAGATGTTCTGTCGAGATTGGCATGTACATCAAGACATCATCGGCATAGACCAGGCAGTTGATGTTAAATGAGTGGATAAGGTCACAGATGGGTTGCATGTAGACGTTAAACAGCAAGGCCGATAAGGAGGAGCCTTGTGGAACACCTTTTGTTTGGAGGAAGGGATCAGAGGTGGATGGGCCAGAACGGACATGTTGCCAATGGTCTGTGAGGTAAGATGCGCACCATGATAGAGCTGAACCGTGAACTCCCTTCTCTCTGAGGCGTTGAAGGAGAACTTCATGATCTACTGTATCAAAGGCAGCGGCAATGTCCATGAATATTAGAACAAAGCCTTGTCTGATGTTATCCAGTCCTATGGACAGCGTGTTGAATAGGGTTATCAGAAGCGTTTCAACACCATGCGCTTCACGAAATCCGTGCTGGCAGGGATGCAGGGGTGCGTTGGTATCTATGTGATCCTGTAACTGACGTTGTGTAATCTTTTCAATGATCTTCGAAAGGAGAGGTATGCTGAAAATAGGCCTATAGGATTCCATCAGTGAGGGGCGCAACTTGCTATTTTTTAGGAGAGGTCTGATTGCAGTCTGTTTCAGGCTTCGAGGGAATGTTCCGGTAGAGAAGGATACATCTATAAGCTTAGATAAGAATGGGCTGAGCTCAGCACGTAAGGATTTTATCCAGGGAGCTGGACACGGATCAGAGGGTGCTGTAGTGGTGTTTATATTTAATATAGTATCTTGAATGACTCTGTTGGTTGGGGTAGAGAAGGATGTGAGGGTGTGTTGGGTCTCACTTGAGGAATGATCAAGTGGGGGTTGAGGGGCGGAGAAGGGTGAACTAGCTGAGATGAGAGGCTTAGCAGGTTGAACAAGCTGGTTACTTTTGTTACGTAAGTAGTAGGCATATTCCTGGGGGTCTGGGAGGAACGAGTTCCCCTGAGATGGTTCGTTTGCTAGGGATTTTACAATTTGGAAGAGCTCATGGGGTTTGTTTAGGGAGCATTGTAGTCTGTTTGCATGATATTGTTTCATACTAGATGCCACGGATAAACGATGTTTTCCTAGTTGTGCTGTGAATGCCTCGTGGCTCTCGGTTGTTCTTGATCGTCTCCAGTGTCTCTCTAGTCATCTGAGTTGAAGGAGCGATTTGCGTAGTTCTTGGGAGTACCACGGAGCATTCTTTTTTTTATGTGGTGCTTTGTGTGTAGTAGGTCTATGGATTACGGCATCAAGGTTTGAGTTCCAGGAGTCGACCATGTCATCAAGGCTTTGTTCAGGTAGATCAAGTAGGTTCAGTGTCCTCATTAAAAAATCTTCTCTATCAAAAGGATGAAAGCGCTTTAATTGTTCTGAGGTGAGATTATCATCAGGTTTGGTTTTAGCAGATGTGGTGCAAGTTGGTATCTGGAATTGTATCAGAAGATAGTCTGACCAAGGAACTGGGCTCACATTTAGGAGAGGCCTGTGCCCATGAAGGAGGGCTGGCTGTGGTGCAAAGATCAGGTCAAGTATGTTACCTCTTAAATGGGTAGGGGTATCAACGAGTTGAACGTAGCCTAGCTCACTGAGGGCATGATTAAAGGCATTGGTGTGGCTGTCTTGAATGGACGGGAGGTTGAAGTCACCTAAAACCCAGTTCAGAGTATGCGGATCCGTGGTGTTGCAAGCAAGATCAATTATTGTGGCTAAGTCATCAGGCGATGAAGAAGGTGTTCTATATAGCAAGTTGATGGTGATTTGTTTGTTTGTAATGGTCATGGAGTCAAGGGTCGAGGTGCTACTTGAGGCAGCAAGCTGAAATTTGAGATCAGCTTTTGTTAGGATGAGTACTCCTCCACCGCGATGGTCGGCTCTGTGGCATGAGTGGACTGCGTAGTTGGGAGGGACACTCTGGTGAAGAATCACAGAGTCGGATGCAGATAGCCATGTTTCGGTGACACATAGGATGTCAAGGTTATGAGCTGAGAGCATATCTGTTAATGCTGGCCATTTCTTCCTTATGGATCGTGCATTTATTAGTGCACATTTAAGGTCAGGGGGAAGGCGGTGTTGTACGCGCCGAGATAGGTTGTGCTGCTGTAGGTCCACATAGATAACGTGTGGGCCTGGTAGGCTCTGAGGTGTTTCAGTTTGATGTTTGGTAAAGTCAGGGAATTTCTTCCAGGATCTTCGAAGGACTGGTATAGAGTTATGGGGTAAGGTAAGGGCTAGAGTGTCAGAGGTCAGGGCTATTAAAATGAAGCAGATGGCAAGTGTAAAGGGGTATGAGGGTACCCAGTGTGATAACATGGTGAACAGTATAGATAATAAACACAGTGAGGAAATTGGTTAGTGAATAATAACAGACAGTATGTTCAGGCTATCCAGCTAAGCTATGGTATGGGGAGCCAATCAGATAATCAGAACGGCTCAAAATAAGGTAGGCCAAAGATTACTAGGGCTAGTTGTTATAAAGCAATTTAGATCGAATACTAATGCATGAATTAGTATATACAATGTAGCACTAATACATTGGCGTGAGAGTCACGGAGGAGAGTGGCAAGATACTATGTAACTATGTTACAAACTTGGTTGCTGGAACTCCGGACTTCGTTGGACTCAGGCAGAGGACTCTTCGTTGGAAGAGGCAGATTCACTGAGCTGGAGGGTGGAGGTGTTCTAATCTCCTTTGACCATAGGGAACTGATGAGCTTTCCGTCCCAAATGAGAAAGAGGTGATGAATATGGCGGCCACCGTGGCTGTGGCCCACCGCCTAAGGGCCACGCCAAAGGGCCCTCTAGCGAGGCCCTCAGGTGCGGGCGCGCCCGATCGGCGCTCCTTTTAAACACAGGCCGCAGGCTGCCCCGATTGGGCAGGGCGGCAGGAGGGGCTGGTCTTCTCCTTCGTTGCTCTGGCCTGCTCGATCCCGGCCAGGAGAGCTGCTGGCGGGCCGGAGTGCTGCGGCAAGGGAAGGCTTTTTTTTCCCCCCTTCACAAACATTTAACCAGGAATCTATATAGGGGAATTGATCAGGGAACATTTTCTGTACAACCTGATAAACACGGGAAACTATACTAATATCAAAGGTGCCCTCACGGGGCCATGAAGTGACCAACATTGGCCACTCCCTTTCACAGAGCTTTCCTAATAGGGACAGAGACCTTTTAATTCCGTAGTCTCCAGCAAATCCCTTGCTAAAATTCCTAGTCATACATTTCAACAGAATCTGCGTGGACTCCGACCCCCCCCCCCATGGTGACATACTTGACAACAGACAGAGGGAGCGGGCAGTCAGGTTGAATTTTCCTGAGGACTATGAGTCAGAACTATGCAACAATATTCCTCTGGGTGCACTTATTAAACTTATTTTTGCGGTAAACAAAGGGTAGGCAGAAAGCATAAGTTTAGATTGGTTGTACTAAGCATAATGGATGTGTGTGCTCATTCTAAATAGGAACAATTTAGATAAAGTCCTTAAAATATAAAACTATAACAACAATCCCAACAGAAAGAACTATGGCTCCTAACATGATGGCCACATATCTGTTACGTATCACTAGAGTAAAAATACTTGGCATGAAACTAACTGCCAGCTGTCGTCAGTACTAAGCTGAATAATGCAAAGGAATTACTTTAAATCTTACAGTTCAAAAAGCAAATATTCAATGGACATGAAACGGGTACTTTTTCATAAAGTGGTTGGATATCTGGAATGCATATACTCCCCCTTTTTTTTTTTTTATAAGCAATAAGTATGTTCTCTATGAGGTGCTTGCCACAGTATATAAAATCTCGTTTTTACTTTTAATTTTGCTCAATAGCATGTGCAGTCAAAACCAAATATATATATATTTATCAGGAATTAAAATTCAAGCACGATTAACTCCTCATTCACTCAGGATTTAAATCACTTTATTTTTATTTATTTAGTAGATACTTATATACCGCTACTTCCAGCGATCAGAAGCGGTTCGATTATAATTTTGGGATTTGTCACAAAATCAAGACAGAATATATGGGGCATAGATAGCAAGGGGTATTACACAGCACACATAGTAGGGTCTACAGATCGACCTTAATGAACTTAATGAACTATCATACATTACAAGAGAGATGACTTTCAAGTCGCGATCTGGTAACTACTGGCTCGGGATGCTTCATGGTCCTGTCAGGGTTCTTAACCTCTACTTTGAAGGTCAAAGGAAAAACAAAAGCAGTTTCCTTAATTTCTCTATCATTTCTGTTTGGACCATAAAAGACAAGTAGGGCTGAGATATAACAAGAACAGTTGAGGAGATCGAAAGGGGTTAATAAGAACTTAACCCTTTCCAGGCTGAGCCCAAAACTGTCGGGATCCAAAATTCTGACTAAATATTCCTACCAAATGATATATAATACATGACCATAGCAGAAGGAACATCACTATTAGAACATATTGAATAAGACAGGTACAATTTTCCTGAAATAAGCACAAATTAACCCAGCTGCAGAATGTGGATTAAAAATTGAAAATAAGCCTTCAAAGGGTTAAAGGATACTAAAACATTCCTTTCTACGGGCTGTGTGAAAGACACACCCCTTCTCTCTCTGCTTGCTAGAGACTCACGCTGTGCTGGAAAAAAACTGAAATCAGTCAGACAGCTGTCTTTGTACTTAAAAGTGACTCCTGAGTTGTTGTTTGTTTTTTTCCCTCTTCTTTCTTCTTTTCGTAGTACTATTCCTTAATCGGTAAACTGTTTCACAAATTACCCAACAGAATAATCTTACATTATACCAGAAGGGAAACCCGCGGTTTCAACAGATAACAAAAATCAGATACAAACAACAAACAGTAAGGACAACAGAACAATGGGGGAGACAAACACCAAACGCTTCCTCCTTTTCGTGACCTGGGCGCGATCGCCCGGCCAGGAACTGCGCTACTTAGGAGTCCGCGCTCATTTGGTCTATATGTTTCAAGACCTCTCAGTCACACAGACAGTCATACCAGCAACAAGAAATTTTTTTTCAAATGCCCAAGGTTTTACTGACTAACTCATCCCGAAGGGTCGGTGGCTTCGGCTCCGCTAACCCTTATACGAAGCATACTAGGACTGCCCTTATGAGAGGTGATCAGGCTCTCTCGTCTTTGCGCACTTATGCAAGACGTTCCCAGTTAGTCTATACCAAATTAGTCTCACATACTCATGCAAGACTTTCCCCAGGCCTCACTGACTATCGAACAAGAAAAATGTCTACTCACCGGGTCCGGTTCCCGATACCAAACCAGTTCATGGATTGGATCCTGGACTCCCCTCTGATTCGGAGGTGTTGGCCAGCCAGAACCAGCAACCTGCGGAGGCAAGGAGGAGCCCTCTCCGATACAAGAGGACCGGTGGCGCCAGAGGCTCTCCTGCGATCAGTCAGGTGCGGCTCCAGCCGGACCAAACCTGGAGGCGAAAGTACTTGGTATATTCACTTGAATACCATCCACTACTCGCACATTCCCGGCCAACGCACCAAGAATATGTAGCAGCTGATAAGCATGCAATAAATACCTAGAGTCAGTTCAAAGATCCAAGCCAATTTATTGTGCACAAGGCTCAGACAGTCAAGCGTCAAAAAGGACTGAGCAAAGTTCTTACAGAAACATATTCATTTTATACATTTCTTTTCAGTTTGATACATGCAGACTTTCTATTGGTCCCAACGCCCCCTGCACCCGTCCAATCGGGGACCCTCTCTGGGCCTAGCACCCTGTTCCCCCTTCCCAGGCTATTCTAACAATGGTACAGTTTCTAGACATGGATACGTCTCTACTGCAAGGTCATTTCTAAGCTCAGAGAATGTGAGAATGCAGAACACTGGAACATATCTATCATCAGCATTTTAATAAAGGATTCATACAAACTTATCAAAAGCAGTTTAAAGCGGATTCTCAAACTTCTACTGACTTTGGTTTTTCTTCAGCACTATTAATCTTTGGTGGGGGTGGGGACTCAGGCCTAGCTTACAGGCCTCTCATACATTTTCAGGCTATTATAGGCCATAGCCTTCCACAACTGTACTGCAGAGAGGAATGGTATATTCACACCCAGGGCCGGTGCGACCCAATAAACAAACTAGGTGGTCGCCTAGAGTGCCAACATTCCAGGGTGGCCGATTGTTCCTGCTGCCACCCCTCTCTGGGACCTGCAATGGTGTTTGAACCGCAATGCAGCACTTACCCAAGCTCTTTTTTTTTCATGAAATTTAGTCAAATAGAAATACTTGCATATGAATTAGTGCCAGAGCAATTGTAAAACAGAGAAAAAAACCCTCAAAGCCGCATAGAAGGAGTATTTGTACAAACATTCAGCATTACTTCAGTCACATCTGAACATTTTTTCGACACCTTGGAACATATTTCGCTGCTAAAATGGGTGGAATCATTTAAGATTTGGCTAATTCCCCTTTCTTTTCTTTAGACAGCCACTATAAGTGATGCTATCTTAAAAGAATGACAACCTATTGTTTGCTCTTTTGCTGTTGAATCCACAGGGCCATAATGTAATGGGAAAAATAACTGCTGACCTGGAATGCTCTTGTCAACAGGGAAGCTGATGGCCCTTGGCCCTGCCTGCAATAAGGAAAAGCAGCTGTGATAGTGGCCAATGCAGTAAAGATTATATCCATACAGTAAAATGTAGCTATGCTGTTCAGATGAACTACCAGCATGGGAGTGCAGACTGAGCATTAACTTTGACATACCTCTCTAAGTACTAAGCCATAAATCAGTAAGATATTTTGTTATTTTCTGAAATTTAACACAGTGATGCCATTGTAATTTATTTATCCATAAATTTTCTTAAAGAGGATTATCTTCCTAGGCATCAAGCTCAGAAATACACTTTGTAGAAGCCACTTTGCTGCAATCTAGAAAATAAGGTGACTTGGCCAAGGTCACATGGTAAGGTTACCAGATTTTTTTGAAGGCAAATCTGGGACACTTATCCCAAGGATGTGGGGGGGGGGGGGGGCGAGGAGGAGGATAGGAAGGAACATCTTAATTCCAGGTATGAGCAACAACGTGTGGAGGAGGGAAGAAGAGTCATTAACCTGTTCCCCCTCTATCCATCCCATGACAGTAAAAATATCACTTCCAAGCAGACAAATCATCAGAGAAATAGAAGCAGTGATGCATTTCCCGCATGCTGTACAAAATATAAAGATAATGGATGTCAATTCTAAAAGCGAATATATTCAAATCACTAAATTGAAAATATTTTTTTCCTACTTTCTCTGTCCCCATTGCTGGAATCGAGGCCAGAAGGCTGCCAAACAGCTGGGAATTGGGGACACAGCTCTAAAATCTGGGACAATCTCTGAAAATCAGGGACACCTCATAACCTTATCACATGGCGTGTCATCGGTAGAGGCAGAATTTAAGTCCTGCTTTCAATGGGTCTCGGCCCATTACACTAACCGCAAGGCCAGTTTTTGAATTAAAAGAGGAAATAATATAATCTTTGTTTTACCTGATGCTATATCTTGAAGAAAAATACTCCTGTTGGTGTGTAAACTTCAGTAGCTGATAGGATGCAATAAATAGCATGAGTAATGATCTTTGCAGTTTTCCGGTCATGTTACATCTTGGTAACGAAGCAATGTTTCAGCCACCGTGCTGTAGCTTTCTTCAAGGTGAAGTAATTAAGCAGTGAACGTCTGTTCTTTTATAGAGTGGTCCTTAAACCAGATTGATGGGATGGAGGCAGGGAATTTGAATTTTGAATCTTGGTGGGAAAATTCATTGGAGAAAGTCTGGCGACTTCTTTTCTTGTAGATTGGAAGGTTCTCTGGTGAGTTTAGAGAGGACATGTGGAGATTTTTTTTAAGTCTATTTTTGATTTCATAAAAAAGCAAATTTAGTTCTCAACTTGCTTTAGAGGTTTTAAATGATCTTCTATTAGATTTAGGTGGGCACTTATAGTCTTAAAAAAACAGGAAAATAGGACTTTCCTGTAGAGGTTTTAGATTAATTTTGTGTTATATTAGATGGCTCAAAGTACGAAACTAGCTGCTTGTGTTAGAGGTTTTGAATTAGCTTCTGTTAGATTTATATAGGCCTTTATAGCCTTAAAAGAAAACAGATAGGTAATTGGTCTTTTTCCCACCCATCCCAGAGACATCCCTTTAGTTCTCACAATTAAGAGTGAAATTTTATCACCATGGTCATTAAGAAGTGATTAGCTCTTAATTAATAATTAGCACTTCATTGAGAAGCAAACAAAAATAATAGCATTAAATATACCAAATAATCCTAAAGACCTTTTGTTCTGTCCCAAAAGCATGTGTGTGTGTTATTTTTTAACTATATTTTGTATTGTTATGGCAGTTGTTAAGTTGGTGCAAGGAGCTTCCTGCTTTGTCTATAATCATTGCTCCTATAGGTTAATAGGTGCATGTGGCCCAGTTCTTCCAGTATCCTTAAGACCTGTCTTTCATGCATCAGCCTAAGTTCCAAGCTTTGAATCCCCTGGGCAATTGCAGTTCCCTCTGGGTAATCCTCTGCACCCTTCGTTTCAGTGCAAAAAATCTCCATCTTTGGGACAGAAGCAAAGCTCCATTGCCTCTTCTCCTGTTCCATCCCCCTGGAATACCATCTTTTCACTACTCTTTCAACATCCACACTCGCTTTTTTTTTTTTTTTCAATATCTTCACTCCATTTTTGTCACCATCCAGTCTTTCCATTCAGCATTCAACTTCCATCATCCACTTCTGCTACAGTTTCAGTATCCAGCCATTAGCCAGTTCTACAACCCACCTTAGCAGCAGCAATGTTCCATCTGAAACCGACAACCCAGACAGATTCAGCCTGCTGCATATTAAATCAGAACAGTGCTGCCTCTTCATTATAACTATTTGTAGTAAGTGCTGTAATTTTATTTATTGTAATAAACTATTGGAAAGCAAGAGACTGGGTCTTTTCCTTAAATGTTGGAATGGTTTAACTACCTGTGGAACACTGCACTTGAAACATGATGTACCTCTGGCTGGAGCGCCTCTGAAGGGAGAATTGTGGAGAAACACTACCAACCAGCAAATTTAGTATCAGAAACAGATAACAAATTCACGAGAGCAAATGAAAAAACTAATTTCAGGATGCTTTCAAGATGTTAAAGTCTAGGACATTATTATAGCTGTATCTTCAGGTAAGATGACACAAAACTCTTACGATGTGCAATTTAAGAGAAGGATTCAGAGTCCTTTTAAAATATTAAATCTGAATATTTTATTAGCTAGTATAAATATTATTTAAAACCAGGATCCTGCCCACTTAGATAACACTAGTTAAAAACAGTAAAAGAATGGCAATGTTTAAGCAGCAGTAATTTAACACAACTAGTATTAGAATAATCTCTCGTTTTTCTTTCTTGTATTACAGAATTCTTCTCCACAAGACGACAGTATCTCAGATAAGTATTCTTTACAATTATTCAATTACCAATGTAATATTGTGGCAGGCTATGGCCTATAATAGTCTGCAAATGTGAAAGGTCTGTAAGTTAGGCCCTGATTCCATCCCCCATCTCCGTAAAGAACCAAAGTCTGTAAAGGTTTGAGAAAACTGTTTAAACTGCTTAATAAGTTTTCATGAATGCATAAATCTTTCATTATTCTCTTGTGCTGTTTCAATACTTGCATTCCTAGAGCCAGGGACGACCTTGTAGTAGAGAAGTATCCAAATCTAGAAACTGCACCATTGTTAGAACAGTCCTAGAGGAGGGAGCTGGGTGCTAGGCCCAGGAGGGATCTCTGATTGGACAGGTGCAAGGGGCGTTGGAACCAATAGAAAGTTTGCATGTATCAAACTGGAAAGAAATGTATAAATGAACATGTCTCTGTAAGAATTTTGCTCAGTCCTTTTTGAAGCTTTGACTAACTGGGCCTTGTGTACAATAAACTGGCTTGGACCTTGTAAATTGACTTCTGGATTTATTCATTGTCTGCACTTCGCTGCTTCATATTCTTGGTGCGTTGGCCGGAAATGTGCGGATAGTGAATGGTGGTCAAGCGAATACTCCACGCAATTCGCCTCCAGGTTTGGCCCGGTCAGAACCGTGTCTTTCTGACCGCAGGGGAAACCTCAGGCGCCACCGATCCCTTTGTATCGGAGAGGGTTCCGCCTTACCTCGGCAGGCCACTGGGTCCAGCCGGCCAACACCTCTGAACCTGAGGGGAGTCCAGGATCCAACCCAACAGCTGGTTTGGTATCGGGAACCGGATCCGGTGAGTAGACATTTTCTTGTTTAAAAGTCAGTGAAGCCTGTGGAACAGTCTTGCATGTGTGCGCGAGACTAATTTGGTATAGACTAACTGGGAAAATCTTGCATGAGTGCGTGAGATGTCTTGCATGGGTGCGCGAGACAAGAGAGCTTGATCACCTCTCAAGGGCGGTCCTAGTACGCTCCGCATAAGGGTTAGCGGACGGCGAAACCACCGACCCTTTGGTTGGGAATAGTCAGTTAGTCAGGAAACCTTGGGCATTTTGAAAAATGATTTCTTGTGCTGGTATGATTCTTTGTGTGATTGAGAGGTCTTGAGACACAGATCGAGCGAGAGCGGACTCCTGAGTAGCGCAGTTCCTGGCCGGGCGACCGCGCCCAGGTCGCTAAAAGGAGGAAGCGTGTGGTGTTTGTTCCCCTCCAGTGTTTTGTGGGCTGTACGGACCCCTTACCTACAGCCATACTACCTACCCTTACTGTTTGTCTTGTATGTCATTACATATATGCCATTACGATTATGGGAGGGATGGAGTCCACGCAAACTCCGCTGGAATGTATGATCACGAATTTCCGTAAAGGATTTTCAGGAGACTACGGCATAAAATTGTCTCCGTCTAGATTAAGAGTATTATGTGATAGGGAGTGGCCTGTGTTAGCTACGTCATGGCCCCGTGGGGGCACATTTGATGTAGAAATAGTTTCTCGTATCCATCAGCTTGTACAAAATGTGTACCCTGATCAGTTCCCCTACATAGATTCCTGGTTAAGTTCTTGTGAGAGGCAGCCCTCATGGATGAAGCGCTGCTATGAGGACCAGTGTAGAATATTGGTAGCAACCACTAGAGGAACTCGAAAGGTGGAGAAGAAGAAGCCACCTGTGTATTCTGCCCCAGAGTCCCCAGAAATCCTGGCCCGTTTACCCCAGCACCCACATAGGTTAGTTCCCCCAGCTCCGCTACCTGAGGCAGAACCTGATGAGGTACCCCAGCAATTGCCGCTGCAACAGCAAAAGAAGCCCATTTACCTGAGTGATAGCTCCGAGTCCGGCCCCAGTACGTCAGGGTATCCAGGGTCCTCCGACGAGATGGAAAGCGGAGGCTCTCCTGCCAGTTTAGGGTCACCAACCAAGGAAGCTTATACCCGGGAGCCATATGATTTTAAGAAGTATAACCCAGAAGAAGGAGAAAGCAGGGCGCCTAATGCCATTGCGTCAAGTGCCTGGTGTACCTATCCTAAATGAACAGGGCCAGATGGCACCAGGACCAGCCAGTCTAGTCTCTGTACCTTTTTCCACTACTGATTTATTAAACTGGAAAACGCATTATGCATCCTATACAGCAAAACCCCAGGAGTTGACAGAATTAATGTCTAGTATAATGCAAACTCATCAGCCTACCTGGGCCGATTGTCGCCAGCTCCTGTCCACTCTCTTTACTACTGAGGAGTGAGCGCGGATTGTGCAAGCAGCCGTCCACTGGTTAGAAGAAAATCCCGTAGAAGGGGGGGGATCTGAATCTCCCACAAGCAGCCTCCGCGGCTTTCCCGAATGAAGATTCTAGATGGGATCCAAATGATGACAGGGGAGAAGCGTCCCTAACGCGATTTCGCCAGGCCTTGCTGCAAGGCCTGAAGAAGGGGGGCCAGAGGGCCATGAATATCGGGAAGGTATCTGAAATTATCTAGAGTCCAGATGAGAGCCCAGCAGCCTTTTATGAGCGGTTGTCTGAAGCTTATAGACTATATACCCCATACGACCACGCTGCTCAGGAGAATTTGCACATGGTAAATGCAGCCTTTGTCACCCAGTCCCAGAGAGACATAAAACGAAAATTGCAGAAACTGGATGGATTTGCGGGTATGAATACAGCACAGTTAATGGAAGTCGCTCAAAGTATTTGTGAATCGTGAAAATGAATGTGACAGAGAAAGTGAACGAAAGATGAAGAAGAAAGCAGATCTTCTTGCTGCCGCTTTAAGTGAACGACGTGGAGGAGGTTTTCCTAATCAAAGGACCAGAGAACGTGGAAGAGGCCGTGGAAGTAGCAGGCCTCCTTTGGGTGCAAATCAGTGCGCCCATTGCAGAGAAGAAGGACATTGGATAAATGAATGCCCGCAACTTGACTCCACCCCCAGGAGGAGAAGAGGGAGTCCCTGGAGAACAGGAGGCCGAGTTCAAAATCGTGGAGGAATGAATTGCGCACAGTTCCAGCATGAGAGAGAAGAAGCCATTGAGAGAGTGGCAGTTGCAACGGGCTATGACATGGATGAAATGGATGAAGACTAGGCCAGACCGGGCTCCAAGTTCACCCTGGGTCCCCAGGAGCCTATGGTCAGTTTAAAAGTAGGGGACCAATATATGGACTTTATGGTAGATACAGGAGCAGAACATTCCGTGGTGGCAAAGCCAGTGGCTCCTCTCTCCTCTCGATCTGTCACTATTGTTGGGGCCACTGGGAACAGGGCCACCAAGCCATTCCTGCAGAACTGTATGTGTGAACTAGGGGGACAGAAGATAACGCATCAGTTCTTGTATATGCCTGAGTGCCTTATTCCACTTCTGGGCCGAAATATGCTTGCAAAGCTTCAGGCACAAATATCCTTTGCTGAAGGGGGAGAAATGAAAATGACTGTGAACCCAAAGCCTGCTGGATTGATGGTGCTGACTGTTCCCCGAGAAGAAGAGTGGCGGTTCTATAGTACACCTCCAATGAAGTCAAACAGTTCCTGTATACCCACCAGCCTCATAGCCCTGCCTGAAGTGTGGGCAGAAGATAATCCACCTGGCCTAGCGAAGAACATAGCCCCTGTCATTGTCACCCTCAAGCCAGGAGTGGAACCAGTGCATGTGAAGCAGTATCCTCTTTCCCGACCAGCCATTGAAGGAATCCACTGCCATTTGATGAAACTGCTGAAGTATGGACTTCTCAAGGAGTGCCAGTCACCTTGGAATACCCCTCTTCTCCCAGTCAAGAAACCTGGGACAGGGGATTACCGCCCAGTACAAGATCTGAGGCGGGTAAATGATGCAGTTGAAACCATACACCCAGTAGTACCAAATCCTTATACTCTCTGGAGACTGATCCCCGCTGAAGCTACTCATTTCACCATCCTGGACCTAAAAGATGCCCTTTTCTGTGTACGCCTGGCCCCCACTAGTCAACTTTTATTTGCTTTTGAAGGGCAAGACCCCACAACAGGAAGGCGGGGCCAACTCACCTGGACCCGATTTACCTCAAGGATTCAAGAATTCACCTACTCTCTTCAGTGCTGCCCTGAATCAAGATCTTTCAAGTTACTCAGTGAACCCAGGACAAAGGGTTCTCCTTCAGTATGTGGATGACCTGCTCATAGCCACCAACTCAGAAAGTGAATGTCTCCAAGCCACCAGTGAACTTCTGTACCTTTTTGAATGAGGCTGGATACAAAGTCTCACGAGCTAAAGCGTAACTATGTCAAACCGAAGTTAAATACCTAGGGTTCCAGTTGTCCAGCGGAATTCGACGCTTGGGACCCACTCCAACCACCAGGAGGCAAGTGAGAGCCTTCCTGGGGGCCGCAGGATACTGTCGCATATGGATCCCCAATTTTGCGCTGCTAGCAAAACCATTGTACCAAGTTACCAAAGGAATGGAAAAGTCTCCACTGGAGTGGGGACCGGAACAGGGTGCAGCATTCCGATCTCTGAAAAGTGCTCTGATGTTATCACCAGCTCTGGGTCTCCCAGATGTTCAGAAACCTTTCCATCTCTATGTCCATGAGTCACAAGGAAATGCTCTACGGTTGCTGACCCAATCTCTTGGATCTTGGCAACGGCCTGTAGCCTACTTGTCAAAACAGCTGGATGTGGTAGCAAGGGGTTGGCCCCCTTGTTTGAGAGCTGTTGCAGCAACAGCCCTTTTAGTGAACAAAGCAGATAAGCTCACACTAGGACAAAATCTTCAAGTGACTGTACCCCATTCTGTCCTCACCCTTATGGAACACAAAGGAAGTTTCTGGCTAACGAATTCAAGAATGTTGAAATATCAGAGCATGTGTGAAAATCCCCAGATACAGTTAAAAGTTAGTCAAGCTCTGAATTCTGCTACATTGTTTCGAATTGGTCCTGGGCCCCCTGATCATGACTGTATAGAAACTATGGACACTGTATTTTCAAGTCACCCAGATTTAACTGATGTTCCTTTGGAGGATCCTGAACAGACTTTCTTTGTGGATGGAAGCAGTCTCATCATCAATGGACATCGTTGTGCTGGATACGCAGTGGTGACCCTTGATCTGGTAGTTGAGTCCTCAGCTTTGGCCCCAGGAACTTCAGCACAGAAGGCTGAGTTGATAGCTCTCACTAGAGCACTGATATTAGGAGAAGGACTCCGTTTAAATGTGTACACAGATTCCAAGTATGCTTTTACCACTTTACACGCACATGGAGCCTTGTATAAAGAGCGAGGGTTGATCGCCTCAGGAGGCAAGTCCATTAGGTATGGGCCCGAGATATTGATACTATTAGATGCTGTATGGGCCCCTAAGCAAGTGGCAGTCATGCACTGTCGAGGTCACCAGACAGGAGCAGGAGAAGTTACCCAAGGTAATAGGTTTGCTGATGCCACCATCTGGAAAAGCGGCCACAACTGGACGAGTTGTGACCCAAGACATTCCAGTGCAAGCAGCCATGTTCCCCGTGCCCCTTAGCTCATGGGCTCCCCGAAACACTACAAAAGAGTTGGATTATTTCTGTGGAAAGGAGGGAAGAGTCCTAACAGAAAAAGGTTGGATAGTGCTGCCACCTCCAGAGGGAAGCACACCTCCAGGTCCTACAGTCATTCTTGAAGCATTAGGGCCAGCCTTTGTTCATGCTTTCCATCAGGCCACGCACTATGGGAAGACGGCCATGGAGAGAGCCCTAAAACCCCATTTTTGCATTTCACTACTAGGACCCCTGTCCACTTCAGTGGCACAGCAGTGTTTGACATGTGCCAAGAACAATCCTAGACAAGGTCCTGTTCCAGAGTTCAGTCAGTAGGGGTGGCTCCCATGAGTGATATTCAAGTAGATTTTACTGAAATGCCCCGAGCAAACGGATATCACTACCTGTTGGTTCTAGTTTGCACATTTTCTGGGTGGGTAGAAGCCCGTCCCACCTGAACAGAGAAGGCTCGAAGTCAAAGATACTGCTCCATGAGATTATTCCTCGATTTGGAATACCATTAACTATAGGGTCAGACAATGGACCCTCATTTGTGTCCCAAGTAACTCAGTTAGCTCAAGCTTTACAGATACAATGGAAGTTGTACACTGCCTATAGACCCCAGAGTTCAGGGAAGGTAGAACGCATGAATAGAACCCTGAAATCTCAGTTGTACAAGCTTTGTCAAGAAACACACCTAAAGTGGCTCCAGGTTCTCCCTATAGCCCTTCTTAGGATACGTTCTGCCCTGACCAAGTCTTTGGGAGTTCCCCTTTTGAGATTTTGTATGGGCGACCTCCGCCCATTGTGCAGGGAATTAAAGGAGATATGAAACAAATAGGGTCTGAAATAACTAGACAAGAACTATTGGCTTTAGGTTCTGTTTTGCAGAGTCTCCATGCTTGGGTACAAGATCGATTGCCCATCAATCTGACCGAACCTCTGCATCCCTTCAAGCCAGGAGAGTCAGTGTGGATCAAAGTGTGGAGAAAGACCCCGCTGGCGTTGCATTGGAAGGGATCTTATGTTGTCATCTTGTCAGCTCCAACTGCACTAAAAGTCACAGAACTTGAACCCTGGATCCACCACAGTCGAGTGAAACCAGCAGCTGCTCCTGAACCTGGTCAATGGACTTCAGTAAATGATCCAGAGACTCCATTGCGACTTACATTGCAGAGACAACCAACATTGTAAGAATCTTCAGAATCTACAATCCACCTCTGACATGCAAGAGTGGCAGTCAAGAAGAAGAAACTCTTCAAGCTCAACGTACCCAATATTCCAGTTGACCTCCAAAGACTGTAATCATAATGTTTTTCCACTATTATCTTGTGGGAGTGGTGGTCCTGGGATTTCTGGAAAAGACTTTTGCCTTACCCCCTTGTGCAGCTTGCATAACTACCACCCGATCTGGACAGAAGGTCACTCAGACTTTACCATTCCTACTATACTTGCACTGGTATAGTCAGCCGGTGTATCTATAATGGCACAGAATTAAATATCTGTACGAAGGGGAAAAGTAAGACTTGTTACAACTCCCAGCAGAACCCTCCTATTATGTACTGGAATGATGAGGATGGAGCCCTCATAAATGCCACGTGCCCACTCACAGACTCCACGAAATATATTGTCTTGGACTTTGATGCCTGTGATGTGATAAACAGAAATGCCTACCACAAGTGTGGGTCATGGGAACAAGACTACTATCATGATAATAGGACGGTGTACTGGAAAGAACTCCCCAACCACCGTCTACAGCACGGCAGCTAAAGATGCCTACTTCTGTCCAAAATGGGAGTGCGTATACTTTGCTACTTGGACTAATGCACCTATGGGGCAGGATGGAGATAATCGCAGAGGCGCCCTGACAAGGGTCCAATTACCTGAGCCCAAGAAATGCAAGAAGGGTGCCTGCAATCCCCTACAACTCCTTGTATTTGACCCTAGCCAGTGGAAGCAAGGATACAGATTTGGACTGCGTATAGCAGGAGGAGTCATAGATCCTGGAACCATCATACATATACGGTTGAATACTAAGGCTCATATATCTGCACCCTATCAAATACATCACTCTTTTTATGAGGCCATGAAAGCAGAGTTTGAGAATCCTCATACCTCCCAAAATTTGTTCCTTGAGCTTTCTGGAGCAGTAGCATCTAGTCTCCACATTTCAGACTGCCTCTTCTGTGGAGGAACTAAGATGGGAGACCAATGGCCCTGGGAGGCGCAAGAAGTGAACTATTCTATTCCTTACAACCAGACTGATTTACATAATGCTACTAGTGAGTGGGTACTGGCCCACCCCATTGTTGGTAATTTGTGTTTTGCTCACTCAGGACCACAGTTTAACATGGAGGTTGGACAGCTGGTCTGTCTCAACCAAAAGTTCTACAACAGTACCACTAAGAAGACATCTTGGTGGTCAGGAGTCAACGCTTCAGAGCCCTCCAACCCTCTAGTTCGTTTCCCTAATCTTGCCAGCATCTGGACTGATCTAGCAGCTTATAATTCCTGGCAAGCACCACCTGGACTGTACTGGATTTGTGGAACCAGAGCATATGCTATGCTTCCTCACCATTGGGGAGGAGCATGTGCATTGGGAACCATACGACCTTCCTTTTTCCTTTTGCCTACATCCCAGGGAGAACAACTGGGTTATCCTGTGTACAGAAGTCGACAAACGAGAGGCCTTGAAAATAGGCCAATGGGATAAATGGGGGGGGGGGGAGGAGTGGCCACCTGAGAGAATTATCTCATATTATGGACCTGCTACATGGGAGGAAGATGGTATATGGGGATATCGCACTCCTGTGTATATGATAAATCGCATTATACATCTACAAGCGGTTGTTGAAATAATAACCAATGAAACCAGTAAAGCACTAACTCTTTTAGCTAAGCAAAGTACACAGATGCTTACAGCTATTTATCAGAATCGTTTAGCTCTAGATTATTTGTTAGCAGCTGAAGGTGGAGTATGTGGAAAATTGAATTTAAGCAATTGTTGTTTGCAGATTGATAATAATGGACATGTTGAAGATATAGCTATCCAGATGAGAAAGCAAACATTTGTGCCTGTCCAGACCTGGCATGGCCTAAAGCTTGATGGGTGGTTTGGTTCAGCATTTTCATGGTTAGGAGGTATGAAGACCCTTGTGTTTATTGTATTACTCATATTGGCTGTATGCTTGCTGCTCCCATGTCTCCTACCCCTTGCTTACGCATGATAACCTCAGTTATTGATAGCACTGTAGAACGGAAGGCAGCTCCAAGAATATTAGCTATGTAGCAATATTCCCCAGTACCCCAAGATGAGGCGATTACGCAAGTTTAATATGTGATTTAATTCTCACCCTTTCTCACTAGCGGGTGAGAATAATCAAAGGGGGGAATGTGGCAGGCTATGGCCTATAATAGTCTGCAAATGTGAAAGGCCTGTAAGTTAGGCCCTGATTCCATCCCCCATCTCCGTAAAGAACCAAAGTCTGTAAAAGTTTGAGAAAACTGTTTAAACTGCTTAATAAGAAGTTTTCATGAATGCATAAATCTTTCATTATTCTCTTTTGCTGTGAAAATAGAAATGTTTCAATACTTGCATTCCTAGAGCCAGGGACGACCTTGCAGTAGAGAAGTATCCAAATCTAGAAACTGCACTATTGTTAGAACAGTCCTAGAGGAGGGAGCTGGGTGCTAGGCCCAGGAGGGATCTCTGATTGAACAGGTGCAGGGGGCGTTGAAACCAATAGAAAGTTTGCATGTATCAAACTGGAAAGAAATGTATAAATGAATATGTCTCTGTAAGAATTTTGCTCAGTCCCTTTTGAAGCTTTGACTAACTGGGCCTTGTGCACAATAAACTGGCTTGGACCCTGTAAATTGACTCCTGGATTTATTCATTGTCTGCACTTCGCTGCTTCAATATAGCTTAACTTCTGAAATAAGAGTCTTCCCCTTTCTGTTTCTTTTCTTTTCAGGTCAGATGGTCTTATAAATGAGGTAAGTATTGTCACCCAGCAGACCTGGTTGAGAGAAAGGAAAGTGTTTTAAAGGAAGAAAAAAGTACATATAAGCCGCAATATCTGGAGGAACCAGGTAGAGGGAGCCAGAGGGACTCCAGAGTGACTATAGAACCACGCCCCACTGAGCATGATGTAATGCCAGCCAGCTTCCAATCCAGGAGCACAGAGGGACTTCTTAAGGAGGCTGTGGAAGACTGGAAGCAGAGGAGCGGCAGGAGCGGCAAGAGCACCAATGGAAAGGCAGCTGTGAAGACAGCTGGAGAGACGGCTGGAGAGGAAACAGCAGGAGTGAATGCGGCAGGACAGTGTGCAGCAGAAAGCAAGGCAAGACAGAGGGAAAAAGGTTAGAATGCAAACCTGAATATTCCCTTGCCAAAAGATCACCTAAAGAGAAAGGTGATTGTCTGAGAGCTAAGGAGGAACCTGAGAAGGTCTCAGATCACAGAGAGGTAAAAGCTGTTTGTCCAGAGTGGTCAAGGCATTACTGCAGTTGTTGTCCAGAATCCACAGGGTCACAGCAGGAAGCCCTAAGCCATGCTAAACAGGCCAGCCAAAGGAGAGACTGGTGTAGGCCTCAACCTTCGCTGGAATCCAAGAAGCCAAGTTCCCAAGGTAAAGCTTTTATTGAGGCAAGCTATAGAAAAAGCTTATATAATAAGAAAAGCTTGAATAATAAATGTTTGTATAAGACTGCCACAAAA
Organism: Ichthyophis bannanicus; assembly: GCA_033557465.1. Classification (NCBI taxonomy): domain Eukaryota; kingdom Metazoa; phylum Chordata; class Amphibia; order Gymnophiona; family Ichthyophiidae; genus Ichthyophis; species Ichthyophis bannanicus. The sequence goes on from CM066035.1 coordinate 343,824,566, forward strand.
GCTCCAAGGAGAGAGGACTTTCCTCCCATGTAGAATAGCACAGAGCCGACGCCCTAAGAGTAACCCAGAACATTGGGCTGTGCTGGAAAAGCTATACAAAGAGCCTGAGTACAACATACCTGAACCCGGGGACTCAGAGTCCGAGGTGTCCGCCTATGAGCCAATGCAAGTGGACCTGGCAAGTGAGGCTTCAGATATCGAAATGGATTGTACATACTGTACCAGTGGAAGCCTGGAGTCTTTGCCAGACTTGTAAGGTGTATGAGTTATTGCCTAGAAGATTACTGTTTGAATGAACCCCAGCACTACTGTGAAAATAACAGTTTTTCTTTAAGCTTTTTGTTTTACTTTTTCTTACCTGAATGAAGGACATTTGCATTTGTTGTTAGCCAATCCTTTGAACCCTTGCGTAAAGGGAAATAAAAGCCTTTATTTTCCCACCACTTGTGCATATGATTCTTTGGAGATTAGGCCCAGGAAACAAATAGGGCCAAAAGCCAATTAGGCCTCTGGATTACTGGCCAATCTCCTCCCCATATTTTTATGTCCGAGCGCTGCTTATACGCCAGGGTAGTGCTCGCGACAGTATTTATTTTTCGACTCAGAATAGCTATAATAATTCCTTTAAAGCATTTAAAATGTATTAGCTGTATACTCCCTACCCCCACCTCCTCCTTTGCAGGATTTTCAGGAACACGCACACACACACGGGTAAATTATACCTGGACTCCCAAAATTTTTTCAAAACGCCTAAAAATATTTGAGCTCAAATTTAAAAAAAATAAAAAAATAGGAGTGCACTGTAATACCTTCCAATTAAGAAAAAAAATCTGTCTGGGAGTTGGGGCCCATGTCCACTTTGGTCCACTCCTGGATTTGGTTCACTCCTTCAGTTCCTCTGGTCTTGCAGCTGGCTTTTCATCAGATGACTCTTCAGCTGGTTCCATCCCTACTCCCTGACTTTTAAAAAAATCAATAAGGCAAACCCCTATATTTCTCCCAGGACAAGCAGGATGAGTCAGCCACAAGTGGTGGTGATGTCATCCGACGGAGCCGAGACGGAAGTACTCTCAGTAGCCCAGAGGGCTTTAGCCCCCTGGGCATGACCAGTAGCCCCGCCTCCCAATCCGCCACTAGTTGGCCAGAATTTGTCTTCCGCCTTGCTAGCAAGACGTGATTTCTACTCTCTCAACCTACCTCGACCATCATGAAGAAAACGGGCTTCAAAAAATGTCCGGGGTGCTCCAGGAAGATGGCCAACGCAGAATCCCATCAACTTTGCGTCCACTGCCTAGGTAAGGAGCACCCCATCGAAGATTGCCTCTCATGTGCCCGCATGTCTCCACGGGCTCTGAAATATCGTAGACATACCCTCCTTGACTCAGCAGACCCCGCTGCTGCTTCGATCCCGAGCATCACGCCTGTAAGACCTTCTTCTGCTTTCACTCCGGCCGGGGACGAGCCTGCTAAAGCCTCTGTTCCCCGCCGCGAAAGCATGCCTCTGCCTGCCGTGTGTCTGCCCATGGAAGCCGCCATATCGGAGCATCTTGACTCCGCCCCACTTCTGGCAGCTCTTCCGGTTCCTGCCATCCTGACCCCTGAAGATTGCATCGGCGCAGACGGGCTCCGGCGCAGGACTCCCAGCTCTCACAGGATTGCAGAGGGACAGCGCAGCGCCGGGCCGTCTCACTGCCAGGCTCAGAGAACCAGTGCCTCCCACAGCCGCACCAGACGGCCCCGGAGCCACAGCGCAGACGAGCCAGCAACCGCCGAAAACCCCTCAGCCGGCACAGATCCAACCGGAGCAGCAGATCCATCAGCCGACATAGACACCATCGGAGCCGCAGATCCACCAGTCGGCGCAGATCCCATCGGAGCCGGAGCATCTCACACAGCCGGTGCTGATCTCATCGGAGCCGGCGCAGCTCATCAAGGCACAGATCTAGTGGCAGTCGTGCCTCTTCGTGCAGAACATCCAGGAGCCGGCACAGGTCTCGCAGCCGGCGCGGCGCACGGAGTCGCTGCAGATCTCCAGAACGTCATGGCAGTGCTCATCACCATCTCAGCAACAGAAGGGACAAAACTTCACGGAGGGACTCCATATCCCCCTCACGGCGCAGTGACAAATCGTGCAGTCTGGACGGGAGCACTTCAGGGCATAAACGTTGCAGGAGCACTTCTTCAGGAGAATACCTCTCTACACCACAAAAGAGGACGCAGCGCTCTTCTGACTCCTCAGTTTCCAGTCAGGGAGCTGTCTCTTTGTCGTCATCCTCATCCTCTTCGGTCTTGGAAGACTTGCCCTCCCCAAAGGATGACAATCAAAACCCTGCTCCCACTGTCCAGCCCTCTACTGCACATCAGCCCCCTGAATCTATCCTGCGCCTTACAGATATGTTGCAGGAATGGGCTACCAAACTGTCCAGCATGGCTTCCACTCCATTATTGCCGGCAGCACCAACCCCTAAAGCATCAGCCCCCTTGCACGATTCTGCACAGGGAAGCGCAGCGGAGCTAATCCCCTCGGCACAAGCTCTGCCTCTCAGGCTCTCTCTTTCCACGGAGGCCTCTGATAACCCTGCTGAGGTTCCCGCCCCTCCGGAGGACCTGACATACTACAAGTTCGTCCACAAGGTTATTTCCTCACTATCCATCGTTCCCTTGGATACCCCGGACCAGCGCAACGAAGTTCAAAGCGCTCTCAAATTCGTGGACACCCCCAAAACCATCACCGCACTGCCGGTGCACCAGCTTCTCCAGGACAACCTATCCAAGACGGGGAAAACTCCTGCTTCCAATCTGACCTGCACACGCAAAATGGATCTTAAATATGCAGTTCAGCCCCTACCAGGCTTTGACAAGCCGCAACTCCCACATCAATCTATTGTGGTCGAGTCGGCCATCAAGTGTTCCAAAAACTCACGCACCTCCAGCAATGCACCACCGGGTAAGGACAACAAACTCCTTGATGTGGCGAAGCGTGTTTACCAGGGGGCCACGCTTAATGCCAGGATAGCGGCCCACCAATTTCAACACGCCATCTACCAGGATTTGCTGGTGACCAACATCAAGTCTTCCGTCGCCCAGCTTGCTGAAGTCCCGCAGGCTCTCCTTACATCCTCAGCAGACCTTGAAGACTGCACCAGACATCAGGGGCGAGCTGCCCACGACGCTTTCGAGACAGCTGCGAGAATCGCAGGGTCTGCCATTTCTGCACGTCGCCTTGCCTTGCCTGGCTTAGAGCCTCTGGCTTACGTACGGACTCTCACGACAAGATTGCAGACACACCTTGCACTGGGGACTCCCTCTTTGGCGATAAAGTCAAGGACACCGTCAACAATATGCGGGAACGCTGTACCACTCTTCAAACCCTCGAGGAGGGTACAGATCGCCCTTGTTCTTATTGTAAGGGAAACTCGCAGAGCTACTCAACTCACAAGCGCTACAACTCTTACCGGAAATGGCAACAACCGCGATACAAACAGCAACCCTATCAGCAGCCTTACAGGCAGAAACCGCACCAGTGCGAGCGCGCTCAAAAGAAAACCACATCTGCTCCGGCTAAGAGCACTCCTAGTTTTTGACTCTTCGCCCTGCCCCCACCTTCCGACGGGGGGTTGCTTGTCTGCCTTCCAGCGCTCCTGGGCGAATATAACGACGGACCGAAGCAGGGCTACCGAATCAGATTCTCTTTGCTACCACCTCGGCACCCGCCGCCGGCGAGCAACACCCTCCTCCAGCATCTTCCAGCCATGAACTCAGATCACAGCCCTTATACAATCCAAGGCCATCGAACCCGTTCCACCCAATGAGGTCAATACAGGGTTCTACTCGAGATACTTTCTCGTCCCCAAAAAATCGGGGGGTACCAGGCCAATTCCCGACTTGCGAAAACTCAACAAGTGCATCACCAAGGAGAAGTTCAGGATACATTCTCTCTCATCCATTCTGCCCCTCATCCAACCCGGGGAATGGCTAGCCTCCTTGGATCTTCAGGATGCCTACACCCATGTTCCAATCCACCCTCATCACAGGAAATTCCTACGCTTCAAGGTGGCGGAGAAGCACTACCAATACAAGGTACTACCCTTCGGCCTTTCCCCTGCCCCCAGAGTCTTTACCAAATGTGTGGCAGTAGCGGCCGCTCACCTCCGCAAACTCTGAGTGTGCGTGTTTCCCTACCTGGACGACTGGCTGATCACCGCAACCTCTCCCGCAGATCTTCGGAGAGCAGTCAAAAGAGCCACATCGCTGCTAACCTCCCTGGGCTTTCTAATCAATTATGGGAAGTCTCATCTATCTCCTGTCCAGCGGTTGGAGTTCATTGGAGCTCTTATAGACACCACACGGGTAAAGGCCTTCCTCCCCAAGGGCAGGATAGGCACCATCATACATCTAGCCCTCCAGGTGCTCCGCTCCCCCCAGTCCACAGCAAGGACCCTCTTACGCCTCCTGGGCTACATGGCGGCTACCACTCATGTCATCCCCCTCGCGAGGCTGCACATGCGTGTCCTCCAGTGGCACCTATGCTCCCACTGGTGCCAACACTCACAACCCTTGACTACACTGATCCCCATCGAACCCCTCGTGGCCAAGGCTATAAGTTGGTGGACCAGCCAACACAACCTGCTGCAGGGCAGAGCCCTACGCTTACCTGCGCACCAAGCCACAGTGACCACAGATGCCTCGCATCTAGGCTGGGGTGCGCATTGTGCCGGCGCCCACACTCAAGGCTCTTGGTCGCCTTCAGAACAAGAGCTACACATCAACGTCCTCGAGCTCAGAGCTGTCCGCCTTGCACTCATGGCCTTCCAGGAACACCTAAAGGGCAAAGTCGTCCGGATCCTGACAGACAACCAAGTGGCCATGTTCTACATAAACAAACAAGGGGGCATGGGCTCAAGGTCCTTGTGCAAGGAGGCCCTACGCACCTGGCGCCTCGCCAGGTCATACAAATGCAGCCTCCACGCATGCTACCTGCCAGCAGAGGAGAACGTCATAGCCGATCACCTCAGCAGACAGCTGAACCCACACGAGTGGACTCTCCACAAGGAAGTGTCGCAGTCCCTCTTCACGAAGTGGGGTCTTCCAGATATCGACCTCTTCGTGTCTCAGGAGAATGCCAAATGCCGTCTGTTTTGCTCCAAGAGACCCGCACAGCACAGGGTGGCTGCAGACGCCTTCAACGTGACGTGGGACCAGTGGCTCCTGGTGTATGCCTTTCTGCCCATCCCCCTCATCGCACGGACTATCCAACACCTGATCAGGGACAAGGCAGTGGCCATCCTGGTGATCCCTTACTGGCCCCGCCAGGTCTGGTTCCCATACCTACATCGCCTGGCTCTGGAACCCCCCATTCGCCTGCCCCTGAGGCCAGACTTACTCTCTCAGGACAACGGCACCATCCTCCACCCCAACTTGCAGATGTTATGGTTAACGGCTTGGAAGCTGAAAGGCTAGCCCTGGCACCACTAAACCTCTCATCTGAAGTGCAGCGAGTCATCCTAGCAGCCCGAGCCCTTCTACCAGAAAGTCCTATAGCCTCAAATGGCGTTGTTTCAGCATCTGGTGCGAGACGGAGCGCCTGGACCCCTTCTCGTGTCCGGTCCCATCCCTCCTTCAATACCTCTCTGTTCTCTCCTCGCTTGGCCTCGAGACCCAGTCCATCAAGGTCCACCTGTCCGCCATTGCAGCTTTTCACCATCGCATCGGCGACACTTCTATTGCTACCCTTCCTCTAGTTACCCGCTTCATGAAAGGCCTGCACAACCTGCTCCCACCCGTCCGTGCACCAGTGCCTGCTTGGGACCTCAACATCGTCCTGGATAAGCTCACGGGGGCCCCCTTTGAGCCGCTGCACCTTGCTGACCTCAAATTCGTCTCCTGGAAAACTCTGTTCCTTGTCATCGCTTCGGCCAGACGGATCAGCGAGCTGCAAGCCCTTGTGGCCTACCCACCGTATACCATTCTCCACCAAGACCGTGCATGTCTACGCACGCATCCTAAATTCGTCCCGAAGGTGGCCTCCACCTTCCACCTCAACCAGGCAATTGAACGGCCCACACTCTGACTTGGAACAGCAGCGCCTTCACACCCTGGACTGCGTCAGGGCCATCCGGTGCTACCTGGTGCGGACTGCCTCTCTTCATAAGGGCTCACAGCTCTTCATCTCGTACGACCCCAACAAACCTGGTCGCCCTGTGTCTAAGCGCACCTTGTCCATCTGGATCTCTTCTTGTATCTCCTTCTGCCCGCTTCAGGAGTCCGGGCTCACCACTTGCGGGCCCTGGCCACCACCATTGCCAATCTCCGCTCCATCCCCGTCCCTGAGATCTGCAGAGCAGCCACCTGGGCCTCCATCCACACCTTTCAACGCCATTACTGCCTGGATATGACAGAGCATGCCGGCTCTGCCTTCGGCCTAGCGGTATTGTCCGCGGCCAACAAGCAAGTGCCAGCACCTGGGCAAGTCTAAGCTTCAGGGTGCCCGCTATCTACTCACCAGCGCCCATTGGTGGCCTATGACTATTACCTACAATGACCTACATTGTTGTTCTCTAATGACTTATGACTTTGCACTATTCTTTGTTATTCTTCAGCGCCCCAGTTGGTCACTGTCCCTGTTACCTATTGCACTGTCGACAATTATTGATCCAATGTCATTGCACTCTTGATTGTTCACGGCTTGCTGCCTTGTCTCTCATGTTACTTGCACATTATGTTACTGCCTGCGGTATTGCACATTAAACCTAACCTGTTGCACTTTATGCCCGCCTGCTTCTTATCTTCGGCCCTCTCCCCCCACGCTGCCGTGAGTGCAGCTCGGGAGGCACCACTTGTGGTTGACTCATCCTGCTTGTCCTGGGAGAAAACTGAGTTACTTACCTGTAACATGAGTTCTCCACGGACAGCAGGATAAGTCAGCCACACCTTCCCGCCCTCCTCCCCGGCTTGGGGGAGCACATAGGGCACGTCCTCAATCCGCCACCTAGCTCCTGGCATGCCTCAGCTTGAGAAATCCTTGCCAGCTAGGGGCGGATCGGGAGGCGGGGCTACTGGTCATGCCCAGGGGGCTAAAGACCTCTGGGCTACTGAGAGTACTTCTGTCTCGGCTCCATCGGATGATGTCACCACCACTTGTGGCTGACTTATCCTGCTGTCCCTGGAGAACTCATGTTACAGGTAAGTAACTCAGTTTTCTATGACTGTGATAGTGGCTGAAAAAGTTAAAGCCCTTTTCACTTTTTTCAAGGCATTCACTTTTGCTACCCTTAAAGAAAACGATAATTAAATAAACCCTAACTAACCCCCCCCCCCTCACACACAGAAGCACATAGACACACTAGCTGCGGCACTCTTCACGTAAAAGTTCTGCTTCTGCTGTCACGTCAGGCTGTCAGAGAAATAAAAGCAGCTTGTTCTTAAAAACAGTGCTTCTGAATTAGAATTAGGTTCTTTTCAAAGCTGAAGCTGAACTCCAGATGAGCTGTAACAGCAGCAATAGTTCAATCTCTGTTCCTCTTAAATCAGGCTCAAGTCTATAAACTGGCTTTTAAAACCTGAGCTCCAGAATTCACAAACTCAGTGCAATTCCTCAGCATCTCCTCAAACAACAGCTTAATCTCCTCTAGCTCTCAAAATCCCTAAGAACTGTTCCTCTCTAAAAGTACAGAAAACCGGTTTTAAACTGTCAGAGCTTTTTAAGAACTTGCACTCCTTACACTCAATCAAATTGTCAGCTTCAAACAGATCTAACAGCTATCTGGTTTCTTTTTTTAATCCAGTCAGATTTTTCTCAAATTTTTTTACCTTTTCAGCACCTCAATATTAGACAGTTCAATTAATTACAGGACAATACTTGAAGTAGTTGCTCAAAGGTGACCAAAGGAAATCCTTCATGGAAATCCTCTTCCAAAAAATTTCACCTTTTCCTCTCTATTCTTCACAGAATTTCAGTGATATCCAATACCTGTTAATAACTGATGGATTCTCTCTCCTATTTCCCCAAAATCTCTATAATTCAGCCGTTCCTCACTGCCACAGCCAGCACACCTTAGACTCTCTTCACAGACAAAACCCCAACAGACTCTCAACTCAAACACACATCAAAATTCCAATCCATCCAGGAAAGTGTTCTTCCACTCTCTTTCCAAAGAAATAGTTCCATACACCCTATAAAATTCACTCCTTCCTATACAGTAAAGAAAATCCCTCACATAACTGCCCTAATCAAACTTTTAAGATAATTTCACTACTGTCTCTTTAAATCCTAATATGTTAGAAATAAAAGTTACCAAATTGTGTCACAGAAACCACATATTCCCCATTGTTACAAGCCTCAGCAGAGCACTTTAGAGAAATCCCAGCTTTGTCTAATCACCAGCTGCCACGAGCCCTTACATCCAGGTACCTTCATGAATTAAAACTTGAAAATTTAACCTTTATTTAAGCTCTCCAGGGCCGGGAAACCCCTCCATTACCTTATTTTTATTTTATTTTAATTAATTAATTTATTTATTATTATGCATTTACTTGTATACATATACAAGAAAAAAAGAAGAGCAGCATCTTACAGTACAGTCAAGAGAACAAGAAACTCATCCAAAAAAGAAAACCCCCACTAGAAATTAAGCCTGCTAGGATGCTAAAGTCCACATCAAGGAGAACATTAGAGGCCTGAGTTAACCAAGAAAGTAAGCCAAAACCCCTTTAACTATCCCAACTAACACTTATCTAGAAGAAAAGTCTCTAAATGAGATTCATCTGTAAACACATATTTCAAACCAGAATACAATAACACATTTACAAGGAAACTTCAAAAAGAAAGTCCCTCCAGTGGCCAGAACTTTAGGTTTTAATTGCAAAAAAGCTTTCCTGCGAAGCTGAATAGATTGAGCCACATCAGGAAAATATTTAAAGGATATCCTCAAAAATGGACAGTCTTAGGAAAATACAATTTCAATGTGGCTGACTTATCTGCTTCTGTCTTAAAAGTAACTGTAAGAGTTGCCCTTTTGTGGACCTTCTCCAGAGATTCTAAAAACTGAGTCAGCTCCAGATCATTGACATTTTGTTCCTCTGCCTCATCCTCCAAAGACAGCTGAAAAGAAGTCTGAGGGACATAATATAAAGAAACTATCATAGATTCTTCAAAAGCAGAAAAATTCAAGATATCTCTCATATACTTCTTCAAAAGCTCAAGGGGGCGAGAGCAGGCAGACAATAGGAAAATGTAAAAATCTTGTATTTTTAGCTCTAGCATTATTCTCCAAATATTCAGTCTTATTATGCAATAATAAACTATCTTTAACAAAAGTATTACATACTGACTGAACGACCACCACTGTGCTCTCCAGTTTGATGCTTTACCTTCCAAACTGGAGAGCCGAGACTTAACTTGATGTGTAGCCTCCTGTGAGAAGGTACACAATTGAGTTAATGTCTCCTTCAAAACTTCTTTCATCAAGGTAATTGGACTAGCGAGGGAAAGAGGGCATTTCAAGATGGCTGCTGAGTTGAGTGTCTGAGTATGCAAACGCAAGGGTAAGCTTTGGGTCTTCCCCTCGGACCCCCAGCTACCTTCCGCAGGTCCCATGAACTGATTTGTGCTATTAACGCAGGCACAGAAGCAGGAGATCCACTCTGCTGGGGTGGCGGCGGCTGAGGAGAGTGTTTTGTCGCCCACGGAGTTGGAGGTATCATTGTCTCCTGTTGAGAGAGAGCTTCCGCTGTGCCCCACAGTGCTGGCTGAGGGCTTGGAGATTTTGGCGCCCCCTCCCTCCGGAGGGTGGGGGTGGAGATGCCGTCAGAGGGGAGACAGCCTTGCTCTGAGTCCAGCTCCGTCCCAGTGATATCGGGAGGGTTTCAGGTCACAGCTTACCACAGAGGACTTGACAGTTCCTGCTGTACTAGGTGAGGGTCTTGTTCCTCCTTCTACTTCTATGTTGACTTTGACTCCTGTGTTTCCTACTTCTTTGAGGCTGAAGGTTTTCACACTTGAGTCTAAATGGGAGGCCATTACTTCTTTATCGATGGCGGTTCAAAGTCAGACTAGAGCTTTATCGGTTCAAATGCATGATAACTCTGAAAAGATTTCATTCTTGGAGAATGTGAATGTGGGTGTTAAGTCTCAAATAGAAAAACACAGCAGTCAACTGGCAACATTATCTGATTTGACTTCTACTTTGGTTAAAGATAATGTGGCACTTAGGAGTAAGTTGGAAACCTTGGAAAACGCTGCTAGAGCTGCAAACTTAAGGATCTTAAATTTTCCAAAAATGAAGGGCATTTCCGCCCTGGATATGTTCAAGCAATACCTACAGGAAATTCTTAAAGTGCCTTCGGAACTAACGCCACTCTTACCTAGGGTTTATTATCTACCTCAGGGGAAGAAAGAACCAGCGGACTCTAAAGAACTTGCAAATATGGATGTTCTAAATGTTTTAGATTTGTTAAAGGATTCTGATCCTGGGACATGTGTCCCAGCTACTTTGTTGGTGACTTGTGCACTTACCACCTATAAGGAATGGCTGTTATAAATGTTCTTCAAAAAGAGGTTGGAGACCTTCTATGGCCTATCCATTTCAATGTTTCCTGATATTTCTAAGGAAACACAGAAGAGGAGACGGCTTTTTCTTCTTCATAAATCTGGGGTTCAGCAGATTGGGGGTTCATTCTTCTTAAGATTTCCATGTAAGTGTTTAGTGATTTATAAGTCAGTTAGATATATATTTTTCCAACCGGCTGATCTTGCATCTTTTATTAATGCTAAATTGCATGATAAGGTCTAGACTCCGTGATAATTGACCAAATTCTCTCACGTTAGAGCCTGTGTATTCAGGGTTGATCTTGTATTTCCTTTTACGCTGAATTGTTAAGAATTTTCTTTAGGGCTGCCAGAGTTTTTCTCCTGCTCTGGTAACCAATGTTTTTCTCTCTCCCCGTATTATGTGGACTACCAGAGGTCTTAGGTTTATATTTCTTGTTTTTTTCATATATCTAGTGGTATTATACCTTTGTATCACTGTCTACTTCAAGAATTGTTCTTGATGTTTATGTATAATTTAATAAATTTATAAAATTAAAAAAAAACCTTCTTCCATCTGGGATACAATTAACCAAACATATTTTAAGGAAATATCTGCCTCCCCTACCTCCCCCCTCCCCCACCAGAGGCCAATGCTGCCGAAGCAGGCATGGAGACTGGAGTCAGGAGGGACAAACAAAATCCATCCAAATCCTGTTGGAGAGGAGTAGAAGCAAAAGGAGGTACGGCAGGGAACTCAGTCACCAAACAACCAGATTTATCAACATTCTGAACAGTCTTGGGAGTGAGTTGAGGGGAAGGGGTATGCAACCCCAAACTAATAGAGGCTTCCGAGGATGAAAGACCTTCCTCAAACAACAAAGCAGAAGGTATACCTGTAGCAGTACTCATGACATTGTCCTACCCCCGCCTAGGGCCGTTGGCTCAAGGCAAGGGCGACCTCTATTTTGTCTTCAAGTAATGTTCTTTGGCTAATGTGCCAGCAAGGGATGCTGGGACTTGTAGTCTTGGTTACTATCCAACAAAAGTGTTGTGACACGAGGTTCAGTCAAACAAATTTATTTGGGTTTTTCCCTTTCACATAGAGTTCACAGCTCAAAACATGGCATGGATTATTTTCTCCCCAAATAATAGGAAAAACAGGAGCAATTAAAGTTGAGAAATAAAGCATAGGTAAACTGTTTCATCACAGCAAATGCTCAGGCAGAGTTAATTGTTTCAGCACAATGTCCTTCTTTCAGAGAGTCAGAAAACAGCTTTGCATTTCTCTCATGCAAAGGTTGTTTAACGTAAGTCCAGGTGATTGGTCTCACAAAAAGAGCAATCCATTTCACAAACGTCATTCATATCAGGAGTTTCTTCTACATCAATTATCTCCTCACTATCTCCATTATCATTCTGCTTTGGGGAACTTTTAAAACCAGAATTAGACTGAAGGTTATTAAGAACTTCCTGCAGTTGTTCTATAAACTGTTCCCTCTGGTTTGCAGTTACTTTGTCTAAGACAGGAAACTGATTCCTTCATAAGCTTTTAACTATAGACTTTAAATCTGTCTCATAACACTTACTTGGAATGTTTCTGGTTCTGACTGGAGTTGTTTTCACAGCAGTGCTATCTTGGCTGTGGTTAGCACTGGTCTTTAACTGCTGTATAATATCTTCAGCATATCTCTTGCTAGGGATTATAGCAGACGTACCTTTCTCACATGCACTGCCCTCTCTGCAATCAGAGCTCCCTCCCTGTGTGAAGGTAAACCTCTCTACCTTTTCCTTGGGTTGCTTTTAGCAGAGGTTTTGGGTTTGCTTCCCGTGTTCCTGGAGTATAGGAAACAGACTTTCCAGAATCCTTCTTAGCTTGTTCTGGGTTCCATAGCTTTCCTTGTTCAGCTGGCTTCCCTCGTGGCTTCAGCTTTCCTCGTCGCTCCTGCTGCTTCTTCCCTCTCTGCTGCTCTCTTCTCTGCTGCTCTCCTGCACTGAACTCTGAGGCAGGTTTAAAATGGCTTTCCTCAGCAGCCACACCCTTCTGGCTGCTCATGTGAAACTCGTTAGGGCTCCACTCAGCTCCTACGTCACTGCTATGACCAGGCTCAGTTCTAGCTAGAAGCTTGAGGTTTCCATGGGAACCTTGTTTGCCTTTACTCTTAAAGATATATTGCTCATTTCCTTCCCATTGCATTCGCTCTACAGAGCTGTCATTATCACAACATGCTTATCCATAGATCCTTGAACAGCCACAGAATCCATTGATTTAACTTTCGCTTTACGCTTCCCCATACTAACCAAATAGGGAGGCCAAAACCCCTCAGTTCCTCAATGCTCCTCAGTGCTCCTAAGGGGCTCCCAAGAGGCCAAACAAGCCCCCTGGTACACGCTCCTGAGGACACACTCGCATCCGTGTCCTGCGGAAAACAGCTGGTTATCAAATCCGATCACTGGGGGGAGGAGCAGGAATGTACCGGCAGCACAGCTGATGATCAAATGCCACTAACCAGCTCAACTCCAGGCAGGGCAAGCCTCCAATGTCTCAGCTTCTTCTCAGCACAGCCAGATTTTAAACCCAATCACAAGGGGGAGGAGCAGGGACGTACCGGCAGCACAGCAGATGATCAAATGCCACTAACCAGCTTAACTCCAGGCAAGGCAAGCCTCCAATGTCTCCTATTTTTATTTTTAAAAGCAGAAGTCAGGCCTTTACTTGGCAGACCCTGTAGCCTCAAACTTTATTGATTTATTTTAAACCTGTGCCAGGCTTCTCGTACCGCTGCACTGCCCAGCCAGCAACTCCCATGAAGCCCAGATAATAAATATTTCTTTCTATTTTTAATTTCAGGTTCCATTAGTTTAGGCATCCCTACTCCCTTAACAATTCTAAACAACTAAACTCACTAATACAAAGATTAGACAGCAGTCCAGCAGCAATATGAGGGCAATCCAGTCTTTTGCATTGAGTGTCACGTGTATGATTATCTTCCAGTTGGTGAGAGCTCATATGGGTGCACTCAGTTCAAAGAACTCCTGATTCTCGGAGAATGAATATGATCTCGAGAGGCTAGAATAGTAGACTTGGAAGACCTGAGGAAGAGAGATAGGTATATAGAGAAGACCTACAGGAACATAGTAGAAAGCAACACATCTTGCCAGTCAGCCTCAGTAGTGCCTTGGAGAAGAAAGGTTTATTGTTTATTTCACATTTAATATACCGCCCCCCATAACATCGAGGCGGTTTACAAACAAAATCAATAGTTAAAAAAAAGAGGGGAAAAAAAGAAGAAATTACAATAAATGATAGAAGGGAGGAAAGTAAAGACAGAATAAACAGACAGTCCAAAGGCAGAAAACAGAGAAAGAAAATTTAGGGGGGAAAAGCTAGGGAGAAAAGATGAGTCTTAAGAAGAGAACGGAATTTGGGATAGGATTCTTCTGTACGGAGGTTGGTGGGGAGGGAGTTCCAGAGAGAGGGTCCTAAATAGTAGAATGCCGATTTCCTGGTAGATTGCAGATGAGCTTTGGAGGGTGCTGGAAGGTGAAGGTCCACATGTATGGACCGAAGACTGCGTGAGGGGGTATGGTAAGTCAGTAAGTCCGAAAGGTAAGCAGGTGTAGAGCGATAAATGGCTTTATGAGTTAAGATGAGGACCTTAAAGGATATCTGGAAGTCAAGTGGCAGCCAATGGAGGTGATGTAGCAGAGGGGTGACATGGTCGCGAGGGGAAGCGTGGAGGATCATGCGAGCAGCTGTATTTTGGATCAATTGAAGACGGTGTTTTTGACATTGGGGGAGACTGGCGAAAATAGTATTGCAAAAGTCTAATCTGGTGATGACCAAAGAAAGGAGAAGAGTAGTGAGGGCCTGAATGGACAAGAAGGGACGAATAGCACGAATTTGCCGGAGACGTAGAAAAGAGCACCGAGAAATGTGAGAGATATGGTCATGAAAATTAAGGGCGCTATCAAGGAACACCCCAAGGTAGCGAAGCTTAGGGACTACAGTGATGGTGGAACCTGCGAGAGATGGAGCAAGTGAAGGAGTAGGAGAAGTGTGTGGGAACCAAATTGCAGCAGTCTTATTAACATTGAGCACCAGACAATTGGAGGAAAGCCAAGAAGAAATAGTGGACAGACAATCTTCTAAAGGTGATATATCAGGGTGAGATGAGGAAGTGTGATGCAACAGAAAGATATCATCAGCATAGAAGTAGCTTGAAATCCCGGATTGCTGAATGATTGGTGCCAAGGGGGCAAGAAAGACGTTAAACAATAAGGGAGCCAAAATTGAACCCTGAGGGACACCACAGGGGAGTGGAAAGTGATCGGAGGATGAAAGGGAGGAGCAAACAGCAAAGGACCGATGACAGAGAAACGAATGAAACCAGTGATACACCGAACCACGAATACCCGCATCCCGAAGGCGAGAGAGAAGAAGGGCGTGGTCCACCAGGTCAAATGCTGCAGAGAGATCGAGTGATACCGCTAGAGTGATGTTGCCTTGGTCGTGAGAGGTATGAATTTCATTCAATATAGCAGTGATTGTGGTCTCGACACTAAAACCGGGTCTGAAACCGGATTGCCTGGGATGAAGAAACAGTGTGGAGGCAAGGTAGTGAGAGAGCAGTGAAAATACCACCTTTTCCAAGAGCTTGGAAGAGAAAGGGAGGTTGGAAACTGGGCGATAGTGAGCAGGGATGGAAGGATCAAGGGTAGGTTGTTTTAGGAGAGGGCGGACTGTGGCATGTTTCCAGGGGGTAGGAAAGGATCCGGATGACAACAAACTAGAATTAATGATAGTCAGCAGGGGTTGAAGTAATGAAACAGGGGGTTCAGAGAACCACAAAGAAGGAATAGGATCCAAATCACAGGTAGTTTTCCAGGTAGTAGACAATAAATGAAGCAATTCTGAAGAAGAAACAGACGAGAAGGTGGACCAAGTGTGGGAAAGGCACGAAGAGAATGGGGGAGAGACAGGAGGGGGTGACAGCAGAGCTTGGGGGCAGTGAGGGAGAGAGGAACAGAGATTCTGGATTTTAGAGGAAAAAAAGGTCGCCAGGGAGGTAGGGCTAGGGGCTATATTGGGATGAGAGGAGTCCTGAGCAGAAGAGGACTGCAAGCGAGAGAGAGTGTTCAATGTAGCGAAAAGATGACGAGATCTGTTAGGGGCAGCTATGATTGTGGAGGAGTAAAAAGAACATTTTGCCTGATGAATAGCAGAGCGGTAATAGGCATGGCAGAATTTAAATTTTTGATAGGAGGATGCAGAGGGGGCCTTGCGCCAGAGACGCTCAGCTCTTCGTAAATGAGAGCGAAGTAGAGAGAGCCCAGCGTGGTACCAAGACTGGTGAGTACGGCGCCGGGGTTTGAAAAATTTGATAGGGGCAACTTGGTCAAGGGTGCGTGACAGCTCAGAATTCCACATTGTGACCTGGGAAGAGGGCGAGCAGGAAGGGAAATCGAACGGGAGAGGATGGAGAGCAGTGGAGAAGGCCTGCAGAGTGGACGGGTTAAGGCGCCGGGAAGGACGGGCGGGTGGAGAGAGGAGAGGGGGAGCAAAAGGAGGGGCCTGAAAGGTGAACAGAAGGTAGAGATGATCTGACCAGGGTATGGAGACTGCAGAGGGAGCAGAAATGATATATGGAGAGGATAGTGGGGAAATGACTAAATCGAGAATGTGACCTGCAACATGAGTGGGTGAAGAGACATGCTGAAATAAGGAGAGATCACGAAGTAGGGAGGAGAAGGCAACGTCCCTGGCCGAGGTAGGGGAATCGAAATGGACGTTAAAGTCACCCAGTAAATGAAGTTGAGGAAACTGAAGAACCAAATCAGAGACAGAAGCTAGGAGGGAATCCCAGATAGAGGGAGAGGAAGATGGGGGGAGATAAATAAGGAGAAATTGAAGAGCAGGTAAGCTATTCAACTGGAGTAGAAGAGACTCGGGATAAGTTAGTGAGGCAGACGAAATCTTGGAGAGGGGTAACGAGGAGCGGTAAATTACCGCAACCCCACCACCTGACCGAGTAATACGCGGGACAGATACGGCGTCATAGTCGGGGGGAAGGCAGCGCTGAAGGAGAGATTCTTCTCCCTCTTTAAGCCAGGTCTCGACCAAGAAAAGAACATCGATATGCTCTCGATCGATAAGATCATAGATTAGAGCGGTTTTTGAACGTAGGGACCGACAATTAAGCAGACTCAATCGGAGGGGCGCTGGTGGAGCAGACCCAGAATGCAGCGGATAGGGGGAATGAGCAGGAACTCGAGAGGGAGGGGCCAGTACCACAGGGCACAGATGGGCATGAGAGGGGGCCTCAGAGCGGGTAATCGAGAAGGAAGAGGGCAAGGGGCGGCGACCCCAGAGTACCGGGATGGCCGACATAGCTGACAAATAGAGCAGCAAAAGACAAAGAATAAAACAAGTGGCAGAATGGAAGGATAAACACTTACAGTTAGGTGCAGCAGATGAATTGGAGGGCGTGGAGAGAACAGGACGATCTGCGCCAAAAGCCCGAGGAAATGAAGAGGGAGCGCCATGGAGTGGAAGGAGACTGTCGCCCGCGTCGTCGCCCCAAGGAGCTCGCCCAAGGAGCACGTCCTGCTCCTTGGGCACGTTCCTTCGGCGCGTGCCATTGGCACGTGCCGCCACGGCGCAGGACGCCGCAGACAGCGTCTCTAAATAGTAGTGGCTGACTGTTGCACAATCGCGTTGTGCGCGATTGCGACGTGTCCAGGGGTGGAGCTGTGATGGCAGGATGCAGCACACTAGGTAGAAGAAGGAGAAATGAGAGGGAGGAAGCACATACGCAAATACAAAAACACAAGGCAGGAGGGACAGCCAAATAGACTAAGCTACAGGCAGAAGTGGAAAGAGCAAATAATAGCAAATAATACAAATACAGTTAACCGCAGTTGACAACATAAGCAGGAAGCAGCTTACAGATGGCTACACTGGTTATCAGGAGAGCGCAGGAGAATGCTGGGACGCCGCAGACAGCGTCTCTAAATAGTAGTGGCTGACTGTAGCGCAATCGTGTTGTGCGCGATTGCGTCGTGTCCAGGGGTGGAGCTGTGATGGCAGGATGCACACAAGATGGCTACACTGGTTATCAGGAGAGCGCAGGAGAATGCTGGGACGCCGCAGACAGCATCTCTAAATAGTAGTGGCTGACTGTTGCGCAATCGCGTTGTGCGCGATTGCGTCGTGTCCAGGGGTGGAGCTGTGATGGCAGGTCAACTGGAAGGTCAGCATTACCTTAGGGCAGCCCCAGTACTTGCCCTCCTAAGGATGCAATATCTTCTCACACTAAAGATGTGTCTACAGGAGCTTCTGCCTGGGAGGGAAAGGTTAGGATAGCCATTTTAGTTGGTGATTCAATCATAAGACATGTAGATAGATGGGTGGCTGGTGGGTGTGAGGATCACTTAGTCACTTGCCTGCCTAGTGAGAAGGTAGCTGACCTTATGCAGCACCTAGATAGGGTTCTACACAGTGCTGGGAATGATCTGGCTGTCTTGGTACATGTGGGCACTAACGACATGGGAGGAAGGTTCTGGAAGTCAGATTTAGACTTTTAGGAGAAAGATAAATTTCATGACCTCCAGCATTGCATTCTCAGAAATGCTTTTTGTTCCATGTGCAGGACCTAAGAGGCAGGCAGAGATCTGGAGTCTCAATGCATGGATGAGATGATGGTGCAAGGAAGAGGGCTTTAGATTTATCAGGAACTTGGAAATATTCTGGGGAAGAGCAGACCTTTTCCAGAAGAATGGGCTCCACCTTAACCAAATAACTTGAAGCAAATAACAACCAATACTGCCTTCTCTTATTATGCACCAAGGCAATGGAACAAGCTACCACTCAACCTAAGAGAGATTAAAGACCTTTTTTCTTTCAGGAAGGAGCTTAAAACATATCTCTTTGCCCAACACTACTACAGCTTACAGCCCACACTTGATCACATAACACAAGAATACACGACGCAACTGACACAAGTTTATCCTACCTAATTCGAAGTATCACTCTCCATGCCATGTCTTCATCGATAACAGTGTACATTGTTCTACTATATGATAATCAATTCATCAATGCTGCTTTTAAATAGCACTCTGTAAATAGTAAATGACTGTTGTAAATAGTTCTCAGTAAATAGTTAAATAGTTAAACATGTTCCATGTATCATAGTTATTTTTTGTGCCAAAATGTTCTATGTAATTCAATGTTCAATGGTTTTAACTTGTTCTCTGTAAACCGCCCCTGATCTCTGGAAGGGGCGGTATAGAAAAGCACACAAATAAATAAATACACCAAGGTAGAACCAGGCTGCCGGCACTAACATTTCAAAATGAGATAAGGCAGCTTTTAAACTAGATATTGGGGGAAAGCTGACAGTAGCTTAGGAGTGCATGGCTCCAAATAATCTATATTTTAAGGATATTACCAAATCAGAGAGGTTAGGACATCTCAATAGAGGTTGCAATAAAGGTAAAAGCAGGGCCGGATTTACCTTGAGTGAGGCCCTACGCCAACAAAAATTGTGGGCCCCCAGCAGGGGCGGCCCAAGGGGGGTGCGGACCTCATTTGCATAAGGGGCCTCATTTGCATAATTATTTGCATAATGTTACCATATACTAACTTTTAGTAAACGTGCCTCTTAATGAGTGTATGGATAAAGAAAGACTAAAAGATTTCTACATTACTATAATCCAGTGCCAACTGCCAGACACATTAGGAACTACTACAAACACTGCCCATAGTAAACCCGCCGTATCCTAACAGCACTACCAGGACTCACAAAGCACCATACTCTACCAATCAAAAGGCAACACTGCAAATATTAAACCAATACATTTCAGAGAACAACAATACATGACCTACTGGGGAAAGAGAACAAGTGGCAATGTCAAATAGGAATTATATAAACAGAACACCTCAGCTCAGTTACACATGCAGAACATAGACCATCACCAAACAAGTAATCACAATTTAGAAATAGGAAGACAATAATTAAACTGGGAATCCCAAAAGCCAAACTTGGAATGTACAACACTGTAGAAATAAAACTATACATTAATTTGCTCTTGTACTAAACAAAGCGCAGATGTTAATGATGCACATTTACCAGAGCTGACATATTCCAATTAATAAATTCAAAATAAAGAGATATTTTTCTACCTTTTGTGCATTTTTTTCAGCTGCAATTGCTCCAGCCACTTTCTTCTGGTTTCTTCGTGTCTTCTGCTAACTCTCCATCGTCTGCTGTCCATTTGTCCTTTCTTCTCTCTTCTAGATTTTTTTCCATTCTCTCTCTACATCTGCTTTAACATACTAATCTTTCTCCTTTTGCTCTTTCCTCATTCCTATTTCATCCACTCAAATGTTACCCCTCCATCCTCAATCCCCACTTACTCTCCCAATACCCGGCCAATTGTAGATTTTTTATCCCTCCCACACAAAATATTTTTTCCCTTCTCCATTTTACTCTTCCAGCCCCATCCCATTCTAATCCTCCCCCAACATCAGCTCCCTTCTAGTTCCAGCCTCACCCAGCATCCATTCCCTTCTAGTCCCTGCATCAGCCCATTTCCAGTCCTAGCCATCCATCAGCCCATTTCCAGTCCTAGCAACCCCCCAACCCAATACCATTCCTAGCCCCCCCATCACCCCACTTACAGTCCTTAACCCCCCATCACCCCATTTTCAGTCCTTAACCCCCCATCACCCCATTTTCAGTTTAAGCCCCCCCTCTAACCCATTACCAGTCCTAACCCCCCATCAGCCCACTTCCAGTCCTAACCCCATCAACCCATTTCCAGTCAGCCCCCCATAGCCCATTGCCAGTCCTACCCCCCCCCCATCAGCCCACAGCCCATTACCAGTCCTAACCCTATCATCCCCCCTCCAGTTTTAACCCCCCAGCCCATTTCCAGTCCTAGCCCCCCATAGCCCATTACCAGACAACCCCCATCAGCCCACAGCCCATTACCAGTCTTAACCCCCAAAGCCCATTACCAGTTCTAACCCCCCCAACAGCCCATTACCAGTCCTAACCCCATCAGCCCACCTCCAGTCTTAACCCCCCAGCCCATTTCCAGTCCTAGCCCCCCCCCATAGCCCATTACCAGACAGCCCCCATCAGCCCACAGCCCATTACCAGTCTTAACCCCCCCCCAAAGCCCATTGCCAGTTCTAAGCCCCCCCAACAGCCCACAGTCCATTACCAGTCCTAACCCCATCAGCCCACCTCTAGCCTTAACCCCCCCCAGCCCAGCCCAGCCCAGCCTATTTCCAGCCCCAGCCCCCAATAGCCCATTACCAGCCCTACCCCCCCCCCCAGCCCACTTCCAGCCCCATCCCCCCCACTAGCCCATTACCCGTCCTACCCCCCCCATCGCCCATTACCAGTCCTCCCCCCCCCCGGCCTAAAGTAAAATTTAATTTAAAAAAAAAACCTGGTGGCTGCCGCCGCGGGGCCCCCTCTGCTGCCGCGGGGGCCCCTTCTACAAGCTGACGGGGTCGGGTCGGGTCGGGTCGGGTCGGGTCTCTCTCCCTCCCTCCCTCGCTGCAGGCTGCAGGCTGCGAGAGACGCGAAGGGAGAGCGTCTCCTCGCGTCTGTGTTAAGCCTGCAGGGGCTGATGGGAAATCCCATCAGCCCCTGCGGGCTTAACACAGACGCGAGGAGACGCTCTATCTTCGCGTCTCTCGCAGCCTGCAGCGAGGGAGGGAGGGAGAGAGACCCGACCGGACCCGACCCGACCGGACCGCTTCAGCTTGTAGACGGGGCCCCCGCGGCAGCAGAGGGGGCCCCGCGGCGGCAGCCACCAGGTTTTTTTTTTTAATTGAGTTAAAAAAAAAAAAACTGGTTCTTTTTTTGTGGGCCCCTGCCGGCTGTGGGCCCTACGCCATGGCGTACATGGCGTATACGTAAATCCGGCCCTGGGTAAAAGTAATCCAAGTGTTTTTAAGCAAACAGCAGACAGAAGTGAAAGATTCCAAATTATCCCTGCCAACTGATAAGTAGATTATTAATATGAACAAAAACCATACTTTGAAATATCTTTATACAAATGCCAGGAATTTAAAAACTAAGTTGGGAGAGTTAGAGTTTATAGCACTGCATGAAAAGATAGATATAACTGATAACTCACACACCTGGTGGAAGGATGATAACCAGTGGGACACTATGATACCAGGGTACAAATTATAGTAACATAGTAAATGACGGCAGAGAAAGACCAGTATGGTCCATCTAGTCTGCCCAGCATGATGTCAAGAGCAGGTACACCTGCCGCTCTGTGCAGGCCCCCCTTCCCCATGTCTTTGTTTAGGGGTGATCCCACCACTCCATGTAGGACACCCCTATTTGTTAAGGAATTAGATGGTTCAGATTATTTTGATATTTTCTTGTTGCTGTAAAGGGATTCACTGTGTCTTTCCCATGCCCTTTTGAACTCCGTCACCGTATTTGCCCCCACCACTTCCATCGGGGGGGCATTCCAAGCATCCACCACCCTTTCAGTGAAAAAGTATTTCCTGACAGTGCCTTTCAATTTACCGCCTTGTAGCTTCATGTTATGCCCTGTAGTTTTGCAGCTTCTCCGTCTTTGGAAGAGGTTTGTTTGTTCATTATTTCTCTTTAAGTATTTAAAGGTCTGAATCATATCTCCCCTGTCCCTCCTCTCCTCCAAAGTGTACATGTTTAGGTCTTCAAGTCTCTTCTCATAAGGCTTCTGACGCAGGCTCCAAATAATTTTGGTTGCCTTCCTCTGAACAGTTTCCAGTCTTTTTACATCCTTTGCAAGATATGGTCTCCAAAACTGAACACAGTATTCCAAGTGAAGCCTCACCAGTGACTTGTACAGTGGCATAAGTACTGTGGTGACGAGACGGTAATGCAGCCCAAGAAAGTGGGAAAAAAACAGCCATTCACTTCTGAGCAGAGAAATAGTTCAGGGAGTTTTAGGGTTAAAACTCCGGCTAAGGAAAAAAACTGCATTCACAGAGCTGTTGAGCTCCAAGGTAACCAGGGGAGATGACGAGGAATGCTTGGGGGTGGAGTTGGATGCCATAGGACAGTCTCACTCATATAAGCTCAGGGAAGCAGGAAGGAAGGGGTGTGCATCCACCGGGGAGGAGGTTTCCACCAAGAAGGGAGAGTCTACCAGGAGAGTAGAGACTTCCAGAGAGTCTGGTGAGGAAGCAGGGAATAAGGAGACCAGGAGAAGGCCTGAGAGAGGAAGGTGCTCCAGGAGCTGTCTCAAGAGAAATCCCTATTGCACCCAGCATACAGAAAACTCTAGCCCTGAAGAGAGCCCAGCTGGTAGGGGAATTACAGCTGGCCTGGAAGACAGGAAAGTTCATTCTGTGGGAGATGCTGTTTGTGAGCAAGGTATGTTACTGTCTTTAAGAGAGCTTGGGGGAAGTGTTTTATCTTCAGCAAAGCCTGGAAAAAGACTAATTGCTGGGAAAAAGTTGAGCACATTAGAAGCCTTAAAGAATCTGCTAAAGAATAATGAACTCCTCTGTCCTCCCACTGTTACTCAGCGGGGGAGAAGAATCCCAGTGGGGAAAGGTTTTAAAGTTACTAGAGAAAGTAAAACCTGCTGTTTCACACGCTGAGCCCAGCCAGGTGCCAATTGACGTAGATGAGGAAAGCATGCAAATAGATGAGTGTGTTTCAGATAACGTTTCCTCTGATTCTGAAATGGATTGCTCATTCTGTGTAAGCCAGAAGTGACAAGGCTATAGGGTTTTATAGTTGTAAAACCCCCAGAAGCTTTCCTGACTGCATGACCTGCTGGAGAATTGGGTTAAACGAAGTGCTAATGTTTTGAGCTGAACAGAGAGGTTCAAAGGGGTCATGTGGAGCCTTGAACCCAAAATATAAAGGTTAGCAGCTTGAAGAAACGAATATAAATGTTAGCAGCTTGGAAGTAAAGAATACAAATGATAGCAGCTTAATGTGAAGAATGCAAATGTTTAACAGCTTGAATTGAAGAAGTTAAGGTGCAGTCTCGAGCGCTCTGGAAACCTGGGTTTGTGCTAGACCCAGCTGGGAACCTGGAGTTCTGATCTCTGCTGGAGGAAAAGACTTTATTGCTGGTTTAAAACAAGCTGTCTGAAACAATGCTGCATTGACTGTCCTGAAAAGTTTGCTGTGAAGTTTTGTTGCTTTTGTTTTTCAATGGAGAAGTATCCGACTTTGCTTTGCTGTATATTTGAACTCCTTAAAAAGAAGTTCATTGGCTAGGAAAAGAAAATTATAATAAATTTCCTGTTTGCCTTTTTGAAACCCCTCGGCTATTCTTTATTGCACAACTACACTATCCAGATGCTGCGGCTCTGGA
Organism: Ichthyophis bannanicus; assembly: GCA_033557465.1. NCBI lineage: Eukaryota > Metazoa > Chordata > Amphibia > Gymnophiona > Ichthyophiidae > Ichthyophis > Ichthyophis bannanicus. The sequence continues at coordinate 343,848,447 of CM066035.1, forward strand.
CCCAAGCTGACAAAAAGGGACATTAAGAGGTACGCCCACTGCTCCTAGGCAACCGCCTAGCCAGTAGGGGGCGCTCACAGTACCTCTTCCTTTCTGCTGGTAATTCCTCTTCGCATGCAGCCCAACATCCTCCTGGCTTTTGCCACCGCCTTGTCGCACTGTTTTGTCACCTTGAGATCTTCAGAAATAATCACTCCAAGGTCTTTCTCCTGATCCGTACACACCAATCTCTCGCCCCCTATTGCATACATTTCCCTTGGATTTCTGCTACACAAATGCATGGCTCTGCACTTCTTCGCATTAAATCTTAACTGCCAAGCATTAGACCATTCTTCCAGCTTTTGTAGATCATTCCTCATGTTGACCACTCCCTCGGGAGTCCACTCTGTTGCAAATTTTCATGTCATCTGCAAAAAGACAGACTTTTCCATGCAGTCCTTCAGCAATATCACTCACAAATACATTGAACAGTGCTGGGCCCAGGACCGACCCCTGGGGCACCCCGCTTAATCACCTTCCTTTCATCCTTGCTCCTTGTATCATCACCTTCTGTCATCTGTCAGTCAACCAATTTCTGATCCAATTTACCATCTTGGGATCTATCCGCAAGCTACTGAGTACAATCATTGTACTATCAACCTACTCTACAGGGCACCAGTGGCATCACCAGACGACCTCTCAACAATAATTGACCTCGCCTGCAACACCAGTAAACCACGCTCCCGAAACTGGTTACTAGGCGACTTCAATCTGCCTACTCTACAAGATACCCAAGCCACAGCCTTCCTCGAAGCACTCGACGAGCTGGGATGCAAACAACTAGTCAATGCACCCACGCACGTGAGAAGAAACAAATTGGACCTGGTCTTTGCCCCACAAACATCTATGGAATCGACACAGGACTTGGCGATGTCTATAACACCAGTACCCTGGTCTGACCACAGCCTGATTAGATTTCAAATAGCTGTCCACCGTCACAGTCATAACAACACCAGCAGAACTACTGTCTTCCCCAAAACATCTGCAAGACGTTTCCGACCCTTTGTCAAAGAGGAAATACTGGAGAAAGCCATTCTACTCCTCAACACCATAGCCCCTAACTTGGATGAAATGATCTCTATCTGGGACAACAGCCTCAGCTCCATTGCTCAGCTCCCAACCATGAACAAACCTCCAAGGAGATGCGAGCCTGCACCATGTATTCCACTGAACTGCGATCATCACTCCTCCACCTGCGCAAGCTAGACGATGGCGCCGATCACGCTCCACCAAAGCACAGAGTGCATATAGCTTACACCTAAAAAAGCACCGAGAAGCAATAATGGAGAGAAGGAAGCAATTCCATACAGACCTCCTGAAGCGCTTGATGAGCCAGCCACATGACCTCTTCAATATAGTGAAGACATTAACAAGAGAACTGGCCCCAGACCAAACATACATGCTGTAACCGCAGGTTTTTGCAGACTATCTCCAATCAAAAATGCTCCAGACCAACAAAACCACAAGCCCCACAAGCCACGCACCGCAACACAAGCCACCCCATCCAACACCACTGACCAAATTCACCACCATGTCAAAGAGAGAGATTGAGGACACCATCGCCTCCATCAACACCACTACTGCACCAAATGACCCCTATCCAGCGTTCTTAATAAGAGAACTACATTGTGATCTCAGCCAGTTCCTGAATAAAATCATGGATCCGTCATTCTCAATGGGATCATTCCCACAAAGGTTGAAGCATACCTCCATCAGGCCACTGTTGAAAAACAACAAACTGGACCCCTTAAAAGTCGAGTCCTTTAGACCAATTTCAAGCATCCCATTTCTCGCCAAGATAATTGAAAAGGTAATCCAACGCCAAATTCAACACCATATCAAGAATGATGCCCCTTTGGACCCAGCTCAGCACGGATTCAGGGAGGCACATGGCGTTGAATCTTTCCTCACCACCCTCTTCAATACCATAATCTTGGGAATTGTCAACATTCAACAACAATTTTTCCTAATCTTCATGGATATCGCGGCGGCTTCTGACTCTCTCTGCTCTGGGAAGAGTAGTGCCCTCACAGTGCTCTGCTAGAGAGGTGGATATTTAACTCCTGTGATGACTTTGCTGTGAGTTCTAGCTGTCTATTTATTTATTTATTTGTTGTCTTTATTGGTGTGCTACTTCACCTCCCTGTTCCCTTTAGTTTTGCACTTCAGCTTTCTCAGCTGTATAACTTACCTTGCCTCTCTCAACTAACTGGCCTTTGTGTGATAGCCAGGTTAACTGTTACTTTAAATATCTCTCCCTGCTCTGTCCCCAGAACGTGCTGCGTTATAAACTTTTTTTCCTGCTCTTGCCTACCTGAGGGACTAACCCCCTCCCCCCCCTGCTGAGGGTACAGGACAGGGTACCTTGAAACAGCTCTTTTTTAATAGGTCTTATTTCCCTCCCTCCCTCCCCAACACCCACCCACCCCTGGGGTAATTGTAGCTTTATAGATACTTAAACGTCTTAGAGGAAAGGGGCCGCTCTCAGTTGAAGCTCTTTATTCAAATCAGTCATACATTGAGGACCTGAGATTAATTAAGCTTCAGGTGAACAAGGTATATTAGAGATATTAGATACACTTTTATTAGTATAAGCATCTACACCAACCCTTAGTAAGTACAGAATTTAAAGACCTAAACACAAGCTTTAAACTAAGATGCAGACAACAGTCCAGCAGCGAGATGGGGGCTTTCCAGTCTTTTGCATTGAGTGTCACATGTATGATTTTCTCCCAGTTGGTGAGAGGTCTTACGTATGCACTAAGTGCAAGGAACTCTTTGCTCTCAGGGAACAAGTCCGTTCTCTAGAGGCTAGATTAGCAGACCTGGAAGACATAAGAAAGACAGAGAAGTACATGGATGAGACCTACAGGGATATAGTCCTGAAGTCCCACCTCCAGTCTGGCATCATCCCTGTTGCCATGGAGGAGAGAGGTTACGTGATAGGAGAGCATCACCCTGGTGTGGCAGGACATGATCCTGTAACTAGGACCTGTCCTCCAGGTGATGTAAAACCCTCTCACACTGAGGACGTTTCTCCAGGGCCATGTGCTGTCATGGGGTAGAGCAGGAATTACCTATGGAAACAGAAAGGGCAGGGCTAGGTAGATCTGAAACTGACAGATCCAAGCACATGCTGCAGGGTTGCTATAAGCAACCATGGAAAACAAAGGTAACCAGAGGTAGAACGTGCTCCTGCAAAGGATTACCTCATCCTCAATCAGTTAATGAAAGGCAGCTGAGAGCAGGGCAAGGTCAACAGAATGCAGGTAGTGACGCAGTTAAAATGCATACAGAGTCACTTACCGGGAGAACTAAGCAGGATTTCTCAGAGAGCAGAACTAAGCAGGATTTCTCAGAGAGCAGAACTAAGCAAGATTTCTCAGAGAGAGGAGCTAACTGGGATTTCTCAGAGGAGAGAGACATCAAGGATACTACAACAGCTGGGGCAGAAAAGGAGAATACTTCTCATTGGAGTTTGAATAAAGTTCCTAAGGAAAGAATATCCAAGGGCAATTGCAGGGTGCTAGGAAGCACGGAGCAAGAGGCCAGAGAAAAGAATCACAGAGGAATTCAATCCAGCAGGAAAGCGAAACCTTTGAGAGACGGTCCTTCTGCTAACAGGTACCCAGAAAACAGTAAGGGGTTTAGAAGGGACACTTACCTGTATAAGAACCAGCCAGTGGCTAGAGGCAGTAAGAAGCCTGCTTTTAGAAGTATCAACGCTGACTTTCCATGCTGTAAAAGCTCGAGAGAAATCCTCCCTGAGGACTGGCTGAAAGCCTGTAATAGAGACGGCCTTAGAAGCATAAGTTTTCCCTATACACAACTAGGAAGGTTGGGTCCCCTAGGGGCAGACTGTGAGAAATACGGTAACTTCCCATCCTACCTTGGTGAAGGGGGGAAGGGAAGTCTTGCAGAAGACGGAAGCTTGCACAGCCAAGAAAGGAGACACAGCTGTTCAGAGAGTAGCAACCAGGGAAGCTACGAGGCAATGGACTTTGAATTAGCTGAAGATAATACAGAGGTATCTCAAATGGAATGTGCTTTGACCCTGGCTAATGATGTGTCTTCCTTATGCTAAGCTGTGCTAAGAAGATAACCTTTTAAAGAAAAAGGATTTCTGAAAACTACCTATATAAATTTAGTAGCTGTTATATTTTGAGTTAAGCTGAAATGAAGCGCTTTTGGTTCCAGTAGTATTTTTATTTGTACCAGAAAACATGGTCTGTTTCTGTTAATTTCTCACGTGCAAGAATCCACCCGGAAAGGGATAATAAAAATACCTCTTACTAAAAAGCCTGGCTGCTCGTCACAACTACAACCTTTAGAACGGCTAGTGGGAGATAATTCCCAGGGGGCCTTAAAAGAGCCCCAGCTACATTAAAGAAGAGGCCCCACTGAAAGTCCCCTAGGCTGCCTCCTAGCGGGGTAAGTAGGTGGGTGACAAATGGCGCAGTCTTGAGGATTTTTGCCTGAGGATTAATAAAGAAGCACTGCAAAAACTACTAGGCTGCCGGAAGCACTGTATCCAGACTGTGGAGCACCACACGAGAAGATTCTCCGTGCCAGACGCTGCGAAGACCAGCTGACTTTCTCACAGGCTGAACCCTGCCAGGAGCCTCAGGTAAAGGGTACCGGGGCATAACCGGGGCAGGACAAAAAGTGAGAAAGAGGGTGCTGGTAGGCGGTGGAAAGTTTGGCTGAGGGGAGAAAGAAAAGGGTTGTGGTATCGCCCTTGGTTTTTTTTTCTCTTCTTTTCTCCACAGGGACGTCTGTAGCAGGAATGGATCCACAAGACGTCGCGGCATGGATGCAGAGGCAGTGGGACAAGCAGATGGACTTGATCCGGTATCTGCAAGACCAAACTACTGCCAATATGAGGGAGCAACAGAAACTTCTAATGGACACCATGGAGGCATTACTGAAAAGGCCAGTGGAAGCCAGAGCGGACATCTCCATGTTTCAAGGAATAGGACTGAACCATCAAGGTGCCCTGTCGTTAGGACAGTTAAAACCACATGATGATGTAGATGACTACATTGACGCCTTTGAGCGGATAGCCGCAGTGTTAAAATGGCCGGAAGAGCAATGGGCAACCAGGTTTGCCATATCTTTATCTGGTGAAGCTCTTTCTGCATATAAAGCCATGCCAGCCACCCTGGCGACTGAGTATGCAGAAATAAAAAAGGCTGTTAAAGATAGGTTAGGGCTGACTCCCATTTACTATCATAAGATGTTTAGGGAGGCAAAAATAAAGCCTCAGGAGACCCCTAAGGCCCTATCACAGAGGCTAAAATGTTTGGCCAGAAAATGGTTGGTTCCGGAGAGAGCTACTCTAGAAACAATCATGGACCAAATTGTATTAGAACAGTTTATGCAAGCTGTCCCCCAGGAGGTTAAAACATTTATTTCACTTCAGCACTGTCAGACCACCGATGAGGCAGCCATCCTTGCTGAAAGGTTCCAAGCAGCAGGGATGACTGACGCCTCGGGGGTAGGGTTATGGCGGGCGGCTGGGATGAAAAGTTTTAACGGAAAAGGGTATAAAAGAAATGTTAAAATGTTTGATGTTAATGCTGTGAATACTAATGTTTTGCATAGGCCCAAAGGTACATGTTTCACCTGCGGGAAGGCCGGGCACTTCCAGAGGAGCTGTCCTGAGAAAATTGTACTTATGGCAGGAGCGGAAGAGCCGGAACAAGACAGGTTGTTCTTACCCGTTAAGGTGGAAGGGGTGGACGTACTGGCCCTACTCGACTCGGGGGCTGAACAAAGCTTGGTTTCAGAGAAGTTTTGGGAAGCCATTGTGAGGCATTGTTCGTCACCCCCGAGTCCAGTTGAAGACTGGGTACGCCTTAGGTGCATGCATGGAACAGTTGCTCAATATCCTGTACACATAGTATCTGTGCGAGGGTTAGGCACCACTAGGAAGATAAAAGTGGCTGTAATCCCTGAATTATCTGTGGAAGTAGTCCTAGGTACAGATTGGCCTTCCTTTTATGAGGAAATGGGCTGGGACTTAGGTACACGACAGGCTTTAGTGTCCACCCGCTCTCAAGCGGGAACCTCTGGGATGGGAGGAGTATCCACAGGAAATGCAGATAAATGTAAAGGGGGAAGAAGGTCCCAAGGGGAGGAAGAATCCCAAGGCGAGGAAGAGTCCCAAGGGGAGGAAGAGTCCCAAGAGGAGGAGAAAGAAGAGGAAAACACAGGTATACTTCCTACGCATGAGGGTTTGATACATCCCCCACGGAGAAAAATGATAAAGGAAAAATCCAAGAAACGCTGGGAGAGGCATTGTAGGTCCCGGGGAAGGGCCGACTTAGAATCAGGCATAGGCCTGCCCTGGGTACCCGCTGAGGTAGTGAAGAAATTTCCCTCGTTCCCCGCGGAGCAGAGAGCTGACCCCGCTCTCAAGAAGGCCTTTGAGTGGGCTCAGGAAGTCCGACCCACCTTGCCTAGGTTTCTCTTAGAAAATGAGTTGTTATACAGAGAAAGTATAAACCCCCATAATGAAGCTGTGAGGAAGCAACTAGTGGTACCGACAACTTTTAAGGCAGCTGTATTAAGGTTAGCGCACGATCACCCTATAGGGTGTCACAAGGCGATTCAAGGTACACTAGACCAGATTTTAGCGAGGTTTTACTGGCCAGGGGTTTTTAAAGAAACCCAATTGTACTGTGAATCATGTCCCGATTGCCAGAGGGTGACGGCTATAAAGCCCAAAGCAGTGCCTATGGTTCCTACGCCCACCATTACTGTCCCGATAAGCCGGTTAGGTATAGACATTATAGGACCATTGGTGAGGACGCCAAGAGGTTTTAAATACATCTTGGTAATAGTGGACCACGCCACAAGATTCCCGTGGGCTGTCCCAATGAGAAACACCTCGGCCCGTATAATAGCCTTAGAGCTCATAAAGCTCTTCTGCGAAATCGGCTTCCCTAGAGAAATTTTGACTGATCAAGGCAGTAATTTCTTGTCTAGACACTTGGCCATGGTCTGGGAGGCCTTTGGCATTAAACATATTCGAACATCAGCATACCACCCACAGTCTAATGGGCTCGTTGAGAGAATGAATCAGTCCATTAAGCAGTTACTACGGAGGGGCTTAAAAAAAGGGGAAATGACTGAATGGGACGTATTGCTCCCATTCACACTATACGCATGTCGAGAACGTGTACAGACATCCCTAGGGGTAGCCCCCTATGAACTTCTGTTCGGCCGCGCTCCACGGGGGGTGCTGGACATTTTGCAAGAACAGTGGGTTGAGCCCGACACGAGAGAGGTAGGGGTACCTCAATTTTTAAAAGAGTTACGGCAACGCCTAGAGAGGACGTCGAGAGCCTCTAGGGAGAATTTACGGGCTAGTAAGAAAAAGCAGAAATATCATTATGATAAAGGCAAGAAACCTCGACAGTTAAATATAGGTGATAGGGTACTCATCCAAATATCGGATCCAGGTCCTAAGTTTGAGTCTAAATGGAAGGGTCCTGGTATAGTGGTGGGGAAAGTGGGCCCTGTGTCCTACCGGGTAGAAAATAGCCGAGGGCGCCAACAGGTCTATCACCTAAATGTGTTGAAGCTTTGGACAGATAGGTCAGCCGAGTCCAGCCTGGTCACTATAGACAAACCAGATCGCTCCCATACGCGAATTACGTGCTGTCCGGTAGCTACGGCAGCCCGTAATATTTTAAGGGGGGGATTTGTCACGGGGTAGAGCAGGAATTACCTATGGAAACAGAAAGGGCAGGGCTAGGTAGATCTGAAACTGACAGATCCAAGCACATGCTGCAGGGTTGCTATAAGCAACCATGGAAAACAAAGGTAACCAGAGGTAGAACGTGCTCCTGCAAAGGATTACCTCATCCTCAATCAGTTAATGAAAGGCAGCTGAGAGCAGGGCAAGGTCAACAGAATGCAGGTAGTGACGCAGTTAAAATGCATACAGAGTCACTTACCGGGAGAACTAAGCAGGATTTCTCAGAGAGCAGAACTAAGCAAGATTTCTCAGAGAGAGGAGCTAACTGGGATTTCTCAGAGGAGAGAGACATCAAGGATACTACAACAGCTGGGGCAGAAAAGGAGAATACTTCTCATTGGAGTTTGAATAAAGTTCCTAAGGAAAGAATATCCAAGGGCAATTGCAGGGTGCTAGGAAGCACGGAGCAAGAGGCCAGAGAAAAGAATCACAGAGGAATTCAATCCAGCAGGAAAGAGAAACCTTTGAGAGACGGTCCTTCTGCTAACAGGTACCCAGAAAACAGTAAGGGGTTTAGAAGGGACACTTACCTGTTTAAGAACCAGCCAGTGGCTAGAGGCAGTAAGAAGCCTGCTTTTAGAAGTATCAACGCTGACTTTCCATGCTGTAAAAGCTCGAGAGAAATCCTCCCTGAGGACTGGCTGAAAGCCTGTAATAGAGACGGCCTTAGAAGCATAAGTTTTCCCTATACACAACTAGGAAGGTTGGGTCCCCTAGGGGCAGACTGTGAGAAATACGGTAACTTCCCATCCTACCTTGGTGAAGGGGGGAAGGGAAGTCTTGCAGAAGACGGAAGCTTGCACAGCCAAGAAAGGAGACACAGCTGTTCAGAGAGTAGCAACCAGGGAAGCTACGAGGCAATGGACTTTGAATTAGCTGAAGATAATACAGAGGTATCTCAAATGGAATGTGCTTTGACCCTGGCTAATGATGTGTCTTCCTTATGTTAAGCTGTGCTAAGAAGATAACCTTTTAAAGAAAAAGGATTTCTGAAAACTACCTATATAAATTTAGTAGCTGTTATATTTTGAGTTAAGCTGAAATGAAGCGCTTTTGGTTCCAGTAGTATTTTTATTTGTACCAGAAAACATGGTCTGTTTCTGTTAATTTCTCACGTGCAAGAATCCACCCGGAAAGGGATAATAAAAATACCTCTTACTAAAAAGCCTGGCTGCTCGTCACAACTACAACCTTTAGAACGGCTAGTGGGAGATAATTCCCAGGGGGCCTTAAAAGAGCCCCAGCTACATTAAAGAAGAGGCCCCACTGAAAGTCCCCTAGGCTGCCTCCTAGCGGGGTAAGTAGGTGGGTGACAGTGCCCATGAGGGAAGGGTTAGGACAGCTGTTATAGTTGGTGATTCAATGATTTGGCATGTAGATAGCTGGGTGACTGGTGGACTTGAGGATTGCCTGGTAACATGCCTGCCTGGTGCGAAGGTGGCAGACCTCACACAATGCCTAGACAAGATCTTAGATAGTGCTGGGGAGGAGTCTGCGGTCTTGGTACATGTCGGACTAGTGACATAGGAAAATGTGGTAGGGAGGTTCTGGAGGCTAAATTTAAGCTTTTAGGTAGGAAGTTGAAATCCAGAACTTCCAGGGTAGCGTTCTCCGAAATGCTTCCCATTCCACGTGTAGGACCCAAAAGGCAGGCAGAGCTCTGGAGTCTCAATGTGTGGATGAGATGATGGTGCAAGGATGAGGGTTTTGGATTTTTTAGGAACTGGAGAGCATTCTGGGGAAAGGAGGGGCTCTTCCGAAGGGATGGGCTTCACCTTAACCAGGATGGAACCAGACTGCTGGCATTAACCTTTAAAAAGGAGATAGAGAAGCTTTTAAACTAGAAAATAGGGGAAAGCCGACAGTTGCCCAAGAGCGCATGGTTCGGAAGAAGGTATCCTTGAAGGATACTGCCAAAAGCAGTGAGGTTCCAAAAAAGAGTAAAGTAGCCCAAATGAGTATGGCGCAGACAGAGCGTAAAGATTCCAAATTACCCATGCCTACCAATAGCCAGATTAATATTAATAAAATACAGTCTCTAAAATGCTTCTATGCAAATGCTAGAAGTCTATGAATATAAGAACATAAGATACGCCATACTGGGTCAGACCAAGGTCCATCAAGCCCAGTATCCTGTTTCCAACAGTGGCCAATCTAGGTCATACGTACCTAGCAGTATCCCCAAAAGACACAGGTTCCACAATACTTATATTGGGTCAAGCATTGATATCCTGGGTCCCTTTTTAATAATGGTTTATGGACCTTTCCTCCAGGAACTTGTCCAACCCTTTTTTAAACCCAGCTACTCTAACAGCTCTTACTACATCCTCCGGTAACAAATTCCAGAGTTTGATTATACGTTGAGTGAAAAAATATTTTCTCTTATTTGTCTTAAATAGTTTACCCTGTAGCTTCATTACATGTCCCCTAGTCTTTCTATATTCTGATAGCGTAAACAATCAATCTTCGTTTACCCATTCCACTCCATTCATTAATTTATAGACCTCTATCATATCTCCCCTCAGCCGTCTCTTTTCCAGGTTGAAGAGCCCTAACCTTTGTAGCCTCTCTTCATAGGAGTAGCCTTCCATCCCCTCTACCATTTTGGTGGCTCTTCTCTGTACCTTTTCTAATAACGCTATATCCTTTTTAAGATACGGTGACCAGAATTGCACACAATATTCAAGGTGCGGTCGTATCATGGAATGATACAGAGGCATTATAATATCCTTTGTTTTATTTTCCATTCCTTTCCTTATGATACCTAGCATTCTATTTGCTTTCTTGGCCGCCGCTGCACACTGGGCGGAGGGTTTTAACATGTTATCCATGATGACTCCTAAATCTTTTTCCTGGGTGTGGTTCTCAATGTGGAACCTTGCATCGTGTAACCATAGTGTGGGTTGTTCTTTCCTAGGTGCATAACTTTGCACTTGTCCACATTAAATTTCATCTGCCATTTAGATGCCCAGTCTTCGAATTTATCCAGATCCTCCTGCAGTTTTCCATAGTCCTCTTGGGTTTTAACAACTTTAAACAGTTTTGTGTCATCTGCAAATTTATTTATTTATTTATTTTATTTAGACAGTTTTGTATACCGCCTTATCCTTCAATCAAAGCGGTCGTAACACAATTGGGAGATACATTTAACACGCGGGGATATGAGACACATACACTAATACTTACAGGGAACATGGGCAGTGGAGGGTTAAGTGGCTTGCCCAAGACCACAAGGAGCATCTGTGGGACTAGAAACCCCAGTCCTTCCGGCCCAAGGTTGCTGTCCTCTAGTGGGATTTGAACCCCCGACCTTCCGGCCTGAATTACCTTGCCCCAACCACTAGGCTACTCCTCACTAGTTATTCCCTTTTCCAGGTCATTTATGAATATGTCAAAAAGTAGCGGACCCAGTACAGATCCCTGGGGTACTCCACTATTCACCGTTTTCCATTGGGAGAATTGGCCATTTAGCCCTACCCTCTGCTTTCTATCTTTTAACCAGTTACCGATCCACAATAGTACACTGCCTCCTATCCCATGACATTTAACTTTCAAGAAATGAGGAAATGGTTAAGAAAAAACTAAAAGGTGCAGCTGCAAATTTTAAGAGTTTACATCAGCCCAGGACATTCTTTAAAAATACCATCTTGGAAGTCCAGACCAGATGTATTCCACACTTAAAAAAAAGGTGGAAAGAAAGCCAAATGATTGCCAGCATGGTTTAATGGTTTAAAGGTGAGGTGAGAGGGGCTATTATAGCCAAAAAAATATTTTTCAAACAATGGAAAAAGATCCAAATTAAAAAAAAAATAAGGAACAGCATAAGCACTGGCAAGTGAGATGCAAAGCACTGATAAGGCAGGCAAAGACAGAATTTGAAAAGAAGCTTGCCGTGGAAGCCAAAACTCATAATAAAAACTTTTTCAGGTACATTCAAAGCAAAATTCCTGTGAGGGAGTTAGTTGGACCATTAGATGATAGAGGCATGAAAGAGGCATTAAGGGAGAACGAGGCCATTGCAGAGATTAAATGAATTCTTTGCTTCGATCTTTATTTAAGAAAATATAGGGGAGATACCCATGCCAGAAATGATATTTAAAGGTAATGAATCAGATGAACTAAAACAAATCTTGGTGAACCTGGAAGATACATCAGAGCAATATAACAAACTAAAGAGTAGCAAATCACCTCGACCTGATGGCATACATTCTAGGGTGCTGAAAGAATTCGAACATGAAATTGCAGACCTATTCTTGGTAATTTGTAAACTATCATTAAAATAGGCTATAATACCTGAAGAATGGAGAGTAGCCAATGTAACACTAATTTTTAAAAAGGGCTCCAGAGGTGAACTAAAAAACTAGAGATCAGTGAGCCTGACATCAGTGCCAGGAAAAATTATATAAACCATTATAAACAAAATTACTGAACATATAGTCATGGTTGAATGGGACAGTGGACATAGTGAATCTGGATTTTCAGAAAACATTTGACAAGGTCTCTCGTGAGATTCTTGAAGAAATTAAAAAATCATTAGATAGGAGGCAATGTCCTACCTTGGATTGGGAACTGGTTAAAAGATAGAAAACAGAATAGGGCTAAGTGGTTTATTTTCTCAATGGAGAAAGGTGAATAGTGAACAACCCCAGGATCAGTGCTGGGCCCACTGCTTTATAACATATTTATAAATGGCCTGAAAATGGGAGGTGATCAAATTTGCAGATGACACAAAATTATTCAAAGTTGTTAAATCACAAGAGGATTATTAAAAATTGCAAGAGAATCTTGATAAATTGTGAGAGTGGACATCCAGATGGCAGATGAAATTTAATGTGAACAAGTGTTATGTGCAGCTGTGACCCTGGAATTGTGCATTTTCTGAGGACAGCAGGATAAGTCAATCACATATGGGTGATGTCATCTGACAGCACCATGGACGAAATCACTCTCCAACAGCTCAGAAGAATTAAGAAGCCCCCTGTTACAGGTAAATAACCTCACTTTATCTTAGAACAACCCAAGCTATAGCTATATGATAAAAGGTTCCACCCTGGAAAGAAATCTAGGTGTCAACGGGAACAGTACATCAAGGTCCTTTGCTGAGTGTGCAGTGATAGCCAAGAAAGCTAATAAAGTACTGAGAAATTATAAGGAAAGGAATGGAGACTAAAACAAAAGATTTTGTGATGCCTCTATCACTCCATGGTGCAACCACACCTTGAGTATTGCAAACAGTTCTAGTCATGTGTTTAAAAAAAGATATAGCGGAATTAGAAAAGGTACAATGAAGGGCAATCAAAATCACAAAGGGGATGAAAGGATACAGCTGTGAGGAAAGCCTTAAAAAGTTAGGACTCTTCAGCTTGGAGAATATACAGTTGAGGGGAATTATGATAGAAGTCTATAAGACAAACAACAGAGTAGAATGAGTAAATGTGAATTGGTTGTAGGGAGCATGCAATGAAACTACAACATAGCATCTTTAGGACTAAGTGGGGAAAATATTTTTTCAATGTGAAGTAAGCTTGGAATTTGTTGACAGAGTATGTAGTAAAAGCTATTAGTGTAGTTGGGTTTAAAAAAGGTTTGGACAAGTTCCTAGCGGAAAAGTTCATAAACCATTATTGAAGTGGGCTGGGGGAAATCAACAGGGAATGTGTCTACCTTTTGGGATTCTGCCAGGTACTTGTGACCTAGATTGGGCACTGTTGGAAACATGATACTGTGTTTGGTCTGACCCAATATGGCAAATCTTATGTTCTTATGTCATAATGGAGAGAAAAGATGCGCTAGGAGGAGGTGAAAGGCGAGCTGTGGAGAGACAGGCTATGGAGAGATAAACACACATGCAGGAAGAAGAAATTACAGTATAAAGAAAAGAGGAGAAACCAAGAAAAGAATTCTTGAAAGGGAAGGAATTTCACATTTCACATTCACGGCAGCGAGGAAACTTCAAAGACGACCAAGAACAAGCAGAGACAGAGGACAAAAGTGAAATTATAGGCACAAAGGTTGGAAAATTGTTTATGCTGAGTGCCGATTTCTCTACTAGTTGGGCTGTCAGGGGTGGGAGCAGCTGGTATTCTGGCCCTTCTCCTTCAGCTCTGTGGTCACCAGGATAAAGAATTTTACTGGAAAGACATCGGGCAGCAGGAGAGGATGTTGCAGTACGTGATACCATAGTATGAAAATTCTCTTAAGAGTTGCCCCACTTTGGAATCTCTGTTATGGAGAGGACCTACTGTCAATCTCAAATTGAGAGGCGAATGGCGAGGAACCCCATCTCCCTTTTTCACAAAACTAAAACAATCATTCCCTTGTTACACCCTATGGCAGGCAGCAGTGCTGGACCAAGTGGACTCACTGAGTTGCAACAGCCCAAAAAAAAAAACAACCCACATGGTAGCAGCAAAAAGGGTGACAGGAGAGATGGGGGGGGGGGGGTGTGGGGGCGGGCAAGGGATACACGGCCCCCTCAAACTATATGTGTTTCTTCACTGAATTTTCTTCCTGACCCAGCTCTCGAGTCCTGGCTTCCCTTCTTTATCCCAGTGCAGCTCTGACTCAGCTTAGGGCCTCTTTTGGGGTGTATGACTTGTGGGACTGCACAGAGTGTCATGAATGAGGAGTTAGTGCTATGCTGGTTCCTGCCTATGCCCTTCACCATCATGGGGACAGGGTGAAAGAGGGGGTTGTGGGTTCTTAGATGATAATGATCTAATCTTTGGGAAGCTTGACCTTTTACATTTTCACCATTTCAAGTTTATAATGAAGAGCGAGACCATCTTTAACAAAACTCCCAACTCTTCTGAACCATGGTCACTTGGGATCCCACAGCTTCCATATGTTGTTCCATGGTGGTTAAACTGGTTTCATGCTCCTCAGACTTTTCTACTGTTTGGCCTGAAAACTCTGAAATTTGAGGAACATTAGTACTCACAGCAGTTTAGATATGTTGCAAATCCTCCATGTGATGAGGTCTATAGAATGCTACCCATCCCTCTTCAAAGGGAGTATCTTTAAGAAAGTCTGCAGCCCAGAATTCAGGGCTAGGAGGGCATGGCTGTCAGTAGAGATTAAGAACCCAGTAGCCTGCAGGAGGGAGAGAGGCCCATGGAGCCAGAAGTCCTTCCAAGACAAGCTGTGCAAAAGAGTTCTGAGGTAGGAACTTTAACTGGGGATGGAGGAAGGGCCAGGATAATCAGCTTGTGAAGACTTAACAAGCTGGGACAGACATAAAGCTGATTTTGTTTTCTCTGAACTGCTCTCTGTTCTGGGTTTTGCATTGTGGAGGTTTAACAAGCTGGGGCAGAATAAAAACTGCTTTTGTTTTCCCTGAACTGCTATCTGGCCTGTGTTTTAAAGAAAACCTCTTTCCACCACATGCCACACTTCCACACTCCTAAATATTGTACAGAACGATCTTCTTGCTAACTGGGACCCCTGTTTGTACAGGATCCAACTCTAGCAATGGCTTGGGAAGTGGGATTGATGCCTCTTTAGCAAGTCTACCTTCAACTGGAGCCACTTTGCCAGTTAAGGACTCCAGTGATGTAGCACCAGTTTGCAGAACACCACCATTAGGCCATTTTTATCCTCTCAAGCCCTTACTACTCTCCTCCTTTCCTTGGTTATCACCACAGTGGATTTCTGTAATTCTATTTATGCTGGCATCCCTCAATACCAGCGTCATCGGTTACAGTTACTGCAAAACACTGCAGCCCGGATGATCTTACACGCTTCCCCCCGTGATCACATTACCCCAATCCTGCAACATCTCCATTGGTTACCGCTAAATTTCCAGATACAATTTAAGATTCTTACCCTAGTACATCGGGCCATTTATCTCCACAGACCTCAATATCTATCCGACTTATTAACTTTTCACACTCCCACGCGTAGCCTCCGATCCGTTCATGTTAATTGTTTACACCTCCCCTCTCCCTCTCAGGCTCGCCTTCAATCAACCCGGCAATCAGCATTTTTTACCTCGGTCCCTCCCTGTGGAATTCCCTACCTACCACCCTTCGACTTGAGGAGTCTTACTCTAAATTCCGCTCCCTTCTCAAAACTCATCTTTTCTCCTCTGCTTTCAATCTTCCCCATG
Source organism: Ichthyophis bannanicus (assembly GCA_033557465.1). Classification (NCBI taxonomy): domain Eukaryota; kingdom Metazoa; phylum Chordata; class Amphibia; order Gymnophiona; family Ichthyophiidae; genus Ichthyophis; species Ichthyophis bannanicus. The sequence continues at coordinate 343,864,358 of CM066035.1, forward strand.
ATCCCTGATTCTTTCTTTCCTACTGCTACTCAAATCTGCTCTCACTTTCCTTTTCCTCTCTCTCTCCTTTTCTTTTTTAAGTTATTGTAATTTTATTTTCCCTTTTCTAATTTATATTTTTATTTGTAATGTTAACTGCCCTGATGTAATGGGGGGGGGGGGGGTATATGAAGTGTAAATAAACAATAAACAAACAATAGTTGATGCACACAATTCCCCTGAATTGAACTAGATATCAACATGTTCCCTCCAGCAACTCCACTGTCCTTCAGGAGTGCTGCACATTAAAAAAAATCCCACACGTCAAGGCACTGGCTAAGATGGAGGGGGAGGGGGGGGGGTAGGGCCACCTGGGCTGAGCGAAACATCCAACTCATCTGAGGATCATTCCTCCTCCCATGGCATGGCTTTAGGCACAGATGCAGTTGAAACAACCTACTGAACAATCAGCCCAGAGGGAGCGATTCAAAACATGTCCTCACTAGGTGCCATCTTGGTACTCCTGTCCATGAAATATGCATCATTTTTAATATTTTATGTAGGATTCCCCCATCGTGAGCCCTGGCTGCACTCTTTACTCAGCCCGGCTCTTCCCCCTCCCCCAACTTTGATTGAATGCCTTTCCAGGCGTGATCTTTCCATTCCTCTTCTCTCAGGCTCATTTCCCCTGTTTGCTCTGAAACTCCTGTTCTCCCCAGGGTAAACCTCTCCCTATCCTCCTCCCAAGGGTTATCATTTATCTTTTGCAACCTCAGGCCTAGCGAGAGGCTAGCGGTAAAGGGTCAGCAGCACAGGAGAAAGAGTTGGATGATGTTAGACATGGATGGAGGGAGTAGGGAAGGAGAGATGCAGCAGTGGGCGTGGAGAAGAGAAAGGGAGATACTGGACTATGAGGGGGAGGGGAAGCAAGAAAGGGGAGATGTTGAATGGGAAGGTTCATGGCTGAAGGTTTCCCTGGGACAGCATCAGGGCCAGCTTAAGAAGCAAGCCAGTGAGGCACTAGCTCAGGGCACAAACGTTAGAGGTGGCAAATGCCTGCCTAGCTGCTCTGCTCTCCTGCAACAGCGGGAGCTTGCCACTACTGCTCCTGTTGCACTCTGTAGCTTAATAAGGCTTTGCCAATGCTGCAGGAAAGTTTCAAATGCACAAACAGGCACTCCCTGTATCTCGCAAGAAATAGGACATGCGTGTGCACATGTTTGAAACTCTCCCATGGTGCCAGCAGAGCCCAATTAAGCTGCAGAGACTGGGGAGAGCAAAGGCAACAAACTCCCACCATTGCGTGGACATCTGTGACAGGCCGAGGGGCCTGGCAGATTTTGAAGCTGTGAAAAGGGAGGGAATTGATGCTGACACAGGGAGAAGGAGGGAACCTGATGCTGGTACTGGGAAATGGTGATTGGGGAGAGGGGGAGTTAGAGATAGAGCTGGAGAATGGAAGGAGTAGGGAAATAAAATTATGAAATGGAGAACTCTTATACAGGTGAAAAGTGAAAAGAGGGAGAATGAAGACTGGAAGGGGGAGAAAGAGCAATGAAATCTATCTGTAGGCAGATAAGAGAAACCAAAAGATCAACAGCTGATAATGTAGGGGAGAAAAGGAAAAAGACAGGGAGTGTGAAGAAAAAACCGAGTTACTTACCTGTAACGTGAGTTCTCCAGGGACAGCAGGATAAGTCAGCCACAAGTGGGTGACGTCATCCGACGGAGCCAGAGACGGATACTCTCACTAGCCCAGAGGGCTTTAGCCCCCTGGGCATGACCACTAGCCCCACCTCCGGATCCGCCCCTAGCTGGCCAGGTTTCCCAAGCTGAAGCGGTACTCAGGCTAGGAGGCGGATCGCGAGAACAGGAATTCCCCGCCGGGGAGGAGGGAGGGAAGGTGTGGCTGACTTATCCTGCTGTCCCTGGAGAACTCACGTTACAGGTAAGTAACTCGGTTTTCTCCCAGGGCAAGCAGGATGAGTCAGCCACAAGTGGTGTCTCCCCAGCTACAGATGCAGCGGCGGGGAGGAACTGAAGAACGGACCACGCATAAGGTGCAAGTAGTTTTAATGCAAGCGTGGTTTAGTCAAGTGACAGGCTGTTCAAATTGCATTAGTGCGGTAACAGAACAGTGCGTAAACAGTCAACAGTGCAAGAAGTGCAACAACAGCAGTAACAAGAACAGTACACAGCAAACTAGAAACAAGCGGCCCAGGAGCCAGCTGGCAGGGCAGCGCATTCATCAACAACAATCAGTTAAGGCAATAATGCAAGGAACAATGGTACATTGGCAGTCAATCAAGGCAAAGTGCAGAGACATGTTTCAACAATCAGAAAGGTGTCGTGTCACCAATAAGGCATCAGTCCTGGCAAACAGTCGTGAGCACTGCTAGCCCGAAAGCGCAGCCTCCGTGATCGGCTCTGTCGAGGCAGTAGTGCCTCTGGAAGGTCTGTACAGATGACCACGTGGCGGCTTTGCAGATGTCGGGTATAGGAACGGAGTGGAGGTTTGCGATGGAGGTGGCCAAGGCCCGCAGGTGATGTGCTGTGATGCCTGCGGTGGGGCTCGCCCCAGCGAGAGAAAGGCAGAAGGAGATGCAGGCGGAGATCCAGCCGGAGAGTGTTCGCTTGGAGACTGGAAGGCCCGGCTTGTTGGGGTTGTATGACATGAAGAGCTGTGACCCTTTGCGCAGTGGTGCTGTTCTATCGAGGTAGCACCGTAGGGCTCTCACGCAGTCCAGTGTGTGAAGGCGTTGTTGCTCCGGACTGGAATGTGGTCCCGGGAGGAAGCAGGGCAGCTCAATGGTTTGATTGATGTGGAAGGAGGACACCACCTTGGGGACAAACTTGGGGTGTGTCCGAAGGCAGACGCGGTCGAGGTGAAAGATGGTGTAAGGCGGGTAGGCCACGAGAGCATGCATTTCACTGATCCGTCTGGCTGAAGTTATTGCAACGAGGAACAAAGTCTTCCAGGAGGCGAATTTCAAACCCGCAGACTGAATGGGCTCGAAGGGCTCCTCCGTTAGCTGATTGAGGACGACATTAAGGTCCCATGCAGGCACAGGTTCCCTCAGGGGAGGGCGTAGATTGGATAAGCCTCGCATAAAGCTGGTTACGATGGGCATTTTTGCTATAGAGGAGTCACCGATGCAGTGATGGAAGGCCGCAATGGCGGACAGATGGACCCTGATGGACTGGGTCTTCAGGCCGAGGGAAGAGAGTGACTCAAGGTATTGGAGGAGCTGCGGCGTGGGACAAGAGAAAGGGTCGATGTGCCGAGCCGCGCACCAGGTGGAGAAGCGTCGCCACTTGAGGCTGTAGGATTTCCTGGTGGAAGGGCGTCGGGCTGCTAGGATGATTTGCTGCACTTCGGTCGTTAAGTTGAGGGGTGCCAGAGCTAGCTTTTCAGCTTCCAGGCCGACAGAGATAGCATCCTCAAGTTGGGGTGGAGCATTGCGCCGCCATCCTGTGATAGCAAGTCCGACCGTAGAGGTAGGTGGATGGGAGGGGCCACTGCCAACCGTTGGAGATATGGGAACCAGATTTGCCTGGGCCAGGAGGGGACAACCAGAATGGCCCCGGCCCGGTCCCTGATGATCCGTTGGATTGTCCGTGCAATGAGCGGGGTTGGCGGGAACGCGTAAACCAAGGTCCAGCTGTCCCATGTTACATCGAAGGCGTCCGCCGCTAGTCTGCGCGGAGACGGTCTCTTCGAGCAAAAGAGGGGGCATTTGGCATTCTCTTGGGAGGCGAAGAGGTCGATCTGGGGCACGCCCCACTCCTTGAAGAGAAGAGAAGAGAAGACACGTCCTTGTGAAGTGTCCATTCGTGGGGACTTAGCTGTCTGCTGAGGCGATCTGCTAGGACGTTCTCCTCTCCTGGTAGGTAACAGGCCTGGAGGCTGCAATGTAGTGAGAGGGCTAGTTGCCAGGTGAGGAGGGCTTCTCTGCACAGGGGGCGGGAGCCCGTGCCTCCCTGTTTGTTTAGGTAGTACATGGCGACTTGGTTGTCGGTCTGTATCTTGATTGCTTTCCCCTTGACAAGGTCCCGAAAGGCCAGGAGGGCGAGGCGGACAGCTCTGAGCTCGAGGACGTTGATGTGGAGGTCCCTCTCGGGGGTGGACCAAGATCCTTGTGTGTGTGTGTCCGCACAGTGGGCTCCCCATCCTAGAGCCGAGGCATCTGTGGTCACTGTGATCTCTGGGGTCATGGCCTGCAGGTGCTTGCCCTGTGAGAGATTGGTGAAGTGTGACCACTAGCTGATCGCCTTGTCCGTTCGTGGGTCTCTGGGGATCGGGGAGGACAAGGGGTGAGTGTGTTGGCACCAATGGGTGCGTAGGTGCCACTGGAGAACACGCATCCGTAGTCTCGCCATAGGAAGGACATGTGTGGCGGCTGCCATGTGCCCAAGGAGGCGCAGGATCACTCGTGCAGAAGAGTGCGTGGAGTTGAGGACTTGTCGAGTGAGTGCGCAGATGGTCTCCTTTCTGTTTTGGGGCAAGAAAGCCTTCGATAGTGCGGTGTCGATTTGAGCCCCGATGAACTCCAGGCGCCGCGTTGGTGAAAGATGAGACTTGGGGTAGTTGACTAGGAATCCCAGTGAGGAGAGAAGAGAGATGGCTTTCCTGACAGCCTTCTGCAGTTCCTCTGGAGATGGGGCCGAGAATAGCCAATCGTCCAGGTAGGGGAAGACACATACCCCTTGTTTGTGTAGGTGGGCGGCAACTACCGCTACACACTTGGTGAAGACTCTCGGAGCAGTCGAAAATCCGAAGGGGAGAACCCTGTATTGGTAGTGTCTGTCCGCTACCCTGAATCGCAGAAATTTCTTGTGATGAGGGTGCATTGGAATGTGAGTGTAGGCGTCCTGGAGGTCGAGGGATGCAAGCCACTCCATAGGTTGGATGAGGGGCAAGATGGATGACAGGGAGTGCATCCTGAACTTCTCCTTGGCTATGCACCTGTTGAGCTTCCGCAGATCGAGAATGGGCCTCATACCTCCAGACTTCTTGGGAACAAGGAAGTATCTTGAGTAGAAGCCCTTGTGGGTCTCGCCTGGGGGAACAGGCTCGATGGCCTTCGAGGCAAGTAAGGCTTTGATCTCTGAGTCCATAGCCTCTAGGTGCTGTGCGGGGACGGTGGTCACTGGGGGCAGCCGTGTGGGTGGCTTTGATGAGAAGTTGATGCGGTAACCGTATTTGATGATTGAGAGGACCCATTGGTCCGTGGTGATCAGCTCCCAGGAACGGAGGAAAGCGGATAAGCGTCCCCCTGTCGGAAGGTGCTGACGGGGCGGTGAGTCAAAAACCAGGGTTGGTTTTGGCAGGCGCGGAGGGTGCTTTCTTAGATGAGCGCTCACGTTGACGAGGTTTCTGCCTGTAGGAGGACTGGTAGTGTTGCTGTTTGTAGCGTGGCTGCTGCTGCCACCTGTGGTAGGAATTATAACGCTTGGGAGCAGAAGTGTTAAAGCTTCCTTTGCGGTAGGGTTTAGAGCGCTCGGAGCCCTCCTCCAGAGTCTTGAGAGTGGTGCAGCGATCGCGCATGTCGATCACTGTCTCCTTGACTTTATCGCCAAAGAGGGAGTCGCCCGTGCAGGGTGTCTCTGCAAGCTTGTCGTGGGAATCAGCCTAGAGGCCGGAGGCCCGGAGCCAAGCAAGCCGGCGAGCGGAGATGGCAGTTCCAGCCACTCTGGAGGCAGTCTCAAAAGCGTCATGTGCAGCGCGACCTTGGTGTTTGGTGCATTCCTCAAGGTCGGCTAGGGCAGATAGGAGAGCCGGTGGGAGCTCTGTGTCCTTGGCGGCAGTTCTTATGTTGGCCAGCAAGGTGTCCTGGTATATGGCGTGCTGAAAGAGGTGGGCGGAAATCCTGGCGTTTAGCATGGAACCCTGGTAAATCTTCTTTGCGACATCATCTAGGAGCTTGTTGTCCTTTCCGGGGGGGGGGAGGCGTTGGTAGAGGTGCGTGAGGATTTAGACCTCTTGAGGGCGGATTCCACGACAATGGATTGGTGGGGTAGGTGCTGCTTGTCAAACCCCGGTATAGGCTGGACCACGTACTTGGAGTCCAATTTCCGTGGGCAAGAGTGGTTTGATGCAGGGGTCTGCCATAGCCTTGTGAGGTTCTCACGGAGTAGCTGGTGAACTGGTAGAGCGGAGATTGTCTTGGGGGAATCCACAAACTTGAGGGCGCTTTGAACCTCATCTCGTTGATCGACCGCATCAGCGGGAGTGATGGATAAGGCTGCGAGGACCTTCCGGACGAATTTCGCGTAGGTTAAATCCTCAGGGGGGTTTGGAGGTCCCGAGTGGTTCTCCTGGTCAGCATGGGAGGAGGTCCATGAGATCGAAGGGTCCTCCGGGGTCTCCGGAAGGCGGGACTGTTCCAGGCTGTCCGGTGCAGCTGTTGTGGTCTGTTGATCCTGCAGAGGTGGGGCCGGTGGCTGGTTGGTGGCTGCTGCCGGTGTTAGGGGCTGGGTCTGCGAAGAAGACAGTTTGGAGAATATTGACGCCCACTGCTGAAGCATGTCCTGGAGGATTAGGAGAGTGTCTGGAGAGCCTTGGGAGGACAGAGCCGTCTGTGCCTGGGCGAGGAGGGGTCGGCTGGTGTCTTCAAGAGGGACTGGTAATACTGGGGACGCAGGAAGGCAGAGTTCAGAGTCCTCCGAATCGCAGGAAGCCGCATAAGCAGAGTTAGCAGAAGAAAAGGCATTCTGTTCCGGGCTGCTGGAGGAAGAGCCATGTGACTGGGAGGGACTGTGACTGCAGTGCCTGAGACTCTTGCCTTGGCGCTCAGAAGATTCAGAGCTGGAGCTGCTGTCTCTGCGGCGTCTGCGGCGTCTGCGCTCCTTGAAAACATGCCTGCACTGTTGACTCAGAGGGTAGCCTTGTCTGTGCTGACTGTAATGCTTCCTGCCCGATCGACGATGAGAGCTCCGGGAGCGGCTCCGCCTCCTGGATCTGCCCCGGTGGTGTGGAGAGTGCCGGTGCCGTTTGTGGGGTCTGCGCCGGTGATCCTCTCTGACAGCGTGGGAATTGATTCCTGTGCCTGTGCCGTGGAGATCCGTGCCGAGGAGTCTGCGCTGAGAGGAGGCGGGCCCCGAACAGGAAATCGTCATAGCAGCTGCAGGAAGTGGGGCGGAGGAAGCAGAGGGCAAGATGGACGCCTCCAACGGGACGCACATGTCCGGGTGGGAGGAAGCCTCACGGCGGGGAACGGAGGCCGAAAACGGCGCGTTCCCGGCTGGGGCGGAGACATCAGTCACAGCGGCAACGGAGGAGGCAGCAATGGAAGGGAGATTGAAGATGGCAGCGGGAGTACTCACCACCGCGAGAGCAAGGAATTCTCTTAGGGCATGCCGGCGTGACTTCAGTGCACGGGGGGACATGCGGCCGCAGGCAGAACAGCTCTCCACGATATGTTCGCTTCGCAGGCAGCGCAAGCAGAGATGGTGGGAGTCTGAATTCGCCATCTTCCTGGAGCAGGCAGTGCATTTTTTGAATCCGGGTTTCTTCATCGCAGGAAGGTGAGATCAGGAAAAAAGGTGAGAGCAAAATAATAAACGTCTTACTGGCAAGGGCGGAAGACAAAGACTGGCCAGCTAGGGGCGGATCCGGAGGTGGGGCTAGTGGTCATGCCCAGGGGGCTAAAGCCCTCTGGGCTAGTGAGAGTATCCGTCTCTGGCTCCGTCGGATGACGTCACCCACTTGTGGCTGACTCATCCTGCTTGCCCTGGGAGAACTGCCTAGATACTCTGTAAAGTGCAGTATATCAAGCCTATAAATAAAATGAAAACAAAGATAAACAAAGAATAGAAATGAGATCCTGGAAAAAATACTTAGGAAACAACCAACAAGGGAAAGTAGTAAAGAGAGACCAAGATCAGCTCTGCTGGGAAAATAAAATGATCAGACAACAAAGGTACCAAAATAATTTGCCAGGTTTTTTTAGATTTCTTAGTATTTTCTTCAGTACATGAGGAAATGAATTTCTTATTTCTTCAGTGTTTCACTGCACACAGCGTCTGTTTTGGGGTTTTTTCATTTTTGCCTGAATATTTTGTTTATAATTTGTAGTTCCTTATTATTTGGTAAGTAATGGTCTGTGTTTTCTAAGTGTAACTGTGCAGGAATCCATAGCAGTCCAACTTGTGTTCTTTTCTCAGCTGAAGGTGTGCTGGTGTTCTAGGATATTTAAAGTGCCAACAAGGGCTTCACCGCCCGGAATGAGCTTGATCTCATCTGATCTCAGAAGCTAAGCAGGGCTCAGTCTAATGAGTGCCTGAATGGGAGACCACCTTGGAATACCAGAGCTGTGACTTCCTGTACAGAAGAAAGGCCTGGCCGTCTACTTCTGGCTGTAGCTTGCTGCCAAGAGTCAGCATTGACACAACAGCACCCATACACATTTTTCATAGATAGAGTTGGTGCTGGTATGATATGGTAAGCTTCTGATTGTCCATTTGCAGGTTTTTGTGGTATTTCACACAGGGGCATGTTTACTAAGGTTCGCACCAGTTACACACATATTTGCGGCATTACCAGTATGGGGGCCTGCGCTAACTTCAGGGTGTGTGTGTGTCCTTTGTCCTGCAGTTAGCACTGGCCCAAGACATATCACCATGCAAGTCAGCATACAGCTGTACTTAATGCCACCCACTGAGGTGGCATTAAGTGCGCTTGCTCTAAGGGCAGCAAACAGGACTGGTGCAAAAATGGAAGTGCCCTAGGCAGGACCTCCGACCTTCCACCCCCACTGTCCCCTCTGTGCCTGCTGCCACCCCTCTCTGGCATCAACTGTGGCAGCAATGGTCCCGAAACCATGAAGCAGCATGTATTCATCGTCTCCATTGCTGTTGCAGTTTCTCTCTTGCACAGTCTACTGCTTCCACCCCCCTCTGAGGCTCCGGAGATGGAGGGTAAGTGCTGTGTCATGGTTTCAGTGCCATTGCTATTGACACTGATGGCCCCGGAAGGGATGGCAGCAGTGGCAATGGGAAGCAGCAGTCAACTACGATAAAACCGAGGCAATGTTTGTCACCAGGAACCCCACCTTCATTGCACCACAAACTATCAGCATTCTAAACAAACACATAGTAGTCAAAGATGAAGTTAAGTACCTGGGCATGACAATGGACAGAGCTCTGAACATGAAATCGCACATCACCAAAACCACAAACAAGGCCTATCAATGTTTGAGGACCATAAGAAGGATCAAGCCATTACTCCGCTAGGACCACTTCCGCACAGTGTGCCAAGCACTCATCATACCTCTGCTTGACTACGGAAACTTGTTATATCAAGGCCTCCCCCAGTAGACTTTACACCCACTCCAGATGGTGCAAAACACTGCAGCACGCATCATTACAAACACTCCAAGAATTGAGCACATCACCCCCGTCTTACAGCAACTGCATTGGCTACCAATGGTGGCCAGGGCAAAATATAAAACAATACTGATCATCTTTAAAATCATCCACCATCTCTTGGCAGATGCACTCCAAGATATCATAACAAGGGAAAACAGCAATAGACCAAGAAGGACCAATAATGTCAACATGATCGACACACCTGCAGGATACCACAAACTAATCAAACTACTTCAAGAAGAGCTCCATCGCTACTGGCGTCCACACTTTGGAACTTTCTCCCAACAAACCTGAGGACATTAAATGACATCATAGACTTCCGCAAGGCCCTTAAAACCCTGCTCTTTACAGAAACCTATGAACGGACAGAAACCTATGAGCAGACAGAGAACAGTCTCCACCTAAACGGTAATGCAACTACCTCCGCCAAAACGATACCCACTCAACCCAACTAGACATACAGTTCACTGTATAATATTGTTAAGTACCTTCATGTTATATGTAACCCTCCAACTGTGCTATCTAAATGTTGTTAAATACCTTCATGATAAATGCCGTACTCTCATGTTAAATGTTGTTAAATGTTGTAAATGTTGTGAAATATCCTCATGTTAAATGTAACCCTCCATTTGTGATGTGACCACTTTGATTGTAGGATAAGGTGGTATACAAATCTGTCTAAATAAATAAATAAAATAAATCCAGCACTCTAGGCAACTGCTTAATTAATCTAATGGTAGTGCAAAGCCCTGGCAGCAAGCACGGTTAGCGTGAGCTACTAATGCCCACATTAGCTGTGACTTGCTGTCAATGCTTCTGTCCCACCCCTGGCCCACCCAGTCTCCAGCCCATCACACACAACCCAGGAAGTATGGGATTTTTAGCACCGCACCCAAGCCATGCATTAAACTCCACATGACCAGGTAGCACACTTTGGAAAACATGCCAAACAGTGTCAGGCAGCAGATGGAGTTTGTTGCTGTCGTTGATTTGACACCAGAATTTGAATACAATTTTTTATGCATGTTGAATTGTACAGTGACACCTAAATGCAAAAAGATTTCCTCACAAGGAGTAAGAAACCAAAGTCAATGTAATAATGAAAACTCCTTATTTGTGTAGACCTTAAACAGCCTCTCAAGATAACATTACATGTCATCTCCATACAGAGGGGAAAAGACCTCAGTTACCCACTGAGTCCAAACAGAAAAGGCCCCAAAACAGCGGGGAGTTAACCATACCATACAGTGAAGCTGATTAACACACACATTAAACGTCTAAAAAACCTCTCTCCGGCTCATGTGGGTGATATCGTTTATTTTGAGTTACTGTGTCCCAGCATATCACCCACATGAGCCATAGAGAAGTTTTTTAGGCCTTTGATGTATGGGTTAACCAGCTTCACTGTATGGTATAGTTAACTCCCCGCTATTTTTGTGCCTTTTCTGTTTGGACCAAGTGGGTAACTGAGGTCTTTTCCTCTCTGTATGGAGATGCCATTGTAATGATACACATGTAAAGGGCGGTATATCAAGTGCCTAAACCACAATGTTATCTTGAGAGGCTGTTTAAGGTCTACACAAATAAGGAGTTTTCATTATTACATTGAATTGTAGAGTGAGACATTCTGCTTCTGCTCTGCACCTGTTGTGAGAATTGTATTGGCTGTTCTGCAAATGTTCCATTACCCAAAGACAATTATGTAGTCACCAGTGAATCCAGCCTGTCCATTTATGTTCAAAAAATATACAAATAATGCAAGGATGTTGCAATAATTCAATGGCCAGATATTATCCATCTGTTTATGGATCAGATTAAGGGAGGAGCAAGGGTGGGTCAAAAAATTACACAGCACAGTCCTGTACTATGCATCTATTCAGTGCTTCTGCCTATACGATACTGAGGCTGAATATATAACACTGGCACTAGCACTGAACTTAAGTCGGTGACTATTCTGGCTGAAGGTTTACCCCATCTGTGTGGCTTACACTGCAAGACTGGCTCAAAGAGGGGGACACAACAGCACAAGTTGGCTCAGGGAATCACAACTGCTTGAGCCGGCTGTGGGTTTCAGCTACCCTTGACTGGTGCTGCCTTCAATCATTTTGAAAGGTTGGCTTACGCTGCATTGACAGTGACACACATCGGATACAAAACAAATCTAGCCAAAAATATCTGTTAGTAGTGATCGTGTCTGAAAAGCTGAATGGAATACATATATTCTAGTGATGAATTACTCTATTTACTTATCACGTAAGCCTTTCTTTTGGGATGATGCACGACAGAGACTAACTGCAGCTATTGTTTTATATCCTCTTCTGAGCAAAATGTTTTTTACTCTATCTGAAAGGTTGCTTTGCCTTCTCTGTAACTATAGCAGAATTGTTCACAGGTTTGTGGAAAACTGACGCATCCTTTCCTTTGTAACATGCCTACGTTTTTCAGAGTGCTGAGGAATTTTGCCCACCTCCCTTAGCCCTGTCGGCTCCAGCGAGCGGCTGCTGTTTCTGCAGCTTCCTCAGCTCTGCTCAGAGGCTGCTCCTGGCTCCTGTGGCTGTAGCCCTGAGCTCTGCCCGGCCGGGGAGGGACGGAGAGGCGGCTCCACACAGCAGGTAGGGCTGATGAGACCCACCGCCCCCTGTCCCGGTCCCAGGGACCTCCTGCCTGTTCCTAGCAGAGTAAGGAGCGCATTAGCCGCTTCACTCCAGGGCTCAGGTCCCGGGGGCAAAGGCGCTCTGCGTAGCTCGTTAACCTTCCTGCCCCCCCCCCCCTCCCTAAAAAGGAGAGTCTGAAGAAAGTTCTGTTTTCATTATTTTTGTCTTTTGGATTTCTGGCTGGAAGATGCTGAGAGAGGCAGCTGGTCTCCTCCATCCCATTTTAATGTCTCCACTTGCAAACTGTCATGAAGGTGGGGTGGGGGTGAGGGGCGTGCATTTGTCCTGGGGACTCCCTGGCTCTCTTTACCAGGGTCCGGCACTGGTTGCCCTATCACTACTGGCTGACTGCACTCCCGGTTCAAGTGCAGTGTTGAGCTTCTCACGGGCAGCTTGTGACAGTTGGATTTTTTTGCTCAGCTAGAAAGTTGAAAATGTTTCGGTTTTAGTACTAATATTACGTTACTAAAATCAGTTGCATTGATAATGGGAAAATTAATTCTGTAGATCTCAATATAAATGTCATCTTAAAGATGGAGGAGTTTACTGGTTTACTGTTGCACCAGTTTTTATTTCAGGCAATGAGTTGGCTTGCAGGCTCTGTTGAACTGATTTGTCAATAATAGTGCTTCGGAATGGAATGTATAGGGTTATTTTTAATGTGGGACGTTTACTGTTACAGATGGGACAAGGTTGGGTGAATTATTGTCTACCTTTTGGGAACCTGACAGGTACAATACTTGCGACATAGGTTGGTCACTGTTGGAAAAAAGATACTGGACTTGATGGACCTTTGGTCTGACCTAGTAGGGCATATATTATGTTCTTGGTTTCCATAGGATTTATATCAGTGGTTCTCAACCTTTTTTGTATCATGACCCCTTTTACCATTGGTCAACTTGTGGTGACCCCCAATGATAAAATCAAATGCGTCTCCCTTTACCGTTAACGCATTGTCGCTGTAATCATTTGTTGAATTATTAATATATTATAGGCCTTTGCAATATGTTTTTATTTATAAAATTTACTTATTTAAACCACAATAATTAATCACAATAACAAGTAACAATATTTAATTTCAAAATTATGATGATTTTGTAGTCAAATCACTAATATGAAATAAAATTATTTTTTCTACCTTTGTTGTCTGACCAATTTATTCTCTGGTCATGCTGGTCCCGATCTGAGGCTTCTGCTTTCCTGTCTTCTCTTAGCTCTCTTTCTGTGGTCTATGGTCCATCTGCCATTTCTTATCTCTTCTTTTGTTTTCTTCACTTCTTTCCATCAGCCTTTTTCCAGTCCCAGTAACCCTCCCCAGTATCAGCCCCTTTCCAGTCCTCACTCTCATTACCTTCCAATGTCAACTTGCATTCCCATGACTGCCACTGGTGTCCATTCCCTTCCATTCCCCCTCCTTCCCCACTGGCCAGTCCCTTCTAGTACAAATACCATGGCAGCCCCTCTCAGATCCACTCCCTTCCAGTTCCATTCTCCCATTCCCTCGTATCAGCCCATTTGTAGCCTTAGCCCCCGGTTTTCTTCCAGGGCCAGCAGCTCTATCCTCCCCTCCCCACAATCAGTCCATTCCCAGTCGAAGCCCCCCAATCAGCTCACTTCCAGTGCTAGTCCCCCCTCAACCCCATTACCAGTGCTAGCCTCCCCTAATCAGCCCAATACCAGTCCTACCCCCTCCCCATCAGCTCATTACCAGTCCTAGCCTCCCCTAATCAGCTCATTTCCAGTGTTAGTCCCTCCTCAACCCCATTACCAGTGCTAGGCTCCCCTAATCAGCCCATTACCAGTCCTACCCCCCATCAGCCCATTACCAGTCTTACCCCCCCTCAGCCCATTACCAGTCTTACCCCCCCCATCAGCCCATTACCAGTCCTAGCCTCCTCTAATCAGTCCATTTCCAGTCCTAACCTCCCCGATCAGCTCATTTCCAATGCTACCCCCCTATCAACACATTACCAGTCCCAACCCCCCCCCCCTGGATCAGTCCATTCTCAGTTCTAGCCTTTCCTAATCAACCCATTACTAGTCCTAGCCCCCCCCCCCATCTGCCCATTATGATCCTAACCCGCACTGCCTCTCCCCTGTCCAGCATTTATCCCCCGTCTGTCCAGTACGTCCCCCTGTCTCTTCCCTCCCTCCATGTCAACCCCCCGCCCTCCCTCCATGTCAGCCCCCTCTGTCCACGTCAGCCCCCTCCCTCCCTCCATGTCAGCCCCCCTGTCCATGTCAGCTCCCTCCCTCCATCAATCCTTCCATGTCAGCCCCCTTCCCTCCATGTCAGCCCCCTCCCTCCCTCCCTCCATCCATCAATGTCAGCCCCCTCCCTCCATCCCTCCATGTCAGCCCCCCTTGTCCATGTCAGCCCCCCTCCCTCCCTCCATCCATCCATCCATCCATATCAGCCCCATTGCAGGTTCCCTGCTCCCCTCTCCCCATGTCTTCCTCCTTCTTCTGCAGCCGCGGCTCACTGTCTCTTAGGAAACCGTGGCTATGCCATTGCCTGTAAAACCGTTGCGGAGCCTTTCTGTCTCTAAACGGGCTCCGTGCAGCATTTTCCCGCCTCCAAAGGAAGTGGTAAACAACTTCCTTTGGAAGCGGGACAATGCTGCACGGAGCCCGTCGAGAGACAGGAAGGCTCAGCAACGGTTTTACAGGCCCAGCCGCGGTTCCCTAAGAGGCAGGGAGCCGCGGCTGCAGAAGATTGGAGTCTGTGAGTTTTTTGCTGCCGAGAAGTGGACTCGGCAGTAACAGCAACATGCGCTTTTTTTTTTTAAACGGCGGAGTGAGGCGACCCCTGCTAAATCCTGTGGCGACCCCCATGGGGGTCGTGACCCACAGGTTGAGAACCGCTGGTTTATATGAACTGTCGCTACTGTTTCTGTGCATATTACTCACTTTAGATGAATATTGAAGCAACAGGTTAGCACCTACTGTCCAATAACAGTTTGTAATGCAAATACAGGGTTCAGCTGTCATAATTCATGGAATCTTAAACAAAGTGGGACGTCCAATAGCAGAGGTACTTCTAGTATAGCTTATAACTGAGCACATGTTATAAGGTGCATTATAAGATGCTGAGGGGTGCTTAATAGTACAGGAGACTGCTGAGATTTTCATTCTAAAAGCTTCCGTTTGTTGTGGTTTATCATCTATTTGGTTTTCAGTTTCTGCCTGCGTGCTTCCTTCTCAAGATTTACTTTCAGCCCTAACTCTCCCCAAATTATAGTTTTCTTAACAGGTCTTCTTAACTGTCATGGCATTTTGAAATGTGAAATCTTTTCCATTGCTCCCAACCTCTTGGGGGCACTGGAGAATTAAAACATTCAGGCAGGTCAGAACAGCTTGCAAAGTCTTCATGTAGGAATGATGGAGCTATCAACAAATCAAAGTCAAGGAGAAAGCTTGTTATTACCAGGAAAAAAAAGTGTACATTTTTGTATTTTAGTTTGTTTAATTCACAATACCTAAAGCTGTATATCTCCTCTTAGGAACTCATGATGTTATTTTGATGTTAAAGCACTTCTCAAAGGCTGAAAACGAGGTTGATTTTTAGGTTTTACACGGTGAATTTGCATAGAATTTTTGAATGCAGTGCCCCTGCTGTAAAGAAATATCTCATGCACGTTTGTTAGGGAAATTCTAAAAAGGTTTGTGGTTATCAAGGACTAAATTTAGGGGCTGTTGCTTGAAGTCTTTAAATATATATATATTTTTAAGTTGATACTGATCTTGGGTTCTGCTGGTGATGCTCCACTCTTCATGATGCCTGGTCCGAGAAATCTTTAAATGTTTTAATATAGTAGATGCTTGCTTCTCCATGGACAGCAGGATAAGTCAGCCACCATGGGTGATGTCATCTGATGGTGGCATGGACGGAATTGCTCTCCAATAGCTCAGAAGAGTCAGAAGATCCTTCTGAGCATGTGCCAGCCACCCCACCACCGTGTCCATCCCCTTCCTATCTCAGTCTATTTCCTAGCTGTAGGCAGGTTGTTCATCAAGGACAGGTTCATCCAAGAGGGGGGGTGGATGGGTTTGTGTGGCTGACTTATTCTGCTGTCCATGGAGAACCCGTTACAGGTAAGTAACCTCGCTTTCTCCATAGACAAGCAGGATGAGTCAGCCACACATGGGTAACTCCCCAGCTGAGGGCTATGAGAGGATGTGGCTTTTTTTCTTTTTTTTGTAGTTGTGCCCATCCTTCACAGCGCGTTAGGTGCTGTGGTTGGATAAAGCTGTCAGGTAGATCTGGTAATCCATGCAGATGTCTATGTGGCACAATGGTGCTAGCCCTCACTTGGCTACCCAAGGATCAGGGTGGCCGGGTATACTACCATTGGTTCATAACACGTGGCCCTGGTAGCTTGCCAGCAGTCAGGACGAGTCATCCAGCATTTGGAGATTTGTGGTCCTCCTGAAACTCCCTGTATGCATCTTGAGCTGGTCCTATGGGTTCCAGGTGGGCATGGCTTAAGGGATTGTGAGGAATGCTGAGGTCTATAATGGGTAAGCGATCCTTGGACCAATGTCCCATCGTGTTTCACCTGAATGGAGCCATGTCTTTGTTATGGATAGTAGAAATGCACATGACTTGTTCCAATACTTTGACCTCCCCCAATCCCCTTGGAGACGGCCTTCCCTTTGGGTAGAGGGCAGTAAAGGGATGGCTCCCCTAGCCGGCTGGCTAGCCTTCCCTTCTCATGGGGAGGAGTGAGTTTAACTGGGATGTGTCCCTAGGTGGTGGAGGGGGAGGAGAGGACAGCCTATCAGGACTGCAAGATAGAAGCAGAGGCATATATCCAGGAGAAGAGCCAGTGCTCATGTGGTCTCTTTTGCCCTGGCTCAATGAAGGAGATGGAAACTAATGGTTGATCTGGTCCAGAATGGCCGCTTGGCCATCTGTGTGCCCCCTTGTCCTGTAGGGAAGTTCCCTCTATGCCCTTGATAAGGGTGAGTTTGCCATTTTGCCCATGACCCATTGTCCAGCTTGGGTGTGGTTGCATCCATTGCCCCAAGGGGCAGTGGAAACCTGTTTTACTCAATTTGAAGGAATACTTATCCATAGATCCGTTTCCTGCGGATGCTGTACGTTTCACCAAGGCCGGTGGCAAGCCCCCCAGGTGACTACAATCAATGCATCTTGTGCGAGTACCAGAGTGAGGCATTGGCAGAAACCGATGGGGACAGGGTCCCCTGTCTCTAAGGTATTGGTGAGACCTGTGAGGACAGGGTCCCCTGCCTTGGTGCAACAAGGCTGAGAGGAGCTCTCTGAATCACTGGGTTACTGGCATAGGCTGCATTTTGGGAAGAATATGCCCTTCTGTTGTTGGTGATTGTTGATCGGATGGGGGGGGGGGCGGGTGCAGCCCACATCCACAATGGGATAAGGAAGGCACGATAGTAGAATGATCTCTTTTGAGTATATCCTCTTGTTTGGCCTGGAGGAGGGGGGGCTGTCATGAGGAGTGTGAGTCGTCCCCCCCCCCTACAGACCACTGCCTGGCAGGACCTTAGGGCAGTGTAGGCAAGGCTTATGCTTTGGCTGTTGGTGGCATGCTACCCAGATGTGATGTCCTTGCTTGCCTGATGTGGGGACATGGTCCCTGCCCACTGGGAATGGTGGAGGGGTAAGAGTATGTCAGGGGTAAGATGTCCTTGCAGTGCAGCAGGAGAGCAGCCAGTAGGTTTCAAACACTGATTACTGAAATCAGGGGGATATTGAGGCAGGATGGTAGAGACAGGGGTGGGGGGGGGGGCCTGGAAGGTTCTGTAAGTCAGTCAAAGTAGCTTACCTCTACTATTGTTTGGTTCAGGAACCCTGTATGCTAAGACATGAGGGTTGGCTGTACCTTTAGCTGGATTAGGGCTGACCCTGTGAGGATCCTGGGCGCTGTGCTACGAAGAAGGGGCAGAGTACCACAGTGTCTGATTCAACCTTTGGGTTTGTAGAGGATTTCTTCTCTGTTTGTGATGCTGAGTGGACAGGTGCAATTCAACTCCCTCTCCCTGAAGCATGGGAAATTCTGGGCTGTAGAACAGGGCTTAGGTTGTCTGGGTTTCCTGTTGCAGGGGCTGGGATAGGGTGTTGGGTCCAAATGGATCTCTGTATCGATTCCCTTTGATGGTATTGGTATAGCTTGGTGGTTGGTGTGGCTGCGGTGAGATCTGGTTCCGGCCTCAATGGTTCATAATCCATTGCATTAGCCAATTGGTAACCGCAGGTATTTGTGATATTGCTGGGCTACTATTGTGAGCAGGATGTCTGGCCTCCTATGTTGTTAGCATAGAGCTGCTCTTTCGCTCTAATTGGTTCACAAAGATTGAATGCTTCAGACATGTGATGAGGCACAGCTCAGAGAGGCCAGGGCATGGCTGGTACAGGTGCGGGCCAGTGGTTATCTGCACGTCGATGGGAGTTGTAGAGTACTCCTGCAAGATCCCTCTGCTCTAGGAGGAGCCATGGCAATGATTATATCCATATGAGCTGGGGTCAGGGGAGCGATAGTGCATGCTATAGACCCTGAGCAATCACAACGGGGATCATAAGATCAGTGATTCATTTGCTGACCCAAGCTTCCTGCTATTCCCTTATTTCACGGAAGGGAGTGATGTGGCTGGGAGAGAATGTTGTATAGAAACATAGAAACATGACAGCAGAAAAAGACCAGATGGCCTATCTAGTCTGCCCTTCCATATCCCCTCTTTTCCCTTAGAGATCCTCTGTGTATAGAAACATAGAAACATGACGGGAGAAAAAGACCACATGGTCTAGTGGGGGTCCTGTAGCCACAATGGGGGTCCCGTGCCCTCAAAGTGTTCATGGATGCAAGTAAGGCTATTACCTCACGTCCATGCCATAGTGCCCTGTGCTCAGTGTTATGACATAGAGGTCTGTAGGCAGCGGATATCTCCCTGTGTTCCAAAGCTATCAGAGGGCTCTCCAAGTGATCGGTGTGTTGTGACAGAGGGATATCATAGCTAGCACAGATCTGAATAGACTGAAATTCTCAGTGCTCATGAATCCCAAGTTGTTTTTCTTGGCCCATTGCCCATAGCATGGTTGTTGATGGGCAATTTGAGTTGACTACCACCCTGGCTTCAGCAGCTGGTATCCCCTAGAAGGTGAATTGCATCCCCATTGAGGTTCCCGACCGTCCAGGCATGTGTAGAATTTACCCATTCGTGGGAAGGCCAGGGCAACCATGGGGATTCTCCAGTGCACTATGACTGTATTATGCCTGCCTGGCGCTAGGTGGAGGTGTCTTGAGGATGAGTATTTTGAGTTGGTGCCAATGTACCACAAGTCTTCTGATTGGCGCATTCTGCCAGTGGTGCAGATCTCCTGTGCACATCTCTCCGGCCCGGATAGATGCAGACCGAGTTGACTACACAGCCCTCATTGTGAGGGAGTGGCTTGGAACGAGACCCGAGCACCGGGGTTCCCCCCCCCCCCCCTTTTTGTCAAGTCAATGGGAAATTCTTGTGACTGCTGACTTGGCACAGTATGATGAGGAATGGATTGGCAGGCTTTTCTGTTGAGGTAAAAAGGGGTGGGGGTGGGTAAAAACCTGCCTAATGTCACAGTGGGAGCTGAACCCTGGATTCTTGGGTACTTCTTGGGTTGGTGCTCTAGTCGCTAGGCTACCCCACCACTTGCAGTGATCACAGGGAACAGGGTGAGAACTGCCCGTTCTCTGCTCCACTTGCACGCTGTCTTTCTAGAGGAAAGGGATTCTTGCAGCTGCGCCTACTCCAAGGATCATCGTCACCTTCATTTAAAACAGGCTGGCCTCTGGGATGTAGGAAGAGCTCCCATCGGCCAGCTTCACCTGTGCACCACTGACTCAACACCATGTTGCTTCTGCTCCGGAGGTGGGCAGGGACAGAGGGGAGACCCCCACTCAGTGGCGCCCCTTCCTGTGCACTGGGGTGCACTCACACAGCGACCTGGTCCGTGCTCAGAATATGAGAGATGTGTGAGATACTTCTCCCCAGGCATGGATTAGGACTTTGTTCCTGCTTGCTTCAAAGAAACTTCTTGCAGATTCTGCTCTGCTATTCATACTGGTGGTTAGCTGCTGATCTCAGGTTGTGGGGTTCCAGTGAATTGAGCAACAATGGAGAAATTCCTCCAGTCTAGTAAATTCAGGTGTTTTGTTTTGTTTTGTTGTTTTTGTTCTGTTTAGTCACAGGCGGGCTGGCCTCAAACTGATAATCTGCAGGCTGGGAGGCAGGCAGGCATCTTTCAGATTTGCTACCACAACTTCATGGGGGTTGGCTTCAAGAGGCCATAGATGCATGGTGCGCTTCCACAGTGCGTTGGTGAGTTGCAGCTGCAATCACGTACAGGACCCACGTTTGTGAAAGGACCACGTCTGGCTATGGCAATGTCTGTAGTCCTTAGGGATGACGGAGCTGCAGTCATTGGTGCCTCAGTGCAACAGAGAGAGGTGATGGCTCTGTGTGCCTCCAAGAGTGCACAGCTGTTTTGCTGCAATCTCTGAGCCTCTGAGGGGATCCCCGTCTGCCCTGTGTGGAAACATTGCAGGCCGTTGGAGCTGCCTCCTCCCTTGCTGCTATAGCGATTCGCACCCAGGAACCAGTGTTTGTTGGTGTAGGGGCCAATCGGTTCAGGGCAGAAGTTAACACGTCAGGGGAACTCCATCTGCGCCTCTGAGGGGATCCCCATCTGTACTGCGTGGGAACATTGCAGGCAGATGGCGCTGCCTCCTCCTTTGTCGCTACAGCGATTCACCCCCAGGAACCAGTGTTTGCTGGTGTAGGGGCCGGGTAGAAGTTGTCAGGTTGGGGGAGCTCCATTCCCGCTGCAGCGACTCAGTGCAGGCAATTTTTGCTGTGCTGCTCCACTGATGAAGTTTGCACCGGGCTGCATTGGCGTGATACACGCCGGGACCCACACCTCTGGGGCATCTTGCTGCATGCTGTTCCTATTCTATGTAAGTACAAGTAGACTTGTTCTGCTTGCTGTGCCAACTATTGTTACCTGTAAACCGCACTGGCTCTAAAGAGCGCAGTATAGAAAAGAGTTTAAATAAATAAATGCTAGAATTTGGTCTCTCTGGGGTGTGAATTGGTTCTCCGTTCAACTGTTGCAGAGCTGATGACCCCATCTCCTGCACGGTCTCAAGCCAGTCATTCTTTCAGCAACTGGGTCACATGTGCAGTCGGCAAACCAGGGCCTAGGGCCATGGATTTAGTCGAGGGTTTGCATTCCTACATGCTGCCACATCAGAGACTCCCTCAGGTTCCTAGCGGCCCAAAGCCATTCAGGAGGGTGGCAGGCTGGTCCTCTGGCCAGGGGACAGAGAGCTCCCGTTGAGGGCCCTGCCCCTGTATCCACATGGTCTTACATGCTGATGTGGCAAGGGAGGAAGTCTCCCAGAAACCTCCTCTGGTCATTCAATTCTGATGAAGCAGGAAAAAGAGAAGCAGTTAAGACAAGATTTTTTATGAACGTAAGAAAAAAAATAAATTAAGGAAACATGGAGAGCATGGCTGGATGGAAAGAACAGACTGAGGTAGGAAGGGGATGGACACGGTGGTGGGGTGGGCAGCACATGCTTAGAAGGGTCTTCTTTCTCTTCTGAGCTATTGGAGAATAATTCCGTCTATGATGCTGTCAGATGATGTCATCCATGTGTGGCTGACTCATTCTGCTTGTCCATGGAAAATGTATGCAGACAACATGGCCTCCAGTCTCCGCTGTTTATTCACACTTAACTGACTCCTTCAACAGCCACCCCTCCCTTTCCCTGCCTGGGCCTTGTCTGATTTCTTCCACAACAGCCATCACAAGATATTTTCTAGCAACTCTCCATTACCCCCGTTCCCCACAGCTTTCACCTCTTGTCTGTAATATGCTCAGCGTCGGCTGCCAGAGCCGCGAAGGGAGAGCTTCTCCTCTCGCGGCTCTGTTAATCCCGCCGCGGGGCTGATGGGAAATCCCATCAGCCCCGCGGCGGGATTAACAGAGCTGCGAGAGGAGAAGCTCTCCCTTCGCAGCTCTGAAAAGCCTGCACTTTGGGAGCTGATACTGAAAGGAGGACTCTGCAGGGCAGGGGGGCCCTGTGGGGTGCTTGATTCTGCCGCTGCCATGGCGGCAGTGGCAGCAGCAGCCAGTTTGTGTTTTATTATTATCTAGCTGGGCTGATGGGGGGGGGGGAGAGGTTAGGACTGGTAATGGGTTATGGGGGGGCTAAGACTGGAAGTGAGCTGATGGGGGTTTAGGACTGGTAATGGGCTATTGGGGGGTTCAGACTGGAAATGGGGTTATGGGGGGTTAGGACTGGACGTGGGCTGATGGGGGGTTAGGATTGGTAATGGGCTATGGGGGGGCTAAGGCTGAAAATGGGGTGATGGGGTTAGGACTGGAAGTGGGCTGATGGGGGGGTGTTAGGACTGGTAATGGGCTATGTGGGGGGCTAGGACTGGAAATGGGCTGATGGGGGGATTAGGACTGTTAATGGGCTACGTGGGGGCTAATACTGGAAATGAGCTAATGGGGGGTTAGGACTGGAAGTGGGCTGATGGGGGGCTTAGGACTGGTAATGGGTTGTGGGGGGGGCTTAGGACTGGTAATGGGCTATGGGGGGGGCTAGGACTGGTAATGGGCTGAGTGGAAGTGGGGCTTGAACTGCAAATAGCTGATGTGGACGGGGGCTTGGAATGGAAATGGGCTGAGTGGAAAGGGGGGGCTTAAACTGCAAAAAGCTGATGGGGAGGGGGCTTGGAATGGAAATGGGCTGTGAGGGGAGGGAGCTAGGACTGGAAATGGGCTGAGTGGGGGGGGGGGGGGCTAGGACAGGAAATGTGCTGATGGAGGGGCTAGGATAGGTTTGGAAATGGACTGTTGGGGTGTGCTAAGATTGGAAATGGGCTGTAGTGGGGGCTTGGATTGAAATGGACTCATGGAGGGGCTAGAACTGGAAGTAGGCTCATGGGGGGCTTGGATTGGAAATGGGCTGAGTAGAGGGGAGCTAGGATTTGACATGGGCTGATGGTGGGGCTAGGAAAGGACTAGAAATGGGCTGATGGGGGGCTGGGATTGGAAATGAGCTGATGGAGGGACTCGGAAAGGACTGGAAATGGATGGGGGAGCTAGGACTGGAAATGGGCTGATGGTGGGGCTAGGATAGGATTGGAAATGGGCTGATGGGGGGCTAGGATTTGAAATGAGCTGATGCAGGGACTAGAAGGGAGCGGATGCTGGGTGGGGCTGGAACTAGAAGGGAGTTGATGTTGGGGGAGGATTAGAATGGATTGGAGCTGGGAGAGTGAAATGGAGAGGGAAAAATATTTTGTGTGGGAGGGAAGACAAATCTACAATTGGCCGGATATTGGGAGAGTAAGTGGGGATTGAGGATGGAGGGGTAAAATTTGAGTGGATGAAATAGGAATGAGGAAAGAGCAAAAGGAGAAAGATTAGTATGTTAAAGCAGATGTAGAGAGAGGATGGAAAAAAACTAGAAGAGAGAAGAAAGGTCAAATGGACAGCAGACGATGGAGAGTTAGCAGAAGACACGGAGAAACCAGAAGAAAGTAGCTGGAGCAATTGCAACTGAAAAAAAAAATGCACGAAAGGTAGAAAAATATCTCTTTATTTTGAATTTATTAACTGGAATATGTCAGCTCTAGGAAATGTGCATCATTAACGTCTGTGCTTTGTTTAGTACAAGAGGAAATTAATTTATAGTTTTATTTCTATAGTGTTGTACATTCCAAGTTTGGCTTTTGGGATTCCCAGTTTAATTATTGTCTTCCTGTTTCTAAATTGTGATTCCTTGTTTGGTGATGGTCTATGTTCTGCATGTGTAACTGAGCTGAGGTGTTCTGTTTATATAATTCCTATTTGACATTGCCACTTGTTCTCTTTCCCCATGTATTGTTCCTCATGTATTGTTGTTCTTTGAAATCTATTGGTTTGATATTTGCATGTTTCCTTTTGATAGGTAGGGTATGGTGCTTTGTGAGTCCTGGTAGTGCTGTTAGGATACGGTGGGTTTGCTATGGGTTCAGGGTATGGTGCTTTGTGAGTCCTGGTAGTGCTGTTAGGATACGGTGGGTTTGCTATGGGTTCTAAATAGGCAGTGTTTGTAGTAGTTCCTAATGTGCCTGGCGGTTGGCATTGGATTATAGTAATGTAGAAATCTTTTAGTCTTTCTTTATCCATACACTCATTAAGAGGCATGTTTACTAAAAGTTAGTGTATGGTAACATTATGCAAATATTTATGCAAATGAGGCACCTTGTGCAAATCAAGCCCCACACTGAGTCTCCGCACATGGCCCCGCACCCCCCTTGGGCCGCCCCTTGCTGTTGTCTATCTGCTTGTAATTTTCTGTGAAGAGTAGGGTTTTAAGGGCCTTGCGGAAGTCTGTGATGTCCTCTAATTCCCTTATGCTTGTTGTCTGCCTGGTGCTGTGTGGCCAGGCCGGTCCTGCATGTGATGGTTGCCCATATTGCCCTGGTTGTGGCTGCCTGCAGCTGGATTATAGGGGGCAGCAGTGAGAGACCAGCACCATCTTAGATAGTGACAGCATCCGGCTAGGAGCAGGGAGGATCGCTTCTGCGGCTGTAACACTAGACTACTGGGGATAGGGAAGGTGAGGGTCAGGGGAGGGGGTGGAAGGGGTATTCCCAGTTGACTAGCTAGATATTTTTTCTTATGATGGAAGGAGGGGGGTGGAAGGAGGTTAAGGGGTTTCCCAGCTAGCTAGTTGGGTATTTTTTTAATGGTGGAAAGAGGGGGTTAAGGAGTTTCCCTACTGGGTAGCAGGGCATCTGGCTTGTACATTGGAGGGGCAAAGGGGGAGGGAGGGGGTCCCAAGATGCCTCCCTAGATAGCAGCACTACGAGGTTGGCTGCTGTGGGGGAGGGAGGATGATCACTATTGGTGCCAGTGCCGGCACGCCGTAGATCGGGGTGCCAGGGGTGGGTATCCCACGGGTGCTGCTTGTTCTTGCCCAGGATCCCTGCATTGGTGGGCAGCATGGAGCCTATCCGCATGGGTTCGTGCGTCATCGCTGTAAGTGCTAGCCCTGCGCGGTTATCTGCAGGGCTGCTGCTAGACACTCCCCCTGAAGAAACCGCACAGGTTATATTTACACATGCTACACGGTAGCTGCAAAAGCATTTAAGTAAACGTGCCCCTTAATGTTTTCCTGCATGGACAGTAGCAGAAGGAGAAACCTTTAACACTTAAAAATAGCTAGAACCAGCACATTTTTCTTAGCAAAGAAGGGTACTCATATGCAGGGCTCTTTTGTTGATAACAGAACCGTGGATCTATTTTTCCTGGTAATGAAAAAGGTGTCCGTACTCAGTACCACCCAGTACTCCCTCAAAAACAGCCCTGGCTAGACTGGAAGTAATCGTAGTGGCAGCACAGTGAAGTCGGTGGAATCACTCAGGTCCCACTGAAAACAAATCTGGCCAAAAATACATTCTTAGTAGTGACTGGATTTGGAAAGTTCAATAAAGTACCTAACTAACAAGCAAAACGAAACTAGTATTTGATTTACTAATCATACGAGCTTCTCTTTGTTCTGTGACAATGCAGACATTACCTGGTTTTAAGATTTGAACGGCAGCTGCTGATTATAGCCTATTGTTTTATTTCCGCTCCTTGTCGAAATGTTTTTATAGAGTATATCTCAAAAGCTGCCTTCTCTTTGACTACAGCAGAGCCGCCTTCTTTTTTTATTTTCCGTCCTACGTTTTTCAGAGTGCTGAGGAATTTTGCCCACCTCCCTTAGCCCTGTCGGCTCCAGCGAGCGGCTGCTGTTTCTGCAGCTTCCTCAGCTCTGCTCAGAGGCTGCTCCTGTGGCTGTAGCCCTGAGCTCTGCCCGGCCGGGGAGGGACGGAGAGGCGGCTCCGCACCGCAGGTAGGGCTGACGCGACCCACCGCCCCCTGTCCCGGTCCCAGGGACCTCCTGCCTGTTCTTAGCTGAGTAAGGAGCGCATTAGCCGCTTCACTCCAGGGCTTGGGTCCCGGGGGCAAAGGCGCTCTGCGTAGCTCGTTAACCTTCCTGCCCCCCACCCCTTAAAAAAAGAGATTCTAAAGAAAGTTCTGTTTTCATTATTTTTGTCTTTTGGATTTCTGGCTGGAAGGTGCTGAGAGAGGCAGCTGGTCTCCTCCATCCCATTTTAATGTCTCCACTTGCAAACTGACAAAAAAGTGAGGGTGGGGTGGAGCTGTCAGCTGGGGCGGGGGTGTCTATGTGTCCAGGAGACTCCTTGCCAGACATATCCTGGGTCAGGCACTGGGTGCCCTGCTTCTGATGGGCTGACAGGCTACAGTACAGAGCATCTTACAAGACAGCTTGTTATTGTTTGTTTGTTTTTACAGTCAGAAAGTTGAAAAATATTTGAGTTTTAATAAACATTGCTAAAGTCAATGGTTTTATTGTTGAATAGGTGTTTGATCTCAAAGTAAATGTCAACTTAAAGAAGGAGTTTAAAGCGCTTGCTTGTAGGATTCAGTTCACTGGTTTACTGCTTCATTTTTTATTTCAAATGGAAAGAGATAGTTTGAAGGCTACCTTGATCTGACTTGCCTTGATAGCAATGGTGGTTCTAAATGGAATACCTAATAATGTTTAATAGGGGATGTTTGCTGTTAGTTTTGACATATTGTATTTGAACTGTTGTTGCCCTTTTGTGTGTATATTACTCTTTTACAGAAAGGGTGGTGGATATAGGGAGCAACCTCCCACTGGAGGTGGAAACAAGGCAGTATATGAATTTATGAAGGCATGGAACAAGATAGAGGATCTCTGAGAGAGAGGTAGTGATTGTGAAGCTTGGTGGTTATCTGCCCTCAAATTTCTGTTTAGTTGATCAGTGAAACAGCTGACAAGCATATACGTTGCATAAAAGTTTTAATGCTGTAATTACAGTGTTTAGATATTATGATCTAGCAATCTCACAGCGAGATCTTTGTAAACGTCTCTGTTTCATATGCAAATGCCGTAGAAAGCACAGTTACTTACCTGTAACAGGTGATCTCTGGGAACAGCAGGAATTAGTCCTCACATATGGGTACGTCGGTACCGACGGAGCCCGTGCGGGAAAGCTCCCCAGCTTCTTAGAATAGAAGCTTTTGGGACCTCCCACTGCACATGCGCACTGCCTTCCCGCCTTCCTGAACAGCTCTCCTCAGTTTCGAGTTTATAGCTGAGTCAACAGAGAGAGGACAGGAAGATAGATAGATAAAAGATACAACTCCTAGGGGAGGTGGGTGGGTTGTGAGGACTAATTCCTGCTGTTCCCAGAGATCACCTGTTACAGGTAAGTAACTGTGCTATCTCCAGGAACAAGCAGGAATAAGTCCTCACATATGGGGACTCCCTAGCTTAGATGCATGGGATCCCCTGTAAAGGTTCGCCATCTTCGTATGGATCTCAGGCATCCATTCTGGGAAGGTGGGCAGGAGTTGTTTAGGAATGGAACAGGTGCTTGAGGACAGCCTGGCCAAACAAGGCATCCCGGCGGGAGTCCTTGTCCAAACAGTAATGGGCTGTGAAGGTATGAACCGAGGCCCAGGTAGCGGCTCGACAGATCTGATCTATGGAAACAGAGTGCAGATGAGCCATAGAAGTTGCCATGGCCCTCACATTGTGAGCAGTGACATGGCCTTCCAGAGAAATGTTTTTGCTCTGGTAAGCAAAAGAAATACACTGAGCAATCCAATTGGAAAGTGTACGCTTGGAGACTGGAAGTCCCAAATGGGAAGGATCAAAGGCCACAAAAAGTTGAGAAGACTTTCGATGTGGCTGAGTCCTATTAAGGTAAAAAGCGAGAGCTCTTTTACAATCCAGAGTATGAAGGTTCCTCTCTGCATTGGATGCATGAGGAGCTGGAAAAAAGACAGGTAGATATACCTCTTGATTAAGATGAAAAGGCGAGACCACTTTAGGCATAAAGTGGGGATTCGTCCTAAGGACCACCTTATCATGATGAAATCTTGTGTAAGGTGGATTAGCCACTAAAGCCTGCAGCTCACTGATGCGGCGAGCCGAAGTGACTGCAATGAGGAAGATGACCTTCCAGGAAAGAAATTTCAAGGAGGTGGAAAACATTGGCTCAAAAGGTGGCTTCATAAGTTGACCGAGCACTAGATTCAAATCCCATGCGACCGGGGGTGGTCTGATGGGAGGTTTAGTGAGAGTCAGGCCTCTCATGAATCTTGCAACAAGAGGATGAGAGGAGATAGGTTGTCCATTTATATGTTTCAAGGATGCTGCAATAGCACTTAAATGGACTCTTACCGAATTCGTCTTGAGGCCTGCATTGGATAGATGCAGGAGATAATCAAGAAGAGAATTCAAAGGAAGTGCCAGAGGGTCAAGACCCTGCTGAGCACACCAAATGGAAAAACGTTTCCATTTGAAAGCATAGGAACGCCTGGTAGAGGGTTTCCTAGAGGCAGAAAGGATATCTTTCACTGGTTGGGAAAGATGAAAGTCTTGAAGGCTTAAGCCTTCAGTAACCAAGCACTGAGGTGAAGGGATTTGGGGTTTGGGTGCCACAAAGTCCCCTCCTCCTGAGACAGGAGGTCTGGCGCAGCTCCCAGATCCAGGTAGGATCCCTGGGAGAGCTGTAGAAGTAGAGGGAACCACACTTGGCGTGGCCAGCGTGGAGCTATGAGGATCATAGTTCCATGATCCCTCTGGAGTTTGAACAGAGTCTTGGGAATCAAAGGAATGGGTGGAAAGGCATATAGGAATGCCTGATTCCAATTCAGGAGAAAGGCGTCCGTAGCCTGAGCTCCCTGACACGGAGTTCTGGAACAGAACCGGGGAAGTTTGGCATTCCACGGACTTGCAAAGAGGTCTATGTCCGGGGTCCCCCATTCCTGAAAGATTCGGTTTATTTGGTCCAAATGTAGGGACCATTCGTGTGGCAGCAGAACTCGACTGAGCCTGTCTGCCCGAGAGTTTTGAACTCCTGGGAGATACACTGCTAGCAGGTGAATCTGATGCTCTCTGGCGAAGGCCCATAGTCTTAGAGCTTCGTTGCAAAGCGACAGAGAGCCCGTCCCTCCTTGTTTGTTTATGTAAAACATGGCCACCTGATTGTCCGTCTGAACTAGGACAGTGAGGTTGGCTAGGAGGGAGTGGAAGACCTTGAGGGCAAGGTAAATTGCTCGCAGTTCCAGAGGATTGATATGAAGGGTGGTCTCCTGTAGAGACCAAGTGCCCTGAGTGGAGAGAGTTTGCAGATGGGCTCCCCACCCTGTTTGGGAGGCATCTGTTGTGAGGGTTGCTTGGGGTAGCAATGGTTGAAATGGAGCCCCCAACAACAGATTCTTGGTGGAAGTCCACCAGTGGAGGGACCAAAACAGACGATCGGAGGTTTGTATTTGGTCTGAGAGCGCTCCTGACGCCTGAGTCCACTGAGTGGCCAGGGTCCATTGAGCTGCTCTCATATGAAGACGAGCATAGGGCACCACATGCACTGTGGAGGCCATATGACCCAGTAGGCGTAGCATTTCCCTGGCTGTCAAGTGAGTGCTGGACTGAGCTTGGGAGGCCAAACTCAGGAGGCGCTGGCCTCGAACATGTGGAAGGTAGGCCCTTGCAGTGATGGTGTCCAACTGGGCCCCTATGAATTCTAGAGATTGAGTAGGGATGAGTTGGGACTTGGGAAGGTTTACTACCAGTCCCAGATACTGCAAAAGGCTCCTTGTGTGGTCCAGGGAAATCTGGGCCTGTGACTGAGTTGGAGCTCGGATGAGCCAGTCGTCCAGATATGGGAAGACAAAGATTCCCATGCCTCTTAGAAATGCGGCTACGACTGCCATGCATTTTGTGAATACTCTTGGAGCAGAGGCTAGACCGAAGGGGAGTACTCTGTATTGGAAATGTTTTCCCTGAAACAGAAAGCGAAGATACTTTCTGTGGGATGGATGGATGAGTATATGTGTATACGCATCCTGTAGGTCTAGAGAACAAAGCCAGTCCTGACCCTGGAGGTAAGGAAGGAGAATGCCGAGAGACAGCATTTTGAATTTCTCCTTGAAGAGAAATTTGTTCAATTCTCTCAGATCTAGGATTGGTCTGAATCCCCCTGTCTTCTTTGGAATGAGAAAATAAGGGGAGTAGAAACCGGACCCTTGTTGAGGAAGAGGAACCTCTTCTATGGCCCCTTGGGCAAGAAGAGAGGAAACCTCTTGACCCAACAGGGTTAGGAGAGATGGGGGAGAATTGAATGGTCTCACCATATGATGGGGAGGAAGGCTGGAGAAATGAAGTTTGTAACCCTCTCGAATGATAGAGAGGGTCCATTGTTCTGTTGTGATTTGTTCCCATCTGGGAGCAAAGTGAACCAACCTTCCGGGTATGGTGAGAGGTTCTGGTTGTGTTAGAACCAGAAGTGGCAAGTTCCCTAGGAGCAAGTCAAAACCCCTGAGGGGTTGGAGCCTGCTGAGCTACAGTAGCTGCTGCAGGCTTAGCTCGTGCTTGTTTGGATTGCTGACGCTTAGCAGTATAGCGAGGTTGAGAAGACTGCTGGCCAGTATTTGAAGCAACTCTGGCCTTCTTATAGTAAGGCCTTTTAAAAGACTTTTTCTTAGTAGGAATTGAAGTGGACTTTGAAAGTCTTTCCAAGGTGGCATTTTCAGCATCCATCTGGGTGGCTTTGATTTGCCACTCTTCCCCAAATAAGTTCTCACCTGTACAGGGCAGATTCCGTAAGCCATCTAGAACCCAAGGTTCCAGATCAGAGGCCTGGAGCCAAGCAAGACGTCGGGCTGCAATAGCAATGCCCGAAGCCCTACTGGCTCCCTCAAAGGAATCATATGCTGCCCTATTAGAGAACTTAGAAACCTCTAAGAGTTGTTTCACTAGGGAAAGGAATCCCTGCTTTTTATCCTCAGGGATAAAGGGGGCAAAATGCCGCACCTTTTTGGCAAGTTCCTCCAGGAACATGCCCATATAGAGACTGTAGGAATTAATCCTGGCTATAAGCATACTAGCCTGGAAAATTTTCCTACCAAAAGAGTCCAAAGTCTTACATTCCCGTCCTGGAGGGGTGGAAGAGTGCCTTTTGGTACTCCTAATCTTCTTCATTGCAGACTTCACCACAATAGAGTGGTGGGGCAATTGAGTCTTTTGGAAACCAGGAGAAGGAGGGACCCTATACATGGTGTCCAACCTACGGGAATAAGGAGACAAAGTCAAAGGATTTTCCCAGAAATCCATCAGTTGTTCTTGAAGGATTTCATGGATAGGCAGGGTAACTGCCTCCTTAGGGGCCTTTGAGTATCCCAAAATATCCAGTTTTTTGGATCTGGGTTCCTTTTCAGAGGATGTGGTAATAGAAAGGGCTGTAGCCATATCTAAAACAAAGTCCTGGAAGGACAAATCCTCTGGAGGGGACATTCTCCTTTTAGGAGAAGAGGGCTCCTCAGGTAAGTTGAGTGAAAACTCAGCAGAATCATCAGAGGAGTGAAAATCCTCAGAGGAATCGGTGCTTTCCTCTAACGCACGATACGCGTACCGATCGGTATCGATATCGGGCGTATCGGGTATGGAACCGGTATGGAGCGAAAGCCCATACGGTACCGACTTGCGTTTAGAGGTGGACGGCCTCGATACCGGCATGGCGGACGATACCGGTATCGGGCCCGGAACCGCTGAAAGCGGAACCGATGGCGTTGCAGCTTTAATGAAAGCCATGACGGCCTGCTGCATGGACTGTACAGTATCGCCCATGGACGCCATAGCTGCCTGGATGTCGGTACCGGAGTGACCCGGTACCCCAGAGCAGGCTAACAGGTGATCTGTCGAGGCCGTAGCATCGATATCAACCTGAGACCCCTGAATTGGCGTTTTTGGAAGTTGGACTTCCCGCCGGGGTTGTTTGGCTGGGGCAGGGTCCTCAAGTTCTAAGCTAAGAGCCTCTCGATGCTTTGAAGGAGATTTGCTCTTTGAGGACTTGCCCACAGAAGGTTTGGTTACCTGAGATCCATCCGGAGAAGAAGACCTGGATGACTGTGATGCTGTATTCTCTGAAGCAAACAGCACATGGAATTTGTTGGCCCGGTTCTGCAGCCCACGTTTAGACATGTGGGAGCAAGATGGGCAGTCCGGTATGGAATGGTCAGGCCCCAAACATTTCAGACACCATTCATGGGTGTCTGTGACTGAAATAACAGCATTACATTTGGTACACTTCTTAAATCCAGGGGCTGGCTTCTCCATGAGGAGAAATTGAGTAGGCCGAGAGGCCTCTCTGAAGTGACCAAAAAGCTAAAAAATAAGAAAAAAGAATTATAATTTTTTAAAGAAAGAAAGAAAAGACCGGCGATACCGGTATCGGTTTGGGGAAGGCAGGTACGCGGTCTAAAGAAACAAATAAAATAACAATTTCTTCAGCGGTGACAGGAACACGACCTGCTGGCTCCGCGGAAAAAGAGAAACTGAGGAGAGCTGTTCAGGAAGGCGGGAAGGCAGTGCGCATGTGCAGTGGGAGGTCCCAAAAGCTTCTATTCTAAGAAGCTGGGGAGCTTTCCCGCACGGGCTCCGTCGGTACCGACGTACCCATATGTGAGGACTTATTCCTGCTTGTTCCTGGAGATAAATCTTTACATCTTTGTTCAATTTTTGCATTCTGCTGCCTAAAGCACTAAAATAGGCATTGCAGTAATCTATATAATATACTTTATTCTTTCAGCATAAACAATTACAGAAATATTCAAAAAAGCAATTAAGAATAAAAAACCAGAGTCTTGATTGCAGAAGTCTTCACATTTTATCTCAGCAAACCCAAATTAGCGCCCTGTCTCAAAACTGCCTTGATGGGGACCATAATAAATTAATTAGAGCTCATCTGTATACAATCTCAGTAGTTGAGCTGATTCAAGCAACCCTGGATGAAAAATCTAGCTCTTTTGTTGCATGATATGAAATTTGAAGCATTTTTCTAAATATGTTGTACAGGGACCTGTCAAAAGAACTCCAGCATAAAGTTATTCAAAGGAACACATTGGAGGAAGGCTGTAAGAGAATTTAAGTGTGTCTGAATATTCCTCAAGGCACAGTCAGGTCAATCGCTGAAAAGTAGAAATAGTTTGCTAATTTCTAGATACTTCCTTGGTCAGGCTGTCCCTCTAAAGTTAAATAGCTGTGGGTTAAGGAAATTGCTGAGGAAGGCCAGTGAGAATTTAAGATTATTTTAAAAAACTGCATAGGGCTTTGATTGAGACTTGGGAAAATTTAACAGTTAACAATTTTAAGATTACTGCACAAACATGGCTGTATGGGAGGGTGACAAGGAAGCCATTGCTGAAGTAAAACCATATGGTGTGTTGCATAGTTTTTGGATTTCTGATTGAATTACTCACCTTTCCAAATATACAGACAGGAGTACACATGTTTTTACCCTATTCATAGGCTTGCAATCTAGATTGTATCTGAGACAATGGATTGTGAAGTGACTTGTCGAAGGTTCTCAGTCTGCCGCTCTTAACAACTAGGCTACTCCTTCCTCTACTCCATTTGCAAAGAAACACTTCAGGATGGGGCCAACTCAAAGGAATCTGATGCCCTAAGTGAATCTTGTGCTGCACTCCCTCTTCCATGCCCAGCATGTATCCTTCTCTACCCCCCCCCCCCCCGTTGCCATGCCCAGTATCGCCCCTTCTTTTCCCCTCCCCCTCTCAGTACCATGTCTAGCCTCTTCCCTTTCTCCTACCTTCACTGCAGCTGCCAGCCTGCCACTTTGTCTGAGGCCGTATCAGAAGAAAACATAATGACGTATGACCTTTAAGTACCCTTGTGCGCTCAAAGCCTGCCATGCTACCCTCCCCCCCCCCCCCCGGCACAAATGTCCTTACACAGGAGGCAGGATGCAGCAGGCCTTGAGCATATATGGATACTCAGAGGCCCACTAGTCCTCTGATAGTGGCATCCAAGTGTTGTGCAGCTATTCCTCACAGTGGTATTCTGGATAGGGAACATGTTCTTGCTAGCTGTGCCACCACCCTCTGAATTTTGCTGCCCTGGGTGGATGCTTAGTCTGCCTAGTGGTAGGACTGACCCTGGAACACTGCATGCATGTGGTAGAAGGTTTTGGTCTCAGTGCTAAACAATATATGGCATAACCCCCCCCCCCACCCCCCACAGAACCATTCCTACAGTAAGGCATGCCGATGGCAGCATTATGTTATGGGGATGCTTTGCAGCACTGGGGACAGAGAGGCTTGTGAAGATGGAGAGGACAATGGATGGTGCAAAGTACAGGCAGATACTCGAGGAAAACCTGTTCCAGTCCGCCACAGACCCGGAACTGGTGAGAAGATTCACATTTCAGCAGGACAATAATTCTAAACACAGAGCAAATGCAAACATGGAGTGGTTCCGCAAGAAGAAAGCAAATGTTCTTGAGTGGCTTATTCAAAGTCCAGACCTGAATCCAACAGAAAATCTGTGACAGGACTTGAAGCCTGCAGTCCACAGATGATTCCTAGCCAATCTGAAAGAGCCTGAGCCATTCTTCCAAGAAGCATGGGCGAAAAATGAACTGATCCCACTGTGCCAAGGTGGTAGAACATATCCTAAATGACTCATGGCTGTTATTGCTGCAGAAAGGACTTCTGCCAAGTATTGAGCCCAGACTTACACTATCAAGACTTTTGGTTTCCCATTTTTAAAGTTTTAAAAATATTCTGTGATTGCTTTTTAACATTTAAAAGGGTATGTTCTGTAGATCAGTGAAACAAACTCCTTCTTTAATGCACTTTGAGTGTACTTTTGTTTTGGCAAGTAGGATATGAAAAATGTACAAGAGTGTGCAGACATTTCCAAGGCA
The DNA here is from genome assembly GCA_033557465.1 of Ichthyophis bannanicus. Lineage (NCBI taxonomy): Eukaryota > Metazoa > Chordata > Amphibia > Gymnophiona > Ichthyophiidae > Ichthyophis > Ichthyophis bannanicus. The sequence goes on from CM066035.1 coordinate 343,899,208, forward strand.
CTATAGAGTTATAGCTATGGTTAAGCAGATGTAAGTTGCATTATAAGATGCCATGATGTATTTAAGGTAGTCAGGATGTGTAGAAAGGGTATAATTGCCATGTTTTGAGGACTGCTTTGATTTTCAGTCTAAACCTCCCCCCCCCCCCCCCCCGTTTTTGTTTTTACAATCCTCATTTTTCCTCAGCAGGAACTACCCAGATTAAAGATGTTTAACACTCTTCTCAAGCTGTGCAGGCATTTTAAAAGGTGAATCTAGGGCACTGGAGAACTGAAACATTCAGGTGGGTCAGAACAGCTGGGAAAGTCTTGTTACAGTTCAGGCTAATAGGAATGATTGAACTTTCAACAAATGAAATGCAGGAAGAAAGCTTACTATTACAAACAGGGCTAAAGATTGAATGCTATTTATATTTAAACAGTGTTCAGTTCACAATACCTGGGGGTGTACATCTCCCCTTAGCAGTTCCAAGCGTTATTCTGATTCACTGTAAGGCTTTATTAGCAGATATTGATCTTGCGGCTTTGTGGAGGATGTTTTACCTTTCCTTTGGGGCACATGTATCTTTATGGCATCTTGTCCATGAGAAATCTTCAGTGTTTTAATACTGTGAATATTAGTACCACTGAAAGCAAAGCCGAGGATCATCTGATGCTTTGGTAAGACCATCCTTGTTTTCTTTCTTCTAACAGATCGAAGCTTAGGAAACAGAATGGGATGAATTGGAAATTTTTATGTGGAGGAGAAGATAAAAATAACCCCCGGTACTGAAAGCAAAATGTGTATTTTTAGATATTTTAAACTCATAGGGGTATGTTTACTAAACCGGGCTAACGGTTAACCCGGGCTATCTGCAACTAGGTCCCATTGAATAATATGGGACCTAGTCGCAGATAGCCCGGGTTAACCGTTAGCCCGGTTTAGTAAACATACCCCATAGAGTTCTTCTGCACAAAGAGATCCTTAGATGATTTTTCTGTAGGCTGCATTTTCCACGTAGTTGGAGTTTTCTGTACCTTAGGGGTCTGTTTACTAAACGGCGCACTTGTACGGGGCGCACATGAGCGCTCTAAAAGATGTATTTAAGTGCTCTTAAGCGCCCCGTACGAGTGCGCGGCACATTAACGGGTCCCGCAAGCGTGCGCCGACAACGCGCACATTTGCGGGGCGGTAATGTGCGAAAGAGGCGTGCCAAGGCGAAATGAGGGCGGAGGAAGGCCCCCTAGGGGCGGAGAGACGGGGTCAGTGGGCGGAATGTGGGAGGGGAGAGACTCGCCGCACAGGAGCGTGCCCGAATCTGCAAAGAAATTTACCGCCAGTGAAACACTCGCGTTAGAGGTGCTGTGCAGGGAAAAGAAACCGTTTCCGTCAGCAATGTGCAGCACAATAGTGGAAGCCCAAAAACCGTGAGCAGTGTGATCTATGTGCACAGATCAAACGCCGTAATGTCACAGGGCACTAACCACACGGGCGCCGCGCACCTTAGCGCATCTGTCAATCACAGCTTCTGTTCTTCACGACGGAACGCCCACTCCTTATACGGCACCCGCTCGGTACCGCGGACCGCACAACACCGGCCTTTAGTAAACAGACCCCTTAGTCTAAACGAATGCAACAATTCTATCTTTGCAAACTAATTGCAGATGTGGATGTGCTGGGTAGATTTAGATTGATAGAAGCGGATCCGTGGTCAGTGTTTGGTTTCCTTATTGTCTGGGGAGAGTCAGGTAAGCTAATAGATTGTGCGACCAGGCAATAGCATCCAGTTGCCTAGCAACCATCCACTGTGAAGTGAAAGCTAAGCAGGGGTAGTGCCAACCACACTGATCATCTGCGTTCACAAACAGGAAATCGCAAAACATTGCTGGAGAGCTAATACTGTTTATGGGACTATATAAGCCTAGAAATGCAGCGCTAGATATTTCATGATGATTCCTCAGGTTTCCTAATATAAAACTATCATGAAACAAATTTACCGACTGTGCCCAAAATAGCAGGTTAGCTTTGGTTGCGGTTTCTGTGCTGTTGCATTATGGGCCGCTTGCTTCCTTCTCTTCTGACTCATTTTCCATGTATCAAATGTTTTTATTTTAAATGGCAAAGTGAGCAACTAAAGGGATAAATTGTATGTTTGTTTGTTTTTTTTAATTGGTATGAGATACAGTGGAAACCGTCATTACAAAGTGCAAGACGAGGGTTGGAAATGGCAGTATTGATCTCGCACTGACCACAACAGTGGTGCCGTCTTGTACTTGAGAACGGATACTTAAACATTTTAAGGCACATTTCAGAAATGACATCCAGGTGATAACGTTTCAAAATAGGCAGGGCACAATTTCAGAAACATGGACTTTCCCGATAGAGACGTCCCCAGAGGTGGTAGTCTGAATAGGGAACGTGTTCCAGGTAGCCAGTCTACAAGCAGAGATGTTCAGCAGTGCGACATCCACAAAATCTGTTTCCCCAAGGAATGGAAAATTTAAAACAAGGAATGGAAAATAAAACAAAGGATATTATAATTCCTTTGCATCATTCCATGGTGCAGCCGCACCTTGAATATTGTGTGCAATTCTGGTCGTCATATCTTAAAAAGGATATAGCGTTATTAGACAAGGTTCAGAGAAGAGCCACCAAAATGATAAAGGGGATGGAAGGATACCCCTATGAGGAGAGGCTAAAAAGGTTAGGGCTCTTCAACCTGGAAAAGAGATGGCTGAGGGGGAGATATGATAGAAGTCTATAAATTAATGAATGGAGTGGAACGGGTAAACGTAGATTGATTGTTTACATTATCAGAATATAGAAAGACAGGGGACATGCAACGAAGCTACAGGGTAAACTATTTAAGACTAATAAGAGAAAATATTTTTTCACTCGATGTGTAATCAAACTCTGGAATTTGTTACCCGAGGATGTAGTAAAAGGTGTTATTGTAGTTGGGTTTAAAAAAAAGTTTGGACATGTTCCTGCAGGAAAGGTCCATAAACCATTATTAAAAGGGACCCAAGATATCACTGATTGACCCAATACAAGCATAGTGGAACCTGTGTCTTTTGGGGAGACTGCTAGGAACATATGACCTAGATTGGCCACTGTTGGAAACAGGATACTGGGCTTGATGGACCTTGGTCTGACCCAGTATGGCATATTTTATGTTCTTATTTCCTATCATTCATCTTTATCATTATGGGAAGTCCCAGGGATAATAGAGTACCATTTTCTCTACACCTTCTAGATGTTTTGCTGGAAAAATGAGCACTTTTCCGATGCCTATTTGTGGCCTGGATAAGGGCAGAGATGTATCAATGGTTTCTGAAATTGGGCACACACATCTGAGGTCTTCAGAATGCCTCAGACGTGCCCCTGCCGTGCCCTCATCCTAGATGGACATCCCCATGCTGGAGACTCTACAGCCGTTTAGTAAAACGGCTCTAGGGACGTCTGTATACTCGGTTTTCAGATGTCCAGAGCATGAATAGAGTTTCTGCAATGACCTCCTTTTATATTTCTGGAAGCATTTTAAAACAGAGGCCTTGGAGCCCAGTGCTGAAGCTCTAGCGTGGGGTTTCCTAACACAAGCTTAGGCAGGGATTCTCAACCCTGTCTTTGGGACCCACCTAGCCAGTCGGGTTTTCAGGATAACCACAATGAATATGTATGAGAGAGATTTGCATACACTGCCTCCATTATATGCAGATGTCTCCCATGCATATTCATTGTGGTTATCCTGAAAACCCGACTGGCTAGGTGGGTCCCAAGGACAGGGTTGAGAACCCCTGGCTTAGAGCAAAAGGTTTTCTCAGTGATGCTGTAAGCAAAGAGAATGCAAATGAGCCATGTGCAAAACGTCAGCGCTGAACAAGAATAGAAAGCCAGGCTCACGTGCACAGGGGTCTGTGTTAGCAGCACCTATATCCTGTGCACAAAAACCCAGACTGGCACTTGTGCTGGATTACTATCTAGTCCATAGGTTTTCAACCCAGTCCTCGGGGAACCCTAGGCCAGTCAGGTTTTCAGGATTCCCACAATGAATATGCATAAGATAGATTTGCATGCAATGAAGGCAGAGCATGTAAATCTTTCTCATGCATATTCATTCTGGGAATCCCGACAACCTGACTAGCCTAGGGTTCCCCGAGGACTGGGTTGAAAACCCTTCTAGTCCATAAACAGCAATATTATTCTGAGAAGAAGTTCTGTGTTTCGCATAACATTGTTTTAGCACATCTCCCCTGCCGTTTTCTTTTCCCCAGCACTTTTTTTCAGCAAAGCCAGAAAAGCATTATGGGGGTTATATGCCCAAGAAATAGGTATAAATTCCATTGATGTCTTAGATTCTTCAGAGGCAATGCCCCTGTTTAATGTACATTACCAAATTTAAGTTACAATGGAAACTGCTTTGACTAAAATGATAAAGTGGTATAAAAAACCTGTTCAATAAATAAATTCTTCATCAGCACTGACCGCAGACCTATGAGCTAACCCTTAATGCCTCCACAGATGTCACGTTAAAATCCCAGCATTGGGCTTAGCCTTTTGCTTTTCTGTGTGCACCTCTGCAACCACGCTGATTAGTTAATTGCCTCATTGCCATTTTAAATAGATCTAAATGCAGTGCGCGGCCATTATCGCAGGCATTTGCGCATTGATTATGCTTGCCTTACATTCCTTCCTGCATACTAGTGCAGAAAATTGTCTGCGAACCCTGCGCTCTTGCCTGTGTTGGCAGCAGTAAACGTTGCTGCATTGAGCTGAGAGTCTGGTAACTCTAGGCCAGTAAACTTAAAATTGTAATCTGGAGAGAATTATTGGAATCATTTTTAAGGAAGAGCTGATTAATTGTGTTGAATATTAATAGAAGTAGTTAAAATGCAGGCAGCCTTAGGATCCAATTAGATTAAGCTTATCAATTTCCGTAATGATGTGAGCAGATCCCTAAATATGGGAAATATGGTACATATAGGAGGTCATTTTATAACGAACCGCCTAAAGCTACGCATCATGAATGTGCATAAATTATGTGTTTCCCATAACCTGCGCACATGGATGGGTCTTTAAATGCGTAATTCAGTTGGGCCCTATTCTACTAAGTAAACACGTCAGGCCAGTGGTCCATCTTTTTGGTGTGGCCAGGGGCATGAGCACAAATGTACGTGCTGATGTAAATACTTGAGCCTAGTTTTGCCACGTGTAGCTTATGACATAGGCCTCTATTTTATAAAGAAAAGTAGGTGCGACATGTGCGTAACCTAGGGGATCTTTGCAAAATTATCCTCCATGTGTATCTGGCATTCACCAAGTCCTTCAACAAAGCACCACATGCTTGAAGGGTCAGTGCCAGGTTTGCTCTTGTTCATTCTAATCGTAAATAACCCGAAAGACTGAAGATTGAGTGCAGTATTGCCCTCGGCACAGAGTTATTTATGTCCTGGGGAAATGCTGAAGACCTGTCCGGCTCTGCAGGTATCTGGGGGAAATGCAAAGAGCATATAGACAGATGAGCTCCACTGTGTTCCAAATATATGTTGATGCGTGCAATCTTATTCAGACAGTCTATGTCAAATCGTTAAGTTGAGGACTTGTGAAGGGTAATTTTATTAGGTGTGCCTAGGCTTAAGCATGTTTTAAAGTATGCATTTCGCACCTATTTTATAAAATAAAATATACTTGTACTTTCTAAAATTTATTTATTTAGATTTGTTACCCACATTATCTAAAAGTTTATACGGGGTACAATTTGCATACATAATATTATGCAGAATAAAACAATACAGGATTATAAGGGCATAAGAGCAAAGGTATGCCCATGCCTACTTTTTCAAGACCATGTTTAGAATTATATTTTTTACAATTTATCTATGTAATTTTGAACACTGTCCAAACTCTGCATGTACTTGCAGTGTGAGTGTATAGGGGCAATCTGCCTGATACACATATTTACAGACTAGCAAAAGCCTACAGTACATGCTTAAGTGGCCACTTAACATGCATAAATCTAGGCACGACTTATATATTTATCCCCGTAATGAATCTTCATCTATAAACTAGACATGACTAATCAAAGCTAGGCAACAGCTACTGAGGATGAACTAATGCTGGTCTTGGATGTGAGGGATAAAGGTTTTTTCTTATTGCTTGGATGCTGTCCTTGTAAAATTACCTCTCAGTTCAAGAATATTAGGAAAGTAGAAGAGGTTGATTAAAGCAAATATCTTACGTGGTTACATCAGAGCTACCATCTGTCAGTACTTTGATTCATCAGTAAATTAAAAAGCAACATTGAATTGTTTTTATGCAGATGTAATTTTTTAAGTCCATGGATGATGACATTTTTACTGCGTCTTCAGTGCCATTGGGCTCATGTTCTGCTTTGTTGCAGCCCTTGGAAATCTTGGACTATCTTGGAACATAAAGGAGTGACTCAACATATTAAATCCAGCTGTGCGCAGCAGGGATCATGATGGTAAAACATTTGTCAGGATAAAAAAGGTTTTGTGAGTGGCAAACCTGCTTAGCCTATTCGGAAAATCCTATAAGATTAGGCTCCTTATTAGAAAAAGGTCGAGGAAGGCGAGGCATTATTGCATTGTGTGAACAAAGAAGGTCCTAATGATGTCATTTGGTATACTGCTTCTCAACCTTGCCCTGGAGGAAGAAATGCCATACTGGGTCAGACCAAGGTCCACCAAGCCCAATATCCTATTACCAACAGTGGTCAATCCTGCTCACAAGTACCTGGCAAGTTCCCCAAAAGGTACACAGGTTCCAAAATGCTTGTCTCAGGGTAAGCAGTGAATTTCCCGGATTCTCTTTAGAACGGTTGGATTTCCAGGATTACCACAATGAATATCCATGAGATAAATTACATATATGCAGATCCGTCTCATGCATTGTGTTAATCCCAAAAACCTGACCGGTTAAGTTTGCCTCCAGGAAAGGGTTGGGAAACACTGGTTTAAGTAAATTATATAGCTCTAGAGTAACTTAAAAAAAATAAAAAGAACATTATACCTTTCAAGAGTAAAGATGCAATTTTCTTAGTCTTCATGGGAAGGAGGTTTTCTTTTTGTATAGAGGACTACAGGGGTAGAATATGCTTCTAGGTGTCCTGGCTACAACCCAAAAATATGTTGTTTAAGAGTATTTTTCACTGAGTCACTGTGGGACAAAAAAATCAATGTTGCAGCTCAGTTGTACATTCTTCCATAGCGGTATGGTACATATTAAGGTATGAAGGCAGATCTTTCACTGAAAGACCACGTAGACGTGACTGTGCCCTTTTTACATTTTTCTGTTCCATTTCTTAATGGATTGTTTTTTAACTGGTGTTATTGTAAACTGCCTTGCTATTCTTTGAAGGGCAGTATATAACATTTACTAAACATAATGCAGATAGGGGATCATTACTGCGCATCATGAGCTATAGGGGTCACAGGAATAAAATGGGCCCTATGGCAGATAGCGCATGCTAATGCCATTAACCATTAGTCAATGGCTCCCATAGTGTTTAATGTGGAGCAGAAATGGCAAAGCAACTTTACTATCACTATTCACAGGATATGTCGCTGTCAAGTCTTAAGATGCCATAAACCTTTGAAAACTTGGATGTGTAAATCTAGATATTAGAACACCATAAGAGGAGCTTGTCCTTCCTTCGGTATATGCCCATATACCTGTATCCAGCAATGTTTTACAGATGACAAACAATAGAAGAGACATTTTCTTAATTTTAAATGACTGGCTTGATATGATAGCTCAGCTCATCAGTAAATGCTTGTGTATAATATTTCTTTCACACACTCTGTTCAGTTTGCAAATGATTTTTTGGAGGTGCGTTCTATTCAAAAAAGATGCATAAAGCCGTTTGCTTCTGACAGTAAAGGGATAGAAACTTTGGGAATAGTTTTCATAACTGCGTTTTGGGACAGAGTCCAAGGGGATTTTGTACGTGTGGACTTTGTCCTATTTTCAAGGTGGAAGGCCATGTGTTCAGGGCTGGCCCAACCACCAGGCAAGCTAGGTGTCTGCTTGGGGCAGCAGATTCTGGACGGGGGGGGGGGGAGGGGGGAGCAAAGAACAGGACATTCAAATCTAAACAATAGATTCTGGCAGCCAGGAGAGCCATAAGACTTAAGGTTTGCCTAGGGTGCCAACATTTGGAACCTTCTGGGCCAGCTCTCCATGTGTCCTTTTAGTGTGAAACCTGCTGGGGCTACAGAATACCCACTAACATTTGCTCTGGATTCTTGGATCACCTTTATCAAAGACTGCCTGAAAGAAGCTTGTATGGTACTTTTTTTTTCTGTTTGCTTAGTATGTCTTCTGTCAAAGTAAGTGGCAGGTGAGTCTCTCCTCCTTCTTTTTTCTAATCTTCCTCCTCTTTTTATGGCCATGCCTATGTTGGCCTTATCAACTATGCTTCTAGACGTATAGTATTTTTAAGTAGTTGCAGTCGAATCACTTATCATTTCAAAGATGGCTGTTGGGTTAGTGATTCTTTTTCTTTATATAGCTTTTGGAACTATGCGTAGGTGAGAGGATATACAGGGGATATACAGAAGATCTTCCCAGTCCTCTTTAAAAGACAAATGACTGACTGATCTTTGATAGAAAGAGTTGGGGGAACTTGGGAAGACAGGTGGGGCCCAGGTAAAGAACTTAAAACCCCAGGCCCAGAGTTAGGAAGAAGGGCCCAGATTGAGAGAAGGTAAGCCCCAGGAATATATTTGAAGTGTGTCGGTATAAAACACTCTGTTGTAACCCTGTTTTTGAGCCTTCAAGGAAAGCCAAACACCACTTTTGTTCTTAATATGTTTTCTTTAATTCTGAACCTGGACTTGGCTGGTTTTATTTGTGTCTAACAGCTTCACCACGGGCCCAGAACCTCAGCTGCTCACACTTGCTTTTACCGAGTAACACGACTATGCACATACAAATTCTGAGAAAAGTTTCATTCAAAGGCGTTCTGCAAGGCATGATTTTATGATGTGAATGAAACATTTCAAATAAAGTTAAAATGTGGAGAGAGCACGTTTTCTGTGGTGATGACTAATCACAAGGATGAGCTAATTGTTGGGGAGCAGCAAACTTACTTATTTTAAGCATCATTTAAATAACATCCTTTTGCATGAGACCCATAATCTGCTGTCAGCTGGTTACCGACTGGTGATAGGGAACATAAGAGAGTTTACAATAACCTCTTAAAATAACTTTGCCTAATACAGCAGTAAGAGTGTCAGTTACTGAAAAATATTTTCCATGTTTTCAGGGACTTGAAAAATTATGTAAGACTACATAAAATGCTCCTGTCCAAATAGGGGTGTCCCTTTTTTTTTTTTAAAATTATATTCCTTGCAGGAGACTTGAAATCCCACAGGAAGAGCAGCACCTGGAAGTATTCTGATCCCAAACTACAATATAGAGTGATGTGTTTTAAAGATTAGTTTAGCTGTGAACATGTGTTTCTTGAGCTATATGGATGGTATTGTATGGTGAGATACAAGTTGGTGAACACTCTTCTAGTGTTACTCTTGGCTCTGATCATGGAACTGCTGCGGTGCTATTTGACCGGACTTCTTCTCAAGGGTAGATCAGACTTTTCATTGCAGAATAAGGTTACCAGACGCTCCTGATTTTCTGGGATTGTCCCTGATTTTTAGAGCTGTGTTCCCAACTCCCATGGCAGCCTCCTGTCACTGATTCCAGCAGTGGGCACAGAGGGGTAGGAAAAAAATGTTATTTTCAATTTAGTGATTTGAATATGTCCGTTTTTAGAATTTACATCTCGTATCTTTATATTTTGCACAGTACAGGGAAACTGCATCACTGTGTCTATTTCTCTGTCGATATTTCTGCTTGATAGTGACATTGTTGTTGTCATGGGATGGAACTAGGATGTCTTTCCTCCCATCCCCCCAACAAACACTTCCGATGAGTGTCCCAGATTTGCCTGCAAAATATCTCGTAACCTTATTACAGCGATGTCAAGATTCACTTTCTCAGGCATTAGTGATTTGATAAGAAAGGTCTGCATTGGAATACAGTGCAAGAGAGCCATAAAAAATAGATTCACCGCTGTGTTTTGGGCTGCTGAGGACAAATGTCGTTGGCTGTGTAGGTTTTGTCAAACAAGAACTCTCGTAAATGGGACTAGTCAAGAAGATATTCACCATGGATCAAAAACAGATTTTTGGATCTGCCCACGGATCAGCTCATAAACAGTTTGTTTACCAAAAAGCACCAGTTTCGTGGGTTCTTGAGTGCCCTCAATATTAGATTTGCCTCCTGCAACACCTCCTTAGTCTCGTAGACCTATGGCAGCTGAGTGGGGAGGAGAGATTGAAAAGATAACAGGGGAGAAAGAGTATTCATAATACCCCTGGAGCTGTGGCTTATGATGCCTATTCACAAACATTGTTTGTCTCCTGCAACCCTTAGAGCCGAATACATGTACTTCTGCCTGGGGTGGGAATATTTCTGCAGGGTTCTTTGCCACAGCTGTGTCACTCCCATTCTGGCAATACTGACAATATGTTTTCCTCTTTCATGGCAAACTCCTACTTAAAATAATGTTTGATTATATCATGTGTTATGTGAGGGAAAATGCAAAACACACTTTCAGCTGTAAACCATGGACTGTATTTTCTTCCTTTTAAAGTGCCAGCACTGTTTTCCTTTCCCAAGGGGGGGGGGGGGCAGCATTCACCTTTTTTACAAGCTCTTGACCACAGCGTACATCTTACACATGTAACTTAACATTGTCACCCTTCATATATTACTTTCCCCTGTCTTACTTCACCTTTACATTGTACAGTTGTGGTCAACATTATTGGCACCCTTGCATTTTAGGTATGTTGTATACAATATCTTGAAAAATAATTGGAAATATTCCAGCTGTTTGTCATCATAATATTTTAATGGTATGTTCAATGGTATACAACAAAAGAAAGATGTCTGTACAACTTACACATAGTAATTTTTGAGAAAAAAACAAAATATGACCCAGACAGGATTAATGGCAACCTTCAGTCATATTTGGTTGCATAACCCTTGGCTGTCATGACAGCCTCCAAACGTTTCACATAGCCAGCTGTGCATTTCATACATCTGTCTGCTGGTAGTTTTTCCCACTCTTCAACTGCGATTTGTTCTAGCTCATGAATGTTTCCAGTATTCCTTTTACCAATGGTAGATTTCAGCTGTTTCCAAAGGTTCTCGATTGTATTGAGATCAGTACTCATTGCTGGCCAGTTTAAAACAGTCCATTTTGACGGATTGCTGGATCCAAGATGGCGGTGGAGTAGGACGCCGAGTTTGAGTGCTCTGAACTGGCCCTGCACCTTCCCCTCGATGGGGAGGAAAAGGAAACAACGTACCCAGAAACCCCCTGAGGCTTTGACTCCGTCTGGAGGTTTGGTGCAGTCGTCGATAGCCGTTTTTTGCATTCCAACGGCAGCTATGACTTCGATGGATCCTTTGGATGTTTCATTGGATCTGAGCTTAGATGGGGTGGAATTAAGCCCTGTACAGGCGCCGCCAGTTCAGCCTGGAATCCGACTCATGGTGGGGCAGGTATCCGGTGTTTCTCCAGGACAGGAGTTGCCGGTGGCTGTGGGGGTTTCCCCCATGAAGAGAGAAGCGACGGTAGCAGGCGGTGGAGCTGCGGTAAGGGGACGAGTGGGATTCTCCTCCTCCTCCGATAGCGGGGAATTGAAACAGCTGACGCCTAGCTTGTCCGGTACTTCGGTTTCCAGGCTACCTGGGTTTGTGGAAAAGCCGGCGTGGGTTACCTTAGATAGCTTGTGGGAAGCTATCTCTGCCCTCCAGCAAACTCTTCTTCCATTTGTGAGTTCTTTTTCGCAGCAACTTGTGGATATTAAAGCTCAGTGTTCCTCGATGGACTCAGAGGTGGTGGCTCGCTCAACTAGACTTTCTCGCTTGGAATCTAAGGTGGAAGGACTTGAGTCCCTTAGAGTTGTTAATGAGAGAGACCGGTCAGTTCAGGCAAGAAAGATTGAGTATTTGGACAATCGTCTTCGTTGAGATTTCTGAACTTTCCTCGGTCGCCCTTGTTGGCCTCTATGGACTTGGTCCGCAAATACTTTATTGAGGTTTTGCAGATGCCCGCTGATTCGTTGCCCCCTGTGGTGAAAACTCAATATGTATCAATATCCTCTTCAGAGCCCGGGGTTCAGCGGGCCCCTGGAGCGGATCTTGATTTGCTCCAATTGGATTTATCAGCATTTTTGGAGAGTTCCTTGGAGGTGGTGGCCAGCAGGGCAACTTTATTAATTTTGCCTTCGAGTCAGATAGGAATACTGTACTTAAATTATATTTTCATAAATTGTCTGTTTCTCAGTTTATGGGTTCTAAAATATTAATTTTTCCTGATTTGGCTAGGGATACACAAAAGAGGCGGAAGGCGTTCCTGGCTTTACGCCAGAGAACGGAAGCCTTGGGTGCGGTGTTTAAGTTAAGATACCCTTGTAAGTGTATGGTTAATTTTCAATTTAGTCAGTATATTTTCTTTGAACCTAGACAACTGTTACAATTTATTGATACTATTGATACTAGGGAAGAGGGTGGGGGTGGGGATAGTCTCACATCGGCTGCCATATAATGTATTCTATGCTCCTATGATATTTTTTTTCTTTCCTAAGTGGTGGTTCACTTATGTAATTTATTTCTTTTTTCTTGGATCATATAGTGGGGTAACATATTGTGGTCTATGCCAGGGTTGTTTTTTCTTTTTAGATAGAGGACTGTTTTGTTGGTTTCTCTATAATGGTTTTCCTTTTTTGTTAATTCTGATTCAGATTCAGAGTTGTATTTCTGGATTCTCTTTGTAAAAAGGTATAAATAAAAACATTAAAAAAAGTCAATTTTTTCATTTTTAGTCATTCTTTTGTACTTTTATATGTATATTTTGGGTCATTGTCTTTTTGGAGGACCCATGACCTTTGACCCAGACCTAGCTTTTTGACACAAGGTAGCACATTTCGCTCCAAAATATGTTGGTAGTCTGCTATAGTCCAGATTTAATATGTTCCAGGCATCCAATTCCTGAGGCAGCCAAACAGCCCCACAACATTATGGAACCTCCACCATATTTAACTATAGGAAGAGGTTTTTTTTTTTACTTACATTTACTGGCAAAGAAATGAAGCTTGTATTGCTGGTTTGCATGTGGCTTGGCACATCACTGCTGCGGTGTCATCTAGAAGTAAGGAGATCCTGGATTCTCTACAGGGAGAACTATTCAGGCAACTACGTAGTAACAGAACCCACACGTGAAAGGGCCATACTGGACTTGGTGCTTACCAATGGTGAAAGTGTTTCTGATGTTATACTGGGAGATCATCTTGCATCCAGTGATCATCAGATGGTGTGGTTCAGTATTAGGACTAGGGCTGATAAAATCCATTCAAAAGCAAGGGCTTTAGATTTTAGGAAAACTAACTTTGCCAAGATGGGCCAATACCTCAAGGAGTCGTTAGTAGGATGGGAACAGCTGGGGGATGTAGAAAAATAGTGGGCAAAACTCAAAGGGGATATTTTAAGGGCAACAAACCTTTTTATTAGAAAGATAAATAAAGGTAAAAGGCAAAGGAGGCCACAATGGTTCTCAAAAGAAGTAGCTGAAAAGGTAAAGACCTTCATGAAATACAAGAGATCACAGAGAGCGGAAGACAGGCATCTAGATTTGGAAAAAAACTTAGAGAAGCTAGCAAAATAGTCAGGAAAGCAAAGTTACTAAAAGAAGAAGAAATAGCCAATGCAATAAAATGGGGGGATAAGGCACTTTTCAGATATGTTAGTGAGAAAAGGAAGGGCAAAAGTGGTATTGTCAGACTCAAAGGTGAAGGGGAGGAATATGTAGAAGCTAATGAGGATAAAGCGGAATTTCTTAACAATTATTTCTGTTCTGTGTTCACAGATGAAGGGCCAGGAGCAGGACCTCAGAGAACACCACAAATAGGAACAGAAATGATAGGGATCTCGAACGATTTTCAGAAGACTGTGTTTGGGAGGAACTAGCTAAACTTAAAGTAGACAAAGTGATGGGACCAGATGGGATACATCCGAGAAAACTGAAGGAACTTGGGGATATTCTAGCGGCTCAGCAGACTGACCTTTTCATTGCCTCTTTGGAGTCAGAAGTGGTGCCAGAGGACTGGAGAGAGGCACATGTGGTCCCTTTACACAAAAACGGAAGTAAGGATGTGGTTGAAAACTACAGGTAAGTTTGTGGTGAGTAAATTATTGGAAATGCTGCTCAAAGAGAAAATAGTGAGGTTTCTGCCGTCTAATGGAATACAGGATCCGAGGCAGCATGGATTCACCAGAGGCAGGTCTTGTCAGAAAAATCTGATTGATTTCTTTGATTAGGTGACCAGGGAGTTGGACTGAAGGAGACTGAAGGAGAGCCCTAGATGTAGTGTACTTGGATTTAAGTAAAACCTTTGATATCGTTCCGCACAGGCGACTTATCAACAAACTGAACACCCTGTGGATGGATCCTAAAGTTACTGATTGGGTTAGAAATTGGTTGAGGGGGAGGTGACAAAGGGTACAGATAAATGGAGCTCACTCTTGAAGAGAGAGAGGTTACCAGTAGTGAGCCGCAGGGATTTGTCCTTGGTCCGATTCTTTTTAACATCGTTGTTAGTGATATTGCTGTTGGGTAAGGTTTGCCTTTTTTGCGGATGATACCAAAATCTGTAATAGAGTAGACACCCAGGAAGGAGTAGATAACACGAGGAGGGATCTAGTTAAGCTTGAAGAATGGTCTAGAATTTGGCAGCTGAGATTTAATGCTAAAAATGCAGGGTCATGCACTTGGGCTGCAAAAATCCAAAGGAGCGGTACAGTGTATGGGGGAGGTACTTCTGTTCACAAAAGAATTGCAGGACCTGGGTGTGATTGTGTCTGATTATCTTAAAGTAGCTAAAGGGGTAGAAAAGGTGACAGCAAAAGCTAGAATAATGCTTGGGTGCATAGGGGGAGGAATGGCCAGCAGAAAAAAGGAGGTGATAGTGCCTCTGTATAGGTCTTTAGTGCGACCTCATTGGGGTATTGTGTGCAGTTCTGGAGACCACACCTTCAAAAGGATATAAACAGGTTGGAGTAGATAGAGAGGGTGGCTTCTAAAATGGTTAGTGGTCTTCGTTATAAAGCATATGAGGAAAGACCTAAGGATCTTAATAATAATGATCTTAGAAATGATAAATAATTTGGACTTTCACCAAATAATAACTGAACAAACACACAATAAAGGAAAAACTCTTGACATGGTCTTCCTACCAAACTCTCTACACAATCTATATAACTCTGAATCCCTCTCAAACATTCCAGTCCCCTGGTCTGACCACTATCTTCTAAAATTCAATATAACCATCACCTACAACAATCAAACTAAAAGACCACAACGTCCTCAAACTAATAGATTCAGAAAATTCAATGAAGAAGAATTTCTAGATCAAATAATACCACAACTAACACAAACACCCACAAATCTTGAAGAATCTATCAAAAACTGGAACAATATAATCTCTAAAGCAGCTGAAAGTAATCCAAAACAATCACACCAAAATATAAACAACAATAAAATTGAAAAAAGACATGCTCCATGGTTTAATATATCTATCAAAACATTAAAAAGACAACTAAGAAAAGAGGAAAGGAAATGGAGACAATCAAAATCATTAATAAATCATGAGAACTACACTAATACACTACAAATTTATAAACAAACAATAAACAACTCCAAACAAAATTATTATTCTAATATAATCTCAAGAGCCACTAATCGCCCAAGAGAACTATTCTGTATAGTACAAAAACTAACAAACAAAACACTAAATTCTGATGAAATATCAATTGATATCTCCCCACAAGAATTAGCTCAATACTATATCAATAAAACAAAGCTACAAATAACACCTCTACATATTACTCAACCACAAATTCAAACACAAACAAAGCAAGCTACATTTGATAACTGGACCAACTTCAACTTAATATCAAAATCTACTCTCAAAACTACAATAACTAACATTAATACAACAACCTCATACCTTGATCCATGCCCAGTTGATTGGATAAAGAAGACTTTCTCAATACTCTCTTCTTTCATTCTACCCTTAGTGAACCTATCCTTACAAAAAGGCTACTTACCACCATCTCTCAAACACGTTCAAATACGACCTATACTTAAAAATAACACATTAGATAAATTATCCCCAAAATCATACAGACCCATATCAAGTATTCCTTTTATGGCCAAACTTATTGAAAAAATTGTACAAATTCAACTACAAGACTTTATTGACACATTAAACCTCCTTGATGAACATCAATATGGCTTTAGACCCTTCCATGGAGTAGAAACCTTGCTAACGATCCTTTATGACACAATATTAAGAGGTATTGATAATCCTAAACAAGCCTTTATTCTTGTTTTCCTTGACATATCAGCTGCATTTGACAGTGTTAATCACTTAACAATGTTAAACAGACTTCAACAAATTGGAATTACATCTACTGTTTATAATTGGTTCAAATCATATCTATCAAACAGAACTCAAACAGTAAGAATCCACACCCAAATTTCTAACACCTTCAAACAAACTCAGGGTCTCCCGCAGGGTTCTGCATTATCTGCGCTATTATTTAATATTTACTTACAACCAGTTTGTAACATCTTTAAACGTCACAATGTTTATTATCATATCTACGCTGATGATATAATGTTCTACCTCCCATTTGAAACCCACACCCACCTCTTCAAAAAATAACAGAATGTTTCAATGAACTAACTGAATGGCTCAAAGAACAAAATCTACTTATCAACTTTACTAAAACTGATATATTATTCATCACTAAAAATCAAACATACATACCCCCAAACACGATCACACTAGATACTCATGAAATAAATACAAAAAAAGAAATAAAATATTTAGGTGTAATACTTGACAATAATCTAAATATGGATTCACATATAAAATATCTAACTAAAAAAATACATTACAAACTCAAAACACTAAAACAATTAAGACCATTGATTCATCTACAAGACTTTATTAATATAATTCATGCTATCATCACCCCACATTTTGATTATGCAAACACAATACTTAATGGCATTTCAAAACAAAATATTAAAAAGATACAAATAATTCAGAACATAGCTGCCAGGATGATTATGAATATAAGCCCACTTGAACATGTTACACCAATTTTGGCTGAACTTCATTGGCTACCTATTTACTCCCGAATCAAATATAAAATTCTTGTCACTACATTTAAACTTATAAATAATCTTGCACCATCGGCACTCAATACACTGATTAATATAGACATCGATAAACGATCCCAAAGAAGCAGAAACTTAAATACCTTAACAATACCAAAAGATTTCACAAAAGCCAGAAAACAAACAAATAAGAGAGCTTTCTCACACTCTGCTCCAATTCTTTGGAACAATCTACCTGACAACATTCGCCTGCTATCTGATATAAAGGAATTTAGAAAAAAATTAAAAACTCACTTATTCATATTACACTACAATACACCCTCAGAACAGAATACTCAAATAGATACAGGCTAACATTTATACATTATTATTACATACTCTATTTTCAAAATAAATATCACTAATACACTATTAACCATACCACACTCTCATTCACATGATGATTATAGATTTAAACTAACAATGTATATATGTTCTAATATGTTATACCTTTAATGTTACAACATTCCTTGTAAATTATAATTATCTGTTCTATGTAAACTGACTTGGTATATTACATACCAATTAACTTACTGTTCCATGTAAACCGCACTTGATACTAGGGAAAGAGCGGTATATAAATAACTGTTAAATAAATAAATAAATAAATAAATGTATACCTTAGAGGAAATGCGGGATAGAGGAGATATGACAGAGACGTTTAAATATCTGCATGGCATAAATGCGCAGGGGGAGAGCCTCCTTCGAATGAAAGCAAGCTCTGCTACGAGGGGACATAGGATGAGGGTGAAAGGGGATAGATTCAGGAGTAATGCAGAAATCTTTATTTACGGAAAGAGTGGTAGATGCATGGAATACTCTTCCAGTAGAGGTGGTAGAGATGAGGATAGTATCTGAATTCAAAAAAGCATGGGACAAATGCAGAAGATCTCTTAGGGAAAAGAGGTGACTATTGTATTAGTCGATATGGAAGGGCAGACTAGATAGGCCATGCGGTCTTTTTCTGCTGCCATGTTTCTGTGTTTCTATGCATTGCCAAAAAACTAAGGTTTGGTTTTATCTGTCAACAGAACATTTTCCCAGAAGGATTGTGGTTTCTCAAGGTGTGTTTAGGCAAAGATCAGGCATGCCTTTTTATGTCTGTCTTTGAGTAGTGGGGTCCTCATTGGTCTTCATCCATGAATTCCTCCTTTGTTTAGTGCATGACATATGGTGCATGTTGAAACCACTGCTCCAGGTCATCCTTAAGCTCTTTGGATATTGTACATGGTGTTTTCAACAGTTCGCACTAACCTTCGAAGACTTTTTGGATTAATTTTCCTCTTCCCATCGCATCCTGGGAGGTTCCTGACAGTTCCATGAGCAGAAAACTTCTTAATAACATTGTGAACTGCAGATACAAGAATCCCAAGGTCTTTGGAGATGGCTTTGTACCCCTTTGAAGTTTGATGTTATCTGATAATGGCTTTTCTGACTATCTCAGGCAGCTCTCTTGTCTTCAACATTGTGAAAATGGAACAGGGAGTGAATGTGGCCATTTTAAACATTAGAGCCATCATTCATTGATTGATTATAGTTATGTGAGTACTGACAATCACAGGTGAGTCTAATTTTACTGCAATGGGGATGTGTTTTTTTTCTGTTCAAACTGATTTGAATTGTTTATAAGAGTGCCGATAATCATGTCCTGGCAGTGTCCCCGTTTTTATACTATTTCCTTTTTAAATTGGTCTTGTTTTACTTGATTCTTTTGTGTCAAATATGTGTGCATATATAATCCAATGCCATTTCACTGGCCACTTTTTTTTAAAGGCGATATTGGACATGAAGGGGTTGAACTGCAAGGGTGCCAATAATGTTGACCGCTACTGTATGTGTCTTTTGCATAGCAATACACACTTTAGAAAATATTTACCATATGTTGATTGAATAATAGTTAACTGCATCTCAGTATCTCCTGTATTAGCATGTTGGAATTTATCACAGATTAACTGTTAACTGTAAGGTGCAGTCCCTGCCCATTCTCCATCCCGTTTCAGTTAGAGAATTAATGCAGAAATTAGTATGTGCTAATTGCTAAGATGCCTCAACTCAATGCTAGTGCATGCTACTGTGGCTTCCTTATAATGCTAGACCGGGCCAGATGTGTGGGTTATGCAAGTGGAAGCAGAGTTGAGCAACTTTCAGCGATGTCATCACTTGGTATATCTACTGGTGCATCACTGAGAGAAGCTAGTATTTGTCTGCCTCCAGCAAGGGGCCATTTAATTTAATTTAATTACTTTACTTATATTCTGCTTTTTCCATCAAAAGACATACCAAAGCGGAGTACAGAAATAATAACAATACAAAAGACTGGTCAAATCAATTGCACTTAAAACATTTCCAAGGTTCGTGGATGGCAGCAGGTTGGCTTGTCTCCCCTGGCCCAGACTAAGGTCCAGTGGCTTGTGTGATTGAGACCTGTAGGTCCAGCATTGCTCAGATCTTGGGTATGCCCCTCTCACCTTGAATCGACAACTTGTCCTGGGTCCAGCACTGCTATCTACGGGTTCCTAGTGCTTGGTGAGCCAAGAGTGGACAGAAGAACCCCACAGGGCATTCTAGGTGGGTTGGTAAGTCGGGCCCAGATACTCTTTCCCTCTTGCTGTCCCCTCTCAGCATGTTTTTTGTCCTACCTTTTTATGCTGTGTTTTTTATTCTCCCATTGACGTTGGTGGGATATATTTGGCTCTTTTGCTGCTTTGAATGCAGCAGTTCTAAATTTAAAATAAATAAATAAGCTCTTTCTTTTCGGCAGTTGGGCCTCCCAAGCCTGCGTGGGCATCTGGGACTACCCTGCTTGGATTTGCCCAGTTAGCTGAAGGGTGCTAGGATTCCGTTTTCGGGACTCCCCTTTTGCCATAGCCTTGCTTATTTTGTCAATATTTTCTTTGCATGGTCTGTTTGTTTTTTTTTAAATCTTTGCCGCTGTGGTGTGATCACCAGCGTTTTGTACATGGTATTTTTGGCTTTGATTGTGGCGGGAATGCCTATATACCTTTTTTTGCAGCATGTTGGAAGCCTCACAGGGAGGCTGGGGCCCGATGCTGTTTCTTTGGCTCCTGCTGCTCTTTCTCTATGATATTCCTGCCTGTAGGAACTGTGGCCATTTGGAATGGCTGTTTGATTGTGGTGGAGGCAGAGTAGAAGCCTGGCAGGATGGCCATAATGTCAAGTCCATTGGCCCTCTGGGGCCCTGGATCTCTTTTTCAACTAGCTTGGATCTCTTTTTCAACTAGCCATTTCAGGAGCTTCAGCTCCTGAAATGGCTCATGGGCTGTTTTCAGTCTTTTGTAGCTGCTTGACTGCCCCCTTTCATGGGGTTCTGAGGCCCAGGCTTCCACTACTGGGGACCTAAGGCCCCCAAGGATGACTACTACTGATCATTTGTATAGCGCTATAAGGCATACACAGCACTGTACAGACACATGTAAAAGGCGGTCCCTGCTTATCAGAGCTTACAATTTAGTCAGCCTCTATTATGGGTAATACGTGGTTAAGGCTCCCACTTTGCCCTTGTGCTTGTCCCTTCCTCTGGGAGCCAAGCCTTATCCTCTATGGAGGTTGGTTGAGAGGCTGCAGAGATACCTTCTTTCTCAAAGATAAGTCTCCAGGGGGATGACTGTTTTCCCCCTGGTGGAATGCTAGGTTTTTGTGATCCACCTGTTTAGCAGAAAGGACCATTCTTGCACATGAAGATACCTGAAAGATAGAACATGATCCCATTTGTAAGGCCTCCTCTAAGGATTTGACCCTTAAGATGGTGTTCTTGGTGGCTATAACATCTGTCAGGTAGGAGTCAAAGCTGCAGGCCTTGTCCTGCAGGGAGCCTTTCTTGGTTATCTCTGCAGCTTTTGTCTCCTTGTGGAGTGTGCCACTCTTTCTCCCAAAGCTGCTGTCCTCTTTTTTTTTTTCTTAATTAGGCTGTCTTCCTTCTCAGATGAAGATCTTCAGAGGGATCCCTTGCTTTATCCTGCAGACATGCGGAGGGGGTCGGATACCTGGAAATGATCAATTCTTTCTGCCTGTTGGATCGTCTTTTTGTTCTCTTTGGCAGTTCAAAAAAGGACTGTCAGTAGCCAACTCCTCTATTGCCCACTGGTTTAAGGAGACCTTTGGGTCAGCATACCTTTGGACTGGTAAGTGTGTTCCAGATAGAGTAAGAGCTTACTCTGTTATGGCACAAACCTCCTCCAGAAGACATCTGTAAGGCAGCTATGTGGTCTCCATTGAGCATCTTTATGAAGTACTACAGGCTGCATTTTGGAACTGTAAACAGCACCTTTGGCAGAACAGTTATTTTCAGAGTGTCATCTTCCTCCCACTCTGGGTCCTGACTGCTTGAGTATATCCCACACATCTGGTCTGGCCTAGCAGGATGATAAGGAAGGAGAAATTTTATATACCTGATCATTTTCTTTCCTTTAATCCTGCTCAACCAGTTTAGGACCTGCCATGGAAGACACTTTTCTACAGGTAAGAGAGCCAAATACCTGTTCATGATATTTGTTACAAAGTTGTTTTGCTGGTTCATAACATTATGGATTTCTGCATTTTTCAGTCTTGCTTACTGCTTGGGAAGTTCCATACTGGCTTTTCTCGATGCTGCACCAGCAGATATACCAACTGGTGACATCACTGAAAGTTGCTCAAGTCTTCCTCCACCCCCTGGCAAGGGATCATGACCCGCATGTTTGGACTGGTCTAGTAGGATTCAAGGAAAGAAAATTATCAGGTATGCAAAAATTATTCTTAATAAATTATGCATAATTCACATGAACATGCATTAATATCAATTAATACAGGCTAGTAAATGAAGCTCTTAGATCAGTAGTTCCCAATTTGTGGCCTCCTGGGAATCTGTGGGACCATTACAGGGTGTCTGCAGGACACACAAAAGGGGTAAAAAAGAGAGAGAGGCTAGTGGGGATTGACTTGGGGTTAGAGAGTGGGAGAACTGGCTGGGTGCGGGTGGGAGAGAGAGCAATGGACTGACTGGCGGGGACTAGCTGGAGAGAGAGAGAGACTGGTGCAGACAGGAAGGGGTAGGGAGATAAAAAGGGCTAGT
The DNA here is from genome assembly GCA_033557465.1 of Ichthyophis bannanicus. Classification (NCBI taxonomy): domain Eukaryota; kingdom Metazoa; phylum Chordata; class Amphibia; order Gymnophiona; family Ichthyophiidae; genus Ichthyophis; species Ichthyophis bannanicus. Next base: position 343,921,575 of record CM066035.1, read on the forward strand.
GGAGACAGGCACTAAGGAAAGAGCTCTGGAAAGAGTGGTGGGGATGTACTAGGGTCTAGAAGTTAATAAGGGGTTCACACAATCAAAAAGGTTGGGAACCTCTGCCTTAGGTTGTAAGTCCTCCAGGGACAGAAAAATGCTAGAATACCTGACTGTATCTCTCCTTGAGCTGCCAATGAAAAGGCACGAACCACCTTTACTACTACTTATTCCCTGTGCTGTGCTATCATTGCCGTATTTAAACATGTCAAACTCTGAAACATCCACTTCAACACACACATTATTCAATCACTCCATCATATGACCATCTGCCCTTTCATCTCATGCAGTGTATTTGCAGCACAAATATCTTCAGTAGAAACCTTTTATGTTAATCTTTTTTCCTTTAAAATATGTTTTTCTTTCCCCCTTCTGATCTGGAAAATGCTCTCTCTTCCTCCTGTTTAGAAGGGGAGGGGGGGGGGGCCTTCTGCCTACCCTCCTCCACCTCTGGTGCAGTTTCACGTTGACCCTCTGACCAGAGAATCAGCATCTCATAGTGGGGCTGAAAGAGAAAAATGACAGCTTATCCTCAACAGGCCTGTGTCACAGTGCAGTCATTTTATGGAAAACAGAAAGGAAGACTGTAGGAAGCTTATACAGCTCAACATGCCAAAAGGACCCTCTCTTCCACTCCATATTGAAGACCAGAGCATGCATCCACTGGTGGGAACACCTGGAATGGATGAGTTATCCCAACCCCTCTCCGGACACTAAGCTAGAATGTTAGATTCAACTAAACAAAAGATATCACAAAACAGCAGGAAGGAAAAGTGCTGTAGGAAGAACTTGAAAGAGCAACAGATATGAAAGGTGCACAGTTAAAGTGAACAGAAAACAAATGATAGAAAAGTACGGGGCAGCTAGTGGCGCTTTCACAAACTGCACTCGCTGTGCATTTACTTTATATGTTGTTTGCGGACCTGAATTGCTCCCACTGAATGTATCACAGAGATTGCACACAGGAACTAATAACGGAGGCGAGAGCGGTGGCCATGCTGTGTATATAAAGCCAGTCTGTGGTAGACGTATATGGAAAAGGATGTCTGCCCCGCCTGTATGACAAATGCGTACAACATGTGAAAGCAAATTTGCAGCCACAACCTGCCAATTTATTTAACATCTTTTTTATACCATCTTTCTACTAGTCAAGACAGTTTACAATGAACTTGTGCATTCAACAGAAAAGCTTAACAAGTTGTGTGATTTACAAATAACTTGATAAAACTATTAAACATGGGTATGTAAATTACAGTACAAGGCATGTTATGTAGGTAGGGTAGGTATCTTAATTTGGATTAACTTATATATCTAGTGAGATGAGTTGGAGGGGTTTGTGCACTATTGTTAGGCTCCAAACCTTAGGCAATATGGGTATCTGCCCTGTAGAATTTTAGGAATAGGTGAATTTTTAGTTTCTTTCAGAAGTCTTCAGTGGAATCAATGGTCCTGAGAATAGGGTGTAGTTTACTGATATGCAAAGGTAAACACACATGGTGTGGGCAAGGTCCAGTCACCACAACTCACCTTCTGGCTCATGGTATCTCCAGTGGCTGTCCTCCAAGCCTTCTGGTCCTCGCATATCCATGAAATGCTGCAGGATGCAGTGAGAATCAAGAGCACCTGACTATAATCCCTGGGCCAGGAGTAAGGTGGTGGCTGGCCCTTGCCCAGTCAGAAAGACACAAATGAAAAACTTGTTGACAGCCTAATTAATGTTAGAGAATTGTGTAAGTTCCCTGCCACTCTTCTCACTCACCCTGGATACATCAACAATATGTGAGAAATGCAATCTTCAAGTACAGACAATAAAAAAACAGATTTAATCTTGCTGGAATGGTGAAGGAGACTTTCCAGGGTATATATTGCTGGAATCCCAGGACATGTCCAGGAGAAGAAGCCGGAGGTATGCTGCTCTTGAGCACACGCTGGTAGACATCTCTCAGTCAAGCAATGAGCAGCAACATACGGGTCCTGTGTATTTATAGTGTGGTGTACAGCACCTCCACAAGGGCACGGCTATCTTATCATTTAAATGGACCATGTCTGTCAGTCATGGGGTTGTTTACCCAGTAACATAGTGGATGATAGAAAAAGATCAGCTGGTCCATCCAGTCTGCTCAGTTATTCTATGCATCATGCTGAAGATATAACACAGCTACCAGCCATAGATCATGTCTGCCTGTAGGATATCATCTGCTATCCAAGGCTGTTTTTGCCAACTTTCTTCACTGTGGTCTACTCTCCTGGGAGATGAGCATCGAAGATCCTCATTTTAGTTTACACCCATCAGCTCTCTGATTTTTAACCACTAGGTTGCACAGTAATCTAATCTTCCAACACCATCATGATTTTTATCCAAACATCTGGCCTCTGAGGTTTCCATCGGTTTACCGAATGACTCTGTCACCGTCAACCTGCCACAATTCTTTCAATGTCTCTTGCAACTAGGGCTCCTTTCTGTTTATCCCATGCCTTCTTGAAATCCTTTACTCTCTTAAAGGTGCATTTTGCAAATTAGGTCGAAGTGCAATCTGGGATGTCCAAGCCAGAAAAATCTTGGGGAAAAAAAGCAGGCACGTCCAAGTTCAGGCATGATTTCACAAATGTGGACTTGCCTGATATGGACAGCTGTTGGGGCGTCTACATAGATGTCCCCAGAATAGTATTTCAGACCGTGGATGCAGGTCTGGCCTATCTGCTAGGCAGCTGCCTAGGGAAGCCAGTCTGGGTGGGCGGAGGCAGCTGCGACGCACATGACCTGCCTCACCACCCCCCCCCCCAGCTGCTGCTGATTCTGTTGGAGGGGGGGGGGGAGTGGGCAGCGGTAGCAGCAGTATTTCCAAAAGCGGCCTCTTTTTGTCGTCGCCACGTTTTGAAATACTGCCACTGCCCGCCTCCCCTCTCAAGATGGAATTAGTGATGGCTGCGGGGGGTGGCGGCAGCGAGGCTGGGGTTTCCGCCTAGGGTGGCATAAACCCTTGGGCCGGCCCTGTGTGGACGTCTAGGAATTGCCTAATTAGAGTATTGGGCTACGACCAGGGAAGACGGGGTTCAAATCCCTGCTGCTATCATTGTGTTTGTGCAGGGTGTTATGCATGGTGGAGTGCCACCCTCTCTATACCATTTGGATCTTTTACAGCCAAAACAAGCACTTTCTGGACGCCTATTCGTGCCTGGAGCAGGACTAAACTTGGACGGGGTTGCAGACATCCCTGACATTTCTGAAATCAAGTGGGGGCATCTAAGTCCATTACACCATCCCAGCACGCCTCTGCCATGTCTCCTGCTTACGTGGAAGTCCCCGCACCAGAGACGTCTTTAAAAGCCATTTGTAAACTGGCTCTGGGAGCGTCTTTATGATTTGAATGTCTGCATGCACGTTTTTGGAAAACAAAATCACGACTAAGAGTTTTAAAATAATCCCTGTGGTCTCCATGACTCATTCCACCAGCCTTTTGTGTGAAAAAAAAAGTTTCCTGCTGTTAATCTTGAATCTGCCTCCTCAAAGCTGCATATCATGATCCGGTGATCTAGAATGTTTGTTTCACTGAAAAAGATTTGCTTGTTGTGCATGAATACCCTTCAGGTTTTTGAATGCCTCTCTCATATCGCCCGTCTTGCCTCTCCTAGAGTATACGTGGCAGAGGTCAGGTACCATTTGGTAGACCACCTCTAGACCATTACCCATCTCTGTATAATTTCATGGAAGAACAGCCTACCACACTGGGCACAGTATTTCAGATGAGGTCTCACCAATGTCCTGTACTTAGTTATGCCTCTTCCTATTAACCCAAGGATAGGGAGCGCTTCTGGTCATTGCCTTGTTGCACCATTTTTGCTATCTTAAAATCAATGGCTACAATCATTTTAAGATTTATTTCATTTTTATGTTTTTTTTTTAAATTTCTGCACTCAAAATGTGTAAGTGCATCTTTAATTATTAAAATTCAGCTGCTACAGCAAGTAGACATCATTCCTCAAGCTTTCTTGGACTGCAGCTATCATCTACTACATCAAGTATTGTCAGACGGCTGCCTGGGTGAGAATCTTCAAACTCTTGGCAAGTGCATATTTCTATATGATTTGCAAGGTATTGTGGGCAATGTAGTTTATTCACACCAGACACAGCTGCTGACAATAATTTAGTTGTGCTCTTGGGTAAAGCCAATAAGATATTTATTTATGGGGTTATTTCTCCCAACACAGATATGCTTGGTAGCACATAAATTAGGTTACTTGCTTTCAGTGTTAACTTGGAAAAACAAAGTCAAAATCAGGAAAACAACAAATGAAAAGCCACAAAGCAAGAAACAAACTGTTCTTTTCAGGTTAACTTCTGATTACTTCCCACATAGATACAGAAGTGATTCTCTCCTAGCTCACAAGCAATTAGGTAAGGCTTAATTGCTAGCAGTTATCCAGCTGAAACCCCTTTAGCTGGCTTGCTTTCTACTGTGTGGGTCAAATCCTGCTTCAGGAGCTTTTCTGAGTAGATTAGATTAAAGAACAAATTTGTATTTCTTTGTGATGGTTGCTGTACTTTATAACAGAAAGTTACCAACGGAGTTTAGATAGCAGTCCATATAAACAGGATCCTCATCTGCTATTATTCCCCCTTGTTCAACAAGCATGGGTTCAATATCATGGATTGGCACAGATGAATCTCTCAATGGAGCATTTTCAGGAGAATACTTGTTTCCCTGCTGTCTTTCAAGGTTATAGCTAGGGCATAGATCAGTGTTCATACCTGAGCTTCCATTGCTGCTAGAGTTCCTCTCTATATAGCCTGGCCAGTATGTAGTCCAGTTCTTATGTCCAGCCTTCCAATTCAGATCCCTGGACACTGGATCTCTCTTCACATACCTTCTGGCACAGGTCTTAGGGTCCCTTCCACGTGCAGCCGTCTCCCTCACAGGCAGCCTCTGGTGATTCCTAGCTCTGCAGCACCATTCCTCTGGCTTTCCCCAGTCCAATGGTGTATGCTGGCCCTTGGAATACCTCCCAGTATATGTACTGCTTTGGACTCTTCTAGACCTCTCAAAGGCTTTTCTCTTCCTTCTTCCAAAGGGTCTCTTTCCCTCTCTGTCCGTCCGGTTTGGCTTCTGCTTCTGATGATCCTTCAGATGAAACTGATGATCAAACTCAAGCTGATTCTCAGGATACTGAGGACAATTCTCTGGATATCCAAGGTGATCATGAAGATGGTCATCTGTAGAATAAACTCTACTCTTATTCTGCCTTGATGAGTGCTCCTCCCTAACACAGCGCAGCTGTGCTGAATCATGCCCTGCCCTTTGAGATGAGTGCTTAGGGATTACCTCATAGCCCTCCTGATTGAACACACGTTTCCCCACTTCAGCTCCTCTAATGGCTGTTGGAAACCTGGTGCATTCTGGGACTGGTAGTCTTTTATGGGAAAATTCTGTTTTCTTATTTCTACCAGAACTGACAGGTTGCTTGTTCAGAGTCACTTCACCTTTTCTATAGCTCCTTCCTGAGCTATGATAAGCTTCCTTATCACAGTATGTCTACACTGTTTCAGGTCTTAAATCATCTGCTAAAGAACAAACATTTCCTCCTAACTGCTCTATGGTATTGCTAACAAAGATATTGAACAGAACTGGCCCCTGGATTGACTCCTCTGGCACTCTTCTCATTACCTTACTTTGTTCTGGATGAACTTAATTTACCACCATGCTCTGCTCTATATCATTGAGCCAGTGCAAATACATTCTCTAATTATATTTTTCCACAGAAGGTCAAACTTTGCAAAAGAGTCAAGAAGACATTTTTTCTTTTCTATGCTTTTGAAGTACACTTCTGTAGTTCTGTGAGTGATTCTCTTATATTAATGGAATAGGAAACATTGAGACCATAAGAACATAACATAACATAAGAAATGCCATACTGGATTAGACCAAGGTCCATCAAGCCCAGTATCCTGTTTCCAACAGTACCTGGCAGGTTCTCAAAAAAGGTACATGGGTTCCATAATGCTTGTCTCGGCGTAAGCAGTTTATTTCCTGGATCCTCTTAAACCTCTTAACTGGGGAAGCCGAGTTAACTTGTCTTACCCTAGCCATTCAGCCAATGAGGAAGCCAAGATAACTCGTTCCCCACAGTGATTGCGCTCTCTGCACAGTGTGTCCAGTACCATGGCAGTGACCGATAGACAGTGCAGAGAAGCAGGAAGATTGGTAAAGAGCGGGAGCAGCGCTTAGTCGGCTATCACTGCAGGGAACAAACTCTGCAGTTGGATAGTTCATTCCCCAGGCAATGGTTGGCTAAGTGGTATGCTTTTTGCCTAGTTAAAGGGTTAATAATGGTTTATGGACCTTTCCTCCAAGAACTTGTCCAAACCGTTTTTAAACCAGCTATGCTGACAGCTTTTACTACATCCTCCGGTAACGAATTCCAGAGTTTGATTAAGCGTTGAGTGAAAAAATATTTTCTCTCATTAGTCTTAAATGGGTTACATTGTAGCTTCATTGCATGTCCCCTAGTCTTTCTATTTCTTGATGGAGTAAACAACCAATCTACGTTTACTCATTCTAGTTAATTCATTAATTTATAGATCTGTATTATATCTCCCTTCAGCTGTATCTTTTCCAAGTTGAAGAGCCCTAACCTTTTAAGCCTCTCCTTATTGGGGTATCCTTTCATCCCTTTTATTATTTTGGTGGTTCTTCTCTGTACCTTTTCTAATTCTGCTATATCTTTAAGATATGATGACCAGAACTGCACAAAATATTCAAGATGCAGTCACACCATCAAACAATACAGAGGTGTAATAATATCTTTGGTTTTATTCTCTGTTCCTTTCTTTATGATTCCAAGCATTCTATTTGCTTTCTTGGCTGCTGCTGACCCATGATGATGCTTAAATTCTTTTTCTGGGTGGTGTTCCTAATGTGGAACCTTGCATCATGTAACTGTAGTTTGGGTAGTTTTTTTCCTAGGTGCATAACTTTGCACTTGTCCACATTAAATTTCATCTGTTATTTGGACATCCAGTCTTTCAATTTATCAAGGTTCTCTTGCTCTGCTCTATGGTATTACTAACAAAGATATTGAACAGAATTGGCCCCTGGATTGACTCCCGTGGTACTCTTCTCATCACCTTACTTCGTTCTGGATAAACTTCATTTGAGTGAGTGGAGGAGTGGCCTAGTGGTTGGGGCAAGGTACTTCAGGCCGGAAGGTCGGGGGTTCAAATCCCACTAGAGGACAGCAACCTTGGGCCGGAAGGACTGGGGTTTCTAGTCACACAGGTGCTCCTTGTGGTCTTGGGCAAGCCACTTAACCCTCCATAGCCCATGTTCCCTGTAAAATAGTTATCTCCAAGTTATAATGCCCTGTTCAATGTAATTTCAGTTTGTTCAATGTAAACCGCACTGATGCAGAATAGCGCGGTATATAAGAGAATGTAAATAAATAAAATAAAATAAATAAATAAATAAATTTACCACCATGCTCAGCTCTATATCACTTAGCCAGTGCAAATACATTCTCTAATTATATTTTTCCACAGAAGGTCAAACTTTGCAAAAGAGACAAGAATCCTCTTGTGTTTTAACAACATTGAATAATTTTGTGTCATCTGCAAATTTGATCACTTCACTCGTTATTCCCATTTCCCGGTCATTTATGAATATGTTAAAAAGTAGTGGGCCCAACAAAGATCCCTGGGGTACTTCACTACTCACCTTTCTGCATTGAGAAAATTGGCCATTTAGTCCTACCCTCTGCTTTCTTTCTAACCATTTCCTGAACTACAATAGTACACTGCCTCCTTCTCATCTCACATCTTTCTATCTTTCTCTTCTCACCTTCCATCTGTTTCCTCTATTTCCATCTCTTATCTTCTCACTCTTTCATAGTTCTTATATTTTTCAGGCCTTCCCTTCTCTTCCATTCCTTTTCATTGTCTTCTGTCATCTCTATAATCCCCTACTGCTACACCTTTCCTTACCATTGATCTTTGTAATGTCCCCTTTCTAATTCCTTGCTTTCATCAACCCTCTATTTGCGTCTTCTTCTCCCTCGCTCAGGGACAGTGTTAGGGGGACCACAAAGCCACAGAGGGCCGCAAGTTTACTACTAGCTGGAGGAAGCATAGCCTTCAGGCAAGCTTTGGTGTGCAATCCTGAAGGGGTAGGACTGCACACCAGTCCTGCCCCTGCCTTTTTTTTCTCCTAACAGCCCTTCCCTTTGCTTCTGATTTGCCTTAATGTCTGAGCATTTCAAAATTCATGCTAATGTTACATCATAAGCATTTTCCCAGTTCTTCCTGCATCCTCTTCCAAATATTGCTAGCATCAGCAGAATGACCATTCATGTCCACAGGGGGAAATGACACTGTTTAGTGGAGACCCATTTAAACCCATGCAAAATAGAGATTTATTTGACTTCTTTATGATGCACTGGGCCTCTTACGATTCTTTTCCAAACATAGGGCTGGCCCTGTATTCAGATCCTCTATCATTGAGCGACACTGTTTTTTTGCACATGGCCCCCTTCTTAGGCCCACATTTAAGCCCCTGTTGACCTATGCAAAGAGGCCCCTGCAATCACTTTCTGCACATGGCCCCGCATCCCTCTGTATCCCACTCGGGCTGTCCCTGTCTGAATATATTTTGTTCATCTGAGTAACTATGTTTTTGCCAAAAATCATTACTGCAGGGGATGACTTGAGCCCTATGTCTTTTAAGCAGATTTGTGAAATGCTTGTTAGAATATTGAGGGAGATGGTTGTACATGTTTACAAAAACACTTATCCAATATAACTTCATTCTGAAAACTTAAAAATTCACGTGAGCCCCACATTCCTCCCCTCATTTATCTAGAGCATGAAGGCAGCAATGATGGCAGCAGTAAGCATAGGCCCTTCTGTGTTAGTGTGCATGGGCTCCAGTCTAAGAGAGAGGTCATATAGGAAGAGGGGGCGGGCCTGTGAATGTTCGTGACTGACAGACCCCGTGTTTACTGCCAGTACTGGGCAGGGCTGGCCCCAGAGTTGGTTCAGGATCTGGGTACCCTAGGCATACCTTAAGCCTTATGCCTCCTCTGCCAGACTGGATCTATTGTTTTGCTTTGGATGCCCTATTCTTCGCTGCTGCCCAGTTTGCTTGATGGTTGGGCTGGCCCTCCTACTAGGCATAGGTCACAGTGAAGGGCCAGATGGAATATTTGTTTTATTTAGCAACTTTTTATACCACATACTCTACAAGTTGCAGCGGGTTACAATAAACTGGAAGATAGGAAAGGAAGGTTACAAGTAACTTGATAGGTAAAAGTTAGCTCAATAATTTAAAATAACAGTGACTTGATTGCAGATGATAGAAGGTGGACAGTAGCAGTTAAACAACATATACTCTTCTATAAGAGGTGTTTAACTGGGAAGCTATTAATGCATACAGGGGGTACAAGTACATCAATTCAAATAGCTCTATGGTAACTTAATGAGGTAGTGCTAAATGAGTGTAGCACAGAGGTGCATTGTGGTGGATAGATGAATGTATAGTCTTAGTTGTCTTATAGCTGGGAGGGGGGAGGGCAAGGAGTGGATATGTGCTTGTTGGATCCTTAACTTTGTGGTTTATGTTTGTTTAGCAGAATAAGATCCATAGTGCTGTAGAAATAGGTGTGTATTTTCTGGAGGAATTCAACAACGTCATCTAGGAGCTGTAAGTCATTGGGTAGAGAATTCCAAATTTGTGGGGCGAACAGCGAGAAGGCTCATTTGGAGGTGGATTGATTACATCTGGTTTGAATAGGTGAGATTGTCAGCATCTCTTGATTGGCTCTGCGCCTTGTCCTAGTTTCAGGAGGCTTTGAAATGAGCTTTTGGAGAATGTGGGCTGATTGATGATGGAGTATTTTGAAGGTGGTTAGTATATCCTATCTAATTCTCATGTGTACTGGGAGCCAGTGCAAGTGGTGTAATATGGGTGTGATATGATTTCTGCGTGATGAACTCAATATTATCCTTGCAGCTTTATTTTGGCCATTTGTAGAGGTTGAATAGTTGCTCTTGGGAGGCCCTGATAGACAATATTACAGTAGTCTAGAACTGGTGTTATGAGAGCCTGGCAGACATCTCTAAAGTCAGAGTGGTTGAGTAGTGGTTGGAGCTGGTTAAGTATTCTTAGCTTGTGATATGTTGCCTTAGTGACATTCCTCATGTGGTTTTGAAAGATTAATCCTTAGTCAAGAGTGATTCTTAGTTATTTGTTCTGATTAGAGCTAGGATTACATCTGTTAATTGTTGGAGGCGAGTTGAATGTTAGATTTCGTGTTATGTGGAGGTCCTCTGTTTTCTTGTAGTAGATGGTTAGGTTATGCTCTGTGAGCCAGTTGCTCATGGCCTTGAAGCAATTTCCTATGTTTGTGTATTCTGGATTGTCTGTGCAGAAAGTGGTGTAAATAAGGATATTGTCTGTGTATAAGAGGTATAGGATGTTGTATTGTCTTATGATGGTACGTATTGGTTTTATAAATATTTTGAAAAGGAGAGATGACCGAGCTGATCCTTGAGGGAGACCTTGATTCTGTTTGTATTTGTAAGAGATAAAGGGTCTAACTTTCACTTGTTGATGCCTGCTTTCTAGGTAGGAATGGAACCATTGTAGAGTAGTGCCTCTTAGGCCTATTGATTGTAGACATGATAGGAGTTGGCTATGATGTATGGAGTTGAAGGCTGACGCGATGTTTAAAAAGATAAGCACAAATCCTTGGGTAGATTCTTCCATTCCTTTGAGATTATGAAGTAGTGATGTAATCCAGGGTCTCAACGCTATGGGACGGTTTGAAAACATGTTGGTGTGGGTCAAGTGATGAGTGAGCTTCTACATGGTCTTGCAGTTGGATTTGGACTGCCTTTTCAATGATCTTGGCTGTGAATGGTTACTTGAGATCAGTCTATAAGAGGTTGGTAATGATGGGTCCAATGTGGGGTGCTTCAGTAGGGGCCTGATAGAGGTGCACTTTAGACTTTTGGGCATGTAACCCTGAGAGAGAGAGAGATAATTGAGTTATGTTCCGTTACATTCCTGTTTAGTGATTTTGATCCATGAGACTGGGCATGGGTCTAAGGAGGAGGTTATGGTATTTATATGGATGATGATTATTTCCAGTTCTGTTGAAATGGTGTGGAAACTAGACTAGGCTTTGCAGGTGGCAACTATGTTAGGCAATATTGGGATGGGAATTCCCAATGAGGTTTTGTTTGATTTGTCCTGGAGGAACTTGGCCATCATGTCTGGACAAAGGGTGGTGGCTGAGTTTTTGAATTGGGGGACTTTATTATTTGCTGTGCAATTTCAAACAGCTCTCTTGGGTGGTTAAGCAAAGATTAAATAGCTTTTTGTGATGTTCTGTTTTGCGGTGACTGGTCTGGTAGCAGTACTCGGCTTGGGCAGTGTTATATGCAGCTTAATGGGATAGATCTCTGGAGTGCCTCCGTTTTCGTTCAAGTTTTTGTAGCTTGCTTTTGAGTTCCTTGAGGTCAGGTGAGTACTATGGGGCATATTGGTAGCTTCTTTTTGCTGAAGAGGGACTGGAGGTTATGGCATAGGAGGAGATTGTGGCGTTCCAGTCTTGTATAATGTCATCCAGGTTTGTTTGGTCTGAATTTACTAGCGGTAGTATGTTGTGTAGGAATACTTCCTTGCCAAATTGTCAAAATTTGTGTGTTGTGATCTGTGTAGGATTGTGGAAATCTTTAGTGGGATGGATGGGTAGGAAGAAGGTGATGAAATTATGATCGGCCCATGGGATTGGGGTGATTTGAATGGTTGGGAGGAGGTGGTAAAAAGGCCATTTGTTTGGGGTGAAGATGAGATCAAGTATTCCTCCTCTTCTGTGCATTGAGATGGTGATGATTTGCTCAAGGTCTTCCATTGCGTCAAGGAAACTTGAAGATTGCTGTGTGGTTTTGGAAGGCAGGTTGTGGTCTCCCAGAAGTATAAACCATTTGTAGTTAGAGTGTGAGCACATGCTTCTTCAGTAAGAGATGATAGGTTGTTAGAGCTTGAGGATGGTGAGCGGCATGCAAGGCAGATAGAGAAATGTCTGTTTGAAATGGTGATTAGGTCTGTGTCGTCTGAGGAAGACGTTTTTTGAGTTTTGAAGAGTAGGTATTCTTTTGCGATTACAAGGATTCCACCCCCTCTTCTTGATATTCTAGGGCAATTAAATAAAGCATAGGTAGGGAGTAGAAGCTGGTTGATTAATACATTATTGGTAATACATGATGTCTAAGTGATTGTCAGTGATGTGATCCAGTATGATGGGAATTTTATTGCATACAGATCTTGTATTAATCATAGCACATTTGATGAGTTTGTGCCGTGGGGTATGCTTTGATGTTATTTATTTTTATTTATTTATTTAAAATACATTTATATACCGTGTTTTCCCATGTATCAAATACGGTTTACAAGGAACATCAAAATGAATTGTACAAACAAGAGCCCAATTCAATTGCATTATAACTGTTGGAACTATTTACATTAAAACTGTAGGGTTTACAAGCATATACTTAGTCCATTTACATCAACTATTTACATTAAGTTATGATACTAATCTTAATTACTTTAAACCGTTAGATCGATTTATATTAAGCTGCAATAAAGTTTCTCAATAGATTGTAAGGCATATACATGAGGGATACTGTGCCGTCAGGTGGATGAGGGGATTAGCTGCTCAGGGAGACTGTTGTCATTTTGGGATGTGTTGTTTGTTGATCTTTTGTGATTGAGTGATAGTCTGAATGTGTGGGTACAATGGCGATTAGGTTGGCCGGTTCTGTTATTTTCTGGTCTGTGTATAATGGGTATGTAGTTGGTTGTAGTTAGGGCTATTGCCGTGGAAAATATTAGGCAGACATTAACCTCCAATAAATCAAATGACTATTCTATGAAACTATTAAGCAAAAAGTCATTGATGATTGTACCAGTGAGTGTCAAAATACAATCGAAGTGTGTTGTCATGCACTTAAGTCTTTTTTTTGTTGGGATCGACCTGCCCGAGTGGGAGAGATGGAAACCCTCCCCTCCTCGCAGAAAGAACCCTTTTATCAAGTGAATAAGTTCACATTGCTTTATGAAAATAGTGTGATCACACTTATCTTGTCTGTAAGGCGATGTTCATCCTCAGCAGATGCCGGGATAAGAATGTACTGTCACAAGCACAACGCCAAAACCACTAGTCTCTAGTTGTTGAGGGCGTGGTGGTTGATGTATCCTTCCTCTATCAGCTATATTTATGCTTCAAAAAAAAGGATTGTAGTTGAGGCAAACTGAGGGTAAGGCTTATGACAGAAAAAAAAGTTTATTTTAAACACAAGAGAACAGATCAGGTTCAAGGTTCTATTAACAGGATAAATTATAGGCTTTTGCTTAAGGTTCAGCAAACTGGTGGCAAAAACAAACAGAACTCAACAATGGCTTTTCAAAGTCCTCTTAAATGTAGAAGCTTAGCCTTTTTCACAAGAACAGTGTGCCACTTTTCTTATAGTCCTTTGTTAATCATAGCACAAAGAAAACAAGGTTAATTCTCCTATGGCAGTTTATCTTCACTCAGCCTCAATTCTCTGGGCTGCACTTTCAGGTGAATATGAAATAAGCATTCACAATGTCCTCAGAACTCTTAGCAGGCTTTTCATATAAAACAGGAGCAAAGCACAAACTCTTAAAGCAGCCAATTAGCTTTCTTGCTGTTGCAGAGTTCTAACACAGCTGATAATCAGGCATGAAACACAGCTTCCTTTACAAGCTTATGTGGCAGTAAATTCCCTTTCCAAAATACACAGGAATTTACTTCCTTACTGATAATGCTTTAAGGTTACCTTTGCAAGAGGAACAATTCTTTCAAGACTGGCTCTTCTTCAACACTTCAATTCTAAAGCGTGACATAAAGAACAATCCATACACATATCTTCTTCCCCCAACTCTGGCTCTGGTTCTCCCAATTGCATGGGCTCTGACTCACTCACTTGATCAGACTGCTCAACTGACAATCTCTCTGGTGGTCTGAAAGCTTCTCCACTTCCTGGCTTCCACCCCTGTTGCCAACCTGATTCAGGGAAAACACCTCTCTCAGCTCTGGGTAGTTCAGTCCTTTTCCAGGAGTTAGCACCTGCTCTAGCTTCTCCAGCATTCCATTGTCCTTGCTGCTCTGGACTCTGTTCCTCTCCCCATCTGCTTCTTCTGCTTCCTCACTGCTTCTCTCCCTCTCCATAATCTAACCAGGGTTTATACTCACTGGGATCCAACCCCACCTCTTTCTCTCCCATGTGTTTGTAATCTCCCTGCCTTCTGAACTTAGAATAATCAGTGAACTTGGTAGAATAAGGGCTTTGGTCCTCATGCTTGCAATCTCCCCCTCTTACTCTATCAAGCATTTCCTGAAACCTATTCCAGCTGGGGTTTTTCTGCTTTTGAAACATGGCTTTGGCCTTCTGACCCTGCACACCTAACAGAGGCCCCTTGATTAAGGTGAATTCCTTATGCTTTTCACCTCCCCCATACTCTGGATGGCTGACCTTGCCACAGTACACAACATGCATGTTTCGGGCCCCCTAAGAGCCCTGTATCAAGTGTTCCCTTCCAACATCAGTGAACGTAGTCAATCGCCCTAAAAAACGCCAGACCCAACGGTTCTTAAATGTAGCTAAGATGGCCATCGATTGGTTTAAAACCTGCATCACATGACTGGTGATGTATTGAACGTATCCAATCGGAACCACAAAGTAAGACAAAGTAAATTGAAAGGCGATCCATTGAAAAAATCCCCTGCAATAAGAGCAAATTGAGGAAAAGAAAGAAGACTCTTGTCATAGCCTATATGTGGAAAATGTTAGGGCAAAGTTGATAATGGTTTAAAGGTGAGGTCAGAGAGGCTGTTGCCAAAAAAGCATCTTTCAGAAAATGGAAAAAAGAGCCAAATGACAAAAGCTGGAAACAACACAAGCACTGGCAAGTTAAATGCAAGGCATTGATAAGGCAGGCAAAGAGAGAATTTGAGAAGAAACTTGCTATGGAAGCAAAAACGCATACTTTTTCAAGTATATTCGTAGCAAAAAATCTGTGAGAGTCAGGTGGACCATTAGATCATAGAGGGGTAAAAGGGACAGTAAGAGGGGACAAGGCTATAGCGGAGAGACTGAATGAATTCTTTGCTTTGGTCTTTACTGAGGAAGATGTAGGGATGTTACCCATGAATGAAGTAGTATTTAAAGGTGATACTGCGGAAGAATTGAAAGAAATATCGATACACCGGGGAGATGTATTACAACTGTTCGATAAACTGAAGAGTAGCAAATCACCTGGACCGGATGGTATACATCCAAGGGTGTTGAAAGAACTGAAATATGAGATTGCAGACCTGCTATTAGTAATCTATGAACCATCATTAAAATCATCTGTAATACCTGAAGATTGGAGGATGGCCATGTAATGTCAATTTATAAAAGGGGTTCCAGTGGTGATCCGGGAAACTATAGACCAGTGAGCCTGACATCAGTACTGCAAAAAATGGTAGAAACCATAATAAAGAACAAAATTACTGAACATGTAGATAGCCATGGCTTAATGGGAGACAGCCAACATGGCTTTAGACAAGGACGGTCTTGTCTTACTAATCTGTTATGTTTTTTTGAAGGTGTGAATAAACAGGTAGACAAAGGTGAGTCGGCTGATATAGTGTATCTGGACTTTAGGAAAGCATTTGACAAGGTCCCTTATCAGAGACTTGGCAAAACTAAAAAGTTATGGGATAGGAGGCAGTGTACTATTGTGAATCGGGAACTGGTTAAAAGATAGAAAGCAGAGGGTAGGGCTAAATGTCCAATTTTCCCAATGGAAAAAGGTGAATAGTGGAGTACCACACGGATCACTACTTTTTGACATATTCATAAATGACCTGGAAAAGGGAATATCGAGTGAGGTTATCAAATTTGCAGATGACACAGAACTATTTAAAATTCTTAATACCCAAGAGGATTGTGGAAAATTGCAAGAGGATCTTGATAAATTGGAAGACTGGGCATACAAAGGGCAGATGAAATTTATTGTGGACAAGTGCAAAGTTATGCACTAAGGAAAGAACAGTCCAAACTATGGTTACATGATGCAAGTTTCCACATTGGGAACCACCACCCAGGAAAAAGATTTAGGTGTCATCGTGAATAACATGTTAAAACCCTCCACCCAGTGTGCAGCGGCGGCCAAGAGAGCAAATGGAATGCTAGGTATCATAAGGAAAGGAATGGAAAATAAAACACAGGATATTTTTATGCCTCTGTATCATTCCATGGTGAGACTGCACCTTGAATATTGTGTGCAATTCTGGTCGCCATATCTTAAAAAGGATATAGTGTTATTAGAAAAGGTACAGAGAAGAACCACCAAAATGGTAAAGGGGATGGAAGGATACTCCTATGAAGAGAGGCTAAAAAGGTTAGAACTCTTCAACCTAGAAAAGAGATGGCTGAGGGGAGATATGATAGAGGTCTATAAACTAATGAATGGAGTGGAACGGGTAAACGTAGATCGATTGTTTACGTCATTAGAATATAAAAAGATTAGGGGACATGGAATAAAGCTACAGGGTAACCTATTTAAGACTAATACGAGAAAATATTTTTTCACTCAACGTGTAATCAAACTCTGGAATTTGTTACCAGAGGATGTAGTAAAAGCTGTTAGTGTAGCTGGGTTTAAAAAAGGTTTGGACAAGTTCCTAGAGGAAATGTCCGTAAACCATTATTAAAAGGGATCTAGGATATCACTACTTGACCAAATACAAGCATTGAGGAACCTGTCTCTTTTGGGGAGACTGCTAGGTACTTATGACATATATTGGCCACTGTTGGAAACAGGATTCTGGGCTTGTTGGACCTTGGTCTGACCCAGTATGGCTTATCTTATGTTCTTAATGATGAAAGTTAAGTAAATACAAATGGCCATGTTGGCATGCGACTGCTGGTCAGTGTAAGAGCTAATTATGGGATGTGTGTTGCATATGTTCCTTGTGGCAGGTGCTGGGGGGCTGTGGTTTGCTACCCTGAGTATTTCTTGCATGGAATGGGTAAGGTGGATAGATTTTTCCTACTTTGTGGATAGCCGATGCTGTGGCCTGCTTTAATTGCAGGGTTGGTTATCGCTTCTTGCAGGATTTGAGCCAGTCAAAGGGCCATGTCTAAGGACCCTTTGGTGTGGCACTTAGGCGCAGGTGGGCCTGAGGTACTCTCCTTTTTAATCCCTGAGATCGGCCCCCTGTAATGATGAGGGGGCATAGGGTGGAGCTTAACATCATGTGTTGCTGCTGCTTCCTGGTGCGATCATTCTTGAGCTGGTAATAAATACTGCAAGGTCAGTGTGCTGCTGGTCCCCACGTGTCCCCATGCGGCCTGTGAGAGTGAAAAGAGGAATATTACATGCAGCACTCTCCTTTTAAATCCCTGAGATCGACGCCATGTAATGATGAGGGGCAATAGGAGCAGCCCTGTTTCTGTGACACCATCTACCCATGATGTGATCCCTTTGGGGTCAGGTCCATAATTGGGGAACTGCTGATTTAGAGTGTTCATAATTTTACAGGATTCAGCATTCATGCTCTTCAGACGGAAAGTCTCTTTGTAAGTGTGATAGCACTGTTCAACCAAGCTGCTGGTGTGAAAAAGTAATTAGAGAAATGTAAATAATCTCCAAGATTCTCATTTCCCAAGAAACTTATTTCATATCTTGTCCTCAATGTGAATCCAGCTTAAAAATAACTCTCAGCTCAATCAAGATACAAACATACTAGGTTTCTGAAGTGTGTGCTTCAGTGCTGTTAAAAGTATTGCAGCATGCAGGCGGATTAGGAAGTTATTTTCAGTGAACTCTCTCTCTCTCAGGGCTAGCCCAGTGGTATCTAATACCCTAGGTGAACCTTCAGCCTTATGCCCTCCCCATGATATTTTTTGGATTACACTGAGTCATGAACATCCCAGCACCATCCCTCCCACAACAATCTTTTGGAACACTGTGACTTCATTTCCTTTTCCTTTTTCTCTTTGAATTATTGTTGTAAACCATTTAGCAAATTTTGGACTGTAAGTGGTATATGAAATTGCAAATAGACTACACTAAAAATGCATAATTGGACATCATACCTTAAAATATTAAACTTTGCTATGTACATATATGTGTGCTCACTCTCCCTGCAGGTAAAAGAATGTGCTGATGGCTCTTTGAGTTTGTCTGGTTGTCAGCATCTATTGATTTGCTTTATGCTGCTCTTCAACACCTCTCAAACTGCCACCCTAGGCAACTGCCTAGACTTGGTGAGTGGTTGAGCCGGCCCTGTCAAGACCATCTGCTGTCCAAGGCAAGGCATGAGATGACACTCCCCCTCCCCCCCTGCCAACACTCAAAGGAAGGGGCTTCTCAGAGCTGTGATTAAAGAATGGGAAAGGAAGGAGGATTCCGTCACTTAGAACACTAGCCAAGTGGCTGCCACAGCAAAAAATAATACAACTCATAAACCTTGTCCAGTACCAGGCATATCATGCAAAATCCTATAAAAGTCACTCAGGACCAAAGCTCGCCCAACAAGGAGCCTAACCCAAAAAGGATAGCATTGTAAATATCGCAATGGAATCTAGATTTAGAGCATCAATCTACTTAGAAAATTGAACAAGCTGCTGCAGAGCAGTCGGTTTACTGTCTGTAGCTACTGGCAAGAGGGAAATAACCCTTAGGTCTGGACTTACCTGGCAGGACTCAAGGAAAGGAAATTATTGTTAAGCACCCGTTGAGTCTATGCTGACTCCTGCTGAGCCCATGAATAGAAGGGAAATCATCAGGTATGTGTAAGTCAGCCATTCTAGCAAGAGACTACAGTAATGTGAATATGCAAATGAGGAACCTGCCATATAGCAGAAGTCATGGGCAGTCTTCACATTGTAATGTAACTTGTAACAGGGTAATTTGGTTTTTGTTTTCATCAGTTCTTCAAGAAATGAGCTGTATTTTACATTGTATGTTATGTATACTTGCCTTGGGCCACCAGGGAGTTGAAAGTTAAATTTGTATTTGTAATTATTCATTCATTCATTTATATTTTAGTATATGGATTTCTTATACACACCAAAAATATGTTTGTTTTCTCTCTGAAGGTCATGTCTCCAAATAGATTAGTTTTGTGCATACCATAGGAGTAATGAAACTTACTCCTAAGGTGTAGGGTATGTGGGGTACGATCTCGGTCTCTAATTTACTGTTAACCTTCACAGTAGTAGTTATATTGTGACAAAGAGAGCTTCTCTTGGCTGTCACCTTTTCTACCTGTTTAGGCACTTTAAAATCATCAGAAACATTCACACAATCATGGAAAGATGTAATTCATGCCATATACTATATCGCTCTCTTGGATTTTTGCAGCCCAAATGCATGACCCTGCATTTTTTAGCATTAAATCTCAGCTGCCAAATTCTCAACCAAACTTAGCTAAGTCCCTCCTCGTGTTATCTACTCCTTCCTGGGTGTCTACTCTATTGCAGAATTTGGTATCATCCACAAAGAGGCAAGCCTTACCCGACAGCCCTTCAAGGCTGCTTTTGGATCCTGATCCGCTTAGTCTCCTATGCGTTGCCTTACCCCTAGATGTATCCTTGTCCTCAGCTGTTGTACTGTCTGTCTTAACTAGATTGTAAGCTCTGATGAGAAGGGACCATGTGCCTTTTTCATGTGCCTTTTTCATGTGCCTGTACAGTGCTGTGTATGCTTTGTAGTGCTATACAAAATGATCAGTAGTAGTAATATCACTAACAAAAATGTTAAAAAGAATTGGACCAAGGACAGATCCCTGCTGCACACCACTGGTAACGTCCTTCTCCTCAGAGTGAGCTCCTTTTATCTGTACCCTTTGTCACCTCTCACTTAACCAATTTCTAACCCAGTCAGTCACTTTAGGGTCCATCCTAGGGTGCTCAATTTATTTATAAGTTGCCTGCATGGAATGGTGTCAAAGGTTTTACTGAAATCTAAGTATATCATATCTAAGGCTCTCCCTTGGCCCAACTCTTTGGTTACCCAGTCAAAGAAATCAATCAGATTTGTCTGGCAAGACCTACATCTAGTAAACACATTCTGCCTCAGATCCTGCAATCCACTGGACTTGAGAAACCTCACTATCTTCTGTTTTAGCAGTGTTTCCATTGATCTACTCACCACAGGGGTCAGACTAATCAGCCTGTAGTTCTCAACCTCATTCTTACTTCTGCTTTTGTGTAAAGGGACAACATATGCCTTTCTCCAGTCCTCTGGTACCATTCCTGATTCAAAGAAGCATTGAAAAGGTCAGACAGTGGAGCCTCTAGAACTTCCCCATGTTCCTTCGATACTCTCTGATGTATCCAATCTGGCCCTGTTACCTTATCTTTATCTTTATTGAGGTGCTTAATATACTGCTCAATGCAACAGCGTCTGAGTGGTTTACAAAATACATAAAAAGCTGCTTAGGAAAAGAAAGGAACGCCAATTGAACTATAGGACAGACAAGAAAAGGTTAGAGACTGTAGAGGAAGAGCAGGAGTCAGACAGGTTGAGGAATGTCACCGGGGAGGTGGAGAAAGAGGGGTGGGGGTTGGGGGAAGGTCAAAGGCTAGGCAAAAAAAGGTGTGCTTTCAGGTGAGCTTTAAAGGTTTTGAGAGAAGGCTATCTACTTTTAGTTTAGCTAGTTCCTCATGAACAGACTTCTAAAAATCGTTTAAGATTCCCTTCACTTCTGTTCCTATTTGTGAGTGTTTTATGAGGTCCTGCTCCTGGCCCTTCATCTGTGAACACAGAACAAAAATATTTCTTAAGCAATTCCGCTTTATCCTCAGCAATTTCTACAGTACATATTCCTCCCCTTCACCGTTGAGTCTGACAATACTGCTTTTGCACTCTCTTCTCGCTAACATAGCTGAAAAATGTCTTGTCCCCCTATTTTATTGCACTGGCCATTTCTTCTTCTTTTTGTATCTTTCCTTTCCCGACTTATTTCCTAGCTTCTCTGAGTTTTTCCAGATATTGATGTTTGTCTTCCTCTTTTTGTGATCTCTTGTATTTTATGAAGGTCACCCTCTTTCTTCACCTTTTCAGCTACTTCTTTTGAGAACCATAGTGGCCTCCTTTTCCTTTTACATTTATTTTCTTTTCTAACAAAAAGGTTTGTTGCCCTTAAAGTATCCCCTTTCAGTTTTGCCAAGGCCGTACCAAGCCATAATTGTGCCCTGTATGACTTGCATATCGGGCGCGCCCCCCTCTCACCCACATCTCCGTCCAGTCGGCTGCCTGCTCTTGCCTTGCTGCTGGCACATTTTGTTGTCTCCATGGCGGCACCAGCAGCAGTAGAGCAGAACTGACCTCATATTTAAAAAAACAAACAAACAAATCATGCGGGTCTTTCTACTCCGTGCTTTAGGCAGATCTGATCCCTTCCTGCTCTGATGGAGGTTCATGTCAGAGGAGGGCAGGACCAGGCCAGCCATTCAAATACAGGTCTTTGCAATTCTGTGCTTTAATGGCTGGTCTGGTCCCTCCCTTCTCTGACATGACCTATATCAGAGAAGGGAGGAAGGGACCCGACCTGTGGAAAGGCCAACATGTTTATTTTTGTCAGGTCTGCTCCGCTGCTACCATTGCCGCTGCCGAGAAAACAAAAAGTGACATTGGCAGCGTAACAGCAGACAGTGTGGGGTGGGGGTGGAGCCAGGCTGGCAGCCTGAAATGCGCCCCTAAGCCTTTGTGCCCTGTGCGACTGCACCGCTCGCACAGGGCTAGGTACAGCACTGGTTTTGCCTGTTGCTTTTCCATATCCCCCAGCTGTTTCCAACCCACTAATGACTCCTTGAGGTATTGTCCCATCTTGGCAAAGTTGGTTTTCCCAAAGTCTAAGACCCTTACTTTTGAATGGACTTTATCAGCTCTAGTCCTAATACTGCACCACACCATCTGGTGATCACTGGATGCGAGATGATCTCTCATTATAACATCAGAAACATTTTCCCCATTGGCAAGCACCAGGTCCAGTATGGCCCCTTCATGTGTGGGTTCTGTTGCCGGAATTGTTTTCTCTGTAGAGAATTCAGGACCTTCTTACTTCTAGATGACACTGCAGCAGGGATGTGCCAATCAACATCCAGCATATTGAAATCATCTATCAGTAATACTTCTCCTTTCTTGGCAATACTATGTATGTCTTCTATTAAATCTCTGTCCACTTCTCCCTGTGAAGGAGATCTGTGTATTACACCAATGCAAAGTGAAGGAGATCTGTATATCACACCTCAAGGCGTCATTTTGAGTGGAGTAACTGCCTAATTGTTAGAGTATTGGCTTGGGAACCAAGAGACCAGGGTTTGATTTCCATGAGCACTCCTTGTGGCCTTGGACAAGTCACTTAACCCTCCATTGCCTCAGACAATTCCAAGTTATCAATGTCCCTGTTTAATGTACATTACCAAGTTTAAGTTACAATGTAAACTGCTTTGATTGAAATAATAAAGCGGTATAAAAGACCTGTTAAATAAATAAATAAATTTCCCATTCCCTCTTTCTAGTTCAACCCACAGTGCCTCCTCACTTCCTTGTAATTCCTGTAATTTTGTAGCTTTAATATTATTTCTTACATTACTTTCTGTTTGCCTCTCTCTGCTCTGGGAAGAACAGTGCCTTCACAGTGCTCTGCTAGAGAGGTGGATATTTCACTCCTGTGAAAGCTTTGCTGTGAGTTCCAGCTGTCTATTTAATTATTTATTTGTGGTCTTATTGGTGTGCTACTTTACCTCCCTGTTCCCTTTAGTTTTGCACTTCAGCTTTCTCAGCTGTATAACTTACCTTGCCTCTCTCAACTAACTGGCCTTTGTGTGGTAGCCAGGTTAACTAAATTAAACATCTCTCCCTGCTGTGTCCCCAGAACCTGCTGCATTTTAAACTTTTTTTCCTGCTCTAGCCTACCTTAGGGACTACCCCCCTCCCCCCTGCTGAGGGTACAGGCCAGGGTACCTTGTAACAGCCCTCTTTTAATAGGTGTTATCTCCCCCCCTCCCTCCCCAACACCCACCCGCCCCTGGGGTAATTGTAGCTTTATAGGTACTTACACATCTTAGAGGAAAGGGGCTGCTCTCAGGTGCAGCTCTTTATCCAAATCAGTCATACATTGAGGACCTGAGATTAATTAAGCTTCAGGTGAACAAGGTATATTAGAGGTATTAGATACACTTTTATTAGTATAAGCATCTACACCAACCCTTAGTAAGTACAGAATTTAAAGACCTAAACACAAGCTTTAAACTAAGATGCAGACAACAGTCCAGCAGCGAGATGGGGACTTTCCAGTCTTTTTCATTGAGTGTCACATATGATTTTCTCCCAGTTGGTGAGAGGTCTTACGTATGCACTAAGTGCAAGGAACTCTTTGCTCTCAGGGAACAAGTCCGTTCTCTAGAAGCTAGAGCAGCAGACCTGGAAGACATAAGAAAGACAGAGAAGTACATAGACGAGACCTATAGGGATATAGTCCTGAAGTCCCACCTCCAGTCTGGCAGCATCCCTGTTGCCATGGAGGAGAGAGGTCATGTGACAGGAGAACATCACTCTGGTGTGGCAGGACATGATCCTGTAACTAGGACCTGTCCTCCAGGTGATGCAAAACCCTCTCGCACTGAGGACGTTTCTCCAGGGCCATGTGCCCATGAGGGGAGGGTTAGGACAGCTGTTATAGTTGGTGATTCAATCATTAGGCATGTAGATAGCTGGGTGGCTGGTGGACGTGAGGATCGCCTGGTAACATGTCTGCCTGGTGCAAAGGTAGCGGATCTCACGCAACGCCTAGATAGGATCTTAGATAGTGCTGGGGAGGAGTCTGCTGTCTTGGTACATGTTGGTACCAATGACATAGGAAAATGTGGTAGGGAAGTTCTGGAGGCTAAATTTAAGCTTTTAAGTAGAAAGTTGAAATCCAAAACTTCCAGGGTAGCGTTCTCCGAAATGCTTCCTGTTCCACGTGTAGGACCAAAAGGCAGGCAGAGCTCCAGAGTCTCAATGCGTGGATGAGACGATGGTGCAAGGATGAGGGTTTTGGATTTGTTAGGAACTGGGGAAGATTCTGGGGAAAGGAGGGGCTCTTCCGAAGGGATGGGCTTCACCTTAACCGGGATGGAACCAGACTGCTGGCATTAACCTTTAAAAAGGAGATAGAGAAGCTTTTAAACTAGAAAATAGGGGAAAGCCGACAGTCGCCCAAGAGCGCATGGTTCGGAAGATGGTATCCTTGAAGGATACTACCAAAAGCAGTGAGGTTCCAAAAAAGAGTAAAGGAACTCAAATGCCCTTGTGTATGGTGCAGACAGAGTGTAAAGATTCCAAATTACCCATGCCTACCAATAGCCAGATTAATATTAATGAAATACAGTCTCTAAAATGCTTATATGCAAATGCTAGAAGTCTAAACAATAAGATGGGAGAGTTAGAATATATAGCACTAAATGAGAGGTTAGATATGATTGAAATCTCAGAGACATGGTGGAAGGAGGATAACCAGTGGGACACTGTGATACCTGGATACAAACTATATCGTAATGATAGAACTGATCAAATTGGTGGAGGGGTTGTGCTCTATGTTAGAGAGGGCATTGAGTCAGAAAGGATTAAAGTTTTGCAGGAAACAGAATTTGCTGTAGAATCTCTATGGATTGAAATTCCATGTATGAAGGGGAAGGTGATGGCAGTGGGGGTGGCCAGAATGAACAAATGGATGATGAAATGCTCAAAGAAATCAAGGAAGCTAACAAAAGTCACAGCAGAGTAGTAATAATGGGTGATTTCAATTACCCCGGTATCGACTGGGTCAGTGTCACGGCAGGACATGCTAGGGAGATAAAGTTTCTAGATGAAATAAATGACTGCTTCTTGGAGCAGCTGGTTCATGAACCGACCAGAGGGGAAGCCATACTGGACCTAGTCCTTAGTGGAACACCAGATCTGGTGCAAGAGATAAGGGTGTTGGGACCATTTGGCAATAGTGATCATAGCATGATTGTATTTGATTTAATTAGTGGAGGAGGGATAGTAAAGAAATCCACAGTACTACCTTTTAACTTTCGAAAGGGAGACTATGATAAAATGAGGAATATAGTTAAGTAAAAACTAAAAGGAGGAGTTGAAAAGGTTAAAGACTTACATCAAGCTTGGGTGTTGTTTAAAAATACTATCCTGGAAGCCCAGACCAGCTGTATTCCACGCATTAAGAAAGGTGGAAGAAAGTCCAGAAAACTGCCAGCATGGTTTAAAGGTGAGGTCAGAGAGGCAGTTGCTGCCAAAAAAGCATCCTTCAGGAAATGGAAAAAAGAGCCAAACGACGAAAACTGGAAACAGCACAAGCACTGGCAAGTTAAATGCAAAGCATTGATAAGGCAGGCAAAGCGAGAATTTGAGAAGGAACTTGCTACGGAAGCAAAAACACGAAATAAAAACTTTTTCAAGTATATTCGTAGCAAAAGGCCTGTGAGAGAGTCAATTGGACCATTAGATGATAGAGGGGTAAAAGGGTCAGTAAGAGGAGACAAGGCGATAGCGGAGAGACTGAATGAATTCTTTGCTTTGGTCTTTACTGAGGAAGATGTAAGGATGTTACCCAAGACTGAAGTGGTATTTAAAGGTGATACTGCAGAGGAATTGAGAGAAATATCGCTACACCGGGAAGATGTATTACAACTATTTGATAAACTGAATAGTAGCAAATCACCTGGACCGGATGGTATACATCCAAGAGTGCTGAAAGAACTGAAATATGAGATTGCAGACCTGCTATTAGTAATCTGTGAACTTTCATTAAAATCATCTGTAATATCTGAAGATTGGAGGGTCGCCAATGTAATGCCAATTTTTAAAAAGGTTTCCAGGGTTGATCCGAGAAATTACAGACCGGTGAGCCTGACGTCAGTACCGGGGAAGATGGTAGAAACCATCATAAAGGACAAAATTACACAGTATGTAGATAGTCATGGCCTAATGGGAGACAGAAACCAGAAAAGGAGCACCTACTTGCAAGCAACAAAGGGAAAACACACCGGGCAAGAGGTATTGTGGTCACTGTGCTTTTATTAATAAGAAACACCCCAACATGGCTTTAGACAAGGAAGATCTTGTCTTATTAATCTGATATGTTTTTTTGAAGGTGTGAATAAACCGTTAGACAAAGGTGAGTCGGTTGATATAGTGTATCTGGACTTTTAGAAAGCCTTTGACAAGGTCCCTCATCAGAGACTTTTGGCAAAACTAAAAAGTCATGGGATAGGAGGCAATGTACTATTGTGGATCGGGAACTGGTTAAAAGATAGAAAGCAGAGGGTAGGGCTAAATGGCCAATTTTCCCAATGGAAAAAGGTGAATAGTGGAGTACCCCAGGGATCTGTACTGGGTCCGCTACTTTTTGACATATTCATAAATGACCTGGAAAAGGGAATAACTAGTGAGGTTATCAAATTTGCAGATGACACAAAACTGTTTAAAGTTGTTAAAACCCAAGAGGACTGTATATAACTGCAGGAGGATCTGGATAAATTGGAAGACTGGGCATCCAAATGGCAGATGAAATTTAATGTGGACAAGTGCAAAGTTATGCACCTAGGAAAGAACAACCTACACTATGGTTACACGATGCAAGGTTCCACATTGGGAACCACCACCCAGGAAAAAGATTTATGAGTCATCGTGGATAACATGTTAAAACTCTCCACCCAGTGTGCAGTGGCGGCCAAGAAAGCAAATAGAATGCTAGGTATCATAAGGAAAGGAATGGAAAATAAAACAAAGGATATTATAATGCCTCTGTATCATTCCATGGTACGACCGCACCTTGAATATTGTGTGCAATTCTGGTCGCCGTATCTTAAAAAGGATATAGCGTTATTAGAAAAGGTACAGAGAAGAGCCACCAAAATGGTAAAGGGGATGGAAGCCTACTCCTATGAAGAGAGGCTACAAAGGTTAGGGCTCTTCAACCTGGAAAAGAGACGGCTGAGGGGAGATATGATAGAGGTCTATAAATTAATGAATGGAGTGGAACGGGTAAACGTAGATCGATTGTTTACGCTATCAGAATATAGAAAGACTAGGGGACATGTAATGAAGCTACAGGGTAAACTATTTAAGACAAATAAGAGAAAATATTTTTTTCACTCATCGTGTAAGCAAACTCTGGAATTTGTTACCGGAGGATGTAGTAAGAGCTGTTAGTGTAGCTGGATTTAAAAAAGGTTTGGACAAGTTCCTGGAGGAAATGTCCATAAACCATTATTGAAAAGGGATCCAGGATATCAATGCTTGACCCAATACAAGCATTGTGGAACCTGTGTCTTTTGGGGATACTGCTAGGTACGTATGACCTAGATTGGCCACTGTTGGAAACAGGATACTGGGCTTGATGGACCTTGGTCTGACCCCAGTATGGCATATCTTATGTTCTTATGTTCTTATATAGTCCCACTCCTCCCCTTCTTCCTACTCTATCCTTCCTGAATAAAGTATAACCCAATATAATTACATCTTAATCCTGGTTGTCCATGGACCATATCTCTGTAACCGCCACTAAATCCAAGTCAGCCTCCTTAGTTAAAGGCTTAACATCTGGGATCTTATGTCCCATACTACAGGCGTTTATGCACACCGCTTTCCAGATGTTGTCCGTTTTACCCATTTCTACAGAGGTATTTAATGTTTTACTTACCTGCAGCCTTTCTTAACCCATCCCCAACAAATCTAGTATAAAGTCCTCTTCAGTAGGTTAGCCAGTCTACTGCAGAAGATACTTTGACCCTTCTTGCATAGGTTTCTGCCATCACTGCTCTGTAGCCCATGGTCCAGGAAACCAGAACGCTCTCAATGACACCATCCACGCATTCATTTCCATGATGCGAGCTTCTCTGCCTCGGCCTTTACCTTCAACAAGGAGGATTGAAAAGAACACCACTATCTGCTTCACTTTCTGTCCTAGAGCCATGAAGGTACTCTTGATAATGCTTGGAGAGATAGCTAGCAGTATCATTTGTGCCGACATGGATGATTACCATCAGGTAATAATCAGTAGGCTTGATGAGTTTCAGCAAACTCTCTGTAACCTCTTGGATTTTGGTACCTGGCAGACAGCACACCTCCCTGGACATCAAGTCTGGTCGGTAGATGGATGCTTCATTACCCCTCAGAAAAGAGTCACCAACCACCACTACCTGTGGTGGTTGGTGACTCTTTTCTGTCCCAGGGACCCAGGATATCAATGCTTGACCCAATACAAGCATTGTGGAACCTGTGTCTTTTGGGGATACTGCTAGATATGTATGACCTAGATTGGCCACTGTTGGAAACAGGATACTGGTCTTGATGGACCTTGGTCTGACCCGGTATGGCATATCTTATGTTCTTATCTTTCACTTCCTTGTGGTCATTGATTCTGCAACTTTGGGGTGCTTGAGCTCTGGTTCTTCCATTTTCTGGAATGTTTTCACCTCTTCCACTTCTAGGGCTGCATACTGGTTCTTTAATTTGAGGGCTGGAGGAGATGGATTGTTGATTCTGCAGGCTGTGGTGACTCATGTCCAACTCTCTTCATTCTGTAGCATACCATCTTCACCTCTGTCGGAGAGCTTGGATGTTTCAAGAAGTATTTCATCAATGTACTTCTCACTGTCTCAGATGCTTCTCAGCCTCGCCACCTGTTCGCTAAGCTCCTCCACTTGTTTCATGAGGGCTTCAGCTTGCAGGCATATTGCCCATGGAGCCAGTCCCTCGACTAGCATTGTCAATGGCTGTCTGTCTAATCAAAGACAGAAGCTATAATGGGGCAACAGCTTTGGCATTATGATTTTCCCAGTCATCATTCAGTTGGTGGAGCTTTGGTACTTGTTGACTAAACAAAAGAGCCTTACCAAAGTCCCTAACATTTCCTCAGCTATCCTTTAAGAGACAAAGCAGCTAACCTATTTTATGTGTGTTCTAACAGTGCTTTTCAATGTCCCTCTGTGTAGCCCTATTTGCATGTTAAACAGCTTTTACTTTCCACTAGTAAATTCAGATCTTATGTGTCTGAGGTATATAGATTACTGTGTTTCTTTGTATAATTACCTAATCAAAGCTCCTTCAAGAATATCAAGTTGTTTACTTTTAGTAGATATACAAATATATAACTATTTGCTTTCTAGATTTTCCCTACCAACCAATAAATATCTGTTGTCTGAGTCACCAAGCTAATTGTGGAGCTTCCCTTTTATAGTGAGAATTCTCACATGGGGTGGGTGGGAGCTGGGTGGGAAGGAAGGGATCTAACATCTGAGAAAGTCAATGACTTCAATGAGGTTGTCTACTTCTTTGAATTTGAAGGCTAGAGAAGAAGAAAAAGAACTCTAGCAGCAGAAAAAAAAGCTTTGAACAAGAACACAACATTTTCCCCTTTTGTAATACAGTATAAAAAAATTAGCTATTAAAAATGAAAAAAGCCCCCTTTAAAAGCTGTCAGTCAGAGAGCTTGTATTTAAGACTTGTACCACAGTATTACCTTGCTAGAGAAAGATTTTCAAATCCCACGCAGTGCACCAGAAAAATGTGAGAGAAAGATGCAGAGATTTCCCATTGCATTGGGTGCCACTTCCAATCACACCTTGATAGGTTGTCTATACATATTGCATCTTATGAAGTCCAGCTCTATTTGTTATGATAGAAGTACTATTGTGAGCTTTAGTAGTAAATTTAAGAGATTGAGATCATATTCTGGTTTAGGAGTGAGGTTCGTTACTGTCATGGTACGTACAAAACGAATCTATTTGGAAACATTGACCCTGAGAGAAATCCAAGAATTAGGGTGGCTAGTGAAAGGTTGCTTTGAACTCAAGGAGAGAGAAAGTATTTCCAACTATTGAAAACATTACTTACAGGAGATAAAAGATAGATTGAAAAGCTTTGGTATTAGATGGGGACTGCTGAGATCAACGTTTATAATTTTCTTTTCGGCAGCCTTTTTATATGTTGTATGAAGCATGCACAGCAGCTGACTTTTTCCCTTTTGAGAGAGACTATGATATCATCTCAGTAATTGAAAATAATCTTCTAAAGTTGCTCTTCAGCCAGACTTGCACACAATTCCTTCTTTATATCACATGCTATCCTGTAGCGGATTTCACAGTAAGCGTGGATGCATGCCTTCAGATCAAGGCACCGTGGTGCTTTTTGTTTCCTAGCTGAAAGGATAGCTTTAATATCAACAGTTTGCGGTTCCATATTGCATTTTTCTTGAGGTTTTTATCTCTTGCTTTTTATTCTTAAATGCTCATTACCTGGTTAGAAGGAGATTTGCAAATTTTGACCTTGACCCCTACTGGTTTGTGCAATCCTTGTTTCTGCCTTGAATCTCAGTCTCATTCCTTAGAAAAGGGTCCACAGACTGGGTTGATGAGGTCTTGCCTGGCACTTAGAACAGATTCAGATCATGGCCTTTTGCTCTTTAGGGTGTGCTTTTAACGCTTAATTTACGTTATTACCATTGCAAGCTCAGAAGTAGTTTTGCCTGATTTTTATTTCTTAATGCACGTCCACATGTCTTATTTTGATTTAGCTCATGCCTTTCCAGTAGAAGCTCAAGGTGAGTTACATTCAAGTACTGCAGGTGTTTACCTTTCCCTAGAGGGCTTACAGAAAGCCGACAAGTTGTGCAGTACAGGCTATGCGCATGGTTTTCTAGCGTGAGAGTAATGCAGATGTCATGCACCTGTATGCAGCGAGCAAATGGCATGCAAATGAGGTAGGTGTAGAAAGTCTATGCTAAACCGGCAGAAACATGTGCCCAAGCATCTTCGATATTAGCACCTAGATTCTATGTACAAAAAAAGCACTTGTGAGCATGTGCTGGAATTCTATGTGCTGCATCTCTCTGCTCGGAAGTTTTACTCTGAACGCTATCAGTGTCTTTGAACAGTGAAATTATTCTGAGCAATATTCTGAGCAGAATGGTTGTTGTCATGTGCCACATACGATTCCATCATATGCGCATACATTTGTTCCAGCACGATTTCTCTGCCTTTTTTTTTAAAGAACTAATTTTAGCAAAGTCTGGAAAAGACAATGAGGGCTTGTCTGCTCATGAAATGAAGAGAAATTTCTCCTTGGCACTGAGTGCAGACCCCTTATGCCTCCTTTGAGTAGGCATTAAAGTTCTGGCATTTATGTTCCGTTTTCATTCTTCCATGCATTTCTCTACATCCAGGCAGAACAGCTAATTGCCTGATTATCATGCAATTTGAATGGATTTACATGGGCTGTGCACTGGCATTGACATTTGGCTTCTGCGCAGTCAATTCATTCAAGCCGATCCCTTTTCTGCATTGCAGTTTGATGTCTACGTATAAAATATATGCACAGATGCCATACTGCCTGTGTATAAAGGTTGTAGCGGGTGGAGAGTACTATGTGATTAATGTGTAAAACTTGAAGTCAGGAGAATGCTGGAAACCTTTAAGAAGGAGATAGAGCAGCTTTTAAACTAGACAATAGGGGAAAGCCAACAGTTGCCCAAGAGCGCATGGTTCAGAAGGATGTATCTTTGAAGGATACTAGCAAAAAGAGGGAAGTTAGGGCATCCCATCATAGAGGTTCCAATAAAGATAAAAATAACCCAGATGCCCTTAAGTATAGAGCAGACAGAGCTGAAAAATTCCAAATTACCCCTATCAACTGATAAACAGATTAATATGAATAAAATACAACCTCTAAAATGCCTGTATTCAAATTCTAGAAGTCTAAAACATAAGATGGGAGAGTAGAATATAATAGCACTAAATGAAAGGTTAGATATAATTGGTATCTCAGAGACCTGGTAGAAGGAGGACAAACATAGGTGTCAAACCTGTCCTGGAGGGCCACAATCCTGCCAGGTTTTGGGATAGCCCTAATGAATATGCATGAGATATATATGCATTAGAGATATCCTGCCAACCTGACTGGTTTGTGGCCCTCCAGGACTGGATTTGGAGACCACTGCTTTACACCTCTGTCATTTAAGATGGTGAGTGGGCAAGGTACAGATGTCCTAGACATCAAAAGGGTAGCTAGAATGTGTCACATTCATCCTCAATTCTCACCACCACCAAAAAGATGTCTAATGGACAATATTTTGGTGGTGGTGAGAAGTGAGGAGGAATGTGACAAATTCTATCTAACCTTTTTGATGTCTTGGACATCTGCACCTTGCCCACTCACAATCTTAAATGACAGAGGTGTAAAGCAGTGGTCTCCAAATCCAGTCCTGGAGGGCCACAAACCAGTCAGGTTGGCAGGCTATCTCTAATGCATATATATCTCATGCATATTCATTAGGGCTATCCCAAAACCTGGCAGGATTGTGGCCCTCCAGGACAGGTTTGACACCTATGATTACTATGATATCAGGGTGCAAACTATATCACAATGATAGAATAGATCAAATTGGTGGAGGGGTTGCGCTCTATGTTAGAGAGGGCATTCAGTCACATAGGATTAAAGTTTTGCCGGATAAGAAATCAGGGAAGCTAACAAAACTTATTAAAGTAATACTAGGTGATTTCAGTTATCCCTGTATTGACTGGGTCATGTCACTGCAGGACATGCTAGGGAGACAGAGTTTCTAGATGAAATAAATGACTGCTTCTTGCAGCAGCTGGTTCATGAACCAGCAAGAGGGGAAGCTATTTTGGACTTAGTCCTTAGTGGAACACAGGATCTGGTGCAAGAGATAAGGGTGTTGGGGCCACTTGGCAACAGTGATCAAAGCATGATCACGTTTGATTTAATTAATGGAGGAGGGATGGCAAGGAAATCCACAGTACTACCTTTTAACTTTCAAAAGGGAGACTATGATAAAAGGAGGAAAATAGTTAAGAAAAACCTAAAAGAAGCAGCTGTAAAGGTAAAGATTTACATCGAGCATGGGCGTTTATTTTATTTATTTATTTATTTAACAATTCTTTTATACGGCCATATCTATTGGTCACAGCGGTTTACATGGAACGAAAACTTGAATTTTACATGGAACATTTTGAGGTAAAGTAGCTATACAATGTAAACTCCAGAACACTTGAAGAAAGAAAATGTAAACTATGGGACATTTCTAACAATGTAACTGTACAGGATGAACTGTGTGAAAGAAGGTTGTGGATTGTTTTGTGAAGTGGAATGTTCATATATTTGTAGGGAAGGTGAAGCATATGGTGCAAAGGGCCAGGTTGGTTTATGATGTGTGTTAGGTGACTAACAAGGGAACAAATGCTCTCCATGAGGAGGACCCTTAGGGGAGGCTATGTGTCTGACCCAGACATTTCCAGGAAGAGAAGTGTCTTTAACTTCTGTGAAAGTCCCCAATGTCTGAGAGGGAACAAAGGTCCTGGGGAGAGTGAGTTCCAGATGTTTGGTGCATAGAAGCAGAATGTTCTGTTGGATGTGGAGACACTGGTGCGGGTGATTGTGGTTAGTGCTTCTGTGGGATTTCTGGCATTGAAGTTTATCAAGCAGTGACTGTAGGGTTTTGGCTGAGAGCTGGAGGATGGTTTTGAACGTTGTCAGTGCCACTTTGTACTTTACTCTGCTGTGGATGGAGAGCCAGTGTAGTTGTTTCAATGTGGGTGTTACGTGCTTGTGCTGAGTGCTGCCTGTGATGAGTCTGGCTGTTACATTCTGTGCAAGCTATAGAGAGAGCAATGAGGATTTTGGGATGCCCTGATAGATAATGTTGGCATAGTCAAAGATGGGAGTGATGAGTGCCAGGCAGATGTTTCTAAAGTCGTTATGGTCCAGCAGAGGTCTGAGGTTTCTACGGGGTTTGATGCAGTGGTATACTGCTCTGGTGATGTGTTTAATGTGGGAAGTGAAGTTCAAGTTTTGGTTCAGAGTTATGCCCAAGTATTTCACTTGTTGTTTTACTTGTAGTGTCATGTTTGCAAGGTTTATTTTGCCTGCTGGAGAGAAAGAGGGGCGCTTGGTGATGTGCAGTACTTCAGTCTTGTTAGGGTTGATGAGCAGATTGTGGAGGCTAAGCCATTGCTTGACTGCTTCTAGGCATTTGCTGATTGTGGAGTAGTCAGGGTTGCTGGCGGAGAATGGGGTATAGATAAGGGTATCATCCTCATAGAGATGGTACTGGACTCTGAAGCTTTGGATGACCATTCAGAGGGGCTAGAGAAATATGTTAAATAGCAAGGAGGATAGTGCTGAGCCTTGTGGCAGGCCCTGGAGGAGTTTGAAGGGGCTTGAGGTTTGGGATCCTACTCTGACCTGCTGTTTGCGTTCAGAGAGATAGGACTGGAACCACTGTAGAGTCTTGCTTCTTAGGCCAATATTGTGAAGGCGACATGTTAGCTGGGTGTGTATGACTGAATCGAAGGCTGCAGATATATCCAGAAACACTAGGATGAATCCTTGTGTGGTCTTCTCTGTGCTTATGACTTGTGTGTTAAAGAGGGATGCCAGTAGTGTTTTGGTGCTATGGAAAGGTTTGAAGCCATGTTGGTGCTCATCAAGAGGAGCATGGGATTCCACGAAGTTCTGCAATTGCAGTTGAACAGCTTTTTCAATGACCTTGGCAAGTGAAGGGATACTTGAGATGGGTCTATATGAAGAGGGATCAGCCAGGTTGAGGGTGTAGGATTTTAATAATGGTCTGACAGATGCTTGTTTCAGGGTGGTGGGCATATATCCCAGAACAAGTGATGACTGGGCAATGTGCAGGGTGAGTGGCAAGAGATCTTGCTTGGATAACTTGATTCATGAGAATGGACATGGATCCAGCGGTGAAGTGGTGCTGTTAAGGTTCGACATGATGTTCTCTAGTTGCCTGGTGGAAACTGGGCTAAGGGCTGGCCAGGTTTCTGTATTGGTGGCATCAGTAGTGCTGTTTGCATATCTGGGAGGAGTGATTGCTGCTGGGGCGCATGCCTGTTTAGCTTGTAGGTTTTCAGCCATCTCATTTGGTGAGATTGATGTGGTGGTTTTCATGGTGGGGGCTTGGATGAGGTGCTGTGCAATGTCAAATAGCTCCCTGGGCCTGTTGAGGGAGGAGTTGAGTAAGTTGTTGTAATGTTCCTTCTTCTTAAGTAGAGTGAGGGCTCAGTATTGTTTGAGGGCCATGGCATATGCTGTATGGGAGTCTGTGCTTTTGTGAAGTCTCCACTTGTGTTCCAGTTGTCTGAGCTTATTTTTCATTGAACCATGACACCAAGTGTGATCTCTTTTTTCAGTAGTGCTGAGAGGTCTGGTGATATAGGAAGAGGTTGTTCCATTGTGTGATAATGCTATCTAGGTTGCAAGGGTTGTTCTTCTCTGGGTCCATTTACATTAGTGGTTGGACTGTATTAAGGAAGGACTATGTCAAAAGTCCAGTATCTCCTGGAATGTGTAGTCGGAGGTGTTCTCACATTATATGTGTTGCAGTTTGGGAAAAAGAAGGCGAGAAGCTTGTGTTTGGACCAGGGCACTGCGGTGCATTGCATTATAGAGGAAAGGTGCTGGTGAGGCCAGTTAATTGGAGTGAATATTAGGTCTAGTGTACTACCCAACTAAAATGGTTAGTGGTCTTCATTATAAAGCATATGAGGACAGACTTAAGGATCTTAATATGTACACCTTAGAGGAAAGGCGGGATAGAGGTGATATGATTGACTGTTTAAATACCTCCATGGCATAAATGTACAGGAGGAGAGCCTTTTTCAATTGAAAGCAAGTTCTGCTGTGAGGGGACATGGGATGAGGGTGAAGGGGGATAGATTCAGGAGTGATATGTGGAAATGTTTCTTTATGGAAAGAGTGGTGGATCCGTGGAATAGTGTCCCAGTGGAGGTGGTAGAGATGAGGACAGTATCTGAATTCAAAAAAGTATGGGACAAACACAGAGGATCTCTAAAGGAAAAAAGGGGACTGTTGTAGTTTTTGATATGGAAGGACAGACTAGATAGGCCATGTGGTCTTTTTCTGTTGTCATATTTCTATATTTCTACCCTTGCTGTGTGTTGCTTCCATTATTATTTGGTTGAGTTGGAGCATCTCCATGGCCTGTATGAAGGAGGATGCATATTTGTTTGATAATGCTGGTAAGTTGAGGTCTCCGAGCAAAATGAACCATTTGTTCTTGTGACATTCTGAGCTTTCTTCCTCGAGGAGTGGTCCCAGCAGACATGAATTGTTCAAGCATAATAATGTCCAATAACATTTCCATATTCTTTCCCTCAGGCTCCAACCATTTTATAGCCAATCCTCTGATTTAGAGCCCTGGGTGTTTCACCCACTCTTAATGCAGTAGCTCTAAACATTTGCCTATATTCTGAAACAGACAACCCTAGGTGATCTCTTATAGCAGATTTTACATCTCTATAACTTAGAGCTTGAACTGCTGGCATTGCCCTATAGGCGGCAAGCGCCTCCCCAGTTAATGAGGCTGCCAGCCTTACTGCCCACTGGGTCTCTGGCCATGCTAATGCTTGTGCCACTCTCTCAAAAGATTCAAGGAAATCATCAACATTATCTTCTGGTGTGAGTTTCCCAAAACTAAATGCCCCAATCCCTGATTCAGTCCAACATTGTCCACATGTGGAATACCAGGTATTACTGCTGGTCTTGCACCACCTTGGGTGTGACGTGCAATTAAGGCTTCCACAAGGTCAAGCACTGGCTTCTGCTGCTCCCTCAGGGCTTTAATTGTAGTGTCCTGAGCCTGCTGCGCTAGCTCCTGTTGCCTGCCAAATTGGGCTGCCATCCAGCTGGCCAGTTCCTTAGGATCCATCCCTGTATCCCTGCAAGAAACAAAAGAGAAAAATACCCACAGAGCAACACCCTACAAACAGGTGTTTCCTCCTATATTTTTTTCCAATTACCCCTGTGCCTTATTTCTATCCACCACTAGTCATGCCCAGGTACTTATTACCTTATGCCAGTGATGAATCAGGCTCACACAGGGTCTTTTCTTCCTTGAAACAGCTCCTGGAACAGCTTCTTTTTTTCCTCCAAGGCGTTGTTAAGGGAAAAATCCACTCTCCAGCTTTTGACTTGAACTTTTTTCTTTCACTTTTCAGTTGTAATCCTTATAAATCCTGGAAATCCTTTGTGTAAAAGCAATCCTGCAAACTACGCCACTGTAAACGGGGGTGCTTGTTGTGAAAGTTCCACAATCTTGGCAAAGGCATGAATTTACTTGACTTGTAAAGGATTGTGGGTCTTGTAGTTCAATCACACAAAACTAGCCGTTTAACAAGAATAAAGAATTGTAGTTGCTCGAGTGTAAAGCAAAAAACAGATTTTATTTATGAGGTGTTATTCCCTCGCACAGATATGCTTGGTAACATCAACAGGATACTTTCTTCAGGTGTTTTATTCCAGAAACAAAACAAATAAATAAGGCAACTGAATTACTTTTGCAACAACTTAGTAAAGACCTTGATGGAACAGAAAAGGTCTTTCTTCTAGCTCCTGCTAATAAACTTTCTTAGCAGTGCTGGAATGAAAAATAAACCCAAAAGGAAAATTCTCTTATCAGAAAAAAAAACACAGCTTTCTTCCATCCACACAGAGAAGAAGTTTTTTTTCAAAGTCCCACGTGCACTTGTGCCTTGCTCTAATCACAGGTGCCTAACCAGCTGCCAACCATTGCTGGTCCACTCTCCCCGTGGCTCCAACTTTCCCCAAAGCTTTCTCTCAAAGAAACTTTTCTGGGAAGTTAAAAATCAATACAGTTCCTTTTGGTGTTTGATCCTTCTGAGGATTACTTTAGAACAGCAGCTTAGATAGAGAACAATCCATGCATTCAACTTTCTCATCTGATATTTCCCCTTGCTCTTGGAATATCATAGGATCACTTTCATACACTGGCTCAGAGGATTTCTCTAACTGATCTCTACCAGGATATAAACTGTTTCCCTGCTGTCTTCCTTGTGCTAAGCTAGGGAGCAGATCAGAGTTCATACCTGAGATCACGTTGCCATTAGGTTTCCTCTCTGGGTATTTTGGCCAGTAGGTAGCAAAGCTTCTGTGCCCAGCTCTCCAGTCAGAATCTCTGGACTTTAGGTCTCCTTTCCCATACCTCCTTAAATAGGTATTAGAGCTCCTTCTTTCTGTAGATGCAGCCGTCTCCCTTACAGGTGCTGTCTGAGGGTTCCTGGCTGTATATCTCCAAGCCTCTGGTTTCTTCCAGTCCAATGAAGAATGCTTGCCCCAGGAATCTCTCCCAGTATACATACTGCCTTGGGCTCCTTTCTTAGACCTTCTGGACGTCTTGCTGTTCTTTCTTCTGTTCACGATCAGTCTCTCCTTCTCCAGCTCTTGCTCTCCATGCTTTCCTTGATGTTGTCTGCTTGCTGACTGTATGATGAATTTCTTCTATCTTTAAAGTGCCTAGATGGCTGCTCCATCCTAGCACACTGCAGGTGTTCTGAATTAAGCCCTGCCCTAGGAGATGGGTGATTAGGGATTACATCATTGCTTCTCTGATTAGGCACACGTTTCCCTACTTCAGCTCTCCTAGAGGCTTTCTGTGAACCAGTGCATTCTGGGTCTGGTAGTCTTTTAGGTAAACACTCTGTTTTAGTGCTTTTACCAGCCAGCACAGGTTGCTTATTCAGAGCCAATTCACCTCTTGTATTATCTCTTCCTGAACTATGATAAGCTTCCTTATCACAGTGTGTGGTATAGGGGAAGCTGAGGCAGAGGTTTTGGAAGGGTCAGCCTGTGCTGTGCCTGGTCACTGAGGGTGCTGTGGAAGCATGTGGGGGTGTGCTAGGTTAGTAATAGCAGAAGGCTTGCCTGGTGCTTGTGCTAAGCTGTGTTTGCCTTGAGCAGCAGATGCAGTTGTTCACTCTGTGGTCGCAGACACGGGCATTTTGGTGTGTGCCTGGGTTGTTATGCTTCTGTGGTTGAGTACAACTGCTACGGGCTGGTGGTTCCTTGCAGCTGTTGGGAGTTGCTGGAAGGCGTTGGCAATGTCCTAGATCAGTGATGGCTAACCTTTTTGAGCCCGAGTGCCCAAACTGCCGCACAAAACCAAAGAATTTCCTCAAAGTGCCAGCACGTAATTTGCATAAGTGGTCTTATTTGCATAAATATCTGCATAATGTTACCATACACTAACTTTTAGTAAACATGTCTCTTAATGAGTGTATGGATAAAGAAAGACTAAAAGATTTCTACATTACTATAATCCAGTGCCAACCGCCAGGCACATTAGGAACTACTACAACGCTGCCCATTTAGAACCCATAGCAAACCCGCCGTATCCTGACAGCATTACCAGGACTCACAAAGCACCATACCCTACCTATCAAAAGGCAACACTGCAAATATTAAACCAATACATTTCAGTGAATACTGGGGAAAGAGAACAAGTGGCAACGTCAAATAGGAATTTCCTATTGTACCAAACAAAGCGCAGATGTTAATGATGCACATTTCCCAGAGCTGACATATTCCAGTTAATAAATTCAAAATAAAGAGATATCGTTCTACCTTTTGTGCATTTTTTTTCAGTTGCAATTGGTCCAGCCATTTTCTTCTGGTTTCTTCATGTTTTCTGCTAACTCTCCATCGTCTGCTGTCCATTTGTCCTTTCTTCTCTCTTCTAGTTTTTTTTCCATTCTCTCTCTCTCTACATCTGCTTTAACATACTAATCTTTCTCCTTTTGCTCTTTCCTCATTCCTATTTCATCCACACAAATTTTACCCCTCCATCCTCAATCCCCAATTACTCTCCCAATACCTGGCCAATTGTAGATTTTTCATCCCTCCTACACAAAATATTTTTCCCCTCTCCATTTTACTCTCCCAGCCCCATCCCATTCTAATCCTCCCCCAACATCAGCTCCCTTCTAGTTCCAGTCTCACCCAGCATCCATTCCCTTCTTCAAGCCCCCCACTTCCCCTCAGCCCAGTTCCATTCCAAGCCCCGTCCCCATCAGCTATTTGCAGTTCAAGCCCCCCACTTCCCCTCAGCCCATTTCCATTCCAAGCCCCATCCCCAACAGCTATTTGCAGTTCAAGCCCCCTTCCACTCAGCCCATTTCCAGTCCTAGCAACCCCCCCAACCCATTACCAGTCCTAGCCCCCCATAGCCCACTCCCAGTCCTAATCCCACCAGCCCATTTCCAGTCCTAACCTCCCCATCAGCCCACTCCCAGTCCTAATCCCCCATCACTCAATTTTTAGTTTAAGCCCCCCCAGCGCCTATCACCACTCCTAACCCCCCCAGCGCCCATCACCACTCCTACCCCCCCCAGCCCAGCGCCCATCACCACTCCTAACCCCCCCAGCCAGCCCAGTGCCCATCACCACTCCTAACCCCCCCCAGCCAGCCCAGTGTCCATCACCACTCCTAACCCCCCAGCCCAGTGCCCATCACCACTCCTAACCCCCCCCACCCCAGCCCATCACTACTCCTAACACCCCCCAGCCCAGCCCAGCCCATCACTACTCCTAACCCCCCCCAGCCCAGCCCAGCCAATCACCATTCCTAACCCCCCAGCGCCCATCACCACTCCCAACCCCCCCAGCCCAGCGCCCATCACCCCTCCTAACCCCCCCAGCCAGCCCAGTGCCCATCACCACTCCTAACCCCCCCAGCCAGCCCAGTGTCCATCACCACTCCTAACCCCCCCAGCCCAGTGCCCATCACCACTCCTAACCCCCCCACCCCAGCCCATCACTACTCCTAACACCCCCCAGCCCAGCCCAGCCCAGCCCATCACTACTCCTAAACCCCCCCAGCCCAGCCCAGCCAATCACCACTCCTAACCCCCCCCAGCCCAGCCCATCACCACTCCTAACCCCCCCCAGCCCAGCCCATCACCACTCCTAACCCCCCCAGCCCAGCCATCACCACTCCTAACCCCCCCCAGCCAACCCAGCCCAGCCCATCACCACTCCTAACCCCCCCTCCAGCCCATCACCACTCCTAACCCCCCCAGCCCCGCCCAGCCCAGCGCATCCCCACTCCTAACACCCCCCCCCGCCCAGCCCAGCCCCGCCCATCACCACTCCTAACCCCCACCCCCCCCCCCAGCCCAGCCCAGGGAAAATTATAAAAAAACCAACCCTGTCTGCTGCCGTTGTCGGGGCCGCAGCGGCAGAATCGAGCGTGCCGCGGGGCCCCCCTGTACCCACCCGGCAGAGCCTGTCCTCCCCGTAGCAGCTCTCTCTTTGGAGCTGCAGTCAGACGCGCCGGCTTGCAGAGCGCGAGGGAAGAGTTCCCTCGCTGCTCTGTTAAGCCCGCGGGGGCTGATGGGAAGTTCCCATCAGCCCCCGCGGGCTTAACAGAGTCGCGAAAGGGAAACTCTTCCCTTCGCGCTCTGCAAGCCGGCGCGTCTGACTGTAGCTCCAAAGGGAGAGCTGCTACGGGGAGGGCAGGATCTGCCGGGTACAGGGGGGCCCCGCGGCACGCTCGATTCTGCCGCGGCGGCCCCGACAACGGCAGCAGACAGGGTTGTTTTTTTTTTTTTTCGATTGCGGACCTTCCCGCGTGCCAGCTGCAAGGCCTTCGCGTGCCACAGCTGGCACGCGTGCCATAGGTTCGCCATCGCTGTCCTAGATGGTGATGCTGTTCCGAGGTGAGGTATGGAGATCTCTTGTTCATGCTCTGTCTTGTGGTTGTGCTGGGAGCTTGAGCTGTATGAGGTGCTGTGCTGTGGTCAAGGTCTGTTTGTGAGCCTGCTGTGCCGGTTTGTAGGTGGGCAACTCGTGTGGTTTTTGGGCATTTCTCTCAGACCCCACCTAAGGACCACACCAAAGGGCCCTCTTGTGAGGCCTTCAGGTGCAGGGTGTCTGAAAGCACTTTAAAGTGTCCTCTGTGCGGCCTGATTGGCCTTGGCAGTGGGGAACGGGGAGGAGCCTTGCCTTCCCACTCCCTGCCCCGATGCCAATCAGGGCTGCTGCGGTGGTGATGGTTCTGTTATTTAAAAATACTATCTTGGAAGCCCAAACCAGATGTATTCCATGCTTTAAGAAAAGTGGAAGGAAGGCCAAAAAACTGCCAGCATGGCTTAAAGGTGAGGTCAGAGAGGCTGTTGTAGCCAAAAAAGCATCTTTCAAGAAATGGAAAAAGGAGCCAAATGACAAAAACGGGAAACAACATAAGCACAGGCAAGTTAGAAGCAAGGCATTAATAAGGCAGGCAAAGAGAGAATTTGAAAAGAAAGCTTGCTGTGGAAGCAAAAATGCATCATAAAATCTTTTTCAAGATTAGTGTATGTGTCTCATATCTCCTCATATTAAATGTATCCCCAATTGTGTTGTGACCACTTTGATTGAAGGATAAGGTGGTATACAAAACTGTCTAAATAAATAAATAAATAAAATTCATAGCAATAAACCTGTGAGAGAGTCAATTGGGCCATTAGATGATAGAGGGGTAAAAAGGGCACTAAGGGAGAACAAGGCTATAGCCGAGAGACTGAATTCTTTGCTTTGATCTTTACTGAAGAAGATGTAGGGAAGTTACCCATGCCTGAAATGGTATTCAAAGGTGATATATTGGAAGAATTGAAAGAAATATTGATAAACCGGGAAGATGTATTACAACTGTTTGATAAACTGAAGAGTAGCAAATCACCTGGACTGGATGGTATACATCCAAGGGTGTTGAAAGAACTGAAATATGAGATTGCGGACCTACTATTAGTAATCTGTGAATGATCATTAAAATCATCTGTAGTACCTAAAGACTGGAGAATGGCCAATGTAACGCCAATTTTTTAAAAGAGTTTCCAGGGGTGATCCGAGAAACTACAGACTGGTGAGCCTGACATCAGCACAGGGCAAAATGGTAGAAACCATTATAAAAAAACAAAATTACTGAACATGTAGATGGCCATGGTTTAATGGAAGAAAGCCAACATGGATTTAGCTAAGGAAAGTCTTGTCTTACTTTATAAGAATGTAAGAAATGCCATACTGGGTCAGACTGTGGTCCATCAAGCCCAGTATCCCATTTCCAACAGTGACCAATACAGGTCACAAGTACCTGGCAGGTTCCCAAAAAGGTACACAGATTCCACAATGCCTGCCCTTGGGTAAGCAGTGGATTTCTCTGGTCCTCTTTAATAATGTTTTATGAACCTTTTCTCCAGGGACTTGTACAAACCTTTTTTAAACGCAGTTACATTAAAAACTTTTATTATATCCTCTGGTAATGAAGTCTATTATATTTTTTAAAGGTATGAATAAACAGGTAGACAAAGGTGGGCCAGCTGATACAGTGTATCTGGATTTTCAGAAAACCTTTTACAAGGTCCCTCATGCGAGACTCTTTGCAAAATTAAAAAGTCATGGGATAGGAGGTAGTGTACGATGGTGGATCAGGAACTGGCTAAAAGATAGAAAGAAGAAAGTAGGGTTAAATGGCCAATTTTCCAATGGAGAAAGGTGAATAGTGGAGTACCCCAGGGATCTGTGCTGGACCCACATATTCATAAATGACCTGGAAATGGGAATAATGAGTGAGGTGATCAAATTTGCAGATGAGGCAAAATTATTCAAAGTTGTTAAAACACAAGAGGATTGTGAGAAATTGCAAGAGGACCTTGATAAATTGGAAGACTGGATGTCCAAATGGCAGATAAAATTTAATGTGGACAAGTGCAAAGTTATGTACTTAGGGAAGAACAACCTGAACTATGTTTACATGATGCAAGGTTCCACATTAGGAGCCACCACCCAGGAAAAGGATATAGGCATCATTGTGGATAATACATTGAAACCATCTGCCCAGTGTGCAGCGGAAGCCAAGAAAGCAAATAGAATGCTAGGAATCATAAGTAAAGGAATGGGGAATAAATCCAAGGATATTATAATGTTTCTGAATTTTGTGTGCAGTTCTGGTCACCATATCTTAAAAAGGATATAGAAGAATTAGAAAAGGTTCAGAGAAGAGCCACCAAAATGGTAAAAGGGGTGGAAGGATACCCCTATGAGGAAAGACTTAAAAAGTTTACAGTAGGGCTGTTGAATTTGGAAAAGTGGCGGCTGTGTGACATTATGATAGAGATCTATAAATTAATTAATGGAGTGGCATGGGTAAACATAGATCAGTTGTTTACTCCTTGAAAAGGTAGAAAGACTAGGGGACACTCAATGAAGCTACATAATGAGAGAAAATATTTTGTGTAATCAAACTCTGGAATTCATTGGTGGAGGATGTAGTAAAAACTGTTAGTGTAGCTGGGTTTAAAAAACGTTTGAACATGTTCCTGGAGGGAAATTCATAAACCATTATTAAAGAGGACCAGGGAAATCCACTGCTTACCCCGGAATATGCACCGTGGAATCTGTGTATCTTTTTGGGAACCTGCTAGTTACTTGTGACTTGGATTGGCCACTGTTGGAAACAGGATACTGGGCTTGATAGACCTTGGTCTGACCCAGTATGGCATTTCTTATATAAGCATTTTAATCCTGACCCTACCACTTGCACTAGCTTTGGACAACCCACTTTAGTTAACTGTACCTCTGTTCAATATTGGTCTAATTATGTAATATGAAAACTAATAATAATGATAGTACTTATCAGTCTTCTCTTTCTCAATTAGTAGCTGTCTTGCTGTTTGTCTGCCAAAAACAAGTCGTTAAGGCCTCCTCCGAGGCAGCTACATGTCTAGTTTAAAGTTCTGTTTAATGTAAAGCTGATTGAGATGACAAATAACTTAGATTTTTATAGTGTAGTTCATTTGTTTTCATTAGGAATGCAGGCTGTGGCATAGTGGACTCCATTTCCTAAGAACGACGAGTCTGTGATTTCATAATGTGACATCTTTCACTTCTGGGCTTTTTATCTTGCTTTTTCATGTCCTGGTTTTGAATGTCT
Organism: Ichthyophis bannanicus; assembly: GCA_033557465.1. NCBI lineage: Eukaryota > Metazoa > Chordata > Amphibia > Gymnophiona > Ichthyophiidae > Ichthyophis > Ichthyophis bannanicus. The sequence continues at coordinate 343,966,494 of CM066035.1, forward strand.
AAGTTAGAATCCTTTTTGCAAATGTACTAGATTTTCAGCTGGCATTTTGACTGGATGAAGTGAAGCACTGGTGCTTAATTAAATCTGTATATTCAGTGCCGCTATCCATACAAGAAGTGATGCTGAATATACAGACTGGTGAGCGCACAGGTACTGGCCGTTTAGTGACTGAATATCATCACTAAATGGATTTGTGGCCACCTAAACTCCTTCCCTAATCCCACGATTACATGGATAAACTCAGGCTGTTTAAATCACTAAACGGCCCAAAACTATCCATATAAGGTCTGAAAAACATCTATGGATAGAGGAGCTATGCCTTGGCCACAGAGTGGCCAGCGCATAACTATTATTAATCGTTTATACTATCAGGCTGAATAGGTTACTTAACTGGTGAAATATTTTCTAAAAGAGATTTAGAAACAGACAGCACTGTTTTCATCCCTCTCCATGATTTCATACTGTAGTTACCCACTGACACACGTACCTCACTATGGAGCATTGTGTGCAATTCTGGAGACCACATCTTCAAAATGATATAAACAGGATGGAGTCAGTGCAGAGGGTGGCTACCAAAATGGTTATTGGCCTTTGTTATAAAGGATATGAGGACAGACTTTAAGATCTTACTATATATACTTTAGAGGAAAGATGGGATAGAGGAGATATGATAGAGACGTTTAAATACCTCCATGGCATAAATGCACAGGAGAAGAGCCTCTCGATTGAAAGCAAATTCTGCTATGAGGCAACATAGGATGAGGGTGAAAGGGGATAGATTCAGGAGTGATATGCGGAAATATTTCTTTACAGAAAGAGTGGTAGATGCGTGGAATAGTCTCCCAGTGGAGGTAGTAGAGATGAGGACAGTATCTGATGTAGGGCCCTGTATCCCACAAAAGACCGATTACTAATTATCACTAATTTCCTGTATAGTCCAGATCCAAAAGTCAGTACAGGTGCAATCAGAATCTCTGTTTATTAGATAACTGATGGACAAATACAGGCAGGGAGAGGAGAATTTCTGTCAGTCATCAGACATCAGAATCCCTCCTCCCCCCCTTGAGTATAATAGTCATATTACTTATATACATTTTTTGCTTCCGTATATTACTTCCGTATATGCATACAGTCTCCACATTCATCCCTCTGTGAGGCCCCCTCTCCTCTCTGCTTCTGTTTCCTGTCATTGACCTTTCTGACCCCTCTGTTCCTGTTTCAACATCTCTAAGGCCTCTGTCTTGCCTATACTCACCAACTGTCAACTGTTTACTGTCTTCAGGGCTAACGGCTCAGCTTATGCTCTTTGCATGGTTTCCTGTGTATGTGTTTGCATGACTATTTCTGGGCCTTCCAGCTCAGTAATATGCAGTGCAAAGATTTATATGATTTTATGCTGGCCTGCTTCTCCTTGCCCACTGTATAGTAGTTTGGTTGACATATTTTTATTAGAGCAGAATAAAGGCCATAGAGCAATTATGAACCAGGAACATATTCTTATAATCCCTACAATTCTCCCATTTATTATTATTATTTTTTTTATTGTGGAGGAGATAAGACCAAGTCAGAGAATTCAGAAGTGGGGACCGTGGCATAGGAAGCATTCACATGTGTATGGCATGTTAACCAATTACCTACATTCAGTCCTCCCTTAAAGTCATCAATATGTAAATCTAACAGGTGGCGTATTTTATCCATAGCATTAAGCACAAACACTGAATGATTCGCTATGACTATACTACAAATAGTGGCATTAATAAAAGAGCAAAAGGCCTCCTTCAGATGCAAGGAGCAAATCTAGCACTTGTCTATTTTGTAGAGTCATTTGTGTATTTTGCTCTAATGACTCTGACAACTTACTAATATAATCAATAACAGCTTTCATTTGAACATACAGTAAGCATTGCAGACGGCATATAGCCATACCAAGTTCAGCAGTTATGGCAGGGGTCTGGAAAGGTATCAAGGAAGTCCAGCATCTAACCTACGTGTAATAGCAATGGAAAACACAAGGGTATCAAAAAGTTCAGCAGAATGTTCCAATAAGAATTCAGTTCAAGGCAGGGTTTGATTGAGAACTTCTTTGGAGATGTGGGTTGTACTGTGAACACGCAGAAGTAAAACTAATTGTCCATCAGGATGAAGGAAACAGATGGTGTCCCAAGGAGCAGGTTTGGCAGCAATTATCTTGGTCAGCAACAGTTCATACAGGAAGGAAGTAGATCAAACAGAGCTGACCGTTGGAGAAACTTTCAACTGACTGACATGAGTCCAAGTGTCAGTATCATTCAAGTGGGCAGCAAAGGGGGAAGCAACAGTGACAATGGTGAGCTGGATACAGACTGTGTAGCAGCCACCCGATAAAAAGGATTAAATACAACAGCAGTGAAACCCTGATATTCTTGGATACATGACAGCATTTAAAACATAATGCAGCAGACACCCGCCACTCTCCAGAGAGAGAGCAGAAGGAGAGAACACACAATACTGTTTATACCATTATACCATTCTATATAAATTGCAAACAAGCTTGAACAAGTTCAAAAGGTCACACAAAAGTCAGCATTATGTAGTTGCAGTAGGGGTCGCTGTTGTCCACAGGTGTGCTGCATCAGATCTGAAATAACTTCTTATCAGAATGTCTTTCACTCGCTCCACCAATTCAGTTGCCTGAAATTCTACAAGTACAAACAAAAGAATGCTATTTCCCTCCCCCCTTCTTCTTCTTGGATTGTGTTCTGGGATTGCTGCTCACACACAACAGCTAATCCTGCTTCTAAAACAATTGTTAAAAGTCAAACAAATGGGAGGCAGAAAATATAAATTTAGATTCTTAAACAGTGTCCCAGTCCCACTAACTTAATTGGTGTAGTTTTGAATGGATATATGTGCTCATTCTAAACAGCAACTAAAGACAGAACTCCTGGAACTGAAATTTAAAAGACTTCCAAAAAAGTACAAAGTACACTTTTACTCTGGACACTAACACATAACTTTAAAAACAGGTGAATTTATCCTAAAATCCAATATCGTAGAAAATAAAAACTGGGAAGATGAGGGAACGCCCATGGTGGCACTGGCCTGTAACAACACACACAGTAATTTACCCTGAATCTTACAGTTCGGGGAAGCAGGCATTTAAATCTGATATAAAATCCCTGTTTAACTTTTAATTTTGCTTAATAGCATAACAATCAGAACAAAATCCAAACATGATTAACTTCTTATTCAGTCAGGATTTAAACCATTCCCAAGTTGCAATCTGGCAACCACTGGCCCAGAATACCACATTATCCTGCAGGACTCTTAGCCTCTACTTTGAAGGACAAAGGAAAAACGGAAACAGTTTTCCCCTGTTGTATCAGTAGCAAAGAATTCTAAGCAGTTCAGTTTCAGAGATCATAAAATCTAATTAAGAAAGCATTGATTGCGTGAGTGTTATACTAAACCAGGCACTTCCAGAAGGGAAACGGAGAAGGGAAACGGCTGCACTGGTAATTTTTCTTCAAAAGCAAAGTAACTTTTTGAATCACACTCTGCAGGTATCATAGCTGTTATTGTACCTCTATTACCAATTTTGTTTCCAGAATATCTATTACCACAAAACAATAATCATATATCAAAGCATGGAAGATCTTCCCATTCATTCATTCATAACAATTTATAACTAAAAATACATCACACATAGAATGACTAAACAGTTTTTTTTTCTTTCTCTCAGCGTCATTTCCGTACCTAGAAAGCTAGCAAGCTAATTACAGAGGAAAAAATACTTCACCAAAAGAGTTCTGAACTTCATCTCCTGTTTCGACTGAATAAATCCTTTATTTAAACAAACAAGAAAGACTGCTCAATCGAGAGTTTCCTCTAGGTAATGCGTCCATTCCCTTAGCAGCCTTTCTCCCCCTCTCTAGCTGAAACAGGCAGCTATCTTATCCTGCTGCAGACAATTAGCTATCTTTCATCAGGCGACATATAGGAGCAATTATTCATTAAACACAGCCAGGCACTGGCCAAGGTGACTGGCAATGTTCAAAGAACAAACCTCAAAGTTCAGAACTCCATAATTACAATTGATGTGTACACTGTTATGTAACTAGACTAGTTCTTTTCAATTGATCTAATTGTCGCCCTCTCTGGTCTGTGAGCATCCCAGATAAGGAGATTTCTTCCATTGTTCTAAAACAAAAAAAAGAAAACAATCTTTTATTCTCCTTCACTGTCCCTCAGCCTATAATCAGTAAACCTACTGTGTGGGGGTGAAAATAGACAAAACTTTCTCTATTTCCTTTCCTAATAAGGGATTATCTCTCATCATCCGTTCGACTGGAGTCACTGGGGAAACTTGATTTACCATTATGTCCTGATTGCCATCTTTCTTTCTCCTAAACAGAGATATGATTCCTACGTGCAACCTTTTATTTAAGGGTAACAGCAAATTATTCTTACACTTTATTCATATAACAAAAACAAAAATTAAACAACACTTACCAAGCTTGTTTAAAAATACTTATACTCACGACGCCGTCATCACAGCCGCTGTCATCCTAGGGAATCTGTCACTCACTTCTTCTCCTCCGGTCTCTACTACTCACCGGGAACGTACCTCCCTCTTCTTTCTTGAGGGGAATCCAAATCTTTACGTACCTCTCTCTTTTTTTCTTGAGGGGAATCCAAATCTTTCAATTTGTATCTTGGTCATAAGGACCCACCCGTAGCCCAATCCCGGGTGTTCGGCACCAATTGTAGGGCCCTGTATCCCACAAAAGACCGATTACTAATTATCACTAATTTCCTGTATAGTCCAGATCCAAAAGTCAGTACAGGTGCAATCAGAATCTCTGTTTATTAGATAACTGATGGACAAATACAGGCAGGGAGAGGAGAATTTCTGTCAGTCATCAGACATCAGAATCCCTCCTCCCCCCCCTTGAGTATAATAGTCATATTACTTATATACATTTTTTGCTTCCGTATATTACTTCCGTATATGCATACAGTCTCCACATTCATCCCTCTGTGAGGCCCCCTCTCCTCTCTGCTTCTGTTTCCTGTCATTGACCTTTCTGACCCCTCTGTTCCTGTTTCAACATCTCTAAGGCCTCTGTCTTGCCTATGCTCACCAACTGTCAACTGTCTACTGTCTTCAGGGCTAACGGCTCAGCTTATGCTCTTTGCATGGTTTCCTGTGTATGTGTTTGCATGACTATTTCTGGGCCTTCCAGCTCAGTAATATGCAGTGCAAAGATTTATATGATTTTATGCTGGCCTGCTTCTCCTTGCCCACTGTATAGTAGTTTGGTTGACATATTTTTATTAGAGCAGAATAAAGGCCATAGAGCGATTATGAACCAGGAACATATCCTTATAATCCCTACACTGAATTCAAGAAAGCATGGGACAAACACAGAGGATCTCTAAAGGTAAAGAGAAGACTGTTGTAGTTAATATGGAAGGGCAGACTAGATGGGCCATTTGATCTTTTTCTGCCGTTATGTTTCTATGTTTCTTTCTGAACTCTTTGCTGTTGTGGCAGACAATACTTGACATGATTGCTAGTCAAAGAAGCAAGGGCCTTAAATTCGAAGGGCAGTTACATGGTTTACGGCCCTGTAAACCGTGTAACTGCCGCTGAGAGGGTTATTCTGAATATGTGTGATTATCTCTGAATATCTCTGATTATATCCACTGAATATCTGTGATTATCTCTCTCATACGCTTAGCATCAGGGCGTGTTGGGGGCGTTCCAGGAAGGAGCGGAGGTGGCAACAAGTGATAACCGGGCAGCAGCAATATTACATGCTGCCCTGTTAACGACCTGCACCGAAAAGATAGGCGAGAAAAACTCTCATAGAAACATGACGGCAGAAAAAGACCACGTGGCCTATCTAGTCTACTCTCACCTATCTTTAAGGCGCAGGAGCTAACTGGACAGTATGCAATACCACTGCTGCCGCCCGGTTAGCTAATACAGCTTCCGGCATGTGTGGCAAACCTTGGATATTCAATGCCATGGCCGCATATGACCGCGGCATTGAGTATCCGGAGTTAGGGGTCGACGGGCATGACTATGCGCTGTAGCGTAGCATAGTCTGCCTATCTCAATATCAGGCCCCAGGTGGCTAATGCACCATCTAAAAAATTTGTACTGTGGGTTAGCAAAATCATTTTATAAGCTACTATAGTGTTCTGGGCATGCAGTGGGGAACAGTAGAATAGAGATGTCAAGATGTTTCTTTGTTTCTTAGCCCCTCCCTCTGTCTCTAATGAATGGAATCTGAGCAGTAGACATCCAGGCTTCTCTAAAACTGTTACCCTAGTAAATTTTGGCTGTGTTTTGGCCACTGAGTAATTATCACCTGCTCCTCCTCTTGCAGAGCTAGCTGATAAATCTATGAGTTCTGGAATCTGTATTGACGTGTTTATATTCTATGTGAAATTAAAAAACCTTTAACTGCGCAGTTGTGCAAGCTGTTCAGCACCGAGGAGAGTGATTGCACATTTTAGTGGGGGTCCAAGGTCGGCTGAAGATCTGTTTATTTTTTTTAATATATTTTTGACTACTGCCAGGCAGTGTTATGAAGATCTGGCTGCATGAAATCTGAGAAGGAAAATATTCTATAGTTTTGACTGAACATAGAAAATGCTGTGGATAAAGTTCCACTGCCGTTGTTTCCCAGTTGCTTTGCTGAAATGTTGAATAACTTTATTTATGCTGTTGAAAATGTATTTGCTTATCATCCTGCTAGACCAGTCCAGACGAATGCATTATGCTCCCAAGACAGGGGTAGAGGCAGACAAGAGCAGCTTCGGGTGATGAAATTACTAGTGCATACTCTGGGGCAGCACTGCGAGAAGCCACTTGTTGTCTACCTCTAGCAAATGGCGACGTGTGTGGACTGGTGCAGCAGTGCAGATAGTGTGTATCCTCTGGCCTAAAAAATGGTCTTGTGGCCTGTGTCTTTAAGGCCTTGGTCCAACATTTGCTTGGAGCTTGGGTATACTCATTGTCTCCTTGAGCCGATAGCTGCCCTAGATCCGGTGCTGTTACCTATAGCTTCCATCACTGGTGAATTGAAGAGCCGACAGAAGGATCCCATGGGGTCTCTGAGGGGATTGGTAGGTTTGGGCCCAGGACCCACTTTCCGCTCAGTGTTCTATTTCTGCATGCTGTCTTTTTTTCCTATTTTTTTTCTTTTGCTTTAATTGGCTCTTTGTCCTTGTTACTTGCCTAAAGCAACATCAAAAGCCCCTCCTTTCGGGCAACTGGGCTTTCACAGGCCTGTGTAGGCAGCTGTGGAGGCCCTTCTCGTGTTTCTCCATCTAGCTTGACAGGTGAGAAGATTCCCTTACTGACTGGGGGATGGGAAGTTTACATTTTTACCAGTTTCTTTTTTTGTTAGGTTTTCTTCTTCACGTTTTTTACTTTTACCGTGGTTGAGCTCTGCAAACCATGTTTTGTGCATGGAGTTGTGCTGCTTGTGGTTCCCATTAGATGAGCTCTGCAGCAGGTTCCTTTTGCCCTGAAGATGAAGGAAAAGCCTCAGGATGTTTTTTGGCAATATAGGGACCCCCAGTGGAGGGGGGGGGGGGGGTGGTGTCCAATATCAATTTTGTTGCCTCTGCTGAGTCTCCTGCAATTTTCCTGCCAGTAGGAATGGCGGCCATCTTGGATGACTGTATGGTCCCAGCTTAAAGAGAGCATAGTGAAATGGCAGCAGCCTCCAGCTGGCAAGCCCCTGTAGGTCCTTCGGAATTCCAGGACCCATTTACAGCCAGCTTTGAGCAGCAACTTCTGAAACAGCTCACAGGCTGTTTTGCATTTGGTAGCTGTCTGGCAGCCTCTCTTGCAGGGATCTGAGGCCTTGACCTCCCCTATAAGGAACTTGGGCCCTCCGAGGTCTCCCCTTCTAGCAGTAATGGGGTTAAGAATACCCATTCTTCATTTTTGCCTTCCATTCCTCTGGAACCCCAACCTTTTTGGGCTTTCTTAGGTAGCTGCCCTGATCACTGGGGTAATGAAGTACATAATCTTTCCAGTGGAAGGTGGTGCTGTGCTGAAGGAGACTGATGACCTTCCTTCACGTGGTCATTTCAGCTGCAAAAGGGGGACCCCCCCTTTAGAGGAGTTACTGTAATAAAACTCCTCTTTTGTTCCTTTCAATCCTGTAGGTATTAATAGCTATCCCTCCACAACAGTCCTGATAATAGAAATGACTTCTTGGCTCTTCCAAAGTGATGTACAGCCTCCAACAACTCGGATCTCCCACATTCTCTGGGCTACCCTGCCTTCAGTTCTTCACAGTGGGCCTTTCCGCCTCCCCTCAATGTTCCTCTGATATTATCTCCTTTTTTCTGCTGCCCCTTCACATGCCGCTGTCCTCCTTCTCCAGTGGGCCCCTCCTTCCAGCTTCCTCGTTGTTCCGATTGCAGCTTTTCACTTTCTGTCTCCCTTACCACTCTGCCACGTCATTGTTCATCAGCGATCCAGGCCCGCACTTCCAGCCGCCATCTTCTAAACACCACGAGGCTTGCTCTCCTCTCCCTTTGTTTCCACCCGGCTCCATCAAAGCTGGCTCCGCTGCGCACTACGGTGCCCCGATCGGCTCACCAAGCCTTCGGCACCGTTTTCCTGCTGCCGGGGGGGGGCTGTGTATACTTTATTTAGCTGGGTCGGTGCCAGAGCGGCTGCCTCACGCCGCCATCAGCTCCGGTGATGTCACTTCCTCTCTCGTTTTGGAGGCTTTTTTATGTCTGCTGAGGTTATGGCTACATGGCAAAAGTAAGGCGCAGCAAAAGCTGACCTTACTTTCACCATGGAAGCTAACTGAGCAGCGGCTGAATATTGCCGTTGCCCAGTTAGCTTCTTGCCAATCTGGGCAACCCGAATATTCAATGCCGGCTCTATTACCCCAGCATTGAATATCCAGGTTTAAAGTTCAGCAGCAGTGCTACCCATGTTAGACTGGCTAGCTGCCACTGTTGAATATCGGGCCCATAACCTTTAGCCAGTCAGCGCCAAATATGCGCATTTATCAAATAAAGTGTGACTGTGCCCAAGGAAGACCTTCAGCCCTGCTTCTTCTTATGTGGGTAAATTTCTGCACACAACGATTTACCTGTATAAGATCTGCCTGCTGAATGGGGTAGAAAATTCACACATCAGGGCTTGTTTGGTTAACTTGAAAACTTAATTGGATAAATCCTTTGGATGTCGACTCTTTGATTTTTATTCTGTTTTATCAGCCTAGTGCTATCAAAGTATTCAAGTGAGCAATATGACTTCAGTCATATTGTTTTGGTAAATATTATAGATAACGTATTATAATACATGGAGTGGAGGAGTAGCCTGATGACTGAGAGAACAGGGTTTGATTCACCTTGTGGCCTTGTGCAAGTCACTTTACCCTCCATTGCCTCTGAAGAAAGGCCTGGCAATCCACTTCCGGCCACACCTTGCCAAGAATATCCAGGAGCTGCTGGGTCGCAGGAGTCAGCATTGACTCGATGGCATGCATTGCATTATAATACATGAGAGGAATAGTGCCATCAACACTATACTAAACTGGACCAAGTCTTAAAAATAGATTCCTGAGAAAGGAGTGAGCTAAATCCAATATATAATAATTTTTTCATCCTAGATTAAGGTCTTTTCTCCTACTGGCTGTTTCCTTGGATTTAAGCAGTAATGTTTAGTTCTCAAATGATAAAAACATCATTATATTTGTAGCTTGATGTTTAACTTACTGTGGTTGCATTAAATCTTAATAAGTAATAAAAGCAAAAAAAAGTTTGTCATAAATCTTAGGAGCATGTTTACTAAAGGATTAATGCGAGTTAAGTGCTGCAATGGCCCATAGAAATTAATGGTCCGTAGCAGCACTTAATGTGTATTAACCTTTACTAAAGATGTCTCTGGGTGTGCAGTTGTAGTTTGTATAGGCCATAGTTTGCTCGTATCTCACATGTTCTACTTACTACATCTGAGCATTTATTGTTGTGAACATATTTGTATCCCTGCTTAGGAGCAAGCGTAAATGTTAGTATAGAAAGTATGCGCATATGCACTTATTTTATAAAATACATGCTGTCACCAGTAGGGGGCATTCTGCATATACCAGTTGGCCAGTGCTAGGGTCTGAGGTTCCTCCAAGCAGGATCACTGTTTACACAGGTGAGTCAACCACAAATGGGGTCATTGTGAACCACGGATATCTGGGATGGATGTCTGAATGGGATGTCCACCCTGTTATTTGTGGTGGCTGCAGGCCCCGTCTAAGTTCCCCCGCTGGTTGTGCGGGAAAGTTAGTCAGGGGTGGGGAAGAGGTAGCCTGGAGGCGGAGAGTGGGCAGGCAGTGGGCTGTCGCCGGCCCTGGACGTCCAGGGCCGATTCTAATGTCAGCCTTATACGTCCAGGGCCGGCGAAATGGCCAGTGAAGTAATTCCCCTCCCCGGGTTGAATAACTTCCCTGGACATCATTTGTTTTCCTCATCGGGGCACGGATGGGGATGGGAGGGGCCAGAGATAATTCCCCGCAGTCCGACCCTGGCCTTAGGAGGCCAGATCGGGGGTTGGGCTGCAGGGAATTAACTCTTTTTGCAGGCAGCTGGCATCGCAGCTTTTAAATGGAACCGCATTGCCATGGCAACATGATGCCATGGTGCTGTGGCTCCATTTAAAGTCTTTGTTCCCTCGTGTTCATAAGGATCTCAGGGGACTGGGCAGCTAGGCTATCCAGCTCCCTCTGGCTGGCTGTGGAGTTTGGGTTTTGAGTCGTTGGGTATCCATAGCAGTCCCCTCTGTTTGGAACGACCTCCATTCAGAACTGCCCAGACTCCTCTCCTGAAGCTGCCTGCTCTGAAGTCCTGTAGAATTACATGCTTAATTGCGCCGCAGATACTTTTACACGTGAGGTAATGTTATGAGGTCTTTTATGTATTCTAGCATAAGCATGCAAAAAATCCTTTCTAAAATTTACCTCTTGAATGACCAAATTAATCCATTTGGAAAAGGGGAATCGTTAGAAATGGGGAAAAGGCAGCAAAAAAGAGTTATGCATTTGGTGGTAAACTTCAGCTGCTAAATGTAGCACCTATCCATCAAAATGCTGATTGGAAAATAGCAGGGCAATAGATGCTTATCCTAAATGCTTAAACTTATATGCGGGTTTTCAAATCTGGCATTTATACAGGGTGGCCCAAAAAAGTGAGAACATCTCGTAAATTAAAAGCTTAAATAGTTTACTTATTTACCTTTTTAGCTATATGACATCTTTATTTCAACAATGTCTGGTCGCCATCTTTTTTTTTTAAATTTGTCGATTGTTTACATCTGTCTTTTTGAATTGTTAAATTTATTTTATTTATTTATTTTTTTTTATTTAACATTTCTTATATACCGCCTTTCATGATATCAAGGCGGTTTACATTGAACAAACTGAAATTACATTGAACAGGGCATTATAACTTGGAGATAACTATTTTACAGGGAACATGGGCTCTGGAGGGTTAAGTGGCTTGCCCAAGACCACAAGGAGCACCTGTGGGAGTAGAAACCCCAGTCCTTCCGGCCCAAGGTTGCTGTCCTCTAGTGGGATTTGAACCCCCGACCTTCCAGCCTAAATAACTTATATGCTACGAGATGTTCTCACTTTTTTTGGGCCACCCTATATAGATGGTGTCACTGAAAATAGGTATAACTTCAATTGCTTTTACTTTAGACATTTTAAAATTAAACAGCAATTGCTCTGCTGAATGTTTACATCTCCTTGGTATTTTGGCTTCACTGGACTAGGTACTACAGACCGATATTAAAAGGGATTAACACAGTTAGCAGACCGGCGTTAATCCCCCTAGCCGAGATATTCAGCGGCACAAACACGGTTAATGCCGCTGAATATCCGCAGGTGCTGCTATGTGCCCCGATGCTAACTGGCTAGCACTGGGGCAGAGTGGGGGGCGGCGATTTTGAGCTGCTGCTCGGTTATCTCTAAGCAGAGAAATTTAGGCACAGTAAAGGCTGGTTTAACTTTGGCCCCTGAAGTTAACCGGGCAGCGTCTGAATATCGCTGCTGCCCGGTTAGTTTCACAGCAATCGGAGCAACCCGAATATTCAGTGCGAGGGCCTGGATATGGCTCAGGCGCTGAATATCCTAGTTTAAAGTTCAGCGATGGCAGCAGCGAGCCGTTGCCGCTGAATATCGTGCTCTCAATTTATTGGACTGGAGAAATAATCACATAGCTTAAGCTTTCACATAATGTAAGAAGAAAAAAAATCCCGATTCAAGATATGAGGCTGACTTTGTACGATTTTGGCCATTGGCACAGTATGAAGGCGAATGTTTTGAAAACAAAGTCCTTTGTGCATACCACATGAATTGGGTGTCTTGGCCTACTTGGTGGTCATTTTCTCTATATCAATGAATAGCTTAAGCTTTTCTGCATGGAAAGGTTATGGACTCTTTCAAATTGTAAAAGGACTTGGTGACACTTTAAAATATATTGCAGAAAATATCTTTTCACTCAGCGCACAGTTAAACTGTAAAATTTGTTGCCAGAAGATGTGAGGAAACCAATTGGTGTCGCAGGGGCTAAAAAGTCCACAATACTTTTATTAGCCAGGTAGACTTGGGAAAGCGTCCTTCTCTCAGGGTGCAAGTAACAAGGAATGGATCTACGTGGCTACTGTCACAGGCAGGATGCCGGGCAATTCTTATGTTCCTATGTCTAGTTTAATGGAGCCCAGGAAAATGAAGTGCTGTAGCCAGGTTGGGCCTAGACATTTATCAGGAAGCTTGTGAACGAGTGTCATAGCTGGGATGGGTATGAAATAAGAGTCCAGTTTATGAAATGGTTGCGGAAGAATTTAATTTCACGATAGTTGAGGGAATGAGGAACTCTGTTAAGTAAAAAGCTAGTAAATGTGGCCAGTATGGCCGTTTTCCATGTTCTTGTGAGGCTGCTAAAGGAGACATGGCTACTATAGAAGTAAGGTACCTTACATTTTGACAATTCTGGTCGCTAAGGGACATGTTTACTGAAGGTTAATGCACGTTAATGAAATTACATGCCGCTGCGTCCATAGAAATAAAATGTTAAAGTGTGATGATTGATATTAAACATATGACTTTCGACAGCCATAAGCAATTACTTCCTTAAGCACTGCTTTTATTTCTGCAGGTGTGCTTTCATGTAGGTAAGAGTAATTCGTGTGAGTAATGCAGTTCCTGGTGGCTGACCTGGTTGCAGGCTGCAACATTTGCACTCCAGCAGGGAAGAAAGCTTGTTTATGCTCACGTAAGTTTAGGTAGCAGGGTCTGATTTCTGCCATGAGAAAAAAGAACTTTAGGAATCAACAAATGCTGTGTATGAAGGTGAGGAGTGGGAAACAGGCAATGTTCTTATCTACATCTGCTGGGGAGGTAAAATATCCTCTCTGTCCTTTATTAATTTTAGATACATTTTTTCTCAGTTCTTGATTATTTAAAGTACTAATTTATGATGATGCTTCTTTAAATTGCATTCCATGCTTTCTTTCGTGAATCCCAACGCCTTATTGTGCGGCGTTTTCAGCCTGAGCGAGAAGTTTTGATTCCAGTAATCGTGTAATAGCTCGACTGTTTTGTTTTGTTTTGGATACGTGTGCAGCATCAGGTGATCCCCTGAAGAAACGGCTTTAGTGAAATGCACGGGCGCCTCAAAATAAGGCGTTGGGATTCACGAAAGAAAGCATGAATGCAATTTAAAGAAGCATTTGAAAAAGAAAAAGAGAAGCTAAGTATTCATTTTGAAGTTTAATAGTTTTTGCTTCAAGAAATTTGCTTTAAGAAAATTATGGTTAATTTCACCTCTGAAGGTCGTTGATGCCAATAAGCACAAAATTAGGACTTAATCTAAGCCTATTTAAAAGTGCTATAGATTATCTGAGACCTTCTTTAGTAGGAGATAGAAACATCATAGAGAAGATACATGTGCGATGAAGGTTTAAAGTCTTTTTGGTGAACGGTGAGCGTGTTAATCCATTGTAGTATTACTTGAAGTAATTGCTCCGAAAAGTGACCAAGTTTATATTTGTTCTGATCCAGGTTAAAGCATGTAGAGGGTAATTTTTTAAAGGCACACCCAGGTTAACATGCATATTGCAGTGCATGTCTTTTATGTCTGTTTTATAAAGTAAAGTATACATGCACTTTATAAACTAGGGGTGTAAGTGGGTGAAATGTGTGCAAAATCACGTTATAAACTAGGGGTGTAAGTGGTGAAATGTGTGCAAAATCTAGGCGCAATCACATACAGACTCGGTGTAAATGCTTCAGCCTAGATTTGCAGAGAGAGTGTGTAAATGATAGTATTTTATAATTTATGCATGTAGATTTGCTCTCCACCCCTAGGCATGCTCACTCCAAAAGTATGTGCCAGCAGTCTGACATGAGCACCTACAGAATAATGCCCACCCAAAATACATGCATGAAGGTGATTTATGCGTGTAATACATTGAAAATACATGACGTGTGCATTTTGATGGAATATAACTACGTGACTCCTTATAGAAGTACCTCCTTGTTGTCTAAGTGGACAACTGAACTGTTGTGCCTTGGGAGGGAAGGCATGCAAATTGGTTACTGTTTGGTTGTCTCCTTCCCCTCATCCGAGTCATATAAATCTGTAATTCAGTGCAGAGTTCTAATTAAATCCTATATTGTGGGATCACTCTCTCAGCGATTATGAAGTTCGACATCTCTGAGATTGAAGACTGTGCTCAGCTGAATCGCAGGTACTGCTATTAATCATGTCTTCCGAAAGATGAATGTAAAGCTAGAGCCATGATGACAGATTCGCTTGCCAGAAGAGCACGTTCCCTATGTAAGAATTCTTATTTTTCTGGTATAGAAATAAAGGTTAATATATGAAAGCATAGTTATAGGTAAGAGGCTTGGAAATATCAGCAACATTTTTAAAGAGCTGCATGATTTTTTAAAATCAAAATCCTTTATGATTGTCACTCTTTTCTAGTATTTCTTGTTCCGTAACTGATGATTGAGCAGGTTTTACAACGGTGCATGTTTTCCTTCTAATAGTCAATTGGAGATCCTCTCTTGACAGCTCTTAAATGAAAGCTATATTCCCTGTATACAGTGCAGTTATTCAGATGTGTTCATAACCAGCATTTCCTTATCTTGCTAGACCAGTCCAGAAGAGTGGGTTATGCTCCCTTGCCAGCAGGTGGTGGCAAACAAGGCTCTTCAGTGGTGCAGCATGGAGAGAAGCTAGTATTCTCTACCTTTAGCAGATGGCAAGGTGTTTAGACTGGTGCAGCAATGTAGATAGGCTTGTTCCCTCTGGCCCAGATCATGTGGCCTGTATGATCGAGATCTTTGGCCCGTTTGCTCAGAGCTTGGGTACACCCATTGTCTCAACATGTTCAACACAGCTACCATGGGATCCCTAGTGTTTCATAGATCGGAGAGCAGAACAGACGACCCCACAGGGCTTTAAATTTGTGTTCCTAGCAGCACACAAGGGGACCAAAACACATTGCATAATATAGTTCAACCAAAATGTTCTTAAGGGCTCTGTGTGGGCTCTCAGGCTAGTTTTGATAGTACATTGATGAATGCAGAGCAGCATCAGTTAGTTTAATGTATATCTCATGTTGTATCAGGAATGACACTTTCTGTTTGTTCTAGAAAGGCAGATTTGTAGGGATGGGGATGTTTTTCTATTAGGGCTGTATTAGCTATGTCTTTACTAACGTGAATGAGCTTGGTAGTTTGTCATTTTATGTTGGTGCAAGCCTTTAGTAATAAGACATAGAAGGGTGACCTAGGTGTTGGATTAAATATTGGCGTTTGTAAGAATCAAAGCTGAAGATGGCAAGGCCTGAAATGGTGCCTCAGTGGATAATTTTGCATATGCCTGAGACATATAGGGAGGGTAATGTTTGAAAAAAGTTGATGCCTCGTAAACAACAACAAAAAAAATCAGGGGGGGGAGGAGAGGAGAGCCGTGTTTATTTGCATATGGGAAGACATGCTTATCGATTCACAGTGGATGAATTTCAATTGGACAAACTGGATGGGCCATTGTAGTCTTCAGCTGCCATCATTTAATATGTTACTGTGTCCTTATTTTCTTCACAGCATCGCCGGCAGCAGCAGAGCAAATCTAACTTTAAAATGTATTTAAAAAAATCACGTGGGTCTTTCAGCTCTGTGCTTTCAATAGATCTGATCCTCCCTGCTCTGACGTTGCATCAGAGGAGGGAGGGACCAGACCTGTGCAAAAACCCACGTGGTTTGGGGATTTTTATTTTAGCTCAGCTGCTGCTGGTGCCACCGCTGCCGCTGAGAGAATAAAAATTGGTGGAGGCAGCTCAACAGCAGGCAGCTGAAATTCGCCCCCTAAGCCTTTGCGCCCTGTGCAGCTGCACCGCTCACACAGGGCTAGGTATGGCGCTGAGCACAGTTCCTCGTCATGCACTCCTCCAAACCCCAGTATAAAACGATGTTAGCTGGAGGTTATACAAGATCTAGAGAAGGCATAAATGTGGACATGGACATTTTCCAAGCTTTTTGTGTATTGTCATTCTAGATTACACATATACTTTGAAGGACCACCTTTAAATCTCCGCATGCTGCTGCATATTTCTATAAGTAGTGTCTTCTCTAGAATTGCTGCTTATACAACTAGCCCAATTTACAAGGGCAAATCTGCCATTTCCATGTGTAAGTGGGGCCTAGGCCTTCTAAAATGTAGCCCTTAGAGGGTAATTCTATTACAGGTCGCCTACGTTTTATGGCTGGCATGAGTGTAAAATACTAATTTTCGAAGGAAAGTCAAACACACACACACACACCTATTAGTGTGCACAGATTTTCCAGCTTATGCAGGTGTACATGCATTTTTTTTAAACAAATGTACATAAACACTAACCTCTCCCCAACCTGACCTCCAGAAATAAGCTTATGTGCATATTTATTTATTTTTATACCGCGCTCTTTAGAATCAGTGCGGTTTACATGTATACTAACAGATACTTTTTATTCCCTTGTCCCCGAAGGGCTCACGATCTAAGTGTACCTGAGGCAATGGAGGGTTAAGTGGCTTGCCCAAGGCCACAAGGAGTGGCTATGGGACTAGAGACCCCAGTCCCTCCAGCCTGAGGTTGCTTGTCCACATGCGGGAATTGAACCCTCCGGCCTGAGGTAACCTGTCCCAACCACTGAGCCACTCCTCCCTCTAGATAACTTTAAAAGAAACCCCTTTTATGCGTAAACCTTTGTTTTTGTGTGCTTAAATGGCTTTTACACCTTAGGGGATAATGTTATAAACCTTTTTCACATATAAAACGCCAGAAAAGGTTTCTTAGAAAATTAGGTCGTTCCTAAAAGCAGGCACGGTGCAGATAGGCATATAGTGGTAGAGTAGGCTTAAGAGTAGGGTAAGGTTTTCAGAGATCCCTGATTTTCGGAGATTGTCCCCGATTTTAGAGCTGTTTCCCCTACTCCCACCTGTTTGGCAGCCTCCTGTCCCTGATTCCAGCAATGGGGGATGGTTTTTAGAATTTACATCCACTACCTTTATATTTCGCGCAGTACGGGGAAAAAGCATCTATTTCTGTTTCTATTTCTCTGTCAGTTTGTCTCTTGGAAGAGATATTGTTGCTGTCGGGGGATGGATAGCGGGGACAGGGTAATGACTCCTCTTCCCTTCTCCATGCCTGGTTGCTCAAACCTGAAACTAAGGTGTCCCTTTCTCTACCACGTCCCCCACCCCCCCACTTTGGATGTGTCCTAGGCTTGCCTGCAAAAATTCTGGTAACTTTAGTGGAGGGAAAAGAGAGTAGTCTTGATTTTACATGCATATAAAATATACCCATATGTACATAAAATACATGCTAACGCTTTTGTCTGCTCTCAAGCAGGCATAATGTCTGTGCCTTGAATCTAAGTGCAGTTTCTGCAGGATTAGTGCTAGTACTGTATAAACAAATATGCATCTATGGGTCTTTATATAATAGGCTTAAAATACAGTAGTTCCCGCTTTACTCTAATGGAGTGATTTTATAAAAAAAAACAACCTAAATTTACATATGAGCAACATGCATAAATCTATGTATTTTAGTCATATACGTGCCTATGTGACGCGGCTGCGATTCTGTAAGTATTTGCATCGGGCCAGTCCTGCGTACTGACATTGTGAGTATGCATGGGGGGGCGGAGTTTGTGTGGAGTGTGGATGGAGTGCAAAGTTACACACATAAATTATAAAAGACTAGAGCTGGCGTAAGAACTCATGCCTTAAATTGATGCATGTTTTTGACCACTTACACCCCTATTTTATAAAGTAAACTACGTGTGTACTTGACTTTTTAAAATTGGCATAAAATACACACATTAATCTAGCTGTGACTTGTAAAATGACAATTGTACGGAAATTATGGAGGTGGTACCATGTTGGGGTGGGTTCTTAACTTGGGTTGTATCAACAACATAATGATTTACTGATCTGGTGTGCAGAACCTTGATGTGCTATGGTATGCAGGTGCAGCAGTGTACTGTGCTAAACATAGGTCTGAATATGAAAGTATTGCAAGGCTGTGAGGGGCGGTATGGTGGATGTAGTAGAGTGTTTTATATCCAAGTACCAAGTACCCTAGTCCTATCATTCAAGGCAATCAAGGGTATCTCATCCTCCTCACTCACAGATCTGATTCACACTGTACCCCCCAACAGATCCAGAAGAGCAACAGCCGTAAACCTACTAACAACCTCGAAGGCATCAACAAAGTGCAACATGACAACCTCAAACAGAGCTTTCAGTTTATATGCCCCCAAATGCTGGAACGCTCTACCCTCCGACATAAGGGCCATTACTGTCCTACCACAGTTCAGGAAGGCACTCAAATACCACCTCTTCCTTCAATACTACCCTACCAGCAATTGAACCAAAAGAAGTGACACACTCTTTAAACCACCCTTCCGTGCTTTATATTACTATGACTCTATTCTGTTCTATGTAAATATCTCATGTATATAGTTTAACCCGGTTCTCCAAGTTGGTACTCCTGTTCGATGTAAACCAAACAGCTTGTTGTTATGGTCTTTATGTTATAATGTAAACCGCGCTGATGCCGAATAGTGCAGTATATAAGAACTTGTAATAAATAAATAAATAAATAAGTAGTTTGTTTGCTGGACAAGCACAGATCTGAACAGAATTATCAAAGGAAAACATGTGGGAACTCTAACTTCCTTTAGTGCTCGAAGGAATTCCCTCACTTTCTTGGATAAACAGACACAACTGTGAAAGAACTATAAAAAAAAATCAGAAGCTCTTCCAGATACTTCATTGTAATATGAGGCAGAGATCCAAGAGAAGCATGTAGCTCAGCACTGAATTGCTTAAATAAGAGGTCTTTTGGCACTGTTTCTTTATGTAGTTTGAATTTTCTGATAGGTTACTAGAGTGGAGGAGTAGCCTAATGGTTAGGGCACTGGCTTGGTAACCAGGAGACTCAGAATTCAATTCCCACTATCACTGCTTGTGGCCTTGGGCAAGTGACTTAACCCTCCTTTGCCTCAGAAGAAAGGCCTGGCAATCTACTTCCAGTCACACTGCCAAGAAAACCCGGGAGCTACTGGGTCGCCAGGAGTCAGCACTGACTTAAAGGCACACGTTGCATTGTACTAGCAGGAAGATTTATTATTTTTTAAGGTTTTTATTTCAAAACCATTTTGCTAGTCCTCAGCACTTTTAAAACTGCTATCCTGTGTCCTTTCCAACATGTACAGACATACATATGCTCAGAGCATTAGTTATTAACTCTCAGTTGAAGTATTAATTTAGTTTAATAACAACACTTATATTCCGCTTTTACAAGTGGATTACAAAATTAAATTAAAACAATTCACATTAATAAAAAAATTGGACTGTATGAAGACAACTGAGTTGTGAAGATTGGTGCAAGAGTCATCAACAATCTTTGCTATGCTGATGATACTACATTACTGGCTGAAAGTGAAGACAGTCTGAAACATTTGCTTCTCAAGATCAAGGAACATAGTCTTAAATGGGCCTGTACCTTAATGTAAAGAAGGCAAAGATCCTGACAACTGGCAAAATCAATAAACTCATCGTTGATGGAGAAGAAATTCAAATAGTTGACAACTTTAATTACTTGGATCAAATATCAATAAAGAAATGACAAGCAGTCAAGTACTCCGAAGACACGTTGCTCTTGGCAGAATGGCTAGACAAAATTCTGAAGGGCAGAGACGGCTCTCTCCATACAAAGATTTGACTCCCCCAGTCCCAGTCCCAGCCCCAGTCTCTTTCTCCTAGTTCTAGTCCCTGTGTCATCCAAATCCTTCTTTTTACATAATTCCCCCTTCTCCCATAGTACCATGTGCTAAGATCAGCCTCCCTTTTCTTTTCCCTCCCCCCCCCCCAGTCCATTATCTCCCCTCTGTTTCCTATTCCCTCCTCCCCATGTCCAGCATATTCCCTCTCTGGGCCTTCTACCCCCTCCCTCCAATAAGTTTCAGCACCTTTCCTTTCCTCTCCCCTCCCTCCCCACATAGTGCAGCTTTTCTCCCTCCCGCCCCCTCACCTGTCCCAACATCTTCCCCCACCTCTCCCTGCTGTGGTCCATGACGTCCCCCCCTCCTCTCTTTCCCTCCCTCCTCATAAATCTCCATGGCGCCTGCCTGTTGAGGTCAAAAGAAAAAAAATAGGCTGTGGAGCGTCGCTTTGAAGTGCTCTGTAGAATTCTGCTGGTTATGCCCCACAGCCGCAGGACATGCGCATCAGAGAGAAGCACTTTGTGGCCTGCTATAGCAGTCGTTCATTGCCATGAAAAATATTTCAGGAGGTAAGGGGCCAGAAGAGAGAGCAAGGATTGGTGGAAGTGTAGAGAACTGGAGAAGGATACAAGGCACTGAGGAGGAGAGAGAAGGTAAAAGGGGAGGAGGAAAAGAAACGTAAGAGACAGCGAGAAGTGAAAGGGCAAAGAGAAAGTGAAGGCAGGGAGGAGAATCTGGATATATCTGGGAGGTTTTTTTTGGCTATTATTTAAATTCTGTGGTGAGGGTTTTGTTTTTAAACTCCAGCAGCGGCATTTAAATATAATCCAGATATTCCATGTCGCCGTCTGGATTGCTGGTAGTGCTGAATATCAGGATAGAGTAGTGAGCGCAGCTGACGTCCAGATAGCATCGATATTGAAATTGCTATCTGGATAAAGTTAAAATAGTGTTTTCTGCTGTCCTAAAGGTAGTGGGATACTGGTTTAGATAGTGGTCTCAATATCGCTGCTGTCCCGATAACGTCCGGCCCCAGCACTATCTGGGTAGTGCTGAGGTGGTCTGTAAAGATGTTTGGTGGTACTATCCAGATAGTGCCGCTGAATATTCATGGATCGTGCCAACAAAGCAAATAGTTGGATTGTGGCTGCCATTATCTGGCTTTTTATTTTGCATATTGTGCTTTAGTTTTTCACTCATTTTGAGGCTAGCGGAATGCAGTGTGGAGTGTAGGAAACTCACCTGGAATTTTTTGTTATACAGGATAGGGTCAGAAATTGCTATGTACATCCTGATGCGCCTTTTCAGCTGGTAGATATCACCAACAAAGTAAGCATGAGTTAAAAAGGAAGAGAATCACTTTGCTGGTGGCTTGTACTTGCTGGAGAGAGTCCTCGGTGCCTACACAATGGTTTCTGATGCTTTTTCAGATATATTACAAAATGCACAAGGTCTCATGTCGTCTTTTGTAGACTTTTTGCCTCTTTCTTGCACGCCCCTTCTCCTCAGCTTCTGTTACCTTTCTTAGATCTTCCTGTGCCCCTCTTCCTCTCTCCCTTGGCTTTCCCTCCCAGCTATGCCACAGCCCGTCCCTCCCTTTGCATGCTTTTTTTTTCACTATTGGCCCCTCTTTTGCTCTGCTCTCCTTTCTTTACTCTGGGCCTCTGCTGTTTTTTACCTTTGTTCTGTTTCTATGTGTTTCCACTTTGCTTTTTCTGTTTTTCTCTTGCAGGAGTCACTGTGCAGTTAGAGTGATACTTCACTAATGCTACAGCACAATTGATTGGGGGTATGGGGAAAGCAGACAGGAAGTACTTTTGTCTCTCTAATTGCTGCCCACATTTGGCATATTGGTCTCTGCACGTGACCTAGAGCAATAGACACAGGACACTGATGTGCTTCCTGTCTGCTCACCCCTGGGATTGTTCATTTTGTATTAAGGTTACCGGATGACCTTGATTTTAAAGCTGTGTCCCCCAACTCCTTTCAGTTTGGCAGTCTCTTGTCCCCGATTCCAGCAATAGGAACAGAGGGGTAGAAAACGTTTTTATTTTCGATTTAATGATTTTCTTATGTCAGCTTTTAGAGTTTATCTTCAGGGCCGGCCCAAGGGTTTCTGGCACCCTAGACAGAAACCCTGGCTTCGCCGCCCCTCCAGCTGCCGCAACCACCACCTCCTCCCAGCTGCCGCCAATTCCGTCTTGGGAGGGGAAGGCGGGCAGCGGCAGTATTTCCAAAAGCAGCAGTGTTTTGCTGCCACTTTCAGAAATACTGTCACTGCCACTACCCACCTCCCCCCCCAAACAGAATTGGCAGCAGGAGGGGGGGGAGGGGGGAGGGCAGCGCAGCCACCCATGTGTGCCACTGCCGCCGCCTAGCTTGCATAGTGGACGGGCTGGCTCTGATGGGGGAAATGCATACTGCTTCTATTTCTCTCTGTTAATTTGCTTGGAAGTGATATTGTTACTGTCATGGGATGGATTGGGGGAAGACACAATGACTCCTCTTCCCTCCGCCGTGCCTCGATCTCAAAGATAGCATTAAAGTGTCCCTTCTTCTTCCCCCCCCCCTCTCCCCACATCCACACTTTGGATTAGTGTCCCAGATTTGCCTGCAAAAACCTGGTAACCTTACGTTGTATGGTTGACACAATACTGGCTGTCGCATCCAAGAGACCCAGGGAGTTTTCTCAGAAAGACTGGCCAGACTTGGAGAGTTCTCAGGTGTGGATTTAGCATGCTGCACGGCTGTGGAAAAGTTGAGAGGTGGGAGAAACTGGGGCTTCATTGAGAGGAGGGAGGAAAAGGAGCACAAGAAGATCTGAGTTAGGTAAGAGAAGCTACAGAGGGATGAGGAGAAGGGGAGAGGTTAGGAAAAAAGGCTGACAAAAATATCAAAGGGAAGAGAGTCTGGAGTTTGTTCTGGAGGACTGGAGATAAAAGCGGAAGAGGCTGAGAACTGCAAGCTGGTTAGCTTGAACTGTGTGGTGAGTTAATTAAAGGAATCTCTTCCAGAAACTGCACTGTCCTCTGTTTTAGCATCGAGTAGATGATAGGTTCCAAGGCAATATAGTTTTACTAGAGGTAGGTTTCTCGGGTGAAGCTGATGAATTCCTTTGATAAGTTGACCAAATTGGATAGAGGAAAGTGCTAGATGTGGTGATGTACTTAAATTTCAGAAAGGCATATGATATGATTTAGCATAAGTGACTTATAAATAAACCATGCACCTTTGGTATAATCTCTAAACTGACTGTAGGTTAGAAACTGGTTGAGTTGGAAGCAACAAGGGGTAGTGGTCAATGAAGTCTTGTCAGAGGAAAGGGGCATTACCAGTGGGGGGTACCTCAGGGATTGGTTCTTTGATTGATTCTTTTCAATATTTGAAAGTGAAATTTCAGAGAGATTGTCAGGAAAGGTTTGCCTATTTGCAAATGATACAAAAATCTGGAGGGATTAAGGAGGGATCTAGCAAAGCTTGAGAAATGGTTTGGCAGCTAAGATTGTATGCTAAAAAATTCAGGGTCATGCATTTAGGCTGCAAAAGCCCCAATGGAGCAGTTAGGGGCAGCTCAAGGCAATCTGCTGCCTGAGGTGAAGGATGAGATGGTGCCCCTGCCCCACCCCCCGTAGAGGGGGGCGGGGCTTTTTCAGAACTCCAGTCAGGGACTGAACCAAACCAAAAAGCCGATTAGATTATATGGAGGAAATGCAAGATGTTTGCACACCAAGTGACTAAAAAAGAGCGAGAACCAACAGCACAGTTTATAAAACTATATTATAATTCAGTTTTATTTTGTTGTTATAAACTGCGTTATGGTTCTTGCTTTTTCTTTTTCAACATATATTTTGTATCCACAGTGGGTGCAGAGCAGAACCAGGACATTCACCTACAGAACTCAATATCTTAAAACAAAAAAAATCTGATTCTGATCATCTCATTAACAACAACAACAAACAAACATTCTCCAGTACCAGGCATATTGTGAGCTAATACAAAACCCTACAATAAAAAGCAAATCTACCATACCATACCATACCATACCATACCATATCAACACAAACTTCCAAAACTCACATAAGGAGCCCATCCAAAAAAAGCGTCACTGTAACTACTACAGTGGGCCCTGGAACATCCATACACCTATTTGAAAAGCTGAACAAGTCAAATTATTACAGTACAGTATAGATCTTTATGTACAAACTCCATGTTAACAGAACACCTGGCCTCAATCACACACTCAGAACACAGACCCTCACCAAGTACAGAATACATAACCACAATCTAAAGTAAAAATAAAAATATGTAGACAAAATTTAAACTGAAACCCCAAGAAGCCAGACTCCGCATGCAGTGCTACATCAGATAAATAAGAGATGCAGTTCCTTCATTCTGTATAAAATAAAAAGATAGCACGAAGTCCAATCACTAAAATTAAATAAAATTATTTTTTCTACCTTTGTTGTCTGACCATTTTATTCTCTGATCATGCTGGTCCTGATCTGAGGCTTCTGCTTTCTTGTCTTCTCTTAGCTCCTTCTGTGGTCTATGGTCCATCTGCCATTTCTTATCTCTTCTTTTGTTTTCTTCACTTCCTTCCATCAGCCCATTTCCATTTCCAGTAACCCTCCCAGTATCAGCCCCCTTTCCAGTCCTCCCCTCCCAGTACCTTCCAATGTCAACCGCCTTGCATTCCTATGACTGCCACTGATGTCCATTCCCTTCCAGTCCCCCTCCTTGTCCACTGTCCAGCCCCTTCTAGTCCAAATACCATCCCAGGTATCAGCTCATGTCCACTCTCAGTGCCACCCCCCCAGTCAGCTCCCGTAAAGTTACCCTACCCTCTGTCCATCCCCTTTCCAGTACCATTCGCACATGTCAGCTCCCTTCCAGCTTCCTCCCCATTACCCAGCCACCTACCACTCCCATCCCCAAAGGTCAGTTCCCTTCCAGTCCCCCTTCAGTACATCCCAGGTGTCAGCTCCATTCCAGCCCACTCCTTCTCCGCCATATTAGCTCCTTTCCTTCCCCTCCTTCCCCAGTGTCAGCTCCCTTCCTGCCCCCTCCTTGCCCTGACAGACCCTCTCAGTATCCGCTCCCTTCCAGTTCTATTCTCCCATCCCCCCACATCTGCCCATTTGTAGCCCTAGCCCCTAGTTTTCTTTCAGGGCCAGCAGCACTCTTCTCCCCTCCCCCAGTTAGCCCATTTCCAGTCCTATACCCTTTATCATACTACTCTAGTCCTAGCTCCCCCAATCAGCCCATTACCAGTCCTAGCTCATTTCCAATGCTAGCCCCCCATCAGCCCATTACCAGTCCTAGCCCCCCCAATAAGTCCATTAGCAGTCCTAGCCGCCCCTATCAGCCTATTTCCATTCTTAACCCCCCATCAGCCCATTTTCAGTTCTAACCTTCCCGATAGCCCATTACCAGTCCTAGCCCCCCGATCAGCCTATTTCCATTCTTAACCCCCCATCAGCCCATTTCCAGTCCTAGACCTTCCCCCATCATCCCATTACTATTTCCAGTGCTACCCCCCTTCCCTCCCAGCCCAGTCCAGCCCCAGACATTCTGAAAGGAAATTTAAAAAAAAACCCGGTCGGAGAAGCTGCTGCTGCTGAGCTGTGGCAGCAGCAGAATGAAGAGCTCCGCGGCCCCCTTGCCGCCCCGGAAGAGCCTGACATTCCATTTCCCCTGTGCTGACTCAGCTTTGCAGAGCCGTGAAGGGAGAGTGTTTCCCTTTCCCGCGGCTCTGTTAAAGTTCAGCCTGCCAGCGCTGATGGGAAACAGGCATTTTTTGTGCGAGACATGCCTGTTTCCCATCAGCACTGGTGGGCTCAACTTTAACAGAGCTTCAGGAAAGGGAAACACTCTCCCTTCGCGGTTCTGCAAAGTTGAGCCGGCTGAAGCAGCGCAGCGGCAGCAGCTTTTCCGATCGGGGGTTGTTTGTTTTTTTGTTTGTTTGTTTTGATTTTGAAGGCCAAGTGAGGCGGTCTTTTTGGGGGCATTTTTTGCCGCCCCCAAAAATTTGCTGCCTGAGGCCACTGCCTCACTCGGCCTTATTATAGAGCTTCCCCTGGAAGTAGTACACTGTTGGGGATGAGGTCTGTGTGCAAAGAGCAGGACTTGGTGGTGTGAAAACGAAGAGAAGGACTTGGGGGTGATTGTATTTGTTTATCTTAAGGTGGCTAAACAAATAGATAAGTTGACAGCAAAAGCTGGAAAAATATTTGTTTACACAGAGAGAGCAGGAAAGAGATTATGACAGTGCTTCTGTATAATCTCTGGTGAGATCTCATTTGAAGTATTGTGTAGAATTCTGACAACTGCACCTTCAGAAGGATATAAACTGGATGGGATTGCCCAGAGGGTAGTTGCTGAAATGGTCAGGAGTCTTCACCGTAAAGGATATGTGGATATACTTAAAGATCTAAATATATGTAGCTTAGAGAAGAGGCAGGCTAGGGGAGATATGATGGACATATTTAGTCACCTCCAAAATATAAATACATAGAAGGTGGACCTCCTTCAATGCAATGGATAAACGCATTGGATAAAGGTTAATAGAGGGAGACTCAGCAATAATCTAAGGAAATATTTCTTTACAAAAAGGGTGGTGGATGTATAAAAGAGCCTCCTGGTGAAGGTGATGGGAGACAAGGACAGTATCTGCATTCAAGAATGAAAGTGACAAGCACCAAGGATCTCTGAGGGAGAAATGAGGTATTGAAGAGCTGGGCAGATCAGATTGGTTGTATGGTTTCTCTCATCATTTTCTAGGTTTCCATGTATTACGTAGCGCTGTCTTGAACATGGAGTGCCAAAAATCACTGTTTTTGCACTTCTGTGCAGGTAGGTGCTATTAACAGGGTAGGTCATTTTCTGTTACCTTCTTATTACATGATGGGGGCATCTATCTGCACAAAAGGTGTCTTCCTGTCTATTTGGTGAATTGTGGTACTCTCTTACCTACAGTAAATACTGATTGAATTTCCTTGTCATTTTACATGCTTTCCTTTCGACCGGCTAATAAACGTAGGGTAAGTGAGGTGAGGGTAAGCAAACTTAAGATTTCCTGTGCTGTTATTACATGAAGTGTAGCTGAAAAGTAGTAGCAGATGGACATACTGTATGTTTTGTTAAAATAAATTAAGAAATCCTGCTGGAGGTGGAAAGGAGCAGGAGGGAGTAAAGTGATCAAGGGAGTGACTGATTTATGTAGGCAAGAATTTGTAACCAGTTAGGTAAAGGGTCATTTTACATCCTACCTGCTTTTGCTAGGCAGCTGTGCCTTACTATCATATCTAGCTGAAACAATTCCCTGGTATGTAATTTAGATTAATACTTAAAGATTAGGGTAGAATTGCATTTAAAGTTGGCAGCACGCTGTACAATATCTTGTCTTCTGGGCTAATTGAAGATTGTATCTCCTTTTATCTTATGGGCAATTTGGGCTTAACTTGAAACTATTTCTTGGATATGTGAGTGTCTATAGCAGGGGTTCTCAACCCAGTCCTCTGGACGAACCTAACCAGTCAGGTTTTTGAGGATAACTGGCATGAATATTCATGAGATCGATTTGCATGACCTGCCTCCTATGTAAACAAATCCATCTCATGAATATTCATGCCAGTTATCCTGAAAACCTGACTGGCTAGGTGTATCCCGAGGACTAGGTTGAGAACTCCTGGTCTTTAGGGAATAATTTGGACGCAAACTCAGTAATGTTTGGCGCTAGTGCGCTATAGGAGAGTTGTTCATTAACTTGCTGGAGACCTAGGGGTCAAAACTGTTCAAGTCACAGTGAAAATGAATTTGGCCATCTTCATGTGGCCGCTGTTTCACATTACAGAAACCACATAGTTGTTTGACATCTAGCGGGTTGTGCAGCCGAAGGTCACACATGTTCTTTGATAGCTTCACACACTTCTAAAATGTTTCGTTTGTGAGCACAGATTTGTACAGGTGGCATTATGTTTTTCCTGAGGCCTCAAATTCGGCAAAATACACCCAGGAAATGGCTAGCAAGCTAGGAGGTCGTTCAGTAAGAACAATTATTTTAAAATATTTAATAGAAAATTGTATTTAAAACAAAAGCTTATTGTTCTTCAGTTGAGGTATTGTCAAGTAACAGCACTAATATCTTGTGAAAGCTGCTAGAAAGTCCTGTGTCAGCAGACCGCAGACGTCTTTCACTTTCATCTTATATAGCAGGTAGCACAGATTTTTTTTAATGCCATTTTCTGAGCTAATATATTCAGACTGGATATCCCCAAAAATTGTCTTTTCCTCATTACTTTAAGAAATATCTTGGCAGAGCTGTAAATAAAGAATATAAGTTAGATAAATAAGGAAACGGGGTATTCTATGCGCCAGTCAGCTTTCAAGTCTTATGGCTATTAAGGGACATGTGTACTAAAATGACGCTGGACACTGTATGTTAAGCCCCAAAACCTGGTGCGGAGGAGGTATTCGACCTGTGCTAACATATGGTGGCATGTTGCCGTGCTAAACAGTTTGCTACAATTAACATGAGTACACTTAATGCGCAGCATTGTCAGTTACTGTGCTTTAACAATGCCTGCCCTAACTGCAGTGTGTATGTTCCGTCCAGTCTCTGCCCTAACTTGTGCTACATGGATAGCATGGGATTTTTAGTGCAGCTACTTTTTTGGTGCGTGGTAACAGTTAATCTCCAGGAACAAGCAGGAATGAGTCTTCACAAATGGGTATCGTCGGTACCGACGGAGCCTGCACGGGAATGCTCCCCAGCGTCCAGTAAGAAAGCTTTTGGGAGCATCCCACAGCGCCTGCGCGCTGCCTTCCCGCCTTTCCCAACCGCCTCTCTCCAGTTCTTCTTTTCCGCGGAGCCAGCAGGTCGTGTTCCTGTCACCGCAGAAGAATTCTTTATTTTTTTCTTTATTTTTCTGTGTCGCGTCTGCCTTCTTCGACGTCAGACCGGTACCGCCGTTTTTTTCTTTTCTTTCTTATACAACCCCCCCCCCAAAAAAAAACCCCTTTTCTTTCTTCAACTGTGCATTTACGGTTTGGGCCTTAGGCCTGAACATTTTTCTCCTCATGGAGAAGCCCGCTTCCGGGTTTAAAAAGTGCACGAAGTGTGGCGGTACTATTTCTGTCACTGACACCCATGATTGATGTCTAAAATGTTTGGGTCCTGACCATTCCATCATGGATTGTGTGTCCTGTACCATGATGTCTAAAAGAGGTCGGCAGAACCGAGCAGCCAAACTCAGTACCCTGTTTCCCTCTGATGCAGCCTCGGTGGCATTGACGTCTTCCAGGGCTTCTTCTTCTTCCCATGGATCTCAGGTAACCAAACATAAATCTAGCCGGTCCTCAAAGGGAAAATCTCCCTCTAAGCATCGAGATGCCTCCGGGCTTGTCCTCGAGGATTCCGCACCGGCAAAATTACCCCGGCGGAAAGTTCCGGCTTCCAAAGCATTGTCTATGGGGTCACAGGTTGACATCGATGGCTTGGCCTCGATCGATCACCTGTTGCCGTGTTCTGGGGTACCGGTGGCCTCCACCGGTACCGACATCCAGACTCTGGTGGCGCCGATGGATCAGAAGATTCTGTCCATGCAGCGCACCCTAACGGCATTTATGCAGGCTTCAACGCCTTTGGTACCGCAACAATCTCCGTTGCCGGTACCGACTCCGGCACCATCATCGTTTCCGGTGCCGGTACTGATTGCATCGACGGCAACGGTACCCTGTCCTATGATGCCCATCGGTACCGAACCGGTACCGCTTACTCCCGATGTCGATCCCACTCGGTACGCGTATCGGGCTTTACAGGAGCATCCAGACAGGCGATACTTCGATTCCTCTGAAGACTCTGATGAGTCGGAGGCTTCTGTCGAGGCACCGGTACTTCTTCCTCAGGAGTCTGATACTCCAAAACGAAGAATGTCTCCTCCAGAAGACTTGTCTTTTCAAGGCTTCATTAGGGAAGTGGCTAGGGGCCTCTCCATTACAGTGACCCCTGAGTCAGAACCTAGAGCCAAGCAATTAGATATTTTGCAATACCCTAAGGCTCCTAAAGAAGCAGCCACCTTACCTATTCATGAGATTCTCTATGATCTCATGTTGAGCATGTGGGAGACTCCTCTTACTACCTCTCCTCATTCTCGTAGGTTAGACACCATGTACCGTGTCCCTCCTTGTCCTGGCTTTCATAAGTCTCAGCTTCCTCACCACTCTATTGTGGTAGAGTCTGCCATGAGGAAAATAAAGTGTGCAAAGAGACACTCATCTAATCCTCCAGGACGTGAATGCAGAACCCTTGGCAGAAGGGTTTTCCAAGCTAATATGCTTGCTGCCAGAATCAACTCCTATAGTCTGTATATGGGGATGTTTCTAAAAGAAGTCACAGATCATCTGCAGACTTTAGCCCCTTTTATTTCAGAAGATAAAAGGCAGGAATTTCTCACTTGGCTTAAACATGCCCAAGATGTTTCCAAATTTTCCAACCGTGCAGCCTTTGACTCTTTTGAGTGTGTAAGTAGAGCCTCGGCTATTGCCATAGGTGCACGCAGAATTGCTTGGTTACAAGCATCTGATTTGGAACTCTGGGTCCAAGATGAACTGGGAAATCTTCCTTGTACAGGTGAAAACCATTTTGGCAGGGATTGGAAAGCAAAGGCCACTCAGATGGATGCTGAGAACTCTGCTTTGGATCGACTTTCAAAGTCTACCTCTGCTCCTGCTAAGAAAAGATTGTTCAAAAAGACACCTTTTTCTAAAAAGGGAAGACACTATCCTGCTTATGGTCAGCAGGCCTCTTCTGCAGGTCGTTTTGCTGCAAAACGTCAGCAACCACCTAAACAGGCCAAGTCAAAGGCTGCGAGGCCTCCCACGGCCCAGCAGCCTCAGCCTCCTCAGGGCCTTTGACTTGCAACTAGAGAACTTAGCCTTTCTGGCTCTGGAAGAACCAGAGCCCCTCACCATTCCAGGAAGGTTAGCTTACTTTGCTCCCAGATGGGAGCAAATCACAGCAGAGCAATGGACCCTCTCCATTATAAAGGAAGGGTACAAGCTTCATTTCTTAAACCTTCCTCCCCACACCATGGTGAAACAGTTCAATTCTCCAACATCTCTCCTCAACCTTCTGGGTCAGGAGATTGCTACCCTTCTTGCCCAAGGGGCAATAGAAGAAGTACCCCTTCTTCAACAGGGCTCAGGGTTCTACTCCCCTTATTTTCTTATTCCAAAGAAAACAGGGGGCTACAGACCCATTTTAGATCTCAGAGAATTGAACAAGTTTCTATTCAAAGAGAAATTCAAGATGATTTCTCTCGGTACTCTGCTGCCATACCTTCAGAGTCAGGATTGGCTTTGTTCTCTAGATCTCAAGGATGCGTACACCCATGTCCTCATCCATCCAACACACAGAAGGTTCCTTTGGTTCCTTTTTCAAGGAAAGCACTACTAATACAGGGTGCTTCCTTTCGGTCTGGCCTCTGCACCAAGGGTGTTCAGAAAATGCATGGCAGTAGTAGCTGCATTTCTACGCACTCTAGGAATATTCGTTTTCCCATATCTGGACAACTGGTTCATTCGAGCTCCATCCCAGTCAGAGGCCCAGATTTGTCTAACCTGCACAATGCGTATCCTTCAGTATTTGAGACTGGTAATAAACATCCCAAAATCCCATCTCACCCCTACTCAGTCCCTGGAGTTTATAGGGGCCTTGCTGGATACCACAACTGCAAGGGCCTATCTTCCTCAGGCCCATTGCCTACGCTTGGTGCAGTTAGCCTCCCAGATACAGTTAAAGTCCCATTTAACTGCTCGAGAGATGTTACAACTATTAGGCCACATGGCATCCACCGTGCATGTGGTTCCATATGCTCGCCTTCACATGAGGGCAGCTCAATGGACTTTGTCCACCCAATGGACTCAGGCATCAGGTTGCCTGTCAGACAAAATAGCAAACTCCAGTCGCCTATTTTGGTCTCTCCAGTGGTAGAAGTCCCCTCCAAATCTGTTGCTGGGGTCCCCTTTTCAGCAGTCGCTACCCCAAGCAACTCTGACAACAGATGCTTCTCCAATGGGTTGGGGAGCTCATCTGCAGGATCTCTCCACCCGGACATCTGGTCTCCACAGGAGACTTCTCTGCATATCAATCTCTTGGAACTCAGAGCAATATTCTTAGTTCTCAGAGTATTCCATTCCCTGCTCAGCTACAGGACAGTCCTCATCCATACGGACAACCAAGTAGCCATGTTCTATGTAAACAAGCAGGGCGGGACTGGCTCTCTGTCGCTTTGCAACGAAGCTTTGTGACTGTGGGCCTTCGCCAGAGAGCATCACATCCATCTTCTGGCAGTATATCTTCCAGGCATTCAAAACTCTTGGGCGGACAGACTCAGTTGAGTTCTGCTCCCACACGAGTGGTCCCTCCACATGGACCAGGTAGCCAGGATTTTTCGAATTTGGGGAAACCCGGACATAGACCTCTTTGCAAGTCCGTGGAATGCCAAACTTCCCCGGTTCTGTTCCAGAATTCCGTGTCAGGGAGTTCAGGCCAAGGATGCCTTCCTCCTTCACTGGGGTCAAGACTTCCTTTATGCCTTTCCACCAATTCCCCTAATTCCCAAAACACTATTCAAGCTTCAGAGAGATCGAGGGACCATGATCCTCATAGCTCCACATTGGCCACGCCAAGTGTGGTACCCTCTACTTCTGCATCTCTCTCAAGCTCCTTCCCTGGGCTTGGGCTCTGCACCAGACCTTCTGTCCCAGGAAGGGGGAACATTGTGGCACCCAAACCCCTAGTCGCTCCATCTCAGGGCTTGGTTGCTGAGGGCCTAGACCTTCAAGATTGTCATCTCTCTCAGCAAGTCAGAGATGTTATTCATGCCTCTAGAAAGCCTTCTACTAGGCGTTCCTATGCTTTCAAATGGAAAAGATTTACCATTTGGTGTTCAGAGAAGGGTCTAAACCCTCTTGCAATACCTCTGAATTCTCTACAAGAGTATCTCCTGCATCTATCCCATGCAGGCCTGAAAACGAATTCAGTAAGAGTCCATTTGAGTGCTATTTGCAGTGTCCCTCAAGCCTCTCATTGGACAACCTATTTCCTCTCACCCTCTTATAGCAAGATTCATGAGAGGCCTTCTTTTAACTAAACCTCCCATTAGACCACCTCCAGTGGCATGGGACTTAAACCTGGTTCTTGGCCAGCTTATGAAGCCACCCTTTGAACCTTTAGCCACCACCTCCTTGAAATTTCTTTCTTGGAAAGTTGTTTTTCTCATTGCAGTCACCTCAGCACGCTGCATCAGTGAGTTGCAAGCTTTGGTGGCTAATCCACCTTATACAAGGTTCCATCATGATAAGGTAGTCCTCAGGACCAATACACACTTTATGCCTAAAGTGGTCTTGCCTTTTCATCTGAACCAAGAGGTATATTT
The DNA here is from genome assembly GCA_033557465.1 of Ichthyophis bannanicus. Lineage (NCBI taxonomy): Eukaryota > Metazoa > Chordata > Amphibia > Gymnophiona > Ichthyophiidae > Ichthyophis > Ichthyophis bannanicus. The sequence goes on from CM066035.1 coordinate 344,000,236, forward strand.
ACCTGTCTTTTTTCCAGGACCTCATGCATCAAATGCAGAGAGGAATCTTCATACATTGGATTGTAAGAGAGCTCTCGCTTTTTACTTACAAAGAACACAGCAACATAGAAAGTCTTCTCAACTCTTTGTTGCTTTTGATCCTTCTCATTTAGGACTTCCAGTCTCTAAGAGAACACTGTCCAACTGGATTGCTCAGTGTATTTCTTTCGCCTACCAGAGTAGGAACATTTCTCTGGAGGGCCATGTCACAGCTCACAATGTGAGAGCCATGGCAGCCTCAATGGCTCATCTAAACTCTGTGTCCCTTGACCAAATCTGTCGAGCGGCCACCTGGGCCTCGGTTCATACCTTCACAGCCCATTACTGTTTGGACAAGGACTCCCGCCGGGATGCCTCGTTTGGTCAGGCTGTTCTCAAACACCTGTTCCATTCCTAATCAACTCCTACCCACCTACCCTGGTTGGATGCCAGAGATCCATGGGAGGAGGTAGAGTCCTTTTCAGGGACACACAACCTGGGGTCTTCCCCTGGCATCTGCAGCTAGGGAGTCCCCATATGTGAAGACTCATTCCTGCTTGTTCCTGGAGATAGCACAGTTACTTACCTGTAACAGGTGATCTCTGGGAAGATCAGGAATAAGTCTTCACAACCCACCCACCTCCCCTAGGAGTGGTATCTCTCTATCTATCTTTCCTTTCCTCTCTCTCTCTTTGTCTCAGCTTTAAAACTCGAACTGGAGAGAGGCAGTTGGGAAAGGCGGGAATGCAGCGCGCAGGTGCTGTGGGATGCTCCCAAAAGCTTTCTTACTGGACGCTGGGGAGCGTTCCTGCGCAGGCTCCATCGGTACCGACGATACCCATTTGTGAAGACTTATTCCTGCTGTTCCCAGAGATCACCTGTTACAGGTAAGTAACTGTGCTTTACTGCATACTTATTGCATGCTAAACTCTGCTAACCATTAGTGCCCTTTACTAAACATGCTCGTACAGTAACGATGTAGCAGCGAAGTGCATGCAATGAATAAAACCAGGAGTCAGCTGCAGGATCCAAGCCAATTTATTGTGCACAGGCTCAGACAGAATCGTGTCCAAAAGAGACTGAGCAATGGAGTACAGGAGCAAATTCCTTATATACAATTTTTACAGTTTGATACAGGCAAACTTTCTATTGGTCCCAACACCCCTGTCCAATCGGGGACCCTCTCTGGGTCTAGCTCCCTGTTAGACTTAGACATTGATACATTTCTACTTCAAGGCCATTTCTAGCTCAGGGAATGCAGGAACATGTCTATCATCAGCATAAAGGAATTATACAAACTTTTCAAAAGCAGTTTAAAGCAGTTTCTCAAACTCTGGTTCTCTTCAACACTAGTCTCAGGTGGGGGTTGGGGTCTAGGCCTAGTTCACAGGCCATAGCCTACCACAATGGGGTCATTCTGAGCTGCGAATAGTGGGAATGGACGTCCCATTAAGACGTCCAACCCCACTACTCGGCCCCCTCTGCTGTCCCCGACTAATTTATGGGGAGGCTAGACAGGGGTGGGAAAGGGGCAGTGCAGAGGCAGAGTTAGGGTATGCAGTGGGTGGTCCGCGGCTCCAAACAGGGCCAATTCTGATGTTGGCCCTGTACATCCATGGCTGGCAGACTGAACGGGGAACTTATTCTACCTCTGAGTTGGAATAAATTCCCATAGATGGTGGGAGATGGCAGGCCTGGGCGGCGGAAAAGGTAGGAAGGAGTGCAGGAGATTCCCCGCAGGCTGACTCTGGCCTTGGGAGGCCAGATCAGGGGTCGCGCTGTGGGGAATTAAAAAATCAGGTTGGCAGCCGGGTATCGCGGCTCCTGAATGGAGCCGCAATGCCATGGCAAGTGGACGCCATGGCACCGTGGCTCCATTCAGGAGCCTTGACTGAGTTAGCCGGGCAGAGGCCTGTATGTGCAGGCCGACCGGAATTGGGTTGCATGTACAGGACTAGATGCTATTCTGATTCCATGGGGCTAGACATGCCTTGCGGGATCAGCATCCCGTCTACTTCTGTGTGTCCGACTCCGACCGGGTGCACAGTGGGCCAGGACGTCCAAAATGGAATTAGGCCCTCAGTGTCTGGAGAAGCTTGTTGCTGTTAATGCAGTAATTGATGACTGCAAATTGCAAAAATATTTGAAGCTTAAGGAGCGTATTTTATAATCACTCGGTACCGACACTTCTATTATTCTTGTAAAATGTTTCCCATTTTACAAAGTGATAATTCCGATGTCTGTTTCTGCACATCTTCAGAGACACGTATAAGTGTCTACAGAGGGATCATAGAAGCAGTTGTCCTTGCCCCCGATACATTCAAAACTTGAAAATTGTTATTCTTATCCTGCATACTTCCCTCATTATTTTCTTAAATATTTTTGGTTACTACTGTTTTAGTAATTGTTCTCTAGTGAATTGGATTGCTTGTCCTCATTTTTGTGGACTTTGTAAATGCGCACACTGGGATTATTTCTATAATTGCTTTTCCTTTTGATGTATGGCATTTAATTTTTCCTCTAAGAAGTGGTGTTCTTGTAATATTTGAGCACTAATAAATATAAAGTTTAAAAAAATTTGTTAAATAAGGTGAAATTAGACTTACCTGCTAATTGTTGTTCCTGGAGTGGAACCAGTCTAGTCCCGGAACCTCTGGGTTGCCCATCTCATCTAGCAGCTTGGAGACTGAGAAACTCCTCTTTTTGTGACATCACCAGTATATCTCCTCGGTGTCTGCCCCCTGTCACCAGTATCCTATTGACAAAGCAGACTCTCCAGAGAAACAAGTAAGCATTCAAGAACAACGTACATAACTAAAACCCAATAAGGAAGGACACTTGAGAATCCCCCCTTCAACACCATGACTGTAAACTTGTAGAGGCCACCCCTTCTGCCCCAGAAAGGATAGAAAGGAGAGAAAGCCCCATCAAAACAAAGAACACTTAACGCTACTCCTCTCGCACCGCGCCCCTTGTTGCAATCTGTCCTCCTATCTTTTGCGTTCTCTTCTGGTTGTTTTTTTTTTTTTTATAGCGAAGGGAGACGTGACTCACCTGTGACTGCACTGCCACTTCAGGCTACCGTTCGCCCAAGAACACTGGGAGGGATACGGGACTAGACTGGTTCCACTCCAGGAACAACAATTAGCAGGTAAGTCTAATTTCACCTTCCTGATCGTGTCCCCAGTCTAGTCCCAGAACCTCTGGGTTAGTACCAGAGCAGTGAAAACACTTAAACATGGGCGGGACCCGGCATACCAGCCTGAAGAACTGCTGATCCAAAAGAGGACTCCTCCGCCCTTTGCACGTCCAGCCTATAGTGCCGCGCAAAAGAATGTAACGTCGACCACGTCGCCGCCTTACAGATCTCTGCCGGAGAAACCGACCTGACCTCCGCCCAGGAAGTAGCCTGGGCTCTGGTAGAGTGGGCCCTCAACCCTTCTGGGACCCTTCTACCACACAACATGTAAGACGACGCGATAGCTTCTTTGATCCAGTGCGCAATCGATGCCTTCGACGCCGCTTCTCCTCGGCGCGGACCCGCAACAAGGACAAACAGCCTATCCGACTTCTGAAAGGGCGCCGTCCGGCGCAGATACTTCTTCAAAGCCCGCCGGACATCCAACAGACACAGCTTCCTTGACGCCTCCTCCCTGCCCTCTGAAAACACCGGCAAGGAAATTTCCTGGTTCACATGGAAGGCCGAGACCACCTTCGGCAGAAAGGCCGGAACCGTTCTCAAGACCACCTTAGTCAGAAAAAAGGAAAGATAAGGCTCCCTGCAGGAGAGAGCCTGCAGCTCCGACACTCGCCTCGCCGAACAAATCGCCACTAAGAATACCACCTTCATTGTAAGGTCCTTAAGCGACGCACGCGCCAGCGGTTCGAAAGGGGCTTGCTTCAAAGCGTCGAGGACAAAGGGTAGATGCCACTTAGGAAAGACCTGTCTAGCGGATGGTCTAACAAGCGACACAGCTCTGAGAAAATGCTTCACATCACGCTGACACCCTAACAACTGACCTGCTACCCTACCCCTGTAACAGGCCAAGGCCGCCACCTGAACACGCAACGATGCCACCGCGAGGCCCTTGTCGAAGCCAGCTTGCAGGAAGTCCAAGATCTGGGGGACAGAAGCTTTCAACGCCTCGCACTTCCTCGCCCCGCACCACGCTTCAAAGATTCGCCACACACACACATACGCTAGCGACGTGGACCGCTTCCTGGACTTCAACAGGGTAGCAATAACCGCCGACGAATAACCCCGGGATCTCAACCGAGCCCGCTCAAGAGCCAAGCCGTAAGCGAGAATCAGTCCACGTGCGGCATCACCAGGGGTCCTTGCATCAGCAGATCCGGCCTGCAGGGGAGGCGCCAAGGCTTTGCTATTAGCAGCCGCACCAGGTCTCTGTACCAGGGGCGATGCGGCCAGTCCGGCGCTATGAGAATCACCTGTCCGTGGAACTTTTCTATGCGCTGCAGGACCCTGCCTATCAGAACCCAGGGTGGAAAAACGTACAGCAGCTGACCCGCTGGCCAGACCTGCATAAGAGCATCCAAGCTCTCCGACATCCTCTCTCGGCGCCTGCTGAAGAAGCGGCTGGCCTTTGCAGAGGCTAAGGTCGCCATAAGATCCATGACCGGTGTCCCCCACCAGCGGACCACCATGTCGAAAACCTCGGGATGCAGGACCCATTTGCCCGGGTCCACCGTCACCCTGCTGAGGAAATCGGCCTCCACATTGTCCACCCCTGCCACATGCGCTGCCGACAGATCCGAGAGATTCGCTTCCGCCCAGTCGCACAGGAATTCGGCTTTGGCCTCTAGCGCTAAACTGCTGGTGTCGCCTTGTTTGTTGACGTAGGCCACTGCCATCGCGTTGTCGGACAACACCCGGACCGCCTTCCCTCCGAGGAATGACCGAAACTCCTGCAATGCCAGGGACACCGCTCTTAATTCCAACTGATTGATCGCCCACGTCCTTTCCTGAGGGTTCCATTGCCCCTGCGCAAAGTTGCCCTGGCAGTGAGCCACCCAGCCCAGCAAGCTGGCGTCTGTCATCACCGCCACCCAGTCTGGAGCTTCCAGAGATTTTCCCCGCTCCAACGATTCGGGAAGCAACCACCAGCGTAGGGCACGCCGAGCTTCCTCCGGGCAAATAAGTTGCTGGGATAGAGGGTCCCGCTGATGCGACCATCGGCGAAGCAACGTCCTCTGCAAGGGCCTCATGTGCGCTCTTGCCCACGGCACTATCTCTATCGTCGCCACCATGGTGTCCAGCAACTGAAGGTACCACCACGCTGAGGGAGCCTTGAGACCCAAAAAGCTGTTGACGAGCCTGCGCAGGCCCTGAGCTCACTTCTCTGTCTGAAACACCGTCCCTGCCTGAGTGTCGAAACGCGTTCCCAGGTATTCGAGATTCTGAGAAGGTCGCAGGTGGCTCTTCGTCAAATTGACTATCCACCTGAGGCTTTCCAAGAATGCGACCACCCAGTCCGTAACCCTCTCGCTCTCGGCCTGAGATTTCGCTTGAATTAGCCAATCGTCCAAGTAAGGATGCACAAGGATACCCTCCTTGCGCAGAGCTGCCGCGACCACCACCATCACCTTTGTGAATACTCTCGGTGCAGTCGCTAAGCCGAACGGCAACGCCTGGAACTGAAAATGACCGAACGGAACCGCGAACCTCAGAAATTTGTGGTGTTCCGCCCTGACTGGGATATGCAGATAGGCCTCTGACAGATCTAGGGACATGAGAAACTCCCCTTTCTGCACTGCCACGATGATGGAGCGTAGCGTTTCCATGTGAAAATGCGACACCCGCAATCGACGGTTGACGCCTTTGAGATCCAGGATCGGCCGAATCCCGCCATCCTTCTTCAGGACGACGAAGTAAATGGAGTACCGACCGCAACCGTATTGGTCCCTGGGGACGGGAACAATTGCCCTGAGGTCCAGGAGCCTTTGCACCGTCTCTTGCAGCGCTGCACATTTTGACACGGACTTGCCGGGGACTGCACGAAAGAGTCCCGCACTGGACCCAAGAACTCCAGAGCGTAGTCCTCTTGAATGATCTCCAGAACCCATTGATCTGACGTAATTTGGGCCCAGGCAGGATAGAACTCCCGTAACCGCCCCCCTACCGGCAGTGGGGGCGCCTGGGCCCCCTTCATCTCATTGTGACTTTTTGAAGCTAGAAGAGGCGGAGGAAGAGGGGCCAAAACCCCTTCCCGCCCCCTGGAAACCTCGGAACACCTGGGTTCTGTTCGGAAAATGCCCCCGCGGTCCAGAGCCGAACCGTTGGGAGCGAAAACACCGAAAGTCCTGAAGGTGCCCTCTCCCCCCTGGAGCACCCTGAGACGGCTAAGGCTTATCCTCTGGCAGCCGGCCGCCCTTGGACTCCCCGAGGTCCTTCACTAACTTCTCCAACTCTTCTCCGAAGAGCAACCGGCCCTTAAAAGGAAGCTTACTCAGCCTAGCCTTAGAAGAACTATCTGCTGCCCAATTGCGGAGCCACAAGTACCGCCACACTGCAACCGCCGAGGCCATACTTTTAGACAGCCCCCGCATAAGGTCATAGTGAATATCCGCCAGGTAGGCTGCCCCTGACTCCAAGCACGCAGCCTCCCCCGCCAATGTACTCGGTTTCCCCTGCTGAATTTGCTGAGCCCAGCGAAGACAGGCTCTAGCTACCCACGCTCCGCAGACTGCGGCCTGAAGCGAAATAGCATTGACGTCGAAGACTTGCCTTAACAAAACATCCAGCTTCCTGTCTTGAACATCCTTGAGAGCCGCACTGCCCTCAACAGGAATCGTCGTCTTCTTGGTCACAGCCGAAACAGCCGCGTCCACCTTCGGCGATTTGAAGACCTCCTTATCCTGATCCAATAATGGGTACAGACGACCCATTACCTTAGAACCTTTCAAGGGAGCTTCTGGAACGTTCCACTCCTCCTGAATCATCTCTTGAAATACCCTGTGCACAGGGAAAGCCGTTTGGGTCTTACGGAAAACCTGTATCATCCACCGCAGCCCCAGGCACGGGCATATTGAGCGCTTTTAGCGTCTCCGCAATGAGAGCCGGCAGCTCCTCTCTCCTGAAGACTCTTACCACTCTGGCCTGTTCTTCTCTCTCCGAGATCTCCCCCTCTTCAAGTTCGTCCTCTAATAGGACACTGTGATCTTGCTCATCGGAAAGAGGTGCTTCGGAAACCTCTGAAAGGTCCCCCAATGCCCCGTCTGTACGGGGTCTCTTCTTCCCACTCAGAGCAACCACCGAGGGCGGGGGTGCTGGACGTTTCCTCGCCCCGCTGACCTCGACCAGCAGGTTCTGCTGTGCAGGGCCACCTAACACCGCCTGCTGAGGCAGGGCCACAAACTGCGGGGAGAAAATGGCTGAAAGATCTGCAGGGAACGTCGCTTGTGCGGAGGGAGGGACCCCCGCTGACGAAGGCCCTGGCACCGGGTCCTCCTGCGCGATCTCCGGGACTGTAGCAAGAGAGGGTTCAGAAACACCCTCTGCAGTGCCCAACAACATCCCTGAGTCCATGTGCGAGCCCTCCGTCTCCCCCACGCAGGCCTTGCAAACCCCCGCGCTGGAGACCTTTTTAGAACCACACACTGCGGTTTGGAGGGCATGGTAGCCCTGGTCAAAATGGGCTGTCAGCCCCCCTAACGCCCAGAGGGGAAAGCAGACTCAGCACCCTAGAGATACGCTAAACTGCACTGCCCCAGAGGGCAAAGTCAAGAGCCGTTAAGGCCCAGTAGGTCCCTCTTCGCGGTCCTTTCTTTTTTTTTTTTTTTTTTAAACCGCCACTGAGGAGGAACTGCAATTTAGAAAGAAATGCACTCTCCGGGGCCTGATTGCAGTGCACGCGGCCGCCACGCGGCTGGGCTGCCTGTCAAAATCGCGCCAAAACTCACTGTCTAACAAAGCTGGAGGCGCTTCCCCCCAACGCTTACCTCGGTCGCTGAGGGGCGCTGCCTGATGCCCCGGAGTACCTGTGCCTGCCGACGGCCCCTCTGAGGCCGAGCTTCTGCGGTCCCGGTCTCCCGATGTAAATTTCAAAAATGAAGGAGAAGGGCCCTCGCAGTGTGCAAGTGACCAGGCGCGCTAGCAGGCAATACTTCTGCGCGGCGCTGTTAGCCTCTGCTTAGAAAACACTCAGCTGACTCCTACACCTGCAAACACTGGGACTGCCACTGCCAGTAAGGGGTCCCGCGGAGGCAGGTAACTCCAGGCCCGAATCCAAGAAGGCAGAGCAATGAGGGAGGGGAGGGGGGAAAATGGAGGAGGCAGGAGGGAGAGAATAGAGGGAGAAAAGCCGGCCTGCTGCAAGCTGTCAGGTCCCAGAGGCTTAAAGGCACAGGACTCTTGGAATTTAACAACACCCCCAAATTTAAACTAGTCTAAGTCTAATGAATCTTAATCGTTTCTCCAATGAGCCCGGACCCCCCGGGCTCCCATCTATCCAGCTGCTTGGAGACTGAGGTAACTGGTGACAGGGGGCGGACACCGAGGAGATATACTGGTGATGTCACAAAAAGAGGAGTTTCTCAGTCTCCAAGCTGCTAGATGAGATGGGCAACCCAGAGGTTCCGGGACTAGACTGGGGACACGATCAGGAATTGCTGTTATGCGGCAGGGGCAGCCCAAGGGTGTTGCGGGGCCATGTGCGGAGACTCATTACAGGGCCTCATTTGTATAAATATTTGCATATCCACTAGGCCTCATTTATATAAATCTAATTTATTTTATTTTAAAACATATATGCTGCCCATCTAAAATTTTAAGCAGCTTTCAAAGGGGTCCTTCAGAAGCCTCTTTATTTGTCCTAACAATGACTTAAGAGCATGTTCACTAAACATTAATGTGCATTAATTGCCACTGTACCCATAGAAATAAATAGGTGTTGCTGTACTTAGCACCTATTCAAATTTGTAAATGCACATTAACCTTTAGTAAACATGCTTCTTAATGAGTATCTGGAAACCATTTGCATGTACAGTGAAGATAAAAGGCTAGCACATTTCTGCATTACTATCCTCCATTGCTAACTGCCAGGTGCATTACTACAAAACCCTGCTCGTTTAGAACCCATAGGAAACCCATATCATAACAGCACTACCAGGACTCACACAGCACTAAACCTTATTTATCAAAAGGTAGCACTACAAATATTAGACCAATATATATCGTCATTCTGTTGGCACCCATCTTCTCCTCTGCTAGAGAGCTTGGATGTTTCAAGAAGCATCTCATCAATGTACTTCTCACTGTCTTGAATGCTCCTCAGTGGATCCACTACACAGAAACTACACAAAGAGAATAACACAGTTCTGCCATACATGCAAAATAAACAGGCCATCACTGAATATAGAACAAGGGATCACAGTTTAAAAAAATGAAGACAATAATTGAACTGGGATGAATGCACCACAACACTTGAAAAATAAAACTCTGAAATAAATTTCCTCGTGCAAAGTGCAAAGATGTCAGCGATGCACATTTCCCAGAACTGACATATTCCAGTTAATATTTTCAAATTAAAATACTTTTTTTCTACCTTTTGTTGTTTGGGCATTTTAGTTTTCAGTCGCAATTGTCACAATCTCTCTCTTCTGCGTTTTTTGTGTCTTCTGCTAACTCCCCATTGTCTGCTGTCCATTTGTCCTTTCTTCTCTCTTCGCCTATTTTTTTTCCATTTTCTGTCTACATCCCCCTCTGACATACTGATCTTTCACTTTTTGTTCTTTTCTCCATTTCTTTCTTTACTCATTCATCCACTCAAATTTTAACCCTTTGTCCTCAATCCCCTTTTGACTTTTGACCTAGCAACTTTCCATCTACTCCTCTAACTTCCAGCCCAGCTCCCCTATTTCTCATCTCACTCCTTCGCTAGCCTCTTAGTCCCCTCTGTCTTTCACCCCCTCTGTAATCATCATCCTCCTCTCACTCATCTCCTTGCCAGCTTCCTATGACTTTCCCACTTACTCTCCCCATACCCAGCATATCTCCCCACCCAATTTTAAAGTCTCCACCTAAGTCCCAGTCCCTTGCTCTCCCCCCCTCCCTGTCCCCAGTACTGCCTCCTACATCCCTTCTGCACACCCATCTAGCTGCTTCCTTCTCTGATATTCATTAACCCTGCCTTTCCTCCTTCTTACCCAGGCATTCATTCTTATGCCCTTCCCTCTCAACTGTTCCCTCTGTGTGACCTTTTTTTTTCCCTTCCACACAAAATATCTCTTCCCCTCTCCATCCTCACTCCTCCAGCTTCTTTTTTTCTCTCCCAGTCACAGCCCCACCACCTTCCAGTCCTCCCCAGCATCACTTCCTTCTAGTTCCAACCTCTCCCAACATCTGCTCCCTTCCAGTCCCATTCCCCCAGCATCAGCCCATTTCCAGTCCTAGCCCCCCCTAGTATCAGTCCTCCTCCAGTCCCAGTGCCTCCTAGCATCATCTCAGTTCCAGTCTTATTCCCCCATCCCCCAGCATCAGCCCATTTCCAGTCCTAGCCCCCCAGTATCAGTCCTCCTCCAGTTGTAGTCCCTTCCAGCATCAGCTCCCTTCCAATCCCAGTCCCTCCATCCCCTAGCATCAACCCATTTCCAGTCCTAGCCCCCCAATATCAGTCCTCAAGTCCCATTCCCTCCCAGCATCATCTCCCTTCCAGTCCCAGTCCCCCATCCCCCAGCATCAGCCCATTTCCAGTCCTAGCCCCCAAGTATTAGCCATTCTCCATTTCCAGTTCCTCCCAGCATCAGCCCTTTTCCAGTCCTGATCTCCCAGTATCAGTCCCCAAGCATCAGCCCTTTCAGTCCTTCCATCCCCCAGCATCAGCCCTTTTCCAGTCCTGATCGCCCAGATTCTTTTTAACATCTTTGTTAGTGATATAGCGGAAGGGCTGTCGGGTAAGGTTTGCCTCTTTGCGGATGATACCAAAATCTGCAATAGAGTAGACATCCAGGAAGGTGTGGATAACATGAGGAGGGATCTAGCTAAGCTTGAAGAATGGTCTAGAATTTGGCATCTGGGATTTAATGTTAAAAAATGTAAGGTCATGCATTTGGGCTGCAGCAATCCAAGGGAGCAATATAGTATAAGGGGTGAAGTACTTTTGTCCACTAAAGAAGAGCGGGACCTAGGCGTGGTTGTGTCTGATGATCTTAAAGTAGCTAAAAAGGTAGAAAAGGCGACGGCAAAAGCTAGAGGGATGTTGGATGCATACGGAGGGGAATGGCTAGCAGAAAAAAGGAGGTGATAATGCCTCTGTATAAGTCTTTTGACCGCACCTAGTTGTTGATATGGAAGGACAGACTAGATAGGCCATGTGGTCTTTTTCTGTCATCATATTTCTATGTTTCTATCAGCCCCCCTCCAGTCTCAGTCCCTCCCAGCATCAGCTCCCTGTCAACTGTAAACACAAAGTACCATCGGAAATGTGTAAATTCTTTGTTCATTGTAAACCGCGCTGATGCTGAATAGTGCGGTATAGAAGAGACTATAAATAAATAAAATAAAATAAATAAAATTGCAGTCTCCCCATTCCCCAACATTAGCCCATTTCCCATTCTAGCCCTTAATATCAGGCTTTTTCCACTGCCAGCAACTCCCCTCCACACACAACACATGGCCCTGCAGCATGAGGGGCCCCATGTGAGCCTGACCGGCTTCAGAGGGAGCCGGTGAGGCTTGAAGCCCGGCTCACCTCTACACAGCCATGGGAGCATTTTCCTTTGTGCCGATGGCTGTGCTAAGTCTGAGCCATTGGTGCCACTGCGTTCATAGAGGAAGTGCCCCTCTTTAACTTCTATGAATGCAGTGGCACCAGTGGTTGCGATTTAAGCACAGCCCCAGGAGTTAAGGAAAATGCTTCTGCAGCCGTGCAGAGGTGAGCCGGGGAGCCAGGCTTCGGGTCTTACTGGCTCCCTCTGAAGCCAGTCAGGCATGCACAGGGCCTCTTGTGGTACAGGGATATGTGCGGGCGACATGCCTGCATATGCCTAGGGCCGGTCCTGTATGCGGGTAATTTAATAGTCATGACCAGTTAACATGCGTTTTCACATGTGTTTTACTCCAATTTTATAAAGGGCCCCCTTCACTAAAGCCTGCTAAGAATTTGCAATGAATGCACAAACAAAATGCACATTTATTGCAAAGCCTCTGTGTTAGCTTTGGTCGTTACCAATATATACCTGACAGCTAATGTGTGATGGGCTGCTTGAAAGTGCACTCCACTACGGTGGGTTCACTTATTGACTCATGTTGCGAGCTGCATTGCTGCTGAGTGCGCGGCAATTGCCCTGACATTGGTGGCAATGTCCTTGCCACACCCAAACTCTACCTATTCCCTGCCTCATCCAGAGATCGCCGCATCAGTATTTATGACTTCCAGTTGCCATGCGTTAAAATGCACATTAACTGGCTGACAGGCGTTAGTAAAAGGGTGCCAACGTCAAGCATCTTATAAAATACTGGCATATGTGGCAGACAATGTGCTTTATGAGGACATTTACACCATCCCTAGAGCTGGTGTAAATGCCCGCTCGTATTTTTTGCAAGTGGATTTGTAAATTATACTATTCTATAATCAATGCATGTACTTGCTATTCCTGCCCGGGTTCCTGTCCATCATCTAGACGCCCACAATGAAAGTACACATAATGCAAAGAACATGCATACTTCTACACTTGCTGCTATTGTATGAGAGGTGAATTACAGGCAATGCACATAGGAAGCCACTTACGCAAGCAAATGACTAAAATATCAACATTTAGATGCATTGTTGGCACCTAAAAATAGGCAGCTCCTTATAAAATCACCCCTATCTATAGTTTTTCCTAAAACGGCTCCTCTATATATAATTTCCAGTAATTATACGAGCTGTTCCAAGTTTGGCACTTCTATGTGCAATCACTGGCAATTACATGTAGAAGATGCGGAGAGATGCCACTCCTCCTGTACATGTATCCTTGTAGAATCGTTACCCCACTGCATGTGCTGGCAAACACGTGTGTTTGCTGGTGTCCTTGCACATAGTTTACAAGAGGCTCATTGTTTGATAGAGCCTTTTATAAATTATTGTGCGAATTATGGAGGTCTTGACCTGGACGTCTCAATTCATTCCTCAGTGCCGTGTACACTGGAGCTTCTTGTGTTAAAAAAATACAAAACTTATACAAAGCTGTGGTACTGAAGCTCGTTTAAAATGGCAGTATTCCTGCTGAGTTTTGGGCGTTTGGTGATAATGATTGCTGACCTCCATTAACTCTCATGGCCTAGCAAACATATCCATCAGATTGTGCCGTTAGCTCACAGTGCATGTCTGCAGCATGGGGACTGTTGTTTCATATGAAATGAATCTGATGCAGCTGAACAACCACATTAATATTCCTGTGGGAATTAGCTTGGATCACAATTTCCTTGAAACTGGGGATAAAATCTGCACACCCCTACCCTCAGACTTATCCTAAATTTAAATCCCTTTTAAAGACTCATCTATTTAACCTTGCGTTTGACTTGTCACTTTCCTGAACTGAGTACCCACCCCTCTTTCCCTGAACTTATTTTCCTTAGTATGAATGAGTTAAAAGTATCCTATAATTTTATGGCATTCCATGTCTATCTCTATTTTACCCTTGTTTTTTAAGTTTGTACACTGCCTTGCTGCTTACTTGAAGGGCAGTTAAGAAAATCCTAATAAATATAAACATAAATTTTACAGAATCTTGCAAACAATCCCCTTTGTTACTTGTCATGTTCTATTGTTCTCTCAAAATGTATGGTTTTCTTTAAGAGGGTCGTATATCTTCCTCATGCGACACCCAGCAAGAGTCCTGACTTTACAAGACAATTGTACCCTAGGGTGTAATGACATCTGTTTCGCTAAACAAGACTGGAAAGGTAGACGATACGGAGGACACACAAGATTTCCAAAGGTGCTATTTATTTATTTAGCTGTATTTATATCCCGCTTTTCACCGGGTCAAAGCGGCGTTACATAGAGGGGTGGGGAAATTAAGTATAGGGCGGGGCCATCACCGAGGAGGCAACATTGATGATTTTGACATAGGACAGACTTTGGACATGGGACAGACGTTAGACATAGACAGGATAGTATAGCCTTGATTCAAAGTTCATGGTGGGTGAGGTCAGTGGTTAGTGCGCTTTTCGGTGGGAGTCGTGATGAAGTATTCCTGGAAAAGGATGGTTTTTAGCTGTTTTCTGAAGGATAGTAGGTCGGTGTTGTTTCTGAGACAGCTTGGTAGGGAATTCCATAAGGATGGAGCATAAAGTTCAAAGGCTCGGTTGCAGGTCCGTTGCAAGCATTTAGTTCTTTTGTGGGGGACTGTGAGGGAATTGCTGGAGGCTTGTCTGGTAGTTCTGCCGTGGGCTGGACGAGACAGTAGGGTGCGAAGCTGGGTGTTCTGTGTTTGGTGGATGGCTTTGTGGGTGAGTAGGATGGCTTTGTATTTAGTCCTCGCTTCCAGGGGAAGTATGTGAAGGTCTTTGAGAATTGGGGTGATGTGATCGGTTTTCTTTGCTCTCTGGATGATTCTTGTTGTGGTGTTCAATGCTGTTCGGAGGGGGTTGGTCTGTGTGGCTGGAAGGCCATGGTAGATTATGTTGCAGTAGTCCAGATGTGGGAGTGTCGTGGCTTGCATCACTGTTCGGAAGTCTTGATGTTCAAGAAGGGGTCTGAGATGTTGCACTGTTCTTGCCTTATGGAATATAGTTCCGGAGGTTTTAGTGATTTGTTGCTTTAGGGTGAGGGCTTGGTCAATAATGATGCCCAGATATTGTATTTGTGGTTATATTTGAATGCTTGTGGTTCCTATGTTGAGGTGTGTAGGTGGTGTGAAGTCTGGGTCTTTTGTCACTATGAGGGCTTCAGTTTTCTTTATGTTGATGGATAGGTTGTTTGCTTGTAACCAGTCGGACACCTCGGAGAAGCATGCTGATAGATGGGTGTTTGTTGGGTTTGTGGTTGTGATGGGGGAGTAGAGCATGATATCATCAGCATATATGTGGAAGCTGACGTTGTGAGTGCGTATGACTGAGCAGAGTGGTTGAAAGTAAATGTTGAAGAGCATGGCTGATAGTGTGGATCCTTGGGGTACTCCTTGGTGTTGCTGGAATGGGGGAGAGGTCGAAGTGCTGGTACGGATTAATTGTTGTCTGTTAGTTAGGTAGGATTGGAACCACTTTAGTACTGTGTCTTTGATCCCAATTGTCCGCAGTCTGTGTATGAGGATGTTGTGGGAGATGGTGTCGAACGCTGCAGATATATCAAGGAAGATCATGGCATATCCGGAGTGTTTTTCTTGCGTTCCTATGAGGAGAGTGTTCATCAGTGTGGTCATGAAGGTCTCAACTCCATGTAGAGGGCGGAAGCCGTGTTGTTGTGGGTCCAGTATGTTGTTGATATCCAGGTGTTCCTGAAGCTGTTGCTGGACGATCTTCTCGATTATCTTGGCAGTGAAAGGTAGGCTTGCTATGGGTCTGTAGGATGCTGCGTCTAGGGGGTCTAGGTTTTGCTTTTTTAAGGATGGTCGGATGATTGTAGTTTTAAGGGCGTCTGGCATGTGTCCTTGGGTGAAGGATTCTTTGACGATATGGGCTAGTGGTGTGCTAAGTTCATTTTTAGATTTCTTTATCCAGTCAGTGGGGCAGGGGTCCAGCGGAGAGGTGGTGGTGTTGAGGCGGGAGATGGTGGATGATATTTCGTCCGTTGAGGTTTCTTCGAAGGTGGTCCAGTCACTGTGTAAATTAGGGTGGAGGTTTGTGGTAGTTGTCTCTATGCTTGGCTGTGGGTTTTGTGGCCGTTGTAGTTGTTTGTATTGACGGGCCAGTAGCTCAGGCTATTTACATTACCCTTCCCGTGCCCCTCTCCAAGTAGGTCTCTATTCCGCAGGAACCCTCATCCACCTCATTGTCTGCATGCTCCCTAGTGCAAAGGCTGGTGACATCCCCTTCACCGCCCCCCTGCAACTCAGCTCTAGCCCTTCCTCTCCCTTCTCCCCTTTAGCCTTTCTACTCTTTTGATTCACTCTCACCTCTGCCCAGCTGCAAGTTTCTTTTCTTATCCCCACCTAGGTGCAGTCTTCTGACCTCACCCCTTCCTTCTCGCATTCTGTCTTTCTCTCCCCACCCTTCCTTTAGTCCTCTCTCTCCACCCTCCTTCCCTTGCAGCCACATCCCTCTACGTAACTGATGTCATTTAATTTCATTTATTGTATTTACCTCTAGCCCATCAAATATTTACTAGGTGAGTTACAGCATACACACATAAAAGTCAAAGAAAAACCACCTCTTCCTGACCTCCCCGATTGCTTTAGCTGCTGGTTTATGCTGTTTTTTGGCTGGTGGGGCCTGGAGATTCTTGCTGATCCTGCCACCGGCTCCTCCTTATGCTTGATTACCAGGGCCTGGAGAAGCCCAGCAGCCAAGCCACTCAGTTCACTGATCTCTGCCATCGGACCTTTTATCAATCTATGTTAAATTTACGAGCCTAATTTTTCTGTTTTCTGTATAACTTCAAGCACACATGCAGTTGAAAAATTGTACAGACTGACAAATCCTCAGGCACAGAGGCATTCCTAGAGTATTTACTGCAAAAGATTAAAAATGGCCCAAATAAAATTTGCATTCTACTTCCATAGCTATGATAGCCGTTTTGTTTGCTATGGAAATAAACAGATTGCTGATTGTCAAACAATCTGATTAAAAGATTCCTTTGTTATATTCAAGGTCTTTCCCATAAAGTTTATAGAATGACCGTGGGGGAGAACATAACAAATCCTTTTTTTCCTTCTGTTCAACTTTTCCAGATGCTCAAAGTGATAGCATTAATAAAACAATATGCTGTTAAAATACTTTAATGTATTTGTTTTACTGTTGGTTTATGTCTATTTCAGTGTGATTATATTGCATTGTTTTGTAAGGATGCCCTTAAACCTGGGGGTGGGGGGCTGGACACATTTCTGGAAGAAATTTATGTGAACAGTTATTAGCCAAGAAAACGAAGGGGTATGTTTACTAAATGGCGGTAGTGGCTTCCGTGCGATATTGGAGCCGCAGCCTCATTGAAATCAATGGGGCCGCGGCTCCGATATTGCACAGAAGCCGCTACCGCCGTTTAGTGAACATACCCCCTAAGGGAAATCCACAACTTATCCTTGGGCATGAGCAAAAAGGAATGGATCTACTCGATAATTTCTAGTGACCCAGACTGGCACCGCCAGAAATAGGATTCTGAGCTCACTGGACCTTCCATTCTTAGATCATTGTATAGGGCCCAGTATTTTTAGTCTTGTGGCTGATTGGGATGCAAAAATTTGGGATATAAAATCTATTTCTTTTTAGATTTTAACTTTTTTAAGTTTAATTTTGTTGGCAATGGTGGTTCCTGGTCAGAGTGCTAATATCAAAAACAGCAATGTGATTTTTTTTTCATAATAAAATGGTTTGAAAAGTGTTAACTGGAACTAGGGGAAAGCTTTGTTGTACTGAGAGGGGCATATTAATCGGTAGAACAGTGATTCTCAACCCATTCCTGATGTGCCACCTAGCCAGTCTGGTTTTCAGGATAATCACAATGAGTTGCTTGCCATGGAGACAATCCATGTAAATCTATCTCGTGCATATTAATTGTGGTTATCTTGAAAATCAGACTGGCTAAGGGAGATACATCAGGACTGGGTTGAGAACCACTGTTGTTAAAGAAAGGAGATAGTGGTGCCACCAACAGGTCATTTGTTGAAATCTCACATGGTGTCTTGTGATTAATTTCAGAGGCTGTAACCCCCCCAAAAAGTAGAGATACTTCAGAGAAGGGCTACCTAAATTGTGCAGAGTCACCATCCCAAATCTTTTGAGAAGAGATATAAGGACCTAAATCCTAGAGGAGATGCAATGGAGGGAGTTACGATAAAGTTATTTAAATATTTCAGAGGTATAAGTCGTCCTAGGCGTGGGCCTTTCACTTATAGAAGACAATTCAGTCAGTTTAGTAAAACAGGATCCTTTAATGACAAGAAGATGGTCACCTCATCTCAGAAGAGCAGTGAAATGACTTTTTTCCCCGCAGAGAAAAGGTGGGGAATAACCTGCACATAGCCAAACAAAGGCACTAGGGGTAACCATCTCACTGGGCAGTCTAGATGAGCCATATCAGTCTTTGTCTGCCATCATTTACTGTTGCGCCACAACAGTGCCCTAGCTCTGCTGGTTTCCTTCGGTAATTCCTACTTTACTTCCAGAACTCATTCCCATGTTGACAGCCACTCTTAGAACTCTCCCATGACATAAATAATGTGAATAAGCAAGCCTTTTGCAGATGAAATTCTAAGAGGGTATATTCATGAGTAATCTTAGAATTGGATATTTAAGAACCTAAGAACTACCATACTGGGTCAGATCAAAAGGTCCATCAAGCCCAGTTTCCTATTTCCAGCAGTGGCCAATCCAGGTCACAAGTATCTGGTAGGATCCCAAAAGGTACACAGATTCCAGTGATTTTCTCCATGTCTGTCTGTCTTAATAATGGTTTATGAATTTTCCTCTAGGAACTTATCCAAACCTTTTATAAACCCAGCTATGCTAACTGCTTTTAATACATCCTCTGCCTACAAATTCCAGTTTAATGGTGTGCTGAGTGAAAAAAATATTACCTCTGATTTGTTAGTAACTTCAGGGCTTGTCCCCTAGCCTTTCTATTTTTTCAAAGAATAAACAATTAATTCATGTTTACCTGTTCCACTTAACTCAGGATTTTATCGACCCTTATTATATTGCTCCCTCAGCCCTCTCTTCAAGTTGAAGAGCCCTAATTTCTTTAGCCTTCCTCATAGGGGAGTTGTTTCATCCCCTTTATCGTTTTAGCCACCCTTCTTTGAACCTTTTCTAATCCTGCTATATCTTTTTTTGATAAGTAGCGCCCAGCGTTGCACACGATAAAACATTCTGTTTGCTTTTTTGGCTACCACTGCACACTGAGCAGAGGATTTCAACATATAGTTTATGATTTGATTTTATGTATTTGTGTACGTAGTCTGCCCTATGGCTTATAATAGAAAGGCAAAATATCTGGATGCATTTTTTTTTAATGGAAGGGATGGTAGATGCATGGCATGGTATCCTGAGGGAGCTTTTGAAATCAGAAACAGTAAAATGGTAATTGAATTCAGGAAAGCCAGAGCTAGTCATAGAGGATATCTGGTCACAAAGAAGTGAAGGGGGAGCCTGGGACCATTCGGGGTCTGTGGTAGAGATGTGCATTCATTTGAAATAAAATGTAGTTTTTAACCCAAAATGATAGGGAAAAACAAAATTTCCGATTTTTTCCAGCATCATCAGTAGTGCACACTATTGCTTAATAGTGCGCCCTTTTAAGTGATAGTGCTTACTAGTGACTACATGGCCCCCAAATGAAAAAAAAAAAAACAACAAAATGAGAAATCCTCGATGCAGGAAACGAAACAAACTGAACATTTTTGGCCTGCACACTCCTAGTCTGTGGCATTACAGATGAAAGTAAATTGGGCAGCATAGTTAAGCCTCATAGTCCTAATGAGCTTTTGTGGTTTGTTTCTCAACAGAACCTCTTTTTGAACATAGGACAAGATTCGGATGCTTTTGATGTTGGTGCACAGATCAGGAGCCCACAACACATACTTCTGCCGGCGTTTTTGTGGAAACTTTGCAGGGATGGGATGTGGATAGGGGAACACCACCACACACAGATTTGAGTCTTCAGCACTCTACCTGCTTGCTTGGCTGGGTAAACTACTTGCTGGAAAATGTAGGTGCAGACCTTTTATGGACACTTTTTCCTAGGGCAGTTATTCAAGGGAAAACCTGTTCATACTTTCCTTTGGGAGTTGGTGCAAAATCTGCAGGTAAAAGGTTCTGTGGGCATTACCCCTACCTGCAAAATTGTGGAAGTTACCCTAAAAATGTGTTCCACATTTTCCTCCTGTGTGTGTTGGCATCCTTCTTCATATCCTGTTCTTTCTCAGACTATATTACTGTCCAGCCTGCACACTGGTGTGCCAGATGCATCTTTCTATAGACTCTTTTCTCTTCTCAGACTCAAGGGGATGCTTGCTAAGCCAGGCTAGCAGTTAGTGTGCTATTTGTAATGAGGTCCCATTAAATAACATGGGACCCAGTTAACCGTTAGCCTTGCTTAGTCAGCATAGCTCTAGATTGCTGCAATAACCTGCTTATTGCTCTGCCTGATACATCCTTCGATCTACGTCAGCAGGTGTAGAACTCAGCAGCCTGCCTACTTGCTTGGTCTCCATTTTACTCCCTTGATTCATGGATGTACCACATTAGTTTCCCATGAATAGCGTGTAATGAGAAGCCTCGAAGACTTGTTCTTAAGTGCAGATATCGCTTTGCTCCTGCCTGCTTTCACTCCCTTCTCCCCCATTCATGTACTTGCTTCCTTGTTTCTAGTTCTGTGCAAGCCAACTCTTGATTTTAAAACATTTTGCTTATGGGTTCGATGCTTTGGAATAAACCTCTGTCAGATGGCTAGGATGTCGCCACTCTCACTCTGTTCAGAGCTAAATTGTAAAATTTGGCTTATTCTGCCTGTCTTATCCTGTCACCATTCTGAATTTGCCTATATTCCATTTAATATAGAATTTTGTACCATATTTAAGACTGTGTTGATATCATAAAACACTGTGATCAGGCCACCACATAGAAACATAAATAATAATATAAATTTCTTCATCAGTCCAAAGAGCTAAACAATTGGGGCCAGTGTTCAAAGTAAATATACTTTAGCTGGAAACTGCTGAACATGAAGTATAACTTGCCTACCCTTCTACTTTCAAAATATATATGGATAATATTGGGCTGGGATGAGGGTGGGCAAAAAGATTATCCACATAATGGTGATATTTAACTGCTAAGCAGACGAGTGATAAGTTTAGTTTAGGGCTGCCGAATAGCAGGCCTAAACTAAATGGATGATGC
Source organism: Ichthyophis bannanicus (assembly GCA_033557465.1). Lineage (NCBI taxonomy): Eukaryota > Metazoa > Chordata > Amphibia > Gymnophiona > Ichthyophiidae > Ichthyophis > Ichthyophis bannanicus. The sequence goes on from CM066035.1 coordinate 344,021,246, forward strand.
TGCCACAATGACTGAACTATTCATATATTCAGTGCCTCTACCTGTATAGATAGCAGCCTTGACTATACAGATTAAGTTAAATGCTACTTCTGGTGTTTAACTTAAATCAGTCACCAAAGCAATTGAAAATTGGCCCTAGTATTTCTGCCATCACATACTGGCTGCCTTTAAATTGTGGCAGGGAGTAGAGGAGCAACTGTCTAATACCCAGAAGATCAAGGGTTCAATTCCCACTGGCACTCCTTGTGACCTTGAACAAATCACTTTACCCTCCATTGCCTTGGGAGAGAAGGCCTGGCAATCTATTTCCAGTGATACATTGCCAAGAAAACCCAGAGGCAGCTGGGTTGCCAGCAGTCAGCACTGACTTAACAGCATTAAAAAAAAATTGTGTAGAAATGCAAAAATATAATTCTTCTCCACAGACGTGATAAGGAATAGCCAGTTATGTCCCTATTCATTATCTTGCTAGATGAGTCCAGATGAGAGGGTTATGCTCCCCAGCCAGCAGGTAGAGGAAGACCACAGCAACTTTCATTGATGTCATCAATATATATACGTTGGCGCAGCATTAAAAGAAGTCAGTATTTTCTGCCTTCAGTAGGTAGCAAAGTGTGCAGACTGGTGCAATGTTGTATAGGCCTGTCTCCCCTGACCCAGGTCATGACCATGCGGGCTATGTTTTTCAGACCTTGACCCAACATTGTTTGAAGCTTAGGTATACCCATTGTTCTCTCAAGAGTTGTCATGTGTCCAGGGCTAGTTGGCAGGAGAGTAGACATGGTGCTCCTGAAGGGTTGCTAAGTTTGGGTCCAGATCCCCTTTCTCTCTAACTGTCCTATTTTTATGCTCTGCTTATCTTTCCTCATTTTTAAAATTTTTGTCCTGTTTATTTGTCTCTGTCTTTTCTGCTTGAACAGAGCAACTTCAAAAAAACAAAAAAAAAAATAAAATTTCCTTTCAGGTAGCTGAGCCTTCCAAGACTTGTGTGGGCAGCTGGGGAAGCTCTTCTTGGGTTTCTGTAATCAGCCTGATAGGTGCAAGGATTCTGTTACCAATCAGGTGTTCCTTTTTTGCCACAGTTTCTTTTTCCTTTACGTTTTTTTTTCTTTGAACGCATTTAAACTCTGTCGAGATGCTATGGCATGGAGGTGTGTTGCTTGTAGCTCTCACTCAGTGAACTCTGCAGTTGGATCTTTTTTGCCCAGAGTGTGATGGAGAAACCTTAGAGCACATTTTTTCAGCAGGATTGGGACATTCCACAGGGAGCGGACCCAAGGCCTGTTGCTGCTATGCCTCCCATGATTTTCCTACTGGCTGGAACATGGCCATCTTGGATGGCTGCATGATCCTGATTGAAGGGGACCTAATGAGGTGGCTGCAGGCTCAGGCTGGCTGACCTGATGGTCCTCCGGGGTCCTAGAGTCTGTTCTCTGCTGGCTTTGAGTGCAGCTGCGAAACCACTCAATGGCTGTTTTCAGACTCTAGTAGCTGCATGGCAGCCCTTCTTGCTGGGTCCAAGGGCCTTAACTTTCCTTATGTGGGATTGGGAACCCTCTGACATCTCCCCTTCTGGTGGTGAAGGGGTTGAGTACCCCTGCCATTCAGTTTTATTTGTCTGCTCCCCTGAGAACCCATCCTTGACCCTCTGGAAGCTGGAGAGAAGAGGAGGGCTTTATCTACAATAGGTCAGTTACTGGAGGAAAGGCGCTTCCCCTGACAGAGAGATGATCCACTGATGATCCATCTTTTTCACAGGAAGAACCTTTATGGCTTCTTTCCTTTCTCTGAGCCCTTGTGAAAGCTCATGTTCTCTCAGCGGGAGACACTGAAAATGGGGCTGAGAGGTACTAAGGTCCTAGCTTGGCTATATCCTCTATTGCAAGTGAGATGGAACAGCTTTTCAGGGTCCCTAAGCTAGATTCCTTGGTTATGACACTGATGAAGCACACAACCGTTCCAGTGGAAGGTAGCATTCTGCTGAAGGAGACTCATGATAGGAGGGTTGAGGCTCTCCTCAAGAATGCCTTTGGCTTGGGTACTCAAGCAGTGCCTTAACATAAGAACATAAGATATGCCATACTGGGTCAGACCAAGGGTCCGTCAAGTCCAGTATCCTTTTTCAGCAGTGGCCATTCCAGGTCTCAAGTACCTGTCTGGTTCCCAAAGGTATACATATTCCATGTTGCTTGTCCCAGGTGTAAGCAGAGAATTTATGCAGACGTGGTGGCCCAAGCCCTCTTAGGCTTGATCCAGCAATTGCTGGACAGCCTGGAGGTAACAAGACTGGAGTCTGGAATTTTGTTTACAGTGGATGTACTGTACAATTTTATCAGGATCTCTTCTAAGTCCATAGTGGCAGCTCTGGTAGCCCGAACATGGCTCTAGCTCTAGCTCTGGAATTGGTCTTCTGATGTCATGTCAAAGCTGTGGCTGAGCATGCTCCCCTTTCAAGCTGGTGAAAGATCTTGGAGAGGTCACCCACAGAGGGCACCCTCAGAGGTTCCAGGGGTTCCTCATGTAGAGCTCAGTGGGGATTCTAGGGATGGTTTAGAGCTGGAATGAGTTTGGGCGTGGCTTGTTCCTCCTGTCGGTATAAACCCAACAAATGGCAGTGATCTGGTAGTTGGAGAAGCAAGAATGAGTGATCAACTATCCTGGTGATCTCAAGACTTAGCAGTTACCTTTTTGGAAGCAGTAAGCCCTCACAATGAGATCTGGCAGTTCCCTTCCAAAGAGCAGGCAATCAGGGAGTGTCTCTGACTATTTTATTCAGAATGGACCTGCATCACATCAAATCAATGGGTCCTTGAAAAGAGGTATGCATTGGAGTTTGCTAAGCCTCTTTGAGGTGCCTTTGTGGAATCTCCCTGTGGCTTCTTAACTAAGAGAGTGGCCATCGAGCTAACTGTTCAGCACCTCCCACAGTTGCAAGCTATCGTGCCTGTGCCTGTGCCCTCCTGCAGAACAAGCTTAGAGGAAGTATTCCATTAGCTTTGGGGTGCCCAAAAAATATGGATACTTCACACCCATTCTATATCTGAAGGTGGCCAATGCCAAGCTAAGATGCCCCACTTTTACATGGAGACCCTCAGGTCAGTCATTGTGTTGGTCCAGCAAGGGGAATTTCTATCTTCCTTAGGCCATTCCAAAGTGTACTTTCATATTCAGATAGGGAGCAACATCAGTGGTTCCTCTGCTTCTCCATTTTCAGTTTGTACTCTGCCTTTTGTCCTGGCCACAGTGCCTTGCACCTTTTCAAAGGTCATGATGGTGGTGGTGGTGGCGGCGGTGGTCTTTCTGTGTAAGCAAGAAATTTTGGTTCATCTGAACCTGGATGATGGGCTGATTTGGTCTGACTCCATGGTGAAGTCCAGGGCGAACACTACCCAGCTGATCTGGTAGGTTGGAGAATTAAGGATGAGTGATCAACTATCCCAGAAGCATCGTAGTCCCTTCTGAAGACTTGGAGTATCTGGATGCCTGCTTCAACACTTGCTTGGGCAGGGTGTTTCTCACTCTGGAAAGGTTGGATAAGCTGCAGCTGTAGCTCAGGGGAATTTGCTCTTGGGCATCTCCCAGGGCCTGGGAGTACCTGCAGCTCCTGGGGTCAATAGTGTTGATTCTAGAACTGATACCTTGGACCAGGATGCATATGCACCTCCTGCAAGGACACTTTCTGATTCGCTGGTCTCTCAGCTCCAAGTTGTTCAAACAGCTTCTACCTTTTTCCCGGAAGATCAAGGGGGAATAGGCCTGGTCGCTACAAACTTGCCCTCTGATGGATGGGATATTCTGAAGGCACCAAATTTGATGATAGCTCCACAGATACCAGCTTCTTGGGCTAGAGGGTGAATTTTGGATCTGTTTGTTTAGGGATGCCTGTTCTCTACAGGAAACCTCTGGGTCGATCCACAGACTAGAGGCAGGTGATCTGCCTGGCTTTGGAGTGGTTTCAATCCCTCCTGGAGGGCAAAACGGTCAGTGTGTTCAGACAATGCCACAGCAGCAGCATATATCAGCAAGCAAAGTGGCACTTGCAGCATCGCAGTGGCCACAGAGGTGGTAGAACTCTCTTGTTGGGTGGAGGATCATCTGGTGGCTCTATTGACAGCCCACATAGTGGGCATTGACAAAGTGCAGGCTGACTTCTTGAGTCTGAACACTCTGAATTCTAATGAGTGGGAGCAAAGCCCTTTTGTGTTCAACCTCATCGTGCAGAGGTGGAGTCTGCCAGTGTTCGATCTGATAGCCACCAGGGGAATGCCAAGGTAAAAAAAAAGCTTTATTTCAGCTGCAGGAAGGATCCATGGGTGGCAGGCTTGGATGCCATTCTTCAGGAGTGGCCCCAAAAGGGGTTCCTGTATGTCTTTCCCCCATGGCCTTTGGTGAGCTAACTTCTTTGTAGAATTTGGCTCATCTGGGCTTGGTCATTCTAGTGGTACCAGACTGGCCATGCAGGCCATGGTATATGGATTTTTTCAGCCTGTTGGCAGGTTCCCCTCTATTGCTATCTCAGGAGAGGACTTTTGCAGCAGGGTCCCATTTCCTTTTTGTTTATGACCTGGCCCTTGAGCGGCATAGGCTTTCTAGGAAAAGATACTCTGGAGTAGTAGTCTACAGCTTCTTAAGGTCCAGAAGACCTCTACATCCTTGGCCTATGTGAGTGTCTGGAGGATACTCGAGAGGTGGTATTCCTCTCAAGCTCTGGAGGCTGCTTTTGCCCTTTTTATAGTTTAGGTTGTACTAGGTATAGCTCTGAATTCTCTCAAGATTCAGGTGATGACCCTTTGTATGCTACTAGGGGCATGTTCAGGAAGTGTCCTTAGCAGTGCTTCCTCAAGCTGGTGAAGCAGATCCATTTGTCAGTGTATTCAGTTGTACCGCAGTAGAATGTTTCTCTGGTGTTGAAGGTGCTGAAAGGTTTCCCTTTGTGTGCCTCCAGATGGTCTTTCTCAAGGATTTGACCCTGAAGGTGGTATTCCTAGTGGCCTTTGTGTCAGCCAGGCAGGTGTCGGAGTTACAGGCCTTGTTCCATAGGGAGTCTTTTCTGATTATCCCATCAGTATTTGTCTCTCTGAGGACAGTACTATCCTGTCTCCCCAAAGCGCTATCTTCCTTTCATCTTAAGCAGTCTGTGATTTTGCCATTCTTCGTAGAGGAGGACCTTCAGAGAGACCCTTCACTCCCTTTGTTGGACATGAGGAGGGCATTGGTGAAAAATCTGGAGCTTACTAATTTCTTCTGTCAGTTGGCCCATCTCTTTATCATATTCAGTGGTCCAAGGAAAGGACAGGTAGCGACCAAGTCCTCAATTGCCCACTGGATTAATGAGGCTATTAATTCATCTTATCTTCTGTGTGGGAAAGGTGTGCCGGAGGGATTCATAGCTTATTTCACTTGCGCACAGACTTTCCTGGGCAAAGTCTGCCTTGCTGTGTCTGGAGGACATCTGTAAGGCAGCTACCTTACATCTCTAAGCACCCTTGTGAAGCAGTACGGGTTGCATATGGAAGCTGGAATTGATAGCTTCATTGGCAGAGCAGTTCTGTCTGGAGCTTTGTCTTTTCTCACCCTGAGTCCTGACTGCTTGGGATTGGTTTAACGAGAAAAAGAAGGAGAAATTTTCCATACTTGCTAATTTCCTTTCCTTGAATCCTGCTAGAACAATCCAGGATGCCCACTGGAAGACTACCACAAGTTTTGGAGCCCTGCTGCCTTTTAACTGCTTTGTCAGTATCAGTGCCTAATGCAGAATCAAGTAGGGTAAGAGACTTAAACATTTGTAGAAAGTTATTGATTGATTAATACTTTTTTATGAGTTTTTATTTGAAGTTTTCCAGTCTTGTTTTCTGCTTAGGAAGTGCCATATTGGCTTCTCTCAGTGCTGCACCAACATATATGTAAGTGATGATATCACTGAATGTTACTCTGGTCTTCCTCCACCTGTTGGCTTGGGAACATAACCCAATTGTCTGGACTGGTCTAGAGGAATTCAGTAAAGGAAATTAGCAGATATAGAGTAGAAAATTTCTCCTTAGAAGCCTCTTTAGCTTGACCTTTAATTGTGGAATCTCTTGAATCTAACAGATTATATGATCTAATTCCACATAGATTTACAATGGAAGATACATGCTCTCGCTATAATCAGATATCTTAAACCTAGTTTATATTGCAATAGCCCCCTTCTAGCCTCTGTGTTATAAGATCTGTTGCAATATCTCTCTGCAAGCCCCCCTCCCCGTTGTATTCACAGTAAGTCTGTTAGTTGTATTGTAAACCGCTTTGATTTAAGGGTAAAGCTGTATCAAAATCCATTTAAATAAATAAATAAAACATGTCAAACAAATCTGACTGAATTCTCTGACTGGGTTGCTAGGGAGTTAGATCAGCGAAGAATGCTGGATAATGATCCTGGTTGATTTTTGTTTTATTTTATATATTTAAGGCCATTTATAGATCACAAGTCTGAAAATTGATTGCTTCTTGCAGATTAGACTAGGAACACAAAATTAGATTGTATTTTGTAACAAAATCGTCCAAATGAAAACCGATTCCTTTTCACAAATTCCAATAATGACAAACTAGTCCCTATTAAGATATCAATTAAAATCAATGCTAAGGATCCCATATAAAGTCACACAAGTCCATTCAGAACCTTATTTAAGTCAATGCTTGCTTGAAAAGCAGAGCTTTTAAGTATTTTCCTGAAAACCAAATAGAATCGGTGCAAAGCCTGTGGAAGGGCGTTCCAGAAGGCTGGTGCAGCAATATAAGAAATTGAAGGTCTGGTTTCAGTCCAATGAACCTTTTAATGGAGTACATAGTAGATTAGCTTCTGCTAAACGCAATTCCCGTATTGAAACATAACTCAGATAAGTGACCATAGATGCTCAGAGCCAACTCCGTGCATGGTCCTGAAAACCGAGGTCGAGATAAACCTAACCCTCCACAGTGTTGACATCTAATGAAAGTTCTGCCAGCGGCTGAGCTTGAAACATTTTCTGCTAGCCAAAATATAAGCAGCTGAATTTCGAATGAATGGTAATAAGCATGTAGCGAGTCCCTCCAAAAATTGTACTAATCACTGCTATCCAGCACTAGAGCTTGCACAATAGTTCATAAATCATCTGGAAAAAGAATATTTTTAATGTCCTATATGCTTACGTTTGTTAAAAGCAGAACATGCTACTGCTCTAAAATGGGCTGTAAGAGAAAGCCTAGAATCAAATGCAACACCAGATTCCTGCCTTTTGCCCAAAGGGGAATTGACATACTCCCCACTTCAGTCTGCTAGAGGGTTAGACATTGTTGAACAGCTTTGCCATAAAGAATGTTTTACATGTGAAAAGGCCTTTTATACACATCAATACAACTCTGCAGTTGTATAATTATATGCCAGAAAGTGGCACGTATGCATTCCTGGAGACATAGTTTGGGTGGAACTGGGGCAGATTTGTGATGTATGCACGTATTTTATAAATATATAAATATGTGCGAGAATGCACATAGAGTACAATAGAGCGCACATTTGCACATTTTTTTTGGAATAGGGAAAGGGGCAATAAAAAAGACAAAAGCGACATTCCTTTCATTGCATCATTAAAGCCTCATAACCAGAAAGGGACATAACATGAACACATAATGGATTCGGCATACTTTTAAAATCAATCAAAACCACTTCTCTTAGACTGAGGATCAGAAACATAACCCACTAGACAAACAGAGTTTAAATCACTATGGGCTAGATTTACCAAAAGGTATTACAGTTTTACCACATGCTAACATTCTTAATGCAGGCCTCATTCTATGCAGTTGGACCTATTTATTTATTTTTTATTTTATTTTTATTCGACTTTTCAATTAAGCAAGCATGCACATTTTGTTAAGGAAAACAGTGGGAAGGGGTAATGTATCCATGGTGCATAAGGAAAATAAAAATAAAACCAAGCAATACAAAAAAACAAAATTATTTTATACATCCCAGCTGTAAAACCCAATACAAAGGGGAGTAGCAAACAGAAACAAGAATATCTAGACATCTCATAGGAAAAAGGAACCCAAAAATACAGCAAATACATATATTTCCCAGTGGATGAAGTATCCTGTGCGGAAGTTATACTAGGTTGATGCGAATTTATAAAGGAAAGGAGCTGGGAAGGCTCATAGAAAACATAATTAACAGATAACATCTTAATCGAGCATTTAAAAGGAAACTAGAAAAAACAAGCTTCCCAGTTGCAAAATAGCTGATTTCAGCAGGAGAAATTCCCTGCGCCTTTTTGGGACTCTCTAGACAAATCTGAAAACATACGGATCATAAGACCCCGAAGGCTAAATTATACTTCTTAAAATACATTCTTAACATCAATTTACGATCTGAGGTCAAGGCGAAGGTCACCAACAAAGTTGCAGGAACTATGCAACTATGGTTTGAACTATCCAGAATAGCAGAAACATTTAACACATCCATCTGTTGTTCAGAAGGGCCCCTTACAGCACCCAGGGACTTCTTAGCCACCAGCAGATAATATACCTATTTAATGGGGGAAGAGATTTTGGGGGGACCCCCAAAATGTCTACCAAATAATTCTTGAACATGTCCTGAGGAGAGACCATTGTTTCCTTGGGAATATTTAGTAGACTCAATTTGGATGACCTGTAGCATTTTCCAAGTTCTCTAATTTAAACCTGACTGGTGTTAAATCTTTAAGAAAACAATCAGAACAACCTTGGAGAGACTCTGACTTCTTTTCCAGGTCTGAAATAGCAGTACGAACAGCAGACGGTTCCAACAACATTCTTAGCAATAGCTGACATATTACCTTGAACCAGCGCTGGCTTCCAACCTCTAGAGGGCAGCAAAAGCAGGCCATTCAAAACTAAATAATAGATTTTGACAGCCAGAAGAAGAATAAAGATTGAAGTTCACCCAGGACTCCAACACTGCTGTGGCTGTGACCCCAAGTACGCTTCAGAGAGGGCAGGACGGGGAAGGCCGACAGGTCTTAGAGGCACACCCGTGCTTGTATCAGAAAGGCCCCATGCTTGTGCCATCTTTGATTAGAGTCAGCGGACAGCAGATGGAGGAGCGGAGGCTAGATTGGGACATAAAGTTCTGTTACATTGGTTGGGAAGTTGGAGTTTCAATGCACAGCAAGCGTAAGGAAGAAAAAAAGGAAATCCTTGACATGGAGGCGGAGGGAGACTGATTTGATACTGGGCATGGTGGGGGGACATTGTATGACAGAGGGGTGATGCTGGACATGGGGGAGACCATAGGAGAGACAGAGAGGTGATGCTAGATGTGGGAAGGAAGGGCCGGGGGGGTATAGACAGCTAGGGAGAGAGATAAGGGAGATGCCTTAAATACTACGGCAAGGATTATTCAGAATGCGAAAAAACGGGACCACATCACTCCAGTCCTAAGAGACCTACACATTCTTCCCATCGAACCAAGAATCAAGTACAAAGCCATCCTACTCACCCACAAAACCATCCACCAAACACAGAACACCCCGCTTCACACCTTACTGCCTCGCCCGATCCACGGCAGAACAACCAGACAATCCTCCAATAACTCCATCACCGTCCCCCACAAAAGAACCAAGTCCACACAACGGACCTGCAACAGAGCCTTCGAACATTATGCTCCATCCCTCTGGAACTCTCTGCCGAACCACATCAGAAACAACGGTGATCTCACATCATTCAAAAAACAGCTGAAAACGGTCCTATTCCGTGAACATCTCTGAACAGAAACACCACCCCCTCTTCAAGAACCCATGATTAGAAACTGTAGGATTGTACATGTCTATGTCCATCCCAAATCATTAATGTTGCCCCATAGTGATGGCCCCACCCTATAACCATTGATTCCCCCCCCCCTGTTATGTGTTACACCGCTTTGACCCGGTGAAAAGCGGGATATAAATACAGTTAAATACAGTTAAATAAATGCTAGACATGGGGGAACACAGAATATGGGGGAGATGCAGATGTGAGGGAGAGAGAGAAGGGGAAGATGTTGGGCTGGGAAGGTTAGAGAGGAGAAAGACACTGGGCAGAGAGGGGGAGAGAAAGAGGGGACGATGCTGGGCAGAGAGCATGTGGGGGAAGGGAAGATGCTGGATTTCGGGGAGAGTTAGTAAAGACAGGAATAAGAAGTTGGGGGGAAGAGAAGTGGCAGATGGACTTCAGTCTCTGGAAAAGAGAGTTAAGAGAATATGGGATGCAGAATCTGGACACTGGGGCCAAGACATTTAGAAAAATTAAAATAGCCAGACCACAAAGGTAAATAATTTATTTTCAGTTTAATGACTGAAGCATGTCACTTTATGGATTTTATATGTGCCATCTTTATATTTTGCACAATACTGGGGGAACTATATCAGTTTATTTCTCTGGTGTTGCGCTGCATGCAGAACCAAGCTTCTTGGGGTTTCAATTTAATTTTGTCTACAAGATAGTACAGGACTGGGGTAAGATGCTAGACCAGCGAGGAGGGGGAAGGAAGGTTGGTTGGTGGACCATCAGAGAAGGGGAAATTGGGAGGATGCTAGACATGATGGGGATGGAATAGGGTGTATGGCAAGGAGATTCTTGATGTGAAGGTGGTAGAGGACAGGGAGACAGAGGAAATGTTGGTCATGGGGGAGGTGGAATGAGGGAGACAGGAGATGCTGGCCAGGGAAGGGAGGGAGATAGGAGATGCTTGACATTGGGAGGGGAGGGGGGTTACTGGGTAGGGAGACAGGAGATGCTGGATATGTGTGGGTAGATGACTTGTGAGATAGGAAATAATGGGCTTTGTGGAGGAACTCAAGAAACAGATGAGATACTGGTTATGGGAGGGGGAAAACTAGGGAAATACAGGAGATAATGATCATTGGGGGGGGGGGGAACTATGGAAACATGAGATGATGGAATGGAAGTAGGGAGACAGACAGGAGATGTTTGACATTGGGGGGGGGGTTACTGGGGAGGTGGGAGAGGAAGATGCTGGACATGGAAGGTGTAACATTTGGTGAGAGTGAACATTAAGGATAGACAGACAGAAAAGATACAGGTAAGGAGGGGGGTAGGAACTAGGGAGACAGAAGAGATGCTGGACATGTGTTGGGGGTAGCGCTATACAAATGATTAGTAGTAGTGGTAGTAGAAAGGAGCTAATGAACATGGGAGAGAGGAAGAGACCCTGGAAGGGAAAGGTGAGAGAGGAATGAGGGAAGATGCTGGACACGGGGGAGAGTTAGTAAAAGACAGGGCAATAAGAGGCTTGGGAATGGGAGGGCTGGATGAGGGAGCGATGGAAAGCTGTGGTTAAATGCAGTTAACACAGGTGAATGACAACTAAATTGTAAAAGGAGAAGGAAGAAAACTGAAAAGTGGTACAGATTGAAGTAGGTGATGAGGGTGAAGGCAGGAGAAAGAGAAGAAATGGCAAGTAGACAGGTGACCCTGGAGAAAAGAGCTAAGTGAAGACAGAGAAAAGCAGACACCAGAACCAAATGACTAGAAAAATTAAAATGGCCAGAAAACAAGGTAGAAAAAAGATTTATATTTTCTATTTAGTGATTGGAATATATGAACTTTTGGAATGTACATCTTCCAGGACTGGTGTCCCTGGTCACTTATCCCTCACATCTGTACACACATGCATACACTGCTCCCAGACACTTTGTCCCTGCATATAAACACACACACACTCACACACACACACACACACACACACTCTGCCCCCCCAGATGCTCAAACTCCACACTCAGGGCCAGCATTAGGGAGTGGCAAACAGAGCAATTGCCCTGGGTTCCCATGTATGTCTAACATCAGCCCTACCCACATTGCAAATGTTCAAGAAGCTGTGACATAACTTCGAAGCCCATATGGGCCCGATTCTGTCCCGGATGTACATCTCCTTTGTACGTCCAGGCAGAGCCAGACGTACAAAGGAGATTGTGATTCTGATCCCGTGGGGCATGACTGCCCCCGTGGTATCAGAATCGCGAATAGGCCTGTATGTGCAGGCCGGGACTGCGATTCAGTCCCAGCCTGCACGTACAGCCATAGCCCGGCTAACTCAGCCAGGGCTTTTAAATGGAGCCGTGGTGCCTTGGCGTCCTGTTACCATGGCTTCATTTAAAAGCTGCTATGCCGGCCACTGCTAAAAAAGTTAATTCCCCGCAGCCCGGGCTGCTTAGAAAAACATGACCAGGGGAGTTATTCCACCTCTTAGGTGGAATAACTTCTCTGGCCATTTTGGCGGCCCTGGAAGTACAGGGCCGACGTTAGAATCGGTCCTATATGTCCAGGGCCGGTGACCACCCACTGCCCACCTACTTTCTGCCCCCAGGCTGCCTCTTCCCCACCCCGTCTAACTTTCCCGCACAACCAGTGGGGAAGTTAGACAGGAGGGGAAAGACGGCATGAATAGCGGGGATGGATGTCCCATTGGGACGTCCATCCCTGCTATTCGTGCCTCAGAATAACCCTCTATGTGTCAGGCATGTTGAATACATTGAATAATTACTTTTAAAAGCATATGTTATGTTTATATATGTTGTCTGAGTAATAATTTTATTAGATTTGTATTCGGGGGTCACATGAATTTTCCTCTGCTGAAATGGGGTCACACCGGAAAAACTTTGGGAAGCACTGTGCTAGAGTCTCTCTGGCTTGCCTCTGTGGCATTCTTGTGGCTCCTAGCTTAAAGGAGCTACAGTTTAGGAAATTCTTTAGTGCCTTCTGTCATTGCAGAATATTGCACTTGTAGCCTCTATCAAAGTTGAGGTCAGTGTTCCTCTTCTTTGCTAGGTCCTGCTGGTTCCATGGTGTATGAGTTAGCATTCTGGTTTCTAAATCCAGCGATCTTGAGTTTAGATCTCAGTGGACCCTGTTGCTTTAATATTAGCAGAAATGACCTTCCTCTTCCAGGATTTCATATAGAGGAACCGCATAAAGCTAGATGGTCAATGTCAAGCTAAAGGGGCCCCATTTCTACTTGGAGACCCTCAAGTCAGTCCTTGCATGGGTCCAGTGTGGAGATTGTCTATCTCTCTTGGACTGCTCCAAAGTATACTTCCATACTCCTATCTGGGAGTATCTTCAACAGTTTCTCTGCTTCAGCATCCTGAGCCACCGTTTTCAGTTTTGTTCCCTGTTCTTGCTTTGTCGATGCATCATCATAGTCTTTCAAGAGCTAGGGCAGTTGTGATAGTCTCCTGTGCCATCAAGGAATCTTGGTTCTCCCATTCCTTCTTGATGACTTTGACCTTAGAATGGGTGTTTTGGGCCAGGATGTGCGTGCACCCTCTGCAGGTTTGCCTTCAGACTCTCAGGTCGCTGCTTCCACTTGTTTGCTCCATGCCTAGCTCTTCTCCAAGAAATCAAGGAACAATTGGCCTGCTGGCTGCAGATTCACTTTCTGATGGATGGGTTGTACAGGGAGGCACTACCTTGGGTGGTAGTCACTGCGAATATTGGTTTACGGGGCTGGGGCATTGTATAGGTCAGTTTGTACAGGGATGGTGTACAACCTTGTTAGATATAAGAGGTCATTGATGCAAGTACGGCATTATCTTAGAAAATTACAATATTTTGAAAATAATGCCACAATAAGTCTGAGACCTCGGGGCTGTTACACAGTGGAGTGTATAATTCACTAATAATTTGTCTTATAATCTGTGAAGGAGTCTTATGGAGGAATGTTTATAAGAATATGGTAAAAGTCTAGCCTAAGGAACATTGGAGGAATGACATTTTGGATTTTGCGTTAGCATTTTCCTCTACAAATAGACCAAGATTTAGAGGAAGTTGAAACTAGCCACCATTTGGCCCTTCTGTTAATCTTGGCCAGATCAGGGTCTAGTTCTTTACTCTTTTTCAGTTTGGTTGGTGGTCCTTGTGAGCTACCTGAGGTGAGTTTCAGGTGTGTCCTTGGTGGTGCACACTGATGTGGGTGACCTCAGGTGGGTAAAGCTGTTCCATCTGTCTGTGTGTCCGGTTGGGGCCACAGTAGACTCTCTCTTTGGTGCTGCAGTGATGGAAGGTTTCCCCTTGGCTCCTTTGGAAGGCCTTCTTGAGGCTTGGTCTCTGCAAGTAATATTCCTGGTTGCTTTCATGTTTGCTAGACTGGTATCCATGTTATAGGCCTTGTCCGGCTGAGGACCTTTCTGGTCACCTCGACAGCACTTGTCTTTGTAAGGATAGTGTGTCCTTTTTTCTGAAAGTGCTGTCTTCCTCCCTTTTTTTGGGATGTATCTCTGCCCTTCTTTGTGGAAGAGGACCTTTGGTCAGATCCCTCACTGTGTTGGGTGGATGTGAGGAGGGCATTTGGGAGTATATGAGATTACTAATTCCTCCTGTTGGATGTACCTATGGACAAAGGAGTAGGATAGGCATCAGCCAGATTTCTGCTTGTCCAGTGCCTGGAGGAATCTTTGTTCAACCTGTCTTTCCACCTTAGTATTTCCAGAAGACATCTGTCGGGTGGCTACCTGTTCTTCCCTGAGCATTTGTGTGAAGTGCTAGAGATTTATTTATTTAAAAAAAGTCTTATATACCGCTAGTCCGTAAAAGCATTCAAAGCAATGTGCAACCACATAAAAGCATTAAAAACAAAATAAAAACATGAAAAACAAAATAGACATAACAACTGACATAACAATTGAGATAGTCACCACCTATCTACAGCCCGCCTTCTGAAACTGCCCATCAATTAACCTCCAGCACTGCTGACATAGAAAGAGAAAAGTTTTCAACATCCTATGAAAACTAGCCTCATCCTGCTCCTGTCTTAACTTACTAGGCAACTTATTCCATCACTTAGGCGCTGCTGCTACAAAGGTGCTCACCGTCCACTTCTGCAAGTGATACCAACATAACAGTCCTGCAGATAACTTGGTCCTCCATACTCAAAGCCTACATATTAGAGGCAGCTTTTTAAGTAAACTCCTTTCTTGGGGAGTGAGCCAGTAGAGTTGCCGCAGTATGTCAGACCCTGACTTCTGTCTCTCCCAACCTGATAACACATGGGCCACTGCATTCTAGACTGCCTAGAGTAACATGGACAATCCCTCCACTCAGGCACCAAAATATGAATAAGGAACAATACTGTATGATCACAACTCATGACCCCAATTTATAAATAAGTTATGAAACATACTGTTAAAGATTATGTGTGAAGCCCGTTTATGTGCATCCCTACCCTTACTAAGATTTAATAATGTATACAAGTTATAGTGTTGAATGTAAACCACCTTGATTTAAGGAAAACGTGGCATATAAATACTGTTAACCCATTTTGGACCAGCGTATGTTTTACATACATAAGGTTTCCATACTTACTACTCAACTGTTTACTGGTTATAAATTAAATGGAACTATGTTTAGCTATTATCGTTATGTCAAAAAGCATTATATACAGATTTTTTATCTGAGATCTAGTTAGTTTAATAGGTATTCGAAGTTTGCTGATTTTGACAGTACTGGCGGCTCAACATAAAAAGATCACAAAAAATAGCAAGTAGCTTATAATGCTGTAATAGCTACTATTTTGCAAATAAAAGAATTTGTAGACTTTAGAAAATGGGTTTAGATAACTGTAAGTTACTTAGTGTCAGAGTTATTGTTGCGTATATCGGCCTCATGTTTTTCATACGCTGGGCTAATATGTTGTCGAAACTAATTGCTGTCAAGCATTCTGTTCTAGGTGTTTTAATGGTGCAATATCGACGCACTGCATCAGAAGTGTTTTCATGCGTATCATATTCCGCCGTCAGAATGGACTGTTGCAAACTATATTATATCATAATAAAGTATTTAAAATGAAAACTGCAGTTTCAATAGTATCATACAGTATGTTTATGTCAATGAATATTGGAACTGAATCCTATCTTTTCTGAAGACGGACAATATACTATATTGGACCAGTGTATGAAAAACATATACTATGTGAAACTTCTATTTTCTGCAAAGTTTTAATATTTTTTTATTATTGCCGGTATTTCATAGTTGTTTGAGTGTAACAAATCTAATAAATCATCCAGAACAGAGAGAGAATATGCGAGCTGTCCAAAACGGGTTAAATAAATAAATAAATCCAGCAACCCTACAGAGAAAAAATTGCAATAGTGCAAAACAAAAATCACCCCAATGCCTTTTCATTCAAAAAAGACTCAGTTGTCAGACCAATCTCAGCTGTACATAAGCCTTTTGAACTACCCTTGAGTTCTGAGCGCCCATGGTCGGTCTGCATCAACAAGTACTTCTAAATCCCTACTTTCCATTTTACATTGTAATCTATTATTTTCAGTATAAGTCCATTCCATCAGAGTTCCCAAATCCATATCCCCACAGACTCTAACCCTAACCTCTGACTTCTGCACATTCAACACCATATCATTAATCCACCAACCACTCCAATACCTCCCACAAACGCTCCATTTAACTTCCAGATAGTTTGTAACATATCTTGCCCCAATCTGTATATCATCCGCATACAGGAAACCTCAAAATCCATGAGCCCTAATAATTCCTCCCAAGTGCTGTAGATAGATATTAGACAGAATTGGAGATAGGGCCGAACCCTGAGGCACCTTGCAAGGCAGGTCTTTTAACTGATAATATGACCCCATCCCCTCTTCCTGGATCTCTATCAGCTTGTTGACCCTCCTGCTGCAAGTTTTCTCTATTTTTAACAACAGCTTGGCTGCAGGTACCTTCCCTCTCTGCTGGAAAACTATCATTGCGCGACCCATCCTGAACCCCTATGTAGACATCACCTCCCCAGCAACACTACTGCCTAGTTTCCAATCATCCTTTCCTATCTAAGACCGTAGAAAAATTGGGCTCGATTTCCAAGGCATTTACATGGTTTACAGAGCTGTAAACTGTATAAATGTCGCTGAATGGGATATTCAACGGCATTAACAACTAATGCTGCCATAGGCCCCGATGCTAACCGCTTAGCATTGGGGCATGTTCTGTGCGTTCTGGGGCCTGTCGTGGGCAGCGACAGTAGATAACTGGGTAGCGGCAATTTTACACCACTACCTGGTTAGCTACTGTGGGTAAAAGATAGAGGCAGCAAAAGCTGGCTGCTTTTTTATCCGCAGAAGCTAATTGGGCAGCAGTGCAATATCACCACTACCCAGTTAGCTTCTGCGACTCTGGAGCATGTGTGGCAACCATGGATATTCCATGTCGGGCCGCATATGACCCCAGCATTGAATATCTGGGGTAAAGGTTCAGCACCAATGGCTAATGCTGTACTTGCGCCTAGCTACCAGCATTGAATATCAGGCCCATTGTTCTTTGCCCAATTATCTGACCACCTTGAAAAAATTAATACTCTCCATCCGTGACAATCAGGATTTCATCCTGGACCCAGAAGAGAAACTGTTTTACTTTCCCTTCTTAGTGAAACCCATAAGGCCATTGATAAAGGTAATATCTCTCTAGGCATATCTCTTGATCTGTCTTCCGGTTTTGATATGGTCAATCATTCTGCTTTCTCAATTACAAGACATTGGTCTTCATGATCCCATCCTTCAGTGTTTCCACTTCTTTCTTTCAGACCATACATATTCTGTCAGCTTCACATCCTCTATCTCTACCAATTTCCCTCTTAACTGTGCTTTTCCTCAGGGCTCTGATCTTGCACCTCTCCTTTTTAACATCTTTCTTGCTCCGCTGACCATTTTTATCCAGCAATCTGGCATCTCTGTATATTATTAAGCAGATGACATTCTACTGCATTTCCATGCATTCCACAACCTCACCACTTGGAACAACTGTCTTTCCCAGGTTTCCCTCTGGTTGAAGAATAATCAACTTACGCTTAATGCATCTAAAACCTCTACCACTTGGCTAACTGGTTCCTCCGCTGTTCCATCTCTCTCCCCATTTCTTGACAACATACCTATCACCCTGACAGTCTCCTTCAAGTATCTAGGGGTTGTACTGGGTGAAGGGTCAGCTGGACTGTGGGCCAGACAGTTCCCAAGAAGACACCTTCCTCCATCCAGAAGGGGAACCACTCAGGGAGGACATATCACTTCCAGATAAAAGAAACATCACAGAGAGGACTTACACTTCCCAATAACATTTCACCTTATGCAGGACAACACGCTTGTACATGGTAATAACTATCTCACAGATTTCTCTTCCAAAAGGATCCTTTTATTATTCTCTATCTTACAGAAACAGAAAACTAAGAACAAAGGAAAACAGTCCAATAGAATTACAGATCTTGCCACCTCTCACAGCAGGCAAACAGGGTCATTCTGTCTTAACTCAGATGCAGATCTCTAGCACCAGAATGTCTGCTCCTGCCTGCATGAATTCTGTCTTACTTCCTGACTCAACAGCGAATATGATAGGCTTTTCTGGACACAGAAATCAGTGTAACAGACATACACAAGACAAACTGGCATGCATACAAAACCCTCAAGACACGACAACAGGGATACTGGGGCCATAGGGAACCCAGGGAATCCATACCCCACACAGCCTTCACTGCGCAGGAAACAAACTCATCGTGTATTGTCACCCGGTGAAGGTCCCCAGAGGCTAAAGCGTGGGTTTTTCACTGGGGCCTCTTCTTAACTAGCAAGGGGATGGTACAAAAAGGCGTTGCAATGCCCTCTGGGAGTTGCAGTCCCACAAGCTAAGTAAAGAATGGAGTTGTAGTCGAATGGTAAGGCTAAAGACAGGATTTTTTTATTCCCCTTCTGGGCGGATTTCCAAAGCCATAGAACCAAAGACAAAAGGACCATACGTCTGGTGCAAAATAAAGGAACAACAGGAACCAAAAGTATTGCTTATCTTCAGCTTTACAGAGGAAAAAAAGGTAACTCAAACAGTCTTTTTCATACACGGGTAAGTTTCTTCACTGCTGTTTCTTTAGAAAACTTCCAACAGCCTCTTTAACATAAAGAAGTGATTTCATCAGAAATAATTAGTGTACAATCCATACAACTATCAGAGGCTGGTTCCTCATAGCAAGCAAACTGCATTTCTTCACATTCCTCTTCTGAATGATTCTCTTTTGGATTGTAATTAATGCTATTATTGAACAGTCTCTCTTCACAGCTAAGAGAGTTCCCCTCCTCCTCTCTGAGTGAGTGGAATGGGAAGCTACCACATTCTCTTGAGTTTCTCTTTTGAGAGCCACACAACTCTTGATAGGTGCAGGGAAAATCTTTACATTCTGTTTCTCTTATATTAGAAGCAATAAGCCTACCTTCAAGCTCCCTTTGCTCGGAGTTTCTCAGTACAGAAAAGTTAGCAGAGTTCTGCCATGACGGAAGCGTCTTACTGCCTTTCTCTCTCAGCTTTCCTTTAGGCATAAAATTGCCTTCAGGACAGAAACTCTTTCCCATCTTGTACCTGTTGCTGGGAAGGCTGTTCTCCTCGGCTTTCCTAAGCCTGGCTCCGGGAATATCTCTGTCACCTTTGTGGTAAACTTCACTGAACTTTTGTTTGGCTGTGCACTGCTCTCTAAAGCAGTCTCCTGTGGTTCTCTCAGCTACCCTGGTTCTACCGGGTCTCCAACTTCATCCCGTCCTCCAGTTATCAGCTGTTCTCTCGATACCACGACTCTCTGCTGGTCTCCTCCAGTTACCAGCTGTTCTGTAATTCCCTGGTGGTCTCTCCTCACTAACCTCCAGTGAGTGAATTTTATCTGCGTGTGTCCCGGTGTTTGCCTGGGCTCCGCCCCCTCCCAACTGCCCTTCATTATCTAATGAACTGTGAGTTAACTTGCTGCTTGGGCGTGCTCTCACACCTTGTGACGCAGTTTGTATATGTTGCCTATAGCAACTCTGGGCCATGTGCTGCTCTGAGCTGTCAGTGTCAGATCTATTATCCTCAGTAGTACCTATCTCCATAGGTTCTGACCGATCTACACCATGACAGTATCTGGTCCGGTCACATTATATACCCTGCTCAGGACCATTCTTACTATTCGGGCATTCTTCTCTAATTAGCTAATTCTTGTTCCAGCTGTCTGGGGCCCCCCACTTGTGTGATTTGCCATGTTATTCTACTCATGTCTGTACCCCTCTCCACTGACCTTCTGAGGTTCTGGGCCTTTCATATTGTTATCTGACCTCTGCCCCCCTCACTCAGTTCTTCACCTGGTTCTCTTGCTTGATTCTCTCCCACCCCTCAGTTCCCAAGAAATATATCTCTTTAACTCTCCATGTTCTGACAACCATATTGGGGGGGCCATATGTTCTTCTTCATGCTAAGCTGGCATGTTTATCTCTCATAATTGCCTTTCTACCCTCTCTCAAGGTCCACCATTTACTGATATGTGTTTTCACATCTTTTCCATACAATGTCACATACCTCTGAAAGCTTCACGCACGCACCTCAGTACAATTCCAGCATTCAGACATTTTGATGATTTTTTTGTTACTGTGTTAACCCCTTCTCCTCTGGCTCTCGCAGGATCATACTCGATAATACTCTCATTTTTCATGATTACATCTTCAGTGGTAAAACGCTCCTCCTACACCCTTTGTCAAATTAGAGCCTTTTGTCTGTTCCTTTTTATCTCAGGCTTAACCACACTGCTTATACTGTATCCCTGGTCTTGTCCTGCCTAGACTACTGTAGCATTATTTATACTATTCTCCCCAACAATCAACCTTGACATCTACAGTCTGATCAGAAAACAGCCATAAGATTACTAGCTCAAGTTTCTAAGTCTGACCGTGTCACATCCCTGCTCATTCATATTCACAATTCCGAATTCAGTATAAGCGGCGGTCCCTCCAAAACTTTAGAGCTGGTGTCTCCTGCTGACAAGGCATCTGAATATGACAGAAGAAATCAACAGACTTCCGAAAACAGTGTCTTGTCTTGAAAAAGGATGCACTCGGGTCATGAAAATGAAGGGGAAGGGAGGAAGCTGATGAAAAAGGAGAGCATAGATGAGCCTCAGAAATGTTCCAGGACTACTTATGAATAGCAAATTTTACAGGTTTATCAATTATCACAATTTTGACACAATAAGTCTAACTTGGTTTCTGGGTACTCCGAGACTATAGGATATATCTAATCTGAGAGTATTATTAACATGATTGGGTACATCGTGAATCACTGCCACCGCTACAAACACATTTTCCACTTAGCCTCTTGCACCAGATGACGCTATACATTAGCTTTCTTCATCCCAAATACCTATAATCTCTCGACCCTGATTTCTGCCATCTCCTATCCAAACATCGCCGTTCTCTTTAACCTCCACCAACTTCAAAGAGTACCACTCCTTATTCCTATCCCTTTTTTCACTTGCCCTTGCCCTTTTTGGGGGAGTTACCTCCTCCAAAATCGTATACAGCACATCAAATCATTCCCTAACCCTGGACCCCCATTGCTGCCTCCTGATCCACCTGCCTCTGACTGAGAACCTTTTCCTGCAATAACTCTTATTTAATTTTACCTCTTCTATAAGTTATAACCATACCCCTCACCTTCTTCCCTGCTTCCCACCACAGAAAAGCAAATGGACTGCATAATGATCAGACCAAGGAACTTGCTGGACTTTATCTACCACTAACCCAATCTGTTTCATACCCTTTTCCCCAAAATTAAAATCCAGTTTACCACATACCACATGAGTGGATTCAGTTAACCACTGCACAAAATCCATATCATTCATTATAGGAAATAGTAACAAACATTGGCTCTCTCTCACAGGAGCGTTGAAATCTCCCAGTGCCATCAACTCACAGAATTCTAATCTTGCCTCTGCAATTTTATCCCCTACTTCCCCCCCTCCCCATCTCTCCCTACTCAATTCCAGTGGACCCAAATCCTTACCCCCCTTTTAAAACTACCAATACCCCCTCACAGCTCACTGGGGCCTCCCAACCTTGTTCTAGCATCATTCAGCGCTTATGCCCAATAATCACTACTCCACCACTCCTTTTTCCTGCCGGAGCCATCTACACAGAGCAACGCCCTCAGGAAAAATCAGAGAACCAGCCACCCCCACCTTCCACTGAAAACCAAGTTTCAGTAATAAACACACCCACACACACCCTAGTATATGTGACAGCCTGGTATATGTGTGTTCAAGTGATTTAGATGAACTTTAAATATTTATGCCCGCAAACAAACCGAATGTGCACTCATGAATGCATATCCCTACTAGTGACAGATAAAATACAAGGAAAATGTTTGATTTCCAATTTAATATAGAGCAATACTTGCACACACAGAAGGCGTACATTTGTGTGAAAGACCTGGAAAATTGTGTGGTCAGCCAGTCAGGATTAGAGAGGATTTTTGTTTGTTTTCTCAGTTAGTGTTAAATGTAATGAGGGGTATGCACCTGGTCAGAACATTAATTCAGTTCAATTAAACAGTGTTGTAATGAAAGAGAGCAGAAGATAGTGTAAACTGAGATTAGTCTATAGAAAGAGAGGTGTCCAGTGGAATTTCTTAGGGATAGTCCTAGGGATGGTTTCATCTAGATCTGTCTTTTCCAGATGATGAATAATCTACGAGGGGGCTGACAGAGATGGAAAGGGTGGGAGGAATAAGTCAAATTTAAGGGACACAGAGCACTCAGTTATGATAGCATGGTTAAATTTGCTATTCAAATGCATTTAAAATAGTTAACATTAAAAAGTAGTACTAACATTACAGGCATTGGGACCTAGTAAAGTTTTCAAGATCAAGGGGTTAGAACCAGAGACGCAGAGAGAGGACGAGATGGGAACAGAAATGGGAAGATACTAGGGGTTACTCGTACTCTCTGGTTTCCAAAGAATTGGACCCATCCTCAGCAGGCTGCATTGGTTTAGCAGGGGGCATGTCCTGATTGGCCATATTTTATAAGGAGAATAGCTGAGACTAACCCCTGCTGGCACAACAGAATTCTAGGGATCTTTCTCTATCTTTTGATTTTCTTGCATCCACTCATATTTTTCCTGCTTTGTCTCAGGGCTTCCTCTCCTGGCAACCTCTTACTTATCTGCCTATACAGTCAGAACTTTAGGCCACCAGTGCTGGGTCTCCAAGGCTTGCCTTGCCTTTCACCTCTGGCCAACCATAGCTCCGTGCACTTGTGACAGAAGTATGCTTCAGGCCTACTGACAATACGCAGCTTAGGGAATTCATTTTCATTGTACTAAAAATACAGTCATAAACCACCAAGGGCAGGTTGCCTTAGGAACTGCTTCAGATCAACTGAGTGTTTTCTTGTTTGCTAGGAGGAGATCTTCTAAGCAAGACTTGAGAAGATGAATCCTTGAACAGTTAATGTCATTGTTTTCTTTCATTTAGATTAGGGAACTAGAGCAGATCTATATGGTAGATACCATCTCATTGTTTAGTGGGTAAATTAGAAAATAATGGGGTCAATGTTGAAAAACAGTTACACATTTACTGGCAGTCAGTAAACACATAACTCCCTAAACCGCCAGTTTTCAAAGGCACTATATGGATAATTCCTAAGAGGAACTCATTACAAACGGAGGTAATTTTTCTGGGGTTTTTTTTACATCAATTATTCTGCCTCATTTCTTTAAAAAGGGGAGCTCATTACAATTTTATATTGCTAGGTTAGCTGTTGGGTTACTTTCTGTTTCTGCAGTATATTGTTTTTGGAAACTTATTTGTTTGCTCTAGAGCTTTCTCTTTTACTTCTAGTTCAAAGGTGGGAAAGGCTAATAATACTCTCTGACATCACAGCACTTCTAAGGTGTTAGTTCCCACCCATCCCATCTTCCCTATCTTGCTATATAAAACCACTTACCTATTAGCTGGTTGAAAATAGATAAAAGTGTTTGGTGTTGGTTGTTAGGGAAAATCAAGGTCAAATTTTGGTCATCTGTTAGTTATATTTTAGGGGACTTTGATTAGGTAGTTTTACAAAGGGAACACACCAGACCAGAGACTTCCAATCATTTTGGTTGTATGGACCCCTTATTAACCTCTGAAAAGTTCAGGGGCCCCCCAGTTCTTCCCCACCACTGTTCCTGGACCCCTCTCATCAGCACTAAGCCTGTTCCCCACTAGCTCTCTTCATCTCCCTTTCCCTTCCTGTCTCCACTAGTCTCTCTCTTTCTCTGTCTCTTCACCAATTAGTCCCCACCAGTGTCAGTCTTTCTTTCTCACTCCTGCCAGTCTCTTTCCCTACTAGCTAGTTCCTCCCAGTCTCTCTTTCCCCACATATAATTTCCATCAGCCTCTCTTTCTTCTGTGTCCCGTGGATCCCTTATAATGGTCTCATAGACAGACAATCAAGGGTCCGTGGAAACCATTGCACTAGACTATATATTAAACACATTTTTATAGTTTGAAGTGATAAGATAAACTGTTGAATACCCCAATATTAGGTGAACAAGCAATCAGGACTAAACACAGGGAATCAGATCAGAGATGTTAGATCTCACATAAAAGAGACTAGCTGCTTTTTGGACTTGCAGTACAACTGAGGAAAAGGAAGGCACTTTGGTAGGTCTTTTTCTCGTTTCTTGTAATGGTTACAAAAGCTCCTACAACTGAAGTATGGTTGGGAACATTGTGTCACCAAAGCTGTTTCTCCTGTTACAGCTTCTGCCTCTGTCCAGATGGACAGACTGGTCCCAGGCGAGGAACCAGTTTCATACGCATAATCTTTCATGAAACAAGTGGAGGAAATGAAAGAGAAGATGGCAAGGTTGAAAAACATTTGTGATAGCAAGCATTCATGAAATGCTTCTTGAGGCATCAAAGATCTCAAGATGAAACGATACTGAGAGAGGACAGCTGGACACAGGTCACCAGAGTCTGAAAAATCAACACCCTGACTCTTCTTTCCATTGAACTGAAGAACTGAAAGTGGAAGTGGTGAGAACATTCCAGGAACAGGAGGAACCGGAGCTCAAATTTCAAAGTTGCTGTCTCAGTGACCACTAGGAAGTAGAGGGTAGTTGTGGATGGTGAATCCGTTCTGAAGGTTATAGAGGCACTCATCTGACAACCAGACATGATGTCCAAGGAGTTGTGCTGTCTGTCAGGAGTCAAAATCCAAGATGTTATGGAGAGTTTCTGGAGGCTCATCAGGCTTACTGACTATTATCTGATGCTGCTTATTCATATTGGCACAAATGATTCTGCTAGGTACAGTAGTGGTCAACATTATTGGCACCCTTGCAGTTCAACCCTTAATGTCCAATATCTCCTAAAAAAAAGTGGCTAGTGAGATGGGTTTGGTCTATATACGCTCACATATTTGATACATAAAAGAATCAAATAAAACAAGACCAATTAAAAAAAGAAATAGTAGGAAGTAGTATAAAAACTGGGAGACTGCCAGGACATGATTACTGGCACCCTTATAAACAATTCAAATCATTTTGAACAGAAGAACCACATTCCCAGTGCAGTAAAATTAGATTGATTCAAATCATGTGAGTACAGACAAGTTATCTATCTTTGAATGATGGCGCTAATGTTTAAAATGTCCACATTCACGCTCTCTTCCATTTTGACAATGGTGATGATGAGAGCTGCCTGAGACCATCTGAAAAGCCATTATCACCAAACATCAAACTTCAAAGGTATACAAGGCCGTCTCTAAAGACCTTGAAATTCCTGTGTTTACTGTTTGCAATGTTATTAATAAGTTGTCTGTTCATGGAACTATCAATAACCTCCCAGGATGTGGAGGGAAGAGTTAAATTAGCCAAGAGGTCTTCGAAGGTTAGTGTAACTGTTGGAAAAACATCATGTTCAACATCCAAAGAGCTTAAGGCTGACCTGGAGCAATCTGGATTGGTAGTTTCAATGCCCACCATATGACACACACTAAACAAAGAAGGACTTCATGGCCAAAGTCCAAGAGGGGCCCAACTGCTCAAAGACAGACATAAAAAGGCATGCCTGATCGTTGCCCAAACTCACCCTGAGAAACTATAATCCTTCCGAGAAAATGTTCTGTGGACAGATGAAACCAAACTTGAGCTCTTTGGCAATGCAGACTAGCGATATATTTAGAGGCAAAGAAATGAAGCTTATAAGGAAAAAAAACACCTTTCCTATAGTAAAATATGGTGGAGGGTCCATAATTTTGTGGGGCTGTTTTGCTGCCTCAGGAACTGGAGGCCTGGAATGTAGTATTGAGAATCATGAATTCAGAGTACTATCAAGGTATTTTGGAGCGAAATGTGCTACTTAGCGTCAGAATGCTAAGTCAGCATCAAAGGTCATGGATCCTCCAGCAGGCTATTGACCCAAAACATGTATCCAAAAGTATAAAAGAATGGTTAAAAAGGAAAAAATGGACTGTTTTAAAATGTCCAGCAATGAGTCCTGATCTCAATCCAATCGAAAACCTTTGGAAAGAGCTGAAATCTGCTATTGGTAAAAGGAATCCTGGAAACATTCATGAGCTGGAACAAATCGCAAGTTGAAGAGTGGAAGGAACTACCAGCAGACAGATGTACGAAATTTATAGATGGCTACAAGAAACATTTGGAGGCTGTCATTACTGCCAAGGGTTGTGCAACCAAATATTAGTGAAGGGTACCATTAATCCTGTCCAGGTCATATTTTGTTTTTTTCTTAGAAATTACTAGGTCTGAGTTGGTAGACATCTTTTTTTGTTGCATAGTTTTGAACATACTATTAAAATATTATGACAAACAGTTGGAATATTTCACCTTATTTCGCAAGATATTGTACACAGCATACCTAAAAGGCAAGGGTGTCAATAATGTTGACCACAACTGTATTCCTCCAAATGTATCAAAAGTGACTCAATGACTTTGGCAGAGAGGGTGAAACAGATAGGTGAGCAGGTAGTAAAGCCCAATGCAGAGAAGCCTGCATCCTGGAGATGAATGTATGGCTGTGTGGATGGTATCACTGAGAGCGTTACATCTTCCTGGATAATGGAATGATTTTTCAAGGGCTGTTGAGCAGAGATGATGACCATCTATCAAAGAAGGGGCAAAAGGTTTTCCACTGTAGACTGTTCAACCTACCAAAGTGGATTTTAAACTAAGGAAATGTTTTTGATGGAAAGGATGGTGGATGTGTACAGTGGCATACCAAAGACAGGGCGATGGGTGTGGCTGGCAATGTGTGCCAGCTGGGAAGGGGCTGCATCCCTGCCAGGCCTATATTCCATGGCAGCATGACAAGCTTACCTAAACACCGGGTGGCTTGCTGCGCTTCCTACAGTCCAGGGCCATTTGCTCTCTCTCTCCTGGCTGAAGTCTTGTGAATCATAAGACTTCAGCTGGGAAAGAGAGCCATTGGCCCTATTGTCATTTTCTATGTTTCTATGTGAAAATTGCCTTAATTGTTGGCATTATCCATAAAGAGGCACATTCTGTCATGTACGTCTCCCGGCTGTCTGGAAATACAGACATCTGGACAGCCAGAAGACGCAGCCGATTCTGCTCCTGTGGGAGCAAAATCACAGTACAGTGCCTGGACAGCCGGAATATGCCCCTATTCAAGCACCCCAGACATCCAGCCACTTACCCAGCTACCTCAGGCTCCTCAATGGAGCCGTGGTGCCATGGCATCATGTTGCCATGGCACTGCGGCTCCATTAAGAAAGCACAATCCCCAGCCGCAGCCGGATCCCTGATCTGGCCTCCCATGGCCAGGGTCTAGCTGCGGGGAACTTCCCACACCCCTGCCTAACTTTATCCCCACAGGCCGCCACCGAAACACCACATCCAGGGGGGCTTATTCCACCTCTGAGGTGGAATATGTCCCCCGTCTACCCGGGTCAATCCTGGACGTACAGGGCTAACCTCAGAATAGGCCCTGTATGTTCGGGGAGATGACCCGCCCTTGCTCTGCCCTCATTCCGCCCCATATAAGGCTCCCCATGCAACTCTGATGTTTGTATCGGGAGCCTTTTGCCTGCAGCTGCATTTGCACAAATAGCAGGAATGTATGTCCAGGCTGGACGTACATCCCTGCTATTCGTGGTTGTGAATGACCCCTATAGTGTCGCTATTCAGCTGCTATACATATAGCCAAGCCTTGAACGCTTCTTTTTATTTAAGAACAAGCCCAAACACTTAGACCCAGCGACTAAGATATCTGCTGTCCCATTGCCTCAACTGAATTTGAGGAGTGGAGGAGGGGGTAAGAAGCTCTCTTTATGAGGTCTGTCACATCTCCTTTAGGGCCTGATTTTGCTAAGGCTGTTTTACCATCCGTTGTACAAGGCGAACAAGAGAGATCTTCTTGAAACACGTCTTAATGTACCTCTCTATGCCACTAGCAAAAATATACAGCCATCAGCCACCTTACTTCCCAGTCTTTCGCCCTCACCCTGTCATTAACAGTCTTTTTCGCTGTTTCTGTCTTTCTCCCACCCCTGCCTTTCACCCACTCTTGCTGTCTCCTTACCCTGTCGTTACCCAGTCTGTATCTTAGCATGGCCCTCCCTATCAGTCTCCTTCCCTAATCTCACTATTTCCATCCTTCCTTAAAATTAGCTACCTTCCCATCCCAGCTAGCCCTCAATACCCAGCAATCTAGTCAGTCCCCTCTCCCCCACAGACCTTACCCCTACAAGCCATTCAGCCAAGTCTTACCTCCACCCTTGCAAGTCAGTCAGCCACATTCCCCTGCCACTCTTACTCCAAAAGCCAGTCAGCAGGGGAGATTCTACCATGATGCCACCTGAGGTGGTCGCCTCAGGCGGCACTTGGACGGGGGTGGCACTAAGATGCCAGTGGCACTCCGGAAGGCAGAGGCAGGACAGAGATGGCAAAATCTAAAATTAAAAGAGAGCTGGGGGTAATAGGGATAGAGAGGAGAGAAGACGGATATGAGGTAAATAGATTGAGAAAGATGGAGAGATGCTGGACATGTGAGTAATAGGGAGGGGATAGCATGGTATGGAGATGGGGTAGATGCTGGTTGCAGGGGGATAGGAAAGGAGATGGCAGCCATGGAAAGAAAGAGAGAGAGGAGGTATTGGGTAGAGGGAAAGAGAAAGCCAGAGAGAGAGAGAGAGACACTGGATGGGTGATGAAAAATGTTAGACATGGAGAGTGAACAAAAGACTGGGAAATAATGGACCAGGGAAGAAGAGCTGGGGAATGGAAGGACTGGGGTGAAGGTTGAAAAGCGGTAGGTAGATGGCGTAAAAAAGAGGGAGATTGAGAACTGGATAGTAAGGTGTAGTGAAATCTGGGTGGCCAGAGAGAGAGAGAGAAATAAAAGGAAGAAAGGTGTAAAGAAAAAAAAATAATATCCAAGTTGGAAGGAAGTGAAGAAATCAAAAAGAGAGAAAAGAAATGGCAGATGGAGTAGAGACTGTAGAAAGAGAGCCAAGAGAAGACAGAAGAAAGCAGAAGCCTCAGATCAGATGATCAGAGTATAAAATGGTCAGACAATAAAGGTAGAAAAAATAACTACAGTCCAAATATCCATTAAAGTAACAGAGGCAGGAACAGGGGTGGCCCAAGGGGGGTGCGGGGCCATGTGCGGAAACTCGGTGCGGGGCCTCATTTGCATAAATATTTGCATAATGTTACGATACACTAACTTTTAGTAAACATGCCTTTTAATGAGTGTATGGATAAATAAAGACTAAAAGATTTCTACATTGCTATAATCCAGTGCTAACCGCCACGCACATTAGGAACTACTACAATTACTGCCCATTTAGAACCCATTGCAAACCCGCTGTATCGTAACAGCACTACCAGGACTCACAAAGTACCAGACCCTACCTATCAAAAGGCAACACTGCAAATATTAAACCAATACATTTCAGAGAATAACAATACATGACCTACAGGGGAACGAGAACAAGTGGCAATGTCAAATAGGAATTACATAAACAGAATACCTCAGCTCAGTTACACATGCAGAACATAGACCATCACCAAACAAGGAATCACAATTTAGAAACAGGAAGACAATAATTAAACCGGGAACCCCAAAAGCCAAACTTGGAATGTACAACAACACTGTAGAAATCCTCTTGTACTAAATAAAGTGCAGACGTTAATGATGCACATTTCCCAGAGCTGACATATTCCAGATAATAAATTCAAAATAAAGAGATATCTTTCTACCCTTTGTGCATTTTTTTCCAGTTGCAATTGCTCCAGCCACTTTCTTCTGGTTTCTTCGTGTCTTCTGTTAACTCTCCATTGTCTGCTGTCCATTTGTTCTTTCTTCTCTCTTCTAGTTTTTTCCATTCTCTCTCTACATCTGCTTTAACATACTAATCTTTCTCCTTTTGCTCTTTCCTCATTCCTATTTCATCCACTCAAATTTTACCCCTCCATCCTCAATCCCCACTTAATCTCCCAATACTCGGCCAATTGTAGATTTTTCTTCCCTCCCACACAAAATATTTTTCCCCTCTCCATTTCACTCTCCCAGCCCCATCCCATTCTAATCCTCCCCCAGCATCAGCTCCCTTCTAGTTCCAGCCCCACCCAGCATCCGCTCCCTTCTAGTCCCCACATCAGCCCATTTCCAGTCCTAGCTCCCCCATCCCAGTCCTATCCGAGTCCCTCCATCAGCTTTTCCAATCCCAGCCCCCCATCAGCCCATTTCTAGTCCTTTCCTAGCCCCACTATCAGCTGCGACGCTCCTGCCCGGGCCCGAGAGCTTACAGGCAGGAGTGACCTTGTAATGTCCCTGAGGAATAAAGCTTGTACTGGTCCCTGGGAATTCTGGGACTTGTAGTGTGCTTGTATTTCCTTCAGGATTAAATTGTAGTCGTGACACGAATGTTAAGGCTGCAAGAAATTTATTGTTGTGGGGATATTTTCCAGCGCATCAAAATTCAATGGTACATAACGCAAAAGGTGCAACTTCAGCCCAAACAGCTGAAACCAGGAACATAGGAAGTACAACTGAAATTAAGTTAGCTTCTACTTGGCTCTTCACAATCACAGCAGCTTTAACTCAGCAGTGCCTCATGTGGTCTTTCAGAATTATTGCAGTACCAAACAAACAGCTGTTCCTTCCACAGCGTGGCTTCTCAAAACAACAAATGAAAACAATTTGTAAACCTTTTAGCTTGGCAGCAAGTACAGCAAACTCCCTGTATTCTTTTCATACAGTGTTCAAGGGTTTCTTACATTGCTGTCCTCTTTGAGGCAGATTTAGCAATCCATTGGAGAAGGGTCCGCTTCTAAGGCAGGCAGGTAATTATCCACTTGCATGCATTCACCAGAACTAAGGCTATCGCTGTCTCTGTCAGGCCTGCTAAGCTTCCCTGACTTCAGTTCCAGAAACTCTTGAAACTGTTTTAAAAGCAATTCAGCCTGTAACTGCTCTTTATCCGTGTGAAAGTCTTTGGTAAGGGTAACACCCTTCCCCCACTTGCTATCAGCTTCTGCAGCTGGGTTTACCTTGTGAAGGTTAGCACAAATAAAAGGTTTCTCTAGTAAAGCATTAAAATTAGAAAAGTCAGCTTTACCTTTAGCAGGGTTTGAATAAAAACTGGCACCTTTCCTCCAGAAGTCTCTCTGGTTCAAAAACTCAGCAGCCTTACTGCTATTTCCTCTGCTTTGTGAATTTCTCTTTGAAAAGCTTTCTTCCTGCTTCACTTCCTTGCTTCTGTAGCCTTGTTGGCTACCAGACCAGATACCTTCTTTCCATGTGCTGAATTTGCTAGCCTTCCCAGGCCCAGGCTCTACCTTGTAGTAAGGTTCTTTCTCAGAGTGTGCTTGGCTCCAAGGTTTACTGCTCCAAGGTTCTGCCTTGCTCCAGGGTTCTAGCGTTTTCCTCCTTCCTTTTCCCTCTTTTTCTCTTTCCTCCTTTTCTCTTTTCCTCCTCCTCTCTTTCCTCTCTGCTTGGGGATTTAAAAGGGCTTCATTTCCCGGCACGCCCTGACCTTCCCCTGAGCGTGCCCAATCAGTGCAGAAGCCTGTCTCCTCCCCTGAGCTGGGGCGTGTCCTGTGCTCAGCAGAGAGCTGTGTCTTTTTCAACTCTGCACTGGAAATCCTGTGTGCTAGTGCTGTTTCATTACTTCTACCAGGATTTTCCTATCTCCATCTCTTCTGGAGGGCATTCCTCACCACACAGCCCATGTCAAATCCTAGCTCCCCTCCATTCAGCCCATTTCCAATCCAAGCCCCACATGAGCCTACTTCCAGTTCTAGCCCCTCCATGAGTCCATTTCAATCCAAGCCCCCACCACAGCCCATTTCCAATCTTAGCTCCCCCCCAACAGCCCATTTCCAGTCCTGTCCTAGCCCCTCCATCAGCCCATTTCCAGTCCTAGCTCCCTCCCCTCACAGCCCATTTCCATTCCAAATCCCTCTCCCCATCAGCTATTTGCAGTTCAAGCCCCCCTTCCACTCAGCCCATTTCCATTCCAAGTCCCCTCCCCATCAGCTATTTGTAGTTCAAGCCCCCTTCCACTCAGCCCATTTCCATTTCAAGTTCCGTCCAAATCAGCTATTTGCAGTTCAAGCCTCCCCTTCCACTCAGCCCATTTCCAGTCCTAGCAACCCCTCCAACCCATTACCAGTCCTAGCCCCCCCATAGCCCATTACCAGTCCTAATCCCCATCAGCCCACTTCCAGTCCTACCCCATCAGCCTATTTCCAGTCTTAGCCCCCCCATAGCCCATTACCAGTCCTAACCCCCCATCAGCCCACAGCCCATTACCAGTCCTAACCCCATCAGCCCACCTCGTCCTAACCCCCCCATCAGCCCACTTCCAGTCCTAGCCCCCCCATAGCCCATTACCAGTCCTAACCCCCCCATCAGGCCACTTCCAGTCCTACCCCATCAGCCCATTTCCAGTCTTAGCCCCCCCATAGCCCATTAACAGTCCTAACCCCCCATCAGCCCACAGCCCATTACCAGTCCTAACCCCATCAGCCCACCTCTAGTCCTAACCCCCCTCATCAGCGCATTTTGAGTCCTAGCCCCCCCATAGCCCATTACCAGTCCTAACCCCCATAGCCCACTTCCAGTCCTAACCCCCCATCAGCCCATTTTGAGTCCTAGCCCCCCCATAGCCCATTACCAGTCCTAACCCCCCCCCCCCCATCAACCCACAGCCCATTACCAGTCCTAACCCCCCTCCCCCTATCAGCCCAGGGAAAGTTTAAAATATTTTTAAAAGCTGGGTGCTGCCGCTGCCGCCGTGGCAGCGGCAGAATCGAGTGTCCCGGGCCCCCCCTCTGCCCCTGCCCGGCAGAGCCCTCCCTCCCTGCATCAGTCCCTTCGGTGCAGCTTTCAGAGCCGCGAAAGGAGAGTTTCTCCCTCACGGCTCTGTTAAGCCCGCCAGGGCTGATGGGAAATGGCCCTGGGCAGGAACAGATCCCAGCGAAGATCGAGGAGCTAAAGGAACATCAAAATGCAAACATGATGGCATAGGAACCGAAGAAACATCAGAAGGGGGAGACACACAGGGATTAAACTCTGGGATAACCAGTCCTGAAGTCTGTTCCCTCTCACCAAGTGGCTCCAGGGCAGCTAAAGCTTGTGGAGGTGGAGTTCGAGCAATCGGGCTTAAAGTAGCCCCCAACACAGAGGGTGAAGATAGCTCCGTGGAAGAACTTGCCTGGATTGTTACAACAGAAGAGGAAACATGTCTATCCATAGGGCCCATGATTTTACACAGTTATTGAGCTCCCAGAAGACACCTGCCCCTTGTTCTTCCTTTTATGCGGCATCCCTCCAAGTCAACCTTCGAACACCGAACTAACAACGAAGGGACAACAAAGAGACAAATCCCTTTGTTTCGTGTCCCTTTGTTGAAGTGTCCGTGGCCATGCATCCGTGGCCACACAAAAAAGCGTCAGTTTTTAAAGAGGAGGCGCAGGCAGATGACACCAGCAAATGGATGGAGCCACAACTCTCATGCCGATCTCCGGGCTTCAGGCAGGCTAAAACCGACATGCACTGCTTAGCTGCAATGCCCTCAGGCTCCAGGCAGGCACCCTCTACTCCCTGAAATGTATCTCTTTTATTTCTCTGGTAATGCACTGCATGCAGAGTCTGGCTCCTTCGGCTTTCAGTTTAATTTTTGTCTACGTATTTTTATTTTCACTTTAGGTTATCCTCACTTATTCTGTACTTGGTGAGGGTCTGTGTTCTGAGTGTGTGATTGAGGCCAGGTGTCCTGTTAACATGGAAAGTGTACGAAGGGACCTGTACTGTAGTAATTTGACTTGATTAGCTTTTCAATAGGTGTATGGATGTTCTAGGGCCCGCTACAATATTTATAATGCTGCTTTTATATGGGTAGGCCCCTTGTTGTATGAGCTTTGGAAGTTTATGCTGGTATGATATGGTTGATTTGGCCTTGTAGATCATTGGTGACTTTTGTAGGGTTTTCTATTAGTTCACAATATGCCAGGTATTGGAGAATGTTTGTTAGTGAAATGATCAGAATCAGAATGTTTTTTAATATATTGAATTCTGTGGGTGAATATCCTACCTTTGCTCTGCTCCCATTGTCCAGGGAGAGGTTTCTATGGATGCAGAATATATATTCAAAAAGAAAGAGAATTATAATGCAGTTTATAAAATTATAATTCATGTTATTTTGTTATAATTTGGTATTATAAACTGTGCTGTGATTCCCACTTTTTCTTTTAGTTCCTTGGTGTATGAGCATTTTGCATTTCCTGTTTTTTCAGAGGGCGTCAAGTCACTTATGTTATGTGGAAGTGGGAGGTGTTGCATGGTGCTGTCGAGTCCTTCTTTTTGTCATATTTAGCAATATGTTTCCTAAGTTTGTGCTGGTAACATAAGAACATAAGAAATGCCATACTGAGTCAGACCAAGGTCCATCAAGTCCAATGTCCTGTTTCCAACTGTGGCCAATCCAGATCACAAGTACATGGTAGGTTCCCAAAAAAGTACACAGTTTCCATAATGCCTCTTTTGGGACAATCAGTGGATTTTCTGGGTCCTCTTTAATAATAGTTTATACACCTTTCCTCCAGTAACTTGTCCAAACCTTTTATAAAACCCAGCTACACTAACAGCTTTTACTATGATCCTCCGGGGCCATAGACTAACTGCAGGGAGGCAGCTTTCCTTGCCTTTCTTTAAGGTGCATTTTGCTAACTGAGCAGCATCCAATATTGCTGCTGCTCTGTTAGCGCCATTCTCTGACCCGGAATGCCCCCAACATGCCCTGATGCTAACTGCTTAGCAATGGGGCATGTAGGGGACTAAGGACACTAACCATGTAAGTGCTGTCGAATATCCCCAAGTAAGGCATCTACATGATTTACTGGGCTGTAAACTGTGTAGATGCCTTTCGAATATTGGGCCGTTAGTTCCTAAGCCAGTGCTCTAACCATTAGGCTGTTACTCCACTCTTATTAGTACACAGTATGCCTGGTACAGGAGAATGTTTGTTAGTGAGATGGTCAGAATCAGATTTTTTTTTTTAATTAGATATGGAGTTTTGTGGATGGATGTCCTAGTTTTGCTCTGCACCCGTTGTTGAGGTGTGTGTGTGTGGGGGGGGGGGGGGTAAATGCACTACCATAACACAGTTTATAGCAAAAATGAGTTATAATTTGGTGTTATAAACTGTGTAGTGGTTCTTACCCTTTTTTTTAGTTCCATGGTGTGCGAACATCTTTTTATTTCCTCCACATTATCTAATTAACGATTTGATTTGGTTCAGTCCCTGGTTGCAGTTTTGAGAAAGCTTCCCCCCCAACCCCCGGCTCGGGGGGGGGGGGGTGACATCTCATCCCTTGCCTCAGGCAGCAGATTGCCTTGAGCCGCCCCTGCCAGTTAGTCATGCCCCCCCAACCCCAGCCTCTACCCCACTTGCCCTTGGATATAAAGAGCCTGCAAGCACAATGGGAGCTTTGAAAATGTACCTCATAATGCATAGCTTTAGAAATGTCTTTGTAGTGATTGTTTTATGACATAGTTGCTCTTAAGCTTTGCAGAAACTATGAAAAACAAGTCAAAACCTTTTTAAGGCTATGACTTGGAAGTGTCTTTTTATTATCTACCCTTGAAAAACAACCTTGTATTCAGCTGACAGGCACTGCTATTTTCTGACCTTTTTCTTTCTGTAGCAATTGGTCTCTCTAATCTTTCACTTTAGGGGGTAATTTTAAAAGGCATGTTGGCATGTAAAACAATGTTTTACTTGCAGAAATGGCTACTTCTAAAATTGCCCAGAGTATGTGTGCTTGAACCTTGTCTGATGTGGTTGGAGGCATTTCTGGGGGTGGGGGAATGAGAGTTGGGGTTTGGACTTACGCAGAAATTTTATAAAATATGCACAGGTGCATAAAATAAAACAGCAAACTTTTGTGTGTGCTTCAGAGCAGGTATAAATGTGTGTGTGTGTGTTTCCCATAGGGTAATTTTAAAAGGAAAAGTGCTATATTTTAATGTTCATACATGCCATGTATGTTAGGAGGCCTGTTATAAATTTGTCCTTTGAAATTTATAATTTAGAGAATGGGAAGATATTTTCTCTAATTTTAATACTGGAATTATCATCTGGGATCCGCCACTACTAGTAGGAATAATAAGAATAAAAGTAGAAGCATGCTTTTGACTAGGCCATTTAACAAAGATCATTAGTTCTACAGGAGGAATGTTTTTAACTGAATTAGTTCAATTTATGTATCTTCACAATGCAATATGCACTTGATTGGCAGAATCAATGTAAATAGTGTACAACAGGGTTTACTGAAACTTATTTCTGGAAGGCCTTTGCTGGCATTAATTAAAGTAATTGCAGTGCTGCAGAAACAGTATTTTTTAACTTGGTTTTTCTTGTTTATTGATTGGTACGGCATAATAGCATCATGTTCTTATACAATTATGATGCAAATTCTAACCTCTCGTATACTTCAAAAAGCAGAGTATCCCTAGTGGTGACTAGACAAGTAGCGGAGGGGGTCTCTTTTCACAGGCCAGCTCCTCTCCCTCCTTAAAACAACATAGGTAATTCCATCTACCACTTTCTGCAAATCTTCCACAGTACCCCTTTGTAACAATCCCTGTTAGTCACAAGCCGTAAACTTCAAAACTAACAAAATAATAAATCAACCTTTCAGTATTAACCAGACCCTTGAAATACGGTGTGCGTGAAAGTAAATATGCCCCATTCGGGTGAGAAATCGCCTCTTACCACTTGGTGGTGGTGGTGGTAGCTCTTAAAATAAGGGCTTTGATATCTGGAAAAATATGTGGTTTCTCTGATGGACCAGTCAATCTCTACCTGGTCGTAACCCATTCATCCAGTCCCTCCGCTCTTTCGGATTCTCAATTTCTCGCTGTCACCTTTTTTGCAGCTAAGAGTAGCAGTACCATAAGTTGCAGACTATTTTTCTTCAGGTGGGAATTGGGAATTGTCCTCATTAAACATTAGTGGTCGTTCCCATCATCATGTGCTGTATTCTTTGATGGACCTCTGTTCAGAAAATCTGTAAGACCTCATACTTCCACCACATCTGCCCAAATGTGTCCTCCTTGACACACCCCTCCAGCAATTTTCAAAAAGATTCTGACCCATCTTTGCCAGCTGTGAAGAAGCACATGAAATCCACATACTAACTTTTATTGCAAGTGCCTGTAATTTGCTGCAAAAGAACACTTATGGGAATATAAATGAACTCTCCTCAACTCATCCTTCTGTCAAGAGGGATTATAAGCACTTATTCCGGGAAGAATTATGGGTGGGCCTGGCATAAATAAAGAGCTGGGAGAGGGCCATACAGTTTTTAGTGTAAAACCCTTGCTGGGTTTTACTTTTAAACCAAATTACTTCAGCGCTAGATGTTAGTTTGAATAGATTTTGTGCAACCTCCATTTTTAATATCTAATGTCTCAACTGAAAGTTCTTCCTCTGTGGTTAAGCAATGATTCAGGCTGAGACATAGAGACCAAAGGCTCCTGAACAAATGGGTCTTTCAATCTAGTAATTCTTATCCTGGCCAATTCCTCCCAGAGTTCTTTATAAAATAACAAGCATATTGGCTCGAAGTCTGTAAGCAGACCTCAGGGGAAAAATGGTCCCACCATGTTCAGTCCTACCTCTCACCATTTTTCACGTATTAACCAAGGGGGTGTACCACAATATTCGGGACTCAATCAGCCTTATGCCTTTCTCTCGGCTTTTCTCGAAAATTGAATACAGATAAAACATAGCTTCAAGTATTATCCAGTATGTTTCAGTTGATCTGTCAGAGAAGCTACCAAAGCCCTTCAATATTGCAGCTCTGTAATACAACTTTAGGCTAAGGGCACCTGTCTCACCACCTTTTTCTGCTGCGGACTCAGTTCAAGTAATGCAGGGACTCCTTCCTCCCCAAGTGAGGCATAATAACATTTTCTCTAATTTCTTAAAACATTGTACTGGAATAGCAATAGTTAACTGTGCAAGCATAAATATGAATTTGGACATTTTAATGGCTGCTACCAGACCCAGGGTCAAAGAGCTCCAGTGTTAAAAGTTCAAGGTACCTAGTTTTGTTCATTGTAAACCACCCTTGATCCCTGGAAGGAGCAGTATAAAAAGCACTTAAATAAAAATAAAATAAATAAATAAAATCTGCCTGGATTTTCTGTCAGAGGAACATAAATCTAAATACCTCATTCTTCAATACAGAAAAGGAAGTCTCCAGAAATATCTTTTTTTGAGATATTAAACAGCAACATCACTTTAAAGCTGGAGAGCTCTGAAATGGAACTGATCTCTTGCATGGTATGGGGGGGGGGGGGGCATGATATATGCCCTGCAAATGACTCAATAGCTAATGCAGTGAGTAGAGGGGAGAGGGGTCGTCCCTAATGGGTATCTCTGAAGATATCAAATTCTTCATTGATCATTACGTGGCTGTTTGGGCGATGGTATAGTGCTTG
Organism: Ichthyophis bannanicus; assembly: GCA_033557465.1. Lineage (NCBI taxonomy): Eukaryota > Metazoa > Chordata > Amphibia > Gymnophiona > Ichthyophiidae > Ichthyophis > Ichthyophis bannanicus. The sequence goes on from CM066035.1 coordinate 344,060,060, forward strand.
TGCCAAGTTTAGAAAACAGCCTTAAATTGAAATGCTGCAGTACCTTTCAACAAAACACCTCACTTGACTCTATCAGATGTTTTCTCCATCTCCAGCGTCATACAAAGTGCTTGCTCACAACACATGGATAGAGCATGTGGGATGATCACTGCTCTTTCATATTGTCCTTTAACGAATCTAGTCTGATTAGGATGCACCAATGAAGGCATCAACTCTTCCAATCTCATTGTGAAAATATAGGCAGTATTTTCATGTCACAATTGACAACGGCTTTTGGGCAATAGCTGACAGTGATCCACCGGCTTCTCCTCCTTATGAATTACCACCACGATGAATGATTAGTAGTAGTAGTAGTAGAGTCCAGTAACATGTATCTCTCCAGGATCTCATTAATTATTAGGAACTTCACAGGCATTAGCTCTTCTCTCATCACTTATAATACTCTGCAGGGAATTTGTCTTTCGACATATTTTTGATGGCATACTCTACTTCCACTAAAGTTATCTGTCTGCCCAACTTATCCCTCTTTGAGTCAGCCAGTGAAGACTGGACTTGGCTAGATAGACTCTTATCTTCTGAGTTCTTCAGACATTCAGATTTATAGAGATTTTCATAAAATTTATTGAACTGCTTCCCAATGTCATAATTAGATCTAAGTTATCTTTGCCCCCTTAATCTCGTTTACTAATCTCTCTCTCCTTTTCTTTCTTAATTGTTGTGCTAATAATTTACTCACCCTATTCCCATGTTCCAAGTTATTCCATCTTATCTTTTTCCAGGGACTCTATTTTAATCATGATTATAGTTGGCTCTTGTGATACCTTTTTACTTCCTAAGGATTTATGTTGCCTCTCCAACTCCTCCAGTTTATCATACAGAGATTTCAATTCCTTTTCTTTTTTTCCCTAGAGGCCCACCTAACACCCCTCATATGTATGCTTTATCAGCATCCCAAAGTGTATGAGTCCTCAATCTATCCTGCTCATTTGAAGTCAAATACTGCACCCATCACTACAGAGGCCAGAAATCGTATCCTGCCTCTGTAGAAAATGAACATTAGCACACTCTCTTTTGGTAGTCCAATAGCAAGCAATTACTTCCACTTTAACCCTAGCTGATATCATCGCATGATCAGAGATGGCTATTGGGTATATTTTGGTATTAACAAAGTCATTCAATTGGTCTTGCTTCCCCATCAAATAATATAGAATGTATAATATCTGTCTTTTCAATGCTGTTCTCACCAAACATCTATGAGACTGAAGTTCTTCATATGCTGTTGATGTTCTATGGACTCCCTATCCCTCCACTTACCATGGGAACCCAATCTATCAGTGGTCTAGAGCACAGTTTATATATCCCTTGATGACCTGCAACCCTTTGACTGTAGCATCAAAAGCAAGAAGATTGGATTTTATAAAGTCTTCCTTCATACCATTGAGGGTGCATAGGCTCAAAGAAATTACTGGTTGGTCCACCCCACCTGTTATCCAAAACACTTTTCCTTGATCATTCCACCCCATCTCAAAGTTTACATAAAGAACCCTTTTATTAATAAGCATAACCACCCTACTCCTTTTTTAAAAATTAAATGCAGAATAATATATTTAGTTCAATTACGCATTTATATACCTTCTTAATCCAGTTAGCTGAAGACGGATTACACCCACCTAATACTTGATTTCTACTTAACTGAAAACAGCATATGTTGTGCTCCTACACACTCATAAATTCAACTCTAATTTTTGTCGGATAACTCACCGATGAGCAGAAACCTTTCTACTCCCGAAGTGAGCCCTCCATTTTAATCAAATTCTCATAAAAACAGACCCATTACAGGTCTAGTTGACCCACCACAGGTCAAACACCAGGTGCTACAGCACTAACAAGCTGCCGCCCCTATACCGTTAGTGCAAAAGCTGAGTTCTTACTATAAAGACATCCCAGATTGCTATCGGTGCAATCCTTTATAACAAACTAGTACTCATCTGGAAAGAGCCGGGCCCCACCGATAATCCACGCAGTAGTGGGGCCTCAAAAGTAACATAGGATGTTCACAGCTTCTTCCATCGGGTGCCCTCAGCAACCGGAACTGTCTAAAAGGTCTTTCAAAGCTTCGTCCACGGTACAGGAGATGTATGATTCATCATGCAACACTAATCAGTGTTTCAAGCCGCCTAGCTTCGCAGCTCTTCCTCAGGCTAATGAATCATACGTACACGTGACTCCTATTTAAAGGATCAAAGAGTGACATCAGAGTAACTATCCAATAGAACACAGTCCCAACTATCCACCACCAATCACAATCGGAGACTCCACCAGTCTATGTCCACATTCATGCCCGCAGGAATTATAGAACCCAAACGGAAAATCCATTGCTGCTCCTTAAAATGAAGCTTCATATGACGATCTCCCCCCAACACCAAAGGGGGTACTACATCCAAAACTCTCCAACGGAGATCTTCAAATTGATGTCCAGATTGTTGACAATGGGGAACCAAAGGGGCCGCAGCCTGACGGGCATTAATTCGAGAACGATGCTCCTGCAGTCGTTTTCGTATCGGGCGTGTGGTTTTGCCCACATATTTCAAATTACAGGGGCAAATCAGCAAATAAATCACAAAAGATGTATAACAATCCGAAGAAAACTGAGAGGTATGATGTATTCCAGTGGCAGGATCTATCCATTCACCACCGTGTACAGTGGAACTACAAAAATCGCAATGTCCACAGGCAAAATGACCCCGAAGGGGTACTGGAGAAACACCCCCCACGCGAGTTTTAATAACCCTTTCCCCTATGGTCCGGGATCTTTTATAAGCGATCATTAAAGGTTTTTGAAAACATGGGTGCAACGCTAATGTGGACCAATGACGCTTGAGAATGGAAACCACCCGGGATGCATTCGGTAAAAATGGTATAACCCCAATGATCTTGTACTCGGGGCACCCGACCCTCCCACCAGCCAGGATGATTATATAAGGCTCTTTTAAATGCTTTAGAAACCAATGCTGCTGGATAACCCCGTGCCCATAAACGCTGACATAAATCGCGCGCATGTTGTCTATATTCAGCCACCGTTGAACACAACCTCCGAATACGGAGAAATTGCCCAAAGGGTAATCACCGGCGCAATGCTGGCGGATGAAAACTGGTATATCTCAACAAAACATTCTTTTGCACAGATTTTCTGTATAGAGTGCTCTGCAGCGATGATCCCTGTATAGTTAATAAGAGATCCAAAAATTCAATCTCGTATCGATGGTACTTAGGGGTGAACTGCAGGTTTTCATTCAGAGAATTTAACCACAATAAAAATAATTGTAATTCATGCTCCGAACCTACCCAAATGAAAAAAATGTCGTCCAAAAATCTTTTCCATAAAATCACATGAGAAAATCCAACCGAATTATAAACCAATCGTTCTTCAAAATCTGCTACATACAACGTCGCTACCGAGGGAGCTATAGTAGCCCCCATTGCTATCCCAAACTGCTGATGATAGAATTTGGATTCATAGGCAAAATAATTATGAAAGAGAACCAGTCTCAACAAATCCCCTACTAGAACTTTTGGAAAACGCGGGGGAAGCTGAATATCTAAACCTATTAAGACATCAAATGCTGCTCCCTGGGGGATATTTGTATACAACGAAACCACGTCTAAAGTCACCAAAAGGGAACCGGGGGGAACCACTAAACTAGACACCAGGGACAACAGATGGAAGGAATCCCTTATAAACGACCGAACCCCTTCTGTCAATGGTTGAAAAAAATGATCACAAAACTTCGATGCAGGTTCCAAAATAGAATGCCGACAAGAAACAATCGGACGCCCTGGGGGGTCGGTAAGGGATATATGCACCTTAGGCACCATATACATTATAGGGACTATGGGAAAGGCCGGACTGAGAAACTCAAATTCCCTCCTAGTTAACCATCCCCGATCCAAAGCATCCCGGGTAAGTTCCCTAAGCGTCTGCTGTAAGCCCGGAGTAGGGTCTAACTCCAGTACCCGATAATATTTAATATCCGAAAGATGTTCCAACATTTTCCTCTGATAGCTTAAATTGAGGACTGTTGTCGCGTCTGCGAGCGTGTGGATGGGCCCCTCCAACCCTCCTGTTGACGAGACTGATAGGGCCGTCGACCTGGAGGGCGGCCCCTGGGAAAACCCCGCTGAGTTTTGTGGGTTTCACCATTCTTCGACGCATTATCAGAAGAATCCGAATCTCTATCCTCTGCCGAATCATCAAACGTCACCCGCCGCTGTTCTTTACTACCCTTCTTGGTTCATCTCCAGGTATAAACCTGATCCTTGACATAATCCTCTGTGTCCCTAGAGAACTTTTGTAATTTCACCAATTTGATTTGTTCCCGAAAAACTTGGTTCTGATCTAAAAGCTCCTTTTTATTAAGTTTAAATTGCTCATCTATCATCTCCCCTTTTAAGGCGGTTTCCAACTGTGATAGTTGATCCTGTAGTAGACTTTCTTCCTTCGACAACCGCTCAATCAGTAGAGCTATTAGATCGAGCCCACACTTATTAAGTATGCTATTCCATGTGGTGCAAAAAAGCTTGTCTTCCGTAAACATGTGGGGAGGTTTCAGCATCCTCAAACCCCTAGGAATCATCTGTTGTTTTAAATACTGTGTCATTGTAGCCGCATGAAGCTGAACTCTAATAGATTTTTTATGCAAGTTCCGAAAGTCCGACCATGATGTGGTCGCTACCGATTGTATATTGGCTACTTCAGCTTCATCCAATAATGAAGGATGTTTCAACAATTGAGATATGGCGGCTTCATCCGAATGCATCCCGGGTGGTTTCCATTCTCAAGCGTCATTGGTCCACATTAGCGTTGCACCCATGTTTTCAAAAACCTTTAATGATCGCTTATAAAAGATCCCGGACCATAGGGGAAAGGGTTATTAAAACTCGCGGTGGGGGTGTTTCTCCAGTACCCCTTCGGGGTCATTTTGCCTGTGGACATTGCGATTTTTGTAGTTCCACTGTACACGGTGGTGAATGGATAGATCCTGCCACTGGAATACATCATACCTCTCAGTTTTCTTCGGATTGTTATACATCTTTTGTGATTTATTTGCTGATTTGCCCCTGTAATTTGAAATATGTGGGCAAAACCACACGCCCGATACGAAAACGACTGCAGGAGCATCGTTCTCGAATTAATGCCCGTCAGGCTGCGGCCCCTTTGGTTCCCCATTGTCAACAATCTGGACATCAATTTGAAGATCTCCGTTGGAGAGTTTTGGATGTAGTACCCCCTTTGGTGTTGGGGGGAGATCGTCATATGAAGCTTCATTTTAAGGAGCAGCAATGGATTTTCCGTTTGGGTTCTATAATTCCTGCGGGCATGAATGTGGACATAGACTGGTGGAGTCTCCGATTGTGATTGGTGGTGGATAGTTGGGACTGTGTTCTATTGGATAGTTACTCTGATGTCACTCTTTGATCCTTTAAATAGGAGTCACGTGTACGTATGATTCATTAGCCTGAGGAAGAGCTGCGAAGCTAGGCGGCTTGAAACACTGATTAGTGTTGCATGATGAATCATACATCTCCTGTACCGTGGACGAAGCTTTGAAAGACCTTTTAGACAGTTCCGGTTGCTGAGGGCACCCGATGGAAGAAGCTGTGAACATCCTATGTTACTTTTGAGGCCCCACTACTGCGTGGATTATCGGCGGGGCCCGGCTCTTTCCAGATGAGTACTAGTTTGTTATAAAGGATTGCACCGATAGCAGTCTGGGATGTCTTTATAGTAAGAACTCAGCTTTTGCGCTAACGGTATAGGGGTGGCAGCTTGTTAGTGCTGTAGCACCTGGTGTTTGACCTGTGGTGGGTCAACTAGACCTGTAATGGGTCTGTTTTTATGAGAATTTGATTAAAATGGAGGGCTCACTTCGGGAGTAGAAAGGTTTCTGCTCATCGGTGAGTTATCCGACAAAAATTAGAGTTGAATTTATGAGTGTGTAGGAGCACAACATATGCTGTTTTCAGTTAAGTAGAAATCAAGTATTAGGTGGGTGATATAGTTGGGTTGATTTCATTGGGTGTATTAGTATTTAACTTAGGAAGACGGATTACAAGCAAAAGAATGACATCCAAACAGATGAAAAAACCATCATTAAAACATTTGGCAGTAGATATTCAACACAATAAAACATCAAGCATATCAACTCAACATTAATATTTACCAAATAGCCAAGTTTTTAGGTTTTTATGAAATCTTAAGAATCATTTTCAATCCTCACTTCCGGCGATAGCATATTCTGTAAACTCAGAGCATAACCTTGAAAGGTTCTATTCAAAGTAGACAATTTCTTAAATTGAAAAGGTTGAGGCAATATCAGTTTATTTTGATGAATCCATCTAATCCTGCATTAGTTCATTGCTGAAGAAACCAGGGATGTCTAATAAGCAGGAGCCAACCTGTGAAAACATTTAAATGCTAAACAGAACAATTTAAAATCCAATCTAGCCTATGGGTAACCAATGAAGAGAGATCAAAATTGGTGTTACACTATCATATTTTGGTGCCTTTACAATTAGTTTAGCTGTCATAGTTTGTAAATGAAAAAGGGCAGTTTGTGGTAAATCCAACATAAAAAGAGTAGCAATAATCTAAACGAGTGAGAATGATTGCCTGCATTAAGCTCATTAGATGTTCTTGCGATAAATAGTTTCTTATCTGATGGGATCATGTTGAGATATAAGAAAGAATTATGCCTACTTTTCTAATTTGCTGCTCAAATGTAACAGCAGAATCCAGGGTAATCCCTAAGCTTTGAAGCATCTGTTGCATATCCATCCATATCCCATTGATTACAGAGCCCGAAATAGGTAATGGAATTTTATCTGTGCCTACTCAAAGTAGTGTTTTCTCCACATTTAACTTGAAATGGCGCTTTAGCATCCTATTTCTCATTTTGTCTAGACAATTATTAAAGAACTCAAAAACATGTTCTATCATCAATTGAACTGGGATAATTATTTGATTAAACACATCTGTAAAACCAGTCTTGATCTAGTTTTACGGATTTTAGTGTTGATTTTAAGATAACATATCTGTGATTCTTGGTAGCGATTTATGTGGTAGATATTACCCAAGAGAGTTTTTACTTTGCTCTGCTTTTTTGTTGTACTGCAAACTGCATTCAACATATGGAAACAAGTTGCCGCTTTCTTTTTCATGTGCTAGTTGCAATGATAACTTAATTCTTAAGTCTACTCTAAAGAACTGAATCTAAGGGGCATGTCTACTAAAGGGATTGCATGCATGTTACGTGTCAGAACCATTTTATTTCTATGGGTGCAGTGGCACTTAATGAGCATTAACTTTATTAATACGGGTTAACTTTTAGTAAACACGCCTCCAAGTGTAACATCCCCCCTCCCCCTCCCTTTCTGTGTGGTCCAGGCAGATGCTATGGAACTACTAGGCACAACAAGGGAGCACACCAGTCCAAAGAGAAATTAGCCAGAGTTTTTCTGAGCTCTTGGTCTATTATGTATCACAGTTCAGACTTGAGAGGAGATTTAGGTTATGTAGCAGCAAATAATTATAGTTTTGGCCTATTGATACACTCCCATTCACCCTTCTCAATAATTAGAATCCAGGCCAGAAAACTGTGCTCTGAACAAAGGATTTACTTAGAAATTAGGGTCTTTGATAAACAACTTTAACTTTGAACAATTTACAATCTTACAGTATAATTATAATACAATTGATTACTTTTTCTGGTGATTTATGGAGCATAGTTTACTCCATTTCTTCTGCAATTTGCATGTTTTAGTGAAGATGTATAGCCAGCTTTAAATATTTGGTGAGTTAGCCCTTTGGTCCTCACTTCCTCTAGTCACAAACCACTTGGCTTAGGGGTGCTATTATCTCAGATCCCCAGCATTGAAAAGATTTACTCCCCTTCAGTTGTGTACCTTAATGTTTCCTCTCAGTAGGTGGTGTTCTGTGCAGGTTCCTGCAGGAACATCCATCTTCAGGCTGAGCACCCCCTTGCACTTGTGCAGTGGCTCTAAGCCTCTTGGTTTCTGCTGCTGATTAGGATGGTATGTGCAGATCTGTCCTCTTAAATGGATGAAGTATCTTGGTTAGGTGTCAAAGGCATTTGCTTTAAGGGCAAACACTTACTCAAATGCCCATGCTCACTTGGTTTGCAGCTTGTCGTGCTGTGAGGGCTTGCGTGCATCAGTGATGCTGAGAGCTAAACTATCGGTAGTTTAACTACTGGCAGGGTCTCCCAAGATGGACAGGTCTCAGCTGAGGTGCCAGACCAAGACAAACCACCCATCTGGGCAGCAGCAGAATGGGATAGTGTTGACGGCGGAGGATCACATTTTTGTGACAACAGCAACAACACCAAACTTAAACTGTGCGGAAGAAAGGCCTGGCAATCTACTTCTGTATCTTGCCATGAAAACCCAGTGGACAGTTACAACAAAACAAATTGTGCTATGGTGCTGGAAGATGAGACCCCCAGGTCGGAAGGCACTCAACTAGCTACTGGGGAAGAGCTGAAGACTTTTCAGATTAAAGCCAGCATTTATGATGTGGTTGGATCAAAGCCCTCGGGATATCTGACTGCTGATGTAACTGCGCATGAAATGAGAGTCAGAAGCTGTAAAGATGTCTTACACATTGGAACATGGAACGTATGAAGCATGAACCAAGGAAAGTTGGAGGTGGTCAAGAATGAAATGGAACGTGTACAACTTGATCTGTTGGGTGTCAGCGAACTGAAATGGACTGGCATCGGGCACTTTGCATTAGATGGTCACATGGTCTACTATGCTGGAAATGAAAGACAAAGAAGAAATGGTGTTGCATTTATAATAAAGAAGAAACTTGCAAGAACTGTAATAAAATACAATGCAGTCAGCGAACGCTTAATCTCTATTCATCTACGAGGATTGCCTATCAACACAACTATAATTCAAGTATATGCCCCAACAACAGCTGCAGAAGATGGAGAACAACAATGGAGAAACATTTGTAGTTTCCCAACCACCATAATCGATTTTATTTACCCTATCCAAATGTATATCTACAACATGAACAACGTCATCCTCAAACGATAATTAACTTAATAATGTTTCTTCCCACCTATAAATAAAATCAAAGTAACCCTTGATACCTGTTATACAGTTTAAATGTATTATACAGTTTAAATGTATTATAGTTCAATAATTGTTTCTGTTATATTGTAATACATTAATGTTACACAATTTTAATGTAATATAGTTTAATAATTTAATAATGTTTCTGTTATATTGTAATACATTAATCTTTTCCATACAATTCATGTTATAATGTAATATAGTTTATAATGTTCTATGTATCTGTTTTGACTTTTGTTGTAATGTAAACCGCTGCTGATCCTTGGAAGCAGCGGTATATAAAAGCTGTTCAAATAAATAAATAAATAAATAAATAAATAAGAAGAGAATGAAATTGAAGAGTTCTATGAACAAGTACAAGCTGAAATTGACAGAACATGCAAACAGGATATCCTGATAGTCATGGGTGACTGGAACGCAAAAATTGGCAACAAAGAATAAGGCAAAGTAGTTGGAAAATATGGACTTGGCAACAGAAATGAAGCTGGAGAAAGACTGATAGAATTCTGCAAGATCAATGATCTATTCATCTCAAACACCTTCTTCCAGCAGCATAAGCGGCGACTGTACACATGGACTTCACCCAATGGACTGTATAAAAATCAAATTGACTACATCTGTGGAAGTCAACGATGGAAAAGTTCTATAACATCAACAAAGACAAAACCTGGAGCTGACTGTGGTACAGATCATCAACTAATAGTATGCAAACTGAAGCTAAAGTTGAAAAAGAGCAAACCACTCATGAATGCAGCAAAATATGACCTTGAGAATAAAACACTGGAATTTAAAGACTGCCTGCAAAATCGATTTGCTGCTTAAGATACAAATGACAGAGCTCCGGAAGAGTTATGGAATGACATCAAGAAGGTTGTGTTGGAAGAAAGCGAGAAGTCTCTACAAAAGGTGAAAAAGCAAAAACGGCCAAAATGGATGACGGAAGAAACTCTGAAAATTGCCCAGAAACGCAGAGAAGCTAAAGCCAGAGGAGAAAGAAAGACAATCGCAGAACTCAACAGAGATTTCCAACGTGCAGCAAGACAGGACAAGGAAAAGTACTACAATGACACTTGCAAGGAAATAGAAGCAGAAACTATTAGAGGAAGAACAAGATCAGCTTTCCGAAAGCTACGAGAGTTAAAGAAAAAGTTCCAGCCTCGAATTGGAATGTTACAAGATGCTCAAGGTTCTATGTTGAATGATGCTGAGAAGATCAAGAAAAGGTGGAAGGAATATACAGAGTTTTTATATGATAAAGATCAAGTGGACCAACAGCCGTTTCAACCTGTACCTTATGATTGGGAACCATTGGTGATGAAAGAAGAAGTTGAAGCAGCATTGAAAGCCTTATCAAAGAACAAAGCACCAGGCATTGATAGCATTCCTATAGAAGTATTGCAGCAATCTGATGCAGCTGTTACCATACTTACAAGGCTCTGCCAAGAAATATAGAAGACAACATCATGGCCAACTGACTGGAAAAGATCTGTGTTTATACCAATACTAAAGAAAGGTGATCCAACTGACTGTGGAAATTATCGAACAATCGCTCTGATCCCACATGCCAGCAAGATTCTACTGAAGATTATTCAAAAGAGACAACAACCATACCTGGAACAAGAACTACCTGAAGTGCAAGCAGGGTTCAGGAAAGGGCGAGGAACGAGAGACATCATTGCGAATGTGAGATGGATCCTTGAAAAGACTAAAGAATACCAAAAGGATATCTATTTGTGCTTTATCGACTATAGCAAGGCTTTTGACTGTGTAAACCATGAGAAACTCTGGGCCAGATTAAGAAGCATGGGTATACCAGAAAATCTAATCGTTCTCTTGCACAATCTGTACATTGATGAAGAAGCAACAGTTCGAACAGAACAAGGAGAAACAGAATGGTTTAAAATAAGCAAAGGTGTAAGACAAGGCTGCATACTTTCCCCCTACCTGTTTAATTTATATGCAGAACAAATCATCAGAGAAGCAGGATTGTATGAAGACAACAGAGGTGTGAGGATTGGTGGAAGACTCATCAACAACCTTCGCTATGCTGATGATACTACATTAGTGGCTGAAAGTGAAGATGATCTGAAACCTTTGCTTCTGACAATCAAAGAACATAGTCTCAAAATGGGCCTGCACCTTAATGTAAAGAAGACAAAGATCATGACAACTGGCATAATCAACAGGTTCATCGTTGAAGGAGAAGAAATTGAAATTGTGAACAACTTTAATCTACTTGGATCAACTATCAATAAAGAAGCAGCAAGCAGTCAAGAAATCAAATGACGCATTGCTCTTGGCAGAATGGCTATGAAAGACCTAGATAAGATTCTCAAGAGCAGAGATGTCTCTCTCCATACAAAGATTCGACTTGTTCAAGCCATGGTATTTTCAATAACATCATATGGATGTGAAAGCTGGACAGTGAAAAAGACAGACAGGAAGAAAATTGATGCCTTTGAATTATGGTGCTGGCGGTGAATACTGTGTATACCATGGACTGCCCGAAGAACAAACCAGTCGGTACTAGAGGAGATCAAACCTATGCTTTCTTTAGAAGCTCAGATGACAAGACTTCGACTTTCATACTTTGGACACATCATGCGAAGAGAGAGATCACTAGAGAAAGACATCATGTTTGGCAAGATAGAAGGTCAACGCAAAAGAGGAAGGCCAGCAATGAGATGGATCGATACAATAACAGCAGCTACGGGTACCAGTCTATCAACAATGAGCCGCCTGACTGAAGACCAAACACAATTTAGGATAGCTATCCAGAGGGTCGCCATGAGTCGACTCCGATTCGACGGCACTTAACAACAACAACTACATAAATTTACTGTGAGACTATCCAGGCTTTTACCTTGGGAGGTAATGGAAAACTTTGTTATGGGCGTGACCAGGGAAGGCATGAGTGCTATTGACAAACCCTTTTGACTAAGTTATTTATTATTTATTTAACAGTATTTGATATGTTGCTATTGATTGTGTGATCATCGTAGCAGTTTACAAACATAAAATATGGGAGAGAGAAAGAACAGAAGCTACAGGAAGAGAGGAAGAGGAGGGACAAAAGTAGGAATTTACAAAGTCCAGTGGGAGTGCGTGGAGGACAGCAGAGAGGAAGAGCAGGCAAGAATCCAGGGGGAGCAAGATTAAGGAGGAGAAGACTCAGGGAAGGCTTTAAGGAAGAGCCAGGTCTTCAGATTCTTCTTGAATTTAGGAAGGGAGGGTTCAAGGTGCAGGGGGAAGGAAAGGGAGTTCTAGAGGGAGGGGCCAAGGTAGGATAATGAGGAGTTCAGAGAGACAACTAAATGGAATGCAGAGTGAGAAGGTAGTGAAAGGAGAGCTGCATTGGATGACTGGAGGGAGCGGGAAGGAGGATATGGCAAAAGTGGCGAGATACGGAGGGCAAGCATAAAGTAGAGGTCGATAGACCAGAAAGAGACTTTTAATTGTATGCAGTAAGATGTGAGGGAGTAGCTGTTACTACTACTACTAATCATTTATATAGCACTACGAGGCACATGTAACACTATACAAACACAATAAAAGACAGTCCCATCTCGTAGAGCTTACAATCTAATCAAGACAGACACTACAATACAAGAGAAACAAGGGTTTCAAATAGGGAAGGAGATGGAGAACAAAGGATTAGAATCCAAAAGTAAGATAAGAATAGGCTGACTCCTGTATATATGTAAATAGAAAGTTGACACACAAGTTTCTTTGTTCAGTATGTTCCTTGTAAGTAGTTAATACCACTGTTCCATGTAAAGGTTGATCAGTTGTTAACTGTAAACCGCCCTTGATCTCTGGAAGGGGCAGTATAGAAGAAATGTATGTATGTATAAATAAATAAATAAAGCAGCCTCAAAGAGATAAGCTTTAAGCATGAATTTGAAGAGGGGAAGAGACCTGACATAAAGATTCAGGAAATTTGTTCCAGGAATAAGGAGCAGCAAGGTGAAAAGATCGAAGTCTGGAGTTGGCAGTGGAAGAAAAGGGCATAGAGAGAAGAAAGCCAGAGGAAGAGGGGAGTGTAGGGAGAGAGGAGAGAGGAGAGAGGAAAGGTAAGGTAGTGAGGGGCAGTTGAGTGAATATATTTATAGGTCAGAAGGAGAAGTTTGAATTGGATATGGAACAGAAAGGGAGCCAATGAAGTGATTTCAGAAGGGGGGGGGTTATATGAGTGTAGCAGGGCTGGCAGAAGATTAGCTGTGCAGCAGAGTTCTGAACAGATTAAAGAGGAAAGAGATGACTCGGAGGAAGAACAGCAAAGAGAAGTTTGCAGTAGTCGAGACGGGAGGTGACTAAAGAGAGGGTAAGAGTTTTAGTAGTGTGTTCAGAGAGGAAAAGGCGAATATTGTTAATAGTATAGAGAAAGAAACGACAGGTTTTAGCTATCTGTTAAATATGCGTGGAGAAGGAGAGGGTGGAGTCAAAGATGACTTCAAGGTTGTGGGTTGAGGTAACAGGAAGTAGAAGAGTGTTATCAACAGAGAAAGAGAAAGGAAGAAGGGGGGATGAGGGTTTAGGGGGGAAGTTAAGAAGTTCAGTTTTAACCATGTTCAGTTTCAGATGATGGTGAGGCATCCAGGCAGCTATGTCAGATAAGCAGGCAGAGATAAAAGCTTAGAGTGTAAGAGAAATGACAGGGTAGAAAGATAGAGTTGGGAGTCATCAGCATAAAAATGATACTGAAATCCATGGGAAGAGATGAGGGCAGCAAGGGATTGGGTATAGAGAGAGAAAAGGAGAGGGCCAAGAACAGAGCCTTGGGATACACCAACTGAGAGAGGGATGGCAGTAGAGGAGAAACCAACAGAACAGACAGTAAAAAAAAAGAGATAAGAAGAGAACCAGGACAGTACAGAGCCCCTAAAAACAAGAGAGTATAATGTATTGAGGAGGGAGGAGTGGTCAACAGTATCAAAAGCAGCAGAAAGTTCAAGAATAATGAGAACTGAGTAGAGGCCCTTGGACTTAGCCAGGAACAAGTTACCGGAGAGCCGTTTCAGTAGAATGAAAGGGATGGAAACCAGACTGAAGTCGATCAAGGAGGGCTTGAGAGGAGAGAAGTTTGAGGCAGTAGCGGAGAACTGCATGTTCAAAACGTTTGGAAATGAATGGAAGAAGGGAGATGGGTCAAGTGAAGATTTCTTGAGGAGAGGTGTGATCATAGCATGCTTGAAGGTTGCAGCAGAGAGCAAAAGATTGAGAATATGTGGAGGAGGAGATGGAGTTGAGGAGATGGGTAGGAACAGTATCAGAAGAACAGGTAGTGAGTTTAGAGGAGGAAAGAAGAAGAGAGGTTTCCTTTTCAGAGATCTTAGAAAAGGATGAAAGGATGATAGAAGTTGAGGGGAAAAGTTGGTATTGAAGAGGGGGAAGCGGGGATGAAGATTTAGTGGGGAATTGGAGTGATCATATGGACTTTGTCATGGAAATAGTCAGCTAGGGTTTGGACAGAGAGAGAAGGAGGGATTGGAGGTTGTCATGAGGCGTGTGTCAATAAAGATGAGTGGTTGAAAAGAAATCCAGTTTCTTTTAAGGAACTAGGTGTGCAATTACCCCCAGGCACAGCTAGAGGGAGCAGGAACAGACACTCGGGAGTTAATGAGCCTAGGAACTCTGATGACTTGCACCTGGGAAGAAACCCGGAAGTCAGCTCAAGCACTTTGCTTTATAAGTCAGAGCAGGGCCGGCCCGTCCATTGAGCAAGAATGTTTTTTGCACAGGGCCCCGCGTTTCAGGGGGCCCCGTGCAAAAAACATTCTTCAGCATCCCAAGTTTAAAAAAAACAAAACAAACCGTCTGCTTCTGCCGCGGCAGCATCAAGAGCTCTGCCGCGGGGCCCCCCCCCTGCCCGGCAGAGCCTCCCTGCATCATCAGCTTTCTTCAAGTCCCAAAACGCGGGCTTCTTTCAGAGCCGCGAGAGTTTCTTTTCTCGCGGCTCTGTTAATCCCGCCGGGGCTGATGGGATTTCCCATCACCCTCGGCGGGATTAACAGAGCCGCGAGAAAGGAAACTCTCGCGGCTCTGAAAGAAGCCCGCGTTTTGTGACTTGAAGAAAGCTGATGATGCAGGGATGCTCTGCCGGGCAGGGGGGGGCCCCGCGGCAGAGCTCTTGATGCTGCCGCGGCAGAAGCAGCCGGTTTGTTTGTTTTTTGTTTGTTTTAATTTGGGATGATAGGGGGGAAGGGGGTTTAGGACTGGTAATGGGCTATGGGAGGGGGGAGGCTAAACTGGAAGTGGGCTGACGGGGGGGGGGGGTGGTTAGGACTGGTAATGGGCCATGGGGGGGTGGTTAGGACTGGTAATGGGCCATGGGGGGGGGAGGCTAACACTGGAAGTGGGCTGATGGGGGGGTTAGGACTGGTAATGGGCTATGGGGGGGGCTAAGTGGGCTGATGGGGGGTAGAACTGGTAATGGGCTATGGGGAGGGGGCTAAGGCTGGAAGTGGGCTGGTGGTGGTGGTGGGGGGGTTAGGACTGGAAATGGGCTGATGGGGGGGTTAGGACGGGTAATTGGCTATGGGGGGCAAATAAAGGAAATAGGCTGATGGGGGGGGTAGGACTGGTAATTTGCTATGGGGGGCTAAGACTGGAAATAGGCTGATGGGGGGGCTAGGACTGGAAATAGGGTGATGGGGGGGTTAGGACTGGTAATGGGCTATGGGGGGGCTAAGACTGGAAATGGGCTGATGGGGGGTAGGACTGGTAATTAGCTATGGGGGGGGGCTAAGACTGGAAATAGGCTGATGGGGGGGCTAGGACTGGAAATAGGGTGATGGGGGGGTTAGGACTAGTAATGGGCTATGGGGGGGCTAAGACTGGAAATGGGCAGATGGGGGGGTAGGACTGGTAATTGGCTATGGGGGGCTAAGACTGGAAATAGGCTGATGGGAGGGGGCTAGAACTGAAAATAGGGTGATGGGGGGTTAGGACCTAATGGGCTGATGGGGGGTTAGGACTAGTAATGGCTATGAGGAGGCTAGGACTGGAAATGGGCTGAGTGGAAGGAGGGCTTGAACTGCAAATAGCTGATGGGGACGGGGGCTTGGAATGGAAATGGGTTGTGAGGGGGAGGGAGCTAGGACTGGAAATGGGTGAGTGGGGGGGCTAGGACAGGAAATGGGCTGATGGAGGGGCTAGAATAGGACTGGAAATTGGCTGTTGGGGGGTGCTAAGATTGGAAATGGGCTGTGGTGGGGGTTTGGATTGAAATGGACTCATGAAGGGGCTAGAACTGGAAGTAGGCTCATGGGGGGCTTGGATTGGAAATGGGCTGAGTGGAGGGAAGCTAGGATTTGACATGGGCTGATGGTGGGGCTAGGAAAGGACTAGAAATGGGCTCATGGGGGGCTGGGATTGGAAATGAGCTGATGGAGGGACTCGGATGGGACTGCAAATAGATGGGGGAGCTAGGACTGGAAATGGGCTTATGGGGGGCTAGGACTGGAAATGGGCTGATGCGGGGACTAGAAGGGAGCGGATGCTGGGTGGGACTGGAACTAGAATGGAGCTGATGTTGGGGGAGGATTAGAATGGGATGGAGCTGGGAGAGTGAAATGGAGAGGGAAAAAATATTTTGTGGGGGAGGGAAGACAAATCTACAATTATCCAGATATTGGCAGAGTAAGTGGGGATTGAGGATGGAGGGGTAAAATTTGAGTGGATGAAATAGGAATGAGGAAAGAGCAAAAGGAGAAAGATTAGTATGTTAAAGCAGATGTAGAGAGAGAATGGAAAAAAACTAGAAGAGAGAAGAAAAGACAAATGACAGCAGACGATGAAGAGTTAGCGGAAGACACGAAGAAACCAGAAGAAAGTGGCTGGAGCAATTGCAGCTGAAAAAAAATGCACAAAAGGTAGAAAAATATCTCTTTATTTTGAATTTATTAATTGGAATATGTCAGCTCTGGGAAATGTGCATCATTAACGTCTGCGCTTTGTTTAGTACAAGAGCAAATTAATGTATAGTTTTATTTCTACAGTGTTGTACATTCCAAGTTTGGCTTTTGGGATTCCCAGTTTAATTATTGTCTTCCTGTTTCTAAATTGTGATTCCTTGTTTGGTGATGGTCTATGTTCTGCATGTGTAACTGAGCTGAGGTATTCTGTTCATGTAATTCCTATTTGACATTGCCACTTGTTCTCTTTCCCCAGTAGGTCATGTATTATTGTTCTCTGAAATGTATTGGTTTAATATTTGCAGCGTTTCCTTTTGATAGTTAGGGTATGGTGCTTTATGAGTCCTGGTAGTGCTATTAGGATACGGCGGGTTTGCTATGGGTTCTAAATGGGCAGTGTTTGTAGTAGTTCCTAATGTGTCTGGCGGTTGGCACTGGATTATAGTAATGTAGAAGTCTTTTAGTCTTTCTTTATTCATACACTCATTAAGAGGCATGTTTACTAAAAGTTTGTGTATAGTAACATTATGCAAATATTTATGCAAATGAGGCCCCTTATGCAAATGAGGCCCCGCACCGAGTCTCCGCACATGGCCCCGCACCCCCCTTGGGCCGCCCCTGAGTCAGAGCAGAATGCTTCTAGAACAGAAACAGAAGTGGAGAAGGCTGAGAGCCACTGAGAAGAAGAGAAGGAGGAGAAGGAGACAGAGAGAGCTGAGAGGCGCCTGGAGAAGGAGCAGGAGAAGCCTGAGAGGCATCAAGAGAGGACTGAGAAGAACCGAAGTGGGAACAGACTTCAAAAGGTTGGGAGCCAGAAGGCCCAAACTGACCCTGCTGCAATAGGGAAGTTTGATAGAGCCAGCTCTAAGGTGAGAGTGTTTGCCACGCCCTGTTCTCACAGTCTGCCTCAATCCAGAACAGAGAGACAGAAGCTAAGAACCAGGGGGAAGGGTTCTGAGAAAAGCTTACAATCTCTAAGGGATTATTGCCAAGTTTTACCATGTCAGAGAGGAAAGCACTTTTATGATCGGCTGGAGTTTTTACCCAGAGAGAGAGGAGAATCCAGGCCAAGTTTTACTCAACTGCCTAGAAGCCCAGCTGTGTCCAAAGCAGGCAGGCAGGCAGAGGCTCAGCTACCAAGGGAGAGTGGCTGGAAGAGAAAACACGGTGCATTCCAACTCAGCTAAACCCAGGTATGAAACATTAACCAATGACTGTAACTGTTGTGCTCCTAAAGGCTTTGCTAAAACCCACGCTCCTTATGTAAGGGAAAAGAAACCAGATTGGTTCAGTAAAATTCCTGCAACATTGAGAACCCCTGGCTATGGGAAGCCAGACTCCAGAGTTTTAACTTACAAGGCTAGGTCAGACAGGGAAAGTGAATACTCCTCTACTGAGTGCAGCGAAGGAGAGTCCATGGAGATTGATTATCCAAACACTGTTCCCTCACCTATGCCAGAACTCATGGAATGTGATTGGTGCACTGCCTCAGCTCCAGAGTCTGTATACTCCATATAATGAAGAAGAGTGAATGAAATGTGATTGCTGTTTCATGTATTGAATTCTACTTGTGAAACCTGCCTTAACTGTGAAGCAACAGTTAAGCAGCCCATTGTAAATACTGGTACCTTTTGACACAAAGGACTTTTCTGTTTCATGGATTATATCTTATGTTGAACCTTTGCATTAACCAGGGAATAAAAGCCTTTATTTCCCTCCACCTGGTCTCATTAATGAGTGCTCCTAGGTAGTGGAATCTGTGAGGCCACTTCTTTCAACTGCGCCAAATGGACTTACATTCCCTTGACTACCTAGCAAAATCTTTGCCCGGGCTCACCCCAACATGAGTATTAAGGCGTAGACGGGGCTGCCCGGCGACAAGGTGGAGGCACCTTGAGAAGAGAACTGAGAGTAGAGAAGAGGTAGGGTTAGAGGCAGGAGAGTTAGATGGATAAAATAGTTTTGCTTGGCGAGTGCAATGGCAGACTGGAAGGAAGTAGGCATGAACTTGAAGTGAAGAAAGTCAGAAAGGGTACGGGATTTGAGCCAAGTGTGCTCGGCTGACTGGGCATAAGAGCATGCATAGTGGGTAATTGAAGATAGCCAGGGCTGAGGTGAAATGTGTCTCACAAGACATGCTATGGGCAGAGCAAGAGTATCCAGAGCAGAGGAGAGAACAGTATTATAGGAAACTATATTCTCATCAACAGACTTAGACGACATAGTGGAAGAAAGAGGGGATGAGACAGTAGCAGATAGTCTGTAGATCTATAGCATGAAGATTCCTAAAACAATAGGAGGAGATTGGGCGAGATTGAGGCTGGGAGCGATGAAGAGTGAAACTAACAGGTGGTGATCAGATAAGGGAAGAACTGAGGTACGGAAATTAGAAGGTAAACAATTAGAATAGAAAACAAGGTCAAGGCAGTGACCAAGTTGATGAGTGGGGGCAGAAGAGCAAAGTTGCAGGTTGAATGAGGAAGTAAGGGAAAGGAGCTTAGACGCATAGGGAGGTCATTGTGAACAGCGGTTAGTGGGAATGTACGTCCGGTATGGACATGCATCACCGCTAAAAACCAGGGGGCCGATTCCCATCCAAAAGCTCCCCCACGTACAACAGCTATGTGCGGAGAACTCTGGGAGGGGTTAGACTGGGAGAGGAGACAGGGGTAGTGGAGGCGAGACCCTGACCCCGAACATACAGGGCCTATTCCGGTGATGGCCCTGTACATCTGGGCTTAGGGATTTAGATGGGGGACATATTCCACCATGCAGGTGGAATAAGTGCCTCCCCCTACGTCAGTGGCTGACTCCACAGGATCCCCCCCCCCCCCCAAGAGGTGAGCTGGGCAGGGAGCTCCCTGCAGCCCGATCCCAGCCTCAGAAGGCCCAATATTGGGCGGGCAATGGAGAAGAAGCAGTTTGCTTGTGTGTGGCCGATCGGGGCCTCTGCATGGTGTCCTGGTGCCATAGCGATGGGACGCCATGCAAGAACCTTGGGCAGGTTGTGTAGGGAGGTTGCAGAACATGCAGTGGCACAGAATTGGGGCATATCCTGCCCATCAAGGCCTGTTGCACCCATTTCTGATCCTGTGGGGACATATAGCCCCCGCAGGATCAGAATCTGGTGCAGATCCGGCCTGTCCAGATTCTGTACGTATGTATGGGCCCCGATCATGATGGGGCCCATAGTGATCAGAAGGGTTATAAATATGAAAATTAAAGTCACCAAGAATAATGGAGGGGAAGAAGAATCTAGGAATAAGGAAAGCCAAAAGTCAAAATCAGTGAGAAAGGTAGAAGCAAACTTGTCCGGGGGTCTATAAATAACAGCAAAACAGAGAGGTAGGGGATTAAAAAGATGGATGGAGTGGACTTCACAGGAGGGAAAGGAATGAGACTGAGGTAGAAGGAGGGGTTCAAATTGGCAAGAAGATAGACTAGTGGTTAGGGCAGCAGCCTAGACCTGGAAAGACCAGCGTTCAAATGCATTGAGCAAGTCACTTAACCTTCCATTGCCTCGGGTACAAATTTAGATTGTAAGCCCTCAGGGACATGGAAATACCTACTATACATGAATATAATTTGCCTAGAACTGCTACTGGAAAGGACTGAGCTAAACATTTAATACATAAGAGACTAGAAACCAGAGAAGGGAGATGAACAGAGGTGGATGTATGGTCATAATGATGAGTTAGCAGCAGAGGATGGGATTAACTGGAGATCTTGAATGGAGCAGAAAATAGTTCTTTTGCAGTAAAAATTATGTAGGTATCTCCAAAATACAGCAAAGGTAGTCAACGTTCTGGAATAGTGGAGAGAGGCAGCAAAGGTGCTGACCTGGCCTCTGGGAAGGTTTCTTCACTTCTATTTTTTTAAAAGTGGACAGACCTATTGGGCCTGATGCCCAATGTTTTTGTACAGTCTCCCATTTTCTTCACAAAGGGAGGACAGCTTAACCTACAAATTCTTTCGGGACCGAGGATCTCTAATGGCAGGGCCGGATTTACCTATACGCCATGTACGCCATGGCGTAGGGCCCACAGCCGGCAGGGGCCCACAAAAAAAGAACCAGTTAATTTTTTTTAAACTCAATTAAAAAAAAAACCTGGTGGCTGCCGCCGCGGGGCCCCCTCTGCTGCCGCGGGGGCCCCGTCTACAAGCTGAAGCGGTCCGGTTGGGTCGGGTCGGGTCGGGTCTCTCCCTCCCTCCCTCCCTCGCTGCAGGCTGCGAGAGACGCGAAGATAGAGCGTCTCCTCGCGTCTGTGTTAAGCCCGCAGGGGCTGATGGGATTTCCCATCAGCCCCTGCGGGCTTAACACAGACGCGAGGAGACGCTCTCCCTTCGCGTCTCTCGCAGCCTGCAGCCTGCAGCGAGGGAGGGAGGGAGAGAGAGAGACCCGACCCGACCCGACCGCTTCAGCTTGTAGACGGGGCCCCCGCGGCAGCAGAGGGGGCTCCGCGGCGGCAGCCACCAGGTTTTTTTTTAAAATTACATTTTACTTTAGGCCGGGGGGGGGGGAGGACGGGTAATGGGCGATGGGGGGGGTAGGACGGGTAATGGGCGATTGGGGGGGGCTGGGGCTGGAAAAGGACTGGGGGGGGGGGAGGGCTGGTAATGGGCTAAGGGGGGGGTAGGGCTGGAAATTGGCTATGGGGGGGGCGAGGAATTGTAATGGGCAATTGGGGGGGCTGGGGCAGGAAATGGACTGGGGGGGGTAGGGCTGGTAGTGGGCGATTGGGGGGGCTGGGGCTGGAAATGGACTGGGGGGGGGTAGGACTGGTAATGGGCTATGGGGGGGGTAGGACTGGTAATGGGCTATTGGGGGGGCTGGGGCTGGAAATGGACTGGGGGGGGCAGGGGCTGTAAATGGGCTTGGCTGGGCAGGGGGGAGGAATAAGGCTAGAGGTGGGCTGAAGGGTAAAGGACTTGTAATGGACTTTGGTCTGTTTGGGAGAATTAGAACTGGCAATGGGCTTTTGGGGGGTTAAGACTGGTAATGGGCTGTGGGCTGATGGGGGCAGTCGGGTAATGGGCTATGGGGGGGCTAGGACTGGAAATGGGCTGGGGGGTTAAGACTGGAGGTGGGCTGATGGGGTTAGGACTGGTAATGGGCTGTTGGGGGGGTTAGAACTGGTAATGGGCTTTGGGGGGGTTAAGACTGGTAATGGGCTGTGGGCTGATGGGGGTTGTCTGGTAATGGGCTATGGGGGGCTAGGACTGGAAATGGGCTGGGGGGTTAAAACTGGAGGTGGGATGATGGGGTTAGGACTGGTAATGGGCTGTGGGCTGATGGGGGGGGGGTAGGACTGGCAATGGGCTATGGGGGGCTGACTGGAAATGGGTTGATGGGGTTAGGACTGGAAGTGGGCTGATGGGGGGTTAGGACTGGTAATGGGTTATAGGGGGGGCTTAAACTGAAAATGGGGTGATGGGGGGTTAAGGACTGAAAATGGGGTGATGGGGGGTTAAGGACTGTAAGTGGGGTGATGGGGGGGCTAGGACTGGTATTGGGTTGGGGGGTTGCTAGGACTGGAAATGGGCTGATGGATGGCTAGGACTGGAAATGGGCTGATGCAGGGACTAGAAGGGAATGGTTGCTGGGTGAGGCTGGAACTAGAAGGGAGCTGATGTTGGGGGAGGATTAGAATGGGATGGGGCTGGAAGAGTAAAATGGAGAAGGGAAAAATATTTTGTGTGGGAGGGATAAAAAATCAATTGGCCGGGTATTGGGAGAGTAAGTGGGGATTGAGGACGGAGGGGTAAAATTTGAGTGGATGAAATAGGAATGAGGAAAGAGCAAAAGGAGAAAGATTAGTATGTTAAAGCAGATGTAGAGAGAGAATGGAAAAAAATCTAGAAGAGAGAAGAAAGGACAAATGGACAGCAGACGATGGAGAGTTAGCAGAAGACACGAAGAAACCAGAAGAAAGTGGCTGGAGCAATTGAAGCTGAAAAAAATGCACAAAAGGTAGAAAAATATCTCTTTATTTTGAATTTATTAATTGGAATATGTCAGCTCTGGTAAATGTGCATCATTAACATCTGCGCTTTGTTTAGTACAAGAGCAAATTAATGTATAGTTTTATTTCTACAGTGTTGTACATTCCAAGTTTGGCTTTTGGGATTCCCAGTTTAATTATTGTCTTCCTATTTCGAAATTGTGATTACTTGTTTGGTGATGGTCTATGTTCTGCATGTGTAACTGAGCTGAGGTGTTCTGTTTATATAATTCCTATTTGACATTGCCACTTGTTCTCTTTCCCCAGTAGGTCATGTATTGTTGTTCTCTGAAATGTATTGGTTTAATATTTGCAGTGTTGCCTTTTGATTGGTAGAGTATGGTGCTTTGTGAGTCCTGGTAGTGCTGTTAGGATACGGCGGGTTTACTATGGGCAGTGTTTGTAGTAGTTCCTAATGTGTCTGGCAGTTGGCACTGGATTATAGTAATGTAGAAATCTTTTAGTCTTTCTTTATCCATACACTCATTAAGAGGCACGTTTACTAAAAGTTAGTATATGGTAACATTATGCAAATATTTATGCAAATGAGGCCCCTTATGCAAATGAGGTCCGCACCCCCCTTGGGCCGCCCCTGCTGGGGGCCCACAATTTTTGTTGGCGTAGGGCCTCACTCAAGGTAAATCCGGCCCTGTCTAATGGTGTGTGAGGAATCCTTAGCAGCAAGCTCTATCTGATGTTTACTGAATGAGAAGTTGTTGAAAACTGTAGGGGCAAACTTTAAGAGCTGCATTTCTTGAGGAGTAGGGAGCAGAGCCATTGCTGAGGGACTGCAGCACTTACAGGTACAAGACAGAGGCTATAATAATAACAGAAGAGCTTACTTTGCTTCTGGAAAAGACTAGCAAAAGGATGTCCACAAAAAGCATGCATACTAACTCGAAAAAAAAACACAGAACACACAAGGGCGAGAAAGTAAGAAAGGTCCTTTATTGACTGTCAATAAAGGACTTTTCTTACTTTCTCGCCCTTGTGTGTTCTCTAGCAGGCAAAGGATGCCGGAAGGGCTATCTTGAATCTTTGTTATTGTTTATATTCTGTTTCTGTGTTTCCCAATCTTTTCAGGGCCAAAGTGTACCATACCATACATATGTTGCCTGTTATTCCTACAACTCATGCTGTATGGTAGGAAGGGGTAATAGTGTGCCCACATGCTCAGAAAGGAGCTCCTATACATTTAAGAGCCACTGCTCTTGTTGCACTTATCTGAAAGGAGTCCATGAGCAACAAATATGGACACTTGGAACCGGCCCAACTGGAATAGCCAGCAGGAAGAAGGAAGTGATAACGCCTCTGTGTAAGTCTTTGGTGAGACCTCACTTGACATATTGTGTGCAGTTCTGGAGACCACACCTACAAAAGGATATAAACTGGATGGAGTCGGTGCAGAGGGTGGCTAACAAAATGGTCAGTGGTCTTTGTCATAAGCCATATGGGAACAGACTTAAAGATTTCAGTTTGTATAATTTAGAGTAGTGGTTCCCAACCCAGTCCTCGGGTGTGCCCAGGCAGTCAGGTTTTCAGGATATCCACAATAAATATGCATGAGATAGATCTGCATGCACTGCTTCCATCGTATACAGATCTATCTCATGCATATTCATTGTGGATACCCTGAAAACCTGGCTGGTCTGGGGGTACCTGGTTGGGAACCACTGCTTTAGAGGAAAGGTGGGAGAGAGGAGATATGATAGAAATGTTTAAATACCTCCATGCATAAATGCACAGGAGGAGAGTCTCTTTCAATTGAAAGAGAACTCTGCAACAAGGGGACATAGGATGAGGATGAAAGGGGATAGGAGTAATATGCAGAAATATTTCTTTACAGAAAGAGTGGTAGATGTGTGAAATAGTCTCCCAGTGGAGGTAGTAGAGACGAGGACAGTATCTGAATTCAAGAAAGCATGGGACAAACACAAAGGGTGTCTGAGGGGAAAAAAGGGACAGTGGTGGTTGATGTGGAAGGGCAGACTGGATGGTCTATCTGGTCTTTGTCTGCCGTCATGTTTCTATGTAACTGTTAGGCAAACTAGGTGGTTGCCTAGGGTGGCAGGATTTGTAGGGGGGGAGCAAAAAGTAGGACATTCAAATCTAAACAATAGATTCTGACGTGGGGTAAGGGAGGAGGGGGGTGTAAGGTTTAAAATTTGTCTAGGGCACCATCACCTTAAGAACATAAGAACATAAGACATGCCATACTGGGTCAGACCGAGGTCCATCAAGCCCAGTATCCTGTTTCCAACAGTGGCCAATCTAGGTCATGCGTACCTAGCAATATCCCCAAAAGACACAGGTTCCTCAATGCTTGTACTGGGTCAAGCATTGATATCCTGGGTCCCTTTTTAATAGTGGTTTATGGACCTTTCCTCCAGGAACTTGTCCAAACCTTTTTTAAACCCAGCTATACTAACAGCCCTTACTACATCCTCTGGTAACAGATTCCAGAGTTTGGTTACACGTTGAGTGAAAAAATATTTTCTCTTATTTCTTTCTCTTGATTATTCAGTGGTAGCAGTTAGTGCCCCTAAAGTGATATTCATTGCCGGAGCTATATCTGGGTCCTGACATTTAATATCCAGTTTTCCCGGATTGCCATGAAGCTTACTGGGAAGCAGTGATATTCAGTGGTTAGCTTCAATGGCGAAAATTAGGTCAGCCTTTACTGTGCCTGACTTTCATCATGTTGCGATAACTGGGCTACGATTCAATATCACCTCTGCTCGCTCATCGCCGGGTGCTGCCCTTGGAATGTCCCAGTGCTAACCGGTTAGCATCGGTAACCGCATGCAGTAGCGGCCCCTGCATCTTTTCAGAAGCTCTAACTGTGTTAGTGTCACTGAATATCTCGGCCAAGGGGATTAAGAGTTATCAGATCTGCTAACTGTGTTAATCCCTTTCAATATTGGGCCCTGTGAGTTTAGAGTTACCGTTTAGGATCATTCCTAGATTTGTACAATACCAATATTTTAAGTCAATAAATAAAAGCTAATATGGACAAATAAATTCAAATCACAAAGGTAGAGTCAGATGTGGTGAATGACTGTTGAGATAACTTCTGTCTCTTTAAAGAAAGTGCCACACCTCACGGCACCAACACCTGTATTGCCCATGTGAAGAAATCCCAATAGTTGACTTTGGTGCTGGCCTCACTGATTCCATAAGAGAAGAAACGTAATTATCTCAAAGATATCCTTCAAAGCAGCTTGCCTGGACGCAGCTGAAACATGGCTCATACTAGGACTTGGTGGGGTTTTTTTAAATTTATATTTCATTGAATTTTAACATTGAACTCCAGAAACACTCTGAATAAGAATCGGAATTCACAAATAACACAACACAATGTCATCTCAAGGGATAACCAGGTAATATGTTACTCCTGGAATAGACCACAAAATGATACACCACAATACGATCCAAGAAAAAAGAAGTATCAATAATCAGGAACAATACACCATCATACAGAAATAAAGAAATCAGGGAGCATTGTTATTATTATATGGCAGCCGATATGGGACTAACACCTGCCACTCTGACTTCCCTGTTGTTGTTGTTAAGTGCCGTCGAGTCGGAGTCAATTTAGCTATCCTAAATTGTGTTCGGTCTTCAGTCAGGCGGCTCATTGTTGACAGACTGGTACCCGTAGCTGCTGTTATTGTATCGATCCATTTCATTGCTGGCCTTCCTCTTTTGCGTTGACCTTCTATCTTGCCAAGCATAATGTCTTTCTCTAATGATTTCTCTCTTCGCATGATGTGTCCAAAGTATGAAAGTCAAAGTCTTGTCATCTGAGCTTCTAAAGAAAGCTTAGGTTTGATCTCCTCTAGTACCGACTGGTTTGTTCTTCGGGCAGTCCATGGTATACACAGTATTCGCCGCCAACACCATAATTCAAAGGTATCAATTTTCTTCCTATCTGTCTTTTTCACTGTCCAGCTTTCACATCCATATGATGTTATTGAAAATACCATGGCTTGAACAAGTCGAATCTTTGTATGGAGAGAGACATCTCTGCTCTTGAGAATCTTATCTAGGTCTTTCATAGCCATTCTGCCAAGAGCAATGCGTCGTCTGATTTCTTGACTGCTTGTTGCTTCTTTATTGATAGTTGATCCAAGTAGGTTAAAGTTGTTCACAATTTCAATTTCTTCTCCTTCAACGATGAACCTGTTGATTATGCCAGTTGTCATGATCTTTGTCTTCTTTACATTAAGGTGCAGGCCCATTTTGAGACTATGTTCTTTGATTGTGAGAAGCAAATGTTTCAGATCATCTTCACTTTCAGCCAGTAATGTGGTATCATCAGCATAGCGAAGGTTGTTGATGAGTCTTCCACCAATCTTCACACCTCTGTTGTCTTCATACAATCCTGCTTCTCTGATTTGTTCTGCATATAAATTAAACAGGTAGGGGGAAAGTATGCAGCCTTGTCTTACACCTTTGCTTATTTTAAACCATTCTGTTTCTCCTTGTTCCGTTCGAACTGCTGCTTCTTGATCAATGTACAGATTGCGCAAGAGAACAATCAGGTGTTCTGATATACCCATGCTTCTTAATGTGGTCCAGAGTTTCTCATGGTTTACACAGTCAAAAGCCTTGCTATAGTCGATAAAGCACAAATAGATATCCTTTTGGTATTCTTTAGTCTTTTCAAGGATCCATCTCACATCTGCAATGATGTCTCTCGTTCCTCGCCCTTTCCTGAACCCTGCTTGCACTTCAGGTAGTTCTTGTTCCAGGTATGGTTGTAGTCTCTTTTGAATAATCTTCAGTAGAATCTTGCTGGCATGTGGGATCAGAGCGATTGTGCGATAATTTCCACAGTCAGTTGGATCACCTTTCTTTAGTATTGGTATAAACACAGATCTTTTCCAGTCAGTTGGCCATGATGTTGTCTTCCATATTTCTTGGCAGAGCCTTGTGAGTACGGTAACAGCTGCATCAGATTGCTGCAATACTTCTATGGGAATGCTATCAATGCCTGGTGCTTTGTTCTTTGATAAGGCTTTCAATGCTGCTTCAACTTCTTCTTTCATCACCAATGGTTCCCGATCATAAGGTACAGGTTGAAACGGCTGTTGGTCCACTTGATCTTTATCATATAAAAACTCTGTATATTCCTTCCACCTTTTCTTGATCTTCTCAGCATCATTCAACATAGAACCTTGAGCATCTTGTAACATTCCAATTCGAGGCTGGAACTTTTTCTTTAACTCTCTTAGCTTTAGGAAAGCCGATCTTGTTCTCCCTCTAATAGGTTCTGCTTCTATTTCCTTGCAAGTGTCATTGTAGTACTTTTCCTTGTCCTGTCTTGCTGCACGTTGGAAATCTCTGTTGAGTTCTGCGATTGTCTTTCTTTCTCCTCTGGCTTTAGCTTCTCTGCGTTTCTGGGCAATTTCAGAGTTTCTTTCTTCCGTCATCCATTTTGGCCGTTTTTGCTTTTTCACCTTTTGTAGAGACTTCTCGCTTTCTTCCAACACAACTTTCTTGATGTCATTCCATAACTCTTCCGGAGCTCTGTCATCTGTATCTAAAGCAGCAAATCGATTTTGCAGGCAGTCTTTAAATTCCAGTGGTATATTCTCAAGGTCATATTTTGCTGCATTCATGAGTGGTTTGCTCTTTTTCAACTTTAGCTTGAGTTTGCATACTAGTAGTTGATGATCTGTACCACAGTCAGCTCCAGGTTTTGTCTTTGTTGATGTTACAGAGCTTTTCCATCGTTGACTTCCACAGATGTAGTCAATTTGATTTTTATACAATCCATTGGGTGAAGTCCATGTGTACAGTCGCCGCTTGTGTTGCTGGAAGAAGGTGTTTGAGATGAATAGATCATTGGTCTTGCAGAATTCTTTCAGTCTTTCTCCAGCTTCATTTCTGTTGCCAAGTCCATATTTTCCAACTACTTTGCCTTCTTCTTTGTTGCCAACTTTTGCGTTCCAGTCACCCATGACTATCAGGATATCCTGTTTGCATGTTCTGTCAATTTCAGCTTGTACTTGTTCATAGAACTCTTCAATTTCATTCTCTTCTGCAGCTGTTGTTGGGGCATATACTTGAATTATAGTTGTGTTGATAGGCAATCCTCGTAGACGAATAGAGATTAAGCGTTCGCTGACTGCATTGTATTTCATTACAGTTCTTGCAAGTTTCTTCTTTATTATAAATGCAACACCATTTCTTCTTTGTCTTTCATTTCCAGCATAGTAGACCATGTGATCATCTGATGCAAAGTGCCCCATGCCAGTCCATTTCAGTTCGCTGACACCCAACAGATCAAGTTGTACACGTTCCATTTCATTCTTGACCACCTCCAACTTCCCTTGGTTCATGCTTCGTACGTTCCATGTTCCAATGCGTAAGACATCTTTACAGCTTCTGATTCTCATTTCATGCGCAGCTACATCAGCAGTCCGACTTCCCGAGGGCTTTGATCCAACCACATCATAAATGCTGGCTTTACTCTGAAAAGTCTTCAGCTCTTCCCCAGTAGCTAGTAGAGTGCCTTCTGACCTGGGGGTCTCATCTTCCAGCACCATAGCACAATTTGTTTTGTTGTAACTATCCATTGGGTTTTCATGGCAAGATACAGAAGTAGATTGCCGGGCCTTTCTTCCGCGCAGTTTAAGTTTGGTGTTGTTGCCGTTGTCACAAAAATGTGATCCTCCGCCGTCAACACTTGGTTTGCAGCTTGTCTTGCTGTGAGGGCTTGCGTGCATCAGGGATGCTGAGAGCTAAACTATCGGTAGTTTAACTACTGGCAGGGTCTCCCAAGATGGATAGGTCTCAGCTGAGGTGCCAGACCAAGACAAACCACCCATCTGACTTCCCTACTTTGTAAAAATTGCAATAGTTGTTGGGACTCAAAAAACATAAATTGTTTAGACTGAAAGTTAACCACACATTTGCAAGGATATCTTATCTTAAATTGCGCTCCCAAGGCTATCGTTCTCTGACGTAATGCCAGGAATGCTCTTCGCCTTTTCTGGGTATCTCTAGCCAAATCAGGGAAAATTAACATTTTTGAGCCCATAAACTGAGATACAGACATTTTACAAAAATATAATTTAAGTTCAGTGTTCCTGTCCGATTCAAAGGCAAAGTTAGCCAGCAAAGTAGCTCTGCTGGTCACCACCTCTCAAGAGCTCTCCAAGAACTCTGAAAGATCCATTTGAGGAGGCACGGGCTCTGCAGCAGAATCCTGCTGCCCAACGACCTCCAACTACAAGATCGTCACATACTGAGCCCTTACCACAGGGGGCAGTGATTCAGCAGGCATCTGAAGAACATCAATAAAGTACTTATGGACGAAGTCCAAAGGAGCCATCAATGGAGACCGGGGAAAATTCAGGAATCTCAAGTTATTCTTCCGCAATTGATTATCCAAGAATTCTATTCTCCTCGCCTGAATTGACCGGTCTTTTGAATTAACAGCACTGAGGGACTGTAACTCCTCCACCTTTTATTCAAGCTGCGAGACTCTAGCTGCCTGAGCCACCATCTCTGAAGACATTGAAGAGCACTGGACTTTAATATCTGATAACTCTTGTGAAACAGCCCCCACAAATGGTAGGAGGGACTGCTGAAGGGCAGAGATAGCTTCCCACAAGCTATCTAATGTAACAAGTGCAGTTTTCACCACACTCCCAGGAGGTCGAACCGCCGGAACGCTGGAGGAGCTGCTTGCAACCTGCTCCACACCAGTACCCCCACCGGAGGGAGGCGATCCCACTTGACCTCTGACAGCAGAAACCACCAACTGGATCTTCGCGGGAGCACCCTCCGCAGCCGCATGGACCTCCTGACCCGGAGACTCAATGCTCTGCTGCCCCTCCCCGAAGCGACTTCCGGGCTGTGCTGGGGGCGCTTGAACGGGGCTAAGAGAAACCCCTTCCACGCTCAGATCCGCATATGCATTCTGCGGATCCCTCAAAGCCATATGAGCCAAGGAGGTACAAAAGCCGGCAGTTGAAGACTGCACCAACCGGTCCGCTGGAGGTGAGGTACCGTAGGGATTCTGGGCATTCTGTTTTCTCTTTTTCCCCATTAGTGGCGAGTGCAGGAGCCGGCTCAGAACCATCTAACTTGGCGTTCTACTCTGCCGCTATCTTGGATCAAGATCAGCCAGGACTTGGTGTTTTTGACATTGCTTACTGAATAGTTGAGGAATTGTTTTGCAAAGGATTTCAGCACCGAAAGGACTCAGCTGAACAAGCATAATTTCCTACTTCTTCTGGGATTGCAACAAATATTGGTGCTAAAGTGTCAATATATATGTTAATTAAAAATTTTCCCATTATAAAAAGCTTGGTTTCAAATAATACTCTATTTTTTATGCTTGCAGACTACTTTATTGTGATCCAGTTGCTGTGCTTGGGTTTTTGTATGCGAGACACGATGCATGCAATCAATTTATATTGTTTAAATTCATTTACTTATGATTTACCATCCTTTTGTTCTGGCTAGAACATGGCCATTTCAAAAGATGGGTATAATGAAATATATTCCTAGCACTTTATAATTATTGTTTAAGAGGTAATGCAAATAAGGAAAAGGAGTTTCTTTCCTGCTAAAAGGTAAATCCCATCCTGAGTCTTTTAGAGCAATCACCAAATTTTCTTGGAATCTAGGAGCCAGCTTAAAAATTTACAAGGCAGCTGCCCTGACGTCTGTCACAGACATCCCCCTCCTCCCCCAAAAAGTATAGCACAAATCCTTTTTCAAGGACCTTATTTACTGTTTTCCCATTTTCTGTGGGAAATGAGAGCTCAATAAATCAGACCCTTAAAGTGCCATTATACAGTGTCAACAGAAGGAAGCGACCCTCCTTCTCCCCCCAACCCCAGTGAGTATGCTCTCAGCAGCATATTGCTGACCCTTTCATAGCAGCACCTGAGGCAACTTTCTTTTTTGCTTCATATATCACCATGGCCTGCTAAAATATGTGAAACAAAAAGCTCTCATAGTCCCCCTTCCCAGCCATCATTCAGTCTCTCTCTCTCTCTTTCATGAACATAAGAACATAAGATATGCCATATTGGGTCAGACCAAGGTCCATCAAGCCCAGTATCCTGTTTCCAACAGTGCCCAATCTAGGTCATACGCAGCTAGCAGTTTCCCCAAAAGACACAGGTTCTGCAATGCTTGTACTAGGTCAAGCATTGATATCCTGGGTCCCTTCTTAATAATGGTTTATGGACCTTTCCTCCAGGAACTTGTCCAAACCTTTTTTAAACCCAGCTACACTAACAGCCTTTACTACATCCTCCGGTAACAAATTCCAGAGTTTGATTACACGTTGAGTGAAAAAATATTTTCTTTTATTAGTCTTAAATAGTTTACCCTGTAGCTTCATTGCATGTCCCCTAGTCTTCCTATATTCTGATAACGTAAACTGTCGATCTACGTTTACCCGTTCCACTCCGTTCATTAATTTAAAGACTTCTATCATATCTCCCCTCAGCCGTCTCTTTTCCAGGTTAAAGAGCCCTAACCTTTTTAGCCTTTCTTCATAGGAGTATCTTTCTATCCCCTTTACCATTTTGGTGGCTCTTCTCTGAACCTTTTCTAATAACGCTATATCCTTTTTAAGATACGGCGACCAGAATTGCACACAATATTCAAGGTGCGGTCTCACCATGGAACGGTATAGAGGCATTATAATATCTTTTGTTTTATTTTCCATTCCTTTCCTTATGATACCTAGCATTCTATTTGCTCTCTTGGCTGCCGCTGCACACTGGGCCGAGGGTTTTAACATGTTATCCACAATGACGCCTAAATCTTTTTCCAGGGTGGTGGTTCCTAATGTGGAACCTTGCATCGTGTAACCATAGTTTGGGTTGTTCTTACATAGGTGCATAACTTTGCACTTGTGCACATTAAATTTCATCTGCCATTTTGATGCCCAGTCTTCCAGTTTATCAAGATCCTCTTGCAATTTTCCACAATCCTCTTGGGTTTTAACAACTTTAAATAGTTTTGTGTCATCTGCAAATTTGATAACCTCACTCATTTCACTTTCCAGGTCATTTATGAATATGTCAAAAAGCAGCGGACCCAGCACAGATCCCTGGGGTACACCACTATTCACCTTTCTCCATTGGGAAAATTGGCCATTTAGTCCAACCCTCTGCTTTCTATCTTTTAACCAGTTCTTGATCCACACTAGTACACTGCCTCCTATCCCATGACTCTTTAGTTTTGCCATAAGTCTCTGATGAGGGACCTTGTCAAAGGCTTTCTGAAAGTCCAGATACACTATATCAACCGACTCACCTTTGTCCACCTGTTTATTCACACTTTCAAAAAAACATAACAGATT
Source organism: Ichthyophis bannanicus (assembly GCA_033557465.1). Lineage (NCBI taxonomy): Eukaryota > Metazoa > Chordata > Amphibia > Gymnophiona > Ichthyophiidae > Ichthyophis > Ichthyophis bannanicus. The sequence goes on from CM066035.1 coordinate 344,093,476, forward strand.
AGTAAGACAAGATCTTCCTTGTCTAAAGCCATGTTGTCTGTCTCCCATTAGGCCATGACTATCTACATGCTGAGTAATTTTATTCTTTGACTCCCCAGTCTTCACCCAGTGTCTCTTGCTCTCTCATAACCCTGCTCCCAGCCTTCACCCAGTGTCTGTTTGTCTGTCTCATAGCCCCCACAGCCTTCGCCTAGTCTCTCTCTCTTATAGCCCCCCCCCCCAGCTATCACTGCCTTAGAAGGTTCTTTTTTCAGCTGCTTTATTAAAGCAGCAAAACAGCGAGCCAAATCAAAAACATAAGAATAAAAAAACAAAAAAAAACAAAGGAAAAGCAATGATTGCAGGTAGAGGACAGCAAGAGGGAAGGGGGACCTGGTCCTTGGGCCCAGACTTATCAGCTTCCCTTAGGGCTCTGTTGGGTCCTTCCGTCCACTCTCCAGATCAACAGCGCTGGAACCTGTAGGCAACAGCACTGAACGCAGGGCAGCTGCCGGCTTGAGGAAACAAGGGTGTACCCATGCTGCAAGCAGACATTGGACCTACAGGTCTTAATCTCACAGGCTATAAGACTATTTATTTTATTTATTTATTTATTTATTTAAACGTATTTCTATACCGCCTTATCCTGCAATCAAGGCGGTCTGAACAGCAAACAATCAATAAGATACAGTGTATAGTGTGCACATGCAGTGAGTAGTGTATGCGTGTGAGTGTGTCTGGACGTTGATTCTTGTGGTGCTATTTACAGCGTGCGCTATTTACAATGCTATGGGTATCAGTTCCTTGCTTAATTACAATTATAGTGACATGTGGGGGGAATTGAGGTGTCTGTTGCATGGTTTAAGTAATGTCACCGTAGTGTTCTATGTATTTATTTATTTAAACGTATTTCTATGGTCTGGGCCGGGGAGACAGGCCTTTTCTGCACTGCTGCACCAGTCCGTACACCTTGCCAGCTACTGGAGGTAGAAAATACTGGATTCTCTCAGTGCTGAAGCAGCATTATGTACCAGCGAAGTCATCACTGAATGTTGCTCTGGTCTGCCTACACTCATTTGGACTAGACTAGTAGGATTCAAGAAAAGAGAAGTATCAGGTTTGTAAAGTTTCACCATTTCTATTTGTGTACTACTGGGGCTGGTTCTAAGAGCCTAGGGGAGTTATTCAGCGGTAGAGGCTAGTGCTTTTAAAGTGGCTAACACCGCTGAACTTTAACCCTGGATATTCAATGCCAGAGCCATATCCGACCACTGGTATCAGGGTTAGCTTCAGCAGCTAAAGTAAGGCCAGCATTTGCCGAGCCTTATTTTACCCATTTGGCAGCGGCTCAATATCGTGTAGATGCCTTGGAAATCATCCCTATTTTATAAAAGCACATAGACCCCCTATGTTGTCTTTATAAAGTAGGCATAAAATTGGCACCTTCTAGGACTTTAAATGTATGTTTATACAATTATTCATGTGAGCAGCTTTAATGCACAATACTTGAGGCAGATTTTCAAAGAAGAGCTAGTCACATTGTTTCTCGCTGAAAATTAGCAAATACAAAATATATACCAGTACATAAAAAACATCTGCATACTTTGCATATAGTATTTTTACAAAAGAGGATAGGTGTGTGTGTGTGTGTATGTGTGTGTAAATTTGCACACAAGCATTTGAAAATCGATTGTATGTGGGTTATTTTCCTCCCCCAAGTTACATCTGTCCGCAAGAGTGCCTTTTTTTCCTGAATCTTAAAATACACATGATAGGACAGTCATGCATACTTTAAACCATGTTTGAGGCAGGCAGCTTTCAGTCAGCTCTTTTTCCCTGGGTTGATGTCTTTGAAGAGTACCTCTTCCATGGTCAGGGCTGAGAGTTTGCATCCTAATGACAGCATAGATAGTGGCCCTCTAGCTCCTTAGTACAGAAGTAAATACCTTTTTATGTTGTCTTTGTTGCGTGCCATATCTATGATTGTATCAATGTAAGCAGTTCCCAGGTTTCGAAGCTACATTTGGGCCTGCGTTTGGCCTGGATCAACTGCTTGTTTTCATTTTGTTCCTTTTGTTGTTAAACGAATTATGAGTTTTAGAAAGTGCCTGAAAAAGTCAACTCCAGCTTTGATGACTTATCAATGATGCAGCCCCCAGAACCTAATTTATTTATTTCATAAAATTTCTAGCCTATCTATCTTGAAATTCTGAATGGGTTACAGTATCACAAACTGTCCGCTTATAAATACTTTTATGGGTTGATTTAAGTCAACTTTGCTTGACAGATAACGTGTCAAACTCGGCACTTGCAAAGTGATTTATCCCTAAACTTGTGACTCTGTTTTCTTATGTGAAAGGCCAATAAATAATAGATAACGGAACTAAGGAAAACCGACTGAATAGAGGAAAATCTTAGACCACAAGATGAGAAGTACTTGAACTGACAGTTAAATTGAAGGTATTGTGTATGTATGGTCAGGGAGCAGTTTAGCCAGTATGAAATCAGGTTGGTATGTTACCAGTTTCCATGCAGCCTTTTTCTTTCCTGTCATTGTTATCTGCTGGAAGGAGGTGAATGCACCCTGAAAAGCTCCTCATCCACAGATAATGCAGTTTTCCTGCCAACAGAAGGCGCTAGAAAAGAAGATAATACAGTGAAGATGAAGATATTCATGGATATGCGTTTTGTTTTATGATTTTTATTCAGCACTCAGGTTCTTGTTTGGTCCCTAAATTTTACCCAAAATAGGGTCTTTATGAACGTTATACAGTATTACTATGATCACAAGAAAATTTTATGAACATTTCCTGAAGCTTCATCTTCTCCTTAAGCACATTTCTGTAGCAATGGTGATGACCACTAATGGTGGTTGTTGTTGAGTGCGTTGACTTAATGCTGACTACTGGCAACCCTGTGAATAGTTGTCAACCAATGGTAGGGCAGCTTTAATAAAAGTTCTTGATGACATCACAATGTACTCTTTCCTCTTCATGAGTTCAACACTTCATTTTTTTCTTTCAATAGATGTTTACTTTCATGTTGCTATATCTCAAACTGTAGCAGCAAAGCGCAGACAAACCAATGATACCAGGAGTCTGTTCAGAAGGTCCAAATCATTTATTTGTGCACAAGTCTCAAGCAAGGCAATTTCAAAATGGCTGAGCAAAGTTTTCAAGCATTACAACAACTTTTATAGACTTCTGTTCCATTCTAGGTATAGAAAAACATTTCATTGGTCCCGGTACACTCCCGTACCTCCCGTAGCCCTTCTATTGGTCCCGGTACTGATAAGTTTCTCCAATTATGTTCCTTCTGTGGGCTTCTGTAGGCATGACACCTGCCTGCCCCCCTTCTAGTCCCAATTACAATGGTCAGTTCATCAACTTGTTACTTTCACACTTTCAAGGCTATGGGACCATTTATGCGTGCAGAAGAGCAAGGTTCTGTAACTCATCTGTCAGCACTCCTCAATATTTCTCTGCAAATGTACTCTTTCTTATCAGTAACTTTAAAACACATCTTTTCTGTATTTTTCCATTTCTTAATTCTGCAATTCTGCTTATCTAAGCTAATTCAATATTTCTACTGAGTTCTTTCTTACAATAGCAGCATGTTGGGGGATGTGCAATCCTATATGCCTCTCCACAGGCCTCATTTACAGGTCAAGCTAGCCATGCTGGCCTGCCTATGTCAGACACCGTGGGTCACAGGCCTGCACCTGCCACATTCCCCCCTTTGATTAATCTCACCCTATTACTTAATAAGGTGTGAGAATTAAATCACTTTCTGAAGAATCACATCATGATTGAAGGATTTCTACTAGGACTAGCTTTGTATAAAGCCATTATTTTAGTTGCGGTCTTCCGCTCTACTGTACTATCAATAGCACTATGAAGGGAACGCATACAACATGGGATAAAACATGGTAAGCAGAGGACAACAGCAACAAGGATTAGTACTAAGATAACGAAAGTCTTAAATCCTCCCAGCCAAGAGAAAAGGTTAGCAAACCAATTAGGAAATTTCAAGGCGTGCCAAGTCTGTACTGGCACATAAGCATGTCTTTGCATATCTTTAGCAATTTCTTCAACTACTTGACCTTTATCATCTATTTTCAAACAGCAATTGGTTAAATTCAGTTTACCACATACTCCTCCTTCAGCTGCTAGCAAATAATCAAGTGCTAAACGATTTTGGTATATGGCAGTGCGCATCTGAGTACTTTGTCTAGCTAAAAGCGTGAGAGCATGACTAGTTTCATTGGTTATTATTTCAACTACTGCTTGTAAGCGAATAATACGATTAATCATATAAATTGGGGTACGATAACCATACATACCATCATCATTCCAAGTGGCAGGTCCATAATACTCAATAATTCTTTCTGGTGGCCAATCATCACCTTGCCACTTCTCCCACTTGCCTATCTGTAAGGCCTCTCTTTTCTGTCTCGATGCTCCTTTGTGTTTGTGGGTAGTATATACAGGGTATCCTAATTGTTCTCCATGTTCAGTGTTTAAAAGAAAGAAAGAAAGTCTGATGGTTCCTAAGACACATGCTCCTCCCCATTGTGGTGGGAGTTGCGCATATGCTCGGTTTCCACAGATCCAATATAGGCCAGGTGGGGCTTGCCAGGCTTGGACTTTGGCAAGGTTAGTCCATAGACCTGCAAGTTCAGGGAATCTGGCTAATGGGTTAGGAGGTTCAGGATGTCTGATTCCTGACCACCATGCTGTCTTTTTAGTCGTGGCATTATAGTACTTCTGGCTAAGACAGACCAGCTGTCCTACTTTTTGGGTGAACTGGGGTCCAGTTCTGGCAAAGCAAAGACGTCCAACGATTGAGTGCGCTAACACCCATTCACTGGTTGTCTTGTGTAATTCAGTCTGATTGTAAATCATGGAATAATTTAATTCTTGGGCTTCCCAGGGCCATTGATCTCCCATTTGGGTTCCGCCACAGAAATAACAATCTGTGATCTTAAGACTAGATACTACTGCTCCGGCTAATTCTAGAAACAAATTCTGTGAAGGGAGAGGGATCTCAAACTTATTTACATGCATCAAAATTCAAAACAGCAGGTTTAGTAATGTCCTTAAGTGGTGGTGTAGCAGCTAATATAGGTCCATCTGCATCCTTCCATCTTATTTCCAACGTGTAATAGGATGGATTCTGATGCGGATTATAGCATGCTTTAATTTTGCCATGAGTGCAAACATTTAGTTCAGTGGTGTTATAAATACACCGAGTTATTGTTCCCTTGCAGGTATAGTAAGAATGGTAAAGCAAAGTCTGAGTTACTTTCAGTCCAGTTCTAGTAGAAGTAATGCAAGCTGTGCATGGAGGTAGAGCATAAGTCTGTTCAAAACCTCCAAAGAAGGCAACCAAGGCAAAGCAGAAGCAAAGATACATGTTGATGTTGATTGGAGTTCTTCTGAATCCTCAGCTTGCTGATCTTGATCACGACGGTCTATTATTCTTCGTCCCGTTTGCTAATGAAGCAATTTAACGGGTGCTGAGTGTTGATTGAAGATCCTCAAGATGTCCAGCACACATTAACCAACTTAGCAATTCAGTTGGCTTGTGAAGTCTGGCTTAGTCAATGTAGTCTCAAAGTAGTGTGTCAAATCACACACACAAATTGGGTTCGTTGAAACAAAACTGTTGCTGCATGGAAAACAGCAATCCTCTTCGAAAGACTTGGCTACTGCAAAGCACTTGTGATGAAGTGTCTATGCTGCTGGTTGCCGTCTCAAAGTAACTCGCAAGGGTACATCAGGGTGCTGCTCTGCTGTCCACCGCTCTGGTTCAGGATCGGCGGCGGGCTTGACTCGGCTGTGGTGGATCCAGGCGTCGATCTCGGCTACCTTTACTGCAGTTGGGGTAGACAGGATGACGGTGTACGGTCCCTTCCAATGGGGTTCCAACGGTATCTTCTTCCAATCTTTGATCCACACCGAAGTTCCAGGCTGGTAGGGATGCAAGGGTTCCGTCAAGTTGATAGGCAACTGGTCTTGGATCCACGTATGGAGAGTCTGCAGAACAAAACTAAGAGCTAGGAGTTCTTGTCTGGTTACTTCTGAACCAATCTGGGCTAGATTTCCTTTGACTCCCTGCACTATTGGTGGGGGTTTACCATACAAAACTTCAAAAGGGGAAAATCCTGTTGACTTTACAGGGGCTGAGCGTATTCTGAGTAAAGCTATGGGGAGCACTTGGGGCCATTTCAAGTGTGTCTCCTGACAAAGCTTGGACATTTGGGCTTTCAAGGTACGATTCATTCGCTCAACTTTCCCTGAACTCTGGGGTCTGTATGCAGTGTGGAGCTTCCACTGTATCTGCAAAGCTTTTGCTAACTGCTGAGTAACTTGGGAGACAAATGAGGGTCCATTGTCTGACCCTATTACTGCTGGAATTCCAAATCTGGGGACAATCTCTCTCATTAAGGCTTTGGTAACTTCTCGGGCTTTCTCAGTTCTGGTTGGGAATGCTTCTACCCACCCAGAGAAAGTACAAACTAATACTAGTAGGTAATGGTATCCATTAGCTTTTGGCATTTCGGTGAAATCAACTTGGAGGTTGTGCATGGGGGTCACACCTCTTGACTGAACTCGGGGTGCTGTAATAAGGCCTTGCTTGGCATTATTCTTGGCACAGATCTGACATTGTCGTGCTACTGAGGCTGATATGGTTGTCATCAAAGGAATATAAAAATGTGGTCTGAGTGCTTTCTCCATAGCACTCTTCCCATAGTGGGTGGCTTCGTGGAAAGCTTTGACAAAGGATGGTCCTAACAGTTCAGGAATTACTATTCTTCCCGGAGGTTGACTGCCTTCTTCTGGTGGCAGCTCAATCCATCCGTCTTTCAATACTCCATTTTCTTTGTCACAATAGTAATCTAATTCTTTGGTGGTATATCGTGGGGTCCATAGATTCAAGGGTACTGGAAACAATGCTGCTTGCATTGGCATAGCTTGTGGGGCAATCTGTCCTGTCATAGCTGCTTGTCGTGCTGAGGCATCTGCGAATCTATTTCCTCGAGCAACTTCTCCTTTTCCTGCTTGATGTCCTCTACAATGCATGACAGCTACACGTGTTGGGGCCCAGACTGCATCAAGTAACATCAATATTTCGGGACCATATTTGACTGATTTTCCTCCGGATGTGATGAGTCCTCTCTCTTTGTAGAGAGCTCCATGGGCATGCAGGGTAGTGAAAGCATATTTGGAATCTGTATATACATTTAGCACAAGTTTTTCTCCTAATAACAATGCTCTGGTGAGTGCTATCAATTCGGCTTTCTGGGCTGATGTGCCTGAGGCTAGAGCTGATGATTCAACTACTTCGTGTTGAGTGACGACTGCATATCCGGCACAGCGTCGTCCGTCAAGGATGAGACTGCTCCCATCAACATAATAGATCTGGTCAGGATTGTCTATGGGCACATCTGTTAGGTCAGGTCGACTAGAGAACACAGTTTCCATGACTTCGATGCAGTCATGTTCTGGGAGTTCTTCACTGATGGGTATCAAGGTAGCTGGGTTCAAGGCATGGCTCACTTCGAGTTGTATCTGTGGGTTTTCACATAACATGCTCTGGTACTTTAACATTCGGGAATTGGTGAGCCAATAATTTGCTTTCTGTTCCATAAGGGCAAGGACTGCATGTGGCACAGTGACTCGTATGTTCTGTCCTAGTGTGAGTTTGTCTGCTTCACTCACTAGTAGCGCTGTAGCTGCAACTGCTCTCAAGCAGGGTGGCCATCCCTTGGCCACAGGGTCCAATTGTTTCGATAGGTAGGCTACAGGTCGTTCCCAATTTCCTAATTTCTGAGTCAACATGCCTAAGGCATTTCCCTGTGCTTCATGTACAAACAAGTGGAAAGGTTTGTGGACATCTGGTAGTCCAAGTGCTGGTGATGACATCAATTCTTCTTTTAACTTCTGGAAGGCTGTATCCTGCTCAAGTCCCCACTCCAGTGGTGACTTCTCTTCTCCTTTTGTAGCTTCATACAGTGGTTTGGCAATTTGGGCAAAGTTGGGTATCCAGATTCGGCAATATCCTGCTGCTCCCAGAAAGGCTCTAACTTGCTTTCTGGTTGTTGGAGTTGGAATTCTACATACTGCTTCTTTTCTTTCTCTGCCTAATCTTCTGCTTCCTTGGGTAATACGAAAACCCAAGTATTTCACTTCTGTTTGGCATAGTTGTGCTTTGGCTCTGGAAACTTTATATCCAGCTTCATTTAGTAACTGCAAAAGATCTTTGGTGGCTAATATACATTCTCTTTCTGATACGGCAGCTATCAACAGATCATCCACGTACTGGAGAAGTACTCTCTTCCCCGGGGCTACTGGATAGCTTGAAAGGTCTTGATTTAGTGCAGCACTAAAGATGGTAGGTGAATTCTTGAATCCTTGGGGTAATCTTGTCCAGGTGAGTTGGCCCCCTCTTCCAGAGATGGGGTCCTGCCATTCAAATGCAAACAATATTTGGCTTACAGGGGCTAATCTTATGCAAAAGAATGCATCTTTTAAATCCAGTACAGTGAAATGGGTAGCTTCAGCAGGTATCAGTCCTAGAAGAGTGTAAGGATTGGGCACGACTGGATGTATAGTTTCAACTGCATCATTTACTCTTCTCAAATCTTGCACTGGGCGATAATCATCTGTCTCAGGTTTCTTTACTGGCAAAAGTGGGGTGTTCCATGGGGATTGACATACTTTCAGTAGGCCATACTCGAGCAATCTCTGTAGGTGGCGATGAATGCCTTCAATTGCGGCTCTAGGGAGAGGGTACTGTTTGACGTGCACTGGTGTAGCACTAGGCTTGAGGGTTACAATCACTGGAGCTATATGTTTGGCTAGGCCTGGGGGGCTGCCTTCTGCCCACACTTCAAGTGGTGCATGAATGTTCTTTAAAGTTTGTTCAAAATAGGTATCTTGAATCGAATCATCAATGTAGTATCTCCATTCTTCTTCTCGGGGTACTGTCAGCAGCATTACTCCTGCTGGTTTGGCTTGAGAATTCACTGTCATTTGCATTTCTCCTTGCTCAGAGAAAGATATTTGGGCTTGAAGCTTGGCTAGCATATCTCGTCCCAGTAGGGGTACTGGACATTCGGGCATGTAAAGGAATTGATGAGTTACTTGCTGTCCTCCTAGACTGCATATTCGGTTTTGTAGAAAAGACTTTGTGGCTTTGGCACCAGTTGCTCCTATAATGGTGACTGCTTTCTTGGTGAATGGGGCTATCTTTTTGTCTATTACTGAATGTTCTGCTCCAGTATCAACCATAAAGTTCATAAATTGGTCTCCTATTTGTATTTCGACCATAGGCTCCTGGAGACCTAAAGCAAACTTGGAGCCCGGTCTGTCCTAATCCACGTCATCCTCATCATGGGCCTGTGTGGCCAATGCTTGGATGGCTCCTCCTCCCCTCTCTCGCTGGAATTGTTCTCGATTGGCTCCTCCTCGGCCTCGGGGACGGCCTCGTCTTTCTTCTCGCCACTGATGATCGTATTCGTCATCTTGCTGGGCGTCTTCGAGTTGCGGGCACGTATCTCTCCAATGTCCTTCCTCTTTGCAATAGGCGCATTGGTTCACGCCTAGTCTCTGGGTCCGGCCTCCGCCTTGACCCCGCCCTCTTCCTCTGCTCCTTCGATTAGGGACACCTCCCCTTTTCTTTTCAACTATGGCCGCAGCCAAAAAATCAGCTTTCTTCTTCATCTTTCTATCACATTCTCTCTGTCTTTCAGTATCACGATTCACATACACTTTATGAGCGACTTCCAATAACTGTGTTGCATTCATGCCCGCAAACCCTTCTAATTTCTGTAATTTACGTCTAATGTCTGGTTGAGACTGGTTTACAAAAGCAGAATTCACCATGCATAAACTTCCTGGTGCCTCGGGATCATAGGGAGTATACATTCTATAAGCTTCAGTTAATCTTTCATAATAATCTGCTGGGCTCTCATCTATTCCTTGGATAACTCCTGCTACTTTGGAAAGGTTCATAGCTTTTTGGCCTCCTCTTCGCAGGCCTTGTAAAAAGCCTTGGCGAAAACGGGCTAGGGCGGTGGATCCTTCATCTGTATTTGGATCCCATTGGGGGTCTTCATTTGGGAATTCTCTCTGAGCTGCTTCTCTACGATCTATTATATTCTGCCCCTGCGCCGGAGCTGCAGGGTTTTCTGCCATCCATTCAATAGCTGCTTTTCTAATTCTCGCTCGTTCCTCTGTGGTAAATAGGGTGGTCAGGAGCTGACGGCAATCTGGCCAAGTGGGTTGGTGAGTTTCCATAATACTAGTTACTAATTCTGTCAGCTCCTGGGGCTTGCTAGTATAGGAGGCATAGTGCGACCTCCAATTTAATAAATCAGTTGTAGAGAAAGGGATATACACATAAGTTAGGGGTCCCGCTACCACTTCATCATTATCATTCTTTACGGGCACCCCCGGGACCTGCCTTAAGGGAAACAGTTTGGCTGTCGTCCCAGGCGTCATTTGGGTCTGGGATCTAAGGGCTATTGTCGTTGTCTTTGCAGGAGTCGCTTTCTTTTTCTCAACTGGTTTTGCTTTGGGTTTTTCTTTCACTGGCTTGCTAGTGCTAGCGCTAGCCTTCTCAATTATTTGTACACTGTCCTCTTCTTCTTCTTCTGGGGGATTCCCTCCTTCTTCTTCTAGCTCCGCTTCTGGCTCACTTTTTACATCCTCCTCTTCTCTTCCCGCTAATTCTTTCTCTTCCTCTCCTCCAGGAGGAGGGGGGTCAGGGGTTGGGTCTCGCCTCGGCTCCGGCGGTCTCTGGAGTTCTGGGACAGGACGCCGCCGGGCTATTCTTACTGGACCTGGGGTTCGGGGCTGCCTGAGGACTACTTCTGGGGAATCGGGATCTGCCAAGATGGGTTTCTTCTTGGCTTTCTTATCCTGCTCTTTCATTCTAGGCTGTTCCTTTTTCTGTCTAGAATCTGTTTTAGCTAACATTATTCTGCACTGTTCCTCATAACAGCGCTGCGCCCAGGAGGGCGGATCTTCACAAATACTTAACCAGGAATCTATATAGGGGTACTGATCGGGGTGCGCTACCCGCACTCTACGGTGTATTGACTGGATAATCTCTACGGTGAACGTTCCCTCTCGGGGCCAGATGGGGTCTAGATCGGGCCACTCCCTAGTACACAAAATCTGCAAACGGGCTGCTGTCATTTTAATACCATAATCTCCTGAATATCCCTCTTTAAAATGTGCGATCATACATTCTAATGGAGTGTTCCTAGTAGACTCCGCCCCTCCCATTTCGATGTGTGCGCGCAACAACAGACAGAAGGGAAAAGGTGGGCGGACCGTGGGTAAGGGGTCCTCACGGCCCTGGAAACGTACAGGGAATACAAATAACAAGACAAGACGACAATCGCTTCCCCCTTTTCGCGACCTGAACGCGGTCGCCCCGGTCAGGAAATGCGCTAATCAGGGGTCCGCCTTCACTTGGTCCGTGCTGCCAGACCTCTCAATCACACTTCGTTCACACAATCATGCTAGCAACGTATTCCCAGAATGCATTCGTTTCTATCTGTTCTGACTAGTCTTTTTTCCCAAATTACAAAAAGGATGAGGGTTTCACCTAGCGAATTCCCATGCCAGGCTACTCGGCTCTTCCTTGAGAGTTGATCATGCTCTCTTACCAATTCCCAATATCTCGAGATTACAAATTCCAAATTCCAAGTTCCAATGGCAGTACTGCTCTTTCTATTTCTGTCTAGACCCAAAATCAAAACTATACTCACCGGATCCGGTCCTCAAAACTTCCCAAGCAGGCGCATGAGTTGGACCTCGGACTCCCCTCACTCGGGTTCGAGGCGTTGGCTCCGACCGGGCCCGGCACCCGCCGAGGTCCGGCCAGCTCCCTCCGATACAAGGGACCGGTGGCGCCAGGGAGCGGCCCTCGTCGGAAGGGCGTGATCCCGGCAGGACCAAGCCTATAGAGGCGGAAAGTCGTGGTATATTGCCCTATATACACTTTGATTCCACAACTTCCCGGCCAACGCACCAAGGAATATGTAGCAGCAAAGCGCAGACAAACCAATGATACCAGGAGTCTGTTCAGAAGGTCCAAATCATTTATTTGTGCACAAGTCTCAAGCAAGGCAATTTCAAAATGGCTGAGCAAAGTTTTCAAGCATTACAACAACTTTTATAGACTTCTGTTCCATTCTAGGTATAGAAAAACATTTCATTGGTCCCGGTACACTCCCGTACCTCCCGTAGCCCTTCTATTGGTCCCGGTACTGATAAGTTTCTCCAATTATGTTCCTTCTGTGGGCTTCTGTAGGCATGACACCTGCCTGCCCCCCTTCTAGTCCCAATTACAATGGTCAGTTCATCAACTTGTTACTTTCACACTTTCAAGGCTATGGGACCATTTATGCGTGCAGAAGAGCAAGGTTCTGTAACTCATCTGTCAGCACTCCTCAATATTTCTCTGCAAATGTACTCTTTCTTATCAGTAACTTTAAAACACATCTTTTCTGTATTTTTCCATTTCTTAATTCTGCAATTCTGCTTATCTAAGCTAATTCAATATTTCTACTGAGTTCTTTCTTACAATAGCAGCATGTTGGGGGATGTGCAATCCTATATGCCTCTCCACAGGCCTCATTTACAGGTCAAGCTAGCCATGCTGGCCTGCCTATGTCAGACACCGTGGGTCACAGGCCTGCACCTGCCACAAAACTATGTAATCAGAGTCTTATCTATTGAAAATTATCTCATCTATCTGAAATTATAGATGAACTGAACTGGCCTTTTTTCCTATAGTAAATAATGGTGAAAAGGAAACAGTAATTCTAAGGGGGTTCACACTTAAAGCTACCTGCATTAGCGCGGGATCACCTAACATCACCTCAATAATGTGGCATGTGCTAAGAAGCAGGGCTCCACATTAACTGCCAGGGAAATACTTTGCATGCCCCTGAAAGTTAATGCACCTAATGCACAATCGTTAGTGTAAGGGTAAGGTCCTTTTTCCTTCCCAGCACTTATATCACTTTCCCTGGGAGGACCCTACCCTTACACTTAGTGCCCTTTAGTTAAAGGGCCCCTAAGTGTAGGGGAATGGATTCAGTGGCACATGAAAAGTGTGATTCAAAAAGTCACCCAGTGTCAGGGACCCTGGCCGAATATGGACAGCCACTGAGAGAGGGCCCCTTTTGGACAGAATTGCCAACTGGCTCCAGAATCCACCGAATAGGGTTGATCCAGTCCTCAGTTTACCCCATTGCCTGCAGGGACTTGTAGTCTTGCTTTTCTTAGGGAATACAATTGGGAAATCAGAACTACAAGTCCCTGCAGGCAATGGGGTAAACCCTGGACTGGATCAACCCTGTCGAGCAAATCTGGAGCCAGTTGGCAACCCTTCTTTGGGAGAAATAAAGACAGATTGCAAACAAACTAAACCCACAGAGCCGGTTAAAAGTCAGTTTTATTCAGCACTAGTCCTAGCGCTATGGGCAAGTTAAAAAATATGACACTCACCCTTGCAAGTATACAAAAATGTTCAAAATAAGAATTCCAATGAAACAAGAAAACAAGTCTTGCAGGAACAAGACAAAGCAAGTCAAAACCGAGAGTAGGAATCTGGTACAAGAGCAGGAACCAGGGTTGGCGAGACCATAGGTGGTTGCCTAGAATGCAAAACTTTGAAGGGCGGCTACAGTAGAAAGTGCCTCAAGATGGCCTCTAATCTTCTGCCCCCATGACTGCTGCTGCTACATCTTGCCGAGACTGGCAGGGGTGGCAATAATAATAATAACAGAACAGAAGTGCAGCACGGAGGGAAACCTCTGCACCCCTGTCAATGTTCCCTCTAATTTTCTGTAGGCTGTGTGTGCATAAAATATCAACTGTTCAGCTTTTGAAGGAAGGTTAAATTTTTGTGCGCCACATAACGACACTCGGAGTTATATACTTTAAAATTTGACTACACGTCAGAATACAGTATGTACACCACATTGATTTTAATCAAATTAAAATAGATGATTACTAAACAAAGCAGAAATTTTCTAGTAATTACAATCACAACTTTTAAATTTTAAGACGTCTGTGTTGTTTTCTATCAGAATCAGAACCATAATTTTTGTGCGCTCTGTTGGGAAGTATGTGCGCGCGCACAACTTAGGGGGAACAGTGACCCCTGTGTGCTCTGCTCTGAAAGTGCAGCTGGTGTAGACTTCCTGTTTGCATTAGAGTGGGACTTCGCAGCGTGCAGGGATTTGGAAGCTCCCCTCTCTGCTGCTCTTCTGTTCTGTTCTTATTGCCAGTATCGCTGCCAGTTCTGAAAAGATATAGCAGAAGTGCATCTGTAAAGATAAGGGCAGGGTTGGGGTGGCAGGAACGGGAGCTCTCTAGGGTGCCAAATTATCTTGCACCAGCCCTGGCAGGAACAGACTAGAAGCTGGAACAAGGCAAAAAGGAGGACAAACATCAAGATCCAAGGCAGGAAGCAGGAGCACAGACAAGAACCTAATCACAGAGGCAATGACCTAGCACAGAGCCAGCCCAGAGGCAGGGCAGAAAATACTCCTGGGGGAATTCTGTGCAACTATGCAACATAGAATTTCCTACCTGTGCAGACCTCTGTATTTGCTGTACAGAATTTTCCAGATGCACCAGCATCAGTGACTCTTCTCTATCTCTCCCCCTCCCCCTGCAGAGATCGCACATCAAGAAAAGGAAGTGAATGGCTGCACGATGGGCAGTGTCCTCCTCTTCTGCCTCACTGTTCATTTGCACCTCACAGCTGTATAGAGGCCCATATGATTCAAATAAGCAGTTAGGCCTTGGATGGCAGAGGAGAAGGACGTGGCCTGATGTGCAGCTATTTGCTGTCACTGCAGTATCTTAACATGCGATCGGGACAGTGAGGGAAGAAAAAGCAAACTGGGGGTGGGGGTCGTGGTCGCTGGAGTAAGCAGGGTGTGTGTGCGCAGTGAGCGGGGTGGGCAGAGCAAGCATGAGAGTGTTCCACGGAGATGGGGAAGAACCAGCTTGTTATGTGGAGGTGGAGGTGGAAGTGTGTGCCTGGAGGTAGGAGAAGATTGAGAGGTAAGGGTAAGTGCATAGGGAGTGGAAGAAAGAAAGTGGGGTGCAGTGTGGGCCTTGGGGAATTTATTTATTTATTTTAAAATATTTTTATACCGCCATATGCATATGCATTCAAGGCAATATAATACAATAAGTAAAAAAGTACAGAAATATGAACTCAACTTCTTGCTAGACGTTAGAGGGGGAGAGAACTTGTGGGCAAAGAAGAGTTGGGGAGAGAACTATGGCTGGTGCGAAAGAAAGCTGAGGAGGGAAAAATAGGGGTAATTTCAGGTCTAGGGAAGGAGTTGGGCCTTATGATGGGGCATTCTGCAGAAAAAGTATGCAGAATTTTAAAAAACGTGTGCAGAATTTTAAAAGTCTTTTTGCGCAGAATTTGCCCAGGAGCAGCACAGTGGCAGTGTTGTGCAGTACCATGCAAAACGTCCTTGGTTTGGTTACTGTATTGGACTTTCCACTCCCTGGGTTGGCTGGGGTTTAGGATTATGTGGAAGCTGCAGCCCCTAGGGGGATGAGAGTCATGGTCATTGCTTAAGGGACGCACTGCATGACTGGTTTCTGTGCTCATGATTGCAGACTTCTGGAAGACGCCCTGGTAAATGGCTCCTCATCCAGGACCAGGACCGCAGTGACCAGGATAGGTAGGTTGGAGAAGTATAAAATGGTGGAAAAATCTCCAGCTAGGTACAAATGAAGATGTACGGCACCAGATAGAAACATAGAAATATGATGACAGAAAAAGACCACATGGCCTATCTAGTCTGTCCTTCCATATCAACAACTACAACAGTCCCCTTTTTTCCTTTAGAGATCCTCTGTGTTTGTCCCATGCTTTTTTGAATTCAGTTACTGTCCTCATCTCTACCACCTCCACTGGGAGACTATTCCACGGGTCCACTACTCTTTCCATAAAGAAATATTTCTGCAAATCACTCCTGAATCTATCCCCCTTCACCCTCATCCCATGTCCCCTCGTAGCAGAACTTGCTTTCAATTGAAAGAGGCTCTCTCCCTGAACATTTATGCCACAGAGGTATTTAAACATCTCAATCATATCACCTCTATCCCGCCTTTCCTCTAAGGTGTACATAGTAATATCCTTAAGTCTGTCCACATATGCTTTATAATGAAGACCACTAACCATTTTAGTAGCCACCCTCTGCACTGACTCCATCCTGTTCACATCCTTTTGAAGGTGCGGTCTACAGAATTGCACACTATACTCCAAATGAAGTCGCTCCAAAGACTTATACAGAGGCACTATCACCTCCTTTTTTCTGCTAGCCATTCCTCTCTGTATGCACCCAACCATCCTTCTAGCTTTTGCCGTCGCCTTTTCTACCTGTTTAGCTACTTTAAGATCATCAGACACAACCATGCCCAGGTCCCGCTCTTCTTTAGTGGACAAAAGTACTTCACGCCCTATACTATATTGCTCCCTTGGATTGCTGCAGCCCAAATGCATGACCTTACATTTTTTAACATTAAATCCCAGCTGCCAGATTCTAGACCATTCTTCAAGCTTAGCTAGATCCCTTCTCTTAAATGCTGTGGACGTTCAGGTGGCCTGCATGTACAGCTAGGTAACCCCAGTTTTACAATGACACTCTCAGCTAGCTGCTTTCCAACAAGGTTTCTCCCATGGGCCATGGGCTTTTGGTAGCATACCCGTCCAGTTAAGCAATGCACTTCAGAAATTAAATATAATTCTTAGTCCGCTGTCCTCTTGCAGGGCTTCTTACAAATGCTCTGGGAATGCGACTAGCTCACACACACTTAAATTACACATTGCATGTTTCACATGGGAAACGTTTCCTTCTGTTTCCTACAGAAGTTTCTAGCTTGTTTGCTGCTTGTTGGCTTCTCCTGCTTTGTTGTCTTTTTCCCAGCAGAATCAAAGGCTCTTTACTCCACCTTCGACTGCTTGCACATATTTCCAGCCCTGCCAGCCTTCTTTGGGAGTTGGAGGTTATCTTCCAGTGTGGTCTTCCCTGTACAGCTCACTCAGCATAGAATATAAATTGTGTCACACCTGCTTTATCTCTTTGTATCATAAAATTGTATCTTAGAAATTTAAAAGAAATCTATTTGATGTGATTGTTTATAATTTGGTGACTTCATCTCAGAATTTGATTGCTATACTCTTTAACCTGGAAAAGAGACGGCTGAGGGGAGATATGATAGAAGTCTATAAATTAATGAACGGAGTGGAACGGGTAAACGTAGATCGATTGTTTACGTTATCAGAATATAGAAAGACTAGGGGGCATGCAATGAAGCTACAGGGTAAACTATTTAAGACTAATAAAAGAAAATATTTTTTCACTCAACATGTAAGCAAACTCTGGAATTTGTTACCGGAGGATGTAGTAAAGGCTGTTAGTGTAGCTGGGTTTAAAATAGGTTTGGACAAGTTCCTGGAGGAAAGGTCCATAAACCATTATTAAGAGGGGACCCAGGATATCAATGCTTGACCCAGTACAAGCATTGTCAACCTGTGTCTTTTGGGGAAACTGCTAGGTACGTATGACCTAGATTGGCCACTGTTGGAAACAGGATACTGGGCTTGATGGACCTTGGTCTGACCTAGTATGGCATATCGTATGTTCCTATGTTCTTATGTTCAATTGGGAGTCAATATACAGCAGGACAATGACCGCATAAAGGTATAAGAATAAGTTATTCATATACAGTATCTCTGTGTGTATGTTCAGCCAAGATACCTGTATATGTCAGAGCACTGAATGTGCATCCTAAATTTATATGGATAAGTTATGTGGATAGCAACTGAAAATCTCTGCTGCCTGGATAACATTTTTGCCCAGTCCTCGGCACCCTTCTAATCCTGCCCCGGTTTATCTGCATTTCTTTTGGCTCTATATTGACTTGTATGGTCTAACGTGATCTATTCGGAGGGACAAGGTTTTGAATGTAAATGATTACCCATGTAACTTAGATAGTTATTCAGATAAGTCCTTTTATTTAGGGCATTTCTGAGCCGTCTATCATTTATTTCTTCAACGCTGTGCCATGTTGGTGGAAGATTTTTTATGATTTATGCATGCATTTGCTATAGTAGACTGTGTTTGACCTCCTGCGGGGGATGTTTTATGCTCCTTTTTGCAGAGCGCATTATATTAAACATCTTTGTTTCATTTTCTTGGCCAGCGGTGAGAATGTTTGAAGGTATTACAGTGAAATGTAGCAGTATGCTAGTGATTTTTGAAGGATGTAAGAAGATTATGGAGTTCATTTTAGAACTGGTTACATGTGGCTAGAGGGTGTGCAGTCATTTGAAATGATATTTCCTATATCGTTACATGGTTTTGAATGAAAATGGAAAGAACCCCCCCCCCCCCCAAAATATTTTGTCTCTTCCTGTCTGTCATTAATGGCATGCACTATTGAGCAATGGTATACTGGAAACCAAGTAAAATGACATGTTTTGGCCTTCACGCCCCTAGCAAAAAGTGGCTGTATACTGTAGAAAAGGAAAGTACATTTATATTCTTCCATCTGAAATCACCTACCACTTATAAGCATAAGCAGCAGCGGCAGACATGCTGGGGCAGGTGTAAAGAGACATCTGTATTTCCACCAAGATATGCACCTACTCATTGCGTTTTGCAAACCATTAGCTAGCTAATTCTGTTAACACATGCTGTTAGTAACTACATGATTTAGTCTAGATCCCATTGCATAAAATGTGAACCGCAGTAAAATAAGGTGTGTTAGTGCAAGCTTAATGGCATCAATATAGTGGCACACATTAGTAAGTCGAGCTGCATATGTGCGTGCCTCATATTCTGCCACCGGGAATGCCCGCTTTAGAGTTGTCCTTTAAAAGCACTGAATATGTTGGATTAGTCCCTGTATATATTTTAATATGTGTATAAGGTGGCAAATTTTGCATGGCCTGTTTTCTATATGTAATACCAGGTTTTATGTGTAGAAGGCCTTTCTAAACATATCCTCCACTTGCACTGAAAAACAATAAAGCTCTTTAAAAGCAAGATCCATCGAACATAAATGTCATTCAAAGTGAGGAACATGAAAACTGCCAAAAATATATTTTGTGCTTTTTCCATGTCCTTTTCCATTCGCTGATATATAGAATTCCCAGGAGGAATGCCGTTATTCAACACTTATTTGGTGGCTTGCCTTTACGCTTCCTCAGAGTGCTTTATGACTATAGCACATTGCTTTAGAAACAAATACAATCTGCTCTAGTGTAGATGACACAGTAGCTGATTTCAGTTTATCACACTGCACGACAGATTTTGAAGCAAAAAGAGGAGAAAAGCTACAATATTCAATGATTAAGTAAAAATGACTTGATGGGGAGGCCACTTCTGTCATGTCGTAGTTTAAGAGCAGATGGCTCAAGGCATAGTCGTTAACCCATTGAGTTGGTAACAACAGATGGCTAACACATCCCACTAATGTTTTTAATTTGAAATAAAGAATGAACGCTGCAAGGTTTTAGGCCCTTATTTTAGAAACATCCACAATTGTAATAACAGCATTTACTCATGAGCAAGGACTGTCTCTTACATGTCGCTGTGCAGCCCTGCGTCTGCTTTGTAGTGCTGTAAAAATGATCAGCAGTAGTAAATTGGATATGCATGCAAATAGCAATTTTAGAAGCCGCCATTTAGATGTGGAGATGGACATATAGATTTCAATGGGGCGTGGTTTATATAGGCCCAAAATATAAATGTGTATTCCCTGTTTTATAAGGGTACATATCCCTTATTTGGCAGTTTCATCTGCCCTCATTGAAAAGAAAGTGAAATTGGAGGGGGGCGGAAGCAGGAGCGGCACTGCAGTGCCAGACTTGAAGGTAACTCCGGCGCTTCAGTGTCACTTTAAAAATGCATGGCCGCTACTACATGTCCTGGTTAGGAGTGGCAGTGGTAGCAGTGGGCGCCCCCAGAGGGCTGGTGCTCTTGGCGACTGCCTAGTTCACCTAATGATAGCACCGGCTCTGAGCCAACAAATACCCATATATTTACCAATGTCCTTCTAGTATTGTAGAAAAGTCCCTGCCTGGATATCTCAGTTTTCATCCCTATGACCTATTTAAAAGAGGCCTTTAGTTTATTATGTAATAGTGGACTATGTTCCTTAATAGTAAACCAAATTCAGGGGCATCCCACTTCCAGAGCAGGACCTTTGTCAAAGCATTGTTGCCTTTTACTCATGAGTTGTATATTATTTAGTAAGACACATATTATAGTGTAGAAAAACTGAAAGCGGAGAAGGCAATAGGGCCCGATGGGATAGAGCACAAGCTGTCCGAGAACTTCTAGCAGGTATACTAACTGCTTTGCTTCATCATTTTTTTAAGAAATGAGTGGTATCGGAGAACTGGAATAGGGCAGATGTCATCCTTCAACCTAAAAATGGAAACTCGAAGGATAATTACGGGCTAGTTGTGCTTGAGTCTAAGGCAGGGTCTTCCCTGCAATATGTGCCCACTTTTCAGATGGGAATAGAACATAGCTTTGGGAAACCTGGTGTCCTCCATCTTTGTGATTTGCTTTGTCCAGTAAAACTGACCTTTCAGCATAAAACATAATTGCTTCCATGATGCAAATGTCATCTTTCAGGTATTCCTTTGTTGGAAATCTTATGTTGCAGATGGATGTCAGGTGAAATTGGTGAGTTGTTTGTCTACAGTGTAAAATACATGTTTCACACCTATAGAACAATATGGAAAGGATTACTGCCTGACAAACCTTGAACTTAGTGGGCAGTTTTGCCTCTCTCATTCCACAATCGATGACAGAGTAGGAGAAAGGAAGAACCTGTGTTGGAACTGCATTGTATAATCTCATCAACACTAATGACATCAGAAGGCATGTTTCCAAGACAACTGAATTTGTCAGGCGCGTTAAGAAGAATTTCCTCGATGAATACTATAAGCTTGACTCTCGGGTCTTAGATCAAGGATGGTAATTCCTGTCCTTGAATGTCACCAGCCAGTCAGACCTTTAAGATAGAACCTAATGAATATGCATAATATGCATGAGAGAGATTTGCATGCACATTGCCTCAAAAGTGCTCAGGCATGTTAATTTAGGTTATCCTGAACCCTGGTTGATTGGTGGTCCTCAAGAACCCATTACTGCTTTAGTTGGAGCTGGCTGGAACATGACCTCTGTTTTTCAGACTGATGGGGAGCCAACAGTATTTAAGATGCCTAGGTAAAGTGCTATATGATAACCTGAATGCCTTCTAAAGAGAGGGCTGGTGAAAACAAGAAGTTCTTGACTACTGATTGCACTACCTTAAATGAGCCTGTAAACATGTCAACTCTTCATCGGTGTGTGACTGGATGAAAATGGCCTGAAAGATATCCAGGAGCATTGGCGCCAGTGCACAGCCTTGATGCGTGCCATTTAAACTGAGAAGTGATCAGAGGATTCATCACATTCCTGCCTGTTGGCTGATATTAGTTCATGGAAAGATCTGATGATGTAAACAAATTTCTGTAGGCAACTGTTTGTGGAGGATTTTCTATAGATCATTGTGGTTGATATGTTTCAAAAGTCATTGTCAGGTCTATAAAAAATGTGCAGATCTTGATTTTGAGGAAGGTAGTTCTCCTGAATTTGCCTGACCAGGAATCCCATGTCGGTGCTCTCTCAGGCAGATCTGAATCCACATTGAGATTCTGGGGAGATGCTGGCCACTAGTTCCTCCATGATTTTATTGGGAATTATTCTTGCTAGCAGTTTCCTGGCTATAGACCACTAAGAAATCCGATAATGGTTATCACAGTTTGTTCTATTACCCTTTCTCTTATGCAGATTAATTCATCTTTGATATCCTAAAGCATAGAACCATGTTTACAAATACACTGGAAGTGTTGTGTATTTCAGGAGCATGCAGCCGTTGCCTTCTCTGAAAATTGTAAGTGGTAGGCCAGCTGATCATGGGGATTTCCCTGCTGAAAGTCTGCTTTATTTATCCCATGCAAAGATTCTTCTCTACCAGTATTGTTTGTTGGGGATGGCTTTCATAGTCTCTTCAGACATGCTGGAGGAGAGATTTAGAAGAAAGTTGAAATGTTCTGCCCAACAGTTCAGAATTCTAGTCATCTCTGTCGGGATTTTAGGACAGTCTGAATGGGTGCACTGTTTGATGTAGGGCTATATCAAGACCCTGATAGAAAAGTTCGAAGTTGTATATCTGTTGCTTCCTTCAGTTCTCTGGCTTACTCTTCCCACCATTTTTTTCATTTGCCATAGTTGGGTTTCAACTTTGTGTATGACTTGGAGATAGCAAGCCTTTTTTCCCAGCAATGTTTACCCTGAAAAGTATGCGATTCTTGTCTAGAACTTGATGTATCTCCTTATCTTTTTGTCAACTAATCCAGGTATTGTAATAATGCCAAGAACATCAATGTAAGCAGAATGGCCAAATTGTGAAATTTGTGCAGTGCTGTTTCATAGTAATAGAATCTATGTAATAAAGTTAAAGATTTATTAATTTCATTGATTACTATTCATTCAAAGAACAGTAAGGCAGTGTACAGACAGCATCAAATAGGTACATAAGGGAAAGACCAGACGATTAGATCTATCCCTTGATTAGAAAGAGGTACCTTTAGTTCATTTATTTTATTATTTAACTGTGCTTATATACCGCTGATCTACGAGTCTAAGGGTTTGCAGATAACAACTTGTCCGAGTGGGCTTATATGGAATATGCATATGATACATAGAAGTAGTTTATATGTAACAGTGATAACTTAGTAGAACCATTGAACTATATACATTGAGCAGTGGCTGGTTTGTGATAAATAAATAAAGACAAGTACATCCATAGGGTTTGAGTTTGTTGTTATGTGAAGGTTGGGGGGGGGGGGTAAGTGAGGAGGAGGGCTGAGATGGGATGGTTATGCTAGTGGTATAGCGGTTATGCTTTCTCATTGGTGAAATATTCAAGGAACAAATGAATTTTTAGATTTTTCTTGAAGTCTGTGGTCATTCGTGGTGTGGAGATGGTCTGGTAGATCATTTCATAACGTCAGAGTGAAGAGTGAGAAGGCTCTTTTGGATGTTGTGGAGTTGGTTTTCATGTTTAAGGATGGTATGTGGAGTGTGTTGGTAGAGTTTGTTCTTCTTGATTTGTTATTAGGGGTTATCTGTATTAATGATCATAAGTAGTTGGTAGACAGCTACTCTCTGTACTGAGATAAGGGGTTTATATTGCTTTATATGAGTTTATTGGTAGTATTCTAGAGCCATAAACCCAGCAGTTAGTCTCACTGTAGTGTGTTATTTGTGGTTCTTTTGTCCAAATCATTGAATGTAGTGATAGATATTTAGAGCATCTGTTCAGTCTGCCCATTTTCCCTCCCTGCTACATTAGGTTTAGGTTTATTATATTTGATAATGCGCCTTTCAGGAATTAACAGCAAAGAAGTTTACAGTATGAGCAAGGATTGAAATGGGATCTTGACCATGGTATCTGAGGCAGGGCAGCTGTGAATTTAGGAGAGTATAGGGCACTTCACTGTCTAATATATTTTTTTCCATTGTTTATAGAACAATAACAAATATTTTAAAGTAAAAAAAAAGCTGAAATACAGGTGCAGTCCCTGGGAATTCAGTCCCATTGAAGAACGATAGCTACATAGCTGGACAGTGGGCAAATACCCCCTCCTCTCCAGTCCTTTCAAGGGTGTCAGCAGAGGCAGCTTGCTGGGCTCTTCACTGCAGGGCCAAGCAGAGGTATAGCATAATGCTTGGGAAGGGTACGTCTGGAAAGTTAAATGATCATAGAAAGAAAGGAGGAACGAAAGATGAGAGCAGTACTGGTACAAGTCTACATAAAAGATGGGGTGTTTTCAGGATATGGTTATGGGCTCCTCTAGTCTGTCACCCAAGCTAAAAAGAGATGTATTTTCAAGGAGAATAGAAATACAAGGCCCTCGTAACAACCTTCAAAATCCTGCACAACCCGATTATCTCTAGTCCATACTATAGAGACCACCAGACGACAAAACAAGGAGATCCTGTACTCAAAGCACACTCCGTATTCCAACCATAAAAGCAAGAACCAGCCTCATGACATCTTGCAGGGCCTTCTCCTTATATGCTCCGAGCCTATAGAATGCACTCCCCAAAAGGATACAGGCTTCTAAAGACCTCACAAGCTTTCACAAGGAAATAAAAACTTACTTATTCCAAAAACACTTTGGAAATGAAACATAGACCACACACAGTGGCCTGTCACATGTAATACTGAACACTTATCTCTTCACTTGACCTCAAAGTTACCTACCCTAAACCTTATCCCCTTTTACACATATTGTACTCTTCTTGTTGAATACACATTCTGTTAAAACATTGATCTTTACTCATGTACACTGCTTTGACTATTAGATAAAGTGGTCTATAAAAACCGATAAGTAAAAATAAATAGAAAGAGCTGCAGTTTTGCACGCAACTGTGGAAAAGCAGGTGCTGATGTCATCTCCACAGAGAGGCAAAGGCAGATTGAAATGGTGCAGGGTAGCAAGAGACGAGAGAAGCAGCAGATGAAGACAAATCAGCCTCACAGCAGGCACACTGTACTGCCTGCTGAAAAGTGTGTGGAAATGGTCTTAGCAGATACAGAATCTGAGAGACCTGCATAGATGGGAATTACATCTGAATTATAAGATATTGAAAGCATACTGGCTGTAGGGCTGTTTGAAGAGGTTGTTGTTAGCGGGCCAACTGGTGAGGAGGTAGAAAATGATCCTGGCAGTGCCAAGGCCAAGAACACTGCACAGGTAGAGGGGAAATTAGAAAGTGGGAAGGATGCTACTGGTCTTCATCCTCTCCTCTGTCCTCAGTCATAGGTGCAGCAGCAGTACCAAGAGCAGTAGCCACCCCCAAGGAAATACAGGGAAAGTCTTGTAAAACTTCATACATGTGGAAGCATTTTAAAGCGCTTGACAACCTGCAGTTTTCAGCATGTAATTACTGTAAGCAGCACATTAACAAAGGGAAGTTGTAGTAAAGGTGGAAGCTGATGGGTCATCTTACGAACAATGGCATGCTGCATCATTTGGAAAAATAGCACCCTTTCCAGCTCAGTACAAAGGCGTGGACTCTATCCAGGAGTGGAAATGCTGTGGTGAGAAAGGTACAGGAAAAATGAAATCCCTTTCGCAAGCAGAGCCCCTCTCCTCTTACGCCAGTCAGATGACATGGCAACAGGCTAGTCACATATCAAAGCAGTCTTCTATGGAAGACATGGGGTGGTTTTGTTAGCACTGGCACAGGGCAGGTGGCAGACAGCATTGAGGGTGGTGACCTGTACACTGGGGAACTGATAGCCCTGAATGATCATCCCCTGAAAACTGCTGCATCTGCTTTTCTTGAGTGCTCTACAGGACAATTTGTAGGCAGGTGATCCCAGTTGTTGTCAACTGCAGGCAGAGCTGGCAAAAGCAGAGGCTGATACTAGCATGAATTTGACCACTGGCATCTATTATAGTCAGAAAGCTACACATGCCTACTTTTTGAACACTAATCTGTATGAACCCTTGCAGTGCAAACGCCTGACAACGTGCAAGGGTTGATACAGGTAAGTCTTGAAGATTTTCAGTTGATAGAATGTAAAATTAATTTAAGATGAATATTAATAAAGTTTTGAATGGTGAATTTTTTTTATTAAAGGACTCGTTGAGTAAATTAATTTTTAATATATAATAGAAAAGAAAAAATAAGACAGAATGAAAGATATAAGGAGTTTTTCCATATCGTCCTGCTAGACCAGTCCAGACAAGTGGGTTATGCTCCCCTACCAGAGGTTTGGTGGAGACAAAGAACCAAAGAAAAGCCCAGGTTTCAATGACATCATTCCTATGCTTCTGTTTGCCTCAGTCACCAGAAGTCTCTTCAGTATTTCTTTGTCTCCAGCAGATGGTGGATGGATTTTCTCCTCTTGAAGAAAATCTGAAGAACTGAGAGGAAAAGATTGATAAAAATGTTTGTGACAGACTACTTTGAGGGTGACTCACTTGAGTGTGACATGGGAGGCTCCACTAGACTGTGTTTTATTGGTAGCCATAGGAGGAGAAAAAAATTGGTTCAGCACCACTCCCTTACCCTGGATAACACCCTGTTGAGCAGCCAGAAAATTGGATGGATGGAAGAATTCAGCAGCTTCACACAACCCATCATCCCCTCCCTCCTCCTCTGTCCCCCTGCTCTCTCCCAAAGATTGCAGAAGGCTCTCAGAGGAATCTGCCTGCCAGCCACCTTAAATGCAGTGCTGCAAAGCCAGAGAAATAGTTTCAGGGGAGTAGAGCTGAGCCTGGGATGGATCCTCTGCCTGGGGCTCTTAGGAGGTGAGTACCAAGACTTGACCTCGTCATTATCCTTGTTGGGGGCTCCTGATTCCATCTCTGTGGGACGCAGTTCAGGGTGGACTGCTGGTGACTGTTGGTGCTGTGTGTGGGTTTCCTGTAATTGTGCTTTGGCATGCTTGACTCTCCCTTTCAGTTTGCCATCCTATCATTCGGGTTCTCCTCTGCTCCAAGGACATTCTCATGGTGGTGACAGTTGTGGTGTCCCAGCACTCAGTGATTTGTGTGCATCCATATCTGGACTACTGGATTCTCTGAGCCCATTCTCCTTCAGAGGCATCTCAAGTAGCTCCCTGAGAGGTGTCTTCTGATAAGCATAGGCTGAGGTTTCACTTGGGAAAAGAGCCAGTTGATGCATTCCTAGTTCCTGGAGTTCCTTGGAGCACCTTTCAATTCTCAAGTGTGCAGTGTCTTCCTGCCAGAGAAGAAAATCAAAAGCTGTTGGATTGCCTGGTACTATCCTGTTCACAGAAGGCTTCCAGAGTCATAGTTGATCTGGGGGGGGGGGGGGGGGGGGGGGGTTGTGACACGTTTTGATTTATTGTAGTGGTATAAGAGATGCCCACTATCAAGTTTCAATCAGGTTGATTAGAAATAAATGGCAAGGCTCACTGTTGCATTGCAAAACAGCTTCCTCCATAGACTTTAATGGGGACGAATTGGAGGAATGAATGAATGTTTTGGTTTCTGAAGACTAACTCAATGGGTATATTATGATGAACCGCAACAAGCCCAGAAATCTTTGGCATTTATATGCCTATCAGCCAGATGGAACCTGCTGACGCTGGAGGTCAGAGATTCATTGAGGCAGGACTCTCTCAGGAGCTGAGTCCCCTGCAGATCAGTGGTAAAACCTCATACTCTCCTATGGGTCAATGTACTAACCAGCAAAAAAAAAAAAAAAGTCATGTTAGTGGCCATTTTTCACAAAATGTATCTAGCAATACAAATTAATGCTTCCTTCATCTGGATCTGTTGCTGAGTTTCATGAGCAATTTATTATGCATTGCTGCTGTTGGGAACCATATTCGTTCCTGGCATTGGCAACATGGAATAATTCAAATAAAATGCGCTTTTTCTAGCTGCAGTGGTGGTATGTGTTCAAAAGAGCAGATGGCTGTGTGTTGGAGGTCCCCCTATGGGGGGAGGGGGCTTCAAATCCTAATGGGCTAGGGGCCCATTAAACCCCCTTGGGCAGACCTGGTTTTGGATTAAAGTGCCAAAATTTCAGGCCCCTGCTAAACCTTACCCTTTAAAAAGAATAAGAAAAAGCCCTTTGTCTTGGGATGCCCTCCTGACCTTCAAATTATCTCAGATGTCCTGTAGATGGTAGGAACAATTCCCATTCTTTTCCTGACACAGTGCTTCCATCACCATCTTGGAATGTATTACTGGGGATTGCTTTTGCCCTCTACTGAATTGCGGTCTTTGAGGGTAAGCTGGGAGAAGTCCCAGGAAAAGGAGAGGTCTTCACAAAGGGCAGGGTATAGCAAGGACCCAGTATTTTGGCACTTTGAGCCCTGGCCTAGGAGGAAATAATGAGTCACTAGCCCACCAGAGAAATGTGAAGCTCTTTCCAAGGGGAACCTTTGACATGGGGCTGTGTGCGAAAAAGGCTCTGGGACAGGCCTGAAAGAAAAAGAGATCATAAGAAATTCTATACTGGGTCAGACCAAAAATCTATCCGGTCCAGTATACTTTTTCTAGCAGGGCCAATCCAGGTCATAAGTACCTGGCATAATTTCAGAAAGTATATAGATTCCTTGCTGCTTACCCTCATGGATAAGCAGTGGTTTTCCCCAAGTCGTCTTCGTTAATAAAAAAATTAATGGTTTATGGACTTTTCTTACAGGAATTTTCCATTCTATTTTATTTTATAAACCCAACTACACTAAGTGTTTTTATTGCATCCTTTGGCAATGGATTCCAGAGTTTAATTAGTCTCCAAGTGAAGAAAATATTTTCTCCGATTTGTTTTAAATGTACTACTTCATCACTTCATGGAGTATCCTCTAGTGAGTAGTCTTTCTACTTCTTGAAAGTGTAAACAACTGATTTGCGTTGACCACTTCTGTTCTCCTCATGATTTTATAGACCTCGATTATAATCTCCTCTGAGCTGTCTTTTTTCCAAGCTGAAGTGCCTTAACATCTTTAGCCTTTCCTCACAAGGGAGGCAGTCCATCTCATTTTCCATACTGGTAACCCTTCCCTCTACCATTTCTTATATCACTCTCTCTTTTTCAAGATGTACCAACCAGCAATTAACACAGTTTTCAAGGTGTGGTCACAGCATGGAGTTATACAGAGCCATAATGATATTCTTTGTTTTATTCTCCATTCCTTTCCTAGTAATTCCTAACAATCTATTTGTATTTTTGGCTGCCACCACACACTGAGCACAGGAGTTGAACATATTGTCCATGGTGACATCTAGATCCTTTGCTTGGGTGGTGATTCCTGGGTGGTGAATTATAAGGAAAGGAATGAAGAATAAAATAGAGAATATCATAATGCTTCTGTATCATTCCATGCTGCGACCGAGAAGGGTGCTAAAAATGAGAAAGGGGATGGAATAGTATCCCTTTGAGCAAAAGCTTAAAAAGTACAGCTGTTCAGCTTGGAGAGGAGATGGCTGAGGGAAATATGGTAGAGGTTTATAAAATAAGGAGTGGAGTGGAGCAAGTAAACTTTAATCAGTTGTTTTACTCTTTTAAAAGTAAAAAGACTAGGGGGTCATGCAATTAAGCTATTACAGAATACATTTAAGATTTATTGGAAAAAATGTTTTCACTCAGTGCATAATTAAGCTCTGGAATTTCTTGCTGGAGAATGTAGTTAAAGCTGTTCGTATAGCTGGGTTTAAAAAGGTCTGGGGAAGCTCCATGTTGGAAAAGTCCATAAGCCATTAGTAAAGTGGATTAGAGAAATCCACTGCTTATTCCTGGCAGAAGCAGCATGGGATCTGTCTACTTTTTGGAATCCTGCTGGGTACCTTTGACCTGGACTGGAAACTGCATACTGGGCTTTATGGATCTTTGGTTTGACCCAGTATGGAAAATCTTATGTTCCTATGTTCTCAATGTAAAACCTAGCATTGTGTACCCATACTTTAGGTTATTATTCTTCATGATCATACTTTGCACTTGTCCACACTAAATTTGCTCTGTTATCTGGATGCTGAATTATGTAAGATCCTTCTGAAATTTCTCACAATCTACATGTGACCATAAGGACATAAGATATGCCATATTGGGTCAGATCAAGGTCCATCAAGCCCAGTATCCTCTTTCTAACAGTGGCTAGTCCAGGTCAAAAGTACCTGTCAGGTTCCCAAAAAGGTACACAGATTCCATGTTGCTTATTCCAGGGGTAAGCAGTGGATATCCCTGGTCCTCTTTAATAGTGGTTTATGGAATTTCCCTCCAGGAACTTATCTGAATCTAAGAACATAAATGCCAAACTGGGTCAGACCAAGTCCATCAAACCCAGTATCCTGTTTCCAACAGTGGCCAATCTAGGTCACAAGTACCTGGCAGGTTCCCAAAAAGACACACAGGTTCCACAGTGCTCATCCCAGAGTAAGCAGTGGATTTTTTGGGTCCTCTTTAATGGTTTATGGACCTTTCCTCCAGGAACTTGTATAAACATTTTCTAAGCCTAGCTACGCTAACAGCTATAACTATGTCCTCCGGTAACAAATTCCAGAGTTTGCTTACCTGTGGAGTAAAAAAATATTTTTTCTTATTAGTCTTAACCCTTTCATGGCTGTTGTTGCCATATGGCAACCTTCAAATTTTCCCCCAAATTGTTCACTGGATTCTTTATTTCCAGAAAATTATTTAAATGTATCTTAGGATCTCCAGGAACAAGCAGGAATAAGTCCTCACTTATGGGTACGTCGGAACCGACGGAGCCTGCGCGGGAAAGCTCCCCAGCTTCCCAGAAAGGAAGCTTTTGGGGCCTCCCACTGCACATGCGCGCTGCCTTCCCGCCTTCCTGACCAGCTCTCCTCAGTTTCTCTTTTTCCACGGAGCCAGCAGGTCGTGTTCCTGTCACCGCTGAAGAAATTCTTGTTTTACTTTCTTTCTTTAGACCGCGTACCTGCCTTCCCCATACCGAAACCGGTACCGCCGGTCTCTCTTTTCTTTTCTTTAAAAAAAAAAAAAAAAAAAGCTTTTATTTTTTAGCACAACTTGGTGACTTCTGTTAGGCCTCAGGCCTACACAAAATCTCCTCATGGAGAAACCAGCTCCTGGTTTCAAGAAGTGTACCAAGTGTAGTGCTGTTATTTCTGTTACAGACACCCATGACTGGTGTCTTAAATGTTTGGGGCCTGACCACTCCATTCCGGACTGCCCATCCTGCTCCCAGATGTCTAAACGTGGTTTGCAGAACCGGGCCAACAAATTCCATGTGCTGTTTGCTTCAGATAATCCAGCATCACAGTCATCCAGGTCTTCCTCTCCGGATGGATCTCAGGTAACCAAACCTTCTTCGGGCAGGTCCTCAAAGAGCAAATCTCCTTCAAAGTATCGAGAGGCTCTCAATTTTGAATCTGAGGACCATGCCCCAGCCAAACAACCCCGGCGGGAAGCTCTGGCTTCCAAAGCACCATCTATGGGGTTACAGGTTGACATCGATGGCACGGCCTCGACCGATCACCTGTTAGACTGCTCTGGGGTACCAGCCCATGCCGGTACTGACATCCAGGCAGCAGTGGTGTCTATGGACAATACTGTTCAGACCATGCAGCAGGCCATCCTGGCTTTCATTAAGGCTGCGACGCCCTCGGTACCGCATCCAGCAGTTCCGGGTCCGGTTCCGGTACTGGCTTCCATACCGGAACCGAGGCCATCGTCTTCCAAACGCAGATCGGTGCATGCTGGATCTGGGTTTTCATCCGATACCGATCCCATGCCCGGTACGCCCGATGTCGATACCGACCGGTATGCGTATCGTGCGTTGGAAGCGAATAGAGGATACTCTGATTCCTCTGAGGATTTTGACTCCTCTGATGACTCTGATGAGTTCTCTCTTGTTCTTCCTGAAGAGCCTTCTTCCCCAAAGAGGAGAATGTCTCCACCAGAGGATTTGTCCTTTCAAGACTTCATTATAGAAGTAGCTAAAGGACTTTCTATTACTACATCCTCTGAGAAAGAACCTAGATCAAAGAAATTGGATATTTTAGGATACCCTAAGGTTCCTAAAGAGGCAGTTACCCTGCCTATCCATGAAATCCTTCAAGAACACTTGATGGACTTATGGGAGGCTCCTCTAACATTGTCTCCTCATTCTCGTAGGTTGGACACCATGTACCGGGTCCCTCCTTCTCCTGGTTTTCAAAAAACTCAGCTGCCTCACCATTCCATTGTGGTGAAGTCTGCGCTGAAAAAGATTAAGAGTACCAAAAGGCACTCTTCTACCCCTCCAGGGCGAGAATGTAAGACCCTAGACTCTTTTGGTAGGAAAATCTTCCAGGCTAGTATGCTTATAGCCAGGATTAATTCATACAGTCTGTATATGGGCATGTTTCTAAGGGAACTTGCCCTAAAGGTAAAGCATTTTGCCCCCTTTATCCCTGAAGATAGAAAGGAGGAGTTCATTTCTTTAGTGAAACAGCTTCTAGAAGTTTCTAAGTTCTCCAACAGAGCAGCCTTTGATTCCTTTGAGGGTGCCGGTAGAGCTTCGGGCATTGCCATTGCAGCCCGACGACTTGCTTGGCTCCAAGCCTCTGACCTAGAACCCTGGGTCCTAGATGGCTTACGGAATCTGCCCTGTACAGGTGAGAACTTATTTGGTAAAGACTGGCAAATTAAAGCCACTCAAATGGACGCAGAAAATGCTACTTTAGATAGACTTTCTAAGTCTACCTCTACTCCTACCAAGAAAAAGTCTTTCAAGAGGCCTTACTACAAGAAGATCAGATTTTCCACAAATACTGGCCAACAATCTTCTCAGCCTCGCTTTGCTGCTAAGCGTCAGCAAACTAAACAGGCAAGGTCCAAGCCTGCGGCGTCTGCTACACCCCAGCAGGCTCAACCCCCTCAGGGGTTTTGACTTGCCCCTAGAGAACTTAACCTTTCTGGCTCTAGAACAACCAGAGCCCCTCACCATTCCCGGAAGGTTAGCTCACTTTGCTCCCAGATGGGGGCAAATTACATCAGAGCAATGGACCCTCTCTATCATCAGAGAGGGTTACAAACTTCATTTTTCCAGCCTTCCTTCTCATACCATGGTGAGGCAGTTCAATTCTCCCCCATCTCTCCTGGCCCTGTTGGGTCAGGAAGTCTCTTCCCTCCTTGCCCAAGGGGCAATAGAAGAGGTTCCTCTTCTTCAACAAGGGACAGGGTTCTACTCCCCTTATTTTCTAATACCAAAGAAGACAGGGGGTTTCAGACCAATTCTAGATCTGAGAGAATTGAACAAATTTCTTTACAAGGAGAAATTCAAAATGCTTTCTCTGGGCATTCTCCTTCCATACCTTCAGAGTCAGGATTGGCTTTGTTCTCTAGATCTCAAGGATGCGTACACACATATACTCATCCACCCATCCCACAGAAAATATCTTCGATTTCTGTTTCGGGAAAAACATTTCCAGTACAGAGTACTTCCCTTCAGTCTAGCCTCTGCTCCAAGAGTGTTCACCAAATGCATGGCAGTCGTAGCCGCATTTTTAAGAGGCCTGGGAATTTTTGTATTCCCATATCTGGACGACTGGCTCATCCGAGCTCCATCTCAGTCAGAGGCCCAGATTTCCCTGGACCGCACAAGGCGCATTCTGCAGTATCTGGGACTGGTAGTAAACCTTCCCAAGTCTCAACTCATCCCTACTCAGTCTCTGGAATTCATAGGGGCCCGGTTGGACACCACCACTGCAAGGGCCTACCTACCTCAGGTCAGGGCCCAACGTCTGCTATGCTTGGCCTCCCAAGCTCAGTCCAGCAGTCACATGACAGCCCGGGAAATGCTGCGACTTCTGGGCCACATGGCCTCCACGGTGCACGTGGTGCCCTACGCTCGTCTTCATATGAGAGCAGCTCAATGGACCTTGGCCACCCAGTGGACTCAAGCATCAGGAGCGCTCTCCGACCAAATACTACCCTCAAAACGTCTGTTTTGGTCCCTCCAATGGTGGATATCCACCAAGAATCTGTTGTTGGGGGCCCCCTTCCAACCTTTGTTGCCCCAAGCAACCCTCACAACAGATGCCTCCCAAACAGGGTGGGGAGCCCATCTCCAAGACCTCTCCACTCAGGGCTCTTGGTCTCCTCAGGAGACCACCCTTCATATCAACCTCCTGGAACTGCGAGCAATATACTTTGCCCTCAAAGTCTTCTATTCCCTCCTTGTCAACCTGACTGTCCTAGTTCATACAGACAATCAGGTGGCCATGTTCTATATAAACAAACAAGGAGGGACGGGCTCTCTGTCGCTTTGCAACGAAGCTCTCAGATTATGGGCCTTCGCCAGAGAGCATCAAATTCATCTTCTAGCAGTGTATCTTCCAGGAGTTCAAAACTCTTGGGCAGACAGACTCAGTCGAGTTCTGCTTCCACACGAATGGTCCCTACACAGGGACCAGATACGCAGAATCTTTCAGGAATGGGGGACCCCGGTATGCCAAACTTCCCCGGTTCTGTTCCAGGACTCCGTGTCAGGGAGCTCAGGCCAACGACGCCTTTCTCCTGCATTGGGGTCAGGAATTCCTATATGCCTTTCCACCCATTCCTTTGATTCCCAAGACTCTGTTCAAACTCCAGAGGGATCACGGGTCGATGATCCTCATAGCTCCACGCTGGCCACGCCAAGTGTGGTTCCCTCTACTTCTGCATCTCTCCCAGGGACCCTCCCTGGACCCCGGAGCTGCTCCAGACCTTCTGTCTCAGGAGGAGGGGACTTTGTGGCACCCGAACCCCAAGTCCCTACACCTCAGAGCTTGGTTACTGAAGGCCTAAGCCTTCATGACTTCAATCTTTCTCAACCTCTGCAAGATATCCTGCATGCCTCTAGGAAACCTTCCACGAGGCGTTCCTATGCTTTCAAATGGAAACGCTTTTCCATTTGGTGTGCTCAGCAGGGTCTTGACCCTCTAGCACTTCCTTTGAATTCTCTACTAGACTATCTCCTGCATCTTTCTAATGCAGGCCTTAAGACGAATTCAGTAAGAGTCCATTTGAGTGCTATTGCAGCATCCTTAAAACCTATAAATGGACGACCTGTCTCCTCTCATCCTCTTATTGCAAGATTCATGAGAGGCCTGACTCTAACCAAACCTCCCATTCGACCTCCCCCGGTAGCATGGGACTTAAACCTGGTTCTGGGTCAGCTGATGAAGCCACCCTTTGAACCGTTGGTCTCTACCTCCTTGAAATTTCTTTCCTGGAAGGTCCTTTTCCTTATTGCAGTCACTTTGGCTCGTCGCATCAGTGAACTACAGGCCTTAGTGGCTCATCCACCTTATACTAGGTTTCATCATGATAAGGTGGTCCTTAGGACAAATCCCCACTTTATGCCCAAAGTGGTCTCGCCTTTTCATCTTAATCAAGAGGTATATCTACCTGTCTTTTTCCCGGCTCCTCATGCATCCAGTGCAGAGAGGAACCTTCATACTCTAGACCAGCGATGGCGAACCTATGGCACGCGTGCCAGCTGTGGCACGCGAAGGCCTTGCAGCTGGCACGCGGGTAGGTCCGCAAAAAAGAAAAAGCTGGCTCTGGCTGCTGCCGCGGACGCGGCAGCGGCAGAGTGCAGTGTCCCGCGGGGCCCCCTCCGCCCGCTAAGCCCCTCTGAAAGGGCTTTCAGATTCGCGAGGGAGAGCGTCTCCCTCGCATCTCTGTTAAGCCCGCAGGGGCTAATGGGAAATTTCCCATCAGCCCCTTTAGACGCGAGGGACTGATGGGAAATTTCCCATTAGCCCCTGCGGGCTTAACAGAGACGCGAGGGAGACGCTCTCCCTCGCGAATCTGAAAGCCCTTGCCGAGCGGCTTAGCGGGCGGAGGGGGCCCCGCGGGACATTGCATTCTGCCGCTGCCGCGGCAGCAGCCAAAGCCAGCTTTTTTTTTTTTTTTTTTTAAATATGCCATGGGGGGGGGGGGGGTTAGGACTTCTAATGGGCGAGGGGGGGAGGGGTTAGGACTGCTAATGGGCTAGGGGGGGGGTAGGACTGCTAATGGGCTATGGGGGGGTAGGACTGCTAATGGGCTGGGGGGGGGTAGCGGGTAGGACTGCTAATGGGCTGGAGGGGGGGGGTAGAACTGCTAATGGGCTGTGGGCTGATGGGGGCTGTCTGGAAATGGGGTGATGGGGGGTTAGGACTGGTAATGGGCTATGGGGGGGTTAAGACTGCTAATGGGCTTTGGGCTGATGGGGGCTGTCTGGAAATGGGGTGATGGGGGTTAGGACTGATAATGGGCTATGGGGGGGGGGCTAGGACAGGAAATGGGCTGATGGGGAGGGGTGAGGACTGGATGGGCTGTGGGCTGTTGGGGGTTAGGACTGGTAATGGGCTGTGGGCTGATGGGGGCTGTCTGGAAATGAGGTGATGGGGGTTAGAACTGCTAATGGGCTATAGGGGGGGGTAGGACTGATAATGGGCTAAGGGGGGGGGCTAGGACAGGAAATGGACTGATGGGGAGGGGTTAGGACTTGAGGTGGGCTGATGTGGTTAGGACTGGTAATGGGCTGTGGGCTGATGGGGGGGTTTAGGACTGGCAATGGGCTGTGGGGGGCTGACTGGAAATGGGCTGATGGGGTTAAGACTGGAAGTGGGCTGATGGGGGTTAGGACTGGTAATGGGCTATGGGGGGGTTAGGACTGATAATGGGCTATGGGGGGGTTAAGACTGGTAATGGGCTTTGGGCTGATGGGGGATGTCTGGAAATGGGGTGATGGGGGGTTAGGACTGGTAATGGGTTATAGGGGGGGGCTTAAACTGAAAATGGGGTGATGGGGGTTTAGGACTGGAAGTGGGTTGATGGGGGGCTAGGACTGGTAATGGGTTGGGGGGTTGCTATGACTGGAAATGGGCTGAGTGGAAGGGGAGGCTTGAACTGCAAATAGCTGATGGGGAGGGAGCTTGGAATGGAAATGGGCTGTGAGGGAAGGGAGCTAGGACTGAAAATGGGCTGATGGAGCAGCTAGGATAGGACTGGAAATGGGCTGTTGGGGGGAGCTAAGATTGGAAATGGGCTGTGGTGGGGGCTTGAATTGAAATGGACTCATGGAGGGGCTAGAACTGGAAGTAGGCTCATGGGGGGTGCTTGGACTGGAATTGGACTGAGTGGAGGGGAGCTATGATTTGACATGGGCTGATGATGGGGCTAGGAAATGACTAGAAATGGGCT
This sequence comes from Ichthyophis bannanicus, assembly GCA_033557465.1. Classification (NCBI taxonomy): domain Eukaryota; kingdom Metazoa; phylum Chordata; class Amphibia; order Gymnophiona; family Ichthyophiidae; genus Ichthyophis; species Ichthyophis bannanicus. The sequence goes on from CM066035.1 coordinate 344,130,275, forward strand.
GATGGGGGGCTAGGATTGGAAATGAGCTGATGAAGGGACTCAGACTGAAAATGGATGGGGGAGCTAGGACTGGAAATGGGTTGATTGGGGGCTAGTACTGGAAATGGGCTGATGCAGGGACTAGAAAGGAATGGATGCTGGGTGAGACTGGAACTAGAAGGGAGCTGATGTTGGGGGAGGATTAGAATGGGATGGGGCTGGGAGAGTAAAATGGAGAGGGGAAAAATATTTTGTGTGGGAGGAATGAAAAATCTACAATTGGCCGGGTATTGGGAGAGTAAGTGGGGATTGAGGATGGAGGGGTAAAATTTGTGTGGATGAAATAGGAATGAGGAAAGAGCAAAAGGAGAAAGATTAGTATGTTAAAGCAGATGTAGAGAGAGAGAATGGAAAAAAAGACTAGAAGAGAGAAGAAAGAACAAATGGACAGCAGACGATGGAGAGTTAGCAGAAAACATGAAGAAACCAGAAGAAAGTGGCTGGAGCAATTGCAACTGAAAAAAAATGCACAAAAGGTAGAAAGATATCTCTTTATTTTGAATTTATTAACTGGAATATGAAACCTCTGGGAAATGTGCATCATTAATGTCTGTGCTTTGTTTGGTACAAGAGGAAATTAATTTATAGTTTTATTTCTACAGTGTTGTACATTCCAAGTTTGGCTTTTGGGGTTCCCAGTTTAATTATTGCCTTCCTGTTTCTAAATTGTGATTCCTTGTTTGGTGATGGTCTGTGTTCTGCATGTGTAACTGAGCTGAGGTTTAATTGACGTGCTGGCACTTTGAGGAAATTCTTTGGTTTTGTGCGGCAGTTTGGGCACTCGGGCTCAAAAAGGTTAGCCATCACTGCTCTAGACTGTAAAAGAGCTCTCGCCTTTTACCTCAACAGGACTCAACCACATCGAAAGTCTTCCCAACTTTTTGTGGCTTTTGATCCTTCTCATTTGGGACTTCCAGTCTCAAAACGTACACTTTCCAATTGGATTGCTCAGTGTATTTCCTTTGCTTACCAGAGTAAAAACATTTCTCTGGAAGGCCATGTCACAGCTCACAATGTGAGAGCCATGGCCACTTCTATGGCTCATCTTCACTCTGTATCCATAGATCAGATCTGTCGAGCAGCCACCTGGGCCTCGGTTCATACCTTCACAGCCCATTACTGTTTGGACAAGGACTCCCGCCGGGATGCCTTGTTTGGTCAGGCTGTCCTCAAACACCTGTTCCATACTTGAACAACTCCTGCCCACCTTCCCTGGATGGATGCCTGAGATCCATACGAAGATGGTGAACCCTTGGGAGGGGATCTCCCAGGCATCTTAGCTAGGGAGTCCCCATAAGTGAGGACTTATTCCTGCTTGTTCCTGGAGATAGCACAGTTACTTACCTGTAACAGGTGATCTCTGGGAACAGCAGGAATTAGTCCTCACAACCCACCCACCTCCCATAGGAGTTGTATCTTCTATCTATCTTCCTTTCCTCTCTCTATTGTCTCAGCTATAAACTCGAACTGAGGAGAGCTGGTCAGGAAGGCGGGAAGGCAGCATGCATGTGCAGTGGGAGGCCCCAAAAGCTTCCTTTCTGGGAAGCTGGGGAGCTTTCCCGCGCAGGCTCCGTCGGTTCCGACGTACCCATAAGTGAGGACTAATTCCTGCTGTTCCCAGAGATCACCTGTTACAGGTAAGTAACTGTGCTTTATGTAATCTGTTGTGGATGCGAAAGGGTTAAATGGGTTACATTGTAACTTCATTGCGTGTCCTCTAGATTTTCTACTTTTTGATGGCATAAACAATCGATCTACATTTACCCATTCCACTCCATTCATTAATTTATAGATCTCTATCATATACCCCCTCAGCCGTCTCTTTTCCAAGTTGAAGAGCCCCAACTTTTTAAACCTTTCCTCATAAGGGTATCCTTTCATCCCCTTTACCATTTTTGTCACTCTTCTCTGTAACTTTTCTAATTCTGCTATATCCTTTTCAAGATATAGCGACCAGAATTGCACACAATATTCAAGGTGAGGTTGCACCATGGAACGATATAGAGGCATTGTAATATCCTTTGTTTTATTCTTCATTCCTTTCCTTATGATTCCTAGTATTCTGTTTGTTTCTTGGCTGCCGTTGCACTTTGGGCGGAGTGTTTCAATGTATTATCCACAATAACCCCTAAATCGGTACCTTGCATCATGTAACCATAGTTTGGGTTGTTCTTTCCTAGGTGCATAACTTTGCATTTTTCCACATTAAGTTTCATCTGCCATTTAGACACCCAGTCTTCCAATTTATCAAAGTCCTCTTGCAATTTTTTACAATCCTCTTGTGTTTTAACAACTTTGAATAACTGAATAATTTTGTGTCATCTGCAAATTTGATCACCTCACTCATTATTCCTATTTCCAGGTCATTTATGAATATGTTAAAAAGCAGCGGACCCAGCACAGATCCCTGGAATACTCCACTATTTATCCTTCTCCATTCAGAAAATTGGCCATTTAGCCCTACTCTCTGCTTTCTATCTTTTAACCAGTTTCTGATCTACAATATTATACTGTCTCCAAGAGTCTGTCATGAAGGACCTTGTCAAAGACTTTCTGAAAATCCAGATACACTGTATCAAGTGACTCACCTTTGTCTACCTGTTTATTCACACCTTTAAAAAAATATATCATATTAGTAAAACAAGACTTTTTCCTTCGCTAAATCCCTGTTGGCTTTCTTCCATTAAACCATGACTATCTACATGTTCAGTAATTTTATTCCTTATAATGGTTTCTACAATTTTGCCTGGTACTGACGATAGGCTCACTAGTCTGTAGTTCCCCGGATCACCCCTGGAACCCTTTTAAAAATTGGCATTACATTGGCCATTCTTCAGTCTTCAGGTACTACAGATGATTTTAATAGTAGGTCTGCAATTTCATTTTTCATTTCTTTCAACACCCTTGGATGTATACCATTCAGTCCAGGTAATTTGCTACTTTTCAGTTTATCAAATAATTGTAATACATCTTCCCGGTTTATAAATATTTCTTTCAATTATTCCAAAACATCACCTTTAAATAGCATTTCAGGCATGGGTAGCTTCCCTACATCTTTTCAGTAAAGACCAAAACAAAGAATTCGTTCAGTCATTCCACTATGGCCTTGTGCTCCCTTAACGCCCCGTTTACCCCTCTATTATCTAATGGTCCAACTGACTCACAGATTTTTTTTGCTATGAATGTATCTGAAAAAGTTTTTATTATGCATTTTTGTTTCCACGCAAGCTTTTTTTCAAATTCTCTCAAAATGGATGTCCAATTTGTAGCATATTTTGCAAAAGGCTCACTGAATGTGAGCAACATCTTGTTACCAAAGAGGAAGACTTGAATAAGGAGCAATATTCTGTAAGTGGTCAAGCTTCTATGACTGGAAGGTAGAAGATTTCCAAAGCAGCATGCACCAGAACAAGAAGACAGATTCAGCTGGTCTTTATCTGCATCATCTACTATGTTATTGACTATACATCCATTCTTTATAGTACATCTTAGAAGTTACTCTGCCAATAACACAACATATGAGTATTCATATGCTACATTCTGATCTAGCATAGAATAAAATTCATATTCATGCTACAGTGTACACTTGGCAACTACTTATGACTTCAATTATATCTTATAAACTTATAGATTTTAGTTCTGCTTTAGGTTATGCAGCTTGCTCCTAAACATAGCTGGTTAGTCACTGTTCATTTTTCAATTCCTTTTCACCCACTTACAGCCAAAATTTAAGTTTTATCCTAGATATATAATTGCATAAATCACTTCTAACATTTTGCACTATAGCAGTGAATGGAAATTAATGAAAGCAATTCATTCACAAGCTCACAGTGGATTTTAAGACTTTAAACGTAAAATGCCAATCTTTAATGGAAAAAAAGGTCTGTTTTTCAATCTGCAATTATGTTTTTAATGGGACTATCAAGGGAAATGGTATGTCCTTATACAGTATATAAAGTGACTACAGTTTTGTTTTATAACAAAAGTACCTTTTAAGGTCTGGTTTATCAAAGTGTTTCTCCCATTCATTGCCAACTAGAAAAATTGCTGGGCAGAAACTCCTTGTTAATTTACAGAGAAGAGCCATCAGTTATATTAGGCCACAACAAAAATGTTTCTCCTCAATCTCATCTCTTTTCCATCTTTTCCACATTTATAGTTAGAAATTGTAGCATTGCTTCCTGCTACGGAAAGAAGAGGTTTAGTTGTTCCCATCATATAAAAGGTTATAATTCCATATTAACGAGACTTTTTTTCCTTCTCTTCCCCCCCCCCCACCTGTTTGTATTCACAAAGCCTTGTTTAGTTACAGAGGTTTTCTGTGCAATTATTGCAGTTCAAAACTCTTGCAGAGAACATCAAAGATACGAGAAGTCAGAGCACATGTTACAGCAGTAAAGCTTCATATCTGAAAGAACATAGGAAAGACCAAACTCAGACATGATTGGATTGTTTCCACTGATAATTCACTGGTATATCACTCTATTAGTGTGTGATATGTACATAGTAGTAGCACAGGATAGGAAGCCATTGTGTGAAGTGACCTGGTAAAAGAGGGCTTTGCATAGAAAATAGCATGAAACAAGCAAAACCCACCAAAACTCTGGCATTTCGAAATCTTTTTCACATGAAACCCAATTTTGTGAAGTCATTTCATAAAAGGAGGTTTCAAGGTAATAAACATTTGCTTGTGGTCTGCTAAAATCATGCAAATCAACTCAATCTGAAGTTTTGTGAAAACTGGAAAATGGAAAGGGCTTTACAAGCCTATCTTCACAAAAAAGATAATGGGACTTCATTGAGGTGTACCTATTTGTGGATAAGGTTGAGCAAATTGATACCGATCTGGATTTTCAGAAGGTGTTTAACGAAGACCCATATCAGAGACTACCGAGAAAATTAAAAAGTTATGGGATGGAAAGCAATTTCACTGGTCAACAAATTTTTACAAAAGTCATGTTACTGAAATAAAAATAGTCATTTCTTATCAATTTTTGTATGCTGAACACGAATATGACAGTGAAATTGCAAAGTTGGCTCTAGTTTCTTTTTGTAATCTACAAGAATTAATGTTTACATCACGAAATGCATGTCAATAGTAAATATAATAGGCCTTCGGTTAATACCTGTTTAAAAAACAAGTCATAGACTACTACTTAGATTTTTTCGCCTGTCTCTTGTAGAGCTGTTCGGGAGCTTCTCTGGGGAGTGTCCAGCAGTAGTCAGCCAGCATTGTAGTGGACCATTTTCCCTGGTATCTTTGCTCCATCGTTGCGATATCCTGGTGAAAACGTTCGCCCTGTTCATCACTAACCATACCACAATTGTTAGGAAAGAAATCGAGATGGGAATCAAGGAAATGGATCTTTAGAGACATATTGCAGCCAAGTTTCTGATACTGCATCAGCATGTCTTCTACTAGTTCCTTGTAATTTTCTGTCCTAACATTCCCGAGAAAGTTTGTTGACACTTTGCGAAAAGCATTCCATGCTTGTTTCGCATCACCCTGCAGCAAGTTGTTGAACCGGTCATCTTTGAAGATCTCTTGAATCTGAGGACCCCAAAAACTCCCTCTTTAATCTTTGCTTCGCTGAGTCGAGGGAATTTTTCATGCAGGTATCGGAAAGCTGGCGAAGTGCGGTCCATGGCTTTCACAAAGTTTTTCATCAAACCTAGTTTGAGGAGGAACCAAACAGAAGTAACAGTCATTTATGTGGTTGCTTGGCTCTCTCCACACCATGGGGACTGCAAACGGCACTGATGGTCTTTTGCAATTCAACCACTGTGAAAGCTGTGTTGTACATGTAGCGCAGCATATATGCGGGACCCAAGGCTTGTCTTGGTCACCAATCTTGCATCCGAAGTAAAGATGATATGCCTTCTTCAGTTGAGAAGTGATACTTTTCTTCTGGTTGGCAAATGTCACTTCCCCACAAATGTAGCAGAAATTGTCAACGGTATTAACACACTTTTGTGGCATTACTGTTCTGTATTGTACCTAAATGGCTAAAATTATATGATTAATAAAAGTTACATGTAACACTAGCTTAAACTGTCTCGCACACAGTCTGAAATATTTTAAATGCTCATCCTTTCCGACTGCGTATAGTACACTGCTGGCGTCAGATGGCTTCAGCAGCCGTCTGGTAGTAGTATTGCATTGCATCAGAAAATGATGTTTGAGTTTGAGTTTGGGGCCAGGTGAAATAGTAGGAACTATTCCGAAAAATAAAACTACTAACCATATGGATAGACATGGCTCAATGGGGCAAAGCCAACACCAGTTTATCAAAGGGAAACCTTGTTTTACTAATGTGTCAGACTTGATTGAACATGTCAAATATGTGGACAAGGGTGAGTGAGTTGATTTTCAAGTCATTTGATGAAGTCCCTCATCCGAGAGACCTTCAGGAAATTAAAAAGTCACGGGATAGGAGACAAGCCCAATTTTGTACAGCTTGTCTAGACTGGAAAATGGATGTCCAATTTGTAGCATATTTTACAAAAGGCTCGCTGAATGTTTTACATGTTTTACATGCAGAAAATAGCTACTGTAAAATTGCATGGGGTATACATGTGTAAAAATTAGGGGGTATAGTTTGGGCATAGTTGGAGTGAAGTGGAGTGAGCAGAAACAAAAACAGGAAGCGGCAGATTCAACACCCAATAAGTGAGCTCCATTTACCTGTACCCGTTGTCGCCTCCCACTCAACCAATTTCTAACCCAATCAGTAACTTTAGAGTCCATCCCTAGGGTGCTCAGTTTGTTTATAAGTCCCTTCCCACTTCACCCCCTCCTCACTCTCTGTTCTCCTTCTGGACTCTCTCCCCTTCTCCCTTCCCCCAGCACACCCACCCTCTGCCCTCCTTTCCCCCATCATCCTCATTTTTATTAAAGGTACTGCCCCTTTAAATTTTTCTGCTTTTCTCCCATCTTATTTTTTTTTTCTGAAGGCTCCGATCCCCAACAGGAGGGATCTTTGCCACATCTAAGCCCTGATCACGGCAAAGGTCCCTCCTGTTCTGCCAACAGGAAAATGGATCTTCGTGGGCAGAACAGGAGGGATCTTTGCCATGATCAGAGCTTAGATGTAGCAGACAGCTCCGATGATACATCTAAGCCCCAATCGCAGCAAAGATCACTCCTGTTGTGCCCACAGGGATCAAGTCTCCCGTGGGCAGAACAGAAGGGGCTTTCTGCCCATGATTGAGAAGAGGAGCAGATTCCAGGCATAAGGTATGAATTTCTAGACACCAGGTTGACATGGCGCCTGGGCTTTGTCGAGGCCTGCTTTAACGCATCTATTTGGTACCTTCAAGATCTGGTGCATTAAGCAGTGGCTTATACCTAAATCTTTGCCTGTATAAATTAGAAATATTGAAGTAAGTGGATTGAAAGATTTGTTTGGGTCTGTGGAAAGGTTTGTGGAAAAAGAGTGACATGCAAATGATTATAGATTTGATCCATTGTCATATTTGCCTTCTGATGTCCTCACAGCTGGCTTCCCAGTTATAATGCTAGAGGTATATCACATTGCATAGGGGGTGTGCATTATGTGTGTGAGTGGGAGCAGTGGAATTTTGATAGGCTAGGTACCATTTAGACTCTTGCATTGGCCAACAGCTAACCCATGGTTGCTGTGTCCAACCACCCTGTACCACTTCTGTGCATTGTTGTAGCCTCTGGTCTGTGGATGTGTTCTAAATAGGCCCAGTAAGGGAAGGAATCAGATTTCAAAGCTATGAATGCCTGCAATACCTATGCCACTGTCATCAGTGGCAAATGCATTTGTAAGGTAACAGGGGGAGGGGGCCTGCCGACCTTGATGCCTGTCTGAATACATTAGCTGGCTTCATTTGCCCAAGCCTAATGGCATATACACCCATTTCCATAGGCCCCACAGGATACCTTGCCCTCTCACCATGTGGCTGCCTTGTCCAGCTTGCCTATATGACAGAATGGCAGACCATGCAATAGCATTGTACAATGCAGGTGTGTGTGTGAAAAGAGTGAAGGGACTGCTTTTGTCAGGTTGCAGAAGTGATCTTAGCTGTTTCATGCTTCCCACTATACACTATAGGTGTAGGTCTACAACTAGATGGCTCCCTACAAGATGTATGTACATGTGTTAGAAAAACAAGTATAATCTTACTTGCCCAGGACTATATGGATCCTCTCCTACACCTTCCACGCCACTCTATGCGGGGTTCTGCACCATTGTGTCTGTAAAGCGTGCTCTCATTGAAGATTACCAAATACCCTAGGAGGTCACTTTCAGCATATGAAAAGTTATAATTCCTCCTGGCCACCATTTTGGTGATCTCCAGAGCAGGTATACTATAGTGCATTGGAATACATGGGGACCGGAAAACCATCTATATAGTTCTATATGGAGTGCATTGGGGTATGTGTAGTTTGCCACCAAATGGAACTTAAATGTATAGGATATATGTGCAGCATTCTAAAATGCGACATTTACACGTGCACCCACCTTATTTTATTTATTTATTTATTTAACTTCTTTTATATACTATTTTTCTACAAGTCAAAATGGCTTACAATGAACTCAGCATGTGTATAACAAAGTGTGCAAACATAACCAGAAGTGCAGAAATATGTGATTTACATAGAACAATAATAAAACAGTCAAAAGTCAATTAACATAAGTAATGGGTGCCATAATGGTTGAGTTAATTTGTACTGGTTTGAGGGTTTAACCTATATACAGTGTACCAGGTATGTAGAGATGAAAAGATGAGTTAAAAAAGGGAGGGGGGTTTGAAGAAGCATAGATGTAATGGCAGATATGGTAGCGCAGAGGCTGGGAGTGAGTAGTTTTTTTATTTTATTTTTTATTTATTTAGACAGTTTTTTATACCGCCTTATCCTTCAATCAAAGTGGTCACAACACAATTGGGGGATACATTTAACACGCAGGGATATGAGACACATACACTAATACTTACAGGGAACATGGGCAATGGAGGATTAAGTGGCTTGCCCAAGACCACAAGGAGCACCTGTGGGACTAGAAACCCCAGTCCTTCCGGCCCAAGGTTGCTGTCCTCTAGTGGGATTTGAACCCCTGACCTTCCGGCCTGAGGTACCTTGCCCCAACCACTAGGCTACTCCTCCCTCTTACTCCTCCCACAAGTTTGCCTTGTGAGTTAGTGGGGAGCTGAGTGTTGTTGCATAGGGTATTGATAGTTCAAATTAGTTGGGGATCAGCTCCATAGTATTTCAAGAACAGATGGGTTTTCAACCTTTACTGGAAGTCACCTAGGGAACTGATGGATCTTAAACTGGGGAGTAAGGAGTTCCTGATAGTTGGGGCATAGAGTGAGAAGGCTCTGTTGCATGTGCATTGCTTACTCAGGAGCTTTTTGGATGGTGTATTAAGTAGATTGAGTGCATTTTGTCTCCTAAGCCTGTTTTTGTGGGTTTCTTTAGTAGGGTCTGTAGGTGTTCAGCGGATAGATTGTTTATGGCCTTATGGATGTTGAGGATAATTTTATATCTAATCCTGGAAGTGATGGGAAGCTAGTGGAGGTGCTTAGGAATAGGAGTAATGTGGGTCTGGCGTGATGTTTGTTGTATCAGTCTTGCTGCTGTATTTTGTACCAGTTGTAATGGGAGGAGTGTATGTTTAGGTAAACCCTGGTAAATGGAGTTACTGTAGTCTAGGATGCGCGTTATGAATGCTTAGCATACAGTTCGAAAGTTATCAGCATTGAGGAGAGGGCGGGGTTTCTTTAATGTTTTTATTTTGTCATATATGGTTTTGGTGGCATTTTTGATTTCAGCCTGTAGGTTTTGGTTTTAGTCGATGTTGACCCCCAAATATTTGATTTCTTGTTTGACATTAAGTTCTACATTGTCCACCTTGATCTTTGAAGGTGGTTTTAAATTGGTATCTCTCGTTACCTATAATATCTCGGTTTTGTCATAGTTGATATTGAGGTGGTTGTTGCAGAGCCATTTAATTAATTATTTCTGTGAAACAATGGGGGTTATCTTGGTGTAATCAGGAGTGGATGTGGAGAAAGGTATAAAGATGCGTTCACATCTAGCACCTGCTCCACTGATACCTGTGCATCCTCATTTTAGAGTACACTTGTACATCTTTGCCGACCTTCTGCCTTTTGGGTTTTACATATATATATGTGCTGCTATTTTCTAACACATACACGTGTTTTTGACCACAGGACATTTTTAAAAATCACATCCATTTAGAGGGACAGAGATATGTTGGTTTTTACATCAACCTCCCACATGCATACTTTCTCTTCTGAAAGTCTCAGAAATTCACAGATATTTTCAATTCACTTCCATCACATACATGGCCTTTCACAAATGTGCCGTCACATATCCAGATGTTTTGTCAGACTGATGTATTTTAGTTGGAGAAAGTGTATCGGGTCAAACCTGAGCCTTATATTCTAGGCCATATAATTGTAAATTGTCCAGTCTGTTCTCTAGAAATGAAATTCTTTAGTTTTTTCATGGCTGTTCTCAAGTGTTGACTTGTCTCTTTCCGGTGTGGTCACCAGCATTGTGAGGACGATTCCAAATATGAACAGCTTCGTGCATTGTGAGTATAATGACCTATTATTTTTGGCTGGCAAAATTTTTCGGTGCATCAGAAAGCTTCTTGTTTTTCATGGCTTCTGTGCTATGTCTTACCTAAGATTAGCTGGATATACTTTTACCTAGGTCTTGCTCCTCAATAATAAAATTGAAGATTCTGCTATTCAAAATGTAAACTGAACAGGTTAAAAGAGGAATATTAAATTAAGTCTGATTAAGAGCAAGTCAGATATTATTGAATTTCCAGGACTGCGCTCTGACTCAGTGGGATGCATGTTCTGTATTGCGGAGCAATGACAAACTTGTCTGTCCAATTCTGGAAAAGTGACCGTGATCTGCTTTTGTTCCACTTATAAAAATATTGACTTTCATATAGCATTTCACACAGGAAGGGGGAATTAAATATTGAAAGTTGAAAATTTTCCATGGCAACCTTCAACAAAAGATGATGCAAGATTGGACAGAAGGCTGATTTTTTTTTTTTTATGTGAATTCTTATGTTAAATGCATGCCTAAATTTGTAAATGATCCAATGCATACAGAAGATAACTGATGGGCCTGGTGAGTGTGCATCTGTGCCAAAAAGTGGTAGCATTCACATTCCTCATTTGATGCGGACTGAGAATCATTAAATGAGTCTTCCACTCTGTATCCTTAATTCTGGCACATGATGAAATTTTGGGTATTTTACAGCATGTTGTTAAGTGCCGTCTAGTTGATGTTAACTCCTGGTGACCCTATAGACGTCATCGGTAACCCTATAGACATCATCAGTATGCTTGCCAGCAAACACCTGTGAGTGGGCATAGCAGTTGCTGAGCTGCCTGTTTACACTTTGGGGGCAAAGATGATGTATGTCCTAATCATGGGGGTGTGGCTAGACCAGAGACAGGAACGATCTGAGACATAGAACCTTATGGAATATGGCAAACAGGGAACTGTCCGAACCGATGTTTGCTGTTCACCCATATCACCCAACGCTGACTGGGACGTATGCCACTGTGTTACTCTATGGCACGTCCCTATGACCATGTGCGTGCGTCTCGCTGGCTTCGTGCTTGGTCTTGTAGGATGGCTGGTTGGACGTTCTACGCCAAATGCATATAGGAGCTGTATTCCAGATATGCGGCCATATCTACAACCGAGATTTCGGAATCTGGTGCGATTCGTGCCCGTTTCCGATTTAGTTTCCTTCTCTGCTAGATGGCCTTTATGGAATTGGCCTCCACGGGAACAACAACCCAAATTACAGTTACATGATGCAAGGTTCCACATTAGGAGCCACCACCCAGGGAAAGGATTTGGGCGTCATTGTGGGTAATATGTTGAAATCCTTCACCCAATGTACAGCGGCAGCCAAGAAAGCTAATAAAATGCTGGGAATCATAAAGAAAGGAATGGAGAATAAAACAAAGGATATTATCATGCCTCTGAATTGTCCATGGTGAGACCATATCTTGAAGATTGCGTGCAATTCTGGTCACCATATCTTAAAAAGGATATAGGAGAATTTAGAAAAAGTTCAGAGAAGAGCAACAAAAATGGTAAAAGGAAAGGAAGGATATCCCTAAGAGGAAAGGCTTAAAGGTTTAGGGCTCTTGAACTTGTTAAACAGATAGCCGAGGGGAGCTATAATAGAGGGCTATAAAATAATTAATAGAGTTGATCTTTTGTTTACTCCTTCAAAAAGTAGAAACATTGATACATGGGACAATTAGGGAAACATTCCATACAAGCGATTGTTACTGAAGACCATTATACATCAAATTAAATGGCAAAAGAAACGTTTAGACAAAGGGACATCTTTAACACAATATATCTGTTTTTCTGTTATGTATCTGACAAGCCCAGGCATGTCTCTGTGGCAGGTTTCCCTTCCACCTCCCTTCCTTAGGGTTCCTTCATTTTCCCAAACACGATTAGTTTTATTTTTAATTGATCACTGACTACACAGGTACACTAAAAAAATATTTTTTTAAACTGCCTCTAATGTTTCGATTGATTTTTACGTTTTTTGGTGCGCTGAATCCAAATCTGGTAACCAATTTGCTCCATCACGTACAGATTTTTTGCTACATTGGGTTAGTAGTTTGAGGTGAACGTTTCAGATTGAGTGCGATCGAGATAAAAGTTTCTTGGATGAATTCTTTATACTAATTGTTTAGTAGTTATTCAAATAAGAATAAAGAAAATTGTAACAAGGCAGCACATAAGAATAAAGTAATGTCAACAAAACACACTGTGATGGTAGCAAAATTGTCTGCACTTAAAACAGCCACATACATGTGCACAAACATTGAGCATATAAGAGCGAGGTTAGACACAAAGCAAAGCAAAAAAATGTTGTACAGGTATGTATGTAAGAATAGAAAACGCAAACCGCACCATTGCAATACATGAAGACAAACACCCGATGGTGTGAAAATAAAATTCTAATAAATGAGATCCGACACTGTGGTAATAACTAGCAAATTTTTATTTCAAAGTTTAGTAAAAACACGATATTTGTCAACACAGTTTAGATTTTAAAGTCATTCTTGGGTCAATCAATCTCCTGGTGGGCCCGTTTCTTCTTCCCCCGAATGCTTCTCTTGGTGCGCTGCTTGGCGTATTTTTCATCTGGGGTTTCCCGCAGCAGCAACCAGCAGAAATCAGCCATCATAGTGGTGTTCCATCTTCCTTGGTACCTTCTCTCTGCGTCCTTGATGTCCTGGTGAAACCTTTCACCTTGTTCTTCACTGTACGCCCCCAGGTTTTCGGGAAAGTAGTTCACATGGGAGTGCAAGAAATGGACTTTCAGGCTCATGTTACAGCCTTGTTCTTTGAAGGCATTGAGCATCCTGGCAACAATATCCTTATAGTTCTCATCCCGCCTGTTCCCCAAGAATTTGAGAACAACATCCTTGAAGGAATCCCAGGCTTCTTTTTCCTTCTCAGACATCGTTTCAGCGAATGCTCCATCTGAAATGAGTTTCCTTATATCAGGGCCAACAAACACTCCTTCCTTTAGCTTTGCTTCAGAAAGTCGGGGGAACTTTGAGCAAAGGTACCGAAAGCACTCACCATCTTTTGGAAGGGACTTGATGAATTGCTTAATGAGACCCATCTTAATGTGGAGAGGTGGTAATATAATTTTATCACGAGGTACCAAGCTCTCATGAAGAACATTTTTCTCACCGGGTCTCAAATACTCCCGAATTGGCCAATCTTTTTTCCCCCAGTGTAGGTCATGGGCCCGGCTATCCCACAAGCAAAGGAAGCAGGGATATTTGGTGAAACCGGATTGCTGCCCTAATAGCATGGATAGAATTTTAAAGTCTCCACAAATCATCCACTTATGCTCATCATAACGAATCTTCTGAAGAATCAGGGCCAAATTCTCGTATTTTTCTTGGAGAATAACAGAGTGAGCAATAGGAACTGAAGTGAATGTGTTGCCATTATGAAGAAGAACACCTTTTATGCTGTCTTTTGACGAATCAATGAACAGCCGCCATTCAGCAGGATCATACTTGAGTTTAAACTTTTCCATCACTCCGTATATACCGTTGCAAAATACCAAATCTTCCTCTTTGCTGAAATACTTCAAAAATTGTGTCTCGCGGTTGCGGTACCAATAAAAAGTTGTTCCTGGTGACAATAGATTTTTCTGTTTAAGCCGAGAACCTAGCAGTTGGGCAGCATCTTTTGGGAGTCCTAAATCCCAGACTAAATCATTCAATTCAGCTTGAGAGAAAAGTTCAGGTTTCGGATCTGGTTCAGTTTCAAACTCGGAAGTACTGGACTCATCGGGAAAAGCCATCTGATGAGTCTCATCATGATCAGAACCGTCCACACAAATATGATCCAAGGATTTTGGTGGTTCAGGCACAGGTACTTCGTTGCTATGAGGCATAGGCCTAATTGCTGAGGGAAGGTTGGGGTAACTTATTACGTTCTTATTTTTTAAGTTGTATCCCTTCACAATGCAAGAGCAAAAATAGCAGTCACTGCTGTGGTCTCTTTGTTCACGCCACATCATAGGTATTCCGAAACGAAATGCTTGTTTTTTACCTTTCATCCATAAGCGTAGATCTTCCTCACATGTCTTGCACACTTTGTGAGGAGCCCACGGTTTGTCTTGATCGCCTAACTTCAAACCGAAATAGGCGAAATATACTTTTTTAATAAATGCAGAAATGTTCCTCTGCCGCTTTTTCACGGTATATTCCCCACAAATAAAACAAAAACTGTCCGGAGAGTTGACGCAACCTCTGGCTCTGTGAGCCATCACAAATACACAGCACTGCAAACTACAACTGTAGTGAACCACTTCAGAATAAAGCTGGATTACGACTGAGCAAACAAAAGGTAATAATGAACTTGCAAGAAACTGAAATTTGACAGGAACGTTCATGTCGCAACCACCGTGTTTGAGCGAGCGAACGAGGCGAGGCGAACAGGAAAGAACATGCGCCAGCGCGAGTACTGGATTTAGCCCCCCCGCCTCCCAGTTGTCCTGTTAATGTATAAAATGAATACAAAACACTCTAAAATATCATGAGGGAGTGTTTCTAGTTAGTTAACCATTACAACCTCTATTTTGGGCCAAGAAAATAAACTGCAGTCGGCTAAAAAGAAATTATGTGAACATTCCTTATATGGGTAAGAAATCTAATTTTGCAAGAAAACGTGACGTGATGGAACATTTTGGCTATTTTTTCTGGATTCAGCACCCCAAAATCTATAGGAATCAGTTGCAAAACTGGAGGCAGTTTTTTGGTAGTGTACCTGTGCTATCTATTATCGTTATTTTTATTATTGTTTTTATTTATTATTATTTATATTATTATGTATCTTATTAAGAGTCCCCATTGTTTTATTAACCCTTTTTTATTATTATTATTATTTATGAATTACATTTGGCTCCCCATTTTCTTATTTAATGTTTTTAATATGTTTGTGGTTGCTGTATACTTGCCATTTTATATTGGCTAGCATCTCCATATTGTATTTTTGTTTTTTTTGATACATAATTTTTGTACTATATGTGTGTTATGTTCTAAGGTCAGTCCCTGAAGAAGGCTTCTGCCGAAACACGTGTAGGGCTGACCCTTGCTACTACAAATAAAAGCTCTGTCTACCAGTGGTGTGGCTCTGCCTGCTCCCTTTTGTTTGTGCTTCACTACTGCAGGAGAGGTGTTCTTTCTGTTTCCTTTAAAAGTAGTTTAGACAAGTTCCTGGAGGAAAAGCCCATAAACCATTATTAAAGAGGACAGGTGAAATCAACTGTTTACCCATTGGAGAAACAGCATGGAATCGGTGTGCCTTTCGGAACCTGCCAGGTACTTGTGACATGGATTAGCCACTGTTGGAAACAGGATACTGGTTTTGATGGACCCTTGATCTGACCCAGTATGGCATATCTTATGTTCTTATATGCATGTTCAGCTGGAAGGCATGTCATTTGTATTATCTGTAACTAAGCTGTCACAAAACCGGATTAAACAAAAGTTTGCTTGACTGAATATTACAGTTCGTTAAATACATGGAAGTTGCACATCATCAGATGCAGATAAACTGCATAGCTGATCTTCAAAAGGCACTTGATAAGCCTTTCAGAATCTCACAAATACTTCTGCTGGAGGAGGGGGAGTAGGTTAATCAAGGCAAGTTTGTGAATGGATTGCCAGCTGCCATTTTTTGTCTGCATTGGAATTCTTTGTGCTTGTTTCTCCATATAATCTTATGAATTAATGAACCATGACACTGGTTTTTGACAACCTTGCATTTGACCAATATGTAGTGCAGTCTATTGATGCCTAAATGATGTGCTCTGTAAGGCATGCATCTGACAAAGGAACATGCTTCTCCTTATTGATACAATACTTGTTGTTTCTATTATTGCTTCCAAGCAGGGGATAGGGGGTGTTGATTTAATGGTTTTATTGTATGGCATTGTATATTTTGTTTGAGTGTGAATGGTTTATTGTACACCAGTTAGTATGTTTTAGATAGATGGGCAATAAGTGAATAAGTAATAATAGTAATCGTATTAATCTCTTGTAGTACACCAAGGGGGTTAATTTTTATAAAAGTTTCTTCTCTAGGAACAAGCAGGAAGTCGGTCCTTACATATGGGTGACGTCGGTGCCGACGGAGCCCATGCGGAGCATTTCCCCAGCTTTCAAAGAAAGCCTTTGGGACATGCTACCATTCATGCGTGGTCCCCTTCCTGCCCATGTGTATCATCTTGTTTAGTCTCCTTTTTTCCGCAGAGCCCAATGCATGCTTGTCCCGTTTGTCCTAGAAAATTCCTTTAAAAAATTACCTTTAATATTGGCTTTTTCCCAGTTGCGTACTGGTTCCCTTTCCCGCCTCGAGCTGTTCTGTTCTTGGCTCTTCCCTCCTTTTTTGACGAGGCTTGCCCTCGACCTGCGTTCACACCTTTTTTCGCCAAGGGGTCATCGACCCCAGCTGGGTGTCTCCCCACCATGTCTCCTGGAGGGTTCAAAAAGTGTGACCACTGTAGCTAAACCATGTTGGTTACAGATACCTATGACTGCTGCTTATGTTGCCTCGGCCTGAACCACGATGGTACCATCTGTGACCTGTGCTGGGCTATGACTCTGAAAACCAACAAGATAAGGTCACAATTGCAGGAGAGGATGTTCTCTCAGTCTGACTCAGCCCTGGCTTCCCTGACGCTGAGCCCCAAGCTGAGCACCTCCCTCAAGTCCCGGGCGTCTTCGGAGTCCCGCGGCAGCGGCTCCTCTGTAAAGATTCTGGACCCTGTAAAGAAAAAGAAAAAATCCTCGACTCCAGTTGAGGTTTCACCATGGAAACCCAGCAAGGTACTGCAGCAGGACTCAGGCATCTCCAAGCAGCACCGCCCTAAGGTCTCTAAGAAGGAGTCTTTGGCCGGTGGTGACCGTGCGAGATTTCTTGAGGCTGTGGTCCTCGTTGAGGACACACTTGCGAGAGTGCCGGCATCGGGCCTGAGGCCCTCGGTGCCCATGCCAATGCAGAGCCTTTTGGCATTGAGCAGAATAGCTCTGCCATCTTGACCCTGCAGCAGGCGATGATGTCAGGTTCATCCACATCATCTGCCCTGACAACTGGGCCCCCAACTGCGGGGCAGGCCCTCAGCGTAGAGCCAGGTGCCAAGCTCCACCGGCCTTGGATGAGCCCTCGGCACTGATCTAGATCATGGTCCCAATTCTTTGGGATCCAGTCTTCCCCAGCCAGTTTCCGGGAGTCAGACCCGAGACCCACCAGGGGATCCCAGTTTCTCGGGGCCGGCCTAGAGGGCCAGTAGTCCCGAGCCTCGGAGTCCTCAATGCCCTCCGACTCTGATTGGGAAATCGACATCGAGGCCTCCCCCGAGACCTCTTGGCACCTCGACGGTCCCTCAGAGCCGTATTCCCCAGAGCCCCAGTGCCATACCCCCCCCCCCCTAAGGACATGGCCTCCCACTACTTCATCCAAGATATAGCCCAAGCCCTTTCAGTCCTGATTGAGTCAGAGGAGGACTCGCGCACAGAAGAACTGGAGATCCTCACCGAAGGAGACTCTCACGGTCCCGATGCAGCCCATCCTTGAGCATCTGCTCTTGCGGATGTAGGAGACCCCGGCCTCATTGTCAGTGGTCAGCCGGCACCTCAACACCATTTACCGCATCAAGAATGGCCTGGGTTTCCAAAAATCACAACTCCCGCAAAACTCCATGGTCATGGAGTCCACGATGCAAAAGCTCAAGAGCCAGAAGGATTATTCTTCTGTTCTCCCAGGCAGGGGGGTCTGAGCCTTGTGATAAGGAAGCTTATCATAGCTCAGGAAGGAGCTATAGAAAAGGTGAAGTAACTCTGAACAAGCAACCTGTCAGTTCTAGTAGAAATAAGAAAACAGAATTTTCCCATAAAAGACTACCAGTCCCAGAATGCACCAGGTTTCCAACAGCCATTAGAGGAGCTGAAGTGGGGAAACGTGTGTTCAATCAGGAGGGCTATGAGGTAATCCCTAAGCACTCATCTCAAAGGGCAGGGCCTGATTCAGCACAGCTGCGCTGTATTAGGGGGGAGCACTCATCTAGGCAGAATAAAGGTAGAGTTTATTCTACAGAGAATCAGCTTGAGCTTGATCATCTTCATCATCAGGAGGATCATCAGAAGCAGAAGCCAAACCGGACGGACAGAGAGGGAAAGAAACCCTTTGGAAGAAAGAGGAGAAAAGCCTTTGAGAGGTCTAGAAGAGTCCAGAGCAGTACGTATACTGGGAGGCATTCCAAGGGCCAGCATACACCATTGGACTGGGGAAAGCCAGAGGAATGGTGCTGCAGAGCTAGGAATCTCCAGACGGTACCTGTGAGGGAGACGGCTGCACGTGGAAGGGACCCTAAGACCCGTGCCAGAAGGTATGTGAAGAGAGATCCAGTGTCCAGGGATCTGGATTGGAAGGCTGGACATAAGAACTGGACTACATACTGGCCAGGCTATATAGAGAGGAACTCTAACAGCAATGGAAGCTCAGGTATGAACACTGATCTATGCCCTAGCTATAACCTTGAAAGACAGCAGGGAAACAAGTATTCTCCTGAAAGTGCTCCTTTGGGAGATTCATCTGTGCCAATCCATGATATTGAACCCATGCTTGTTGAAGAAGAGGGGGTGATAGCAGATGAAGAATCTGTTTACATGGACTGCTCTCTGTCTAAACTCCTTTGGTGATTTTCTGTTATAAAGTACAGCAACCATCACAAAGAAATACAAACTTGTTCTTTAATCTACTCAGAAAAGCTCCTGAGTAGGATTTTTAGCCACGCAGTAGAAAGCAAGCCAGCTAAGGGGTTTCAGCTGGATAACTGCTAGCAATTGAGCCTTACCTAATTGCTTGTGAGCTCTGAGAGAATCACTTCTGAATCTATGTGGGAAGATATAAGAAGTTAACCTGAAAAGAACAGTTTTTTTCTTTCTTTGTGGCTTTTGGCTTGTTGTTTGATACTTGCTAAGAGAATATTAGCTAAAGCCTACAGAAAAGACCAGTTTGTTGCCACCAGGTCTTATTTCTTTTGCTTTGATTGCCTGACAAGTTCAAATGTTGTTTTCCTTATTTTGTTTTTCCAAGTTTAACACTGAAAGCAAGTAACCTGATTTATGTGCTACCAAGCATATCTGTGTTGGGAGAAATAACCCCATAAATAAATATCTTATTGGCTTTACACTTGAGCACAACTAAATTATTGTGAGCAGCTGTGTCGGGTGTGAATGGACTGCATTGACCACAATCCCTTGCAAATCATATTGACATATGCACTTGCCAAGACTGTGAACATTCTCACCCAGGCAGCCGTCTGACAGCCTTCGATGCTCTCGGGCACAAGTGCTTCCAGAGCTCCATGCTGAGTTGCTGGATACAGGCCTAATTTGTACATACAGTAATCATGTATCTCAAGGGCCTCATCCAAGAGCTGGCAGGCTTTTCTGCAGGCCTTGCTGGGGAACCCCTCCAGAGGTTCTAAGCCCTGACAGCTGGGATCCGGGACTGCTCAAAGTTCCTATCCCGGGCCACCTACAATGGCTTTGAGTCCGCAGCCTGGGTAGCAGCAGCGGGCATTGGGGCCCGGCGCCAGGCCTGGCTGCAGACCTCCAACCTTGAGCAATGGGTGCAAGAAATATTGCTCAATGTCCCCTACACTGGGGAGAACTTGTTTGGCAAGCCCATGGCTGACAAGGCGGCCAAGATAGAGGCCGAGGTCATGACCAGGCAAAGGCTTTCGAAGAAAACCTCAGCCCTTCCTTGAAAGAAACCCTCTGAGAAGAGACCACTCTTCCCAAGGAAGAAGGGGCCTTTTCACCAGGGCCATTACAAATCCTACTCGGGGCAACAGCACCCAAGAACTGCAGTCATGGGCAGAGAAAGCCAAAGGCTCAGAAGCCTCAGCCACCAGCCCCACCCAACCCAGGGGGAGCTTTTGACTCCTAGGGCAGGACCTCCTCTCCCCTGGGAGACCGTTCCCAGCACACAAGGGGCAGCCTGGCCCTCTTCATCCACAGGTGGGCAGGGTTCACCACAGATCAGTGGGTCCTGCGGGTGATGAAAGAGGGCTACCTCCTCAGATTCCAGCAAACACCCCAAGGGCTCTTCCCGGAGAGCTGGCGCAGCCTCTCCTTCACCAGACCTTGCTCCTCTCAGAGCGCGCAGGTCTACTCCAAGACAGGTCAGTAGAGCCGGTACCCAGGCATTTGTGGGGAAAAGGCTTCTACTCCAGGTAGTTCCTTGTCCCCAAAAGAACAGGGGGGCCTCAGGCCCATACAAGACCTGCAAAACCTGAACAATTTTCTGGTGAGGGAGAAGTTCAAGATGCTCTCCCTTGAGACCTAATGCCCTACCTCCACCAGGGAGATTGGCTGTGCTCCTTAGACCTAAAGGATGCATATACTCACATTCTGATCCACCCCTTCCACAGGCAGTACCTAAGGTTTGTGGTGGGAGGAGAGCACTTACAGTACAGGATACTTCCATTCAGCTTGGCCTCCTCACCAAGGGTCTTTACAAAGTGCCTGGCAGTCGTAGCCACTCCACATGCGCCTATTAGCTCCCCACCTCCTCCCCTTCCAACCCAAACCAATGACTATGGTTAGTCAAGTAAGTTCCCTAAACTCCATTGCTCGCCCCAGATTAAAATCTCGTGCATCCCTAATCTATGAAGCTCAAAATTTATGCTAATTTGCTGTAAATAGTTGTGAATATTTGTTATTATCTTATCTTATCTTTAACCCCATTTATCCCTGTTTCACCCCCTGTTATCTGTAAACTTGACATATGTTTTATGCTTAAGTACAAGGTTGTTCAAATGTAAACCGCGCTGATGATGAATAGCGCGGTATATAAAAACTGTTAAATAAAATAAATAAAGGGCCTTCGTCTTCCCCTATCTGGACAACTGGCTCATCAGAGGCAGCATGGGCCTTGAGGCCAGCCAAGCTGCAGGATGAACTATCATCCTCCTGCAGAACCTAGGGTTCCTCATCAACTACCCCAAGTCACACTTCTCTCCAGCCCAGAACCTGGAATTCATAGGTGCCCAGCTGGACACGTTGCAGGTCAAGGCCTTCCTTCCAACAGAAAGAGCGTAGCGACTCATGCAGCTGGCCGGAGAGGTGCAGGCTTACCGGTAAGTCCCAGCCTGCCTCCTTCTGTGCCTGCTGGACCATATGGCCTCAACAGTCCATGTTATGCCTCTAGCCCACTTGCACATGTGGGCAGCCCAGTGGTGCCTCCGCTCCCAGTAGACGCAGGACACGGGCAGGCTACAGAACAGAATCAAGGCCACCCACCAGCTAGCGGTATCCCTCAACTGGTGGCAGTCCCTTTGCCACCTCCAGGCAGGGATGCTCTTCCGAGCGCCTATGCCACAGAGGGTTCTGACATAGATGCCTCCCTCCTGGGTTGGGGGGCACACTGCGAGGACCTCCGCACTCAAGGCAGCTGGTTGCAGCAGGAGTCTGTCCTGCAGATCAACCTCCTGGCCTTGCGAGGATTCCGTCACCTCTTATGCATCCGCCCTGTGCTGATCCAGACCGACAACCAGGTTGCCTTGTTTTACGTGAACAAGTCGAGGGGCACGGGCTTGTACTCCTTCTGTCGGGAGGCGGTGGCCCTCCTCTCCTTTGCAGTGTGCCACGGTGCTACTCCTGCGAGCAGTATATCTTCCAGGTCAGGACAATTGCCTGGTGGACAAACTCAGCAGGGTCCTGCAGCCACAAGAATGGCATCTGAACCTCAGGGTGGCACACAGGCTCTTCTGACTCTGGGGCAGGCCTGTGATAGACCTTTTCATCTCCCTGTACAACACACAACTGCCCCGCTTCTGCTCACGCCAACCGCACCCAGGTAGGGTGGCAGCCGATGCCTTCCTTATCCCATGGTCCCAGGGCCTACTCTGTGCCTTCCCACAACACCGTTGGTGGCCAAGACCCTTTTCAAAGTCCACAGAGTGCAGGCACCAATAATTCTGATTACCCCAGCAACCCTGGTTCCCTCTGCTGCTCTCCCTGTTGGTGGCACTCCCAGTCCTACTGGGTCAGGATCTGGACCTCCTGTCTCAGAAGGAGGGCTCCCTCCTGCACCCCAATCTGGTGTTGCTAGCGTTGATGGCATGGCTGCTGAAAGGGTAGCCTTGGTAGCCTTTCAATCTTCAGGGGGAAGTCGAGGAGATCCTGCTGGCCTCCCAAAAGCCCTCCACTGTATGAGCATACACTTTTAAGTGGAGAAGACTCTCCGGTGCACAGAGAGAGCAGAGAACTCTTTCTCCTGCCATATTCAACTAGTGCTACAGTACTTACTACACCTCTCGCACACCAGCCTGAAGTCTAACTTGGTGAGGGTGCACTTCAGCTCCACAACCGCTTACCATCACCTTGTGAAGGGAAAACCCCTCTCAAACCAGCCCCTGTTCTCCAGGTACCTCCAGGGCCTCTTGCACTCAAAGCCCCCTCTCCGCCCTCCGATGGCAGAATGGGACCTTAATGTGGTGCTCTCCCAGCTAACCAGACCACTGTTCAAGCTTCTGGCCACCTGCAATTTGAGATACCTTTCCTGGAAAGTGGTTTTTCTGTGGCCATCGCGTCCACTCGGAGAATGAGAGAACTCCAGGCCTTCATGGTGAATTCGCCATATACGAGGTTCTAGAAGAACAGGGTAGTGCTCCGCACACACCCCAAATTCCTCTCCAAGGTGGTGTCTCCTTTCCACCTTAATCAGGAGGTGGTCTCTCACACTTTTTTTCCATGGCCCCTTGCGGGCAGGGAGGAGATCATATTGCATATGCTGGATTGTAAGCGGGCCCTGTCCTTCTACCTGCAGAGGACTCAAGCCCATCGCACAGCTCCTCAGCTTTTTGTGTCATATGACCCCAGCAGACTGAGGCTTCCAGTAACGAAACGGACTCTGTCCACTTGGGTGGCAGACTGTATTGCTCTCGCCTATGAGCAAGCAGGCCTCTCCCTTGAGTACCAGATCACTGCACATCATGTGCGGTCCATGACCATGTCCGTGGCCAACCTCCGCTCAGTGCAGGTGATGGAAATCTGCAGGGCTGCCACATCGTTTTCGATTTATATGTTTGTAGCTCATTACTGCTTGGAGAGCGAGTCCCACAGGGATAGTGCCTTCAGGTAGGCAGTACTCCGTAATATCTTTAGGGTGTAGGCAAATCCTGCTCTCTGACCCTCCTGTGTTCAGGCTACCGGAGTGATAGTGTCGCTGGATGCATGGGTTGTGTAGAGTCTCTCAGCGGGGACTCACCTTCTGCAATTATGGCTACCCGCCAGGTCGCCAGTAGAGCTGTTGAGGTTCTGTCCTTGGCAGCCGGGAGCTAGGGAGTCCTATATGTGAGGACTGACTTCCTGCTTGTTCCTGGAGAAAGCGTAGTTACTCACCTGTAACAGGTGTTCTCCGGGAACAGCAAGAATCAGTCCTCACAACCCTCCCTCCTTCCCTGGGAGTTGCTTCCCTAGCTTGTTTTAGCTTTTACTACCGTCCTAGCTATGTCAACTGACTGAACAAGATGGCACCCTTGGGTGGGGAGGGGACCACTAGGGTTGCCAACTGGCCGGTTTTCAGCCGGCCTGGCCGGTTTTTCCATGGCCAGGCTGGCTGCCGGCGCAGAGGTAAAACCGGCCCTTGAAAAGCCGTTTTTTTGTTCTGGCCGCAAGATCGGGAGCGGCCAGAGCAAAAAAACGGCTTTTCTCCCAACCTGTCCAAAAAAAAATCCCTTCCCTGGGGCGGCCCACACACTGGAGGGCTTCAGAGGGAGCCGGGGAAGCCCGCGCGAGGCCCCGGCTCCCTCTGTACAGCCGCCAGCGTGAAGAGCCTTTTCCTTCACGCTGGCGGCTGTTTCTGTAAAGCCGCAATTGCTGGGAAAGGTTAAAGGCAATACCCTTTAACCTTTCCCAGCATTCGCGGCTTCACAGAAACAGCCGCCAGCGTGAAGGAAAAGGCTCTTCACGCTGGCGACTGTACAGAGGGAGCCGGGGCCTCGCGCGGGCTTCCCCAGCTCCCTCTAAAGCCTCAGACAGCCGCGGTGCTGGGAGGGGGGGAGGGAGGCCAAGGACTGCATGGGCTGTGATGGGGGGAGGGGACCTGGACTGGAAAAGGGCTATGGGTGGGGGGGACTTGGACTGGAAAGAAATGGGCTGTGATGGGGGGGGGGGGACCTGGACTGTAAAAGGGCTTTGGGGGGGGAGGGGACATGGACTGGAAATGGGTTGTGATGGGGGGGGGAACTGGACTGGAAAAGGGCTATGGGGGGGGGAACTTGGACTGGAAATGGGCTATGGTGGAGGAAGGGGGAACTTGGACTGGAAATAGGCTGTGATTAGGGGGGCTAGGACTGCAAATGGGCTGTGATGGTGCGGGGGGACTCAGACTGCAAATGGGATGTGATGGTGGGGGGGCCTAGGACTGGAAATAGGCTGTGAGGGGGACTTGGACTGGAAATGGGCTGTGATGGGGGGGGGGGCTAGGACTGGAAATGGTCTGTGATGTGAGGGCTAGCACTGGAAATGGGCTGATGAAGAGCTGGAATAGGACTGGAAATGGACTGATGTGGGGCATGGGAGAATGGGACTAGAAGGGAGTGGATGCTGGGTGGGTCTAGAACTATAAGGGAACTGATTTTGGGGGAGGACTAGAATGGATGGGGAATGAGAATGGAGAGGGGAAAAATATTTTATGTGGAAGAAAAGTCTATGATGGGCTGGGTATTGGGAGAGTAAGAGGGGCTTGAGAATGGAAGGGTGAAATTTAAATGGATGATAAAGGAATAAGGAAAGAATTGGGGGAAAGAGCAAAAGGGAAACAATCAGTATGTTAAAGCAGAAATAGAGAGAGAATGGAAAAGAGAAGGAAGGACAAATGGATAGCTCGCAGAAGACACAAAGAAACCAGAAGAAAGTGACTGGAGCAATTGCAACTGAAAAATAAAATGCCCAAACAGAAGGTAGAAAAATATTTTTTATTTTGAATTTATTAACTGGAATATGTCTGGTCTGGGAAGTGTGTATTGCTAACATCTTTGCGTTTTTCTTTAGTGCAAGAGGAAATGACTTTATAGTTTTATTTCTCCAGTGTTGTACATTTCATGTTTGGATTTTGGGATTCCCAGTTTAATTATTATCTGACCAAGGAAGTTAGCCTACACGTATCCTCGGTAATTTTTGTGGGTGGGGCTGGGGGCGGGGCAGGGGTGGGACTAGGGGCGGAGAATGGGTGGAGCATGGCGAGCCACAGGTGTCGGGTTTTTCTCGGTGAAAAAGTTGGTAACCCTAGGGACCACATATGCGTGTATCATGTCCCAAAGGCTTTCTTTGAAAGCTGGAGAAATGCTCTGTGTGGGCTCTGTTGGTGCCAATGTCACCCATATGTGAGGACTGTTTCCTGCTGTTCCTGGAGAACCCCTGTTACAGGTGAGTAACTATGTTTTTTGCACGTATATACCAGTATATACATTGTAAAGTGCCATTTATAAAACTATCCCACATACAGAAGTAGGCACGGTTCAAGATATTGCTTTTTGTGACCAGAGAATTGATATGTTCACTGATGTCTGTAGGCTACTCAGGCATGAAGATACGCTTTTTCACAACTGAAGCTCAGAGCTTTGGCCTTGCAGGATACATTTCTAGCCGAGTTAATAGATGATGAATGCAAAATGCAGATAACGCAGAGATTTTCTGCACTATCTGCAGAAAGTGCATGATATGCATTAGTGGGCCGGATTAGGGCAGAGAGTGGGGGTGTCTGCAACACGCAGTTACCATGGGCCTCAACATCATGTGGAAACCGTCGAAATTGCAGACAGTGTGGGTGCTACTAATGTCACTTCAATGGCTGGTGTTAGCTGTATTCAGGCTGCTGTCTGACCACACTCTCTGCATTTTCAGTGCATTATTTGCTGGGGAAATGCTGTGCACGCCCCCTGCATTTTTTTGCTGCATTAGCTGCAACAGCCTAATGTACTTTAGTGAGCATGCTCCTTAGATTTCCATATCAGTGCCTGGTGTCTCTTCAGGGAAGTAACTATATATTCTTTGACCCTTACTGCTTGGAGCATTTCTTGTCATGAAAAGCCTGAGAGACTTTACTTTTTCCTGAATTTAGATTTAGTTACTATTTTTTCTGTTGGAGGAATGGAGGAAGTAATTTCGGAGGCAGAACTTGACTGGAGCACAGACGAAGTTGTGATTTATATGCAAACATTCACACCCAATCCCAATCAGATGGAAATGTCCGTGGCTTCATTTTAGCCACGTTTTCTGCCGGATAGGTGGGGTGATTTTATAAAGACACATAGGTGCCTATTGGCCTTTATCAATAGGCTTGAAATAGGCACCTACTTGGCCTTCACACATAGGCAACTTGTTCTAAAATTACCCTCTATGGAAGTAATTCTGTAGTGTTTTCCATGGAAAATGGCTTTTATAAAATTGCATAGTTGAATATGCGCATGTAAGTGCATGTACCGAGATGGCACATATGCATTCCTAGAGGTGCAGTGTGGGCAGTGCAGGCATAAAGTTGTGATATACATGTGTTTTTTTTAAATAAAATACGTAACTACATGCTTATTGCAGGTGTAAATCATTTGATGGCATTTGCACTGGTAGGAGTCCCTTCCTCCACTATAGCTTCTGAGAAACGCTGGGAGGATTAATGTATGCAGCCAACTTTAAAAAGTAAATAATTAATTTAAAAAAAGGGAGAGCCTGTGACCACCTCATCCTGGAAAAATGGCGGCTACCTCAGTTGATTCTTGGAGTGGATGCTGTGCTATGCCAAGGCCATGAAGGGTCCTCTTCAGCAAAGTGAGTTTGGTGGGTAGGGGGCCTCTCTGCCCTCTGTGTGGCTGAGCACAGAAGGGTCTGCTTGGCCGATTGTGGCCAATGTCCTCATTACAGGGAAAGGTAGAAGCCGAGGTATACCATCCTGACGGGTGGCTTAGTAACTTGGCTTGCTGAGACTGAGACAGTTCGGGCCACTGTTTTGACTCAGATGAACCTGGGATGATTTTTTATGTTTGGTGCTGCAGCAAACAGGATCTCAGCTTGGCTAAGTGCAGCGATCAAGCTGTGGTGGACAGATAGACTTTGAGACCAGGGTCTGAGCTGTTTCGGCGACTATGCTGTGATGTGTTTAGAGTCTTGTGGTCAGAGTGAGTTTTGTCAGGAAGCCCACCTTTTTCTCCCATTCTGCTACTGTTTGTAGCTCTCGGCAGCTGTGGCCTCGGTGTTGGCACCAGCGACTGTGGGACTTCCAGGGTGGCAAGGTCCAAGGCCTGAAGGGGGAGTTCCCTAGTACTGGCAGTATTAGGGTAAGTCTGTGAAAAGGCTAAACTGGCAGGTCACTCAGAGTGGCTGAGGATCTTTTTTAGCAGGGAAGGTCACCATTATCCCTCAGAATGCCCCTCGGTGCTGACAGGTACTGTACTAGGTTGGATCTTCTAAGGGTTCTTAGCTATGGAGTTAAAAAAAAGCAGAAAAAAAAGAGGGGTGATTCTCCTGAGATCGAGCTATGGTTGAGTAGACCTCCCTTTTGGAATAATGGAGGACGGCATGGCCCAGAGTTAGTTATTCCTCATGTTTCCAGCCCAAAAGATTCCAGTGTCCTGGGTTGTCTAGGTTGGTCTGCTCAAACGGGGGCCATCCAGCAGCTCTCAAGAAACCCTCCCTGGCTCTTGGAAGGGGATGCAGAGGCCTTCAGTGACTTCCCTAGGGAGAGGGAAGTGCCCTCTGGGATGCTAGAAGCTGTAAACAATTTCGGGTTAGGCAATATGGGCCCTGGATAAGGTTTGAGGCATTCCTAAGGGCGTTACATTGCAAGTCTTTATCATTCCATTGTGGCAGAGTAAATGCGGATGGATATTGACCAGAATGGTCCATTCAGTCTTATAACCTCTCATGTAAGCCTTCAGAGGGTTATCTGGTGAGGCTAGGAGACATCCCTGAAAACTGCTTTGGTATGCAATAAAGAATCTAGTAGTGCAGTTCCAACCACTTAAAAATAAAGTTTGGTTTGCTTTCAAGAAGGAACTTAAAGCCGAGTTGTTGCAGGATCATCAGGTATTCACTATTTGTTGTAGCACTGCCACCAAATAGTGTCAATATAAGAGAAGAAGCTGGTTAGATCGCCTTTATTCGCGAGGAGCCAGCTCAGGATAAGAGGCTTGGACTGGAGCCATGACGTTCTTAATACCATCTTGTGCGGTAAGCCTTAAGCCAGGTATTAAGTACCCACTGGTCAATATTAAGACCTGAGAATTTCCATCTGATGGTCTCAGGTGCAGGTCAGGAATGCTGTAGTTTGAAAAAAAAGATTTAAAAAAGTAAGAACAGAAAAGCATTTTGCTTACTGAGCTGCAGTATTGTCTCTGCAATTACTATGCCCTAACAAGGCGGTGCATTAGCTGTTAATGCATGGTAATTGTTCCTTTAGTAGCTTGTATGGAGAAAGGTGGAGCACAGGCAGAGACTGTATATTCCAGTTTACCTGGCTACATCTGAAGTTTCTGTGGAGAGACACATTAATGGGTTTCGCTGAATTTTTGAAGGTCCTGCTTCTGGTTATCCACAATGCTGTTAATACGTGGTAAAGCACTATAAGCTGCATTAAGAATATGGCAGGATGCTGCCCACACTACCAACAGTTGATGATGGGGTATGGTACTTGTGTTTTCTTTTGATTAACTCTCGTTATCTGTGGAATTGTAGCACACTGTAGTGATAGGACTTTACAGTCCTGGTTATGTTGAGGGTTATAATTATAAATTTGCCTTTGTTTCTCTTTATTCCCTCTCAGGATCAGTCAGATGGTAATAGGTGTGAGGGGCACACTCCTACACATGGTCTCTGGTATTGTTTGTCTTCTCAAGCTATGGCAGCATTGGTTTCCTTTTACAGCCTTATATTGAAATTATTGTTAGGCATTTTTACTGTAAGGTATGGTGGGCATACCTTAGGTACCTGATAGGGTGTCCTTCGGTCTATTTGTGCAGCTATGCTTGAGGAGTAATGTCTCATTGGAGATGGAGCCCTACAAGCTCTAATTTTAAAGGTGGTCTATCAAAAATAGAATAAACTGTAACCCAAAGGTAATTAGTTTGAGGACAGCCTTGGATTGTGAACAAAAAAGAAAACAGAGAGGATAGTTGGCAGCAAACATTTTGGGCTTTACTGTTTTGCCAGTTGAGTGTGGCCAGCGGAGGGTTTCTTTGGGTTGCTTTCTGGTTCCCTGGGTTGGGAGCTTAGAGCTTTAGTTGCCTTAGGGATCTTGGCACTCCAGAAGCATGGCAGTGGTGCAGTGTAAGCATGAGGTTGGGCTCAGTGTTATTTTGCTCTATGGCCATTCCATTCCTTGTCTGAAGTGGGGCTATCTTGACTGCGGGGGCAGAACAGGTCCATGGCAGCAAGACATTAGTTCTCAAATTCTCTGTTAACTACTTGCAGTTTTACCGCATTGGGAGTATGTCAGCCATTCCAGCAAAAGTAGTTTCACCCCAGGGTCACCTTGAGCTTTTCAGAAATTCAACCTACATTTACAGAGGTTCCTTCCTATTGGGAGCCAATGACGCCTATCATGTGGAGAACTTACTTTATTTGAAACTCTCTTGGTACATTCATGTCAGAGTGCTGGGAGGAAAGAGCTTTAGTAAGGCTTGGGATTCTTGGACCAACATGAGTAGCTATAGAGCTAGTCCCGGCAGTTGGATTCAAAAGACAGAGGCCTGCGGATTGAGTCCTGGTGAGGTCCTCAAGCCAGCTGTATTCAGAGGAGCTATAAAAGTCCAGCATGTCAGATGATTTATTTATTTTTATTTAACCGGTTTTATATACCACCTTATCCTTCAATCAAAGGATGATTGTTGCGGGAAAGTTGACCTAGGGGAAAGGATCCTCTAGGCACAGAAGGTGTTTCAGAACTATTGGATTTTTTTTTCAGAAGGTTCTGGGTGGTAATATGAGATGTCAAGTCTGTACTACAGATCCCCCATGGGTGTCATGATAGGCCAACAGCTTAGAAGCTGGAGACTACTGGGGCTGCATTTTGCAGGTTTTTGAGTGGCCACGGAGTCTATATCGTGTATGGTCAGGTTCTAGTTACCATGACTGGGGTTTGATGAGCTTCAGTCTTAGAGTCGGTTCTCAGCCCTGAGGCAGATTAATTCTCCCTTACGACTGGCCTCTGGAAAGGAATAGGCTCACAAAGAGAGAGCCTACTTTCCTTGGGGCATAGCTGCACTTTTCAAGCGTATATGTTAGGCCTTTCTGGGTTAAATCACATTGAGAGGCCTTTGTCTGGTGGGCAGAGAACAGAGCCTGGAGAGACACTGGTGCAGTAGGTGCTGCAGGTACAGGTGACACTGCTGGCCTGTTTCAGAGGTAGGAGGCAGGCGTTCTCTTGCTCTCTTCTTAATATAGTGTGAATCTTTGACATCAACACTCTCTGGCCTGTACGGTTCTCCTTTATGGGATCTTGCTCTGAGATACTAGGCATTCAAAGAGGTTTCATAGAACCTCTTTCAGACAGTTTCTGGGGCAGTCGTGTGATGATAACAACCTGCTCCTGAAGAAAGCCACAGAATGATAGTTGAAATGTCGGTTTCACTTACCAAGACGCAGCATGACCCGGAAAATGGCAAAGATCAACCTCTTCCTACATATAACATTTCTGGCTGTGTTTGTATAAAAGGCCTTTTGGTTTAATTAGGGATGTGATGGTCCTTAAGTGTTTTCCTCATTTTGACTCTAGGTGGGCATGGCAGTACATATAATTTAGTCTTGATCCCTACTGGTCCTCTCGGCTGCAGATGGGGATTGGGGGTTTCGGGTTCTGTACAAGTGGGACAGCTTCTGGCTCTTCGTCTTTTCATAGGAGGATGAAGGGGCTTCATGGATGGTTCTGCCTTTAGTGTGCTTGTGGATTTCATGCAGGGTGAGCTGGTTTCCAAGGCTTCCTTTTATGGGCTGAAGACCAGTTGGTTCCAATAGGGCTCAGGACTTCTTCCTCCAGGGTTGGCTAGTGTTGTAAGCAGCATCTGGCTAGGGGTACTGCTTCAGTATCTCTGGGGCACAGATGTGTATGCCCTACTATCTTAGCATCTTCGGGGTGTCAGAATGCTGGAGCGCAAAAGGTGCAGGCTGGGCTTGTCTATCTCCCTAGTTTTTTGATACTGCTTTGGTACGTCCCACGTGTCTGGACTGATCTGGAGGGACAATAAGGAAGGTGAAATTAGACCTTACCTGTTAATTTTCTTTCCTTGATTCCCTCCAGTCAATTCCAGGAACCATCCTACATGACTCTGGTTTGTGCCTGGTTTTGGGGGAGTGAACACACTAAGGCTGGACTGTGATTTCATTGGACTACCTTGTTCGTTTGGTACTGTCAGCAGGTTGCGATGTTGTGCTGCTGGTTTGTTGTGGCTGTAGTTGGCATTAAGGACTATAAGACTGTGGTTTATAGCTGCTATTCCGGGCTTGTTTGGCAGTAGGAGTGATTATGCTGTAAGTATAGTTTGTAGGTGTGGAATGAATGAGTTTATAATAATTGTTTATTCTTAAGCCTCTTTTGTTACAGAAATGCTGATGAAAGGAGGGCTACACAGAACCCTTATACCATGATATCATCAAACCAGTGGTTCTCAATTTCCGTCTTCTGGTAGAAAGGCATAAGTCCATGGACTGGACTGGAGGGACTCAAGGAAAGAAAATTAGCAGGTAAGGTCTAATTTCACCATAAAACACATTTACCCATATTCTAATAATGTTTTGACAAGTTTATATATAACAAATAAAACAATTCAATTCTAATTTTAAGTATTGAAAAAGGTATACATCTGTTTTATTGATGGCTAAATTCAGAGTCTATAACAGGTAAGGGAAATTAGGTGATAGTGTGATAAGATTTGGAAGATCTGAGTCTTAAAATGGTGCTGCTCTAATGCATTAGCCCATCCCCGACCATTCAAAAAAAGGTACCCCGAAACACCACAAAGGACCAAACATAATTCTAAGGGGAGGCATAAAAACATGGCTAACTCTTCAGTTGGGTATTTGCAAGGCAGTCTCATTATATTGATCAAGGTGCCTTTTTAAGCTTAGTAGATCTGACTCAATCCTAGGTTCATCTGGTAGAGTTGTTTTTTCTCTTTCAATGCTGGGCTCCTTGTTAGGGCATTAATCCTTTTGCAAGCTTTATTCAACTATTTTCGATTGGTTATTTGTGTGTTTTATGATCTCTCTCTAGTTCATCAGTTTATACTCTGTACTCTTTCAACGGTTTATTACATTTGTAACTTGATCTACCTGTAATGAAGAGTAAATATTTACGGTACTGTGCCAGAAACAGCCATCTCTGCTACAGAGCATTTGCACAGCTCATAAAAGGTAAAGGAAAACAACAAAAAAATGGATCTTCCTTTGGCGGAGAACATTTTAAGTGAAATACTGTACCCCTTTGGCTTATAACAGTTCCTCCATTGGGTTTTAGAATCTCTGTCAAATATGTGAATGGGGTCTTTGTTATTGAGTCAACACCAACATGATGTATGACCACAAAAGGAAACTAATCCATATCTAATTTAATTTTTTTACATATACTTTTATTGATCACCACAACAAGTGAACATTCTCAAATCTACAATCCACTGATCATTGTCCAATAGGGTTCAGCGGCAAGATGCATTTAAGCTTACAAGTAGGATACCCATTAGCAAGTGAAACCAGAGTCCCTTGCTGTGTCGTTTTTATATTTCTGACACCTGTTTCCCACCTCCCCCTATGTCCCCTCTGCACGCTCATTCTATGTTCATATTCCTCCCCCCGCACTCCCCTTCCCCTCCCTGCCTGGTCCCCAATCTTCCACATAGCCAAGTGCCGGTTCTGCCCTATGAGCTTCAGTGGGCTAGCGCTCCAAAAAAATAATTTTCCAGGTTTCCAGATTCCTCATCTACCTGGTACTTAGCCAGTGTTTCTGACATTCTTTCCAGCTGTATGAGTACAGTCATCCTGTCACGCCACACTGTCAGTGTGCGCAGTTCTTCTGCCTACTTCAACAACATACATTTCTTGGCCCAAAATAGTGAAATCTTCCCAAATATTTTATGCCCAGATTTTATTTTAGGTATCCCGAGCGATCTCCAAATAGCAAGGCTTGGCCGTTGGGGGACGTATGTCTACTTCCACATACATTTTAAGGGCCGCCCACATTTCCTCCCAGAATCCCACCAGTTTATCACATCATAGGAAGGTATGCACCAATACTCCCTGCTCCTTCTTACACTTATTATATAATTCCAAGTTTGCTAGCTCCATCCTGCATATTTTCACATTATCAATGGAGCAGTGATGTAACACTTTAAATTGCATCCTCTAAGGCCCACATCTAAAGGGACAGAGTGTATCTCTTTAAAAATTCTCTCCATATCCTTTTCTGATATCCTACTCAATGGTTCATGACATCCCACAGCAGTTTTCCTTGTGCAGTTCCCCACACGTATTATACCAGTTTGAAATGGAGTTAAATCTGCTTTCCACCGGTTCTAATTTATCCCCAAACTCCCCTTCTTTCTTCTCTTCAGGTCCCAATGTTTTGTGGTGATATAATGCCGTGGCTGCAGATATGCAAAAAACTGCATATTCAGGAGGCTATACTGGGATCGGAGTCCCTGAAATGAAAGCAGATGCTATCTCCCCCATTCCACTAAATCTTTCACCAAATTCCCTCCCCTCTCCATTTATTTTATTTATTTTCATTCTCTTATATACCGTGCTATTCTGCATCAGTGCGGTTTACATTGAACAAACTGAAATTACATTGAACAGGGCATTATAACTTGGAGATAACTATTTTACAGGGAAAATGGGCTATGGAGGGTTAAGTGGCTTGCCCAAGACCACAAGGAGCACCTGTGGGACTAGAAACCACAGTCCTTCCGGCCCAAGGTTGCTGTCCTCTAGTGGGATTTGAACCCCCGACCTTCCAGCCTGAAGTACCTTGCCCCAACCACTAGGCCACTCCTCCACTCCATCCATTCTTGGAAGGTTTTATATACAAATTTGGCATTGCCAGTTAATGGCATGCACAGTGATGCCCTCACCTCCAGTCCCCCAACTTCCTTCAGGTAGTGATATGCGCTTTGTGCCACATCAGCGATTAAATGGCCTCTCTGTTTCATTCCAACTCAGGGCCTGCACTACCATTAGGCAAAGTAGGCAGCTGCCTAGAGTGCTGGCTATCCGGGGTCATCCACTGCCACTGCTGATGCCCCTCTTCAATGCAGATAGTAGGAGAAAAAGAACTCAATGCAAAACTGGAGTGTATAGGTAAGCACCACGTCACGGTTTCTTTCTCCTATAATCTGCTGCTTCCGCCTCCCTCCAACACAGATAGATAGTATGAGAAAGAAATAGTGAAACAGAGCTGGAGTGTGTGGGTAAGCACTGCGTTGAGGTTTTGTGAGCCACTGCCACAACTGCAGGTCCCAGAGAGGGGAGGCAGTGGTAGGGGGGCCATGGAGGGACAGCAGGATGGAGGGCTCACTTGGGCGGCTCCAATCCTTGCATCAGCCCTGCTCCCACTTGATGTATTAAGTGTATAATAGGGAATGTGTCTTCACCAGCCCCTGTGCCATCTTGGATACACACAGCCTTGCCCCATCCATTATCTATTCCCATAAAAAAACATATCTGACGTGTTATATTGTCCCATCTAAGATATGAAAGGCCAAATCCTCCTTTCTCCTTAAACTGGCTCAGCTTAACCCATCATATTTGGTCCCCTTTCCTCTTCACAAGAATTTCAGTATTTCTCTCCTTAGAGTCCAATATCATGTATGTGCCGATTGATGATATGATTTATGTGCTGTTTATGCTAGGGCATTTATGAAATGGCTTTCTGCAATGGGCTGTCCTTAAATGTGAAAGACGAAGGCCTTAATTATAAGCTATGATGTGGCTTATGTTCCCCCAGCAACTAGAACATAAGAACATATATGCCATGCTGGGTCAGACCAAGGATCCATTGAAGCCAGTGTCTTGTTTCCAACTTGGCCATTCTAGGTCACAAGTACTAGTCAGGTTCCCAAAAGGTAGACAGATTCCATGCTGCTTATCCCAGAGGTGAACTGTGGATATCCACAGTGCACATTAATAATGGTTTAAGGTCTTTTCATTCAGGAACTTGTCCAAATCTCTTTTAAACCCAGCTACACTAACAGCTTTTACTACATCCTCTGGTAACAAATTCCAGAGTTTGATTACACATAGAGTGAAAAAATATTTTCTCTTATTAGTCTTAAATAGGTTACCCTGTAGCTTCATTGCATGTCCCTAGTCTTTCTATATTCTGATGACAAACAATCGATCTACGTTTACCCATTCCACTCCATTCATTAATTTATAGACCTCTATCATATCTCTCCTCAGCCGTCTCTTTTCGAGGTTGAAGAGCCCTAACCTTTTTAGCCTCTCTTCATAGGAGTATCCCTCCATCCCCTTTACCATTTTGGTGGCTCTTCTCTGTACCTTTCTAATAACGCTATATCCTTTTAAGATACGGAGACCAGAATTACACACAATATTCAAGGTGCAGTTGCACCATGGAACGATACAGAAGCATTATAATATCCTTTGTTTTATTTCCCATTCCTTTCCTTATGATACCTAGCGTTCTATTCACTCTCTTGGCCGCCGCTGCACACTGGGTGGAGGGTTTTAACATGTTATCCACAATGACACCTAAATCCTTTTCCTGGGTGATGGTTCCTAATGTGGAACCTTGCATCATGTAACCATAGTTTGGGTTGTTCTTTCCTAGGTGCATAACTTTGCACTTGTCCACATTAAATTTCATCTGCCATTTTGATGCCCAGTCTTCCCATTTATCAAGATCCTCTTGCAATTTTCCACAATACTCATGGGTTTTAACAACTTTAAATAGTTTTGTGTCATCTGCAAATTTGATAACCTCACTCGTTATTCCCATTTCCAGGTCATTTATGAATATGTTAAAAAGCAGCGGACCCAGTACAGATCCCTGGGGTACTCCACTATTGACCTTTCTCCATTGGGAAAATTGGCCTTTTAGCCTTACCCTCTGCTTTCTATCTTTTAAACAGTTCCTGATCCACAATAGTACACTGCCTCCTATCCCATGACTCTTTAGTTTTGCCAAAAGTCTCTGATGAGGGACCTTGTCAAAGGCTTTCTGAAAGTCCAGATACACTTTATCAACCGACTTACCTTTTTCTACCTGTTTATTCACAACTTCAAAAAAACATAACAGATTAGTAAGACAAGATCTTCCTTGTAAGCCTTGTTGGCTGTCTCCCATTAAGCCATGACTATCTACATGTTCAGTAATTTTGTTCTTTATGATGATTTCTACCATTTTTCCTGGTAGTGACGTCAGGCTCACCTGTCTGTAGTTTCCAGGATCACCCCTGGAACCCTTTTTAAAAATTGGTGTTACATTGGCCATCCTCCAATTTTCAGGTATTACAGATGATTTTAATAATAGTTCACAGATTACTAATAGCAGGTCTGCAATCTCATATTTCATTTCTTTCAACAACCTTGGATGTATACCATCCAGTCCAGGGGATTTGCTACTCTTCGGTTTATTGATTATTCTAAAAGCAGACGGGTTTATATTTGAAGAGAGTAGGAAGAATTCTGTTTGAACTTTTAGATGCTGCATTGTGCCTTCTCTTGTTTTTTTTTTCAGTAGTGCTTTGTAATTCTCCCGTGCCTAGCTGCCTTCCCATACTAATGCTCTTCTTTCACTACCTTACCTTTGCGCTTCTCTTTCTTGTTCTGTCTCCCCTTACTGTGTTACCGCTGCTTCTCTATGTCTGTCTGTTATTCCCCAGTCCTAGCCTTTTTCTCACTGTTGTCCCACCTCCTATGTTTAATGCGCTGATATACTTAGGATTTCTTCAGTTTTAGTATCGTATATAATTCTTATTTACACAATTCTAAATCTGTGAGGTTTAATCTAAGCACTGGAATCATGATGGCTCTCAGTATAAAAGGTCGTCACACCAGATATCAGAGTTGCTATGATATGTGGAACTGTGCTCACAAATTTTTGCCTTTCGAAGGGCCCACTCTTTATTCATTGCAAAACAGAGTTGATTTCCGCCAGTATAGACCCATGGGCACATTCTGGTCTGTTCTTGTAAACAGAGCTGGGGTGAAGAAGAAGGAGATAAAGTTAAATAAGATGATTGGATTAGATGAGAGCTGTTAGTTTCTGGACAAGGACGGACATTAAATGGAAGTGGCAGGCAGGCTATTACAGCACATTAATGTGATTTTGAAAGAAAATGTCAAGATACGCATATGTCACTTACCATTTGTTCGACCTCTTAACTCTTGTCGAAATGTCAGAATTTACTTCTGTACTGATTCTAACATGTTGTATTTAAAAGTAATGAAATACTGTAGTCCTTGCTAAATATAAACATTCTTATAAAACAATGAGGGCACTTATTAGGGATATAATTCTTTTAGTCGAGTGCTTCTCAAATCTATTTAAATTATTATATAAATGTTGTAGTGCTATATAAATGATTAATAGTAGTAGTAGTAAGAGGGAGACTCAAACCTGTCAGCTTCCATCAACATAAAATTTGTATTTGCTGTTGCAGTGACTGTTGCATTCAGGGTCAGATTTAAGATGTTGGCACCCACAGACAGGACCAGAGAGTGGTACCCAGGCAAATTTCTTCTCCAGAGATCATAGAACATGGTCCTAAAGCAAACAGAATCAGGGCCCAAATATTTGATGCCTTCAAACTTTCATGCCCCTGGCGGTTGCCTGTGCCTTAAGCTAGGCCTGGCTGTATAGGATTTTTTGGAAGGGGAAAGGAGATGTTTGTATGCATATTATATGATGCGCTGCATAGCATTTTAGAAATGAATAAAGAAGTAGAGATGACACAGTGACAGAAGACACGCATAATAAAGGATTTCCTGCAAAGTCAGATGATCCTGGGAAAAGTTTAGACCCTAGGACCTTTTAGAGAGAAGATTTCTACAGGCAGAGGGTGTCTACCGTTTCAGCTTGTTGAAGTTATTATTCAGATCTCTGTACGCAGGAATGTTTCCAGCTAGTGAAAAACAACAGAGAGGCAGAGGTGCTACATAGAGACAAGCATACAAAAAAGTGTACACCCTACAAGACCATATACAGGATGCAATGGAAATTGAAATGGAGATCAGTAGTAATATTTGCATGCCATGTTTGTATGAAAAAGCTGGTATGGGTGCTATTCATGCATGGAAGATTGAGGTTGGTTGGCTCAGAGAAGCAAACTAAAGATTGCATTGATTTTAAAATTAAAATTTGTACAGTACCTGCATCTTTTGAAGGGAAAACATGATAAGGAGACTAAGATGATAAGAGTAAAAAATAAGAACTCCTGCTAGACCAGTCCAGACCAGTGGGTTATGCTCCTCTGCCAGCAAGTGCAACCCCCAGCAATGTCGCCACTAGGCATACATGCTGGTGCAGCATTGCGAGGAGCCAGTAGTTGTCTTCCTCCAGCAGATACCAAGGTGTTTGGACTGGTGCAGCAGTACAGATAGGTCTGTCTTCCCTGGCTTACGGCATGATGCTGCGGCCAGTGGGATTGAAAACCTCTAGGCCCAACGTCCCTCGGAGCTAGGGTTCTCCCCTGTCTCCTTGAGCCGGCAACTGCCTTGTGCCTGTGGGTTCCAGCATTGATGGGCCTGAGAGGAGCAGGAGGACTCCACAGGGCCGCTGGGGGGTGGGTAAGTTGGACCCAGGGCCCTCTTTCCCTCTTTTACTTTTTTTCAGATTTGTTAAGTTTCCTCTCATTGATACTAATGGACTGTATTGGGCTTTCTTGTTGCTTGAAATAAAGCAGATTTGGATTTATGTAAAAAAAAAATAAATCTTTGCTCAATAGCTAGGCCTTTTTTATCTTTGCTGCTGCTGTACTCTGCCATGTGGTCCGATGCAACCTGCAACCCTCAGTAGTTTTGCCCATGGCTGCTATTTTTGGCCCGGCTTGTGGTAGGAATGCCCAGGGCACTTTTTTTTTTTACAGCATGGTGGGACGCTCATAGTGGATCCAGAGGTCAGGCCTAAAACCATTTCTGTGGCCCCTTTTCTTTTTTTCCCAACAGAGGGCACCACACCCAGTTAAGATGGTTGTTTGGTCTTGGTGTAATGCAGCATGGCAGGGAGGCCCTAGCCTCAAGCCTGTTAGCCCTTGTGGGCCCTCCATTCCCTTGGGAACCACCATTTCAACCAGCTTGAGTTGCAGCTCCTGAACTAGCTTGGACAATTTTCAGTCTTTAATAGCTGTCTAGTATCCACTTTGTGGAGGTACGAGGCCCAGGTGTCCCTACAGGGTTTCTGGGGTCTTCAAGCACCTCTGATATGAGCAGTAGGGGGGTTAAGGCCTCCACCTTACCCTTCCATTCCTCCAGAAGTCCATCCTTAAACTCTACAGGAATTCATTGAGAGGCTGAAGAGAAACTCTTTCTCCAGAGGGCAAGTCTGAGGAGGACAGGCTGATTC
Organism: Ichthyophis bannanicus; assembly: GCA_033557465.1. NCBI lineage: Eukaryota > Metazoa > Chordata > Amphibia > Gymnophiona > Ichthyophiidae > Ichthyophis > Ichthyophis bannanicus. The sequence goes on from CM066035.1 coordinate 344,170,485, forward strand.
TCCTGCTGGGAAGCTAGGATTTCTGTGATGAACTTATTTACAGAAGGATCTTTTTTATGTACTTTCAGGATGCTATGGCAGCTCCACATGTTGTTGAGCTTGCTCTCGGGCAAAGTTAGCAGTCAGGCCCAACCTTTTCCTGGAGGATATCCTATCTCCTAGTGCATTTATTCCTCTGCTTTAACCTATGCAGCAGCACATAGGATATTGAGGAGAAAATCCTTGAGCTAGGCCCTAGGTGCCCTAAGATCCTGTCTTTGCTGTACCCTCAGACCCAGGATGTGGTGGATCATCCTGTTTGGCTCCTTAGGGTGGGAGCCCTGTTCATGACAGTGTTAGAGTGCAAGACTATCCCTGTCGAGGGAGAAGCACTGTATTCAAGGAGTCTCACATACAGAGGGTTGAGGTCCACCCTAAGAAAGCCTTTGTGGTTGCCACCTTAGGCTCCCTAGCAGCATTGTGTACAGGCTTGATGTCAAGCCCTCTTATGATGGATCCAGACACTGCCGGACAACCCAGAGGCTACGAGGTTGGAAGCGGGCTACATAAGTAGTTGGTGCTCTCCATGACTTGATAAGATTCTCTTCCAAGTCCTTGACAAAGGTGTTAGCCAAATGATGGCTCTGGCTCTGGCTCTGCGCTTGGTCAGCTCTTGTCCAGAGCGTCATCTTCCTCCCACTCTGAGTCTTGACTGCTTAGGTGCATCCCACTCATCTGGACTGGTCTAGCAGGCTAATAACAAAGTGGAAATTTTACCTCATAATTTTCTTTCCTTGAATCCTTCTAGACCAGTCCAGGACCTGCCTTGGAAGATTCCTATTACAGGTTGAGAAGTTCTATTGTCTTCTGATTGTATTGTCTGTGTTAGTGACTTACACAGAGTTAATTCTGGTAAGAAGCTAAATACTTGCTCATGTCAGTTGTTGCAAAGTTGAATTGTTGGTTATTACCATTCTACGTTTTTCTGAGTTTTCAATTTATTGCCTAGGAAGTGTCATACTGATTTCTCTCAGTGCTGCACCAGCATGTATGCAAAGTGATGACATTGCTGAGACTTGCTCAGGTGTGCCTCCATCTACTGGTGGGGGAGCAGAACCCACTCATCTGGACTGGTCTAGCAGGATTCAAAGAAAGAAAATCATCAGGTAAAATTTCTCCCATCTGTTGTATGCCAGGATCCAGTATCCAATTGAAAGTATTTTAAGAAAGTCTTAAATAATGCCATAAGGATAAGAATAATGTGATCCATTTGAATGCAGGTCATGGTGATCTGCTGAACTGGTAATTTGTATGAATGCTCAAATAGAAAATATAGCTGTGTGATATCTGAGTATCAGTATCTGAAGAAAAAACAAAGACGTATCTTTCACAAATACATGGGAAGATTGCACAGAGAACTTAGGTAATGTCAAACCTATTAATTGTAATTTTCAGACATTCTTAGAGATGGCCTTTAAATTGTTGGTCGATGTTATGCAAAAGGGACATAATGACAGGACTAGATGTGTTGACCTTACATCCTGATGTCTGTAGCAAGGACAATTTGGAAATAATAGTGGAGATATCAGAATATTTCTGAGAGAAGAAAACCAGTAAAGAACATGGATTCTGCATTGATTTAAATCAAAATGGGTTATTTATTTAGTATCCAGGCCAATTGACCTATGTTGCTTGAGAAGTTACAAAGGACAAAGGTGGTGGAGTAATGTGTTATAATCTGATTTTGCCAACTCATTTGCTACTTTGACATTTTATTTTTTTTAGTGCCATCAAGTCAGTGTTGACTTATAGTGACCCAGCTACCTCTGGGTTTTCTTGGCAATGTATCACTGGAAGTAGATTGCCAGCCTTTTCTTCTGAGGCAATGGAGGGTAAAGTGACTTGCCTAAAGTCACAAGGAGTGCCAGTGGGAATTGAACCCTTGATCTTCTGGGTACGAGGCTGTTGCTCTAACCACTAGGCTACTCCTCCACTCCACTTTGATAATAGCTTCCTAAAAATGACTAAGAACACATATGTTGAAAATGAGTAAGTGGTTTACATTGATTAATAATGGGCAACAATTAAATTAGATAGATGTAATAAGAAGTGTACTACAAGGGTCAAATTCAAGATATTATTTATAGTATTCATTCATAATTTTGGAATTTATTTGGAACTAAACGTACTATTTTTGCAGAAGATACATTGGAGTAGGGGGCGTCTCACAAATCGATCTGATAGTTTCCCCCTATTTGTTCAATATTTTCTCGATACCTTTGTGCAGGGCGTTGTGTGCTTCCGATATGATTTTTTTACATCTATGCAGATGATATGCAGGTTCTTATTCCTTTTTCAAGGATAAGGAAGAAGTTGGTCCAGGTACAGTTGTCTGTACTTTTAGGATGATTTTGGGTTTAAAACTCAATATTTCTAAGATCAATGTGGTGGTGTTGGATAGGGAGAGGAAAGTGGAGCCAGTCCTGTATGGGTTGCCAATTACATTTAACTGGTGCCAATTACATTTAGCTGCCAGGTGCCAATTACATTTAGCTGCCAGGACCTTGGGGTTATTTTGGACTCCACTCTGAACATGGGTGCCCATGTTACCTCGGTGGTTAGAAATTTATTTCTTCTTTTGAGAATTCTTCTGTTGCCAATTGCAGTATTTTTTGAGTGAGGTAACATGGACATTGTTAATGCGTTGGCTTGTTTATTGTAATGCTTTGCTGTTAAGGCTTTCCAAGAAGGATCTGTACGGTTTAAGGTTGATGCAGAATACTGCTGCTTAGTTGGTTAAAGGTTTACGGAAGTTTGATCTTGTGATTCCTAATTTGATTCAGTTGCACTGGTTGTCAGTAGCATTTAAGGAACTGATGTGGCTGTATAAGGTATTACACAATTCGGTGTCTGATTATTTAAATTCCAAATTGACAATTTATTCTCCCGCTCGTGCTTTGCATTCACAATCTGATAGATTGTTGGTGATACTTCTGTTCAGGAAGTGCAGAGGATTTGTCATAGGGATAAGTCTTTTTCAATCCGTGTCCTTTGTTAATGGAACTCTTCCTCATGAGCTCTGGCTTTTAGATGGGGGCTGTACAGACCTTCCTTTTAGGAAAGCTTTTGGTAATGTAGCGGGGGCTTAATGACTCATTTGTTAGCGTTGGCTTTTTAATTGGGATGGCATGGGTTATTTTTTATTGTATTTGTCCTGTTGTGATGTTTTATTGTGTTGTACACCAGTTTTCCAATAGTGTGGTTAAGAAGTATAAATAAATAATAATATGTTCTGTAATTGAGATTGAAAAACTTACAAACTGAGGGGGACAGAGCAGCAGCCTAGGAAATAGAAATAAACTGGTTTGGGAAAAGACAAATGTGGGTTGATCCTTTGCAATGGTAATTAATATGCAGTATATAAACTGGGGAGTGGAGGAGTAGCCTAATGGTTAGAACACTGGATTGGTGACCAGGGTTCGATTCCCACTAGCACTCCTTGTGGCCTTGGGCAAGTCACTTACTGCATATAAACTAGATGATAAAGAAATAAAGAATAGCGGTGGTACAGAAGTGAGACCACCTATAAATATTTGTTCGTTCATAAGTCCTAGTAAGACATGAGGTGTATATGGCTGAACAAGAATGTCCAATAAACCTAGGAATTGAATAAAGTGCTTTTCACTGCTGTTCAGTGCCACAGGCTGTGGACAGCTCTTGGCTGTAATGGACAGATGGCCACCTCAAAATTAATAGTGCTTTTCATATTTTTGAAATGCTCTAATAAAAAGAGAAATTGTATTTGGAAAGTATAGAAGGCAACATATGCAACATCTACTATGTTGCAAAGCATAAAATGACTAAAAGGAAGGGCTAAGAGCCAGCTGTTCTAAAGGATTTCTCTCATTTTGTGTTTGTAAGACAAAGGGCCATGTTTACTAAAGGCAAACAGCATGGTAAACATCCTAAGCTAATTGCTTTCAGCAAAATAGATTTAGATCAGAACAGAGTGGGCATGGTGGCAGCAACAGCTAGAGTGGGGGATGTTGACCCATGCTAGCTGTCATCAGGATTGGTCCAAGGGTTTCTGCCACCCTAGCCAGAAGCCCTGGTCTGCTGCCCCTCCTCCCCATGTGCCACGTTACGCCACCCTTCTTCCCTCCCCCCCCATGCTGAGCCATGCTACTGATTCTAGCAGCGGGATCCGCTCGGCGGCAGTGGCAAGCCATATGCTTTGGTACATATGCTTCTAACCCTTCTGACACAACTTCAAGGAGTCAGAAACGGCAGGCCATGTCTGCCAAAGCACATGGCCTGCTGCGGGCTGCTGCCACCGAGCTGACCATGCCACCAGAATTGGCGGCAGAGGTGGGCGGAGGCCTGGCTCTGCATGGGAGTGGGGCGACAGGCCATGTCTGTCATGCCGCTCATAGAGGTCTGCTGTCCTAGGCGGTCACCTAGCCAGCCTAGTGGACGGGTCAGCCCTGGCTTTCATGATTTCTGATAGCATGGCTGCACTCAAAAGGTGGGGTAAAGTGCAACCATGCTATAGGCAGTCCAGTAGCACGGCCGCCATCCAGCATTAAAGAAAAATGACTGTGCCCTGCCCCAACCCTTCACGGGGCATAATTAGCCCCTGATCACTCCCTCCTTTGCCATAGAACCCCCACCCCCTGCTCTGATCCCTCCCTCTCTCTGCAAAGATTTATTTGCTTAATTCTTTTTTATAACACTTTAACTCCCCACCCCTTGAGCTGGAGCATCAATAATGGAAACAACTCTTCTTCCATGCTCTGATGCTTATTCAAGAGAAAGTATGGCTAAGAAAACTTTGGCAAGAGAAAATGTGCTATTTATATAGTTTCAAGAAAGTAAGTCATGCCTGGATGTTTTGCTCAGACACTGATTTCCTAAAGCTGAAGTGGCTCATTTTGTTGCTTTTAGTGTAGTAATGGGCTTCCTGGTCACTTACCTATTAATAGTTTTTCTACAGCCCTCTATACAGGTACAGTGTTAAATAGGAAAATCTTGTAGCCAAATCATCTTGGATTTTCAGATAAGGAAATTTGTTGTCATTAAAAAGCTGACGAAGGCAAGGGCTAACAATGGCCTACCCATGGAAGCAGTAGAGCCCATTATTGTAGTAGACGTTTTGGCCTGTTTGGAACAGATATTTATTTAACACATATCCTAGACCGCCTTATCCTTAGCTCAAAGTGGTTTACATTACAACTTAAGATTGTGTACATTAGAACAATTAAAAAGGGGATGTAACATGGCATGCGGGGCAACTTAAACTTAATCAGAAGAACCTATATACAGGATGGGATATTGGCGTGGGTCATGTCTTTTAGTGGTCTGGGGCCAAAATTAGGTGTGGTATGGCGATGAGCATTTTATGATGCACTAAGTGATACTCCCAAAGTGCTCTATACCAAGAAAAGTTTTTAACTTTTTCCTGAAGTCCTTAACGTCTATAGTGGATCGGATGTCTTCTGGGAGGGAGTTCTATAAGGCTGGAGCGGAAGGTGAAAATGCTGTCCCAGATGTGATTTGCTTAGATTTTGAGTAAGTGCTGCGTATATGAAACATGCTCCTCTTGTTGCTCCCTTTTGGTCGGCTTTCTGAGTCTCTTATAATTAGTTCCTGTCTGCCAAATTATTCTGTAGGATTTTGAAGATGTTGAGAGTCATCTTGAGCCTGGTGCAAGAGTGCACTGGGAGCCAGTATAGTTGGTTCAATAAGGGAGTAACATGGTCGTGCTTTTGTTGAACCAGTGATGATGTGGGCCACCGTGTTCTGTGCATCTGAAGTGGGTGGATGGTTTGCTTTGGGAGGCTTTGGTACAGTGAATTGCAGTAGTCCAGAATTGGTGTGACGATGGCTTGGAATACTGTGCGGAAGTCATTCTAGCTGAGCAATGGTTTTAGTTTCTGAACAGTCTTCATTTTATGATAGGCGTTGTTTGTAGTAGAATTTATATGGTCCAGGGGAGGAGCGAGGGTAGGCAGTGGATGGCACCTGACCCCAGATGTACAGAGCTGATTCTGAGGTCGGCCCTGTACATCTGGGGTCAGCCTGGTAGAGGGGGGACTTATTCTACCTCTGAGGTGGAATAAGTTCCCCTGGATGTGGGTGGTCTGCTAAGCCCAGCGGAGACAAAGAGGTGAGGAGTGCAGGGGGTTCCCAGTAGCCCGATCCTGGCCATGGACAGCCAGATCGGGATTCAGGCTGTGGGGAAAGGAGTTTGTCATTGGTAGCCTGTGATTGTGGCTCCAGAATGGAGCTGTGGTGGCATGACAACAGGACACCATGCCACTGCTGCTCTATTCAGGAGCTTGGCTTGGCTAGCCGGGGATCTGCTGGGCATCTGGCCTGACAGAATCGGGGCCCAGCCTGCACATTTAGACTGGTAGACCTGATTCTGATCCTGTGGGCACGTCTAGCCCCCACGGGATCAGAATCGGGTGCTACCGCATCATGCGCAGATTCTGTCAGGCCGTACAGAGGCAGGACGTGCGGAATAGAATTGGCCTCCAAGTAACTATAACTCAAAAAATGTTCCACTAGCCACTTTTTCTTCAAAATGCAACTGAGCAAATTTAACAAGTTGAAAATTGTACACTTGCAGTGTGACACTATGGTGCATTTCTTCCATTTGCAGAAGCAGGTATGTGGAGGGTATATGTGTGTGTCATGGGAGTGTCAGGGGGGCGGTGTATGTGTTTGTGTGTGTCATGGGGAGTGTGGGGGAGTGAGCCTTTGTGTATATGTGTCATGGGTAGTATTGTTTAAATGGCGACCGCGGCGCGTTGGTTGTATCCCTTATGTTGGTCCACGTTGCGGTTTGGCAAGTCCTGATGCAGTCCTGTGTATGAAAGGGGCGAAACTCGAGTCGACTTATGTCTTACAGCCATCCCTTTCCTTCTGATGTTAAAAGAATCATCAATCAAAGCTAAGTGTTTTTTCAGTTCTTTTACATGCATTTAAATTTGTTAAAATGCACTGCTTTAGGGGCCTATGAATGATTTGCAAGGGCACAGTGGTGTGCTGGTGTTGTGAGCACTTTGGTGCTTATAGTTTTCCACCTTCCCTTTACTGAGGCCCTTTTTTTGATTTATCCCTTGGTCAGGGATGTATTATCCTCTGCCCGAAAATAAATTTGAGTGTTGAGGTTTTGGTTATGTGTACCCATTATAGATGCCTTGAGTGTTCAGCACATTTATCACTCAACCTTATTTGTTTGATCACTATGAGTAGTGTTGGGGCATGTGTGTGTTGGAGTGGTGGATGTGTGTCTGTACTTTCTCTTGTCCTCCTACACCTGCTTCTTGTCCCTCCGGACTTCTTGCACTATTCTCCATTCCTATCCTTCACTGCTCTCTCTTCCATCTCCCAGGCGACAAGGCGATAGCGGAGAGACTGAATGAATTCTTTGCTTCGGTATTTACTGAGGAAGATGTAGGGATGTTACCCATGACTGAAGTGGTATTTAAAGGTGTGGAATCACCTGGGTCGGATGGTATACATCCAAGGGTGTTGAAAGAACTGAAATATGAGATTGCAGACCTGCTATTAGTAATCTGTGAACTTTCATTAAAATCATCTGTAATACCTGAAGATTGGAGGATCGCCAATGTAACGCCAATTTTTAAAAAGGGTTCCAGGGGTGATCCGGGAAACTACAGACAGGTGAGCCTGACGTCAGTACCGGGAAAAATGGTAGAAACCATCATAAAGAATAAAATTACTCAGCATGTAGATAGTCATTGCCTAATGGGAGACAGCCAACATGGCTTTAGACAAGGAAGATCTTGTCTTACTAATCTGTTATGTTTTTTTTGAAAGTGTGAATAAACAGGTGGACAAAGGTGAGTCGGTTGATATATTGTATCTGGACTTTCAGAAAGCCTTTGACAAGGTCCCTCATCAGAGACTTTTGGCAAAACTAAAGAGTCATGGGATAGGAGGCAGTGTACTATTGTGGATCAGGAACTGTTTAAAAGACAGAAAGCAGAGGGTAGTGCTAAATGGCCAGTTTTACCAATGGAGAAAGGTGAATAGGGGAGTACCCCAGGGATCTGTTCTGGGTCCGCTGCTTTTTGACATATTCATAAATGACCTGGAAAAGGGAATAACGAGTGAGGTTATCAAATTTGCAGATGACACAAAACTATTTAAAGGATTGTGGAAAATTGCAAGAGGATCTTGATAAATTGGAAGATTGGGCATCAAAATGGCAGATGAAATTTAATGTGGACAAGTGCAAAGTTATGCACCTAGGGAAGAACAACCCAAACTATGGTTACACGATGCAAGGTTCCATATTAGGAACCACCATCCAGGAAAAAGATTTAGGCGTCATTCTAGATAACATGTTAAAACCCTTGGTCCAGTGTGCAGCAGCGGCCAAGAGAGCAAATAGAATGCTAGGTATCATAAGGAAAGGAATGGAAAATAAAACAAAAGATATTATAATGCCTCTATATCGTTCCATGATGAGACCGCACCTTGAATATTGTGTGCAATTCTGGTCGCCGTATCTTAAAAAGGATGTAGCATTATTAGAAAAGGTTCAGAGAAGAGCCACGGAAATGGTAAAGGGGATGGAAGGATACTTCTATGAAGAAAGGCTAAAAAGGTTGGGGCTCTTTAACGTGGAAAGGAGACGGCTGAGGGGAGATATGATAGAAGTCTATAAATTAATGAACGGAGTGGAACGGGTAAACGTAGATCGATTGTTTACGTTATCAGAATATAGAAAGACTAGGAAACATGCAATGAAGCTACAGGGTAAACTATTTAAGACTAATAAAAGAAAATATATTTTCACTCAACGTGGAATCAAACTCTGGAATTTGTTACCGGAGGATGTAGTAGAGGCTGTTAGTGTAGCAAAGTTTAAAAAAGGTTTGGACAAGTTCCTGGAGGAAAGGTCCATAAACCATTATTAAGAAGGGACCCAGGATATCAATGCTGGACCCAGTAAAAAGCGTTGTGGAACCTGTGTCTTTTGGGGAAACTGCTAGGTACCTATTACCTAGATTGGCCACTGTTGGAAACAGGATACTGGGCTTGATGGACCTTGGTCTGACCCAGTATGGCATATCTTATGTTCTTATTTTCTTATGTCCCTCTTTTTCCTCCACCCCCTCACGCACTCTCCCTCCCCTGCTATCCAAGTTTTCACTCTCCCTCGTCTTTTACTCCCTCCCTCTCTCCCTTCCCTTCTCCCTTAATGCACTCACCTCTGTTTGCCTTCTTTCCTCTAACCTTGCCTCTTCCCATTTGCTCCATCCCTACCACAGCCCCTTCTTTTATGCCTTGTCCCTTTCTTTTCTTCTCTAACCCTGCCCCTTTCCATAGGGTCTGCCCCTTCTTTCAGCAGCCCTCCTCTTGTGGCTGGCAGGACTCTGGGCCTCCCACCTGCCTTTTCAGGCGCAACCCCCTGATCTTCATGCTGGCAGAACTGCACCTAAAATTTATATTTTCCCTGGCTCAAAAACATTTTGCTAGCACCTAACTTTTCCAGATATGTTTCCACCCCTGTGACTGACACTCAGATATGGGAATGAAGTCTGAGACGTATTGAGGAGGGATAGAATCTCAGAGTGAACCTAGCGCTGTTCTGTCATTGTACCCTGTAGCTACAAAGGCTCCCTGAATAACATGTTCAGTAGAACTAGGACATTTCCACTGACACCTCACTGTACCAAAATATGTTCAAATTCTGGTTTCTTCCCAGCATCAGCAATACAAACTCTCTCCATTACCAGGCAGATTGTGAAGTAGCGCAACACCTTGCAAAGAACACTCAGAATCTATGTAGCAAACGTGCTATAGCAGCCATCTGTGAAAAATATTACAATTGACTATACCTACATCTCCTGCTGTGGGCACAATATTCCAACCTTTTCATGGCAGAACTTAAATAGACATTTATGAATAATTGTCAGACTATACCCTTTAAATAGTACCGGAATATTAATGGCATTTGAACGGTTTGGACTGAGGGAGGAGAGATTCTCAAACAGTTTCACAGTTTTATACATCCCATCCCTCAATCAGATTGAAAATTGAACACTCCACAGAAAAAAAAAAAACATTATCTTTCTGGACAGTACAGTTTTTATCAATAATGGTTACATACAAATATTTACATACAGAAAACCAGCTGCCTTCACAATTCCAGCTCTCACCTTTCACATACAGAAAGGGCCATTATACACAGCCAAGCAACGCGATATTGCTGCATATGCTCAGATCCAAAAGGCAGGGATAAACCCTTCAAAATCCTGGCTAGATCCTTTAAACCAAAAGGCTACAATCCCCAAATCCTCTCCAGAAAGATTGCTTCTTCACTCCAAACACCCAGGGAAACTCTACTGCAATACAGAGAAAGCCAAACCTTAGCATACCATCTAGAGCTGGAAAAAGCTGAGAAAAATCATAAAAGCCCTGCAGCCACTGCATGAGGAAGATGAATTACTGAAAGAGATAATTCCCACTCCACCAGTGCTGGCTTTCCAACAACCTCAAACGCTGGAGCAAACATTAGTGAAGAGTAGACTGCCAACTGAAGTTGAAAATGAAGGAAATGGCACAAATCCCTGCAATATACCAAGCGGCTAATTGTGCCAGCACACATTGCAGGACCCCGCAGTTACCCACATGGGAAACACATTCAACATAAGCGAATCCTGCTCACGTTCCCCTTTAATGTTGTTTGTTTATTTAGTTATTTTATTTTTATTTATTTATCTTCTTTTATACAGCATTTTTCTACAAGTCAAAATGGTTTACAGTGAATTCAGTGTGTGTATAACAAAGTGTCCGAGCATAACCAGAAGTGCAGAAATACGTGATTTACATAGAACAATAGTAAAATATAAAAAATAGTCAATTAACATAAGTAATAGGGTGCCATAATGACTGAGTCAATTTAAAGAAGTTTGAGGGTTTAACCTATATTTGTTGTGTATCTTGTGTGTGTTGTGTATATTATTCAGTGCAGAAAGTGTAACAAAGGATGCTATGTGAATTAGACAGGCAAATGTTAAAATCAGTAATCAGTTCACAGAGATATCACATCAAACACCACAAAGACAGGCCTATTTAACGGTATCAATAGACCCGAATGCACAAAGAGTGCTGCAGTATGACAGTAAATGGTCAGAATCTGTCTCGGACTGGCATTCCGACACACAAAATGAATGGATCAGACCCAGGCACATGAGTTGGTAAGGCGAGGTGAACTGAAACTTAAGGATAAAAGATTAATAGTTGTGGCCCAGTATAGTGGATTACAGCTGAAATGGTTCACAGTGAGCATATGGTAAATAGAGAAATGTAGATTCTATTAGAAAGAGCTGGAAAAGGTTGCTCTTCTTATAGTTGGTTGCAAAGTATTAATGGTTAGAAAATGTCTATTCAGAAAGGCATAACAAGATGGCATGACTCATGCAGGGAGAACTCTGTAAGCACTACAACATTGCTGTACCTGAAAATGAGAAGGCCGCGGGCAGGGTCCTGGTGGCCGCCGGTAACTGGGGGCATGTCCCGGCGTGGGACCCTGTCCGCGTGAAGAAAGTCAAGGCGGAAGGGGGGGGGTGGGGCTGGAGGCTCAAATGACGCGAGCGGCGTCTTTCAAACTGATTGGCTCCGCCGCGGGAACCAATCAGGGAGGTGGAAAGGCCATGTGCTGCGGTGGCGGGGACGCTCACCGAGCACATGGTAGGAGAGAGGAAGAGCGGCCGATGTGATCGCTGCGTTCCGGGGGCCGAGGGCAGCGAGCGGCGAGCGGCGGTTGAGAAGGGGAGCGGAGGAGGAGAGTCTTGGGGTCGGTGGAGCGGCTCGATCTTCGCTGATGCAGATACAGGCAAGGGGGCAAGGGTCGCAGCCGGTAGTGATTCTCGGGGGCGGCCTGTGAGGCGGGTTGGAAGGAGAGAGGCTGGGAGCTGACACGGGATTGAAAAAAAAAAAAAAAAAAAAGAGGGCAAAGGGGACAGTTTTGAAAAGGCAGCAGAAGGAGAAGGGATTGGGGTGGTTTCTGCTTAGGAGCAGGGCATTAGAGGGTAGGATGCTGGGTGGCAAAAGGAGCAAGAGAGGGGGCGAGAGGGGGTAGGGCAGATACAGGGCACTGTGCTAGGGGAATGAGGGGCAAGGGGGGAGGAAGGGGATGGCAGGGGGGTCCAGGAGAGCACACGAGGTGCGTAGCTGAGGAAAGGGGGGCAGGCATGGTGGGGTCGGCAGTAAGAGGGCGTGGGGGGCTCCAGCAGTTGGGCAGGGTGCAGGGGTGGGGCGCATACCTCTGGCTCGGGGAACTGCATGTGCTAGGCAGGGTAGGAGAGCCAGTGGCGCTGATCAGCAGGGGATTGTGGAGGGGGGCAGGGGTAGGGCTGGCTTGGAGGGGAGAAGAGAACCGTGTGCAGGCTCTGGGGGAAGGGACTGGACAAGGCAGTGAAGGGGCGTGAGGTGCGGCTGATTGGTCCAGGTATGGGGTACCAGCAGGGGTGGGGGGTGGTGGAAGGTTCTCGGGGGAAGGGATGGTGAGTCCGGGGGGTGGGGGCTATGGGGCAACAGGTATGGGAGCACTGGATGGGGGGAGGTCAGGGCCCCTCGAGGGCTGATTGGGCGGCGGCATGGCAGCCGGCATGGCCCGCGGTTGTTCCCCCTTCGGTTTTGCCCTTTTTGTCTCCACAGATTCCATTGCTGGCGTCTCAGGGAGTGATGCGTGGTGTCAGGCAGCAATGCGGGACCACGAATAGCGAAGCACAAGTGACGGATGCCCGTGGAGGTCCGGTGGCAGGGATGGTGGCACGGGGAGCGGGAGCGCCACAGTTAGTGGAAGAACTGCCTCAGGAGGGGCAGCGCCGGGCGGCACAGGAGACGACGGATGCAGCTGAGATGGGTGAGTTGCAAGAGGAACAAGCAGGGGGGGGGGGGCTAGGGGGGCATGTGGTCAGGAAAGGCGACCAGGAAGAGGAAGCACGCGTGCCGGTGGAGGCGAAGTTCGGGATCGTCCACGTCTACGTCATCGAGTTCGTCCACAGGATCGTCGGCGGGTGACGGGAAGAGTATAGAGAGGAGTGCATCTGGCGGGTGGTCTGCGGCAGTGACAGCTTTGTCTGAGTTGTGGGAAGGGGTGCCAAAAAAGTTGAGGAGGAGAATAAGGAAGAGACGTTATATTGACATTTTCAGGTTATTGGAGGGTCATAAGCGTTCGGGTGACAGTAAGAAGAAGCGCAAAGAGGACGAAAAGGCCGGGAGAGTCAGGAAGGTGGCGAGGACGGTGGTGAACTGGGTTAGGGCGTTCTTGCGTTTGGCTAGTGTATGGGGTCAGCACTACCCGTAACAGTACGGGATGCTTTTGTCGTATGCGGACTCGATTCTCGAAGCATCGCAGACGCATGACAGGTGGTCTTGGCTTAATTACAACAAAAAGTTCAGGGATAAAATGGAAGAAAACAATTTTTATCATGGGGCACCCAAGATATCAACTTGTGGCTCACCCAAATGTCGGTAAGGTCAAATGCGGCGGGGGGGGGGGGGGGGGGAAAACTCAGGGGTGGAGGCTAATGCTTTGGGGAACCGTTCCTTTCGAGCAGGAGGGGTCATGGCGCCGAGCAAGCAGGGGGCTGGGGTGGGGGGGGGGACGTATGTTGTAGGTTCAACAAGTCCTCCTGCCCTTTCCCGGATTGCAAGTTCCGGCATGTCTGTTCCGTGTGTGGGGGAGAGCACTCGGTGGCCAAATGTCTTAAAAAAGGTCCCTTGGGTGTCGCCATACCGACCGCCAAGTAAGGGTGCAGTGCTTGGAGTGGCCCCCTCCCCCATTCGGGTGGGGGTCTTAAGTGAGTGGCTGCACCATTACCCAAGGAAAAAGGATAGGGAGGTTTTGAATGAGGGGTTCCGGGAGGGGTTTGTGATTCCAGTACAGGGTGGGGTGGTTGCTGCGGCTTCTAAGAATGCCCTGTCAGTACACCGTCTCGAGGCGGTGCTGCGTGAGAAATTGGATGGTGAGTTGAAGCTGGGCAGGATAGCTGGTCCGTTTGCAGAGCCCCCATTTAGGAAGTTCGTGGTGTCTCCCTTGGGGATTATACCGAAGAAGGAGCTAGGTAAGTTTCGGTTAATTCATAATTTGTCTTTTCCCAAGGGGATGTTGGTTAATGATCACATTCTGCTGGAGTGTTGCATGGTACATTACGCCTCGTTTGACAAGGCGGTTCGGTTAATGAGGAAGGCTGGTACGGGGGCATTGATGGCAAAGGTGGGACATTGAGTCCGCTTTCCGCTTGCTGCCGGTGCACCCCACCTCTTTTTATCTGCTGGGTTTCCAATTTGCTGGGGAGTATTATTTCAACAAATACATGCCCATGGACTGTGCAGTGTCGTGTGCTTGCTTTGAAAAATTTAGTACCTTTCTGCATTGGGTAGTGGTGCAGCGGGTGGGTTGTTCGGACGTGGTTCATTACCTGGATGATTTTTTGTTTGTGTGGGCAGCACAGGCTTCCCAGTATAGGGCATTGTTAAAGGGTTTTGTGAGGGTGGCTGGGGAATTGGGGGTGCTTCTGGCTGAGGGGAAGATGGAGGGACTGGCGACTCGGATCACTTTTCTAGGCATAGAGTTGGATTCGGTGGAAATGGTGGCTCGCCTGCCAGTGGAGAAGGTTGTGAAGTTGAAGGTCTTGGTAGCAAATGTGTTGGCGTCAGCGAAGTTCATGTTGAAAGAAATGCAGGCATTGACAGGGTCATTGAACTTTGCTTGTAGAGTGATACCGATGGGGCGAGTATTCATTCGCCGGTTGGCGGCTGCAACGGCGGGTGTTTGTAAACCTCACCACCGGATTAGAATTTCCAAGAGCATCCGTGAAGATTTGTGTGTGTGGGATGCGTTCTTCACCAATTTCAATGGGTCGGCAGTGCTCATGGAGTAGGAGCGTTCGAGTGAGGAGCTGCAGCTGTACACGGAGGCGGCTGGGGGCATAGGGTTAGGAATTTACTTTGGGGGGGCATGGTGCGCAGATAGATGGCCAACGTCGTGGGGCGACATGGGGCTCATAAAGAACATCACGTTCTTGGAGCTTTTCCCTATTTTGGTGACACTAGAGTTGTAGCCAGGTAAGTTGCGTAACAAAAAAGTGGTATGGTGGTGTGACAATGAAGCTGTAGTGAGTGTAGTGAATCATTACACGCCTCGGTGTGCCCAAGTGGCAGCATTGATGCGGATGGTAGTGTTATCTTGTTTGCGCCTGAATGTGGTGTTGAAAGCGCGCCACATTCCAGGGCACAATAACAGCATCATATCCTGACTCATAAAGCTTTTCACACTAGCACTCCCCAATACTTGACTGATCTCCTTTTCTTTCATTCTCCTAGACACACTCCCCGCTCTTTCCACCTTAACCGCCTTACCCTCCCTTCCCCCTCTCGCGCTCACTTACAATCTACCCGCTCCTCTGCCTTTTTTTTTTTTTTTGCTGCTCCTGCCCTCTGGAATGCCCTTCCCCCCTCCCTCCGCCTAGAACCTCAGTATACCACCTTCAAACAACAGCTAAAAACTCACTTGTTCTCCCTAGCCTTCAATGTTCCCTCCCCCTTCGTATGATTACTTCTCTTCCCTACCTTTTGTTTCTTGCCTAGGCCCAACCCCATGTTATGTTTGTCCTGTTTCTTTGTTTGCTCTGCTGTCCTATCAAATATTGTACACTTTTTTTCCTTTTCGTTGGCTTCGGCCTTCTTTTATTGAATTTTAATTGTACACCGCTTTGGTTTTGTGAAAGGCGGTTTTTATCAAATACAATAAACATAAACATCACTGATGCTCTTTCCTGTTTGCAGTGGGATCGGTTCCGGCAGCTGGTGCCAGAGGCAGATGTGGAAGGGGCGGTGGTCCCTTGGAGCTTATGGAGCTGTGGCCTGCTGAGATGAGAGAGATGCTGCGGAGCTCAGTGACGGAGAAAACATGGGATGCATATCGCAGAGGCTGCGGAAGAGTGGTAGAGTTCATGCAGGAGCAGGGATGGCAGGCGGGTGTGTATTGGGGAGGTACATCCTCAACGCAAAAAAGCAGGGCATGTCACGGGCGTCAGTGCGGGGTCATTTGGCGGGCTTTGCGTTTTTTGCAAAAGCGGTGGGATGGCCCCCATCAGGGGGAGGGTTTTTAGTTCAGAAGTTGATGCAGGGGTGGGGGCGGGCAAGGCCGACTTTGCAGGATATGCGGCGACCGTTAACGCACGACTTGCTTAGAGGTCTTTTGCGAGGTGTTACTGGCGGTGGCAGCTTCAGGGTACGAAGCCACGCTATTTAGGGCAATATTCAGCTTGGCCTTTTTCGGTGCATTCCAGGTGGGGGTATTGGTGACGGAGTCCAAAATGAGAGGGGGGGAACAGTCTGCAGCATCAGCATGTGCGGGTGGAGGGGGATCTGTTAAAGGTCCTGTTGAGGAAATCTAAAATGGACCAGCAAGAAAGAGGCATGTGGGTATTACTGCAGGCGATAGGGGGGCCACGTGCCCGGTAGCGGCGATGCGGGCGTACCTGGGAGGTAGCCCGCGGGCCGAGGGCAGGCTATTTGTTCATGGGGATGCACGGTTGGTAACAAGATACCAGGTGACAGCGGTGTTACGTTTGGGGCTCCAGCGGTTGGTAACAAGATACCAGGTGACAGCGGTGTTACGTTTGGGGCTCCAGCGGATAGGCAAGGACTCTAGCCAATTTGCAGCGCATTCCTTTCGCATCGGGTCAGCGACTAGTGTGGCGGGTGCCGAGCTGTCAGGCCTGCAGATACAGACGATTGGCCGGCGGCGGTCAAGAGCTTTTCAGAGTTATGTCCGGTTATGATGGGGGACTACGTTACACAGATAATTAGCCAATGTTTTCTTTTCCAGATGGGGGCAGAAGTGTGCAGAGATGTTGGATGTTGGGGCATTCGTTTGTGGTCTGGGCTGGTCGACGCGCTGAGGTGAGGCCTATCGGGCGTAACCTGGGATTTGAGCCGGAAGTGGTGGCGATTTCATGGCTGGGCGAGAAATGGCCGCAGCTGATGTCTTTGCTTCGTCACCACGCACAACTGAGGACACCACCGGGATTTCTGCTGTTGCATTTGGGAGGCAATGATCTAGCGTCTTGGACCTGCAAGCAACTGATTAATGCTGCAAAGAAAGACTTGGCTCGTATATTGGTGATGTTTGAAGGGATGGTGCTGATTTGGCCATCCCGAGGCCAGCGTGCTGGGGGCAGTGGTGCTGGTCGCGGGGGCTGACGAAGATCAATAGGCAGATCGGGAGATGGGTTTCGGAGCATGGGGGGTATCAGGTGCAGCATGAGTGGATGGATGTGGCTTGTGCGGGTTTGTACAGGAGTGATGGGGTGCATCTAGCCCCGGTGGGGGTTGATCTGCTCCTAAATGATTGGCAGGAAGCATTGGAGCGGGTGGTGAGGGGCAGAACAGGCAGGTCGAAGCTTGAGCTCAGGTAGGGGGGGCATCAAAGGCACAGTGACGTGCCTGTGCCGGTGGCGGGAGCCCGGAGGTTTCCGGGGTCCGGAGCTGTAGGCTACTTGGGGCGGGGGCAGGGTGCCCATGACCTGGAGAACCCCTAGCTGACTTTTGCTAGTGATATGGCGAAGTCGGGCAGGGGTGATAGTAACTGGACTGGTGGTTGACCGGGGCAGGTGCGGAAGCGAGGTCACCTTGCTAATGGTACGGCGGGTGAGGTATCGCTCCACTGGGGGGGGGGTTGGTTGATTAAGTTGTTACTCATGTTACAAATGTTAAAATGTTGCTGGGCAATAAAGCTTCGACCTGGTGTTTGTTCCAAAATATGTGTGGTGTGAAGTTTGTGGGATCCGTCCAAAGGGGTACGGAGGAGGAGGGGTGGGGCAGGGCGGGGGGAGCGCCGGGTACAGCTCCCCAATTAATACTAATTAGAATCACAACTCCAAGAATGAAGAAGCTACGATATTTTGGGACATTCCCATTTCGACAGATTAATCTGGATGCATGGAAACTCGCCATAGGGTAAAGGAGAAAAACACCAGAACGGCATTGAATAGAGGTGTCTCTTCCAAACAATTACTCTGTGAATCGTGTTGAGGGGGAGAAGAGTTTCAAGTACCAAGAAATGCAGTCAGAGACCAAGTTAACGTGGCAGAAAGATACAGAAATATTTCCCATCGTATTGGCAGCCACAAGCCTGATTAAGAGGAATTTCCAATCACATCTTGACAAGTTGCCAATGCAGGTTACATCTTATGAACGCCAGAAAGATGCTCCCTCTGGTACAATGCGAGTACTAGGGTGAGTGTTAGCAGTAAATATGAGAGACTGAGATCGCACTCCACATACCTTGGCCTTGTACTGTCATGGCGTGCACATAACTAGCCATTTTGAGAAGTTGCCCCCAAGACCAATCAAGGTGACATCTCCGTTGGGAAACATTTCTCAGGATCAGACCACTTCATCAGTGACCTTATGGTCAGAATCCTAAAAGGAAGCTGCAAGCCAATCCTGGAACGTAAGACATTTGAAGGCTGAATAAAATACTTTAACATCCTCTAAAAAGGACTTAACAGAAATCTTGGTTTCCTATCTCATTATAAACCATAAATTTGAACTGTTTTATCACCCTTGTGATCACCAATCCATTTATCCCATTGTTTCTCCCTCCTCTTCACCCCACTCCCATCTGTCCTGCTGAGACTATCACTAGAATGCTTTTATGATTCACTTATATAGTCATCTTTTGTTAATGCTGTCCTAACCAGAAGAAGGTTTTAGCCTTTCAAAGCAAGTCAAAAAATGCATTAAATTAGTTCAACAAAAACTTTCATCTTATAATCTTTTTTTTCCCCATATTAACCATTAAAGTGGACTAACACAACAATCCCACTACTTCATACAAACAGTGATGATGATGATAATAGTCTGTAAAAGTAAAGAAAATAACATTTTTAGAAGATGATGACCCATCCTACATTTTAAAAGCTTTTTTTTTTTTTTTGCAGCAATAATGTGCTGGTTCGAGTGAGACAGGATTTTCAAATTAAAAACAAAAATCAGCTTGATTTTTCTGGTCAAATTCAAAGATGGCACACATTTAGTCAGTTGGAGGCATTCCAGGGCACGTTTTTCATCGTTAAATCTGTTTCTGTGATTTTATTGCCCCTGGAAAAATTTGACTAGATAACTTAAGGTGTTTCATTATAGAAAACCCTCAGTTTGTCTGACCGCTGCTGAGATATCCTTTACCAAGCCCTGATATAAAAAAAATTCCCCCGGTCTTCCCTCCCAGATTCCCTTCCTTCTGTTTGTATGGTTAAAAACAAATCCTTGATCCCCCCCCCCAGCAATCTACATAGTTGCAGAAACAGTTTTACTAAATATCGCCAACCAACTTTTGTCTGGATAGATTTAGCTGCTTTTGAGCTGAAAATCTATATAGTTATGTTCAACATAGCAATTTGGCTAATGACATCAGATTAAAAATAACTGCTTAGTGCTCACTCTAAATCATTTCATTACACAGGTACACTAAGAAAAATTTTTTTTTAACTGCCTCTAATGTTTCGATTGATTTTTACGTTTTTTGGTGCGCTGAATCCAAATCTGGTAACCAATTTGCTCCATCACGTACAAATTTTTTGCTACATTGGGTTAGCAGTTTGAGGTGAACGTTTCAGATTGAGTGCGATCGAGATAAAAGTTTCTTGGATGAATTCTTTATACTAATTGTTTAGTAGTTATTCAAATAAGAATAAAGAAAATTGTATCAAGGCAGCACATAAGAATAGAGTAATGTCAACAAAACACACTGTGATGGTAGCAAAATTGTCTGCACTTAAAACAGCCACATACATGTGCACAAACATTGAGCATATAAGAGCGAGGTTAGACACAAAGCAAAGCAAAGAAATGTGCAAAAAATGTTGTACAGGTATGTATGTAAGAATAGAAAACGCAAACCGCACCATTGCAATACATGAAGACAAACACCCGATGGTGTGAAAATAAAATTCTAATAAATGAGATCCGACACTGTGGTAATAACTAGCAAATTTTTATTTCAAAGTTTAGTAAAAACACGATATTTGTCAACACAGTTTAGATTTTAAAGTCATTCTTGGGTCAATCAATCTCCTGGTGGGCCCGTTTCTTCTTCCCCCGAATGCTTCTCTTGGTGCGCTGCTTGGCGTATTTTTCATCTGGGGTTTCCCGCAGCAGCAACCAGCAGAAATCAGCCATCATAGTGGTGTTCCATCTTCCTTGGTACCTTCTCTCTGCGTCCTTGATGTCCTGGTGAAACCTTTCACCTTGTTCTTCACTGTACGCCCCCAAGTTTTCGGGAAAGTAGCTCACATGGGAGTGCAAGAAATGGACTTTCAGGCTCATGTTACAGCCTTGTTCTTTGAAGGCATTGAGCATCCTGGCAACAATATCCTTATAGTTCTCATCCCACCTGTTCCCCAAGAATTTGAGAACAACATCCTTGAAGGAATCCCAGGCTTCTTTTTCCTTCTCAGACATCGTTTCAGCGAATGCTCCATCTGAAATGAGTTTCCTTATATCAGGGCCAACAAACACTCCTTCCTTTAGCTTTGCTTCAGAAAGTCGGGGGAACTTTGAGCAAAGGTACCGAAAGCACTCACCATCTTTTGGAAGGGACTTGATGAATTGCTTAATGAGATCCAACTTAATGTGGAGAGGTGGTAATAGAATTTTATCACGAGGTACCAAGCTCTCATGAAGAACATTTTTCTCACCGGGTTTCAAATACTCCCGAATTGGCCAGTCTTTTTTCCCCCAGTGTAGGTCGCGGGCCCGGCTATCCCACAAGCAAAGGAAGCAGGGATATTTGGTGAAACCGGATTGCTGCCCTAATAGCATGGATAGAATTTTAAAGTCTCCACAAATCATCCACTTATGCTCATAATAACGAATCTTCTGAAGAATCAGGGCCAAATTCTCGTATTTTTCTTGGAGAATAACAGAGTGAGCAATAGGAACTGAAGCGAATGTGTTGCCATTATGAAGAAGAACACCTTTTATGCTGTCTTTTGATGAATCAATGAACAGCCGCCATTCAGCAGGATCATACTTGAGTTTAAACTTTTCCATCACTCCGTATATATCGTTGCAAAATACCAAATCTTCCTCTTTGCTGAAATACTTCAAAAATTGTGTCTCGCGGTTGCGGTACCAATAAAAAGTTGTTCCTGATGACAATAGATTTTTCTGTTTAAGCCGAGAACCTAGCAGTTGGGCAGCATCTTTTGGGAGTCCTAAATCCCGAACTAAATCATTCAATTCAGCTTGAGAGAAAAGTTCAGGTTTCGGATCTGGTTCAGTTTCAAACTCGGAAGTACTGGACTCATCGGGAAAAGCCATCTGATGAGTCTCATCATGATCAGAACCGTCCACACAAATATGATCCAAAGATTTTGGTGGTTCAGGCACAGGTACTTCGTTGCTATGAGGCATAGGCCTAATTGCTGAGGGAAGGTTGGGGTAACTTATTACGTTCTTATTTTTTAAGTTGTATCCCTTCACAATGCAAGAGCAAAAATAGCAGTCACTGCTGTGGTCTCTTTGTTCACGCCACATCATAGGTATTCCGAAACGAAATGCTTGTTTTTTACCTTTCATCCATAAGCGTAGATCTTCCTCACATGTCTTGCACACTTTGTGAGGAGCCCACAGTTTGTCTTGATCACCTAACTTCAAACCGAAATAGGCGAAATATACTTTTTTAATAAATGCAGAAATGTTCCTCTGCCGCTTTTTCACGGTATATTCCCCACAAATAAAACAAAAACTGTCCGGAGAGTTGACGCAACCTCTGGCTCTGTGAGCCATCACAAATACACAGCACTGCAAACTACAACTGTAGTGAACCACTTCGGAATAAAGCTGGATTACGACTGAGCAAACAAAAGGTAATAATGAACTTGCAAGAAACTGAAATTTGACAGGAACGTTCATGTCGCAACCACCGTGTTTGAGGGAGCGAACGAGGCGAGGCGAACAGGAAAGAACATGCGCTAGCGCGAGTACTGGATTTAGCCCCCCGCCTCCCAGTTGTCCTGTTAATGTATAAAATGAATACAAAACACTAAAATATCATGAGGGAGTGTTTCTAGTTAGTTAACCATTACAACCTCTATTTTGGGCCAAGAAAATAAACTGCAGTCGGCTAAAAAGAAATTATGTGAACATTCCTTATATGGGTAAGAAATCTAATTTTGCAAGAAAACGTGACGTGATGGAACATTTTGGCTATTTTTCCTGGATTCAGCACCCCAAAATCTATAGGAATCAGTTGCAAAACTGGAGGCAGTTTTTTGGTAGTGTACCTGTGTTATTATTAACTTCAATGTATCATTATTTTATGGCTAATTATACTGCTAAAACACATTAAACATAGTAACATACATAGTACCATAGTATATGACGGCAAATAAAGACCAGTATGGTCAGGGCTGGGCCGGCCCGCCACTAGGCAAGCTGGGTGGCCACCTAGGGTGGCTGGCTTGGGTGAGCGGCGGCAGCGGCACACATGTGCAGCTGCGCTGCCTTCCCCCTCCAGCTACTGCTGATTCCATTTGGGGGGGAGGGGCAGCGGCAGTATTTCCAAAAGCAGCTGGAAAAAGCCACCGCTTTTGAAAATACTGCCGCTGCTGCTGCTCACCTCCCCCTCCAAGAAGGGATCGGCGGCAGCTGGAGAGGGGCGGCGACAGAAACCCTTAGGCCGGCCCTGAGTATGGTCCAGTAAGGTGGCTAGAGTAGGTGTACCCGCTGCTCTGTGCAGGTCACCCCCCTCTTTACCTTTTGTTTAGGGTTGTACCCGCCGCTCCGTGCAGGTCACCCCTCTCTATTTGTTGAGGTATAAGAAATAGTTTATTTTGATTTTATCCTCTTGCTAGAAAGAGATCTACTGTGTCTGTCCCATGCCATTTCGAATTCCATCACTATATTTGCTCCCTTTTAGAAGGGCATACCAAACATCCACCACCCTTTCAGTGAAAAATATTTCCTAAACAAAATGATTTAATATTATTAATAAAACTAGTCAAGTTAATATTTAAACTCCACAATCACTTTATTTTATTTTTATAAAACGCTGGCCTTGACATTTAAATATATTAAGCGCCGCTATCCTTAGAGAGCGGTGATATTTAGCCACTCTGGGGGCAAGTTTAGAAAGAACCACCAACCGTTATGCACCATCAATGCACATAAATCACGGTATTTTAGTGGCTTGCGCATGAACTTTGGCCGATCGCTGGTCTGTAAATACATGCGTAGAACCACTGGCACATGCTTTCACTGTGGGTGTGTGAATGGGCAGAGTGTTTGTGAAGCCCACACGTAACCTGCCTAAATTATAAAATACTATAATGTACGTGTGCTCTTGACAATTCTAGGTGTGGACATTTACACCAGCCATAGGGTTGATGTAAAGGAGTGTGTCTAGATTTAACGCTTTTTCAATCATTTACACACCTATTTTATGAAGTCAGGTATGCGTGTACTTGACTATGAAATAGGCTATGAAATCCTGTAGAATAGTGAGCATTGACTTCATGGGACTTCATAAAATTACCCTCTATCTGTAGAGCTGAGTAGTTTAATTTAGGCAACCTTTTGGCTAGTCTCAGTTAAACAGCTATTGAAGACACCATCCTAGCTCTAAACACAACCACTGCACACACAGACCCTTGCCCTGCGCACTGGATAAAGGACCTGCGATGTGACATATCCTCAACTATAGCAAAAATCTTAAACTATTCCTTCACCACTGGCTCTTTCCCATCTACGCTCAAGCAGACCTCTGTAAGACCGCTGCTAAAGAACACCAAACTTGATCCTCAAAAAGTAGAATCTTATAGGCCCATATCTAGCATACCTATGCTAGCAAAAATCATCGAGAAAATAGTGCACAGGCAATTACAGGATCATATAGACACATCAGCCCCACTGGATCCAGCTCAACATGGTTTCAGAGAGTCACATGGAGTAGAAACACTACTCACAACACTCCTCAACAATATAACCTCAGGTGTGGATAACATACGCCAGGGCTTCGCTCTTGTCTTCCTAGATATAGCAGCGGCTTTTGACTCGGTATGCCACGAAATTCTCATCTGCCGACTAAGGGAAAAAGGCATCTGTGGAACAGCACTCGAATGGTGCAAATCTTACCTGTCCGACAGATGGCAGCATGTCAGAGTCGACGGGGATACATCTGAACCTTTCCAACAAAGTCAAGGTGTACCCCAAGGATCCTCTTTATCTGCATTGATGTTTAATATATACATCCAACCCATCTGTGACATCATCAGATCCTTTAATGTCAGTTACATGATATATGCAGACGATGTGCTACTATATATGCCAATATCATTGGACTGCCTAGACCTTACCCCGCTGACCAACTGCTTTGACACCATATCAGAGTGGCTCCTATCACAAAACCTGAGAATACAACACAAAAAGACGGAAGTCCTGTTCGTCTCGAGGAACACCAACTTCACCCCTCCTAGTTGTATTAACGTAAAGGATGCCCAACTCCAAGTTAAACCGGCAATACGCTACCTCGGAGTAACGCTGGACCAAAACCTTGATATGAAGAACCACATAGCCAACACAGTCAAGGCAATCTACTTTAAAATCAGATCCCTCAGACACCTACGCATGCTACTCGAACCGGATGATTTCCGTACCATTTATCAAGCCCTTATACTCCCCCATTTTGACTTCTCAAACTCCATACTACAAGGACTCCCCGGTCCACCCTGAACCCCCTGCAATTAGCCATGAATAGTGCAGCGAGGGTACTCCTCGGGGCATCCAGGAGAGACCACGTAACACCCCTTCTAAAACAGCTACACTGGCTCCCCATTCAAGCAAGGATCAGTTTCAAGACCTTACTGCTAACATTCAAAGCGGCTAAGGGGCTCACCTCTTCCTCTCTCTCAAACCTCATACAACCACTTGCACCAAACAGGCCACGAAGAACAGCAGAATTAAACACACTAGTTATCCCAAATGACACCACAAGATGCACTAGATCAACAGCCAACAGAGCCTTCCAATTCTGCGCCCCATCTCTATGGAACACCTTACCAGCTCAAATCAGAGCAATACCTAATCTAAGTCAGTTCAGAAAGGCTTTAAAGCATTTCCTCTTCCTTAAATATCTCAATGACAACTCCGAACATAACCCCCAGGTGAATAGCAGAAGTGGTCAAACAGATAGACCCCGCAACAGACCAACTTCACAATGTAAATAACAAGTTGTTCCATATACTATTGTACCACTGTTGTATATAGTTAACCAGGATATCCTTCATCAGATAACCCTGCATTGTATTTAGTTTCCCCTATTTCGCCAAGTTATACTTCCTGTTAAATGTAACGACCAGACATGTGTAAACTGTCGGATGTTTTCTGTTCAATGTAAACCGCGCTGATGTCTAATAGTGCGGTATATAAGAATTGTTAATAAATAAATAAATAATAAATATGGATGGCAACTGAGTATCACCAGCTATCTGTATAGTTAGGCAGGTGTAAATGTTCGCAAGTACTTGCACACTGATTATCAACTTTGCCTGCACTCCGCCCTGACCACGTCTTCACGCCAAAGTGTGCCTTTTTATGCCAGTTGGTGTTTTGTAAGAGGTTGTTTATGTCTAAGAATAACTAAAATTACTGCAATGGAAAAATAAAATGTATCTACAAATATTGCACAAATCAGTATGAAATTAAAAAAACAAAATACAGGAGCAAAAAATATAAATGAAAACATATTTAGAAAAGCCTCAAGGAGATATCAAATTACAGATGGCAAAACACAACGTTTAAGTTCTACCAGCCTCCGTTTCATCATCTGTCTTCCAGGTACAAGACTGAACTGTTAGTTGTCTTCACACTATTCTATTTTTTTTTTAAATTTTAGAACTGAGAAAAATAACTTCTTATACTGCCATAATTTGTTCAGAAAAGCAGCACAATGAACCTAATACAACACACTTTCACTAATGAGCACAAAGCTCCTTAGGACATAAGAAACAGCGTTACTTACGTTCTTATGTCCTAAGGAGCTTTGTGCTCATTAGTGAAAGTGTGCTGTATTAGGTTCATTGTGCTGCTTTTATGAACAAATTATGGCATTATAAGAAATTATTTTTCTCAGCTCTAAAATGTAAAAAAAAATGAGTAATGTGAATACTGCAATATAAAATAACATTTCAGTCTTGTGCCTGGGAGAGAGATGAAAAGGAAGCTGGTAGAACTTAAACTTTGTGTTTTGCCCTCCATAATTTGATGTCTCCTTGAGGTTTTTCTAAATATTTATTTATATATTATTTTTGCCCCTGTGTGTTCTTATTTTGTGTTTTGATTTTATAAAGTGTGCCTAGGTTAAGGCAGCCAAAATGCTCCTATTTTTATAAAGCCAAGTTGGCTTCTAAAATGCTAACGCAAGTGGCAGAGATCACACCCTAAACTGAGTTATGGATATTTACACCTGCTTTTTAGCAGCTGTAAATGAACATGTCTACAGTTTGAAGTATGCACTTAGGTTAAGGCAATTTGCAATCAACGCACGTACTAGCGAACTCTGTCTGCGTTCTATCTAGATCACACCCCCAGGCTATGCCTACCAGCCAAGCACATGCATTCATGCCAACATGCTTTCCGCTTACTTTTACATAGGTTGGTATTTTATAAGAGGCCATTAACGTACATTTATAGCGACATACATACATCAATGACTTGATGAAGTTACCTCTCTGATGCCACTGAAAATTCATGGATAGCGGATGCAGCCTTATAGCGACAGCTGCTATATGGATAAGTCTCTTTGACTATGTGGCCCAATATTTTTGCACTGTGTTTTTGTGTTTCATTGTATTTGTTGGTAGAGATGTCATCTTGTCTACGGTTTGTATGGGCTGTCTGAGGATAGGTAGTGAGCTATATAAAGCTGAGGTTGTTTAGAGGATGATTCCAGGATAGAAACAGTGAGGGGGAGAATGCACATCTGGAAGGAGGAGTGGTGACCAGTAGGATAAGGGTGTTGCATGCATAACAATAAAGAAGTGTGGTATCAAAAGAGAAGCTGGAAACCAGTATGGGGATTGGAATAGGGTCATCAAGATCATAAGAACATAAGAAGTTCCATACTGGGTCTGACGAAGGTCCATCAAGCCCAGTATCTTGTTTCCAACAGTGGCCAATCCAGGTCACAAGTACCTGGCAGTTTCCCAAAAAGACACACAGGTTCCACAATGCTTGCAAGCAGCGGATTTCCTGGGTCCTCTGTAATAATAGTTTATGGACCTTCCCTCCAGGTGAACTTGTCCAAATCTTTTTAAAACCCAGCTACACTAACAGCTTTTACTACATCCTTTGGTAATGAATTCCAGAGTTTGATTACACATTGAACGAAGAAATAGTTTCACTTATTAGTCTTACAGGTTACACTGTAGCTTGGGATGACAACAATTATGAATGGCAAAAGGGAAGAACGGCAGGGAGGCATGTAGTGATAAAGGAATAGATAGAAGATTTCTTGAAGCTTTTCCTCAGCGGGTCTCAGAAAGTATTCCATTTTAAAAATTTGCTTTTCTAGATGGTTACATGTTAAGACAGTGTGACATGATGAAGTTGATGTTCAATTAATTTTGTTTTAATTATGATGTTATGATTTTGCAAACTGTCTTATTTATTGACTGGAATGACAGTCTTTCGAATTTTGTAATTAAATACATAAAACAAATATGGAGGACAGTTTGTGTGGTGCAATTAGGGGGTGACTGCATAGAATGGCAGGTACAACCCTAAAGAAAGACATAGAGGGCGGTAACCTGCATAGAATGGGAGGCACGACCATAAACAAAGGTGTGGGAGATAGCCTGCACATAGTGGGTTACCAAGGGCGGGGCAGTGGATGCGGTCCGTTTTGGGGGCCACCCAGGACTTATGATTAAGATGGCTTGACACGGTGCCTCACGCTCCAGGGCCTGGCCACTGTTCTCTCCCAGCCAAAGTCTTGTGAATCATTAGACTTCGGCTGGGCGAGAAGAGTGACCGGCCCCCGGAACGCAAGGCACTGCGGCAAGCCAACATAATTGTAACTTGAGCACGCTTCCTGCGTGGAGTCAGTTGGGGTTGGTGGAGAGCAGCAGTGCCGAAGGGGGGGGGGGCCGGCAGGTCATGGGGGGTACCTTTCCGGGTGACGGAGAGGGGATAGTAGCACCACTGCCTGCATGGAGTTAGCTGGTACAATCTCAAACAAAGGCATGGCTGGTAACCTGCACGAAGTAGCAAGTACAACCCTAAAAAAAAGGTATGGCAGGATAACCTGCACGGAGCAGCGGGTAGAATCCCAAAGAGAGGCATAAAGCAGAGTAACTGCAGATAAAGCCCTAAACGAAAAAGGATAGAGAGAGTATCCTGCATGGAGCCCAAGGTGTAACCCTAACTATCTTACTGGGCAGACTGGACGGGCCATGCTGGTCGCCGTCTGCCCCTCATTTATTATATTACTATGAGATACAGGAGAACAAATCAGGGCACCAACATAACAAAAAGATATGGGGTAGAAACTGTGACTGAAAAAGGGGGAATGGTTAAGTTTGTGGAATAAGATGAGGAGCAAATGAAGGAAGGAAGGGAGAAGTAGGGGGGCGGGAGCACAAGGGGCATGTCAAGGTGAGGCGTTCCTTTCGAATGGAATTAATGAAAGGAAGTGTAGGAAGAAAGAGCGGAGGTAGAAAAGGGCGTAGAGTTGAAATGCAAGAGAAGAAATAAGGCCAGCTGGCATTTTCATTTTTGTAAGGATGAGAGCAAATCCCAGGAGCAAATATCTTTTATGTGTTTTGTGAATCTCTAGATTTTGGCAAACTTTAGCTCTGGATCTTCGTGTTGACTGATTTTGTTTGTCATATACGATACTGCTTACATAGATAATGCAACTTGAAAATTATTGTGATTAAATCTATTTTATTGAAAGGATTATTGCAGTTTCCAACAGCACCGAATCTACTGCTGAATATTCTGGTACTTGATACTGTCTAAAACAGCAGTTTCTAGCCTGTGGTCTGTGGACCTCTGAGTATTACAGGGGGTTCGCAGGACACAGCAAGGAGAAAAAGGAGACAGACCGGTGGGGATTGGGTGGGAGGAAGAAAGACAGGCTGGAGGGAACTGGCTGAGGGGAAGGAGACTGAGACTAGTGGGGGCTAGCTGGAGGCAGAGAGAGACTGGTGGAGACGGGAAGAGGAAGGGAGGATTATTGACGACAGGCTTGGTGCTGATCAGAGGGGGTTTGGGAAAAATGGTGGGGATGAACTGGGGGTCCTTGAAGGTTAATAGGGGGTCCACACAACCAAGACGGTTGGGAACGTCTGATCTAGTAGTTTCCTGTTGCATGTAAGCTGTCAAATTCATAAAGAGTGCAAGATGAAAGAAAAAGATGAGCTTCCATCAGTTAACTGCATGCTTTTATCTCTTCTTCCCAGCTGCATTACCAGGGCGCAAGGACATTTATGGAATGGGAGGGCTAAGCTTTCATTGACTCATCTGCATTTATCTCGCATCTGCTTTCCATCTTCAGTCTTCTCAGAAGATAAACATTTATATGAACCTGTGAGACCAAAGAAGAAATTTGGCTGCCAACAATACTGTAAGTCAAAACGCTGCTATTCCAGCTTTGCTTTGGGTATTTAGAGAGTAGAAAACAATGTTATAGTTGTAATGTTTGGAGAAAACAGCTATAGCATCGGGAAAGTCATTGGAAGCAAAGAAATAATTTGATAGGTGGCAAAACAGTTGTACTAATAGGAGATTGGACATTAAAGTCTTGGGAGCATCAAATACTTTTCTAACGTAATGGCTGAAAAGATTTTATTGCAACTTCAAAAGAAAGCACAGATAGCGTACTTCAATGAAGACCTATAAAATTACCTTTCCTGGTTATGCTTGCAATGTCTTTTAGCTCAAGGGAGCTGCTTTAATCACAGGAAAACATACTTCAGCTATATTGCTCTCTTGCAGATAAATGCAGGACATTTGCACTTGGGAAGAAAAATTGCTTGATTCTTATGTTTTTTAACAAAGGTGCCATTTGTATTTTTGGCGCGATAACAATATAATGTGGCTGGTAGAGAAATCTTTTCTGTAGAGATTCATGCTTTTTGAAGACAGGAAGATGGCCACAGCAAATACCTAGAATTTTGGCAAATGAAAAATGGAAATCGTTGCCTGAGGAGAAGCAGTAGAGCAGATTAAGGGGCATGTTCACTAAAGTGCTGTAAGCAGTTAACATGTGAATTAGAGTACGGGTACAGTTATTGCACAGCCACAGAACACCTTGTGCTATAAATTGTGTATTAACTGCTTTTCACAGCAGGGGGTAGGGGACGGGCAGATTATGGGTGGGGACAGTGCTTGCAGTTAGCATGTAAGTTAGCCTTCGCTGTCGCCGCTGCACATAGCATGGGTATACTTAATGCCTCTTCAAGAAGAAGTGTTACTTGCAGGCAGCTACCATGGCCCGCTCTAATAATAAGAATAAAAAATGCAATTGGCCATTAAGCATCCCGATCCTCCCCCCCCCCCCCCCCCGAGAATCTGCCTCCAGGTCCTCTTAGCAGTAATACCGCAAGGCTACCACTAAGGGGGGGGGGGAGGTTCAGAACTGCCTTTTTGAACCTTAGCAGCAAGGGGGCAGGAGCATCCAGGGATTGCTCCTGCACCACCACTAACCCACCAGAGAAACCACCAATAAATGCCAGGTGGGAAATGGAGGATGGGGGAGATTTCAGTGTCTCTTCAGGGTGAGAAGGTGATACTCTTTGGTTGGGGGTGTGCCCGGGGTGGGTTTGTCATGCTGAGCAGGGTTGGGGGGAGTTAGCATGGTGATCAGGACAGGTGGTGGGGTTTGGCATGCTGATCAGGAGAGTGAAGGTGGTGATGATGGTGGTAATCGGGATATCATGGAGGTGGTGATGGTGGTGATGGGGAGGGGGATGGTTTGACTAGTTTTCCCTTCAGTGGGCTGCAGTAAATGTATCAGAACATAGTACGGAAAGTTTTAACCCCTGGGGAGGGAGTCCCAGTCACCACAACAGTCCCATGATTGCAGGATACCAGAAAGATCCCTGGTGCATTGTCTCTGGCTAAGGACTCTCACCACCATGACTGGACTGTGTGAGCTGGAAGGCGATCTAAATAATCTCTGGGTAATTGTGAGTGAAGACTCATAACCCGTGTTTTGCTTGAACTGGAAGCTGAGATGTGTAGGGGGAAACTGCTGCCCCCTCGCTTCCAAAATCCCCCAAAACTCCAGCCCAACTGTATGGCTGTAGAAGGCTTGTGGGCATGACTGTAGGCTGAGCAGAGTCCAGTAGTGCAGATTATATACTGGCTGCGACTCCTGTGCACTCTGGGCCCTCCCAAATAGCTTCCCTTTAACAACAAGCAGGTATCCCGTTTTACAATAGTAGTCAGGAAAACCAGTTCTCCAGGACCAAGCAGGAAGTCAGTCCTCACATATGGGTGACGTCGGCGCCGACGGAGCCCTCGCGGAGCAATTTTCCCCAGCTTTCAAAGAAAGCCTTTGGGAATTGCAGCGCGCATGCGCGGTCCTCTTCCCGCCCAAGGGTGCCATCTTGCTCAGTCTTCTTTTTTCCGCGGAGCCCTACAGACGTTGTTTGTGAATCCCCGCAGAAAAGTTGATTTATTTCTCTTTTTCTCTCTCGGTTTCGACGCTGGTTCTTTTCCCGCCCGGACTCGCGACGCCGGTTGCGAGTCCATTCTTTATTTTTTGGTTTTTTGTCCTTCGTGACAGATTTCGCGCCTTTTTACTTTTTCACTGGCAGCCCGGTCTCTCGACCTCGCAGGGGCCCTTTTTCCCCCGATGGCTGCCAGCGGGTTTAAAAAGTGTGACCTCTGTAAGAAACTCATGTCTCTTACAGACACACACGACTTCTGCCTCCGCTGCCTCGGACCCGATCATGACCCGATGATCTGTGGTCCGTGTGGCAAAATGTCCTCAAAAGCGTTGAGGAGTCGGCAGCATCAGCGGGAACGGATCTTCTCTGACTCCGGCCGGGCTCGGACCTCGTCAGAGGCTTCGACGTCTCGGGACTCTGGTCCTGAACATCGTCGAAGTTCCTCTGAAAGGGGGTCTCCTACCCGGGAACATCATCGGAAGAAGAAACCCGCGAGGGCGGGATCGGTGGACGCTCCTGGTTCCTCGAGGGCCAGGTCGCATAGCCCCGATTCCCGTCCTGGGTCCTCGGAGGTGGAGAGACCTTCAAAACATCCTCGTCTCGAGATGGACTTGCCCGCTCACGTGAGTACTGTTGTCCTCGTAGACTCGCCTCCGAAGGAGCCGCCGTCGGGGCCCGAGTTGGTGGCTGCTGGGTCTCCTGAGCTTGGACTCAGGTTGACGGCCTTGGAGTGCAGTCTGACTGCCTTCATGGACCAGCAGCGGGCATTGATCGCTGGCCTCGCCGGTGCTTCTGCCCTGACCGCCGGGACGTCGACCTCCAAGTCGACCCTGGAGACCAAGCCGATCCTCGAGTCCATGAGGGCTCGAGTCGATCCTCGGCCACGGTCTCCTTCGGCCTCCCGTTCGGGACCGAGGTCGTCGACGCCGACTCCCTCGGCGTCGGGGCGGATGGCATCGATGCCCGCCCGACCAGAGCCGCTCGACTCCTCCTCCGAGGAGTCGGCCTGGGAATCCGAGGACGAAGAGTCACCTGGTTCCTTTCGGACTCGGTGTGTCCCATCGGACTCCCCCGAGTCCGAACCTCGGAGACCGTCCCCCCCGGGGGATACCTGGTTCTCGGACTTGTGATAAGGAAGCTTATCATAGCTCAGGTAGGAGCTATAGAAAAGATGATGTGTCTCTGAACAAGCAACCTGTCAGTTCTGGTAGAAGTAAGAAAACAGAGTTTTCACATAAAAGACTACCAGTCCCAGAATGCACCAGGTTTCCAGCAGCCATGAGAGGGGCTGAAGTGAGAAAACGTGTGTGCAATCAAGAGAGCTATGAGGTAATCCCTAAGCACTCATCTCAAAGGGCAGGACCTGATTCAACACAGCTGCGCTGTGTTAGGGAGGAGCACACATTAGAACAGAATAAGAATAGAGCTTATTCTTCAGATAACAGCTTCAGGAAGAGATACAGAGACAGAGACAGCAACGGCTACAAGCTCAAGCACCAGTATCACCTGGAGAAACAGAAGCCAAGCCAAGCGGATAGAGAAAGAAGGAAACTCTCTGGAAGGAAGAGAAGAAAGCCCATTGGATGGTCTGGGAGAGTCCAAGGCAGTACCCATACTGGGAGGTATTCCAAGTGCCAGCAGAGTCCATTGGACTGGAATCAGCCAGAGGAATGGATTGGCAGAGATAGGAATCACCAGGGGCTACCTGGAAGAGAGAAGACTGCACGTGGAAAGGACTTTCAGACCAAGGCCAGAAGGTATGTGAGAGGAGATCCAGTGTCCAGGGATCAAGATTGGAAGGCTGGACATCAGAATTGGATTACATACTGGCCAGGCTATACAGAGAGGAATTATGATAGCAGGAGAGGCTCAGGTATGAACACTGATCCAGACCCTATCTATAATAGAGAATGGCAGCAAGGGAATAAGCATTCTCATGATAGTGCCTTAATGAAAGACTCGTCTGTGCCAATGTATGATAGTGACCCTATGCTGATTGATGAAGGGGGAGATACAGCAGATGAAACTATTTACATGGACTGTTCTCTATCTAAATGCTATTGCTAGCTTTCTGTGAGCAAACACATCAGCCATCACAAAGAAACCTAACTTTGTTCTTTATTTCCACTGCAAACAGCTCTTAAAGCAGGATTTGGGTTCACACAGTAGCAGCCAGCCAGCTAAAGGCTTTCAGCTGGTCAATTGATAGTAATTAAAGCTGCACCTGATTGTGTGTGTGAGCAAGGGAGAATCACTGCTGGGATCTGCGTGGAAAATAAGCAGAAGTTAACTTAACAAGCAAAGTTCATTTATTTCTTTGTGCCTTTTTATTTGGTAATTATTTGCTAAGAAAACATTAGCTAATTGCCTGACAAGTTGAAGGTTGTTTTCTGATTTGCTTTGTGACTTTATGTTATCCATTTAAACACTGCAAGCAAGTATCCTCATTTATATTGCTACCAAGCATATTTGTGCTGGGTGAATTAAACCCCATCAATAAAAGAAGTATTTTATTGGCCTTACCACCGGTATCACAACTCAATTATTGTCTTCAGCTGTGTTTGGGAGTGAAAGAACTACATTACCCACAATACCTTGCAAGAATGATATGAATATATGCATCATCAAGATTGTGTAAGTTCTCACCCTAGGCAGCCGTCTGACAGACTTCGTGCGGGATATGGCCAAGGCCTTGGCCTTCCCCGCGGATCCTGAGGAGGAGCCTCGAGTCGAAGAACTCGATGCCCTCCAATATGACTCTCCCCCGAAGGAGGCCTTTATTGTACCGGTTCCTCCGATGCTGGAACGACTTCTCTTCCGCATGTGGGAGAGCCCGGCGTCGTCGCCGGTATTAAGCAAGCGGGTCGATTTCATTTATCGAGTCCGCAAGAGCCCCGGCTTCCAAAAGGCACAACTACCGCACCATTCCATGGTGGTGGAATCGGCCATGCATAGACTTAAGAGTCAAAAAATGCACTCCTCGGTGCCCCCCGGTAGGGAGGCCCGAAGCCTGGATGCCCTCGGTAGGAAGTGTTTCCAGGGCTCTATGCTTGCTTGTCGAGTCCAGACCTACCAGCTCTACATGGGCATGTATCTCCGGGACCTGGCTAAAGAACTAGCCGGGTTCTCTGCTGGTCTCTCCGACGAACCTTTGCAGAGGTTTCAAACCTTGTCAACTGGTATTCGAGAGTGCTCGAAGTTTATCTCTCGAGCAGCCTACGATGGTTTTGAGGCATCGGCTCGGGTAGCCACAGCCGGCATCGGTGGACGCCGCCAAGCTTGGCTTCAGACGTCCGACCTCAAGCCATGGGTGCAGGTCAAGTTGATCGATGTCCCCTGCAGGGGTGAAAACCTCTTTGGCAAGCCCATGGATGAAAAGGCTGCACAGATCGAGACCGAGACTCTCACCAGGACTCGTCTCTCAAGGAAGACCTCTGCCCCTTCTCAAAAGAAGAAGGGCTCGGGGAAAAAGCCCTTTTACCCGAGGAAGGCGGCTGCCTATAAATACTATCCTCAGTATCAGGCCTCACCAGCTCCCCCACAGGGTAAGCAGGCCAAGGGATGGGGTAATGGGTCCCGTAGGCAGCAAGTCCCCAAGCCTGCACCACCGGCCCCTGCTCAGCAGGGTGGGGGTTTTTGACTTCATCAGCATAGCCTCTCCCCCTCAGCTGGTTTCTCTCAGCACAGGAGGCCGGCTGGTCCACTTTGCCCAAAGGTGGTCCAACATCACCACAGATACCTGGGTACTTCACATAGTTCAGAAGGGCTATCTTCTTCACTTTCACCAGGTACCTCCCTCCTACTTTCCAGGGGAGCCTCCGAGACTCCCTCTGCACAGGGACTTACTCCTTCAGAAGTTAGCAAGTCTCCTTCAGGAACAGGCGGTGGAACCGGTGCCCCATCACCGGAGAGGTCAAGGGTTTTACTCCAGGTACTTTCTGATACCAAAAAGAACAGGAGGCCTCAGACCCATCCTGGACTTGCAAAACCTCAACAAGTTCCTGGCAAAGGAAAAGTTCAAGATGCTTACCCTTGGAATCCTGCTGCCCTACCTCCAGCAGGGCGACTGGCTATGCTCCTTGGATCTAAAGGATGCGTATACTCATATCCTTATTCATCCAGACCACAGACAATATCTCAGGTTTCTTGTGGGAGGAAATCATTACCAGTACAGAGTACTGCCCTTTAGCCTATCCTCCGCCCCCAGAGTGTTCACCAAATGCCTGGCAGTGGTGGCGGCCTATCTCAGACTTCAAGGCCTTTTTGTGTTTCCCTACCTGGACGACTGGCTAATCAGAGCCCAGTCTTCCCAAGAGGCCACTCAGGCCACTCATCGCACTGTGACTCTACTCCAGCACTTGGGATTTGTCATAAACTTCGCAAAGTCCACTTTGCTCCCCTCTCAAAATCTTGAATTCATCGGCGCCAGGTTGGACACTCTTCAGGCGCGGGCCTTCCTCCCTCTGGACAGGGCCAAGCGGCTCATGGATCTCGCCGGCCACTTTCACAGCAATGCCCTGGTCTCGGCCAGGCAATTTCTGAGACTGCTCAGCCATATGGCTTCCACGGTCCATGTTACCCCCAATGCCCGCCTGAACATGCGACCTGCTCAATGGTGCCTTCGCACACAATGGCATCAGGCCACGGGGAGCCTCGCGGACTCCGTACAGATATCCGACCAGCTGGTCTCTTCTCTGCAATGGTGGCTTCATCTGCCAAACCTAGTACTAGGTGTGACTTTTCAGCCCCCTCCGCATTCTCAGGTCCTGACGACCAATGCTTCTCTCCTCGGTTGGGGAGCACATTACCAAGGGACATGTACTCAAGGTCTCTGGACTCCTTGGGAGTCTACTCAGCAGATAAACTTCCTGGAGCTCAGAGCCATCTGCCTAGCGCTCAAAGCATTCTCTCACCTGGTTTCTCACCAGTCGGTGCTGATACAGACAGACAATCAGGTTGCGATGTTCTACGTGAACAAACAAGGCGGAACAGGCTCCTTCCTTCTCTGTCAGGAGGCACAAAAACTATGCTCTTGGGCAGTCCACCACGGCATCATCCTCAAAGCTGTCTATCTCCCAGGTCAAGAAAATTACCTGGCCGATAAGCTCAGCAGGATCCTCCAGCCACACGAGTGGAGATTGGATCCGCTGGTGGTTCAGCGGATCTTTCTCAAGTGGGGCCTCCCCACCATGGATCTGTTTGCCAGTCCTCTGAACCGGCAACTTCCCAGATTCTGCTCTTGACAACCGCATCCTCTCAGAGTAGCGGCGGATGGTTTTCTGATTCCATGGTCCACAGGCCTCTTATATGCCTTTCCTCCCATGCCGCTGGTGTCTCGGACACTCTTCAAGGTTCTCAGAGACAAAGCCTCGATGATCCTAGTGGCTCCCCGGTGGCCGAGACAACCTTGGTTCCCGCTTCTAATGCAGCTGGCGGTGGACACCCCTCTTCCTCTGGGGTTTCAGCCCGACCTCCTGTCACAGGATCAGGGGACTCTCCTGTACCCCAACCTCCGGTCCCTTCATCTGATGGCCCGGCTGCTGAAAGAGTAGTCCTTGCTCCCCTCCGCCTGCCTCCAGATGTGGAGGAGGTCGTCTTGGCCTCCAGGCGGCCCTCCACCCGGAAGTCCTACGCTCTTAAGTGGCGTCGGTTCTCCGCCTGGTGTGCTCAGCAGTCTCAAGATCCCTTCTCCTGTTCAGCATCAGTGGTCTTGCAGTACTTGCTTTCCCTCTCCAATCTTGGACTTAAGTCCAACTCGGTCAAGGTCCACCTCAGTGCTCTTTCTGCGCATCACATGCCGGTGGATGGCAGACCTCTTTCTAGCCACCCTCTGGTGGCTCGTTTTCTCAGAGGCCTCCTTCTCCTTAAACCACCTTTGCGCCCACCAGCCCCGGACTGGGATCTCAATGTGGTTTTACAGCGGATTACCTGTCCGCCTTTCGAACCTATGGCTACCTGTCCTCTTCATTTTCTTTCTTGGAAAACCTTGTTCCTGGTAGCCCTCACTTCTGCTAGACGCGTTAGTGAGCTGCAGGCCCTGGTGTCTGATCCTCCGTACACTAGGTTCTACAAGAACCGGGTAGTCCTACGGACTCACCCTAAGTTTCTTCCCAAAGTGGTTTCCCCTTTTCACATCAACCAGGAGGTGGTGCTTCTGACCTACTTTCCCAGGCTACACTCCAGCCGAGCTGAAATGGTCCTGCATACCCTGGACTGTAGAAGGGCATTAACCTTCTACCTTGACCGTACGCGGGAGCACAGAAAGGCTGTTCAGCTCTTCGTCTCTTATGACCCCAATAAGTTGGGGCTCCCTGTCTCCAAGCGTACTCTGTCCATCTGGATTGCTGACTGTATCGCTTGGGCTTACGAGGCAGCCGGCCTCTCATTGGAAAGTCGAGTCACGGCCCATCGTGTCCGGGCGAAGGCTACGTCAGAGGCTTACCTCCGCTCTGTTCCATTGGCAGACATCTGCCGGGCCTCTACTTGGTCTTCAAGCCAGACTTTTGCGGCCCATTACTGCCTGGAGAGGGAGTCCCGCAGGGACAGTGCTTTCGGACAGGCAGTCCTCCGTAACCTCTTCGAGGTATAGGCAACTCCTACCCTCCATCCCGGATGTTGGGCTACCGGTTGGAGACGTATTCAGAGAAGATTCCTTCCTTCTGGGCTGCTGAGCTTGAGGGAGCTCATTTTTGTGCTTAGGGTCTCCGGTAGCCTTAAGCTTGGGAGTCCCATATGTGAGGACTGACTTCCTGCTTGGTCCTGGAGAAAGCATCATTACTCACCTGTAACAGGTGTTCTCCAGGAGCAGCAGGAATCAGTCCTCACAACCCTCCCTCCTCCCCTTGGAGTTGCAGTTCTATGCTTTCGTTTTTTTGCTAATTTTTTGCTGTCTTTTAGCTATGTCATCTGACTGAGCAAGATGGCACCCTTGGGCGGGAAGAGGACCGCGCATGCGCGCTGCAATTCCAAAAGGCTTTCTTTGAAAGCTGGGGAAAATTGCTCCGCGAGGGCTCCGTCGGCGCCGACGTCACCCATATGTGAGGACTGATTCCTGCTGCTCCTGGAGAACACCTGTTACAGGTGAGTAACTACGCTATATCTGGCTGATGCTGAGCTAGTGGAGGTCCAATTCTGTTTTCTTTTTTTTTTGGTGGGGGGAGGGAGGAGGAGGAAGAAGGGGGAAGTGGAATGCTGCATTAACTCTCATTGGGCATTTACTGGTGAACTAACTGAGGTATGGAATTTTAATCATTGTTGGTATTTTGGCTAATCGCTTCCATCATTAACAATGAAATGCTCATAATCCAGAATTTAGAATTCTTGGGGCTGATCAGCTTTCATGTTGTATTGCTACCCTCACTACATGAGTATTCTTATATAGAGATTTAGCTTTTTGCATCTCCCATTTTGTGACGTTCGACTGCTTTTTTGGAATATGCTCAAATACTTTAAAATTTGATGGTAGATCCAGTTTTGAAGTTTAGACTAAGCTTTCTTTTTAAGTAATGTAGATAAGTGTGAGTCCATTTAAGAAGTAGTTTCTTACTTTAATATAGTTCTGTTATATTATAGCAGTGCCTCTTAACCCTCTCCTGAAGGCACACCCAGCCAGTCAGGTTTTCAGGATTGCCACAATGAATATGCAAATTTATCTCATGCATCTACATTATGGTAATCCTAAAAACTTAACTAACTAGATTTGCTTTCAGGAGAGGTTTGAGAAGCACTGTTTTACAGTGCTGAAACTCAGCAGAGCAATTTGTTCATTAATTTTGGCACTGGAAACTCACCCAGCCCTCTCCCTGCTACCATCTCTTATACTCTATCTCTCTTATTCCCCCCTCCCTGTCTCCTCTCTCTCTCAATCTCCCTTCTCTGTCCCTAGCGCACTCTCTCCTCTTTTTGTGCTAGTATGGGTTGTATCTCCGTCAGGCATCTCCGCGGAGATCAGGGGTAGTCTTTGCTGGTGAGAGGGTGGCTTGTGCAGCTGGTCCTGCTGCTCCTCCAGATCTTCGGCCACATCAGGATAGCTGGCAGGAGTAGTGGAAGCAGCCCCTCTAGTCATCCTCCTCTTTGGTTGGCAGTATATGGTAAGGAAGGGCGAGTAATGGGGTGTGTGGTTGGGTCAGGAAGAGCTTGGTCTGGATAGCATAGTGGATCACTTAATAACAACTTTTGCCTTTCATCTGTGGAGACCCAGGTAGAATGAGAGGCAAGAATCATTACTAAGTGATCCACTATCTCCTCCGTGTTGTATTTCCCCTACTCTCCCCCATACATTCTGCCCCCTTTATATTGGATTTAGCTCATACCCTTTCTCAGACGTTCAAGGCGAGTTACATTCATGTGCATTAGGCGTTTTCCCTGTCCCCAGAGGGCTTACAATCTAATCTTTGTAGCTGAGGCAATGAAGGGTTAAGTGACTGGCCCAAGATAAAAAGGAGCAGCAGTGAGATTTGAATATGGCTTCCATGGTTCTTA
This sequence comes from Ichthyophis bannanicus, assembly GCA_033557465.1. Classification (NCBI taxonomy): domain Eukaryota; kingdom Metazoa; phylum Chordata; class Amphibia; order Gymnophiona; family Ichthyophiidae; genus Ichthyophis; species Ichthyophis bannanicus. The sequence continues at coordinate 344,210,681 of CM066035.1, forward strand.
GCCTGCTGCTATAACCATTAGGCCACTCCTCCACTCTACTTACCTCCCCCTTGCTCTGTCCCTGCCTCCTTACACGCAGTGCCAAAGCACGATCAGACTCACGTTCAGTAAGCACCAGTCAAAGAGCGAGATGTATAAATAAGTTATTTTATTGCAGAAGATTATTAGGGCCACTACCCGAAATGGCCATGTTTCTGCACTGCCTTCGTCAGGGGTTCTGGCCTAAAAAACAGAGATATTTATAACAAGTCATATTAAAATGATAAATGCAAGTATAAGCTATAAAAGAAAGTAAAAACATTAAAAGATAAAGGAAATCATTTAACTAATATCAGTAAGAAATGCCATACCTTAAAACATCCATATATATTAATAATAGATAAACATAAAGGGGGTCATTCCATCCCCGCTATATGCCAGGATGCCGATTCCGGTAACAGAGCTCCCTGCACGTACAGGGGAGATGTACGGGGAGCTCTGTACAGGGGCAGGAATGAGCAGGCAGGAGGAGGAGCGAAGACGGGACACCAAACTTGGACATACAGGGCTAATTCTGGTGACGGTCTTGTACATCTGGGCTGGGTGCCTTAGATGGGGGACTTATTCCACCTCCGAGGTGGAATAAGTCCCCCGCCCTGATGGCGGCAGATAACTATGCCGGAACCCCACCCTGAGGTGAGCAGGAGAGGGGGTTCCCCACAGCCCAATCCCGGCCTCGGAAGAGCCTATCGGGGTCGGCCTGCAGGGAAGCAGGCAATTTGATGGGTGCAGCCAATCGTGGCTCCTGTATGGAGCCGCGGTGCCATGGCAATGGGACATCACAGCATCGCGGCTCCATGCAGGAGCCTCACTGGGCTAGCCGGGGAAATGCCTGGATGTCCGGAACCGGGGCACGTCCGGGATGTCCAAGCCCTATAACCCGATTCTGCTTCCATGGGGCCATCTAGCTCCCATGGGATCAGAATCGGGTGCATATCCGGGTTGGCCAGATTTCTGGACGTCCGGATGGCCCAGACGTGCCCTGTCGGAATTAGCCTCAAAAACTCTTAAAGCAATAAAACTATTAAAACATACAATGATGCTTTCAAAATGAGATGAGGGTGTGAAATAAAACGGTATAGAGAATATTATATCTAGTAGCCAAAGTTATACCGCTATTAAACCATCTGACATTGATGGGTGCATAAGGTAAGGGCATAAGAACATAAGATATGCCATATTGGGTCAGACCATGGGTCCATCAAGCCCGGTATCCTGTTTCCAACAGTGGCCAATCTAGGTCATAAGTACCTACAGTTTCCCCAAAAGACATATGCTCCTCAATGCTTGTATTGGGTCCCTTTTAATAATGGTTTATGGAACTTTCCTCTAGGAACTTAACCAAACATTTTTTAAACCCAGCTACACTAACAGCTTTTACTACATCCTCCGGTAACAAAATCCAGAGTTTGATTACACATTAAGTGAAAAAATATTTTCTCTTATTAGTCTTAAATAGGTTACACTGTAGCTTCATTGCATGTCCCCTAGTCTTTCTATATTTTGATGATGTAAACAATCGATCTACGTCTACCCGTTCCACTCCATTCCTTAATTTATAGACCTTATCATATCTCCCCTCAGCCGTCTCTTTTCCAAGTTGAAGAGCCCTAACCTTTTTAGCCTCTCTTCATAAGGCTATCCTTCTATCCCCTTTACCATTTTGGTGGCTCTGCTTTGTACCTTTTCTAATAACGCTGTATCTTTTTTAAGATACGGTGACCAGAACTGCATACAATATTCAAGGTGCGGTCGCACCATGGAACAATACAGAGGCATTATAATATCCTTTGTTTTATTTTCCATTCCTTTCCTTATGATACCTAGCCTTCTATTTGTTCTCTTGGCCGCCGCTGCACACTGGGCTGAGGGTTTTAACATGTTATCCATGATGGTGCCTAAATCTTTTTCCTGGGTGGTGGTTCCTAATGTGGAACCTTGCATCGTGCAACCATAGTTTGGGTTGTTCTTTCCTAGGTGCATAATTTTGCACTTGTCCACATTAAATTTTGTCTGCCATTTGGTTGCCCAGTCTTCCAATTTATCAAGATCCTCTTGCAATTTTCCACAATCCTCATGGGTTTTCATAACTTTAAGTAGTTTTGTGTCATCTGCAAATTTGATAACCTCACTCGTTATTCTCATTTGCAGGTCATTTATGAATATGTTAAAAAGCAGCGGACCCAGCACAGATCCCTGGGGTACTCCACTATTCACCTTCCTCCATTGGGAAAATTCAACATTTAGCCTTACCTTCTGCTTTCTATCTTTTAACCAGTTCCTGATCCACAATAGTACACTGCCTCCTATCCCATGACTTTTCAGTTTTGCCAAAAGTCTCTGATGAAATACCTAGTCACAGCCTTTCTGAAAGTCCAGATACACTATATCAACTGACTCACCTTTGTCTGCCTGTTTATTCACACCTTCAAAAAAACATAACGGATTAGTAAGACAAGATCTTCCTTGTCTAAAGCCATGTTGACTGTCTCCCATTAAGCCATGACTATCTGCATGTTCAGTAATTTTGCTTTATGATGGTTTCTACCATTTTTCCCAGTATTGACATCAGGCTCACTGGTCTGTAGTTTCCCAAATCACCCCTGAAACCTTTTTAAAAATTGGCGTTACATTGGCCATCCTGCAGTCTTCAGGTATTACAGATGATTTTAATGATAGTTCACAGATTACTAATAGCAGGTCTGCAATCTCATATTTCAGTTCTTTCAACACCCTTGGATGTATGCCATTTGGTCCAGGTGATTTGCTACTCTTCAGTTTATCAAATAGTTGTAATACATCTTCCCAGTATATCAATATTTCTTTCAATTCTTCCGCAGTATCACCTTTAAATACCACTTCAATCATCGGTAACAACCCTACATCTTCCTCAGTAAAGACCGAAGCAAAGAATTCATTCAGTCTGTCCGTTATGGCCTTATACCCTCTTAGTGCCCCTTTTACCCCTCTATCATCTAATAGTCTAACTGACTCTCTCACAGGTTTTTTGCTACGAATGTACTTGAAAAAGTCTTTATTATGCTTTTTTGCTTCCACAGCAAGCTTCTTCTCAAATTCTCTTTGCCTGCCTTATCAATGCCTTGCATTTAACTTGCCAGTGCTTGTGCTGTTTCCAGTTTTCGTTATTTGGGTCTTTTTTCCATTTCCTGAAAGATGCTTTTTTGGCAACAGCAACCTCTCTGACCTCACCTTTAAACCATGCTGGCAGTTTTTTGGAGTTCCTTCCACTTTTCTGAAATCATGGAATACAGATGTTCTAGACTTTCACGATAGTATTTTTAAACAACACCCAAGCTTAATGTAAGTTTTTAACCTTTGCAATTGCTCCTTTTAGTTTTTTCTTAACTATTTTCCTCATTTTATCATAGTCTCTCTTTTGAAAGTTAAAAGGTAGTACTGTGGATTTCCTTACCATCCCTCCTCCATTAATTAAATAAACATATGTGGTGAAGTAGCCAGACACACAATATAATGTAATAAATCTGTACCAGATAAGTTTGTTGACCTGGATTATTTATGCCGTGGTCAACCCACAGTATCTGAAAGAAATTTCATATATAATTAGAATTGTAAAAAATCTGTGTTTGTAGCTGTGTAAAGAGAAATTTATTCCAGAGGAGAGGATACTGGATCAGTGAGTTTAGTGTCATTAGATCGCATCCTGACATCCTATATCTAGTAATCAAAAATTGTTATTCATTACCTTAAAAAATGGAACTTGGCAGTGAAATGCTAATATTACGAGCGGTGTGCATAGACACAATAAAAGTTACAGACTATAAGAATCAGCAGTCAGATGTCCCTAAGGGGTTAGACACTCCCGTAGATTTGAACAGTAAGGTTAGGTCTTAAATTAGCTGGTCGCTTTCACTCAATTAAAACAAATTTGATAGTGACAGCAACCAATCTAAGACTTAACCTTACTGACTCGGCCATTTTTTCATGCCAAAAGCCCATTTAAATATGGTGGTGAAACATGATGCAAGTTTTCACAAGATAGCAACTCACCGCTTTACGTTTTATGAGAAGATTAATAAATGTGCTAAGTCCAAAGGGCAATTTGAGATAAGTGATTTCAAAGTTTGTAACTATCCTTCAGACACTCTGTAACTAGAATTGTAGCTTTGTTGTTCTCAAAAGGATAATTTGCTTTTCAAACCTACTGGAGTTTCCACCCCTTATTGGTGAATGTTTTAAGGTATGGCATTTCTTATTGATATTATTTAAATGATTTCCTTTATCTTCTGATGTTTTTTTCTTTCTTGTATAGTTTATATTTCTATTCATAATTTGAATATGATTTTTTATAAATATCTCTGTTTTTTAGGCTAGAACCCTGATAAAGGCCGTGCTGGGTAGTGGCCCTAATAATATTCTGCAATAAAAATACTTTTTATACACCTCATTCTTTGACGGATACCCGCCTCCTTACACTCCATTTCCCTGTTGGTGTGTGGTGGATGAAGAGGAGTGAGTGAAGTTTGTGGCAAGTAAAAGTATGTGTAATCCTCAGGGGAGGTGAGGTATGGAGTATAGGTTGGGTGAGGTGGGTGTAGGCTATTGGTGTATGAGGAGTGCCTTGAAAGATGGGGGCAGTGGTGGGTGAGGGGTGTATAGCATGTGTGAATGGAGGGAAGGAGAGAAGGCAGTGAGTAAGAGATCTGCAGTGTGGGATGGAGTACGCTTGGGTAGGGTGGAAGTGCAGAGGAAATGAGAGCAAGCAGAAGCAAGATGTTTTTATACTCGTGTAGATTTGCTGCAGAGGAAGTTATTTTTATAAGAGCCTACTGTCTTGACTTTCTTTCCTCTCAAGCCCTTCTGTATCCACTGCAGTCTGGCTTTCGTTCTCTATATTCAACAGAAAAGGCTCTTGCCAGTCTCCACCAACTTGTTCCCTGCCAAATCCAAAGACCTCTGCTCAATTCTCATCTGTCTTGACCTTTGTGCTGTCTTTGACACTGTTGATCACCACCTTCTCCTCGATACCCTGTCCTCACTTGGATCTAGGGGCTCTGTTCTGTCCTGGTTTTCTTCTTCTCTCCCCTCGCTATTGTAGTTTCTGTTCTGGTGGTTCCACCTCTACCGCCATCCCATTTTCAGTTGGTGTATCTCAGGGCTGTCTCTTGGGACCTCTCCTTTTCTTTCTCTATACTCAGTCCTTTGGTGCAATTATCTCCTGCCATGGTTTTCAGGACCATCTTTATGCTGACGACTCTCAGATCTATCTTTCTGTGCCTGAAATCTCTCCAGGAATCCAGTCCTGGATCTGTGCCTGCTTATCCAACATTGTTGCCTGGATGTCTCACTACCGTCTGAAACTGAATATGTCCAAAACTGAGCTCCTTGTCTTTCCCCCTAAACCTACCTCCCCCCTTCCTCCCTTCTCTATTTCTGTGGATGTTTCCTCAGTTCGCAACCTTGGGGTCATCTTCGACTCTACTCTCTCTTTCTCTGCCCACATCCAATAGACAGCTAAAGCCTGTTGCTTCTTTCTTTATAACATTGGCAAAATTCGTTCTTTCCTTTCTACACACACTGCTAAGACACTTATTCATTCTTTAGTCACCTCCCATCTAGACTATTGCAACTTCCTCCTTGCTGGTCTCCCTCTGAATTGTCTCTCTCCCCTTCAATCTGTTTGAAGCTTAGCTGCAGGGTTAATCTTCTGCCAGCCTCGATATGCTCATATAACCCCCTTTCTCAAGTCGCTTCACTGGCTCCCTATTCGTGTCTGTATCTAGTTCAAACTTCTCCTTCTGACTTATAAGTGCACTCATTCTGCCGCTCCTCACTACCTTTCCTCTCTTATATCTCCCTACACCCATTCTCGGGAACTCCGTCCTTCTGGCAGATCCCTTCTATCTGTGCCCTTCTCTTTTACTGCCAACTCTAGACTTCGATCCTTCCACCTTGCTGCTCCTTATGCCTGGAACAAACTTCCTGAGTCTGTATGTCAGGCTTCATCTCTGTCCCTTTTCAAATCCAGGCTGAGAACTCACCTCTTGAGGCCACTTTTGGATCCTAATCCGCTTTGTCTCCTATGTGTTTCCTTACCATTTCCCTAGATATATCCTTGTCCTCAGCTGTTGTGTTGTCTGTCTTGACTAAATTGTAAGCTCTGATGAGCAGGGATCTTCTTTTAAATGTGTCTATAGAGTGCCGCTTATGCTTTGTAGCGCTATACAAATGATAAGTAATAGTAGTAGTAAATCCATTGTTCTGGTCTGACTTTAATGAAAGAGGAGGTGGTAACGTTCGCTGGCATTTCCGTAGTCTGACAGGATTGTTAGCAGATGTGGGAGGGTGGATGGCTTGGGATGCTCAAGCTTGTGAATCTATGCATGCACACCTCACCTACACAGAAAGACAGATGGACAAAGGACTTCTGCATTTGTATATATAAATTTCCTCAAAAACTTGATTAGAAAATTGTTCCCCCTCACCCATTAGAAGTTTGAATGAATCATCACTGTCAGTCCTATGCAGGATTGCTTTATTTCAAGGAACTGAATATACCTTATATCCACTAGTTGAGTGCAGGAGGTACAAGGCTATTTCCAAATCCAGGCACCTTGCAGTGTTTTGAACAAGAATACTGTAAAGATGCCAGACTGGCTTCCACTGTAAAATTCAGTAAGTACTGGAGCTCCGATAATGTGCAACACTTAAGCTCCATGTTCTAGAATGTGCGATTGTGAAACTGAAGAGGGGACATCCATTAAACAGACAGCAGTGATGAATGACTGTAGGTTCCATGTTTCCCTGTTTTCTGATAATAGTAAATCGTACTGAATCCATTGACTAGATAGATCTAGAATTTAAAAAAATACTGAAGTGATGCATTCTTGGCTTCCGTAATGTAGTGATAAATGAAATAGTAGATGAAAAGTAATGTATAATGGTTACATTAAAAATTTAGAATTCCTCTTGTAGAATTTGGATGTTCTGTTACAGTCCCTGCTTTATAAAAATCTATGTCTGCTAGTAGGGGAGACCATCAAATGAATGCTTGAAATTAATGTGAGGTCTCATTCTGAATTCTCCAGTTTTTAGTAATGAGAGGGGAACCTACTCATTTTTGTGGTTTGTGCTGTATGGAACAGCAGTACAGAGAGATTATTTCCCAATGTAGTTTCCTACCCTCTAAAGATGGATAAGACGTAGTCAAACAAAATTTCAGATTTCCAGGAGGAATAAAAATGCTGTTGTGGTACCTTCAGTTTTGGGAGTAATTTTATAAAGCATTTTCTGTGAGTAAGCATTATTTCCCTCACTTGGTTTGCAGCTTGTCTTGCTGTGAAGGCTTGTGTGCATCAGAGATGCTGAGGGCTAAGCTATCGGTAGCTTAACTATTGGCAGGGTCTCCCAAGACGGACAGGTCTCAGCTGAGGCATCAGACAAAGATTAACCACCTATCTGGGCAGCAGCAGAATGGGGCGGTGTAGGCAACGGAGTATCACATTTCTGTGACAACAGCAATAACACTAGAATTACCTGCGTAGAAGAAACACCTGTCAATCTACTTTCATATCTTGCCATGAAAACCTAGTGGATAATCGCAACAAAACAAATTGCATTATAGTGCTGAAAGATGAGACCCCCAGGTCGGAAGGCTCTGGGGAGGAGCTGAAGACTTTTCAGAGTAAAGCCAACATTCATGATGTGGTTGGATCAAAGCCCTCGGGATGTCTTACTGCTGATGTAGCTGCGCATGAAATAGAGTCAGAAACTGCAAAGATATCTTACCTATTGGGACATGGAACATACAAAGCATGAATCAAGAGAAGTTGGAGGTGGTCAAGAATGAAATGGAAAGTGTACAACTCAATTTGTTGGGTGTCAGTGAACTGAAATGGACTTGCATTGGGCACTTTGCATAAGATTATCACAAGGTCTACTATGCTAGAAATGAAAGACAAAAAAGAAATGGTGTTGCATTTATAATCAACAAGAAACTTGCAAGAACTGTAATGAAATACAAATCAATCAGTGAATGCTCAATTTCTATTCGTCTATAAGGAATGCCCTTTAACACATTTATAATTCAGGTATATGCCACAACAACAGTGCAGAAGAGGATGAAGTTGATGAGTTCTATGAACAAGTACAATTTGAAATTGCAAGAACATGCAAACAGGATATCCTGATAGTCATGGGTAAATGGAATGCAAAAGTTGTCAACAAAGAAGAAGGCAAAGTGGTTGGAAAATATGGACGGCAACAGAAATGAAGCTGGAGAAAGAATTCTGCAAGACCAATGATCTATTAATCTCAAACACCTTCTTCCAGCAACAAAAGCGGTAACTGTTCACATGGATGTCACCCAGTGGATTGTACAAAAATAAAATTGACTACATCTGTGGAAGTCAACGATGGACAAGCTCTATAACATCAACAAAGATAAAACCTGGAGCTGACTGTGGTACAGATCACCAACTGCTAGTATTCAAACTCAAGCTAAAGTTGAAAAAGAGCAAGCCACTCACCAATGTAACAAAATATGACCTTGAGAATATACCACCAGAATTTAAAGACTGCATGCAGAATCGATTTGCTGCTTTAGATACAAATGACAGAGCTCCAGAAGAGGTATGGCATGACATCAAGAAGGTTGTCAAAATGGTGACCAAAGAAACTCTGAAAACTGCCCAGAAACACAGAGAAGCTAACAGGACAAGACAAGAAGAAGTACTTCAATGACGCATGCAAGGAAATAGAATCAGAAACTATTAGAAGAAGAACAAGATTCGCTTTCCTAAAGCCGTGAGAATTAAAGAAAAAATTCCAATCTCGAATTGGAATGCTACAAGATGCTCAGGGATCCATGTTGAATGATGCTGAGAAGATCAAGAAAATGTGGAAAGAATATACAAAGTCATTATACCAAAAAGATCAAGTGGACCAACAGCCATTTCAACCTGTACCTTATAATCAGGAACCATTGGTGATGAAAGAGGAAGTCTAAGCAGCATTGAAAGCCTTATCAAAGAACGAAGCACTGGGCATTGATGGCATTCCTATTGAAATATTACAGCAACTGGATGCAGTTGTTACTGTACTTACAAGGTTCTACAAGGAAATTTGGAAGGCATCATCATGGCCAACTAATTGGAAAAGATCTTTGTTTATACAAGTACTAAAGAAAGATGATCCAACTGACTCTGGGAATTATTGCAGAATCGCTCTGATCCCACATGCCAGTAAGATTCTTCTGAAGATTATTCAGCAGAGACTAGAACTCTACCTAGAACGAGAACTGTCTGAAGTGCAAGCAGGTTCAGGAAATGGTGAGGAAGAAGAGACATCATCATGGATGTGAGATGGATCCTTGAAAAGGCAAAAGAATACAAAAAAGATATCCATATGTGTTTTATTGACTACAGCAAGGCTTTTGACAGAGTAAACCATTAGAAATGCTGGTCCACATTAAGAAGCATGGGTATACCAGAACCATCTGATAGTTCTCTTGCACAACCTTTACATTGATCAAGAAGCAACAGTTTGACGCAACCTTTACATTGATCATATGGAACAAGGAGAAACAGAATGGTTTAAAATCAGCAAAGGTGTACAACAAGGCTGCATACTTTCCCCCTACCTGTTTAATTTATATGCAGAACAAATCATCAGAGAAGTAGGACTGTATGAAGACAACTGAGGTGTGAAGATTGGTGGCAGATTCATCAACAACCTTTGCTATGCTGATGATACCACATTACTGGCTGAAAGTGATCTGAAAAATTTGCTTTTCAAGATCAAGGAACATAGTTTTAAAATGAGCCTGTAACTTAATGTAATGAAGACAAAGATCCTGACAATTGGCAAAATCAATAAGTTCACCACTGATGGAGAAGAAATTGAAATAGTTGACAACTTTGACCTACTTGGATCAACTATCAATAAAGAAATGACAAGCAATCAAGAAATCCGATGATGCATTGCTCTTGGCTGAATGGCTGTGAAGGATCTAGACAAGATTCTCAAGAGCAGAGATATCTCTCTCCATACAAAGATTTGACTTGTTCATGCCATGGTATTTTCAATAACATCATATGGATGCGAAATTTGGACAGTGAAAAAGATAGACCGGAAGAAAATCAATGCCTTTGAATTATGGTGCTGGTGACAAATACTGTTTATGCCATTGACCGCCCGAAGAACAACCCAGTTAGTACTAGAGGAGATCAAACCTAAGCTTTCCTTTGAAGCTCAGATGATAAGACTTCGACTTTCATACTTTGGACACATCATGCAAAGAGAGAGATCGTTAGAGAAAGACATTATGCTTGGCAAGGTAGAAGGTCAATGCAAGAGAGGAATGCCAGCAATGATTTGGATCAATACAATAGCAGCAGCAATGGGTGCCACTCTATCAACAATGAGCTACCTGACTGAAGACCGAATACAGTTTAGGACAACTATCAAGAGGGTCACTGTGAGTCGACACCGACTCGACGACACTTAGCAACAACAACAACAATGCATCTTTTACATGTGAAAGAGGGCACGTATGAAATTGCACAGCCGGATATGCATGTTTATGTGTATGCACCAAGATGGTGTGTACATATATGTGCATGGCGGCCGTGCAGCAGAGTTGCGATGTATGTGCTCATTTTATAAAATATGCATATACATGCATAGAGCATACATGCAAAATGTTTACCTTTGGAGCAGTTATAAATTTATGGGAAAGAATTTGAGCATTACTGGAGGACCCTATTTTTATAAATGTCTATAGGCACCTGGGTTATCTTTATAAAATACCATTAGATCTAAACTACATTTATTTAAAATAGCATTCCATTTAGAGACAAACTCCATATCAGAATTAAAAAGCTTAGGCTCTTTATTTAATCTTAATCCTTGCGGGATCATATGGCATTGGATATATTGTGCCTGTGTATCACAATATAATTCTGCACAAACCCACCTCAGCTTTAATCTCATTATTTCCACCCATGAAACATCATTAATCTTATTTGCATATTCCTTTAGCAGTAATGATCTCTGCAGTGTTTGTGAAATATGTTCATCAGTAAAGCCAACGACATTTTCCCATTTTGATGCCATCCTTAAAAACTTATTGGATCCTTAATATAGTCACAGTAATAGAAAATCCAAAACCAAGGAGTTAGAAAAATGTTATATAAAAAACCCTCCCCTATATATAAATTATTGAGGACCATCAAAACTGTTAGTATAAACCATACAATACACACATAGTCCCTATGAGCTAACCAACTTAGCAAGACCCCACCATTTGTCCCATTTATATTCAAATCTATGTGTACTTAATATACCTTATTTCAATTACAAATACAAAAAAATGTCTCTTCACCTATGTATTAAGATTCAAAAAGTCTTAGGGATATGTTTACTAAGGGCTGTTAAGGATTCATCCTTAACATGCACTTAACATGGAAAAACGGCAGCATTAAGGCCCCCAGCAGGTGTTAAAGTCCGGTGTGGGGAGGAGGCGTTCCCCCACAAAGGGTGCTAGTAGTCTGTTAGTCCGGTGTGGGGAGGAGGCATTCCCCCACAAAGTGCGCCAAACGTCCAGGTTAATATGCGGTAAGGATGGTAGCCTTAATGTGGGATAAGAGAGCCTATGGAGAGGTCAGAAGTGAGGTGCTGGATGGGGAATTGGTAATGGACAATTAACATTCATATGTCACATACGTGTGAGGCAGTGAGTGTGCAGATAATGTAGGAGGCAGTTGGACTGTATTATTGAGGTGTGCTCATGTAATCCACTGTAATGTCAGTGGATGGCATAGAATTGAGTAGAAGTGTGCCATGGAGTAGCCACCATGACAACGATGTAGGATTAGAAAGAATTCTTGGGTGGTAGTGGTGACCTGCACATCAGCTGCAGGTGTGGTGTGAGTGATATGCCCTAATGAGTAAAATGCCACAGTATGGGCCAGGGTGTACCAACTGGCAGGAGAATACATGAGTGAACACGATTAATATATGCTGATGGATGGGCTGAAGGATGGATGGGGTAGATGAGAGTGCTGTATGGCCTTTGCTGCCCCAATGTACCCGATGTGACCTCACAAATGCAGCTAACCTCAGTTGTAGTGTGTGTGAAAAATTAGTTACTGTGCCACAGGGAAGGTCTAATACCATCTATTTGGTTTTCACAGCTGTCTCAGCTGCTCTAACCACCATACAATCTTCCTGACACATATGCATATAACAAATGGACAAGTAAGTAGGCTATGATCCAAAGACATAACAGCCACACACTTGTACAAGCTGCATACAAATGCAAAGGGGTATGTTTACTAAATGGCGGTAGCGGACTCCATGTGATATCAGAGCTGTGGCTCCGATATCGCACTGAGTCTGCTACCGCCGTTTAGTAAACATACCCCAAAGTGTTCTTGTACAGATGAGCTATACACTCATACTGTCTGATAGAACAAGGTCACTTGCATGATGCACTCTTGGCATCCACACATGTCTCTGAACTGATGTGTCTTTCATATTGGCCATATGGAGCACGTAAGGAATGTGTGATGATCTGTGCAGGTGGCCATCCCAGACGTGTGACATGCCTGCATGTACTGCATATATATGATGGAGCAAAAGATGTTCAGTCACAGTATTACAAAAGTTTCCAATCATATACAACTCATGTGTTCTGCATCTACAGGGTGAAGTTGTATGACCCTTTGCAATGTGCTGCAGCAGAGCCAATAAAGTCATGTTGTCAGATGGGTATGAATGCAATGTGCATTTTATAATATCATAACGCATAAAAAAAAATGATGTGTGCCCTCACATGCTGACTTCTGGCGACCCAGCAGCTTCTGGGTTTTCTTGGCAATGTGACTGGAAGTACAGTTGTGGTCAACATTATTGGCACCCTTGATTTCAACCCCTTTATGTCAAATATCTCCTTAAAAAAAAGTGGCCAGTGAAATGGCTTTGGACTATATATGAACTCATATTTGACACATAAAATAATCAAATCAAACAAGACCAATTAAAAAAGAAAATAGTATAAAAACTGGGACATTGCCAGGACCTAATTATTGTCCCGTTTGACCTCCTGGCACTCAGCGCTCCGGTGGGTTCCTTTTTATCAAAGTCGAGGGGGGGGAAGGCAAACACCGCTCTTTACTCCCACTGCTGTTCAGAGGTCAGCCGGGGGTTCGGGCCTCCCCAGCTCCCTCTGCAGTCAGTCAGGTATGGGGCCCTCCAAGGTGCGGGGCCATGTGCGGGCAACATTCTTGCACAATGGACAGGCCGGTCCTGCCTCCAATGCTGACACTTTAGATTGAGTTCCAAGATTGCAGACTGAGCCGCAACAATCTTTCTAGTCCCACAGGTTCTCCTTGTGGTCTTGGGCAAGCCACTTAACCCTCCATAGCCCATGTTCCCTGTAAAAATAGTTATCTCCAAGTTATAATACCCTGTTCAATGTAATTTCAGTTTGTTCAATGTAAACCGCACTGATGCAGAATAACGCGGTATATAAGAGAATGTAAATAAATAAAATAAATAAATAAATAAATCTTTTCAGAAATTTCTTCTATCGCCAGCAAGTTACCTTGGATCTTTGTTGAGTGAAAAGCAATCTGTGGCACCAAGGTTTCCCCCATCCAAACTATAGCGGATCATATAGATTCCAATGTAAAGAAATCAGGACGCACCAAAATGAAGGTAGCAGAAGCTCCAAGCTGCAGGGAAACTCCTTCCATTCCTTTCAGCATCAATTCGCCACTCTGCGAGGCAGCTTAATACTGCTGCCAGACCTCTTTCCACTGATCCCAAGGTTCCGGCGTGCTTGAGCTGATCTGGGGCAGTCAAACTGCTGACCACTGCAACTCCAGAGTCTGACCTTCGATGACAGGGAAACACTCCCCATAGGAGAGTCTCCCAATGACGGACTGCTTAGAGAAAGATGCAGGAATGCTCCCTTGGAGGTCCACCGTGAATCGGAGGAGGGTGATGAAACGCCTGAAGCAGTTGCCGAGCTCTCCAGCCCCAACAAACCTGCAGCCGGACTTACACCCCCCGAAAGCGCCGTTTGTTGAGGTAGTTATGTAAAGTAGGAATCCAATGGCCCTTTGAACAAGGCACCTAATGGCGTTGAAGTTGCAGGGGTTTGAGAGGGTTTCATAGCCCCTTTAGCTTTGTGCTTCTTCCCCAAAAGGTAGAAATGTCTGCTCACCAATGTACAGCTGCCACCATCTTGAATCCATGATATATCAACAGGCGAAGAAATGAAACTTATAAACTACCTATGAAGTAGTGTTATCCTTGTAAATAGATTGTAAATAATTACCCTTGTTATCCAAGTTCCTTCCCTTGTTATCTGTAAACTCATGCATGTTGACTGTACTGAGATTTCTGTTCTATGTGAACTGCGCTGGTGCTGGATAGTGCGGTATATAAGAGAATATAAATAAAATAAATAAATAAATAATAAATAAGGGAAAAAACACCCTCCCTACAGTTAAATATGGTGGAGGTTCTATAATGTTGTGGGGCTGTTTTGCTGTCTCAGGAAGTAAAGGCCTGGAATGTATTAAAGGAATCATGAAGTCAGAGGACTACCAAGGTATTTTAGAGCAAATTGTGATAGTCCCAAAACATACATCTAAAAATACAAAAGAATGGTTAAAAAGGAAAAAATGGACTGTTTTAAACTAGACAGCAATGAGTCCTGATCTCAATCCAATCCTGAAACTTTGGAAAGAGCTGAAATCTGCCATTGGTAAAAGGAATCCTGGAAACATTCATGAGCCAGAACAAATTGCAGTTGAAGAGTGGGAGAAAGCACTAGCAGACAGATGTACGAAACTTATAGATGGCTACAAGAAATGTTCGGAGGCTGTCATCACTGCCAAGGATTGTGCAATCAAATATTAGTGAAGGGTACCATTAATCCAGCTGCAAGCCTTATCTTTATAAAATAGACATCTTTCTGGACATTACACATAGGTGCTTTTAATAAAATACCCACTAAATAGCCAGTTTCTATTTTTGGTACTTTTTCTAATTATGGCTAAAAGTAAAAACTTATCTTGGCACAGCTCTGATGAGGACTGTCATATCCTGACTCACCCTCTTGGTTAAATCTGCTGACTCTCCTCTCTTAATCCCATAGATCTGAGATATTTGACCCTTCGGAATGAAAAGGGCTGTCGTTTTTGCACTCAAACTGTATTCATGTGAAAACAGGATCAGTCGCATTCATTTGCATCCTTCTTCCTTGAGGACCAAAGGACCATGGCAGTATTTTCCTCTTAAGCCTGTGGGATAAAGGGTGGAATGTAGCCCCGAGCTGGGTGTGTCTGTCTCTGGTTTGGCATGCAAAACAGCTATTCCTTCATGAGGCATTGCTTCTTTGGAAGTTAATGTGGAAAAAAGATGTGTGACGGTTTGGTTTATCAGTCTTCTGTAATGATGGAATACACATGTCATGCTGTGATTTATTGAATTCAGCATATGACAAGAATGCATAAACATGAAATGTTACCCTTACTTTCCCTGGTAATCTTGGCTCTATCTGGCAGTTGAGCCCTGAAGAAGTGACAGTTTTACAGGTCAGTATTGTCGAAGTCCAGCTGTTATGCATCGTATATGGTATAGGAAAATGTAAAGGTATGTGAACTCTGGGGAATCATTTCAGTTTTATCACTCAAGCATAATTCAATACGGTAATAAGAACAACTTCTTTATAATCCTGCTAGATCGGTCCAGATAAGTGAGTCATGCTCCCCAGCCAGCAGGTGGAGTCAGACCAGAGCAACTTTCATCATCACCGGTACATATGCTGGTGCAGCAATAAGGGAGTCAGTTTTGTCTTTCTCCAATAGGAGGCAAGGTATGTGGACTGGTGCAGTAGTGCAGATAGTGCTGTCTCTCTGGTCCAGATCACGTCCTGTGGCCTGAGTGATTGAGACCTGTAGGCCCAATGTTTGCTTGGACTTCGGGTGCCCCCTTTCCTTGAACCGACAGCTGTCTTTTGTCCAGTGCTGTTACCCACAGATTCCAGCACTGGTTTTTCCTGTCTTTGCTGGGTAAATATGTGTGGGAAGGGAAGCTTCCACTGGTGATGGAAGAAGATCTATCAGAGTTGGTATGTCTTACAGAGAGGAGATCTCTGCCCCTGATCAGACTCTCTTCTCTCTGCAGTTTGTGCAGCCTGCTTTGTCAGTGATTCCACTATTGGCTCATAACCTAGAGGGATGGAGGAGTCCCTCCCATTCCTCCACCCCCCCCCCCCCGCCTTCGTTCTTGTGAAAACTCAAGTCCTCTCAAAGGAGGCACTAGAACTAGGGCTGGGGGGCAGTTTGGTCCTGTCTTGGCTATAGCTTTTATCCCAGAGGAGTTGGAATACCCTTGGAGCCCTAGGGTGGTTGCCTTATTCATGATGAGAGTATAGTGCGTGACCACTCTGGTGGTACAGAGCTACAGGTAACCCATGAGGCAAGGGTGGAAGGCCCCTTTCAAGAACCCTTCAGGCTTCAGCTGGGGGTGCTCTGGCAGTGCCTTGGTTGACCCTGTTGGTCCGACCACCTTTCTGTAGGGTCTGGAGATTGCTGGACAGCCTGGAAGAGATCTACAAGGTTTTCCATCAAGATGCCTACTTTGAAACCTGAGCCTTGCTGGTTGAGGCCAGCCCAAGATGATACTGGTTAAAAAAAAAAAAGACTGCTCTGTATGGTGTGAGCAGGATCTCCTCTTGGAGTGTGGCATCGTCTGTGGTGACCCAGTGGTAGTCTTGGCTCTAGTAGTGGTCTACATAGGCCACATTTAGCTGTGCCTTAGCATACTTGACTTCAAGAGCAGGTGACTGCCTTGGGAGGACCTGCAGTGCATGGTGGAAGCCTTAGTGGAACACAGGATCTGCTGCAAGATATAAGGGTATTGGGAACACTTGGCAATAGTGATCATAGCATGATCATGTTTGATTTAATAAATGGAAGAAGGATGGCAATGAAATCCACCTTCAAAAGGGAGACAAAGTAAAATTAGAACAATAGTTAAAAAAAACTAAAAGGAGCAGCTGCAAAGGTTAAAGATTTACATCAAGCATGGGTGTTGTTTAAAAATACTATCTTGGAAGCCCAGACCGCATGTATTTCACACTTTAAGAACTGCCAGCATGGTTTAAAGGCAAGGTCAGAGATACTGTTGTAGTCAAAAAAAGCATTTTTTAGGAAATAGAAAAATAATCCAAATGATGAAAACAGGAAACAACATAAGCACTGGCAAGTTAGATGCAAGGCATTGATAAGGTAGGCAAAGAGAGAATTCGAAATGAAGCTTGCCATGGAAGCAAAAACGCATAATAAAAACATTCGTAGCAAAAAGCCTGTGAGAGAGTCAGTTGGACCATTAGATGATAAAGGGGTAAAAGGGGCGCTAAAGGAGGACAAGGCCATAGCGGAAAGACTGAATGAACTCTTCATTTCGGTCGTTACTGAAAAGATGTAGGGAAGTTACCCATGACTGAAATGGTATTTAAAGGTGATGTATCGGAAGAATTAAAAGAAATATTGATAAACCGTGAAGATGTATTACAAGTATTTGATAAACCTGAAGAGTAGTAAATCACTTGGACTGGATGGTATACATCCAAGGGTGTTGAAAGAACTGAAATATGAGATTGCAGACCTACTATTAGTAATTTGTGAACTATCATTGTTGTTGTTGTTAAGTGCCGTTGAGTCGGTGTCGACTCATAGCGATCTTCTGGATAATTGTCCTAAATTGTGTTCGGTCCTCAGTCAAGTGGCTCATTGTTGACAGACTGGTACCTGTAGCTGCTGTTATTGTATCAATCCATCTCATTGCTGGCCTCCCTCTTTTGCGTTGACCTTCTATCTTGCCAAGCATGATGTCTTTCTCTAATGATCTCTCTCTTCGCATGATGTGTCCAAAGTATGAAAGTCGAAGTCTTGTCATCTGAGCTTCTAAAGAAAGCTTAAGTTTGATCTCCTCTAGTATTGACTGGTTTGTTCTTCGGGCAGTCCATGTATATGCAGTATTCACCACCAGCACCATAATTCAAAGACATCAATTTTCTTCTTGTCTATATTTTTCACTGTCCAGCTTTTGCATTCATATGATATTATTGAAAATACCATGGCTTGAATGAGTCGAATGGAAAATGGCCAATGTAACGCCAATTTTTAAAAAGGGTTCTAGAGGTGATCCGGGAAACTACAGACTGGTGAGCCTGATATTGGTACTGGGCAAAATGTTCTAGCCGTGGACCACTAATAGTGTAGTGGTTCAATATCACTGCTACACGGTTGGGCTCTGTGGTGTTGACCCCTTGGTGCACAACTCGGATATTCAGTGCTGTTACCACAACATTGAATATCTGGGGTTAAGGGTGAGCAGGCAGGGCTATGCACCGTAGCGGTGCATAACCCATCCAGAAGAAGGGCCCAATTCCGTTCTGGATGTAGATCCCCTCTGTACGTCTGGTCTGAACTGGACATAGAGAGGGGATCGCAATTCTCATCCCATGGGGCGTGTCTAGTCCCGTGGGATCAGAATCGCGAACCGGCCTGCACATGCAGGACTGTCCCCGGCTAACTCAGTCAAGGCTTTTCTATGGAGCTGCGGCGCCATGGTGCATTGTTGTCATGTCACTGCGGCTCCATTGAAGAGCCGCGATGCCGGCTGCCGGAGACCAAATGCTTATTCCCTGCAGCCCGACCCCCGATCTGGCCTCCTAAGGCCAGGGTCGGGCTGGGGGGAATGTTCTCCGGCCCTCCCTGCCCCATCCGCACCCAGGCATTTAAATAAAATCACATCCAGGGAAGTTATTCCACCTCAGGGGTGGAATAACTTCCCTGCACATGTCGCGGCCACAGACGTACAGGGCTGACATTAGAATCGGCCCTGTACATCCAGGGCCAGTGACCGCCCAGACTCTGCCGCTTCCCTGCCCCCGTCTAACTTTCCCACACAACCAGCAGGGAAGTTAGTCGTGGCCGGGAGAAGGCATCCCCGCTATTCATGGCACAGACTAACCCCCTTAGTATTTACCCTTCTTAGGCTTAATAGAGCCTCTGCTTCTGGGTCTGCATTTGGACCCTTTGGACCCTGGATGTCAGGAAGGTGAACCTAGTCACCATTTGACCCTTCAATTAGTTCGGGCCGGACTAAAGTCTAGTTCAAAACTCTCTTGAAGTTTAGTTGGCAGCCCTTGCATGCTGCCAGAGGTGCATTTCAGGTGTGCACCCTGATGCCTCACCTTCTTAGATGGGCAAGGCTGGTTTGTGTGTCCTTGTATCGGGTTGGGACAATAATGGACTTTCTCTCTAGTATTGCAAGTGATGGAAGGCTCCTTTGGTAGGCCTTTCTTGAGGCTTAATGTCTGCATATGGTATCCTGGTGACTTTCACATTTACTAGGTGGGTGACAGTGCTACAGGCCTTGCCCTGTTGAGAACCATTCTGGTCATATCAGCAGTGCCTGTCTCTCTGGGAACAGTGCCTCCTTTCTCCCAAGTGTTATCGTCATTTCTTCCTTTTCAGAATTTATTCCTGTCCTCCTCCATGAAGCAGGAACTTTGGTCAGACCACTCAGTGCATCAGTCAGACATATACATATACATCAGTCAGACAGATACTGCTTCGATGCAGTATCACAATGGCTCCTGTCACAGAACCTCCGCATTCAGCATAAGAAAACTGAGGTTCTCTTTATCACAAGAGACCCCAACTTCACCCCACCACCACATATAAGTGTCAAGGGAGCTGACCTAGGCACCAAGGATACAATAAAATACCTCGGAGTCACACTAGACCATAGGCTCGACATGAAATCACACATAAACAATATCGTAAAATCTGTATACTTCAAAATACGCACTCTTAGACACCTGCGTCCCCTACTAGACCACGAAGACTTCAGAACCATCTACCAAGCACTGATACTGCCGCACTTCGACTTCGCCAATTCCATTCTACAAGGACTCCCACAATCCACAATAAGCTCCTTGCAACTTGCAATGAACACCGCTGCCAGGGTTCTTCTAGGAGCGGCCAGAAGTGAACACATTACACCTATCCTCAAAGAGCTACATTGGCTCCCTATACACGGAAGACTTACATTCAAAACCCTCCTTCTCACATTCAAGGCCTTAAATGGTTTATCGTCCACATCACTTACCAAACTCATCCAATCCGTCCCATCAAATAGAAATAGGAGACATGCAGCATTAAACTCACTAACAACCCCAAAGGCTATAACAACGTGCAGCCTATCAACATCAAACAGAGCTTTCATGTTTAGCGCACCAAAATACTGGAATGCTCTCCCACCTGATCTCCGCGCCATAACCGACCTAACCCAGTTCAGAAAGGCCCTTAAACTGCACCTTTTCATCAAATACTACCCTACATGAACCGTAACATAACAGCCTCACCCTAGTATAATCCACAATATCCCTCTTGTTCCAAGCATCACTGCTAATTTTATGTAAATAGTTCGAGCATGCTATCTATCTAATAGATTAATACTCCATGTAAATAGTTCTCCCATGTTATCCAAGTTGATACTCCTGTTATATGTAATACCAAACAGCCTGTTGTTCTGGTTTCTTTCTGTTATTTGTAAACCGCGCTGATGTCAAAGAGTGCGGTATATAAGAAGTTGAAATAAATAAATAAATAAATAAATAAATAAGGAGGGAAGTATCAGATATATGTGATTCCTTCAGTTGGTTGGACTTTGACCGTCACCTGTGGTCTGAGGACAGGGCAGACAGTGATCATGTAGTCAATTGCTCGCTGGCTTCTGGAAACTAGTGGTTCAGCCTGTCTTTGTTCGAGAGACATGTGCCAAAGGAAATCAGAGCTCACGCCATTAGGGCATGAACCTCTTTCTGGACATCTATTTAGCAGCATCCTTTTTTTTCCTGAGCACTTTGGTAAGTGCTACAGGTTGCTTATGGGAGGAGTTCTGGCTGGCACCTTTGGCAGAATAGTGCTGTCTGAAGCACTGTCTTCCACTATGGGTTCTCGCTGCTTAGGTATGTCCCACTCATCTGTTTTGATCTAGTAGATTGATAAGGGAGGAGAAATTTTAAATGCTTGATTATTTTCTTTCCTCAAATCCTGATAGACCATCCAGGACCCGCCATAGGGAAGCTATACCTACAGTTGGGAAGCTTGACTGTCTTTCACTGCCTTCATAGCTTGTTTGTGTCTCTGTCTGATGCAGAGTCATATATGGTAAGAGAGCCAACAATTTTGAACATATTTGCGTTTGTTTTGATTAATGCTTGTTCTGAGTTTTTCAATCTTGCTTTCTGCTTGAGAAGTGTCATACTGCCTTCTCTCCATTCTACACCAGCATACGTACTGATGATGTCATCACTGAAAGTTGCTCTCGTCTGCCTCAACCTACTAGCTGGGGAGCATAATGTCTGGACTGGGCTAGCAGGATTCAAGGAAAGAAAATTATCAGGTATATAAAATTTCTCCATATTTATTTACCTATTCTCTGTAGGAAGAGTCATACTGTGTACTTGAAAACTATGACTTCTATCATGGAGGTGTCTGTCTGTGATTAGCCATAATGATTTATCGGCGCCATTTGTAAGACTGTTTATCCTCGCACACAGAATATGATCCAGCTGAAATAACAAAAGCATGTCCCTGAAAACACTTCATCTTTCTCGATGTATATAATGAAATTTATTTTTAACAGACAGGGTGTTACTGAATGTATGTTCATTTTTTGCATTTTCCCATACAAGCTAGTGGCTTTACTGGCAGCTGTATGGATTTCTGAATTATGGCCTGATGCTGATTGCCTTTTCACAGTGTTTATAAAAACAAAATAGTTTTCTAAACCCAGTCCTTGCTCTTTTTCAAAGCGTTAGTGTTTGATACTGATGAGAGTGGATAAGAACTCAGTGATTAAAAAAAGAAAAAAGTTTAAAAATATTGATTTTTAAAAAAACCTAAATGTGGTCATTCTGAACCACGACTAACTTCCCCGCCAGTTGTGCAGGGAAGTTAGTCGGGGGCAGGTAAGAGGCGGCCTGGGGGTGGAGAGTGGGCCGACAGTGGGCAGTCCCTAGCCCTTGACATACAGGGCTGATTCTAACTTCGGCCCTGTACGTCCAGGGCTGGCGAAATGACCGGGGAAGTTATTCCACCCCCTTAGGAGGCCGGATCGGGGGTTGGGCTGTGGGGAATTAACTCTTTTTGCAGGCGGCCGGCATCGTGGCTTTTAAATGGAGCCGCGGTGCCATGGCAACATGACCCCATGGCGCTGCGCCGCCATTTAAATGCCCTGACTGAGTTAGTCGGGTAGGACATGTACATGCAGGCTGGGACTGAATCGCAGTCCCGGCCTGCACGTACATGCCTGTTCACAATTCTGATGCTGCGGGGCTAGACGTGCCCGGCAGGATCAGAATCGCGATCTCCTTTGTACGCCTGGCTCCGCCCGGATGTACAAAGGAGATCTATGTCCAGGACAGATTTGGGCCCATATTGTATTTGAAAATGTTAAAGTGTTTCATAAAAATGAACCTAGCTCCAAGATATCATCAGAAATAATAATTACAGTTTCTTATTATATATAGGGCTTCTGATTTTCAATTATAACCCAGAAACCCCAATAAAACACCCCTGATGAGAAAATTAGATTTTTATTTATAAGTGAAAATCCCTGAAAACTCTGACCTTATCTGGTCACCACCAATATACAGGTGAAGAAGAGAGGAAGGCAGTGGCCTAATGACATTGATGGCATGAAACTGGCAGGAAGCCCGACCTTAGCTGGTCCAAGAAGAAACCAGTTCCAATACAGCTGCTGCCCTGGTTTCTTCTTGGACCAGCTAAGGTCGGGCTTCCTGCCAGTGGCTACCAGTCCCAAGTGGGTCATTTAAAACCAGCTATAGGAGTGGAGGAGTAGCCTAGTGGTTGGGGCAAGGTACTTCAGGCCAGAAGGTCGGGGGTTCAAATCCCACTAGAGGACAGAAACCTTGGGCCGGAAGGACTGGGGTTTCTAGTCCCACAGGTGCTCCTTGTGGTCTTGGGCAAGCCACTTAACCCTCCATAGCCCATGTTCCCTGTAAAATAGTTATCTCCAAGTTATAATACCCTGTTCAATGTAATTTCAGTTTGTTCAATGTAAACTGCACTGATGCAGAATAGTGTGGTATATAAGAGAATGTAAATAAATAAATAAATAAATATAGCACTGCTGTAGAGCTTCTGCTGCTTTTTTTAAATTACAAATTTGAAATCGGCAGCTGGTGGGGAGGTGGAGAGATGTGCTGGCCAGTGGATTGGCTGATGATCAAAAGGGGAGCAAGGCATTCATGATAGCTATAGAATGAGGATGGTGAGAGAGCTAGTGGATAGAGAATATCAATGTGAGGTAATACTGTGTTCTATTTAATACCTGTATTATGTCACCGCCCCTCTCTCCCAGAGGCCTCAGCGTGGGTAAAGCGAGTGGGGTGATGTGTTCCTTAAGCTTGTGAACTTGAATTTGAGGCTTTGCAAAGCCTCCTGGGAATTGTAGTTCCGTGGCTTAAAGAAAAATAATTGTGTACACGAATGGTAAGGTTTCAAAATGGATTTATTCCCTTCCCAGGGTTGGAATTTGACCTTTAGAACATCACAACAGAAAAGTCCATACTTCTGGTATAAGGTAACAAAGGAACCAAACAACTTAGGCAATGCTTATCTTCAGCTTAACAGAAAAATGAAATACAAAAACAGTTTTCCTCCAAACTTGCTTTTGGACTGTTTTTCTCCTGCAGCAGTGGTTATAGCAAGACTAGCACAAGGATTGTATATTATCTGATACCGTGTACGTACAGTCCATATAGGTTTCAGTGTCTGAAGTTGGATAAAATTCACATTGCATTTCATGCACGTTATCCTCAACTTCCTCCGGGGAGAACTCTGCCCTTTGCTCATTCACAGTGTTCCCATCCCCCAACAGCTTAGCTGAACTCAGGTGTTTTGCATAAAGCTCTTGGTCAGCTCTCTCACACAACTCTTGATACGTACAAGGGCTATTATCAAACTCCTCTGCAAAGCTATCTGGAAATATTCTTCTATCTTCCAGCCACTGCTTATCCAGGGACCTTTCTTGGCTATAATATGGCTCCCTGTAAAACTCTTTCCTTTTAGTTTGCCTAGGGTTTCTTACAGGCAAAAACTCCTCTTCAGAACAACAAGTTTCCCTTCCACTATATTTAGTGTTAGAGGACTGAGACTGTCTTCTCAGGGGATTTAAAAGGTATTGCTTGCCTTTAGGAGACTGGAGTTCCTCTGTGTTTTGCCCAGCCGTGTATTGCTTTCTCCGTCGTGCAATTGCCTGCTTCCTGGAGTCAGCGTGGCTTTCACAGCTCCCTTCTCTAGATGAGCCTTCCCAGGTAAGATAGGGTTTTTCCTCCCTTCTCTTATCCTGTCTTTCACCTTTTCCCCCTCTCTCATGCCATTCAATCCTTTCCGTCCTCTCAGACCTTGTTCTGTCTGTCGTGGTTTTTGCTCTCCTGGTTCCTGCCCCAGTTCTATCCTCTCCCCTAACTAGAGGATTTTTAACTGTGTTGCTTTTCCCGTTGGCTGAAACTCCGCACCCCATCAGCTGTTTCTCTTTTGCTAATGAGCCATGTGTTAGCTCTTGGCTCGGGCGTTCCCTAGCACTGAGTGACCTCATTTGTTTGGGGTTTCTATGCCAACGCTTCTCTCTGTTTTGCTCTGAGCTGTCAAACATGCATTCATTCTGATATGAAGTCCCTGTTTCCATGGGCTCTGACTCTTGTTCCTTATGACAATGTGCGTGAGAGGGATCAGAGTGGTGATAAGAATAAGGGGATTATAGAGGAAGTTGGTTATGTATATGAGAATGGGGGGAATGGGGGTAATGAGAAGACCAGTGGGAATGGGAATGAGAGGATTTGAGTGGTGTGGCTGTGAGGGAGAGTGTGTAGGGAATGTGCCCTTGGGTGAGGGGATTTGAGATTGCATGTGGGTATGTGTGTGAGAGGATCAGAAGGGATTTGGAATGTGTGCATGAGCTGGAGGATCAGAGGAAAGAGGAAAAGAGTGTGAAGACTGCTCCCCCAGCACACCCCAAAATGCTTGTGGCCACATACACACACAGTGATATCACTCTAAACACATGCATACAACCCTACCACACACTCCTGCAAACGGGCACACACAGCCGCCCTTTCCACATGAGAACTTGTAATTCCACTAGGACTTCTCCAGATTCATATTCCAAGCAGGAGCTGATTGGGTAAGTGCTTTTTGCAAACTGCAGCTCGGGGAACGGATAACTTATGGCTATTTAAGTCATTAATTGACTTGCCCGATTAAAGAGCCAAGTTCCAAAACTCTCATTTTTGGCTTTTTGGGGTGGTCTTAAACACCAGAGAGGTAACCAAAATTGTCCCCTGAATCACTCCTTTAAAGCCTGCATTCAAACAAGCAGTTAGCTGAAACGCATGACTCGGAGCAAGTGTTAATGCCAACAAGCAAAATAGAGAATACATGTGCACTTTTGAAGCCCACCCAACTATGCACAGACCACGCCTCCTGCAAAACTGTACGTGCCGCAGATGTACAGCTTTCCTAAGGTCGCTATATAGATAGGTGTGGCTATTTACATATGTAAACCAAGGGCCGGCCCCAGAGTTGTTTCAAGGTGTTTGCACCACTCCCCCCCCCTCCCCCGGGCTTTCAGAATCTGTTTAGCTTTGAATGCCCTGCTCTTTGCTGCCCTCCACCTCCAAAGCTGTCACTCCAGGCAGCCACCTAGTTTGTGTAATGGTTGGGCCAGCCCTGTGGTAATGCAGCATAACCATTCTAAAATGACTTCCTATACGAATGCAAGTTTTCACATAGATTTATAAAGGTACAAAGATGATCAGGCACATTACAGAAGGCCATTCATGGATGTGAATCGGTCTGGCCTCAGTTGGGCCAGAACATTTAATAAGTTAGGTGGGCTGTCACAGAATTATTCGTTGGGGTCTGTCCTCAATTCTGTTTCCATTTTAAAAGCATTTTCTGGAGCATCTTTTGTGAGCACATTATTTGTGGGTATCATCTGGAAAGTGAAATGGAGGGATATTGTCATGCCTTATCCTATCAGAACCAACTGGACTCGCCTACTTAATGTTTTAGGGATCCTCTGTAGCAGCGGAGGCATATTTTCTGAACTACTCTAATCCAATTATATGGTATTGGCTAACTCTGCCCAGAAGTTAGCAAAGAACAAGAAAAATAATACTTTTCTTACTTAAATAAAAGCGGGCAAAAACATATTAGTTACCTAGAGGGGAATTTAAAAAGTTCTGTCCAAGTGCAATCTGTGACATCTTAGACAGAACATCTGAAAAAAATACAGGCACGCCCAGGTGTGGACGTGATTTCACAAACCTGGACATGCCTGATAGTCATGCCTCGGAGCAGGTCTAGGGTTAGACGTAATGCCAGATGTCCATGACGTTTCCATGATCAGATGGGGATAGCCCGATACATGGGAATACCCTAACCATGCCTTCAGGTGCCCGAAAATGCCCCAGCCACACCTCCTTCACATCCCCATTCAGATTTGGACGTCCTCACACTGGGGATATCCCCAGAACCTGTTTCTAAAATAGCTCTGGAGATATCTCTGTGCTTTAGACATCTCAAAGCCCATTTTTGGACGTCCGCAGCATGTATAAGGCTTCTAAAATGACCCCCATAGTTTCTAAGATAATTTGTTTTGTTTTTGTAGGCAGAGCAAGAGAAACACAAGGTATTAGTTAAGGTGCTTCTGAACCAGCCTAATCCCACTATACCACGCTGACCAGCTCTTTGCGTGGAAGCAAAGACCTCAAAACACCTATCTGATTAGAGCTAAAAAGTCTCTTATATTGTAGTTGCTCACTCTCTGTGGCTGAAAAACAAAATGTTAATTTCAACAGTATCTTCAGTCTAAATGGTTTGTGAATTTTAGCTCACTGTTACTAGCTTGCTAAACTCAGAAGGTCACAAGACTTGTTCTACTAGTCCAAAGTTTGTATCTTCAGTAATTGCCTGGCATACCCCTGTCTCTCAGGTCCTTTTGTGGATGTGTCCGGAATTCTTTCGAAATACAGTGGTCAGTAGCTTGATGAGAACCACTGTTTATAAACCCTCAATGGGGGATTGTGGGTAATGAACCTTTGCCCTCAAGGTAGCATTCCCTAGAGTGAGGCACGCCTGACCATCCTCCGTGAACAATGATGATTGGTCTATGTGACCTCTCTCCACCAGCATCACTTTCCTATACTCTGGAGCTATGGAGGAGAAGGGAAAGGAAGGAAGGTTTGGTTGCAGAGGACAACATTTTCAGCACATGTCATAGCACAGTCAAAGCCATTTCCTTTCTTTTCCTTTTGTGATGGTGTGATTGCACTGTTGCTCCTTAATACCAGCCTCCACTGGAATCAGTATTCAATATTTAGTGAAGGGTTTAACAATGAGAAAATGTGGCTATTTTGTGTTATGAATGTTCTGCCTCTGTGGAAAACTTCATTTTACACATTAGTAACTTAATTTTCTACATAGAACTAAAGCAATTACAACAAAATAGGGAGCTTCATTTTTAATTTTAATGAAAATGTACTGCGGTTGTTAATCCCAAGACCTTTCTTGAAAATGAGATGCATTTCTTAGTGATTTGTTTTTCTTGGTTAAATACATTTTGAAAAATTTGGTGCTAAGTACATTAGAAATTTGGGGCACTTAGAGATGGAGGATGCAACAGGAAGCAGATGACTTATCGTCAGTTGGTGATGTACCAGTTACATGGACAGAGATGAGGCCGGTTGTATTGTTTATTTGCCAAATAAGTCATGCAGTTTCCGCGCCACTGTATTTACTGAACTGAAAAATTCAAAAAATTATATGTGCTGCCTCTTGAAGTGGAGTGCTCCTAAAGTTTAGATTTCAAGGTCATTCTTTACAGTTCTTGTGTAACTGTAATTGGTTTAAATGCAGGCAGAGAACTGCAATGCCAAACAAACTCAAGTTGACACTAGACACTTTATTAAAGTAGCCTGAACTTTGCAGGAAGGGTGATGGATGTATAGAATTGTTCCCCAATGCACGTGGTTTCCGTATCCAGTTCAAACTTCTCCTAATGACCTTTAAGTGCACTGGTTCTGTGGCTTCTCACTTGCTTTCCTCTTATCTCTCCCTACACATTTCCTCGGGAACTCCGCTCTTCTGGCAAATCGCTTCTATCTGTGCCCTTCTTTTCTACTACTGCCGATTCCAGACTTTGATCCTTCCACCTTGCTGCTCCTTATCCAGGCTGAAAAGTCACCTCTTCAAGGCCACTTTTGGATCCTGATCTGCTTGGTCTTCTATTTGTTTTCTTACCATTCACATAGACGTATCCTTCTCCCCAGCTGCGGTGTTGTTTGTCTTCACTAGACTGTAAGCTCTGATGAGCAGGGTCCGTCTTTTACATGTGTCTGTACAGTGCTGTGTACGCCTTGCAGCTCTACACAAATGATCAGTAGTAGGTTGCGGAGGCAAAAAGAATATTGCTGCAAGCAGGTACAGAATATACGGAGAAGAAGAAAGTCAAAGACCAAATTTATCTTCTTGCAGCAGATAGTGGAAATGGGTAGATTTGCCACCCTACTTGTTTTGCTTGCTAAAGCGTAATTGGGTCAATATTCAGTTCCTGTGGTCACCATATTTTTTAAAATTCTCACTGTGGTTGTTGACAAAAAGCTAGCAGCGATATTCAGCCGCAATCCATTTAGCTATGTGGTTGACTTTAGGACTTTTCAGTAGCCCTACGGTCAACTGCTTAGCCACATAGATTGCAGCTGTATAGTGCTATCGCTCAGGTACTGTATACTGTAGATAGTGCTGACGCAGTTGGAGCAAGTTTCCCAGCACTATTGGTGCGATGCCTTACAGGATGTATTTGTCAACTGTGCGTAAACATATGTCCTTTTGAATATTATTCACAAATGGGATTATATGCTTTTGTTTCCTAGTTATGACATTCTCTGCACTTGAAGATATTCAGCCCATTATTCTGAGGTGGTGGCTAGGGCCGTTGTAAATTGGCTAGCAGTCGCTGCTGAATTTCAGACCCGAATATCTGGCCACAGGCATTGAATATTCTGATTGGCCAGTTAGCTTCAGTGGCAAAAAGTAAGCCACCCTTTCAGGCCTACCGTTCGCCACTTAGGAATAACCCTGTAGTGACTCAGTATCGCCGCTGCTTGGTTATTGCCAGGTGCCACCTTCACTCTGCCCCCAGAATGCTCCATTGTTAGCTGGCTAGCATCGGAGTGTTCAGCGGTGGCACTGGTAGATATTCACTGGCACTAACCATGCTAGCGTGCGACACCCTCCATTACATATATCATGTAGTAAAAACCTGGGGCCTGATATTCAGTGATGGCGGCTAGCACAAGTACAGCGCCTAGCCGTCGTCGCTGAAGAGTTAACCCAGATATTGAATGCCGGGACCATATCTGGACACCGGCACTGAATATCCGGGTTTGCCGCGCAGCCGTGCATGGCACAAAAGCTTTGGCAGCAAAGGTTAGGACAGCTTTTGCTGCACCTAACGTTCGCCACTGAGGGATAACCCCAAGCAGCAGCTGAATATCACCGCTGCCTGGTTATCCCTGACTACAGCTCCCGGAACACCCCCGATACACCCCGATTCTAAGCGGTTAGCATCGGGGCGTATAGCGGCATTACTCAGGGGTATTCCGCGGCACTAACTGTGTCCTGCTTAGGGGTATTTGCACGGTTTACAACTCTGTAGACTGTGTAAATACCTTGCAATATCGGGCCTTTAGTAAACAAAGAACAGTAAAGTTTGTTAGAAATTTTATGTCATTTTGTTTTGCTTTTATTTTTCTTGGTAATTGGCATTTATAGAGTTTTATAGTCTAGTATAAATTATTATTCCAGATGAACAAATTTTTTAATGTGAATTTTTCGAAAAGGCTGCATTGTGCCAGTAAATATCATTTGAGAATTAAAGCCACAAAATAAAAACAGCAGATGTGAAGCTATGCCTGATGAGGACATAGATTTTTCTTCCATGCATACAAATGTGCTGACTTCTAACATTATAAACACCTCATTTAGGATATGCAAAATGCTTTAAGAACAGCTAAATTTGCATGCTGCTAGGTTGGTATACCAAGGTCATAGATGGGAGCAGGCCCCCCTCTGTCTAGAGCAATTGCTCAGGCTTCTGATTAAGGGCAGAATTCGCTTTCTCTTACTCCTTTGCAGACTTGTCACTGCTGGCCCAAGGGTCTCTGCTGCCCTAGGCAGAAGCCCCGGCCATGCCCCCCCTCCAGAGCCGTGCCATCCACCACACAACATGGTGTGCCCCTCCCCCCCCTGTTCTGAGCCATACTACCACTGATTGTGGCAGTGGGGTCGAGAGGGGACACGGCTCGGCTTGGCTGCAGGCCATGTGCTTCGGTACCCGTGGCTTGCTGCTTCTGACCCCCTTCTGACATAACTTTGGGGGTTCAGAAAAGGCAGGCCATGTGTGCCGAAGCACATGGTCTGCCGCCTGCAGAGATCTGCCATCCTAGGCAGCCGACTTGTGGACGGGTCGGCCCTGAGACTTAGGTATGTCTGTATGGTGGATTTGGTCAAAACAGCCATGGCAAAATGTGTCTCAGTAGAGTAGCTGGGATGTGAGTGGGCAGGTGAGAATAGTGTGGGTAATGACTGATGGTACAGTATATGTGAGCCATGTGTGTGTCTGTATATCAGTGGTATAATGTAAATCTCTCCATGGGCAGAATTTAGCTGTATGTGGGGATATGAAGACTGGATGTTAGAAAGTGAGGAGATGTGTGTTTGTGTCATGGGTCTTTATGTCATGTACTTGTAGGCAGTGCTATTGGGAGTCATGTATATGTGTCTGCTATGGATGTGTGCATGTCAGGAGTGCCCGCAGCTTGTGATGTTTCACAATGCACTGGGGAAGGCCTATGCATTTGTTTCTCGAGATAGATTCACACGTGGATGAAGCCTCCCCAATAGGCCCTTTGCTTATGCGAAACACGTCTAAAAAAGGCAGAAGAGGGGATCCAAGATGGCAGATAGGCAGTTACTTACTACATACTTTCTAGATCTCCACTTGTGCTCTGGCCATTGAGCTTTCTTAGTTTCTCTTTTTGGATATTTCAATATTTTTAAATGCAAGGGCAAGGTGCAGGGTTTTGCATCCACTGTTGGCCCTTGATTCAAATCTGCCTAGCCAGGTATTTAGTTTGGGCTTTTTTTGAGAATCTGTCTGAGCAGGGCATACTTGTTGTACAAAGGCAGTTGGGAACAACATTTCTGTGAAGCTGCATGGGAGTCCTGCACATGTACTGCTGTCACTGGGGGGGGGGGGGGGGTGAGAGGTGCTGAGATATTGTGTTTTCAGTTGGGCAATGTTGGTCAGGAGAGGGCTTCATATTGGGTGCCCCCCAGAAGCTGCTGCCCTAAGCGACCGCCTACTTTGCCTAATGGTTGGGCTGCAGTTGCTCAGGGATAGTGATTATCCAGCTTCAGTTCGAGGTCAACTGGGGAGAACATGGGAGTCAGCTCAGTACTGAGGTGCACAAGGAGTGATGCAGGGAACAAATGTGTCTTAAAAGTACGTGCATGTTTCCTAGGAAAAAAGGTACTAGTACTCATATGTGGAGGAGTAGCCTAGTAGTTGGAGCAATGGCTTGGTAACCAAGAGACCAGAAAACCGAGGAGCTGCTGGGTCATCAGGAGTCAGCATTTACTCAAAAACACACACACACACACACTCACACACACTCACACTCACACACACACTCACACACACACACACACACACACTTAATATATGAGGACCATGGATTAATTTTAGCAAGCAATGAAAAAGGTGATGGTACCTCATACTGCCATGTACTCCCCCCCCCCAAAAAAACCCAAAACCCTGGTTAGAGTCCTAGTGCAGGCACTGAGAGTGATGGTAGAGTCAGCAGTTTGATCTAGGGGATTGGCTATCTCCTTGGTTGTTTCTCTTTTGCTCAAACCTACAGAAAGTAGACTGGATGCCATATAGGCTGCATTTTCTTCATATCTTAATCAGACTGTTGCTATGTCTCGGGCTCTGGGGTTCTAGTCAGCAGCCTAGTCCTAGAAAGTGGAAGATTCATCCCAGACAGTTACGCAGATGCAGGCTACATGCAGTTCTCTAATTCGAAACAAGATGATTGTCCATAGAAAGTTAGAGAATTTGGAGTACTTCACTAGACAGCTGAATCCATATGAATTAAGCTTTCTGCCAGATATGCACATCTTCTCCCTAGGGGCTTTTTTTTAAAATAAGTATTTGAAAGAAGTATTAAAGTTCCCAGATTCAGCTATGCCTTCCTTTCATAGAACGTACTATCTCCCCTTGGCTCATAAAAGAGGAAAGTCAGCAAAAAGGAGATGGGATGCGAGACAGGAGTAATGAAAGCCTGCATCTGATAAGACTACCTGAAAGCTTGCGGGAAGTGGACATCGAGTAAGCCACACTTGCTAGTGATTTGTGTTTGTCCAGGATAAGGAGTTCATGCATTTTATGTTTTTGCCATAAACTATCAATTTTTATGGATAGTAATGAGATCATATTTCTTGATGTGTATAAAAAGATATATTAGAGAAGAAAGTACTTTCAGTCTGTCTGCCAGAAGGTGCTGACCCTCGAGACTCAATATGTTGTACGCTATCCTGGCAATCTATTATTAGATTTGAGATAATATTTTTCTATTTTTTTAGACATTTTAAATGCAATATTTTTCTAGACCCTAGAGATGATGATTCCTGTAGTTTACCAAGCGATTAGATTTCAGCATAGAGCTTTATTGGCTAAGATGGATAGGTATCTTAAGCCCTTTTTAAGCATGTTTTGCTTAGCATAGCACCTGTCATCGGGAGTCCAGTCGGCTGGATAAAGTTTTGTCTCTCTGTCCACATGTGTATACTCTCCCTTCTTCTGCCCAAACCAGGGGCATAGTCACAGTGGGACCTGGCGAGGCACAGGCCCTTCCAGTTTACACAGAGAGAATTCTGTTGCTGGTGTGGATCCCCAAGCCCCACCAACCAAAGATATTGCTGCTTAAAGTGTCCCCCCCCCCGCATCAGCATCTCCCCCAACCCAAAGAACACATCCTCCTCCTCTCACTAATGGGCCAACAGCAACGGTCTGTTCCACACTATTGTCCCAAGCAGTAGCAGGAATCTGATCACAGCATAACCTAAAGCATGGCCCAGATGGCTCTTTGCAATCTGTAACCGCATACCCTCAAAACCCCGCTGATAGCATGTCCTTTTGATGATCCTGTGACACAAGACTTGTCACATCTGAGGTTTCAATGTGGCGCAAACCTTGGGGCAATAGAATGTCATATCCAGTTAACGGGCTGAAAATCATCGCTGAATGGATAGGTGCTGGGATTGCCCCAGCCCCACCTAGCATAGGGTTGCCAACTGGCCAGTTTTCAGCCGGTCTTGCCAGTTTTTATATGATCAGGCCAGTAGATGGCAGACCCTTAAACCTGGCAATGGAAAAGCCAGTTTTACTCTGCTGAAGTGCTAAGCTGCTGAGTGCCAACTGCTGCTTCATTACTGCGAGTAATAGCAAGCAGCAGTTGGTGCTCAGCAGGCATTGAGGCAGGCACCTACCCAGCTTCAGCCTGTGCCACGGTAGAGTTAAAGGGACACAGGGAATGCCTTGACACATCTGCATAGAAGGGATGCTGGGTCTCGCCTCCTCCGATGCACTTCCTTTTGCATCAGAGGGGGCGGGACCTGCATCACTCTTTGGCACACGTTTGTTGAACTTAGTGGCCGCCACTGTGGGTTGTTGCCAGGTTACTGGTGCAGCAGGTTGAATTGGGAAGGAAGGGGGATGATTTGCTGGACTCGATGGGCCTGTAGTAGAGGGGAATGAGGGAAATAAGGGTACAGATGAAGGAAATGCTGGATTTGGAGAAGGAGAGGGCTGATGGAGGGGGTGTACTGGTCTGCTGGATATCATGGGGCTCAAGGGCTGTGGTAAGGAGACTAGGATACAGATGGGCGAATAGTGGACTTGGGGAAGGAGGGGGAATGTGCTAGAAATGATGTGTATGCGAGATGGAGAATAGGGACACATATAGGGAGAGTCTAGACATAGGGGAGAGGGATAGAGAAGTTGAAGGGGGTGTGTTGGACGAGATGGAGCCATAGGATGAAGAACAGAGACACAGATGGAGGTGATGCTGGATTATGGGAGGAAGGGGATAAGGACAGCAATGGGTTATGTTGGATCACCTGGGCAAGGGGGACTTGGGAGACAGAGAGGATGCTGGATATAGAAGAGGAGACAAGGGGGCCAGAGAGTGGATGCTAGATGTAAGACATTGGATAGAGGGAGGGAAGAGAGAGAGAGAAGCTGGACCAAAGGAGGAGGAGAAATGGGAGATGCTGGACGTAGAGAGGAGTAGATTCTGCGCATGGAAAGGGGGAGGTGGAGAGGGAGAAATGGGGAGCTAGTGAGAGGCGGGAGAAGGAGTGAGAGATAGGAGTGCAAGGGCTGGGGTCAGATGCAGGTAGATGCGTAAAAATGAGGAAGATTGAGCGCTGGTTTGTAAGGAGGAGGATTGAACCCTGGATAGTGAAGCAGAAAAATGAATGGAAGAAAGCTGAAAGGAGGAGATCAATATCAGAAATGAATAAAGGGGAGGAAGTGAAGACAGGAGGAGAGAGTAATGACAAATGGACATGGATCCTGGAAAGAGTTAAGAGAAGACAGAAGAAAGCATAAACCAGAGCCTGGGATTAACATTTATTTATTTATTTAGCTTCTCTTATATAAAATGAAAATTAAAATGATCAGACAATAAAGGTAGGAAAATAATTTTATTTTATATTTAGTGATTGTGATATGTCAGTTTTTGAAATGTTTATCTGCCGAGGCTAGGTAATCTGTTAGCATGGAGTTTATATGTAAGAATGTGTAGTTATTCTGGCTTGTTCAGTTTTCCTAATAGGTGTACTGATGATCTAGGACTCACTGAAATATTTACAATACTGCCTTTACCAAGGTGTGAGTTTTGGAAATTAGTACTGGCAAAGGTAGATTTTCTGTAGGTCCTGGGTGACTTTTTTGTAGAGTTTGGTATTACTTAATCTAGTAGTATGCTTGGTACTGAAAGGGTGTATGGGTGAGATGACAAAAGAATCAGGATTTTTTTTGACACTTGCTATGGGGAAACGTCCTAGCTCTGCTCTGCACCCATTGTTGAGAGAGGGGCGGGGGGGGGGGGGTTCTGTGAATGCAGAATACTGTGCATGTTTGGATATGACCATACAGAGAGGTATATGTGTGTGGAGGGACTCAGAAAGGGACTATAGTGCAACCTCTTGTACCCCATCCTACCCTATGTGGCCTGCAGGAGCTGTATGGCTTCCATCATAGCAAAGTATTGTTGGGGGTGGCGGTGGGGGTGGAACAGGCGGTGGGTTCCGCAGCACTGGTCAGTTCGCGCCACTGGATATCAGGCTCAGTAGGGTTTATGTGGTTAGCAGATCCTGTTAGCCACATAAATCCTTTGGAATATCGGGCCCTTACTGCTTTTAGCTGAAGCAGTGTTCAAAGGACTTTGTTCTTAGCAGATTGTAGAGCTCTTTCACGAGGGAAATCTTTACAATTTTAAACTTGCAGCTCTTTTCCATTTCTATTAAAAACTCGCTTTGTTATGACAGTAAACAGCAGAACCCACCCCCCATTTTCCTACAATTAGATCCTGCACCAGAATCATGGAAACTTGGTCATTGACCTAATGCTCTGATCACTAGTGCTAGGTGTGGTATAGCGTTCCCTGATTTGGGAGCAGTACCATCCCTAGTTCAGCAGCACTGATTGAATATCTGCTTTCTCTCCCAGCTAACTGCAGTCTGTTGGTAATAAAGCTATATATCAACAGCAGGGCTTGGACAATGCTCCCTGTCTCTCTCCTCCCCCTTCCTCTTCCTATTCCATACTTCCTTATGAAATCGTAAGTGCATGGTGTAAGAAGAGTATTGGTTATGTTGACTGAGTGTGCATCTCTCTCAAGATCAGTGCACAGCTGCTGCGAGTCTAAGCAGTAAAGTAAAGTGAAAAAACAAGGAGAGTATAATCAAAAGGCAGGGAGGGAGAAGGAATAGGGGTGGTAGTAATAGGTAATGTTGGGAATTGTGCAGTCATAAAGGTCCACTTTGGCCTTTTTATTTTCTGATGGCTGGTGATGTCTGCCCGCGTTCACAGGCGTGGCTGAAAATCCTGCATGCTATTACGGTTAAGACACTCTGATTTCTGCCCATTGTTGCTGGTGAATGTGGTCACAGGAAGCAGAGATAAAAACAGTACCAACAGGCCAGAGCTTTGGGGAATGGCAAGAAAGTTAACAAGGAGACACTGCATAAAGGAGAGGAGGAAGAGAGGGAGATGAAGGGTGGAGTAGAAATTAGAGACTGAAGGGAAGAAAGACTGGGGAAAGGAGAAAACGGAAGAAAGGGAAAGAGGAGAGGAGATACCCTTGATGTAAATGAAAAAGGATGGAAAAATGAGGCACCTTCTGAGCGAAAGAGGATTGTAATGAGTATGCGGAGCAGGACAGAATGAAAAGAAAGAAATGAATAGGCTAGAATAATAGCATGAAAGTGAAAATGTGGGGAAAACAGACTTGGTATAAGGAAAGAGAATGAAAATATTAAAAAAAAAACATTCATAGGAAAGCTTAGAAAAATATGGTTTATTTTTGCATCTAAACTATGTTTCAATTTATATAAATGTGCTGGAAATTCAAAATCTCTGGCACAGATAGCCTAAGGAATAAAAGGACCCTTTTACTAAAACCCACTGATGTGAATCTGTAATAAACAAGCACTTGAATTCCATTAGTAAGAGCTTTATTATATAAAATTGCACAACTGAGAAAATTGACAAGATGTGCATGGATTTCGGCACGCACGACAAGTCTGACCATTATTGATCAGGTTAATCTTTAATAGGCCAAAAATAGGAACTCAGCAGCATTGAAACTTAAATAATTACAAAAGTAAAGGTACAAAAACAGAAAAGTCAAGGTATCCTTTGACAGATGCTCTAAGCAGATCTCCACGACCCCTCCTCTAGCTTCCTTAGTTACGCAATATAATTTAGAAGCATCATTTCCAAACTTTGGCACAACAACTCTCTTATCCTCCTTTGAACTGGCTTTTCCTACAAAGTCAAGCCTTGTCATGATTAAACTGACCACTAGAGATCGTTAGTCCAACATCCAGCTGCTTCTAGTTCCCTTTCAGTCTGGTTTCATCCTTCCGTACCGCCAGCTGACCCCCAGCAGATCTTTTCTGTTTCTCTTCTTTCTCTAAATAACCCTTATGCTCAGCATGTACTCAGGCCTTGGTGATTTTTCATATCTCTTAACATTTTCTACTAATTTGCAGTAAGCAGTTTTAACCATTTCTTTCCTCGCCGCTAAGTGGGTAACAGACATTTTGGTCGGCAGTAACAGCCCACAGTGACAAGTAATGCATGGGCAGGACCGTTAGACCACGAAAGCACGCGTTGACTGCCTAGCGAGCGAAGGGAATGGGCAGAGTGTGGGCATGGAGAGCACGTTACAGATAGCACAGGGGTACATATCATGGGTTATCAATGTGGCAGCTAGCATAGATGCACGTACTGATTCCTTTGTGGATGGTGTAAGTACACCTGCATTAATAATGCTCTGTGCGTTCATGTGGCAACTGCTGAAAAACATGCTTTGCACTTAACGAATGTTAGTTTTGCTGCGAAATACATGTTGGGTACAGCACCCTAACAGGATTTAGTAAAAGGACTCTAAAGGGCACGTTGCCATCTTTTAATTGTGTAGTAGGGACCGAAGGACATTAAACATTCTATGCTTTTCCTCAGGCCCTTAACTATTCCCTTAGATCAGGGGTGGCCAATTCCGGTCCTAGTGCACCACGATCCAGCCTGGTTTTCAGGATATCCCTAATGAATATTCATGAGGCATATTTGCATCCACTGCCTCCCATTGTATGCAAATATATCTCATGAATATTCATTAGGGACATCCTGAAACCAGGCTGGATCGTGGTACACCAGAGCTGAAGTTGGCCACTCCTGCCATAGATCCTTTATGGACTAGGAGGTGTGTGGCCCTGCGACTTACCTAATTCTTGGCTTACTCTATGTGGCTCATTTTTTCATAATGCAAGTTGAATTGGCATAGCAAATGCAAATACCTGTCTCAGTGGATGGTGCATTACCCTATCGCATTGGTTGCCTTCTCTGTTGACTTCTAGTATGGTTCTAAGCTTTTATGCAGCAGATGATGTTGAGAGATAGATGAATCAGTTTCATTAAAGTAGGGACCGGAATTATTATGTTGTATTTTTTTCCCAAGCAAGGTTCCCTGTGTACCATTATATTTAATGGGATTTTCTGGGAAACTGTGAGGTGAGATCTGCCTTATGATGAGCAGACAGAATAAAGAATACCATGTGTCAATATCTCACCTCTGTTTGACCACCAGAAAATCCAGGGGACGGGTTGCCAGGAGTTGGCATAAACTCGACGGCACAACATCAACACTGTTTTCAAAGATATGGTTCAAGATCTAGCATTAAGGACAAAACATAGCATTTGTCAGACTCTAAACTAAACACAGAGCTTGTATTTTAAGTGCTTTAAGAGACTTCTCTGGCAAGGGCTAGAAATGGAATTGAAAATCTCAACATGATGTTAAACTAAATATTTTAGAATTTAGAACATCGTCACTTTAGAATACATCCATTCAAGAACTCAAGTCTTGAACTAGGTTGATATAACCCGTCTATCCAGTAAGATTACTTGTCAGGGGCCAACATTTTTTTTTTTAATAGTCATCTCATCCTTTTTTTTTGTATACCATTTCTTTAGTTTTTGCAACTGTGGTACTAATCTGAGTTTTAGAAATAAATGCACCCTGCAACTTCTGGATATAAATTCAGAAGCTTAATGTTATTAGCATCACTTTTATTATCTATGGCATTTAAAACATCGACGTGTCATGTATAAATGGAGGTGAAATAATTGCCCTAGCAACATTGTGTTTAGGTTTCATCTGGATCCAGGAACTTTGATGAACTTCCTGATTTATAACTTTCTTTAAAGTTGTCTTCGTTTTTTGATCTCCACTCTCCCCTTTTTACTGTTGGTCCAGGAAGAAATGGACAGCAGAATCTCTTCCCTTTGAATCTGTGAAGACTGTCTTGTTGGCTCTTTGAGATTTTCCATATACTTATGGATCAGTTTTGAGAAGCTTATAAAGTAGACAGATGTCTTCAGTTCCAGTAATTATGTCACCTATTTCATTTGTCTGGGATGTACTGCTGCATGAGAAACTAAAAACTATGCAGTCACACGGGGCTAAATTAGTTCATTGACCTTTTATCTCCTCAAATAACCTTGATGTAAAATGTTGTTCCATATTTTGCAAACTGAGAACATATTGAAATAGCACTTCATATTCCCACTGGAATTCAATCGTTTTAAATCTGCAGTTTGTTAAAACTTTGAATTCGTACCATTTCTAAAGCTACTAAATTGCCTCTTAATGTTGGCCTTTTACATGATTTCACCCCCCACTTTAACCATGAATTGCATACAGAGTCATTCTGCTTTGGCTTAGAGTAAAACCAGAGGTGAAGTATTTGAAAATAATGCAGAATATAAAAGGGAAGTGCTTAATGTAGTGCTTGAATATAAGAACATAAGATAATCCATGCTGAGTCCGACCAAGGCTCATTGAGACTAGCAAGCTGTCTCCGACAGTAGCCAGTCTCGGTAGTATCTGGGAGATCCCAAAAAATAGCTCAGATTTCTCATTGCTCATTTCCAGTAATGAGCGATAACTTTTCCAAGTCTATCTGCCTAGTATTTTTTTAGTATTTCTTTTTGCACTTTTCCTCCCGGAACTGTTTTTGAACCCTGCTATGTTAGTTGCTTTGACCATGACCTCTAGCAGCACATTCCTCTGCTGAATTGTGTGCTGTGTGAAAGTATTTTCTATGATTAGTTTCTAATTTGTTGATAGTTTCATGCGGTGTCCTTTTTATGTTTTAGGGGGTCTTTTACTAATGGGCACTAAAGTGTTGCAGCTAGCACGTCATTAGCACTGAAACTATGGCACATTAGCTGCAACACCTCCACGTTAACTTGCTGTTAGGTGAACCGGCACTAATGCAGTTAGCGTGTGGTGTGAACACAGCGCTAACTGAGCTCATCATGCCCACCCCTACCCCACCCACTCGCACCTTTAACGCGGGTTGCACAATTAGTGCAGGAATCATCCTGCACTGTCATGGCCCTGTGCCTTTAGCGCACGCTAAAATACACGCTGCCAGCTAGAGCCCATTAGTAAAAGACCCTCTTATTTTAAAAGTTAAACAGTTGTTCCCTATCTAACACTTCACCTCACTCATATCGCTTTCAAGTCATCTCTTTTCTAAGCTGAAAAGCCCTAACCTGTTTAGCCTGTCTTCATAAGGGAGATATTTGATTTCCAAAATCATTTTTGTTGCACTTCTCTGATTCTTTCTTAGTTATGCTATATCCTTTTTGAGGTGAGGCAACCAGAACTGTGCACAGTACTAAAGGTGCAATTGCACATGGACCTATACAGAGGCATAAGGATATCCTCAGTCTTGTTCTGGTCGCTTTTTAAATAATACCTACAGTATTAGCTTTTTTTGGCAGCCACAGCACACTAGGCTGAAAATGTTAATATATTGTCCCCAATAACTCCAAGATCATGTTCTTGGATGGAGACTCCTAACCTTGTACCCAGCATTTTTTTGTATGTACAGTTGGGATTATTTTTCCCTATGTGCATCACTTTACACTTGCTCACATTCAATTTCACTTCTCATTTAGAAGATCCTGCTGCAATTCTTTCCAGTCCTCTTCTGTTTTAACATATTGGAATACTTTTATTGTCTGCAAATTTGATCGCCTCACTAGTTGCTCCTTTCTTCAGATAATTTATGAATATGTTAAGCAGCACAGATCCCTGTACAGACCCCTGTGATGCTCCACTTCTGACTTTTTCCATTTGGATAACTAACCATTTGGAACCTGTGTCCCTTGGGGAAACTGCTAGGTACTGTCAGACGGCTGCCTAGGGTGAGAACTTACACAATCTTGACGATGCATATATTCATATGATTCTTGCAAGGTATTGTGGGTATTGTAGTTCATTCACTCCCAAACACAGCTGATGACAATAATTTGAGTTGTGAAACCAAGTGGTAAGATCAATAAAATACTTCTTTTATTGATGGGGTTTAATTCACCCAGCACATGTATGCTTGATAGCACTATAAATGAGGTTACTTGCTTGCAGTGTTTAAAATGGATAACAAAAAGTCACAAAGTAAACCAGAAAACAACCTTCAGCTTGTCAGGCAATTAGCTAATGTTTTCTTAGCAAGTAATTACCAAATACAAAGGCACAAAGTAAAGAATAAACTTTGCTGGTTAGGTTAACTTCTGCTTATTTTCCACGCCGATCTCAGCAGTGATTCTCCCTTGCTCACACACACAATCAGGTGCAGCCCTAATTACTATCAATGGACCAGCTGAAAGCCTTTAGCTGGCTGGCTGCTACTGTGTGAGCCCAAATCCTGCTTTAAGAGCTGTTTGCAGTGGAAATAAAGAACAAAGTTAGGTTTCTTTGTGATGGCTGATGTGTTTGCTCATAGAAAACTAGCAATAGCATTTAGATAAAGAACAGTCCATGTAAATAGTTTCATCTGCTGTATTTCCCCCTGCATCAACAATCATAGGGTCAATATCATACATTGGCACAGATGAGTCTTTCATTAAGGCACTATCATGAGAATGCTTATTCCCTTGCTGCCATTCTCTATTATAGATAGGGTCTGGATCAGTGTTCATACCTGAGCCTCTCCTGCTATCATTATTTCTCTCTGTATAGCCTGGCCAATATGTAATCCAATTCTGATGTCCAGCCTTCCAATCTTGATCCCTGGACACTGGATCTCCTCTCACATACCTTCTGGCCTTGGTCTGCAAGTCCCTTCCACATGCAGTCTTCTCTCTTCCAGGTAGCCACTGGTGATTCCTATCTCTGCCACTCCATTCCTCTGGCTGAATCCAGTCCAATGGACTCTGCTGGCTTTTGGAATACCTCCCAGTATGAGTACTGCCTTGGAATCTCCCAGACCTTCCAATGGCCGGTCTTCTCTTCTCTTCCTTCCAGAGAGTTTCCTTCTCTCTCTATCTGCTTGGCTTGGCTTCTGTTTCTCCAGGTGATACTGGTGCTTGAGCTTATAGCTGTTGCCGTCTCTGTCTCTGTATCTCTTCCTCCCTCTGTAGCAGTTGCTGAAGCTCTCCCTCAAGCTGGGCTGGAGCTTGTAGTAACTGTTATCTGAAGAATAAGCTCTATTCTTATTCTTTCCTAATGTGTGCTGCTCCCTAACACAGCGCAGCTGTGTTGAATCAGGCCCTGCCCTTTGAGATGAGTGCTTAGGGATTACCTCATAGCTCTCTTGATTGCACACACATTCTCTCACTTCAGCCCCTCTCATGGCTGCTGGAAACCTGGTGCATTCTGGGACTGGTAGTCTTTTATGTGAAAACTCTGTTTTCTTGCTTCTACCAGAACTGACAGGTTGCTTGTTCAGAGTCACATCATCTTTTCTATAGCTCCTACCTGAGCTATGATAAGCTTCCTTATCACAGTACATATGACCTAGATTGGCCACTGTTGGAAACAGAATACTGGGCTTGATGGACCTTGGTCTGACCCAGTATGGCATATCTTATGTTCTTATTTAGTCCACTGAGAGAAGCCAGTATGATACTTCCCAAGCAGTAAGCAAGAGTGAAAAACTCTAATGCATGATGTCATTAACCAACAAAACACTGTGGAACAAATATCTCAAGCAAGTATTTGGCTCCCTTACCACACTCTGCATCAGGCCATTGTACTGACTAGACATTCTATAGCAACAAGACTCCTAGATCTGCAAAAGAATTGTCTGGGGCAGGTCCTGGGCTGGTCTAGCAGAATTCAAGGACAATAAATTATCAGGTATGTAAAATTTCTCCTTTCTTACTATACCATCCTACTAGATCAGTCCTGATGTGTGGGATGTACTTAAGCAGTCAGGATCAGGATGGGAGGAAGATGATGCTCAGGACAGAGCTGCCCTGCCAAAGGTGTCATCTGTACTAACCCACATGAGCAGCTTGTAGTGCTTTACAAGGTGCTCAGCGAAGATCAGGCATTCACTGTGCCGACGCCATTTGGAGATACCAAGCTCTGACTCACGCCAGTCCATGCTGACCAGCCAAAATGTAGAATGACCCACTGGCCTCCATAATCCAATGGGCAATAGAAGACTTGGCCGCTGCCAGTCCTTACTTTGGACTGCAAAAGAAGACAAAGGATGATCCAACTAGCATAAGGAATCAGCAATTGCCAGGGATCTGACCAACACATTCCGTACATCCACCAGACACAATGAGTGGTCATTTTGAAGATTCTCCTTTGAGAAGGAAGGCAAAATGACCATCTGATTAAGATGAAAGGGGGGCAGTGCCTTTGGGAGAAAGGGCGGCAATGTCCGTAATGTCCGCAAAGAGACAGAAACCAATGAGATGAGCAAGAAAGATTCTATACAAGACAAGGACTGCAGCTTGGACACCTGTCTGGTGAACTGTCATAGCCTTCCCAGGAAAAACACCTTAAGAGTCAGGTTTGATTGCAAGAAGGAATCTCACATAAGCTAAGGATGTAGAGGCCCTCTTGACCTTAAGAAAGGTGTCTACTACTGCTCCAGAGTAGTCCTTCCTAGAGACCCTATACCTCTCAAGGTCCAGACCATAAGTGGAGTGGAGGAGTAGCCTAATGGTAGAGTTCTGCTTGGGAACCAAGAGACCTCCCCACTAGCACTCCTTGTGGCCTTGGGCAAGTCACTTAACCCTCCATTGCCTCAGAAAAAGCCAAGTTATCAATGTCCCTGTTTAATGTACATTACCAAGTTTAAGTTATAATGTAAACCGCTTTAATTGAAATG
Organism: Ichthyophis bannanicus; assembly: GCA_033557465.1. Taxonomy (NCBI): domain Eukaryota; kingdom Metazoa; phylum Chordata; class Amphibia; order Gymnophiona; family Ichthyophiidae; genus Ichthyophis; species Ichthyophis bannanicus. The sequence continues at coordinate 344,254,876 of CM066035.1, forward strand.
ATAAAGCGGTATAAAAAAAACCTGTTAAATAAATAAATGAGTAGGGACTGGGACCCTTCATTATCAGAAGGCTGCACTGCCATAGGCCATTCTCTTGAGGTGACCCCCTGAAGAAACTCTTTAGAGTGAAACGTTTGAATGGGCGCCTGAAGGTGGCGTTGGGGACTATGAGAAAGATAAGCATTTCCATATATTTTTAATAGAGTGTGAAGACTTGATATAAATGAATGCTAAAAAAATTCCCAGAAAAGTCGTTGATGCTATGAGCGCTATAGTCGGCAGTTATACAGGCTGACTTCATGCGCGATCAAGTCTGAGACTTCTCTGGTGTATTGATATAAATCTATCCACACTGTTGTGTTTTCTACCACATAGACTGTTGAAGTGGAGCAATTGAAGAAAAAACCGTTATGTATTATGCTCTGGTAAAGACCAATAATTAGGTTTGTACATTCTCTTGAGGTTGCAAGAGAGGGAGCCAGCCAGTTCAAGAGATCCATGTATCATAGCCTGTGAGGCCAATCTGGAGCTACTAGGATTGCCAGGCCCAGTTAGGCCCAAATCCTGCGTAGAAAACATCACCTGGGGCCAGGGAGGGAGATATGTACCATCCTTCCTTAAGCCATGCCTGAAGCAGGGCATCCAAGCCCTCCATCCATGGATTCTTCCTATGGCTAAAAATGTTCCCCACATTGGCATTCTCCTCCACTCGCTCAGATCTATGGAGTTCTGACTCAGAAAGTTGGCCTGCATGTTCACTATGCCTGCAGAGGATGGTTACTAAAATAGTTAGTGGTATTCATTATAAAGCATATGGGGACTGACTTAAAGAACTTAATATGTATGTGTTAGAGGAAAAGTGGGATAGAGGAGATATGATCAAGACTTTTAAATACCTTCATGGCATAAAGTGACCAATTGTCCCGTATTATACGGGCAGGGGCAGCTCAAGGCCATCTGCTGCCTGAGGCAAGGGATGAGATGGCGCCCCCTCCCCCCCACCGAGCCAGGGGGTGGGGGGAAGCTTTCTCAAAACTGCAGTCAGGGACTGAACCAAATCAAAAAGTCAATTCGATAATGTGGAGCAAATAAAAAGATGTTCACACACCACAGAACTAAAAGAAAGAGCAAGAACCATTACAGAGTTTATAACACCAAATTATAACTCATTTTAATTTTGTTGCTATAAAATTGTGTTATGGCAGTGCATTTACAGAACCCCCCACCCAACCTCAACATTTCACTAACATAAACATTCTCCAGTACCTGGCATATTGTGAACTAATAGAAAACCCTACAAAAGGCATAAATGTTCAGGGAGAGAGCCTCTTTCAACTGAAAGCAAGTTCTGCTATGAGGGGACATGGGATGAGGGTGAAGGGAGATAGAATCAGGAGTGATATGCAGAAATATTTCTTTATGGAAAGAGTAGTAGATCCGTGGAATAGTCTCCCATTGGACGTGGTAGAGATGAGGACAGTAACTGAATTCAAAAAAGCATGGGATAAACACAGAGGATCTCTAAAGGTAAAAAGGGGACTGTTGTAGTTGTTGATATGGACGGACAGACTAGATAGGCCATGTGGTCTTTTTCTGTCATCATATTTCTATGTTTCTATGTTTCTAAAAGTCACCAATGATCTACAAGGCCAAATCAACCATATCATACCAGCATAAACTTCCAAAACTCATACAACAAGGGGCCTACCCAGATAAAAGCAGCACTATAAATACTCTAGCAGCCGTATACCATCCATACACCTATTGAAAAGCTAAACAAGTCAAATTACTACACTACAGGTCCCTTCGTACACTTTCCATGTTAACAGAACGCCTGGCCTCAGTCACACACTCAGAACACAGACCCTCACCAAGTACAGAATAAGTGAGGATAACCTAAAGTGAAAATAAAAATATGTAGATCGGTGGGTTCACCCTTAAACAAAGACATGGGGAGGGGGGTGGCCTGCACAGAGTGGCAGGTGCACCTACTCCTGCCATCTTACTGGGCAGACTAGATGGACCATACTGGTCTTTATCTGCCGTCATTTACTATGTTACTATGTAGACAAAAATGAGACTGAAAGCCCAAGAAGCCAGACTCTGCATGCAGTGCAATACCAGAGAAATAAAAGAGACACATTTTCCTGTACTGTGTAAAATATAAAAATAGTGCAAAGCCCAATCACTCATTTGAAAATAAACTTATTTTTTCTACCTTTGTTATCTGACCATTTAATATCTGATCATGCTGGTCTCAATCTGAGGCTGCTGCTTTCTTCTGTCTTCCCTTAGCTCTCTTTCTACGGTCTCTACTCCGTCTGCCGTTTCTTACCTCTCCTTTTGATTTCTTCACTTCCTTCCAACTTAGATATTGATTTTTTTCTTTCCACCCTTCTTCCATTTATTTCTCTCTCTTTCTGGCCACCCAGATTTCACTACACCTTACTATTCAGTTCTCAATCTCCCTCTTTTTCACGCCATCTACCTACTGCTTTTAAACCTTCACCCCAGTCCTTCCATTCCCCAGTTCTTCTTCCCTGGTCCATTATTCCCGTCTTTTGTTCACTCTCCATGTCCAACATCTCTCATCACCCATCCAGTGTCTCTCTCTCTCTCTGGCTTTCTCTTTCCCTCCATCCAGTACTTCCTCTCTCTCTTTCTTTCCATGTCTGCCATCTCCTTTCCTATTTTCCTTTGCAGCCAACATCTACCCCTTCTCCATACCATCTCCCCATCTCACACTTTGTAAATAATTCAAGCTAACAGATATATGTATATAGTTTAGTTATTTGTTGAACTCACTGACTGTTAAACTTTGTTCTGTGTAATAATATTGTTTAAATGTAAACCGCCCCTGATCTCAGGAAGGGACAGTATAGAAGAAACGACAAATAAATAAATAAATACCATGCTATCCCCTCCCTATTACTCACATGTCCAGCATCTCTCCATCTTTCTCAATCTATTTACCCCATATCAGTCTTCTCTCCTCTCTCTCTCCCTATTACCCCCATATCCTGCAGTTCCTTCTCTCCTTATTACCAAGTGTACAGCATCACCCTTCTGTTTCCCCCTTCACAAATCTAGCATTTTCCCATAGTCTCCCTATAACCCCCTGACCAACATCATCACTCCATCACACCTCCATGCTTCTCCCTATACCCATTTCCATGTCCAGTATCTACCTAGCCCCCATCTCAGTCTTATCCCCACTGTCTCCCTATTCCTCCCGCCCGCACCCAGCATCTCCCTTCTGACTCCCTGTGCCCATTCATGTCCACCTCCCGATACTTCCTCATGTCCACTCCCCCCTTCCCAATGCCACTCCCCATTTATGTACAAAAGGCAGAGCCTGTCCACGGAGTAGCATGTCCCACGACCAGGTGCTGTACAGACCATGATCCAAGCCCAGAGCGGCAGGGCACAATTGGCCTTGCACAGCCCCTGCCTGCAGGACATGCTGATCCCATGGGCAGGCTCTGCTTCTTGGGCCATGATTGTTGCCTCACACACCCTTCTGCCTGCGGGAGCAGTATGTCTTGCAGGCAGGGAATGTGCAAGCCGTGACTGCAGCCCAGAGAAATAGAGCCTGTCCGCAGGAGCTGACATCAGGAGTGCACCGTTGCTGGTTGCCTGCCCCAACTTCCCATTCAGGATTACCTGTGGAGCACTGGCAGCCTAGTGGAGAGCCTGTCTGCAGGACATGCTGCTCCTGTGGGCAGAAGGCTGTAAGAGGCCACGAACACTATTCACAGCCTTCCGCTTGCAGGAGCAGTGTGACCTGTGGGCAGGCTCTCCACTAGGTCATCGGCACTCTGATCAGGAGTGGGTGGCTAGCGACAGCACCCTCGTGACACTGGCACCCTGTGTCGCGCTTACCCAGTTTACTGGGTAGTACTGACTCTAGTCCAGAATTTGTCTTCTTGCTCCCCCTCCCATCCAGCATTTGTCTCCCTGCTTCCCTCCCTCCAGCATTTGTCTTCCTGCCACATCCCCCGTTATCCAGTATTTGTCCTCCTGTCTCCACCTCCCCCGTTGTCCAGCATGTCTCCCTACTACCCCCATCCAATATGTATCCCTGCTTCCCCCCTCCAGCATTTGTCTTCTTGCCCCCCCTTCCCTGTTGTCCAGCATTTGTCCTCCTGTTCCCCCCCATTGTCCAGCATTTATCCCCGTCTACCCCCATTGTCCAGCTCTTGTCTTCCTGTCCCCTTCCCCAGTGTCCAGCATTTGTCTCTCTGCTTCACTCCCTCCCCATTTTCCAGCATTTGTCCTCCCGTCTCCCCCCTTGTCGTCCTGTCCCCCCTCCCTCTTCCTGCGCCACCGTTAGGATGCTCCTGCAAACGATCTGGCTCCATTTTTTTTCTCAAGAATGCTTGAGCGAGAAAAAAAAGTGACAGGAAGGCAGAGGCAGGCCAGAGGTGGCAAAATCTAAAATGAAAACTGAGCCGGAGTGCCGCTGAAATCTGAGTGCCGCCCGATGCAACCGCCTGAGTTGGCCTCATGGTAGAACCGCCCCTGTATACGGGACAGTCCCGTATTACTTTAATCTGGATTTATTTATTTAACGTTTTTATATATCTCCTTTCTACAATTCAAGGCGGTTTACATAGAAGTCAACATAACAGTGTAGTTACAACTGTTGTACATAGAACAATAATTTGTAGTAGAAGAACTTATCTATAGTTAACAAGTAACAGTATATTACCAGAAAGGCAACTATGTAACTATGGGGTCTGTTTACTAAAAACCGCCAATGTGCGCAGCCGCACAATAGTGCACTAAAAGCGGATTTAAGCGCGCTTAAGCGCCCCGCACACGTGCGATGAAGCCACGCACCCGTGCGCGTCACACTAATGGGTACCGCACAAGTACGGGCCCACAAATGTCCGATGGAGGCGGGAAACGGCTAACGGAGGGCGGAGGAAGACCCCCGAGGGGCGGAGAGACGGGCAGAATGGGCGGGGAAGGGGAGGGGAGAGGCGCCCCGCACATTATCGGGGCTGAATTTCAAAGGAAAAATAGCGCGAGTGAATCACTCGCGGTAGAAATTTAAAGGGAAGAGAAACCATTTCCGTCAGCAATGTACAGCAAAACCGGGAAACCTGCAAAACGTGAGCAGTATGATACATGTGCACAGCCCAAAAGTGGAATTAAAAATAGAAAAGGACCACAACAAAAATTGTAAAAATAGTAATTCAGCTGGGGAACAGTTATAGTAATGGGCAAAACTAAAAAACACACCCAGGAAAGCTCCAGCAAAAAGAAATGAGTTTTGGAAAGGTGTACGGAGCGGAGACTCTTCCAAAAAACATTTCTTTTTTTTGGAGCTTTCCTGGGAGTGTTTTCTATGGTTGCCCATTAATATCACTGTTGCCCAGCGTGGTGATATTTTGTCCCTCATTTTCCGTGGTCATCTCCGGGGTTTATGTGCACGTTTGTCACCAGACAGATAGCATGTGCCCACAGTAAAAATGCGTATAGCAGCGTTTGTTACTCCATACTGCCAGGTTTACTACCTCCAGGGGCTGCACTGTCTCTGTGGCATAGTGTGGTGCAGCGGACAGAGCCAGTACCTCTAGGACCAGAGGGTCAGAGGTTCAAATCCCAGCTGGGGCACTTGCCAGCCCAGTCCCTATATTTTACCACCACTAACAAAGATAGCACAGACTGCCCTGTATTGCAGGGAACATAGCATGGGGAAAACACCCATATTTACCCAACACCGCACACACACCACAACAATGGGCATTACCTACAGCCAAGTCCCCCAAATGCAGTCCCGTACTGCCACATTGCCATCAGGTCATCTGCTTTTTCTGAGAGAAGCTCATGCCAGCATGTTGGCGGACGAGTACATGTGGTGCAGGGGGGCAGTGGCTGCTAGCCACAGAAGACAGAGGCAGCCATGTGCAGGCTGGCACAGTCCACTGCAACAGACAGGCCCTGCCGGATCCACAGTTATGGACGTTCCAGGGAATCCAGCCAATCTGTGGCTACACGGTGGTGCAGTGCATACAGACAGTGCATGCAAGAACAGAAGGTCACAGGTTCAAAGGCCAGCTGGGGCTACCGCCAATCCTGCCCACATATTTTTCCCACAACTAAACAGTGATAGTACGGACACACCTTTTGTGGCGAGGACATATGCAATGGTAATACGTCTATCTTTTACCCCACTGAGCACAGACACCATGAACAGGGGCAGTACCTAGAGAAGAATCTCCCAAATGCAGTCCTGGTGGGCCACTCATACAAATGCCTGTGCTGTATATCTATGCACCACCACCATGGCATGTAGATGTAGCTCATGCATATTCATGAGGGACAGCAGGAAAACCTGAACAGTGTGATGCAAACCTGGACTGGAGTTGGGAATCTCTGCCGTAAAGCAGCAGCCAACAGGGGCAGACACACCCACACCTACACCCATAGGCCCCATTGGCCAATGTCTCCTGGAGAGGCAGAACATTGGACCCTGCGTGCATCTCCCAATACTAGCACCTGCATACCTTAGCAATGTCACCCTACACCTGAGTTATACGGTACACAGCTCTGAGACGTTTGCTAGGAGTACTGGCAGATAGATATCCATACGTTACGCACATACTGCTGGTTGACCCCATCCGAACAATTTGTTAGGTGTTTGCGGTGCGTGCGCCAGGCCTGACTCTGGCGGTGTTTACCACCCTGGGGAGTGACCCCCAGCAGTACTGCGTACCATATCTATGCCTTGCCGTGCCCAGGACCGGTTTGGTGGGCAAGGCTAATTACCTCCTCAATAGTAGCACCATGATATGGATAACCAGCTTTTATCTAACAAATCCCAAATGACCCACACATACAATTCCTCATAGCCGATACTGTACTCTGATTAATGCTTAAGTCCCACATTAAGTGTATTTGTAAATAATGTATATAGTTTGCATTTTTCTGTGTTGTTCAGTTTTAACAATGAATGTTTATTTATCGATTTTGGCCACAAGATGTTATATGTAAAACAAACTCCGATTTGTTAACTGTTGTTTATTGTGAACCGCAACTGAACTACGGAAGATGCGGTATATAAATCATTGTTAAATAAATAAATAAATAAATAAATAAATGATGGCATAGGTGTGGAAGTGTGTGTCTGTCTATACAGTGGGTGTTGGCTGCAAGCCCCTTCCACAGCCCACACTGCCAGCACTGTTGCCAGTATTGGCCTGCCAATGTGCATAATGAGTAGCAAGGAACCATGGTAATATCTCATAACGGTAGGGATGACAAGGAAGCAGCTGCACAGGGCATAGGGCACTGGCAGGGACATGGTAGTGCCCGGCCACCACCTACACAGACAGGGTGACCTCTGTATGTGCTGCTGGGGGATCACTCTCACCCTGAGTGTGCAGTGACGGCAGCATGGCTAGGCACCCCCATAGTGCTGTATTGTGTTTCTCTCATGTGATATATATGGGTTTCCTGTTGGGGCCTCTTCACTGACTTATCTGCTTGTGTGTGCTGCCACCCCAGTTTTGGGTGCATGCATTTCCATCAGGACCAACCAGCAGACTGTTCACAGCTGGTATGTGTCTTGATGGAGCGCCTTGCAGGGTGCAGTGGCTGATGGCTTGCTGCAGGAGAATATCAGATAGTGGTGGGGTGCATCTGTGAATATCCAGGCCTAATGTCTGTCTGATATTGTGTTATGGATGTGTGTGGAGCTGCTGGACTGCCCTGTAGGGTGTCTGTTCCCCAGCAGGACCGGGGTTGATGGTCCACTCTACTGCCAGCAGTGCAGGGGGGGTAGGATGGGGATCTGTTGATGGGAAACCCTGTTCTATCCACCTAGGGGTCCATGGGGGGGGGGGGTTCCACTAACTGAGACAGACAGAGATTTCCACGATGTTTATGCAGCACCTACCTATCTCACAGGTTATTGCTGCTTTGGAGCTCTGGCATGGCCACATTCAGCCATGGAAGGTGTTGTGGACCTGGTCCTGGGCGCAACATCACACACTCAGGGTGAGCACAGTAACCGCACAATGTGATGGTGTTTAGCTACTCTTTGCCGTTTGTCCACCCACTCAGGACACCCTACCAGGCCGAGGTGCTGTGTGGTGCACACGGACACTTCCCCCTACCAGGCCGGGAGCTTTAGGGGTGCATTTCCCATCTTGTGTGCATCTGTGGACAGCTGATTTGCATGTGCAGTGCATCATGGGTACGGGTGGCCTAACCCTATCCTGTTTACAACAGCAGACTATCTGTGAGGTGACGTGCAGGCTATCTGCAGCCAGCCAGGGGCTTGCTCGCAGCTATAGAGCTGTAGCCCAATGGTTATGTCACTGCCTGTGCAGCCAGAGGTCATGGGTTCAAACCCACAGTGGGGTTCTGTGATAGGGGTGTCCAAAGCATTTTTTTAATTTACTGTACATATGTTGATGCCAGCAATAACACCCTCAGCGTACTGTACCCATAAGGTGCCTCTGAGGGTGCTTTATGGGGTGCCCTATAGGGCACTTCATGGTTGCCATCCATATAGGGTGCACTATACATTATCCTGTGTCGCAACATACATGCTGCCCTATAGGGGACATTCTAGGGTGCCTTGGCGGACGGTGCACTGTAACATGTGCCTTATGGGCCGCCTTATGTTAACATGCTGTGAGAGTGCGTTTGCTAGTAGTTATCACAAACTAAAATTAAAAAGCCTCCTACAGCACTCTACAACATAATATATTCTGCCTCAGCTAGCCTTTTTCACTGGGCATTGTGAGGGATTGAACCCCTGGTCCCTGCACCATTGGTCAGTGTCTTAACCATTGTGCTGTGGCTGTGTTCCTGTGCTTTAGCATCAGCGCGCCGCCTTGTGCCCATCAGCGCGCCGTCTTGTGCCGCCCAAAATTAACAGCGTGCCACCTTAACGTACACTGCTTCCTAGAGCAATAATGCCCATAACAGGTCATGTTTCATCAAGCCGTGTTCATTGGGCACAGCGGGGGATTGAACCCATGATCCCTGCATGGGTGGCCGGTGTCTTAACCATTGTGCTATGGCTCTGTTTCTGTTCTTGCACATCAGCGCGCCACTTCTGCCGCCCACTATTAAACCGCCTCCTCACACATCAGCACGCAGCCTTATGCCCATCAGCGCGCCGCCTCCTGCTGCCCACAATTAACAGTGCGCCGCCTTGTGCTGCCCAAAACGAACAGTGCGCCGCCTTGTGCCGCCCAACAAGAGCAGTGCGCCGCCTTATGCCGTACAAAATGAACAGTGCGCCGCCTTATGCCGTCCAAAATTACTTTGCCTCCTGAACCACTTTTACACATTCAAGGTGGTGCCTCAGCTGGCCTTTTTCGTTGCGCACAATGGGGGATTGAACCCATGGCCCCTGCACCATTGGTTAGTGTGTTCACCGTTGTGCTACAGCTCTGTTCCTATATGTGCCCAGCAGCGCCCCACTTAGCCTTCCCACGCGCTAATGTGGGCCCCGCACATTAGCGCAACGCGCACACGTACGGTCGGGTTTTTTTCTTTTTTCTGCCTGAACCGCCCACTCCTTATATGGCACACGCACACTAAGGGGGACCCGCACATTTTCGGCGTTTAGTAAACATTCCCCTATGTATTACCAAAAAGGCAACTTGGAACAATTTCCCACATAATATCAGAGCAATCAAGGACATCACTCAATTTAGAAAAGCCCTCAAGCACCACTTGTTCATCACGTACTTCCACAATGCACCAACTCCCCAAGCACCGCTCAGCATCACAAACATCATCCCACAACCTGATAAGTCAATGTTTACACTAGTTAAGTAGAGGAAGTGGTCCAAAAATGGAATGCACACTCAATCCCAATCCCTGCCCCACCTGTGTAATATTACTGTCACGTCTGTATGTAATTTGTACATAGTTCTCCCTGTTCTCTCTCCAAGTTGTCCTCCCTGTTCGATGTAAACTCGAGAGTGCCCTGTGGTCCTCGAATTGTTCTGTTAACTGTAAACCGCACTGATGATGAAGAGCGCGGTATAAAAGAAATGTTAAATAAATAAATAAATAAAAGAAATAATAAAAAGAAATGTACATTTTGTAAGAATAAGGGGAGGGGGAGGGAAGGTGGTAAAAAGGAGGGGGGCAGGAGTGCATAAGGAGGAGAATTTATAGGAGTGGATTAAGTGGAAGAGTGAAGCAAGTTGCTCTGGATCTGGGTTGTCATGGGGGATGGAGCCAAAATATCCTTGGAAATGGAGTGTTTTTCATTTTTTTCGGAACTCTGTGTGGTTGGAGCAACCTCGTGGGTCAGGTGGCAAGGCATTCCATTCTGAGGGGGTGTAGAGGGAGAAAACCCGATTACAAGTAGCTTGTTTGCTCCGTAGTTTTGTGGATGATTTTATGGGTTAGGGTGAGAGATTTAAATTTTATCCTAGATAGGATGGGGAGCCAGTGTAGGTGTCGGAGTATAGGGGTGATGTGGAATCTTCTGGAAGTCTTGAAGATTAGATGTGCAATTTTGTTTTGGGCCAATTGGAGGGGATAGGTGCTCTGTTTTGGAAGACCACGATATATAAGGTTGCAGTAATCAAGGGTAGGAATAGTTAGGGCTTGGCAAACGGTCCGGAAGGAATCTGGGTTTAAAAGTGGGCGGAGGTTTCTAAGGGTTCTAATTTTGGAGTATATGGAGCGGGTTGTTCTGTTTATTTGTTCCTGGAAGGTGAGGTTCTGATCAATTGTAATGCCAAGATATTTAACCTCTGTTTTAACAGAAATTGGGTACTCGTTGAGGACAATTGATTTAGGGGGAGTGTAGGATGGGTCAGTGAATAGATGGAGGGCTTCTGTCTTGATTAGGTTAATGAACAGATTATGTTGTTGGAGCCTGTTTCTGATTTCTGATTAGGAGATGCCTAACTGTCCCCTATTTTAAAACACGTGTCCCATTCCTACACTCCTCACATTTGTATCAGCAGACTTCTCCACTCCAGCTGAAATTTTCAAATTGAAACTCTATTTATATGAGACTATTTCCATCAAAGATGCAGAAACATATACACATGCATATGCACTCTGTTGTACTTCATTCACACACACACACGTATGCAATCATCCACCCCACCCCCTAAATCAGGTACACACATGCACATTAGCACTTTTCAGACAGATTCTGTCTCTGACTGTCTACTGGTGCTGTGCTGCTTCTGCACTCCTCTTCTTCAATGCCCCGAGTTCTTGCTTTTGCTACCAGTTCTTTTTCTTAGCCTGCAATAGCCTCCTTACATTTGACTCCATTCCTCTTACATTTCTATCTTTTCTCAGCAACTCCACTCACCCCTACCAAGAAAACCACTTATTCCACTGACGTTTTCCCAGACCCTGTGCAGAAAATCAGCCTACCTTTCCTGTGACTGGTGCAGAATTTCCATTGGCTGGAACCAACCACTTACTTTGCAGAGTGAGGGGGGAGCACTGGTGAGCTGTAGAGCTAAACTCTAACCCCCCCCCCCCCAAAAAAAAAAACAAAAAAAACCCAACCATAGACAATTTAGTCATCATTCTGACTAAAACAGAAATTTTACAAAGTTGTAGAATCCTAAAATAATTTAGATGGTTGGCAATCCTAAACTCCAGAGTCCTCAGCACATCTGACAAATATGGCTCTGCTTCCTCCCCAGGGCCCAGGCAACCAAAGGTCAGACAGCCAATAGGCTGCAGCAGACACAGCCAGCCAATAGGGAGCAGGGGGAGGTGGGAGCAGTAGCTAGGATACAGAAACCTTCCTTTCTCCCTAGTCCTACAGCTCTAGAGTATAGTAGGTTTTTTTGCTACTGATATACAGACCTACAGGAGAAAATATTGGGGGTGCTCAAGCACGCATGGAGTTGGGGTGAACATCAGTATTAGTATCACAGTCAATGGTCAGCTGATTTTGTTGATTCTGTCATCTGTGTAGGCTCAGGGTGCTTGTTTCTATTTCATCTTTAGACTTTATTTTCATTTTAAAATGCCGAAAAGAAAGTGTACTTTCAATGACCAACTACAAAATGAATACCGATTCATTAAGAAATATTCTGGTGACAGCATGGTGTTTTGAGCTGTCCATTATTAAGAAGGGACCCAGGATATCAATGCTTGACCCAGTACAAGCATTGTGGAACCTGTGTCTTTTGGGGTAACTGCCAGGTACATATGACCTAGATTGGCCACTGTTGGAAACAGGATACTGGGCTTGATGGACCTTGGTCTGACCCAGTATGGCATATGTTATGTTCTTATATGTTCTTGTAACAAATGCCAGTCTTCCTTTTCAGTCGCACATGCAGGAAAGGGTGACATTGTTCAGCACCTAAGGATGGACAAACACAAGACAGCAGATGTAAGTGCTTCTTCAAGTAGAACTTGACTTCTTTTTTTAAAAGTCAAACTTTTGATGAGAAAACTCAGTCACTAGCTACAACTGAGAGTATATGGGCTTATCACTGTGGTGTCCACAACCAGTCATCAGACTATACTTCAGAGTTGTTGAAAAAGTGTTTTGATGAAAAATACTCTTGTGCGTGAACCATAATGGAAGCGATCCTCTGTAATGTTTTCAAACCTGACTGACTCTATTGATTCCCTCAAGAGAGACCTTTCTGAGATAAGTTTTTTAACAGTCTTTTGGGATTGCTCAAACCATGGAAGCATTAAAGTGTGTTGGTACTTTCTTAGTGAGAAAGGGGGTTCAGGTAAAAGTTCTTGATGTCCATGAAGTTAAAGGTTAAATCTCAGACATTCTTCCCAAGTGCATTCATGATACAATTGAATCCAGTGAGCTAAGATCCAAAGTTTTGGCATTGTGTGCTAACAATACCAATTGCAATTTTGGTGGGGCCGCTAGGCGGGATAGTAACAATATTTTATACAAGCTGCAAAAAAGATTTAGGAGGTAATTTAATTGGTGCAAACTGTACAGCTCGCATTGCTCACAGTTGTATCAGCATTGCTATCAAATGCCTGCCTTTTGATATTGAAGTTATTGTTGACAAGATATTCAGACATTTTCACATTTATACAGTGAGAATTGAAAAACTTAAAGAGATGTATGACTTTGTTGAGAGTGAGTATCAAAAGCTTCTAGTATATAGTAACACTAGGTGGCTGGCTTTAATACCAGCCATAGAGAAGTTAATTACAATGTTCCAACCAGTGAAATCATATTTTCTGAGCCAGGAAAAATGCCTACTTGTCATCAAAAACCTTTTTGAGAATGAATCAGCAGAGGTTTGGCTGTACTTTTTGTACATTTCTGCCTCTTACCATGTCTTGCATCATCTAGTCATGATTTCAGACGTTAGAAAGGTTTTCAAATAGTTGCTCTCAAATGTTGATAGTTCTGAAGTGTCAACGCTCCCCAACAGAAAAGCATATAAAACCCTCACATAGGCAGTGGCATAGCAAGAGTAGGTGCCGCGCGCCAAGGGTGCTGGCCAGGAGGGGGATGCACCCCCACTGGGCCCACATGGCAGAGCCAGTGTGGCAAGCCTCCTTAACATTGTGGGTGGCTTGCTGTGCTGCCTCTGCTCCAAGCCGGTGCCTGTTCCCTCCCAGCCAAAGTCTTGTGAATAGTGAGACTTCAGCCTGGGGGGGGGGGGAAGAGCCACTGGGCCTGGAATGGAGTCAGTGTGGCAAGCCACTCACAGTGTTAAATTTGCTGGGCTGGCTTCGTGGGCTTGGCCTGGCCGGGGAGGGGGGTGCACTGCACCATGCTCTATCGTGCTGCAAGGGGGAGGGTGCCCATTCCAAGTGCCCATAGGGCTTGAAAATGCCACTGCACATAGGAGATGATTTATGGGGGTCATTCCGAACCATGAATAGTGGAAATGGATTTCTGATTTGGACGTCCAACACCTGCTATTCTTAGAGACCCGATTCCGGCAACTAGAGCTCCCTGCACATACAAGGCCATTGTGGAGGGAGCTCGGGATGGGGGCAAGAAAGGGTGGAAGCAGGTAGGGAGTGGGCAGAGTGGAGGCAGGCCCACGACCCCGGATGTACAGGACCTATTCAGGTCACGGCCATGTATATCCATGGAAGAAAATATGGACAGGGGCTTATTCCACCTTGGAGGTACAGTAGAATAAGTCCCCCTGAGGCTGGCGATTGGCACCGGAGGATGCTCACGACGAGGTTCCCCTCCACCCAATCCTGGCCCTGGCAGGCCCCTCTGGGGGTTGTGTGGTGGGGAAAAACAGGTTTTTGGGGTTGCCAGGCTCCTGCTGAGCGTCCTGCTGCCATGGCAACGAGATGCCACAGCACCGGGACTCCAGCAGGAGAATATGGAGGGATGGATGAGGAAACAGATGGCTCACATGTTAGAATCGGGGCCCGTCTAAGTGCCCAATTCTGCACCCGTGGAAATGTCTAGCTCCCACGGGTGCAGAATCAGGTACAAATCCGGCCTATCCAGATTTTGGACTTCTGGGTGGGCCAGACATCCCACTGTCGGAATTGGTCTCCACATATCTTTTGTAACATGCTTTGAGTGCTCTTAATGGGAAGGTGTGATTATAAGTGAAAGAACTGGTTACAAAGCTGAAAGGTGCTGTGATGACAGCTAAACTCCCATGTTATTATCAGATAGTAGTCCAGTCCATGATTTTCTAACTCTGCTCACTTCCACAATGACTCAGATATAAAGAACTGACTTTGTAAAAACGTCTTTAGTTGAAGACAACTGATGAGTTAAACAGCTAGACTTTAGCTATTGAAAAAGCACACGCAGACCTTTCATTGAGTTAGTTCTCTATCTTTTGTGGGTTCTTGTATGGCTGATACAAGAGGTTTCGTATTTTACATTTTCATAGATATTTCATGATTTACAGAGCCCTGAGGATTTTTTTTTAGCATTTGCTCAGCCTCTTCATTATTCACCTTCTTATCTGAATATCTTAATGCACTGAGTCAAAAGCAGTGCAGACGACAGCAGAGTGACAGACAAAAGAAAGTGTGGCAAAAAATGCAAAACAGAATAGACTGAGGTGGCCTGACATCTAATTAAGAGAACTTTCTGAATAAAAAGTCGAGTACACCAAGAAACATTTTATTTTTTTTATGTTTAAGAAATCTTAATAAGGAATATATGCATCTTATTCCTGATGCAATGATATATGTGCATAAATCGTTAGAAAATTATATTACTCTTAGACTTTGAACACAAGAGATTGCTTCTTAGTGGACACATTACAGTGCTTCTGAGGAAAGATTCCAAATTGTCAGTAGCAAACCTACTGGGGAAAAAAGTCCTTATATTGACTTTTCCACTAAATAATCGCTTGACTTAATTTAATTGAGAACTCTTGAATGTATAAATGGTGAGACTATCTGAGACATTGCCTAACAGTAGTTGATTTTTGGGAAATAACAGCTTATACTGTTAGTAAAGTAATGGTTTCTCCATCGCAATCCATCTCTTCTTTATTACTGTATAGCATAAGTTCTATGTTGGGTCAGATTCGTTTTAACAGAAGTTCCCTCTGATAAAATGCTGCCTCACATACCTCCACTAAGGTTAGACTAAGTGACCTCTAGTTTCCAACCTTCTCTCTGGGAGTATTTTTTGTAAAGGAGGACAGTATTCACTCTCCCTCGTTCCCATGGGACCACTCCTATCTCCAGTGGTCCTGATATACTATATGATCCGTATGCTTATCGAAACCGTCAAAAAGTTCTAATAGATTAGTAACGCATGACGTTCCTTTAATTAAAGCCTTGCTGTTCTTCCCCGTTGAGCCATGTTTATCTGTGAATAAACATGCATGTTAATGGTTCTTTGAGTTAATGTGCTGTTGGGACATTAGCTCCTCTTTGCTGCCTCTTGCCGTCTCCCAGAAGCTGCTATCCTAGGTGGCTACCAGCCTACCTAATAGTTATGTCAGCTCTGGGAGAAGACAGGCACAGACAAGGTGGGAGCTACACAGGTCTTTTTCTTCTCCTGCACAACTCTCCCTCTTTGCTGTCTGTGCCTTTGAAAAGGGGTTTCTCGACGTAACTGGGATCCGTTGGATCTCAAGCAGCAATCTAGATCCGTACACCGACACTGAGGCTGTAATGAGCGAGAGAAGGGGCTCACAGAGTGTAAGGGTGAGATAGCCTTCCATCGATTGTGACACTCTTATTGACTGAGACATGGCGTCTCTGGAGGCTTCCGCAGCAGAAGATTAAGCAGCAATATGCGACTATGTGGCAGCAAGACAAGAAAACTCCAAGCAGGGCAGGCTCAATTAGGCAAAATTAGGCAGCAACCGAGGTGGGCGGCTTCAGAGGGGCAGCAAAGGGCAGCAGTAGTCAAAGCTAAACAGTAAATGCTGACAGCTGCCCCCCCCTCCCCCCCCCCCGCGGACAGGAAGTGAAATCAGAGAGAGCGCGAAAGCACGAATCGCACTGGAGGTGACGGTAAGCATTGCAATGCCATTTGCAAATTATTACTGTGTCCTGCAGAGGGGTGCGGGCTGGAGCAGGGGATCCAAGGAATGAGCTACACCTTGGGCACCTCATATCCGTGCATTGGCTCTGGGTAGTGGAGACAATTTTGAAATCACCCGTTTCCCTGCAGAGAACCTCTTTAAAGATCTCTCCTGTGTTGATTGATTCTTTCTAGATGGACCATTGTTTCCCGCAGACAGTCTTATTCTATTTAGACGGCATTTTGCTATCAGAAAAGTACTTGAAAAATGTAAGTGCTGGGAGATGTATAGAGGTGGTTTGCTATAAAATAAAATAGTCCATGCATAGACTTTATAGAAGCCTCTGAAATCTTTTCCCAGGCCTTTTCTATACCTTGGCCGTCCCTGATAAGTGCATTCTACATACCACCTTAAAGTCGCCTTAGAGAATGGCGGCACCATATTAAAGGTTGCAATGGATGGATGTCAGTTTTCCAGTAAGAGAGGAGGTCTAGTGGTTTTTCAGAATTTCCACTGGAGAGGTGTCTAAGATTCAGTGCATTGAATATATTGGAGGAGTCCAGAAGGTTCGGGGCTCGTCTCCTTCCAGCTGTCTTTCTCCATGTCTCCAGTGCTAAAGGAGAGTGTGTGAGTGCTTGCAGCAGCTAGGAAAGTCTACCTAGTTCCTGTTTCGATGGAGATTGCATCCCAAATCTGTGAGAGAAGTGGATTTGCATTTGGGAGCAGAGTGTCTCCCACCATTGTTGCTCTGCAGTTAATGAGATTTTGCAATCACAAGATGGGAAGGATCTCAGTCTTGCGCAAGGGATCTAGCCTGTGATTTCAGATGAACAGGAAAAATCTATGGGTCCGAAACTGAAAAGGGATTATGCTTCTAGATTGCCCTTTTTGACATTTATTAGGGCCGAGTACCTAAATTTATTCTTAAAGGGGCCGATGTTCAGATGCTATGTTGGTCAGCGGTGGCACTTAAATATCAACGGGATATTCACCAGCAGAATTGAGATAGGAGTTGCCGCTGCATTTCTGGACTGAGTGCTGCTATCTGGATAACAACCTAAATTATCTGGATAAGTGCTGACTGGGAATTACCAGTATCCACATAAGTTGGCACTTCTCCAAATAGCGCTGACACTGCCCTCGCTCCATCCATAGAGCACCCCAGAACTAACTGGATAGTGCAGGGGGTGGTTTGTGGAGATATTCAGCGGCACTTTAATATTGCAGCCAGCAGCCTTAGCGAGGCAGCCTTCTGTTGGCCAACTGGCTAAGGGGATCTGAATATCTGCCCCAAAATTTCAACAAACCCCTAAATTTGGCGGCATAAAAAGTGATGCAACGGGTGGATTTAGGGCAGGAAAATGAACTTAAGAGCTTAGCACAGATTCTCACATTAGGCTTATAAATCTAAGCAAAGGAATGTCAGGCCTGTATTTGTAAGGAAAGGGGCCCGATGTTCAGCGCTGGTGGCTAGCGCTCCTTTGGCCACCGGTGCTGAACCTTAGACCTGGATAATCAATACCAGGGCCATATCCGGACACCGACATTGAATATCCAGGTTGGCTGCAGAACCGGGAAGCTCACTGGGTAGTGGCAATAGTCAGCTGCTGCCCGGTTAGCTTCCACGGTAAAAGTAAGCCCAGCCTTTGCTGCGCCTTACTTTCGCCTTGTAGCCATAACTGGGCAGTGGCTCAATATCTCTGCTGCCCAATTATGGCCGGGAGCCGCCCGCAGCATACCCCAGTGCTAACCGGTTCGCATCGGGACGTGCACTGGCGACACCCGTGACTATTCAGCCGCACTAACCATGTTGGTACTGCTGAATATCCTTCCTAGGGGCATTTACACCGTGTGCAGGTCTGAAACGTGGAAATGCCTTTGAATATTGGGTCCATCACTTTTAAGCCCCTAATTAAGACCTAAAGCACAAATTTAGGAACCTAATCTAGGTGCCTAAATTTAAGAGCTTGGGGGCTGATATTCCGAAAGGCTGATGTTGACGTGCCGCAGCGGTCAGCAGTGGCAGAGATGTTCAGTGGCAGTATCCGGATAAGAGGTGCTGCTGAATCCTGGGGCTGAGCGGTGCTGACCCTTATCGAGTTAGGGGATTTTCAGTTGGCACTTATCCGGATTGCACCCAAGGCCAGCTTTTCATTTATCCTACGTTTCCTAGATAAGCCAGTAATGCGGACCCCACCCTTTCTCCATCCCCAGCCGCTTCTGCACTAACCAGATAGTGCAGGGGTGGCCTGTGAGGATAGTCTACGGCACTATATAGATAGTGCCTCTGAATACTGCAGTTTTAGCCAGCCGGCCCCCTGTTGGGCAACCGGCTGAGGATTCTGAATATCGATCCCTCATTGTTTTGTGGCATATTGGACCTGAGGGTATTCAGATACCATAAAAAGTCCTACAGCCTAGGAAGGGGATTGGGGGATTGAGATTTAAGTTGTGTGTGTATGTTCGTGAATTTTATGACTGTTCAGATTTCTGTTCTAGTTGTAACACAGAGACATGCTTGTTTCTTTTTTTGTCAGTTGACCACCATGTTGCCAAATATTTATGTAAATGTTGTTACATTTTGGAACACGTGTTGCGGACATTGGCTTTTTTCCCTGTGTGTGGTCTGGAGCCCTCACCCTCTGAGTCTTAAAGCTGTTGCTTCTTCCCGCTGAAGAACACCGGGGACTTGCAACTAGTGTAACAGAAATTAAAACTTCTATGTATGTTATACTAATTAATGCTCTAATGTGAGCAGTTTCATCAAAACCGGTAATTTCTCTATGGTGCCCTCAAGCCACGGATGCTTGTAATTTATGTTGGTCTCTAAATCCCTCCTTCATTTTTGTGCCGCTGTTTGCTGAGGGGCCAGTGTGGCTAGCCAAAAATTGTTATGCCCTCTAACTGTTTCATTCTTGATGACTTAGAATAAAATCCCTTTGGAACACTGAGTTGATATTTGGTTTATAAAAGAACCGAGGAACTGACTGAATGCTGGAAGACCAGCTTCAGGAATCTGTGTGCAAATGACAGCAAAGTAAAGCTGGTTATGCTAGCTGGCCAGTATCCTACAACACCAAGGTTTACTCCGTCACAGTATTCAAGGAAGACGAGAGGGGTTGCATAAAAAAGAAGGCAAGAAAAACCATTTGGAAGCTTTCTAAGCTAAGTGTGGAGGGAATCTGTAAGCGAGGGTGTGTTATAGGAGTTCAGTATGTATGGGGGGTATTGGGTTGCTTGGATGTTAGCGGGTGTGATAGGATAAGGAGGTGTCGGGGAATGGGGTTGCATATTTCAGGATGTTCTCACTGCTCTTTCCCCTTCCACACTTATTTTCTCCCTTTTCTCCTCTTTCCACTCTCCCCACACTCCTCTCCCCTTCTTAGCCTCTAATCTCACTCCCCTTCCCTCTCCCCTATCTATTCCCTTGCTCCATGCACAATTACCGCTTTGCACTTCCTTTCTCTCCCAGTCCTCTTTGCATTTCATCCTTTCCCCCAGCTCCCTGTGGTCACGGCTCTCTACCGGAAGCACAAAGCACTGCTGCTCCTTGTAGTATCACGGAGCTTGGGATCCCACAACACAATTTCTTCCTCTTTTTTATGGCTGTCTGCACTGCCTCTCCTCCTGTTGCAGCAGGTCTTGGGATCCCTACAGCAACAATTTTCAAACTCCTGCTTTTCTTTTCATACTGTTAGACCAGTCCGGACATATGGATTGTGCTTCCTTGCTAGCAGGGGAAGGCAAACCTGAGCAACTTTGTGATGTCATCACTAGGTATATCTGCTGCAGCACTGAAAGAAGCCCAAACTATGGTCCTATAGCCTGTCTGCAAAATCTGATAGGCTCATTGTTGCTCAGGTACACCCCTATTTCCTAGAGGCGACCGCAGCCCAGTGCCCAGCGCTGTTTCCCACAGGTTTGAAACAGCGCTTGAAAGCAGACAGGAGGACCCCATGGGGCCCCTGAGGAAAAGTGGTAAATTTGTGCCTAAGCTCCCCTTCTCTCTTGCTTTCCTATATCTGCTTGCTAATTTTGTCTTTGTATATTTTGTTCTATCTCCTTTTCTTTCCCCATTGATTCAATGGAGCAGTATTGGGCTCTCTGCTACTTGAAATAAAGTAGCTCTAAATTACAAAATAAAATGCAGCTGGACCTCTCAGGCCTGCTGGGGTGGCTGGGGCCTTCCTTCCTAGGTTTACCCTGCTGGCCTCACAGGTTTGGGAGAGTCCCCTTTCAGAGTTCCTTTTTCAACGCAGTTCTTGTCAGTTTTTCCTTTAGGCTTTTTTTCATGGTTGTTTTCTTCAGGCCATTGCTATACATTATCACAGCCTAATGCAGCCTGTGTCCTTTACCTTTTTCCCCTATGGCTGCAGTTTTTTGCCCCTGCTGCTATATGCTTTCCTTGTGATTATATTTTTGGCATGTTTGGGACCTCCTAGAGGGGTCTGGGCCTGAAGCCATGTTTAGGGCCTCAGCTGCATCCCCCTTCCTATTTTTTCATGCCTGTGGGTTCTGCAACCTTTTTTATAGAGCTATATTCCCTGCTGAGTGGGACTGCATATGTAGTAAGCCCATGGGTTTCTGAAGGGTATCTGGGGGCCCAGGACTCCTTCTTGTAAATGGTTTGTGCTTCAGCTACTGAAATAGCTCACAGGCTAACCCTACAGGGGGGGAGGGGGTCCAGGACTCTCAGGCACCTCTGTCAGGAGGTACAGGACCCCAAGTGCACCCTTTTGTCTGCCCATTTCTCCAGGAACCTAGTCATATACCGTACTTGGGATGCAGAAGAGGAATGCTCTTTGCAGAAAGTGAGACCCAGGAAGAAAGAGAAATTCCACTTTGGAAGGGTAAAGATCTTCTATGATCCTGGTGAAACGGGTGGAAGACCTTTCACTCCTTATTCAAGATGCCACGGCAGCTTTGCAGCTTGCAGAACCTGCTCCTTTGCAGGCCTCACCAGCAGACCCCGTTTGGGAGGGTATTAGGTGTACTCCTGGATCCTATGTATCAGCTCATAATCTGTCTCAATAGGCGACTCCCAAGTTGGGCTTTAGGTGCCCAAAGGTTCTTTCTTGGCTTTACACTCTGCCCCAGAGTGAGCTGGATCAGCTGTTTGAATATATTGCCCTAGGAATGGGCTCAAAAGGAGACCCTTTTAGAGTATTCAATATCAGAGAGAGACTCCATTGAGAAACAACCAGATGCACTGGCAGGTGGATCTGCTTCACTTTTTTGAGGAAGTGGGAGACAATGGGGTGTGCTACCAAAGACACCACTTGAATGCAGCCTTAATAAGTTTAGGGCCTGGTTCAGACTGAACTGCGAAAAGGACCTCCAGGGACCAAGAGGAACACCAACTCTTGAAAACTCTCAAATAAGCTAAGGAGGTAGAGATCCTCCATATCTTAAACATGATGCCAACTTCTCCAGAGTATCCCATCTTGGACAGCTTACGCCATTTATGGGCCAAGCTGTCCAAGGTGGGATACTCTGGAGCAGTATCCTCCAACATTAGAGGCTCATGGCACAGAAGGCTCCTCTCCCAAGGCAGCAAGAGGGGAAACATGCCAAAAGGTTCAAGAGGTCCATGCATTGAGGCCGATGAGGCCATTCCAGGACCACAAGGATCACCATGCCCTGATGAGTCTGAATCTGACACAGCTAACCAAAGGCTAGGGAGGGAAGACATAGTGAAGTCCCTTTCAAGGACACTTCTGAAGCGGGGCATGTAAGCCTGCCCCTGCAGATCTTTCCTGTGGCTGAAAAGGTTTGCTTGGCCAATCTCTTGAATGACCAATAAGTCTAATACTGGAAGATTCCACCTCTGTATTATGAGGTTGAATGCACAAGGGCTTAACTTCCACTCATCAAGATCCACAGTTTTCCAGCTCAGAAAGTCAGCCTGCATCTTGTCTATGCCTGCGATGTGTGCTGCTGACAGGGCAATCAGATAGTTCTCCGCCCAATCACACAGCTCTGGCACTGTGAGTGCCACTTTGCTTGTTGACATATGCCACTACAGTGCATTGTCCAAGAACACCCGGACTTCTATGTTCACCAGAGGACATATGATCTTCTCAGTGCACCTTTGTGAAACACTATAAGTTGCAAGTAGTGTTTGGAACCTGTAGTTCAGGGCAGTTTTGTCCAGAACATTGTCTTCCACTCACCCTGGGTTCTGACTGCTCGGGTATATTCTATACATCTGGACTGGTCTAACAAGATGAAGAAGAAAATATTTTACATACCTAATAATTTAATTTTCTTAAATCTTGCTAGATCAGTCGAGGATCCACCCTGGAAGACTTTTTATACAGGTTGGGCAGTCCGGCTGCCATTGAGTGCATTGTCAGTACCTTGGTCTGACGCAGAATTCATTGCAGTAAGAGAACCAAATAGTTCAAGTTAACTTTCCAAATCTGGGTTGTTGATTGCTAACTTTATTTGTTTCTGAGTTGTTGTCTTGCTTATTGCTTGGGAAGTGTCACACTGCCTACAGTAGATATACCTAGTGATGAGATCACTGAAAGTTGCTCATATCTGCCTACTTGCTGGCAGGGGAAAATAGCTCATTTGTTTGGACTGCTGTAGCAGGATTCAAGGAAAGAGAAATTTTACGTAACTGGTAATTTTCTATTTTCTGCCATCTGACTGCTTCCTATCAGCTCTACTTTATGCATTACTTTCTTTGCATATGCACAAACAAATCCTTGTACGCGGATGGACAGATCCTCCCCAATTTTAGGAAACGATGAAAGCATTTCATTCATTTCTTCACTAGACCTTTGATACTTTCAAGCACCAGAGTTAACCAGGCAGTGGCGATATTCAGCCATTGGCCGGTTAACTTAAACTGTCTAAAGTTAGGCAAAATACAAGCAGGCCTAACTATAGCAGATTTAACTATCCGGCAAGCAGCTGAATTAAAGCCGTGAGAGCCAGCCTCTTAAGTGTGCTACCTCCCCCCCCCCCCCTTACTTATCTGATTTATCATTGGCCATGATAATTCTCCTATGATATGTATTTGGAAGTGACTGGAATTTTGCTTGTAGGGTTTATTGATTTTTGACTTGTTCCTCAGGGAGTAGATCTCTCATGGGCTAACCCAATAGGTGAATGGCGCTCCTTCCATGTGGAGACTGCCTGTCACAGCCCTGCCCTGAGAGAGATGGAGCCATGATCATCATCAAGAGTGAAACCAAATGTTTGGATTTAGAGCTTAGGGTTCAGGATTCTTACAGTAGTTCTGATATATGGTCCCAGCATGAGGACTCAGAATAGTGGAAAGGAGAGTCTATTAAAACAGAGGAAACCCTCCTTAGTAGGTGCAAATGAAGGCTTATGGCATCATAAACCCAGCACTGGTTTTGACTGAGGAAGTGTAAGAAGGACAAAGGAGGGACTGTTGGATAAAAACAGAATAAGGACAGATCTTACACATTCATCCAGCAGCAAGTTCTCTAATGTGTTCCACCCCCTCCCCAGTCGTTATATCCCAGAAACCTTAGAGGCATGTCAGCATGCCCCAGTTGCTCATGACAGTGAGCTGCTCCATCATTTTTTACTGACTAGATTGCAGCTCTAAACGAAGTGTGTTGCCCCTGATGCGCCAAGAAATGAATGCTAGGAACCTGCCAACAGGGTCGGAAAGGATGAGGGGGTAGAGGTACTAGCACAAGAAACTCCAGGATGAAGTGTCAAAGGACAGCAAAAAATACAGCATATAGGAACTGCTTTAAATTAAATCCAAAAGAAATATGACTGCTATCCATAGGTGGATGGTGAATCGCTTATTTGGGGAGGCTGAAATGGGGGGTGGATGGTGAGTCTGGGTTGCATTGACTTTCTCTTTCTTCACCCCAACCCCTCCGCAAAAGCTACTAAAGTAACATTTTCTGTCAGATCATAATATAGTTTTCAGATTTTGGATTCTTTGAATTGATTTTCTGACTGTCATTTTCTTCCCATTCTCTCCATTTTTTGTTTTCTATATTTCTCTGGTGTCCTCCTTCCTTTTTCTTTTCTGTTTCAGTTTTATGTCTTCCTTCATTCTTTTCTCAGCAGCAGATACTTTCTTTTCAATCTTTTTTCTGCCCTCTTTCTCCATTTCTCCGCCTCTTTTTTTTCTCCATTATCAGTCTGGATTCCTCCCTCTTCAACCACCCCCCCCCCCCCGCCGTCCCCAATCCAGGGTTTTCTCCTCCTGCATTCCTGCCATCAGTAGTCCTTTCTCTTCCCCGTCCTCCTCCCCACACACCCCTGCTCTCCTCATTCTTACTTAATGTCTCCTCTTTCTACTTTCATTCTGGCCCTTTTGTTGCCATCCTTTCTGTCCCCTCTCATTCCCCTGCCTAATCCATGCTCACTTCTCTCTTGTTCCCTCTCACTCACCCACACATTCATGCTCGAAGGCACCCGACACCGTAGTTCAGCAGGGTTGTTTCCAATTGAGCTGGAAGGCCAAAAGAGGAGAAGGCAATGACTGAGCCCTCTGAAAATTTTAGATTAAATATTTCCATACCTTATTTTTGGTAGCCACATTGTTGTGTAGGCTCTTTTCTCCTGGTTTGCCCAGCTGTTGCATCCTCTAGGATGGCAGCTGTGATATATGAGACTTACATTGTGTCTGTCCTGACTTCCATCTGTACCTCTCCTTGGATTTTATACCTGCTGCTTCAAAGATAATTATCCAAGCATTCCTGGGGCCATTTCCTCTAATCTTCACATAGAGATCACTTTTGCATAAGAAATGAAATTTTAAAGCCATCTCCTTCACAGCTATGAAGCCATTCCATTGCCTCCAGGACATTAATTTTGCATTCCATGGTTCTCTTTGCAATTTTAGGGGCAGACGGGGACCGAGAAGCAGTTCAATGGTGCTAAACATATACAGTATTCAAGCAAGAAACAATACCTACCATGGTATTAAGTGCTGTGGAGTTTCTCAAGCCGCCTGCATGGTCAGGGAAAGCTCCAAGAGCGTTGAAACATCACAGCAGGCTTGCATGCTAATGGTTGCCAGTGACAAGGACTCATTGAATGTCAAGGCTGCACATACTGCGCACTGTTCATTTTTCTTATCGGTGTGACCTCTCCTTTGAAATGACTGATGGAATTCTTGTAAATTAGCATCTTGGCTTTAGGGCATTTGCCACCCTGGAAGTGCATGATAATATCTAACAGAACAAAAGCGAAGCTACATAAGCACCATGAAGGTTATTTATCTGCAAAAGGGCTGCCTGTAATGTTTAAGCGCTGCTCAGCCTTCTTCCTCAGTGCACTTTCAGGAAGTGAAAAGATCGGTTCTCAAATACATACACTCGTATTTCACGGCAAACGTTTTCATAATTGCTGTGAATGAAAGGCGGTAGCTGTTAACAAAAGAATACATAAATATCTCTTCTATTGCCCTGCTGCTACGATGACCTATTTTGCAAACATCTGTTCTGTTGATGAACAACTCCAGATGCAGGCTGGCAAAGTCACTCTGTAAGTATATAAAACACGACGTCCATTCCATATTACAGATGCTCAGTTCTATAGATCAGTGCTAACGTGTACTGAAATTATTTTCAAATTACATTTTTCTTTTTTTTTAATATATATAACTACTTGCAGAATTTCATCTAAAAGATCCCTATTATGAAGGCTGCATTGCAGAGCTCCCTGGACAGCAGCTAAAAATGTTATTGCTGTAGCAGGTTAATGAATAGGGTCAGAACAGCAAACTGCTTTTGCAGGAGCCCTTTGGACTAATTTGCAGTCGCAGGAGTCCAGACGCTTTGCTTGCCCCAAGTTCCAACATAATGCTAGTTCAAATGGTACACTAATAGCTATTTGCAAATGTGGTTATGCAGAAGTCTAAACATTTATGACCAAGGTTGGTGCAAAAATGTATCAAACCAGCTGAGCTAATAGGGTTAGTGACAGGACTATGAATGGCTTCGATCTGAAAGCAAGCCTAAAAAAGAATTTTTTAGCATGCACTGCCATGTTTCTTCAGAATCTGTCATAGAACCAATTTTTTTTTTATTTAGAATTGCAGATGGCACTGTAAATCTTCAAGGCAAGTGGCACAGACGACAGACCAGGTGTTATTTAAAACAATAATAATAATTGATGAGTTACCCAGGCAACACTGCAGAGGTCACATGGGAGGCTTCTTGAGTGGGTGAAGGAGAAAAAGGTCACAGAGATGGTGTGATGAGTCTCTGAGCTCTGAGAAAGTTAAAAATAGCAATTAGTTGCTTCAAATGGAAGGTGGTTTTTTTTGCCTCTATAGAAAGAACTGAAATACGTTTTATGCATTTTGATGATAAATTTGGAGCATGCAGTTTGCACAAAAGCCTGTGGAGGGTAATTTTATATGGGAGCGTGTATTCAGGTGCCTATATTAAGGAATTTTATAAAGACAAGATTGGTGCCTATTTGCCTTTATGAAATACTAGCTTTCATACCTGCATTGCTAACACAGACATTTATATCAGCCCTGGACCTGGTGTAAATACCCGTGCTTATATTTTTTAGGTGCATTTGTTAATTATCATATTTTATAATCTATGTTCATACATATGCATGTTGGAATTTTGTAAGAGGTCATTTCTTATGATCCTGCTAAACCAGTCTAGATGAGTGGGTGATGCTTCTCAGACAACAGGTGGAGGCAGACTAGAGCCAACTTTCAGTGATGTCATCACTAGTATATATACTAGTGCAGTATTGAGAGAAGCCAATATTGTCTGCCTCCAGAATGTGTGTTGACTGATACAGCAGTGCAGATTGACCCATCTCCTCTGGCCCAGCTCAAGGTCTTGTGGCCTATGTGTTAGAGACTTTTGGGTCCATTGTTTGCTCAGAGCATGGGTATGCCCCTGTCCACTGGAGCCAATGGCTGCCCAGTGCCCAGTGCTGTTACATACCCATGGGTCCAGCACTAGTGGGCTGGAGAACCGGCAGGAAGACCCTACGGGGTCACTGAAGTGGGTTGGTAAGTCTGAGATAAGGCCTTCTTCCCTCTCGCTGCTCTATATCTTTATTCTTATGTTGTTTTTCCTGTCCTCTCTTCCATTTTTATTTATTTAATTGTCTCTGTTTTTGCTGCTTGAAATAAAGCAGCTTTAAAAAAAAAAAAAGCTCTTTTGAGGCACCAGGGTTTCCCCAGGCATGTGTGGGCAGCTGGGGCAGCCCTTCTCAGGTTTCTCTCGCTGGCCTCTCAGCTTCAGGGACTCCTTTTTCAATGCATTTTTCCCTTTTTGTTGTCTTTTTTTTGCTTTTTGTGGTCGTCTTTTTTTCGCTGTTGCAGTGCTGAGCTATGTGGTCCGATGTAGTCTATGGCCCCCATCGGTTTAAATCTGCGGCTGCAGCTTTTTGTCCCAAGATATGTTGGGATCACCTCGAGGCACATTTTTTTCAGAATGTTTAGGGCCCTTCATGGGGGACCCAGGGCCTGAAGCGCTTTTTGCTCTGTGCTGTTGGCAAGCACAACCACCATTTTAGATGGCTGAATGATCTCTGCAGAGGGGAATGTGGTGGGGTTCCTCTGTGGCCTTTTTTTCAGCCAGCTTGAACAGCAGATCCTGAAACAGCTCACAGGCTTTTTTCCGTCTTTAGTAGCTGTGTAATAGCCCCCTAGGGGCTGGTGGCCCTGACCTCCCCTATGGAGGACTCAGGGTCCTCCAGGTTATCCCACTATGGTAACTGGGGATAAAATGCCCTCACCTTGCTTAACCCCCTGTTCATTCCTCCAAGAGTCTGGCTTTGTCCCCTTGGGTGGGGTCCTGCAGAGAGGAGGAGGTTTTTCCTGTCTTTTGATGGCTAACTATGCAGGGGAAGTGCAGCTTCCCCTGGCTACAGAAGAGGTCCTATAGGGGTGGTTCAGTGTCTGAGTGAGGACCTCTCCACTCCTGTTCAGAAAGTCAGGGTCGCTCTGCGCATTCCAAAGCCTCCTCTGGCTATGGACCACAAGTGGACTCCAGCTTTGAGGGTTTGAGATGTTCCTTCAGTTTCTTTCTTCTCTCTGTGCCCTCCTGAAGGCTCATGTCCTCTCAAGAGAGATGCTGGAGCTGGACTGAGAAGCACCATGGTCCTGGCGTGGCTGTCTCCTCTACTCTTAGGGGGTTTTCAGGATATCCATAATGAATATGCATGAGATAGATCTGCATGCACTGCTTCCATTGTACACCAGTAGAGAAGTCCAAGAGTAAGTTATTGAAAACCACTAGGAATCATCTGTAGACGCTAAACTGACACGGCCGTGTTTCAGCAGAGCCTTTTTCAGGGGTTAGTACTACAAATATAAAATTGTAAATAATGTTAAAATCATGAAAACTAAAAAAAAAAAAAAAGCATGAACATGAATAGTAAAACAGCATAAAAACATCAGAGGCATACAATGGTCTAATTTTACTATTTTTATGGTAAACACATTTAAAATATTATTTTGGGACATTATTAGATATTGTATGCCTCTGCTGCTTTTATGCTATGTTTTACTATTGTAAAATTAGACCATTGTATGCTTCTACTGCTTTTATGCTATGTTTTACTATTCATGTTCATGATTTATGGTTTTTAGTTTTCATGATTTTAACATTATTTATAATTTTATGTTTGAAGCACTAACCCCCGCTGTGTAAATGCCAGATTATTCACATGATAATCACAAATAAAGCTTCTAAAATAACCCCCTAAGGCTTCTATTTACTAAACTAGATTAAGGATTTGTTGTTACCATGCAGATTATTGGATTTATGGGAGGGCTGCCATGCAGTTAATGCAGAGAAACTGTTGCTCTCATGTGTTTAACTACATGGCAGATAATGCACAATGCCATTAGCTATATCTTTTGAGATGGTGCCATCTGTTCTGCACTATCTGCTTTATGGACAATAGCAACCTCCGTGTTCACTGTAAGGTGCATCCCTGCGCATTTCACACCCAAAAACTGTGTTTCCTGCATTAGTGCAGGCCCACAATAACAGTGCATTTCCCACATTAAAGAACTAAATAGGTCTAGGTGCTGTTTGAGCCTTTAGGAATGTAATGTATTTCCGATTCTGAGTACTGTCACTTGATGAGATGCTCTAGAAATAAAAAGCTTGAGCAAGGCAGCCGGTGTGGCGTTCTGACTAGATTTGGGTTTTTTGTTACATTTTTTTACATGCCACTTCAAAAGACTCCAATAGAAGGTACAGGAAAAGAAAATACAAACAAAATAATAAAAATGAAATTCTGATAATATAATATAACTTCCTTCTCTCAATATAGTAGTTATCCCCACACCTGACCAGCCACACCCTTATCCGAGACAACCCATCATCACTCCTTCCCAGCTCACACCAGACTAGCAGAGGGAAAGGTTTGGTCAAAAAGCCAAGTCTGGATTCTCCTCCAGGAAGTGAAGTAATACTTCTCCAGCAGGAACTCCAAAGGAAGAGTTCTACGGCTGAAGACATCATCAGGGGCAGCTCAAGACTCTTTTGCATAAATTGAATTTATTTTATTTATATGCTGCCCATCTAAAATTTTGGGTGACTTCCAAAGGAGCCCTTCACAAGCCTATTTTTTGTCCCCAGCAATGACTGAGGGGCATGTTTACTAAACATTAATGTGTGTTAAGTGCCACTGCACCTATAGAGATAAATAGGTGCTGCTGCACTAAGCACGCATTAACATTTGTGAATGCACCTTAACTTTTAGTAAACAGGCCTCTTAATGAGTGTGTGACTACTATTTGCATGGACAGTGAAGATAAAGAAAGGCTACCATATTTCTACATTACTGTCCTCCAATGCCAACTGTGAGGTACATTAGGACAGCGTTTTTCAACCACTGTGCCGCGGCACACTGCCGTGAGATATTGTCTGGTGTGCCGTGGGAAAAATTCCAATTTCATCCGTAACATGTGGCCTCGGCTCACAAATTAGGGTTGCCAACCGGCCGGTTTTCAGCCGGCCTGGCCGGTTTTTCCATGGCCAGGCCAGCTGCCAGCACAGTTGTAAAACCGGCCATTGAAAAGCCGGTTTTTTGCTCTGGCCGCAAGATCGGGAGCGGCCAGAGCAAAAAAACGGCTTTTGTGCCGAAGTCCGTGGCGCGAACGCGACTCCCTATAGCAGTGCAGCCACTGGTTCTGCTTTGTACAGAGCAGCGGCTGCACTACACTTACATTGAAAAGTAAAGAGAAACTGTGTCAGGAGCCCTCCGATCATGCAGAGCCCGAGGAAGTGATGTCATGGGGGCGGGCTCCTCACAGGCTGTCTTTCCTTTTCAAATTAACTTTAGCTGCAATAAAGTTAATTTGAAAAGGAAAGACAGCCTGTGAGGAGCCCGCCCCCATGACATCACTTCCTCGGGCTCTGCGATGACCGGAGGGCTCCTGACACAGTTTCTCTTTACTTTTCAATGTAAGTGTAGTGCAGCCGCTGCTCTGTACAAAGCAGAAGCAGCGGCTTGGGCAGAGGGGGGTGTGTGTGTGTGTGAGTGAACCAGCAAGGGGGGGGGGGAGTGTGAGTGAACCAGCACGGGGGGAGGAGTGTGAGTGAACCAGCAGGGGAGGGGGGGGATGGTGTGAGTGAACCAGCAAGGGGGGGGGGGCGATGGTGTGAGTGAACCAGCAGGGGAGGGGGGGTAAGTGAGTGAGTGACCCAGCAGGAGGGGTGAGTAAGTGACAGGGGGGTGGGTGAGTGAACCAGCAGTGGAGGGGGGGGGTGGTGTGAGTGAACCAGCAGGGGAGGGGGGTTGGTGTGAACCAGCAGGGGAGGGGGGTTGGTGTGAGTATTTGATTCCTATTCAAGAGAATTACTTTATATATAGTCAATATAGGCACAGAGGTAAATTTTTTTAACATTTTCTAATGGTGGTGTGCCTCGTGATTTTTTTCATGAAAAAAGTGTGCCTTTGCACAAAAAAGGTTGAAAAACACTGCATTAGGAGATACTAGAAACGCTGATCATTTAGAACCCATTAATGATAACCCAAAGTAATTGACAACGAAATGTCACAGTCCTTCAATAAGGATCCCAAAGGTCACAATCCTTCAATAAGGTCCCAATAACTTATATATGTGTCGAAGACACCATCAAAAGGGGAGAGGAAATCAGCTCAACCTTCGCAGTGGAGGCTCCTTTTACTTACTTTATTTAGAAATATATCTTTAAGTCAACTTATCTTCATAAAGCGCCAAAAATTCAAGGAATCCACCAATCCACCCATTGTATATGAATTGGGACCTTATTGTTGAAGCATTTAGAACCCATAGCAAACCCGCCATATCATAACAGCACTACAAGGACTCACACAACACCAAACTTTATCTAGCAAAAAGCAGCTTTTCGTCCCTTGTATTTCTCCTCCCCACAAATAGTAGCATCCCTCTGGGTCGGTCTCACTTTTATATGCCACAAAGGGTATGTGTTTGTGGATCAAGGTGGCCACTCCTCTCTAACTCCCATTGTATGAAGCAGCCCCCATTTCTCCCTCCCAATTTCTCTACAATTTTCAATGTTCCCCCATGGTTAGTTGTGTCTCCTGCATAAATACTATGTTGGCTCCTCCTTTCCCTAAAAAGGACAGTAGTTTGGTGCATTGAACTGGTGAATGTATGCCGTCAACGTTAAGTGTGCAGATTTTTCATCTACCCAACACTTTTCCTGTATCTTAGATCATTACACTGTGTTTTCCTGTACCGATCTGGGTTTTCCCCTATCTCCCAGCAGGACAGGGTCATCCCTTTCCATGATTGGTCTTGTGGCCAGAACACTAGGGAATGTGTGCTTCCCTTGGTGCCTCTCCCCTTATTACTACTCTTCCCCACCTTCAGCCCTTCTCGCTTCCCTATCTCCCCTTCCCCCTCCTTCTCAGCCCTTCTTCTCTCTTTCTTCCTTCCTCTGCTACTTTCTGCCAGTCGAGTCTTAGTGCTCGCTAGCCTTCCCTCTTCTAACAGTGCTTGGCGTTTGTCCCCAACCCTAGCCTTCCCCTGTTTTAAGTCCCCCCTGCCCCCATACCTCCTCAGTCACTCTTTATCATTCAACCCCCATCCATACCAGCATGTTCACTGAGTGCAGTAATTGTCCCTTTGGGGCTTCACTAATCTAGAAATAGTTGTCCATCTTTAGCATATTGGTGCCCCTTTTTTCTGTCAGGGTTTTTTTCTGGTCCACAGATTGTTGATCTGCTGTAGAGGGTTTGCGTCTCTCTCTGGGGAGCTGTTCTTCTTCCAACGATGAGCCTCTGTGCCAACAGGGCAACATTAGTGGTGAAACAAAAAGTCTCTCTTTACACTGTCCTTAGTGGTTCTTCTACCTGATCATATCTGGGGGAGCTCTGCCATGAAGGTCTTTACTGCTTTCACTGTCTCCAGCTGCTGCGTTCGATTGTCATGAGTCACTCTCGCTCTAGCAGGGAATTATACGGTGAAGCGGATACATCAGTTTTGTCTAGCAGAGCTTGTTTGCCCTGCTCTAGCGTGGTTATTTGCACCTCCAGCTGAGTTATGCGGTTTGCTTGTTGGTCCACTCTGCTCTCCATCGCATTTAAACGGAACAGTTGCCCCTCCAGGGTCCCCTTGATGTCATCTATGGAGGTTTGTAGATGGGTAAACCTTTTGTTGAGGATTGCCATGAGGTGTTTTGTGAGCTCCCATATAGCCGCCTCTGGTATTGTGCCTGCCGTGGCCTGCGCCTCCACCACCATTTTACCCTCTGTCTCTTCTTGCTTCTCTTTCGCCAGCTGCATGGTTTTTACTGGCATCCTCAGAGGTTCTGGCTGGTTCAATTTGCGTTGATGTTGCAATGGGGTGCTGTGCAGAGGACGGGGAGTCTGTTTCAGTTGTTAAGGCTTAATTTGCACTGTTTAAAAGCAGTTTTTTTGGGTCAGGGAATGGAGCACTGCCTTGGCACCGATTCCATCCTGTTTTTATCTTTGTTAGGGTGCAGTCTCCAGAGCTCTAAATGAGGTTTCACGAGCTACTGATGTAGCTTTATGAAATAGGCTAAAATAGGCACCTTTTCCATCCTCAGACCTAGGTGCCCCATTATAAAATTATCCTGTTATTGTGGTATACACTGCTAAGGCTATATCCCAGTTGCCAAGTAGAGAAGCTTACATAGTAACATAGTATATGACGGCGTTCCCATGCCGTTTTGAATTCTATCACTGTATTTGCCCCCACCACTTCAATCGGGAAGGCATTCCAAGCATCTACCACCCTTTCAGTGAAAAAGTATTTCCTGACATTGCCTTTCAGTTTACCCCTTTGAAGCTTCATGTTATGTTCTCTAGTTTTGCAGCTTCCCTGTCTTTGAAAAAGGTTTGTTTGTTCATTAATACCCTTTAAGTATTTAAAGGTCTATATCATATCTCCCCTGTCCCCCCTCTCCTCTAGAGTGTACATATTTAGGTGTTCAAGTCTCTTCTCATAAGTCTTCTGGCGCAGGCACTAAATCATTTTGGTTACCTTCCTCTGAACCATTTCTGGTCTTTTTATATCCTTTGTGAGATATGGTCTCCAAAATTGAACACAATTTTCCAAGCGAGGCCTCAGCAGTGACTTGTACAGTGGCATTAGTACCTCCTCCTTTCTGCTGCTAATTCCTCTCTGTATGCAACTGAGCATCCTTATGACTTTGGCCACCACCTTGTCACATTGTTTTGCCACCTTGAGATCCTCAGAAACAATAGCTCCGAGGTCCTTCTCCTGGTCCGTGCACACCAACCTTTCGCCCTCTATCACATACAATTCCCTGGGATTTCTGCATCCCAAGTGCATTACACTGCACTTCTTCACATTAAATCTTAACTGCTTGATCATTTGTAGACCAGCATTGCTAGTCTCAGACATATTTTGTTGTCTTCCTCTTTGGTGCATCACCATCATGGGTAAACGAGCATACAAGGTGTCCCACTTAATCCAATATCCAGTACTTCTCCACCTCCACCCTGTTTTGCTCCAGCAGTTGCTCAACCATCCTGTCAAACCCTCTATTTTCACAGTATTAAATAATGTGAATGTTATCTTGGATAACACAAATTGAAGTGAAAATGAAATAAAGATCTGCTTTGCATGTCGCACTGAATACTAGCAGAGGGACCGCATTCACTCTGACAGATTACTTATTAACCACCTTATCCTCAGTCATTTAACAGTAACGAAAAAGGAATTACTGGTCTAACTTAATATTTCAAGGGGGAAATACTAATTGTATCCCTGTATTGTTTTAACTTTGGTGGATAGGCATACTCTCTAAAACGCATTCAGCTGTGTGGTAGTCTTTTTGGACTGAAATAAGGTTTGCATTTCCCGAAGGTCACGTTCGTAGGGAAAATCAATAATGCTCTTCCTCTGCATTGAGCGCATGTGGTTCTCTCCCTTCCCCTTCCCCCTAAGCAATTACATTAACAGGATGCCCTTCAGACTTTTAAAAATATTCCTCTTGGATCATTCATAATGGGATTGCTATTCACTAATGATGCTGACAAATGATTAGATCTACTACAATAACTCCGCACGTTCCCAGATTCAGAATGTGTCATTCGGAGTAGCTGTTCTCTATCCGGATTTGCTTTTCCTTCAGTCCAGAACCGTCACCGATCGAGCAGCATCACCCAGGGCCGTATTTCAAGCTTGCGGCTTCTTTTTATTCACCAATTAGGCTTTACTAATTTACATGCTGTCTTATTTTCTAGTTTGGAGGCTTTCTAGTTCATAGAATTAGATTTTTTTTTATCCCTATCCTGCAACGGTGCTTTGATATAATGATTTATTAAGGTACTAGAAGAAATATTGATCCTGCTAATAGCTTCAGCCTTGCAGTGTATAGCTTTACATTTTACTCAGCAGAAAGGGCCATATTCTCCCTCTCATCATCTGATTGACCATAAATGCTTTGGCCTTTCCTTAGCAATTATAACATTTACTAAGCTGTAGTAAAAGTCAGGTAGTTATAGACTAATTAAGCATGACCAAATAGTGATGCCTTTATCTAAAATAAAGAATAAGGATCTAATTGCATTGTTTAAAATTGGTGCAAAGGTTTTCTTGTTTTGAATTTAGAAAACAGATCACAGTAGATCTGTCTTTTAGAGGACGTGTTTCATACAAATGTATCTTTTAAAATGC
Source organism: Ichthyophis bannanicus (assembly GCA_033557465.1). Classification (NCBI taxonomy): domain Eukaryota; kingdom Metazoa; phylum Chordata; class Amphibia; order Gymnophiona; family Ichthyophiidae; genus Ichthyophis; species Ichthyophis bannanicus. The sequence continues at coordinate 344,290,420 of CM066035.1, forward strand.
TTTATAGACGTATACTGATATGAGCAGATTCCCACCAAGTATTTGCAGAAAATGTATGCTCTATATGCCCTCCCTTTCCTGTATGACCCCAGTGCTTGCTCCACCAGACCAGCCACACCACTGCCCCTCTTCCTACCGTTAGCACTGTTGCCTGGAGTGCAGTCAAGGTCTTTGTAGCATTTGCTAGACTGCCGAGCCTCCTGAGCTTAGAGGTTCTACAAATCAGGGGCCGATGCTAATGCTTGAACTTCCTTACATGATCTGTGGTTGCCAGAACTGTGCAAGCACACCCACCATAGCACACCTTATGTATTTATATTTATACAGGGTGGCCCAAAACAAGTGAGAACATCTCGTAGCATATAAGTTATTTAAAAATTCAAAAAGACAGATGTAAACGATTGACAAATTAAAAAAAAAAAGATGGCGACCAGAAATTGTCGAAATAAAAAAGGTAAATAAGTAAACTATTTAAGCTTTTAATTTACGAGATGTGCTCACTTTTTTTGAGCCACCCTGTATATATATATATATATATATATATACACACACGTAGCGAGATAGTCATAGGTACATATAAAAAGTACAGGAGACAGGATGAAAAGACTGAGAAGACTCACGGGGTAATTTTAAAGAGGGTGCCTACATTTCTGCATGTCTACACATGTAAATCATGGTGTTTTAGTGGTTTACCTGTGTAAATGGTTATGCACATGAAGTGGCATTTTATAAAGGGCATCCAAGTGCAATCTGGGATGACCAGGCCAGAACATGCAGAAAAGCTCTGGGAACGTCTAGGTTTCTGGGAAGGTCTGGGACTGGTGGAGGACTGATGCTGGGGGATGGGGGATTGGGAATGGAAGGGAGATGATGCTGGGAGGGACTGGGATTGGAGAAGGACTGATGCTGGGGGGCTCACACTGGAATAGGACTGCTGCGGAGCTAGGACTGGAAATAGGCTGATGCAGGTTGGAGACTGGGAGGGAGATGATACTAGAGGATGACTGATGCTATGAGTGGACTGGAACTAGAAGGGAGCTGTGCTGGGAGGGGCTGGAATTAGAAAGGAGCTAATGCTGGGAGGGATGGACTGGAAGTGGGCTGATGCTGGGGGGGGGACTGAGGCTGGAAGGCAGCTGATGCTGGGGAGGACTGGAAAGGGGTGATGTGGCTGGGGAGGCTGAAAGGGGGAAGATGCTGGGGTCAGATATTTTGTGTGAGAGGGAAGAAATAAGGTCATACAGAGGGAAAGGTGAGTGGGAGGAGCATAAGAATAGATGTTGGGTAAAAAGGAGGAATGGTAAGGTCAATGAAATTTGGAGAAGGAAATAGCTGAGTGGGTGTGTGGAAGGATGTAGGAGGCAGGAGGGTAGATACTGGGGATATGGAAATGGGGCGAGCAGGGACTGGGACAGATGTACACTTTAAAATTTGATAGGAGAAAAGAAGACAGACTCTTAAGATTGGCTGGGTACTGGGAGAGTAAGTTACGACTGAGGTGGCAGCTCCAGGGTCAGCACAATGCACTGCTCTGGCAGCAGAAAGATCGAGGCATTATGCAGCACCATCTCCAGCTTCATCTTTCTTTCTCTGAGTCAGCAACAGTAGTCCATGCTGCCTGTAATATTCAGTTTCAGTGCATGGAGCCATTGAACTGTGCATTGGCGCACTAATTCTGAGTCTTATTTTTCCCACTTTATGTCTCAAGAAGCACAGAATTGTTAATTTATACCCTATTTATTAAATAAGAACAATGGGTCTGAATTAAACAAAGGTATCATGGCAAGAACTTGTAATTATCATTATTATACTTGTGATTCAAATATTTTTCTCAGTACTGTATAGGCCTTGCAGTAGATGAATCTCATATTTCTGAAGGAAGCAGTAGGGATGCATGTGCTTAAATAATATAACCTCCTCATCTCTGTCTTTTCCATGTCCAACAGGACTGCTGAAAGCATGCAAAAATCCCAGACACACAGGACCTACACTGGTGGACCCCACAGCTGCCTCTGTGGGATAGGAATTGAGGCAGGCAGATGATGGCCCCATCTCGATAGCTGTGCCTTTACATGACATCCAGCTAGGAGATTCTACAAGGAGGAGAACTGGAATTAGGGAGTGCCATGAGCAACTCAGGCAGATCATCCCATTCAGTGCCAGGGAGATCTCTGACAGGGCAGTGAGGCAGCCTCCATTTTCTAACAAAACAGTCTTGTATTCAACCAAAAGAACGGTTGACCTCAAAGAAGCCATAGATGTCCAGTTGGTGGTTCAGGCTGCAGCCTCTGAATTTCTAATATGGGTTTTGGATATTTTAACCATATGAGTGATAGCAATGACCATCATCATATGCCACAAAGTTCAGGCGAGTAATACCAACACTGTGTATCCCTTGTGAGATTGGCCTTTATTTGAACTAGTTTAAAAAAATGGTGCCTTCTGCAATGTGAGCTGTACAATAGTGTTTGACTAACAGTTGCCATCTGTTAATCTTCAATTTGAAAATGCAATTGTATTGTCTAAATAAATGTGAAATATACACCAACATACACTTCATAGTTTCATAGGGGGACACCGCCTCCCTTTCACTTTCTCCCCCTCTTCTACACTTTGTGTATTCCTCCTCTTCTACACCACATGTAGGGTCCCTTTCAGATCCTTACTAGCAGAGTATCTCTTTGCATCAGTGACAAATCAACTTGTGTAGTTCAAAGCAAAGCACCAAAGTGCTACAGCATCCCTTTGTAGTATGGTGCCATGGTACTTTCCTAATTCTAAAAGAACTAGAACCCTCTAGTAACTGTGGATTTTTTTTTTATTTGGGAGTGAAAGAAATAGGAGTTTCATTCCTCTAATTTCTGTACAATGAATTCCCTTTCTAGAATATAATTTTTGGGAAGAAAGAAATAAGACTGTTGGCCTCACTCAGAGACTAGTGGAAAGATTTTTCCACTTCATAATTTTTGGTGTTATGGAAAGGAGGTTTTCTCCAGGACCAAGCAGGAAGTCAGTCCACACATATGGGTGACATCGACGTCGATGAAGCCCTTGCGGAGCATTTCTCCAGCTTTCCATGAAAGCCTTTGGGAATGCAGGCACACATGCGCGGTTCCCTTCCCGCCTAAAGGTGCCATCTTACCTCAGTCTCTCGTTTTCCGTGAAGCCCACCGGACATGAGTCCTAGTCATCCCGGAAAATTGTTAGATTTCTTGCGATTTTTCGCTATTTTTTCTTCCCGGTTCGACGCCGGTTCCCCTCCCGCCGGGTTCAGTACACCGGTATCGAGCCCGATCTTCTTTTTTCATTTTGCCCTTCGTGGCTGGCATTCGTGCCCTTTTTTCTCTTTTTCCCTGGAAGGCTGGTCCTTTGGCCTCGCAGGGACTCTTTTTTTTCCCCGATGGCCTCCAGCAGTTTTAAAAAGTGTGATCGGTGTAAGAAGTTGATGTCTCTCACCGACACACACGACTGCTGCCTCCGGTGCCTCGGTGCTGATCACGACCCTAAGACATGTGGACCATGTGGGAAGATGTCTTCTAAGGCACTGTGTAGTCGACAGCATCAAAAGGAAAGGCTCTTTTCTGACTCGGCCTCCGGCCGGGCCCGGACCTCGTCTGAGGCCTCGACATCTCGGGAATCGGATCCCGAGCACCGTCGTGGCTCCTTGGACAGGGGGTCCCCCGACCGGGAATGGAAGAGGAAGAAGCAGCTCGCGAAGGCGTCGTCGGAAGAGGTCCCTGGCTCCTCGAGAGCTAGGTCTCAGACCCCCGACTGTCGCCCCGGGACCGTGGAACAGGAGAAGCCTTCCAAAGTCCCTTGACTGGAGCCGGAGTCTGCTGGACACGTAAGCCCTGTAGTCCTCATGGACTCTCCTCCCAGAGAGCCGACGTCGGGCCTGGCACCACCGGGGCCCGAGTCGGGAGCTGCTGAGTCTCCTGAGCTGGGTCTCAGGTTGACAGCCTTGGAGAGCAGACTGTCTGCCTTCATGGAACAGCAGCAGGCACTGATGGCCAGCCTGTCTGGCGCATCTGCCCCGACCACCGGGACATCGACCTCGAAGTCGACCCCGGAGACCGAGCCGATACTCGAAGCCATGAAGGCTCGAGGTCAACCTCGGTCATGGTCTCCCTCGACCTCCCGTTCGGGACCGAGGGCATCGACACCGGTGCCTTTGGCGTCGGGGCAGGTGCTCGCAGGCCCCGTGAGGTCGGACCCCGATTCCTCATCGGACGAGTCCGCATGGGAGACGGAGGACGAGGAGTCCCCCGACACCTTCAAGACTCGGTGCGTCCCGTCGGACTCACCGCAGTCTGAACCCCGGAGTAGATCCCCTCCGGAGGATACCTGGTTCTTGGAGTTCGTCCGGGATATGGCCACCGTGTTGGCTATCCCTGTGGACCCCGAGGAGGAGCCTCGAGCCGAGGAGCTTGAGGCCCTGCAGTATGACTCTCCTCCGAAGGAGGCCTTTACTGTACCGGTTCCTCCGATGCTGGAGCGGCTCCTCTTCCGAATGTGGGAAGCACCGGCCTCGGCGCCGGTCTTAAGCAAGCGGGTCGATTCGATCTATCGACTCCGGAAGAGCCCTGGCTTTCAGAAGGCGCAGCTACCACACCATTCCATGGTTGTGGAATCGGCCATGCATCGCCTGAAAAGTCAGAAGATGCACTCTGCGGTGCCGCCTGGCAGGGAGGCTTGAAACCTCAATGGTTTTGGTAGAAAGTGCTTCCAGGGCTCGATGCTTGCTTGCCGTGTCCAGTCTTACCAGCTGTACATGGGCATGTACCTGCGGGAGCTGGCCGGGTTCTCTGCTGGTCTCTCTGGGGAACCCTTGCAGAGGTTCAAGTCCTTGTCCTCGGGGATTCAGGAATGCTCAAAATTTATGTTCCGCGCTGCCTACGATGGCTTCGGCCCGTGTTGCAGCAGCCGGCATCGCGGCTCGACACCAGGCATGGCTGCAGTCATCGGACCTCGAGCCATGGGTTCAGGACAAGTTGGTTGATGTCCCTTGCCGAGGTGAGAACCTGTTTGGCAAGCCCATGACCGAGAAGGCCGCACAGCTCGAGACTGAGCACCACACAAGGACAAGGCTCTCTAGGAAAACTTCTGCCCCTTCTCACAAAAAGAAGGGCTTGGGTAAAAAGCCCTTTTACCCGAGGAAGGACACTGCCTACAAACAGTACCCACAATATCTGGCTGCCCAAGCTGCCCCTCAGGGTCAGCAAGCCAAGGGGCAGGGTAATGGGCCCCGTAGGCAGAGGACCATCAAGCCTCTGGCCCCTGCTCCCACTCAGCAGGGTGGGGGGTTTTGACTCCCTTAGGCATAGCCTCTCTGTCCCTGCTCTCCCAACCCTGCACAGGAGGTCGCCTCGCTCTATTTGCCCACCAGTGGCCACTCATCACTGGAGACAGTTGGGTGTTAAGCATAGTCCACAAGGGCTATGCACTACACTTCCAACAACTGCCTCCTCCATACTTTCCAGGGGAGCCTCTAAGGCCTCCCCTGCACACAGATCTTCTCCTTCAGGAGCTACAAGGTCTGTTGGTGGACAGGGCAGTGGAGCCTGTGCCTCCCCACTTACACGGTCGAGGGTTCTACTCCAGGTATTTCCTGGTACCCAAAAGAACCGGTGGTCTTCGACCTATTCTGGACCTCCGCAGACTCAACAAGTTCCTGGAGAAGGAAAAGTTCAAGATGCTTACTCTTGGGACACTTCTGCCCTACCTCCAGGAGGGAGATTGGCTATGCTCCTTGGATCTAAAGGATGCGTACACTCACATCCTCATTCATCCAGACCACAGAAAGTACCTCAGGTTCATTGTGGGAGAAAACCATTATCAATACAGAGTACTGCCTTTTGGCCTCACTTCCGCTCCCAGGGTCTTTACCAAATGCCTGGCAGTGGTGGCAGCCTACCTGAGAAATCAGGGAATCTTTGTCTTCCCCTACCTGGACGACTGGCTCGTCAGGGGTCAGACATGCCAGGAGGCCAGACAAGCCACCCTCAAAACTATTGCTCTTCTTCAAAGCCTGGGGTTCGTCATAAACTTCGCAAAGTCCACTTTGCTCCCCTCCCAGAACTTAGAGTTCATAGGAACAAGGTTGGACTCTCTGCTTGCAAAGGCATTCTTGCCAAAAGACAGAGCCCAAAGATTGATCAGCTTGGCAAGCCAGTTTCTCAGCAGGTCACTGGTCTCCGCCAGACTCTGCCTGAGGCTCCTTGGCCACATGGCTTCGACAGTACATGTGACCCCCAATGCCAGGCTCCATATGCGGCCTGCACAGTGGTGCCTTCGGAATCAGTGGTCACAAGCCACAGGCAGCCTCAGAGACAGGATAAGGGTGTCCAGACAATTTCTGAACTCCCTCACCTGGTGGCTGCACCCATCCAATCTGCTACAAGGGGTGCCTTTTCAGACTCCTGGTTTCACAGTGGTGTTGACCACGGACGCTTCCCTGCAAGGCTGGGGGGCTCATTGTCTAGACAAGTGCACCCAGGGCCTGTGGTCTCCTTGGGAGGCCACACAGCAGATCAATCTACTGGAACTCAGGGCTATTCGGTTAGCCCTCAAGACTTTCTCTCAAGCACTAGCTCATCAGTCTGTCCTAGTTCAAACAAACAACCAAGTGGCCATGTTTTATGTGAACAAGCAGGGCGGAACTGGGTCCAGGCTCCTTTGTCAAGAGGCACAGGACCTTTGCTTGTTTGCTCTCAGGCACAATATGCTCCTCAAGGCAGTGTATCTACCTGGACAGGACAACTACCTGGCAGACAGGTTGAGCAGGATCCTGCAGCCCCACGAGTGGCAGCTCCTCCCACTTCCTGTTCAGCTGTTGTGGTGAGCAGACCTGTTCTGAAGAGCTCCTGGTAGGGAGGAGTTCCTGCTTCCTTCCTGTGGCTGGATGTCGGGCCCTGGGCCACCTCCAGCAGGAAAGGCCCAGGCTCAGAGGCCTACCAGGCCTGGTAGGCCTCCTTTGGTGCAGACTACTGAGGATGCTGGGACCTGTCTTCAGCCGATACCCCAGGAGGGGGCCTCCCCAGGTAGGACTACAGATGGTCAGGGAACAGGGACCCACTTGCCCGGAGGTTTGGGCCCGCTGCCCCAGGGAGGAGGCTCCTCTCTCCTCCCCAGGCAGGGTGTGGAGGCTGGGTGGAGGCAGGGAGAGGCCCTGGGGAGGCCTTGGAAGCCTGCCCCATACGGTGCTGGAGGAGGTGGGTTCCCCCCTCCGCCTCGGGTCCTGGAGGAGGCCTCTACCTCTTCCAGTGAGGATGAGGACGGAGGGTCGGGCCTGCCATCCTTCCAGAAACCAGCTAGGGCCCCAGAGGAGATTGTGGTGGCAGTACGGCGGCTCCAGGGTCTCCAGAAGGAGGCGGCCCAGCTGGAAACTCAGCTCTCCCACCTGGAGAGCCTGCAGGCCACCATTCCCGGTGAGGAGTGGGTGGCCTATACCATCTATAGAAAGGGGGTAAAGCGGGCCTTGAAGGCTAAACACCAGGAAATCATCTATCTGAGGAGCCAGGGTTGTGGGTCCCTGTCTGAAGTGTATCATAACTATGATAGATGGCAGGGTAGATCTGTAGTCCAGGGGAGACCCCCGGGGGTGGGTAAGCCGGTAGGAAATCGACAGTCTCGTTCTCTGTTGCCCTTTCAGGGTGAAGTTGAATTGGTGAAAGCTGGTGCCTGGGCATTTGGGGGCGGGGTCCCTGCCCACCTAGATTCTTTGGAGCCAATGATGACAGCCCCGCCGACGACCCGATTGCAGACATCGATTTCCTGCACTAATGATTGGGGCAGTGAGCAGGGTGTCCGAGGAGTTGATCTTTCCCATCAGCAGGCCTTTCCCTTTCATTGTCCTGCTCTCCCGACATCAGCGTGTGTTGGTGGGGTGCCCCAAGATGGCTGCCAGGCAGTTCCCCGTGACGTCAGGCTTCTCACCGTTGCCGCCGATGCAAGGATTGCCCCGATGGAGGAGGTCTCTGCAGGGCTTCCCCCAGCCCGATCGACACTCCAAGATGGCCGCCGCCAGGGGTGTAACGTCACTTCCGGGTATTCCCGGAAGTGTGAAGCGAGCCGGGATTCTGTCTTTGCCTTGCCGCAGGAGCAGCGACGGCGGTCTGAGGAGGCTCTGCCTGAATTTCCCCGCTCGACCTCCGCTGAAAAATGTCCTCGAGGTGGTGATTCGCACTCGGATCCGATGCAGCAGCGTCGGGGATCTCAAGGCTCTGTGCTGTTTGACCGCCGAGTTCATTCCCCTGCGGTGGATACCGGATTTTCAGTGCGGACTTGGGGTGGGGGGGCTGCTGTGAACAGCGACTCCCCTGTTTTGGCTGCTCTTCCTGCTCCTCGACGGCTGCAGGATGGCCGCCCATCTTTTTCAGAAGTGGCTGTCTGGCACCGGAGGGGTGCAGGACAAGGGAAGGAGCAGGGTAGGGGCTGCTGTTCGTTTTCTGCAGCCATTGAGGGGAGTCAAGAGCAGGGACAGAATGTTTCTTTGTCTTCTGTGTCAGCGGAGCGGGATGAACAGGCGCCTGCAGTTTCCGCCAGTGTGGCTGAAGGGGGCCTGGCTCGCAGGGGGGCGTCCGCCCTTCCTGCTGGAGCCTTGGCTACCGGCCAGGTGGTTCTGGACCCATGTGCCACGTCTGGCACCGACAACCAGGTAGGACCTGAGAGGGACAAGGGGCAGGGGGGTGGAGGTGTGGGGGATGTTCTGGGTGGGGGATCTGCCCTGTTGTCTCGGGCAGGTCCTGCCTTGTTGTCGGTAGCCGTAAAGGGGGTAGCGGACGGTGGGTTAGGGGAAGGGCGGATGGAGGAAAGGGGGGAGCGGATGACTGGTCATATAGTGGGGAAGGAGGGAGTGGCTGATTTGGAACAAGGGAAGGAGTTGTCCTCAGTAGGGTCAGGGGGGGCGGTGGTCCCCCTGGATCCCGGGAATGAAGGGGAGCGGGGTCCGTCCCCGGTAGTGGTGGCCGAGACCCAGGAGCCTTGCGCTGGGTCGGGAACGCGGGAAGGAGGTTTGGGGGAGCCTTCCGGTCCCCTGGGTGTCACCGAGAACCAGGTTTGTGATGCCCTGCGATTAGCCTTGGAGACCCCGACGGGCCCTCCTGGGGCCTTTGCTGCCTTTCAGCAGATGGAGGTGGCGGCAGGGGGTGATCCAGGGGTTCTCGGTGGCACCCAGGGATCCGGAAAGGATAGCATTCCAGATTCGGTTTTGGCAGAGATGATCTTGCCCAGTTCTCAGGTCGCCCCATGTGCGGAGATTGTGGATCCTGCAGACCAGCAGCAGGATCCCCCGCAGGTAGCAGCAGGGGAAGGCCAAGGTAGGCAGGGGATGGGAGCTGGGGGGTCGGCTTCCCCCCCCCGTACCTTTGCGGAGGCTCTGAGGGGGTCGGGCACCACTCCGGGAAGTCGGGTGAAGGTGGGGGGAGGGGGAACTCCCAGGGGAATGATCCCGCAGGAGGGGGAGGAGGTGGGGGAGGGTTCCAAAGAGGGGTAGGGGGTGAGGTCCGACGGCGCAACGTGGCGCAGATCCGATGGGCTGGGGAGGGGTCCCCTCCAGCCAGGGAACAGGTCTTGAGGATGGTCCTTGGGCTGGGGTTTCTCCCAGGAGATCTCTACGCCTTTATCCACATGAACAACACCATTGAATATGATGTTAGTTTCATGCTGAGACGGGGGCTGGAGATTTTCTGGGACCGATACCAGCAGCAGAGGGGGCAGGGAGGGTGGGCTGACTTTCGTGTTGTGCCTATCTCTCGCCAGGGGACGGTACCTGTGACCATCCTATCCAGGAATGAGTCGCTCCCAGGGCAGGACATCCAGTTTTGGTTGTCGCGCCATGCGGTGCTCCTCGCACCCCTGGTTAAGGGCGCTGGGCCCCTAGGGGTGTGGGACGGGTCGTGGAAGGGCAGGATCCGTTTGCGTGAGGTGGGAAACGTGGTGCAGCACGTGCCCTCGGCCGGTTTTCCTCGGTCGGGATCGCATCTTGTGCTATTACCCCGGGCAACCCCGCGAGTGTCACCGCTGTGGCTCATTTCGCCATTTGAGCATGAACTGTCCCGAGCAGGTCTGCACCCGTTGTGGTGGACGGGGTCACGCCTCGGCCGGGTGTCTGCTAATTCGGTGTAACCTTTGCGGGGAGTTGGGCCACCCCTTCGCCCGCTGCCCCTCCGCGTCACACAATGGACCGGGGGGGGATGCCGTCACTCCACCTCGGGCTCCTGTGCGGGAGGAGGTTGTGGAGGCCCCTCTCCCTCAGGAGGAGTCCGAGGGCCCTAGGGTGGAGGAGTCCATCGAGCCGAGGGAGCCACCAGGGGGAGGGGATTCGGGTAGGAAGGAGGAGAGGGTTGATGTGGTGGAGGTTAATGTATCACGACAGGATAGTGGGTGGGTTGAGGGTGGTGCCACCTGATGAATGGACTACGGTCCCTTCCAAGAGTGGCAAGTCCAAAAGGAAGAAACGGGAGACATCCCCGTTGCCGGATGCAGAGCCTGTGTTGGACATCAACCGTTTTGTCTTTTTGGCTGCTGATGCGGCTGAGGCAGATGAGGGCTTGCCTGTGGAGGCAGGGCTTCCTGTGCGGCGCTCGGAGCGGTTAGCGGCGGGGGCGGCCCCTCTTCCTCAGCGGCGACCTTCAAAGATGCCGAAGGCGCGCCGCAGTCAGGGTCCTCCAATCAAGGGGGATACTGGCGCCCGACGGAGGGTGAGGAGGATGGGTTTGTACCCCTGCAGTTGGGTTCGGGGCCTTCGCAGGAGCCCCCTGCTGACCCGGCCGCCCTGGCCTCCCCCGCGGGGGTGGGCACTGTCGTATTGTCTCAGTCTTTGTCCGGGGAGGGGGGGGCACAGGTGGTGGACCCCACGGAGGAGGTCATTCCTCCGACCCCTGACCCGTTTGTACCTCCTCCTCCGGTGGGGGCTGGGCCTGCCCTCGCGACAGCTTTGCCTGGTGGTCCCGGGGGCGCCAGCACCTCCTGGGGTGACAGGGTCGAGCGGGAGGAGGAGGAGATCCTCGAGGTGGTCGACGTGGACCAGGAGGAGTTGTTCCAGCTCGCGGGCTTGTCCTGCAAGCGGGATTCTGGGGATCCCGGGGTTGGTGAGAAGAGGAGGAAAGGGTCACTGCACTCGAAATAGGCATGGCGTGCACTCCTGCGTTCTCGTGCGCCACCATCAACGTGGCCAGCATTTTCTCAGACCAGGCGCGGGCTATGGCCTATGATTTTCTTTCTACGAGTGGGCTGGATGTCATCTTCTTGCAGGAGACCAGGCTCACCTCGCTCGCTAGCCTTCATCGGGCGAAGCGAGAGAGTAGGTGGGGCCCTTCGTACTGGTCACTTGCGGCACAGCCCTACGCAGGAGTAGCGGTTTTGTTCACGTCTAACCGATTTCAGGTGCAGTACGTGTGGGAACTGGAGCAGGGCCGGTGTCTGCTCTTAGACGGCTACTGTGGGCCTCATCGGTTTCGTTTCGTGGTGGTCTACGGCCCCCAGTCTAAGTTGGCGCGGAAGACCCTGTTTGGGGTCATCCGCCCCTACCTACACACCTCCCGTTTGGTGGTCCTCGCCGGGGATTTCAACACCACCACCTTTTTGCAGGACCGAGGGGGGGAGCGTTGCCCACCTAGTTACGAGGGCCTCTTTTTGGCCGAGATGACCCGGACGGCTGACCTGGTGGATGTTTTCCACCGGGCCTTTCCACGGTCGCCGGGGTTCACCTACTACCATGGGACCTGCAGGAGTCGTATCGATCGGATATATGTGAGTGCCCGGGTGGAGTGTTCCCCTCCGCAGTTGCAGGCGGTTGACTTTTCGGACCACCGCGTCCTCTCCGTGTCCTTCCTGGCTAACCACGAGGAGCTTAGCAGGGGTCCTGGCCTGTGGCGACTGAATGTGCAGTTGTTGGCAACATCAGAGGTGGTCCAGGAGTTCTTGGCCTTTCTCGCAGACCAGGAGACCCTGTTGGGTGTTTTTCCTTCCCGTGGCGCGTGGTGGGATGAGGTGAAGACGCGTGCCCGACAACTCTTCCGTTCCCGGGGTACCTCCATGGCTCGATCCCGCTACCTCACCTACACTGTCCTCCGGAGGTCGCTGGATCGTTTGGTATCCCGAGGGGCAGCGCGGGAGGAGGTTGAAGAGGTGCGCGTCCAGCTCCGTGGCCTGCTTTACGATCGCCATGCCTCCCTATGCTTCGAGGGGGCGGCCGGTGGGGGCGCCACTCCAGACCCTTTCCGGACTTGCAGGGAGAGGGTTCAGCGTCGGGAGGTCATGGCCCTGCGGGGCGAGGACGGTACCATTCATACCTCCCAGGAGGACCTTTTGCGGATGGTGGGGGAATACTTCTCGGACCTGTTTGGGGATCGCCCCGTGGACCTCACCCATATCCGAACGTACCTGGGCCTTCCCCCGGTGTATTCGGCTGTGGTCCAGGCACAGGTTGATGCACTCGCTGCACCGATTCAGCAGGTGGAGGTGGAGAGGGCGATTCGTGCTATGCCGTTGGGGAAGGTGCCTGGGCGCGATGGGCTCCCTGTGGAGTTCTATCGCACTTTCATTGCCCAGCTGGCCCCCTTCCTGACCTCCCTGTTTCAGGAGATCATGGACACGGGGTATCTCCCGCGGTCATTTCGCGAGTCTGTCCTGCTGCTGCTCTCCAAGGGGAAGGACGATAGCTCCTTGGACTTCTGGCGGCCGCTCTCTCTTCTGAACGCGGACCGGAAGATCCTGGCCAAGTGTTTGGCCAACCGACTGGTGGAGGTGTCGGGCGATTTGCTGTCCCCTTCCCAGTATTGTTCCGTTCGGGGGAGAGGGGTTCTGGACGCTGTCGCCACAGTCCGGGAGATGGTGGAAAGAGGCCGGTCGCTCCAACGGGACCACTGGTTGGTCTCCTTGGATCAGTCCAAGGCCTTTGATCGAGTCAGTCACCGGTACCTGTGGGTGGTGCTCCAGCACTTCGGCCTCCCCGCAGGTTTCCTCTTCGTCGTGCAGGCGCTGTACCGAGGGGGGGTGAGCTTCCCGTTTATTAACGGGTGGCTCGGACGGCCGTTTGGTGTCGCCTCGGGGGTGCGGCAGGGGTGCCCTTTGAGCCCCCTGCTGTATGTTTTCTCCCTCGACCCCTTCCTCCGGAGATTGTCCTCAGGTGGGTTGCGGGGCCTGGAGGCGCCCGGTGCGCCCCCGGTGTCCGTCGTTGCCTACGCTGACGACATCTCAGTTTACGTGGACGGCACTGAAGGGGTAGAGGCCCTGCGGGAGGCCGTGGAGGAGTACTCGGAGGTAGCCCATTCTGTTGTAAACCACAGCAAGTGCCAGACGCTGTGGTTGGGCTCCTCGGAGGCCTCCCCGCCTTCCTGCGCCCCCTTTCCTCCTCCCGTGGGGGAGGTCCGCGTTTTGGGCCTCGTCTTCGGGTCGGAGGACTGTGCGGAGTCCAATTGGGACCGTTGTCTCGAGACTGCACGGTGTCGGGTGCTGCGGTGGAGGGGGTGGAGGTGTACGTACGAGGAGAAGATCAAACTCCTCGGGACGTTTCTGCTTCCTCTCTTTCTGCACGTGGCCACTGTCTTCGTCCTTCCGTTGTCCCGTCAGGCGTCTGTCTGTGCTGTCTTTTTCTGTTTTCTGTGGGGTAACCGCTTGAACCCCGTCCAGCGCAACATCGTCTGCCTGGATCGGGCAGAGGGTGGTTTGGGTATGTTGCACCCCCTTGTTTTCCTGTCAGTCTTGTCTATGGCGTTTCACTTAGGTAGGATGAGGGAAGGGGGTGGGGTTTGGTGGGTGGCCTCCTATCGGGAATGGTTCTCCCGCTTCTGGGAGCAGTGGGAGGGGGCGTCCTCGGTCCCACGTGTGCGCCGGAGAGGGGAACAGGCCCCATCGTATGTATTTGTGATGGTGGGGCTCATTCGGCGGTGGGGGGTGACCGACCCGCTCGCCCAGTCCTTGGGGCGAAAAGGATTATACCGGATGGTACTCACCTCTCACTATCAACCACGGTGGGCCCTGCGGGACTGTCCGGCGGATGTGATGCAGCGGGGCCTTCGGCTGTTGAACTCCCCTCGGCTACCGAAGAAGGTTCGGGATGTAGCCTGGTTGTCTTTCCACGGGCGTTTGTACGTGAGGGACAACCTCAAGTACAGGTCACAGGCGAGCGGGTCTGTCCGAGGGCCGGGTGTGAGGGGCAGGCGGAGACCATGGACCATTTCCTCCGGCAGTGCCCCTTTAACGTGGAGGCCTGCCGGTTGGTGTCCGCTGCTCTTCACCTGCGCGACCTTTCCCTCCTCACGTATGCGGAGTGGGTGTACGGGGCCTGGTCCTTTCCTCTAAGGCAGGACTCCGGGACCCTCTACCTCGTCACGGCTGTAGTGCGCTACCACCTGTGGCAAGCGCGCTGTCATGTCTCGACCCGGGGGTTGGTCCTGCCCCTCGACGAGGTGGTGCGGGACATTCTGGAGGAAGTGTCCAGCATGGCGCAACGTGAAAGGCGGGTGGTGGAAGCCCATCGTTGGGAGCGTCTGTGGCGTCACCTCACCCTCCGCCCCCCGTGAGGGGGAGGGGTTCCCTGGGGTTATCGTCCCTGTAGGGCTCTGAGGTTTGTTTTTGTTTCACTAGGGGAGGGGTGTGGCAGGAGGGGTTGGGTTTCCTTCCCTGGGGTTTATTTCTGAGTATGACTTTGGGGTTGTTTTTCTCCCGGGGGGGGGGGGTGAGCTGGTGCTGCTCCAGGGGTGAGACCACTTGTCCGCTCTCCCTTTCCTCTTCGAGGGGGCTGTCCCAATTGTTGTTGTTGTTAGTGGTTTTGTATGTCCTTTTTGTGTCCTGGGCATCCCGCTCCGCTGGCTGATCGCAGGGCAGCACAGGGGTTATGTTATTTTTGCTTTGTTTTTAGCCTTTGATTTGTATGATTAGTTATGCTTTGTTTTGGTGGGATTATGTTGGGGATGGGCTTAAGATGCCCTTATGTTTCTGTTTGGGGGGTAGGGGTAGGGAGGCTTGTTTTTGATGTGTTTGGTTCTGTGGGACGGATGGGGAGGGGGTAGGGATTGGAGTGGAGGGAGGGGGAGCTGCTGCTCCCGCTGCAGGGGGAGGGATGGGGACAGGGGACTCTGTCTTTGAGGGGGGTTGGGGGAGGGGGAGTCTGGCAGTTCCCACACACTGGAGGACTGCATGAACATTTGGACTGGTGGGGACTGTTGTGTGGGGGAGGGGTTCAGGGATTGCCAGACGGACAATGTGTGGACTGCTTTGGGGTGTTCTTGCAGGGAGGGGTTGGGTCGGGCAGGGACAATGGACCGAGGGGGGGGAGGGGACATGGACATTGTCAGAGACGTTTGTGGGTTGTTGTCGGGAGGAGGGGCACGCGTGTTGATTGCTGGGTTTGGTGGTGGGTTTGGGGAGGTGGGTCACGGGGGGGGGTTGTGATATTTGTTTTGTGATATGTCGGGGGGGGGGTGGGGGTTTTGGGGGGGTGTGGGACTTGGTTGGGGTGATTGTTTCTGCTTTTTGTATGTATTTTGTTGCTTGTTTAATAAACTCAAAATTTCCATCCTTTGGTGGTTCTGAAGATTTTCCTGAAACGGGGACTTCCATCCATAGATCTGTTTGCCATTCCTCTGAACAAACAGCTGCCAAAGTTCTGTTCCAGGCAACCACATCCTCTTCAGATAGCAGCAGATGCTTTTCTGATTCCCTGGTCTGAGGGCCTACTATATGCGTTTCCTCCCACGCCCTTGGTGGCCCGAACTCTATTCAAGATTCTTCAGGACAAGGCCTCAGTCCTGCTGGTGGCTCCCAGGTGGCCGAGACAGCCTTGGTTTCCGCTTCTGCTTCAACTGGCAGTGGATCCCCCACTGCCTCTGGGGTTGCAACCCGACCTTCTCTCTCAGGATCAGGGTTCCCTTCTGCACCCCAATCTCAAAGCTCTCAATTTGATGGCATGGAGGCTGCAAGGGTAGTTTTGGCTCCCTGGGGCCTACCTCAGGAAGTTGAGGAGGTTGTCCTAGCCTCTAGGAAACAGTCCACTAGGAAAACCTATGCTCTAAAATGGAAAAGGTTTTCCGCCTGTTGTTACCTACGTACAGAGGATCCCTTCTCCTGTACTGTACCAGTAGTGCTTCAGTACTTACTGCACTTATCAAATCAAGGCCTTAAGTCCAATTCTGGTTGGGTCCACCTCTCAGCTCTAGCAGCTCACCACTCACTGGTGGAAGGACATTCTCTATCGGTTCACCCCTTGGTGTCCAGGTTCCTCAGAGGCTTGCTCTTGCTAAAGCCTCCAATCCGTCCTCCTGCTCCTGAGTGGGAGTTGAATGTGGTCTTGCAGCAGCTGACTCGCCCACCTTTTGAGCCGATGGCTACTTGTCCTCTACGCTTCCTGTCCTGGAAGACACTCTTCTTGGTAGCCCTAACCTCGGCTAGGCGAGTGAGTGAGCTTCAGGCACTGGTCTGTGACAGGCCTTACACCAGATTCTATAGGAACAGGGTAGTCCTCAGGACTCATCCAAAGTTCCTCCCAAAGGTTGTCTCCTCTTTCCACCTCAACCAGGAGGTGGTTCTTCCAACATTCTTCCCTAGGCCTCATGCAAGCCAGGCTGAAGCAGTTCTACATACCCTGGACTGTAGGAGGGCCTTATCCTTCTACCTTGACCGTACGCAGGGGCACAGAAGGGCTACTCAGCTCTTCATATCTTTTGACCCTAATAATTTGGGGTTAGCTGTGTCCATCTGGGTGGCTGACTGTATCACCTGGGCTTACAAGGCGGCTGACCTTCCTTTGCAGGGTCGGGTCACGGCCCATCCTGTCAGGGCAATGGCTGCCTCAGTGGCTCATCTCCGCTCTGTACCGTTGATAGACATCTGCAGGGCTGCTACTTGGTCTTCAAGCCAGACCTTTGCGGCCCATTACTGTCTGGAGAGGGAGTCCCGTAGGAACAGTGCTTTTGTCCATTCACTACTCCGGAATCTTTTTGAGGTTTAGGCAACTCCTGCCCTCTGTTGGGCTACCGGTGGGGGTTCTGTTAGTGAAAAGCCTTTCTTTGATGCTGGGACTAGAGGGAGTTCTCTTGTTCAGCCTGGGTTCATGGTAGTCCAGAGCTAGGGAGTCACCCATATGTGAGGACTGACTTCCTGCTTGGTCCTGGAGAAAGAGTAGTTACTCATCTGTAACAGGTGTTCTCCAGGAGCAGCAGGAATCAGTCCTCACAACCCTCCCTCCTCCCCTGGGAGTTGCAGTTGTACATAGTTTCTTTTACTTTTTGTGTGCTGTTCTTGGCTATGTCATTTGACTGAGGTAAGATGGCACCTTTAGGCGGGAAGGGAACCGCGCATGCGTGCCTGCATTCCCAAAGGTTTTCATGGAAAGCTGGGGAAATGCTCCGCAAGGGCTTCATCGATGTCGATGTCACCCATATGTGAGGACTGATTCCTGCTGCTCCTGGAGAACACCTGTTACAGGTGAGTAACTACTCTTTATTCCACCCTCATTCCTAAGGAGGAGAAACGATTAGATGATTTCCTATCTGAGAAACCCCTATACACTGCATGACAAACTGGAGATGTCAAGGTTTGACGTGCAGAATTCCAGAAGTATTTTAGAAAAAGCTCTGCAAAATGAGGAGTCTCTTCTAAAACAGTGCAGGGGTGGATTATGTTTGATACGTGGACCCAGAGGAGCCATTTTACAAATCTACTCATTGAAAAAGTCAATGGAGGAACTTGGCAACTTGGATGTCTAAGTCGGTATTTCACAACTTACACGTCTTACTGCCAGCACTGACAATATGTACACTTATGGTCAATATTATTGACACCTTTGCAGTTCAACCCCTCAATGTCCAATATCTCCTTAAAAAAAAAAAAGTGGCCAGTGAAATGGTTTTGGACTATATATGCACACATTTGACACATAAAAGAATCAATTAAAACAAGACTAATTAAAAAAGGAAACAGAATAAAAACTAGGACATTTCCAGGACATGTTTATTATTCAGACTGACCGCATTAAGCTGAAGTTTTGAAGCTAAGTTATTTTGTTATTATGCTGCTGTCTTCTTGATATTGCAGGTGTTCTTTAACTAGGGAGGTCATTGATGCAATGGGGCAGATGATATATTGACTTTATATAAGTTATATATGTCAACTTAATAGCCCAGTAGTTCTGAGATCTCCCTGGTATGGTGATGATGATGCAAAGATATTTATGGTGAATTGAACATTACTCACTTTTTTCTTAAGAACATTTTTTGTTTTGATAGAGTGTGTTTCAGTTTTTTAATAGGACATGATTATTGGCATCCTTATAAACAATTCAAATCAGTTTGAACAGAAGAACCACATTCCCAGTGCAGTAGAATTAGACACACCTGTAATCAACTGTCTGTGCTCACATGACTTGAATCAACCAGTGAATGAGGGCTCTAAAATTTAAAATGGCCACATTCACTCTTTGTTCCATTTTCACTATGGTAAAGACAAGAGAGCTGCCTGACACCATCAGAAAAGCCAATATCACCAAACATCAAAGGGTACAAGGCCATCTCCAAAGATCTTGGCATTCCTGTGTCTACAGTTCACAATGTTGTTAAGAGGTTTTGTGCTCATGGAACTGTCAAGAACTTCCTAGAATGTGGTGAGAAGATGAAAATTAATCCAAGAAGTCTTTGAAGGTTAGTGCGAACTGTTGGAAAAACACAATGTACAACATCCAAAGAGCTTAAGGCTGGAGCAATCTGGAGTGATGGTTTCAATGCACACCATATGCTGCACACTAAACAAAGAAGGACTTCATGGGCGAAGGCCAAGGAGGAGGACCCCATTGCTCCAAGACAGACATAAAAAGGCATGCCTGATCTTTGCCCAAATCCACCTTAAGAAACTAGTCTGTCTGGGAAAACATTCTGTGGACAGATGAATCCAAACTTGAGATCTTTGGCAATGCAGAACAGCGATACATTTATAGCCAAAGAAATGAAGCTTATAAGGAAAAAAAACACCCTTCCTACAGTTCCATCATGTTGTGGGACCGTTTTGCTGCCTCAGGAACTGGAAGCCTGGAACATACTGTATTAAAGGGATCATGAAATCGGAGGACTACCAAGGTATTTTGTAGCGAAATGTGCTACCTAGCATCAGAAAGCTAGGTCTGGGTTAAAGATCATTGGTCCTCCAGCAGGACAATGACCCAAAACCTACATCCAAAAGTTCAAAATAATGGTTAAAAAGGAAAAAATGGACTTTTTTAAACTGGCCAGCAATAAGTCCTGATCTTAATAGAATTGAGAACCTTTGGAAAGAGCTAAAATCTGCCATTGGTAAAAAGAATCCTGGAAACATTCATGAGCTGGAACAAATCACAGTTGAAGAGTGGGAGAAACTACCAGCAGAGACAGATGTACGAAACTTATAGATGGCTACAAGAAATGTTTGAAGGCTGTCATCACTGCCAAGGCTTGTACAACCAAATATTAGTGAAGGATGCCATTAACCTGTCTGTCATATTTTATTTTTCCCTCCAGAAATTATGATGTCTAAGTTGCACAGATATCTTTTTTTTGTTGTTTTATACCTTTGAACATACTATTAAAATATTATGATGACATACAGTTGCAATATTTCCAATTATTTCTCAAGATATTGTACACAACATACCTGAAATGCAAGGGTGCAAATAACGTTGGGCCATTTTGCAAATTTTTGTAGCTGGAGGATATAGGATAAGTTGTTAGTATAGCTGGGTTTTAAAAAAGATTTGGACAAGTTCTGGTAGGAAAAGTTCATAAACCATTATTAAAGTGGGCAAGGGGAAAATGCACTGCTCATCGTTGGGATAAGCAACATAGATTGTTCTGGTAGATCTTCCTCTACTACTATCCCACTCTCAGTTGGTATACCCTAAGGGTCTGTCTTGGGCTCACTCCTTTGCTCTCTGTCTATACCCAGTCTCGTGGTGCACTCATCTCCTCCCATGGTTTTCTTTACCATTTTTATGCTGATGACTCTCAGATCTACCTCTCTACACCTGACATCTCTTTGACAATCCAGGCCTGGATCCCTGCTTGCCTATCTGACATCTTTGCATGGATGTCTCACTGCCATTTGAAATTGAACATGGCCAAAAATGAGCTTTTTATTTTTCCTCTTAACCCCACCTCCTTTGTGAATAACACTCACCTACTCCCTGTTTTCTCAGCTTGCAACCTTGGGGTCATCTTTGACTCCTCCCTCTCCTTCTCCACACACATCCAACTATTAGCTAAAGCCTGTCGTTTCTCTACAACACCAGCGAAATTTGCTCCTTCTGAACACACTACTAAGACACTTATCCACTCTTTAGTCACCTCCCATCTAGACTATTGCAACTTCTTACTTACTGGTCTCTCTCTGAATCATTTCTCTTCCCTTCAATCATTTCAAAACTTAGCTGCACAGCTAAATCTTCCTCCAGCCCCAATATGTTCATCTAACCCCTCTTCTCAAGCCGCTTCATTGGCTCCCCATCCATTTCTGTATCTAGTTCAAATTTCTCCTACTGCCCTATAAATACACTCATTCTTCTGCTCCTCACTATTAGTTTATTTTATTTATTTATTTTTATTTTATTTACATTCTCTTATATACCGCGCTATTCTGCATCAGTGCGGTTTACATTGAACAAACTGAAATTACATTGAACAGGGCATGAAAACACTACCTTTCTTCTCTTATCTCTCCCTACACCCCTCCTCTTGAACTCCTCTCTTCTGGCGGATTGCTTCTGTGTCCTTTTTTTCCACTGCTAACTTCGGACTTCGATCCTTTCACCTTGTTGCTCCTTATGCCTGAACAAATCACCTGAGTCTGGCCCTTTTCAAATCCATGCTAAAAACTCACCTCTTCGAGGCTGCTTTTGGTTCCTGATCCACTTAATCTCCTGTGTGTCTTTGTCCTCAGCTGTTGTATTGTCTGTCTTGACTAGATTGTAAGCTCTGATGAGCAGGGATTGTCTTTTATATATGCTTGTGCACCCTGTGTATGCCTTTTAGCACTATAAAATGAGGAAGGATCTGCAAAAGCTGGAGGAATGGTCTGATGCTTGGCAATTAAGATTTAATGTGAAGAAGTGCAGTGTCATGCACCTGGGTAGCAGAAATCCAAGGGAAATGTATGCGATAGGGGGTGAGAGGTTGGTGTGCACAGAGCAGGAGAAAGACCTCGGTGTGATTATTTCTGTAGATCTCAAGGTGGCAAAACAGTGCGACAAGGCAGTGGCAAAAGCCAGGAGGATGTTGGACTGCGTTTGAAGAGGAATTACCAGCAGAAAGGAAGGGGTACTAGTGCCACTGTATAAGTCTCTGGTGAGGCCTCACTTGGAATACTGTGTTCAGTTTTGGAGACCGTATCTTGCAAAGGATGTAAAAAGAATGGAGGCTGTTCAGAGGAAGGTGACCAAAATGATTTGGAGCCTGCGTCAGAAGCCTTATGAAGAGAGACTTGAAGACCTAAATATGTACACTACGGAGGAGAGGAGGGATAGGGGAGATATGATTCAGACCTTTAAATATTTAAAGAGAAATAATGAACAAACCAACCTCTTCCAGAGACGGGGAAGCTGTAAATCTAGAGGGCATGACATGAAGCTGCAAGGTGGTAAATTGAAAGGCAATGTCAGGAAATACTTTTCTACTGAAAGGGTGGTGGATGCTTGGAATGCCCTCCCGATGGAGGTGGTGGGTGCAAACACAGTGACGGATTTCAAAGTGGCCTGGGACAGACACTGTGGATCACTTTACAGCAACAAGATTAAATCAAAATAAACTGAACCATCTAATTTCTCAGCAAATAGGGATGTCCTACATGGAGCGATGGGGGGAGGAGCCGTGGGTTCACCCCTAAATAAAGAAACAAAGATATGGGGAGGGGTGCACCTGCTCCTAGTGGGTGCACCACTAAGCAAAGACATGGGTAGGGGTGCACCTACTCCCTAAAAGACATGGGAAGGGGTGCACATACTCCTGCCATATTGCTGGGCAGACTAGATGGACCATACTGGTCTTTATCTGCCGTCATTTACTATGTTCAGTAGAAGTAGTAGAATGTATCTGTCTTTTGGCATCCTGCCAGGTACTTGTAACCTGTATTGGCCACTGTTGGAAACAGGATATTGGGCTTGATGTGTCTTTGGTCTGACCCAGTATGGCAAATGTTATGTTCTTACATACGTAAATGCCACTAATTAATTACAGATTTTTATTTACATTTGATGTGGAGGGTGAAATAAACAATGGAGGATTAAGGAGTATAGCCGCCTTAATCTCTCTCCTGCAAAGGGCTCTCCAAAACAAGCACTTTTTAAAAAATGATGTGAAATTGGGAATAGTATGTAGATTTTGCTCTGCTCAGACCATGCCCTAACCATGCTTCTAACATTCCCCCTTTCATTTTCTATGTATTGTGGACATCCACGTGTAAATTTAGCCCTTTCTAAAATCGCCATTTACATTCTTTACATGTGATTGGGGTCTATAAATTTATGCAGCGTGTTATAAAATTAGTCCCAGAGTGTACTCTTATAGGCCAATATTAAAAGGATTTAGGCTCCTAACTTTGAGAGTTAGGCTTCTAAATTGGGCTCTTTGAAAATATACTAGGGTTGAGTTTGTAAGTTTATCCCCCAAATTTCACTAAATTCCTAAATGTAGGTGCCTACAAAGTGGGTGACAACAAGGGAAGATCTAGGGGAGAAAACATTAGGAGTTTAGCAATGATTTTCTACACTACCCACCAAAATTAGGCTCATAAAGCTAGGTAAATAAATGGCAGACATAAATTTTAGAGTATAAGTTTAAAGCGCCTAAATTTAGGTGAATTTTCAGCAGAAAACTTAGGCTTCTAGTGTTTTGTTTATCTTCCATCTTACACCCCCATGTCCATTTTACTGTATAAAAGAGGTGTGATTTATGTGTGTTAGAACATGCATTAACCTAAGCAATCTTTATAAAATTACCCTTCCTATGTTTAGGCCCCAGCCAATGAATCTCATCCCCGGATAAGGGAATTCACATCTAAGGTTGTAACAGCAGCTGGGAAAGTAGAGAATCATCTCCTTTATTGCAAGAGACCCTGTTTCACTATAAGAGGAATGTGAGGACAGTGTTGAAACAGGGGTTACACGCGTCTCCCTTAATGTCTATTGAAGCAGCCATATTGCTTCCATGTGTAAGCCACAATGAAATAATTTTTTAAAGGAATACAGACAACTAAGGAAGGACTTAGTCAACTAGATCAAAGCCTTTTAAAATCAGCTGGGCTACCAGATAAATTTAGCCTCCCAAGGTTTACTAGGTGGTTTAATTTAGCCAGCTGAATTTTGGGTGCAGTGGGGGGATGTGAGAAAGGTGGCTAGCAGTGATTTTCAGCACTTGCAAGATAACTTGCCTGGCTAAAAGTAGGCCCTTCTACAGAAGGCCTAAATCTGGCTGACCAGAACTTCCCTGTACTCTGCCTGAAGGTGGGTGAGTGAAGTGGGGGCTGTGACACCCCATACAAACTAAAATATATATTTAAAAAAAGGCTGATCCTCCCTCCTGATTGTCAAAAAAATAGTGTCCAATGGCCTCCTTTCCCACTGCAAAGTAAAGTAAATATCCCTGCAGCTGGGGCTCCTCATCTCCACTGTTGACTGTGCAAAAAAGGCTGACTGCGGATGGCCCCCACCAGCTTAGCTTAGGCCAAATTTTGGCTCATATGTTACATACTTAAGAACTCCTTACCTGTTGACCTCAATGCAGACTATTAGTTAAGCCCTTGAAGCAGCATGTGAGCTAAATTTTAACACCCGGCCTAAGGTGGGTTTTACATTTTTAGGCCTAAGTATGGAAGAGAGCATATCATGCTATGTACCCTCGCCTGATAAAGCCTGCTTTATATATGACAAATTTATCTTTGAGATTTTATAACAGAGGTCCCAATATTGAATTGGGAGAGCTATTAGCATTGGGACATGCTAATAGCTCACCCTTAAACCTGGATATTCAATGCAGTGCCGACGGCATTGAATATGCGGTTTGGGCACCCTGGGGAAACTGCCCCACAGCCTAACCAGGTAGCGTCAATATTGGAGATCTATCTGGTTAGCATCTACGGCTAAGATTAGGCGAGCCGAAAGCTTGCCTAGTTTGCCCCCAACATGCCCCGTGCTAATCGGATCGCATCGGAGCGCATAGGGGGCATAGATGGGGTTAGTTAATGGCACTAACCATATAGGTGCCGTTGAATATTTACATGGTTTATTGGGCTGTAAACCATGTAAATTCCTTACGAATATCGGGCCCAAAGTGGTTTACAATGAAAGTAAGCATTAAAAAGAAAAGACACAGATAGAGATCACAGAGAAGTAGAAAAAAAAATGAACAGAGTAATTAAAATGGAATGCAATTTCTTATATACATGCTCTGCAGGTAAACAGATAAGGAAAAATATACAGAAAAAAAAAGGCAAACGTACCTCTTAGCAGGGCCGGCACAACCATCAGGTAAAACAGGCAGCCGCCTAGGGCACCTGCTTCTGGGGGGTAGCAAAGAGGAGCATAAGGCTTAAGGTTTGCCTAGGGTGCCAGCACCTTGAACCAACTCTGGGGCTGGCCCTGCCTCTTAGATTCCAAATCATTCAGACCTCACAAAGGCTCTATATTTGCTTATGCACTAAGCCCAGCATGCGCATACTAATGTGTTCAAGGAGGTTAACATGCACGCTAAGAGGGTCATTTTCTAACATATCACATAACTTACATGTTCTGTTTTTTGAAAGAATCAATGTAACCTTCTGCTTCTTTATGGCCCTCAAATGTTTTAGTCTTATTATTCACAGCGATTTTCATTCTTCTTGCAACAGAATAATCTGAACCTTGCTTTTAGGTTTAGTTGCTCTTGCATTGCCAGAAACATCTGTTTTCTGTGTTATTGTATTTAAATCTGCAAGAATCAAATTCTCTCTCTTCCCATAGTTCATGTGTGCATATCCTTGACTTTTTTTTCACAATTAATAGCATCACAAGATATGAATCACCATTCGATTTGAGTATTTTTTTCTTAATGGCATTATAGGAGAGCACTTTATATGCTTTTTAAATTTCAAAGTTCTTTTTAAAATTGAATTTCCCATAGGTTTGTCAGACTTGTCTCTATAAATTTCACTCAGTTATTGCTTTCTTTAGTTTTCTACCTTGGGCTTGTGCCATTGAGGCTGGTAGAGAACCATGATTTCTGCTAAGTCTAAAAGATCTTGTAAACTGACCCTGGGTGGATTAAAAAAAAACAAACCAACCAACCCTAAACCACAGCTGTCCTCAACACATGCAATGGACAGATAATTTGTGCAGGTCCTATACTTAGAATCCCATTATTTTCAAATTAAATTAAATTAAAACATTAGTTTCTCTTCTTCATAGCAACTAAACTATTTTATAGCAATGATGAAGACCATCCACACCATCTGTTCAGCTCTGCAACCCTTCCTCTGCCTTACAGATCCCTAGGCTTGTTCCATTCTTTCTTGAATTTAGACACAGTCCTAGTCTCTGCCACCTGCGCCAGGAGGTTATTCCACACATCCACCACATTTCCCATAAAGAAAGATTTCCTTAAATTACCCCTACATCTATCCCTTTTTGCCTTCATCCTATGTCCCCTTGTTCCAGAGCTTCCTTTCAGTGGAAGGTGGCCCACTTCCTGTGCATTTATGCCACGGAGGTATTTAAATGTCTCTGTCTCCCCTCTCCCTTCTTTCTTTCAAGGTGTAAATACTGAGATCTTTAAGTCTTTCCCTGTGTGCTTAATTACAAAGACCGCTCACTATTTTAGTAGCTGCCCTCTGCGCCAACTGCATCTAGTTTATATCTTTCTGAAGATGTGGTCTCCAGAGCTGCACACAGTACTCCAAATGATGTCTCGACTCCTTTCTCCTGCTGGATGTTCCTCTCATTATGTACCCAGGTATCCTTCTGGCTTTTGTCATCACCTTTTCTACCTGTTTAACCAGCTTCAGATCATCAGATACAGTCACCCCCAGGCTCTTTCGTGGACAGAAGTACTTCACCCTCAATACTGTACTGCTCCCTTGAGTTTATGCAGCCTAAACGCACAACCTTACATTTTTTTTAGCATTAAATCGTAGCTGCCAAATTCTAGGCCATTCTTCAAGCTTTGCTAGACCCCTCTTCATGTTACGTACTCCTTCCAGGGCACTTACTCTTTTACAGATTTTGGTATCATCTGCGAAGAGGCAAACCTTACCTGACATCTTTTCACAATATAAATGCATTCGCTCCTCTGCCCCTCACTTCCTTTCCTCTCTTCTCTCTCCCTACAACCCTCCTCCACTCTTCCACTGGCCTGATCCTCTCTTTGCCGTTTTCTTCGACTGCCAACTCTAGACTTCGATCCTTTTACCTATTCTGCTGTGTTTGTATAAAGCTAGCGACTAGTCTTTTCTTAAATGGTGGACTGCAGTATGGAAAAACACAATAAAATGCATTTATAAAGAACAGAAATCAGAGGTGTGGGAATCTTGTAAGCTAAAGAAGCATTAATAACTACCCTGAAAGAAATATTAAGAAGAGCAATAGTGATTCTGCTGGCCATGCTGAGATTTGCTGTTTGTGCGAAAGGAGCTAATCTAGGGGACCCTAACAATTCCTGTGTCCTGAGAAATGGGACTGTTGATGTAGGAATAGTATGTGAGTGAGTATGGATAGGATTCTTGTTTGGGTGAGAAATGGAGGTCATATTTTTAGTCCTGGACTCTGTGCTGTTATGTTATACCAGCTGTTATTTATAGGTTCAGGGCATCTTTTTGGCAGATGTAAGTGAAAGTGTGTGTGTGTGTGTGTGTGTGGTTTGAGGGTTGCACAGGAGGATCTGGTGTGCTTATCTGCAATTCAATGGGGACATGAATGTTTTGTCAGTACCTAGACCGTACAGATGACCGTAGCATCACCCTGGTGCCAGCGTGATAGGGCAGGAAAAGTCTCAAAAGGTTCACCATAGCTAAATGTCAAAACATATCCCTTTCAATAATAGACCCTCAGAATAAGAGCATCCAGCATTGCAAACAGCACTGAAACGTGCCCAAAAGCACCATTTTGTGTGAGGTGGGGAAGGGTCCATACTTGGCATTGTAAAGACTGTTTTTAGAGATGACTAAATTTCTTCTACTGCTATGTAAGTTTTGATGCAAGGTTTGTTGTTACAAACATATCACTTTCTACTTGCTGTTATTATATCTTTGCGTGCACTGAGATCACCTTTCACTGTTTTGGCTTACAACAGTCTAGTATGTCTAGTCTAGTTTACATCAGTATTTATGTGTAGTTTGCATCAGAGGAGAAGTTTAGGAGATGCGCATTTTAACAGGGGAGGCGTGGTCGTCAGAAGTCCACGGGTATATTGCTGAGACAGACAGGATTGGAAATGTCCATTTTTTCAGAATGCAGTGAGCGTGGGCACATCCAAACCGTTTGCTGCATATGCCATGTCTCGTCATAACAGCGGGGCCCATGTTTCTCCATAGTGGTTTGCTTGTGCTGTACCGGAAACATCTATGTCCCCGATTCTGGAATGGCGGGTGTGTCTATAACCACGACTGCAGAAGCTGGGTGAAATCAGGCCTGTTTTCAATTTGGGCATGTCCGTGGCCCGGACATGCATATTATAGAATTGGCATCTTTGTCTCTGTTTGCATCTAAATTTAAGTTGGTATGCATCACAGACTTCAGACTTTCTCTCTGGTTCACCATATTTCAGTTTCATCTGATGCTCAGCTGCTCAGTTTCAAAGGAATCTGAGAAGCCTTGACATGCATTGGCTGACAGTGATCTGGGCCACCTGTTTTCCCTAAGCTGACTCGGAGTAACATTTGTAAAATGAAACGTTAATGCTTCCTATTATAAAATTAAGTGAAATGTCTTGGGTCTGTGGAGACACGTTATACCAGTCTCCTTAGAACTTATTGTTGCCATTTCTGATGAGATGCTGCCTTAAATACTATGGGCCCGATTCTAGAAGGGGAATAGCGGGGCAGCACATCCTGCAGGGACATGCAGCCCCGCTATCTGTCCTGGCGGTATTCCGTCTGACACCCCCGCTGCACGCACAGAGCCGCTGTGAGTGCAGCAGGGAAAGTGGGCATGATGGTGAGGGGCGTGGGCAGGCCTGACTCCCAGACATATAGGGCCAATTCCAAGGCAAGGGGTCACCGGTGGGACGGCCTGGTTATTCCACTTTGGAGGTGGAATAAGAGCAGACCCCCCCCACGGGAGCAAGGCGGAGCTGTGTCCCGCTGCCCCATTTGGGCTCTGGCAGCCCCTGCCGGGGGTTGGGCGGTGGGATAAGTGCTAGGGAACTATGGACATGCGGGGTGGATGTCCTGCTGGCCATGCTGGGGCACGCTGGGCCATCCTTTGGCCTGATTCTGTTTGCCATGGGAACGTTATGCTCCTGCATTACAGGATCGGGTCCTAATGGGCCCAACCTGCTCGGGGCCGTCTGGACAGCCCGGATGTGCCCTTTTCTGAATCGGGCTCTATGTCTAATTCTGGAGATTGCATCCACTTTAGATGGAGGCAGCCCAAAGGAGGGCCACCAAAATGAGGCCCCACTGCACTATAAATCTTATAATGGAGACTCGAAGAGCCAAAAACATAGGGGAGGGCATTTTGAAAATGATTAGTTTTGAAAATGCCGTTCGTCACGGTGACTGGGATATTCATCAGCAGTAACGCGGTTAGAGGGAGGAGTAGCCTAGTGGTTGGTGCAAGGTACTTCAGGCCAGAAGGTTAGGGGTTCAAATCCCACTAGAGGACAGCAACCTTGGGCCAGAAGGACTGGGGTTTCTAGTCCCACAGATGCTCCTTGTGGTCTTGGGCAAGCCACTTAACCCTCCATAGCCCATGTTCCCTGTATTAGTGTATGTGTCTTATATCCCCACATGTTAAATGTATCCCCCAATTGTGTTGTGACCGCTTTGATTGAAGGATAAGGCGGTATACAAAAACTGTCTAAATAAATAAATAAATAAATAAATAGTTCTGCGGAATATCCCCAGGTGTCGCTGCTGAATGCTCCCGTGCTAGCCGGCTAGTGTCAGGGCGTTCCAGGGATGGATTGGAGGCAGCACCCGGGGATAACTGGCTAGTGGAGAAACTCAACTGCTAGCCAGGTATCCCTCAGCGGCAAAAGTTAGGTACCTGAAAGGTTTGCCTAACTTTTTCCACTGAAGCTAGCCGGGCAGCGGCACTACCCAGCCGACACAGATATTCCATGCCAGTGGCCGGATATCCAGATATAAAGTTAGTAGAGACGGCTAGCTGCTGTAGAAGCATTAGCCGCCTTCTCTGACTATCCCCCTGTGCTTTCTATGATAGTGTTTCTCGAAATAAAAGGAACATGGGCATAGATATTTTGTTTGGCTTCATGTAGCTTGAATTACAGAACATTGTATTACATTTCTAAAATAAGCTAAGTTAACCTTTATTTGGGGGAAGAAAAAAATGGGGGAGAGGGACGCAACGTTAAAGGATACGAGGAACAGTGCAGCAAAAGAAAGAAGCGAAAGGTGACTGTAATAGCTATGGTAAGCATTTGGGTTCTAGACCTGCCGGGAGCCTGTTTTTACAAAAGACATCCAGGCCGGGCCGCAAGTTAAACAGAAATAAACTGTTCATTGTTATAACAGAAGGTAAAGTGCCTGGCTCCAGTTTGCTTCTATGTGCACTGTACAGAGGAATTCTCTAGTCCTTCCTCTCCCTTGTCCGGCCCTTTTCTTCATCCTTCTATGCTTGGGATTTTAAGTTGTCTCTTTAGTCCCAGTGTCCTTGCCTTGCCTCTATTAAAGTAGACCTGACTTGCCCCTTTTAAGGAGGGTTGGGGACATCTTAGATATGCCTTTATCTAACAAGCTTTAATAAGGCACCATCAAACACTGAAACAGAGAAAAGAGCGGCAGATAAGGCGTATAAAGCCATCTAGTCTGCTCGGTTTCATTGCTGGTGCATCGCCATAGACCCCAGTTACTCTCTGGCTTTCCGTCACTTCTTGGTGTCTACGGTAGAGATCATTTTGCTTATCCCGTGCTTTCTCAAACTCCGTTCCCATTTCTGTCTTTACTGCCTCCCTTGGGAGCACATTCCATGCAGGATTTTCCATACCAGAAAATGCCGAAGGACGAAGGGGTGAGAAAAGGGAACGAGGAAAGAAGCTGAAAAGGAGCACAGTACGCTATGCCTTGCTGAGAAGGGGTGATTGACACTTGGAAGAGATTTCCAGAAGAGATGCAGCAATCAAACCTTTCACCAACTTGAGGCATGATTTGAGGCAGACAGAAAGAGACCTTAGAAACAAGGCAGAGGACTTCAGACTGAGTAAGCATTGCCATAGCATAGTAGAGAGGCACCGATGGGCACACTATAGATGGCATAAATGCTTCCTGTCTGCTGCCAATCTGTATCTGCATCTATCTCTTGCTGCGTAACGTGTCAGTGCCTCCTATGGACATCCCAAAATTTGCTAACTATTCTCTCATTGCCTAAAGTTGTTCTCTGCATTTTTTTCCTCAGACATTTCTTGTTCTTATATTTTAATGTTTTTTTTCTTCCTGTCAGTTCTGCTGACATCTGGGACCGTAGTGCTTCTTCCTCTGTTTGTACTCAGGACATTGGTGCCATCTCTGCATCGTGCTGTTACCTCGATAGCTGTTCAAATCTGTTGTGGAATAAAAAATCCCTAAGGTTGCAGGCAGAAATAATTCTGTGATTCTTAAGATCTGAGAAGGAAACTAATAATCATTTACATTGAAAAAACATAAAATGTTCTCAAGTATTTGTTTTCTTTAGGCTCTGAAATGCATTGGCATGGAATGCGCTTGATTATATAACAGGCACATTCCATTCTATTGATTATATCACAGGAAACATTCGGTACGCTTTATAGTCCATTTTTCACAGAAATACGCAGTCAGGAGCAGGAACATATTAAATCCCCATACCTAATCACTCTGAAATTCATTGCCGGAGGATGTGGTACAAGCTGTTAGTGTAGCTGGGTTTAAAAATGATTTGCGCAAGTTCCTGAAGGAAAAGTCCATACAGTAAATAATTATTAAGGTGGACTGGGGAAATGTAGTACTTATCCCTGGGATAAGCAGCCTGGAATCTGTCTACCTTGGATCTGGATCAACCACTGTTGTAAACGGGGTGCTGGGCTTAGTGGACCTTTGGTTTGACCCAATATGGCAAAGCTTATATTGAGTGAACTTCAGGAGTCCTGAGACACCCCATGGTTTGCCTTCCAGGCCTCTTTCACTCAGGGACCATTTGGCCAGTTGGGTTTTGAGGATATTCACAATGAATATGCATGAGATGAGTCTTCAGCATTGGCCACCTGCTGTATATCTCATGCATATTCATTGTGGATATCCTGAAAACCCAATTGGCCAAACAGTCCCTGAGGACTGGGTTGAGAACCACTACTCTATAGCCCTTCTTAGAACCTCTTAGATCCTCTTCTCCCACAGAAACAATGATCAAATTCCTGGTTGTTGTCTCGTTGGATCTGAGCAAATCTCCTTGTCTCAGAAGATGAGTTAAACACCTCTGAAACTCGCTGCACTGTTGAGCTCTTCCCTGGGACTCCTTCAACATTTCCTCTTCAGAAGGTGGAAAGGAAAATATTCCCTTTGGAGCACAGCATGTGGCTGCTTCCTTTTGCTCTGTGGAGCTTGGAGAGCTGTAGCCAATTGCTGCCTTACCTTCCCGATGCCTAGGCCCATGTCCATCTCCTGTTCCCAACCTGTGACTCGCGGGGGTATGTTTACTAAAGGTTAGCACGCGATAAGTGCTTCCACTGTCCATAGAAATGAATGGACAGTGGAAGCACTTAATGCGTGATAACGTTACTTAACATGCATTAATCTTTAGTAAATATGCCCCAAGAAGTCATCTTTATACTCTGCCACCACCCTTGTGGATGGGTTGCTACACCTCAAAAATAGCATCCTCTGGAAAATCTCCTGTTACCAGAATGTTCTCTACTGTAACATGTAGACAGAAAAATCCTTTAGGACAACCCAAGGGGTCTGTACATTAGCGCCACATAAAATTAGCAACATTATTAATATGATAACTTGGACATTCTGTGTCACATAGTCATTCAGTTTGCAACAGTTGACATGTTGGTTGAAAAATATGTATTTCTGTTCAGCTTAAAGCTGGTAAGTAGGACTGAAGATAAAGTACTTTTGCACTATTAACAGCACTGTGATAAACCTCTTCCAAAAAAAGGTTATCTAAGATTATGTTTCCCTTTTTACCAAGCAATTTTCATTTTTATGGAAAACTATTAGCATTTCCAGCCATCTCAAAGTTATTCTGCCCAAAAACCCTTAATTTGTCTCGCTAGATTTACCTGTGTCTGCCTGGTTGGCTCTATAAGATCAAATAACTTGAACAGTATTAAAAATATACTTACAGGAGATGGTGCAGATGAAAATTAATATAGTGGCATGGCTAACCCAGTCTGATTATTCATTCATCTATCATTCAGTTTATTAGTCTGAGTTTTTTGGGCTGTCATGGTCAGGAAGATATATTTTAAACTTCAAGTAAACATAAGGTAGGTAATTTTCAAATACATTTCCTTGGATAAATCAATGCTTTACCCACAGAAATGGACTTTTATAGGAACATGTGTATAAATTCACATGACTGTATGTGAGTAAATGTACTAAGACAGAGGGGGGGGGACATTCCTGGGACTGAGTGGAGGATGGATTTGCACTTTTTTTTTTTTTTTTTTTTAGTACTGTCAAGTCAGTGCTGACTTCTGGTGACGCAGCTGCCTCTGGGTTTTCTTGGCAATGTATCACCGGAAGTAGATTGCCAGGCCTTTTCTGAGGCAATAGAGGGTAAAATGACTCACCCAAGGTCACGAGGAGTGCTAGTGGGAATCAAACCCTTTATTTTCTGGGTACTAGGCTACTCCTGAATATCTGATGAATTTATTGTAGTTCAATAAATCCATCCGCATGTCACAGTCTTTGTGATAGGAGTTTCTTGTGACAGTCATCTATCCTTGATTTGTTTAGTGGTTGCTCAGCGATGTGCATGTCGATGTTGCATTCCTGTGTTGTGGCATGCTCTCCATAAAGACGTATGAGAGGAAATTCACTAGTCAATACTGAGCCATGGCGGTCATCACCTTTTTTAAACCTTTGGCTGTCTTGGCTTAAAAAAATGAACATTCAGCACTAGTATCCAGATAGCAGCTGATGCTGAATGTACAGAAATTGTGGCCAGCACCATTGCTGTCTATATAGCGGCGATATTCTGTGCCACAGTATGGTAACCCATCCAGATGAGCTTAGGACAGATTTGCATCTAGAGATCATCTTGCTTATCCCATGCTTTCTTGAACTCTGTTACTATTTCTGTCTCCACCGCCTCTCTTGGGAACACATTGCATGCAGCGGCATTTCCATACAATGAGATGCATCGTAAAGCCAAAAGGAAAGACGCTCAAAAAGAGCACAATATGATATACGGTACTTCGCTGCAAAGCTGGTGGATACTTGAACAGATTTCCAGTGTGTTTACTATGAGGGTCGTCCTAAAAGGTTTAGTCATGGTTTGAATGTCTGCAGACATCCACGTCTCCATAACCATTCCACCAATGCTGTTTGCAGATGTCTCCAGTACAGGGACATTCAAGTAGGCACAGGGGTATGGCAGAGGCTTGTCTGGGGAGGGGCAATTTTATCCGAGAAGCAGCTGAGCTGTCTGCAGGCAAGTGCATATTTATTCCTGCTCATGAACGTGCTTGTTTTCACCTTGAAATATCCAGAGAGCATAGAGAAGATGGAGAATTAGGTGACTAGCTTGAGATTACAAAGTCCCACACTGAGATCTGAACCCTGGCCAGCCAGCTCTTAAACCACTATGCTAACCATTATACTATTAGATGTTTTGGTTCTGAAACACTCTCCTGGGGATGTCTATATAGACATTTGATACAGAAGATCTGGTTTTGATGTCCCAGATTGCACTTAGACATCCCATTTGGAAATGTGCCTCCACATGTTTTTAGCTTATTTTTATGAATTTTTTAAATATGAAAATATGATGTTGTTGTTAAGTGCCGTCGAGTCGGAGTCGACTCATGGCGACCCTCTGGATAGCTATCCTAAATTGTGTTCGGTCTTCGGTCAGGCGGCTCATTGTTGACAGACTGGTACCTGTAGCTGCTGTTATTGTATTGATCCATCTCATTGTTGGCCTTCCTCTTTTGCGTTGACCTTCTATCTTGCCAAGCATGATGTCTTTCTCTAGTGATCTCTCTCTTCGCATGATATGTCCAAAGTATGAAAGTCGAAGTCTTGTCATCTGAGCTTCTAAAGAAAGCTTAGGTTTGATCTCCTCTAGTACCGACTGGTTTGTTCTTCGGGCAGTCCATGGTATACACAGTATTCGCCGCCAGCACCATAATTCAAAGGCATCAATTTTCTTCCTGTCTGTCTTTTTCACTGTCCAGCTTTCACATCCATATGATGTTATTGAAAATACCATGGCTTGAACAAGTCGAATCTTTGTATGGAGAGAGACATCTCTGCTCTTGAGAATCTTATCTAGGTCTTTCATAGCCATTCTGCCAAGAGCAATACGTCGTTTGATTTCTTGACTGCTTGTCGCTTCTTTATTGATAGCTGATCCAAGTAGGTTAAAGTTGTTCACAATTTCAATTTCTTCTCCTTCAACAATGAACCTGTTGATTATGCCAGTTGTCATGATCTTTGTCTTCTTTACATTAAGGTGCAGGCCCATTTTGAGACTATGTTCTGTGATTGTGAGAAGCAAATGTTTCAGATCATCTTCACTTTCAGCCACTAATGTAGTATCATCAGCATAGCGAAGGTTGTTGATGAGTCTTCCACCAATCTTCACACCTCTGTTGTCTTCATACAATCCTGCTTCTCTGATGATTTGTTCTGCATATAAATTAAACAGGTAGGGGGAAAGTATGCAGCCTTGTCTTACTCCTTTGCTTATTTTAAACCATTCTGTTTCTCCTTGTTCTGTTCGAACTGTTGCTTCTTGATCAATGTACAGATTGCGCAAGAGAACGTTCGTTTGTTCTGGTATACCCATGCTTCTTAATATGGCCCAGAGTTTCTCATGGTTTACACAGTCAAAAGCCTTGCTATAGTCGATGAAGCACAAATAGATATCCTTTTGGTATTCTTTAGTCTTTTCAAGGATCCGTCTCACATCCGCAATGATGTCTCTCGTTCCTTGCCCTTTCCTGAACCCTGCTTGCACTTCAGGTAGTTCTTTTTCCAGGTATGGTTATAGTCTCTTTTGAATAATCTTCAGTAGAATCTTGCTGGCATGTGGGATCAGAGCGATTGTTCGATAATTTCCACAGTCAGTTGGATCACCTTTCTTTAGTATTGGTATAAACACAGATCTTTTCCAGTCAGTTGTCCATGATGTTGTCTTCCATATTTCTTGGCAGAGCCTTGTAAGTATGGTAACGGCTGCATCAGCTTGCTGCAATACTTCTATAGGAATGCCATCAATGCCTGGTGCTTTGTTCTTTGATAAGGCTTTCAATGCTGCTTCAACTTCTTCTTTCATCACCAATGGTTCCCGATCATAAGGTACAGGTTGAAACGGCTGTTGGTCCACTTGATCTTTATCATATAAAAACTCTGTATATTCCTTCCACCTTTTCTTGATCTTCTCAGCATCATTCAACATGGAACCTTGAGCATCTTGTAACATTCCAATTCGAGGCTGGAACTTTTTCTTTAACTCTCGTAGCTTTAGGAAAGCTGATCTTGTTCTTCCTCTAATAGTTTCTGCTTCTATTTCCTTGCAAGTGTTATTGTAGTACTTTTCCTTGTCCTGTCTTGCTGCACATTGGAAATTTCTGTTTAGTTCTGCGATTGTCTTTCTTTCTCCTCTGGCTTTAGCTTCTCTGCGTTTCTGGGCAATTTTCATAGTTTCTTCCGTCATCCATTTTGGCCGTTTTTGTTTTTTAACCTTTTGTAGAGACTTCTCGCTTTCTTCCAACACAACCTTCTTGATGTCATTCCATAACTCTTCCGGAGCTCTGTCATTTGTATCTAAAGCAGCAAATCGATTTTGCAGGCAGTCTTTAAATTCCAGTGGTATATTTTCAAGGTCATATTTTGTTGCATTCATGAGTGGTTTGCTCTTTTTCAACTTTAGCTTAAGTTTGCATAGTTTCTCCAGGGCCATGTGCCCATGAGGGAAGGGTTAGGACAGCCGTTATAGTTGGTGATTCCATCATTAGGCATGTAGATAGCTGGGTGGCTGGTGGACGTGAGGATCGCCTGGTAACATGCCTGCCTGGTGCGAAGGTAGCGGACCTCACGCGCCACCTAGATAAGGTCTTAGATAGTGCTGGGGAGGAGTCTGCTGTCTTGGTACATGTCGGTACCAATGACATAGGAAAATGTGGTAGGGAGGTTCTGGAGGCTAAATTTAGGTTTTTAGGTAGGAAGTTGAAATCCAGACCTTCCAGGGTAGCATTCTCCGAAATGCTTCCTCTTCCACGCGCAGGACCCAAAAGGCAGGCAGAGCTCCGGAGTCTCAATGCGTGGATGAGATAATAGTGCAGAGATGAGGGTTTTGGATTTGTTAGGAACTGGGGAACATTCTGGGGAAAGGAGGGGCTCTTCCGAAGGGATGGGCTTCACCTTAACCGGGATGGAACCAGGCTGCTGGCATTAACCTTTAAAAAGGAGATAGAGCAGCTTTTAAACTAGATATTAGGTTCCACAAAAGAGTAAAGTAGCCCAAATGCCCTCAAGTATGGAGCAGACAGAGCTTAAAAATCCCAAATTACCCATGTCTAACAATAGCCAAATTAATATGAATAAAATACATTCTCTAAAATGCTTGTATGCAAATGCTAGAAGTCTAAAAAATAAGATGGGAGAGTTAGAACATATAGCACTAAATGAAAGGTTAGATATGAGTGGAATATCAGAGACATGGTGGAAGGAGGACAACCAGTGGGACACTGTGATACCTGGGTACAAACTATATCGTAATGATAGAGCTGATCAAATTAGTGGAGGGGTTGCTCTCTATGTTAGAGAGGGCATTGAGTCAGAAAGGATTAAAGTTTTGCAGGAAACATAATCTGCTGTAGAATCTATATGGATTGAAATTCCATGTAAAAGGGGAAAGGCAATGGCAGTGGGGGTGTACTATCGAGCGCCTGGCCAGAATGACCAAATGGATGATGAAATGCTCAGAGAAATCAAGGAAGCTAACAAAAGTTATAGCGCAGTAATAATAATGGGTGATTTCAACTACCCCGGTATCAACTGGGTCAGTGTCACATCAGGACATGCTAGGGAGATAAAGTTCCTAGATGAAATAAATGACTGCTTCTTGGAGCAGCTGGTTCATGAACCGACCAGAGGGGAAGCCATATTAGACCTAGTCCTTAGTGGAACATCAGATCTAGTGCAAGAGATAAGGTTGTTGGGGCCACTTGGCAATAGTGATCATAGCATGATCGCCTTTGATTTAATTAGTGGAGGAGGGATAGTAAGGAAATCCACAGTACTACCTTTTAACTTTCGAAAGGGAGACTATGATAAAATGAGGAAAACAGTTAAGAAAAAACTAAAAGGAGCAGTTGCAAAGGTTAAAGACGTACATCAGGCTTGGCTGTTGTTGAAAAATACTATCTTGGAAGCCCAGACCAGCTGTATTCCACGCTTTAAGAAAAGTGGAAGGAAGTCCAAAAAACTGCCAGCATGGTTTAAAGGTGAGGTCAGAGAGGCTGTTGTTGCCAAAAAAGCATCTTTCAGGAAATGGAAAAAAGAGCCAAACGACGAAACCTGGAAACAGCACAAGCACTGGCAAGTCAAATGCAAGGCATTGATAAGGCAGGCAAAGGGAGAATTTGAGAAGAAGCTTGCTGCGAAAGCAAAAACGCGAAGTAAAGACCTTTTCAAGTACATTCGTAGCAAAAAACCTGTGAGAGAGTCAGTTGGTCCATTAGATGATAAAGGGGTTTAAGGAGCACTAAGAGGCGACGAGGCGATAGCGGAGAGACTGAATGAATTCTTTGCTTCGGTCTTTACTGAGGAAGATGTAGGGATGTTACCCCTGACTGAAGTGGTATTTAAAGGTGCAGAAGAATTGAAGGAAATATCGATACTTCGGGAAGATGTATTACAACTATTAGATAAACTGAAGAGTAGCAAATCACCTGGGCCGGATGGTATACATCCAAGGGTGTTGAAAGAACTGAAATATGAGATTGCAGACCTGCTATTAGTCATCTGTGAACTATCATTAAAATCATCTCTAATACCTGAAGATTGGAGGATCGCCAATGTAACACCAATTTTTAAAAAGTGTTCCAGGGGTGATCCGGGAAACTACAGACTAGTGAGCCTGACATCAGTACCAGGAAAAATGGTAGAAACCATCATAAAGAATAAAATTACTCAGCATGTAGATAGTCATGACCTAATGGGAGACAGCCAACATGGCTTTAGACAAGGAAGATCTTGTCTTACTAATCTGTTATGTTTTTTTGAAGGAGTGAATAATCAGGTGGACAAAGGTGAGTCGGTTGATATTGTGTATCTGGACTTTCAGAAAGCCTTTGACAAGGTCCCTCATGAGAGACTTTTGGCAAAACTAAAGAGTCATGGGATAGGAGGCAGTGTACTATTGTGGATCAGGAACTGGTTAAAAGATAGAAAGCAGAGGGTAGGGCTAAATGGCCAATTTTCCCAATGGAGAAAGGTGAATAGTGGTGTACCCCAGGGATCTGTGCTGGGTCCGCTGCTTTTTGGCATATTCATAAATGACCTGGAAAGTGGAATAACGAGTGAGGTTATCAAATTTGCAGATGACACAAAACTATTTAAAGTTGTTAAAACCCAAGAGGATTGTGGAAAATTGCAAGAGGATCTTGATAAATTGGAAGACTGGGCATCAAAATGGCAGATGAAATTTAATGTGGACAAGTGCAAGGTTATGCACCTAGGGAAGAACAGCCCAAACTATGGTTACACGATGCAAGGTTCCACATTAGGAACTACCACCCTGGAAAAAGATTTAGGCGTCATTGTGGATACCATGTTAAAACCCTCGGCCCAGTGTGCAGCAGCGGCCAAGAGAGCAAATAGAATGCTAGGTATGATAAGGAAAGGAATGGAAAATAAAACAAAAGATATTATAATGCCTCTATATCGTTCCATGGTGAGACCGCACCTTGAATATTGTGTGCAATTCTGGTCGCCGTATCTTATTTTAGAAAAGGTTCAGAGAAGAGCCACCAAAATGGTAAAGGGGATAGAAGGATACTCCTATGAAAAAAGGCTAAAAAGGTTAGGGCTCTTTAACCTGGAAAAGAGACGGCTGAGGAGAGATATGATAGAAGTCTATAAATTAATGAACGGAGTGGAACGGGTAAACGTAGATCGATTGCTTACCTTATCAGAATATAGAAAGACTAGGGGACATGCAATGAAGCTACAGGGTAAACTATTTAAGACTAATAAAAGAAAATATTTTTTCACTCAACGTGTAATCAAACTCTGGAATTTGTTACCGGAGGATGTAGTAAAGGCTATTAGTGTAGCTGCGTTTAAAAAAGGTTTGGACAAGTTCCTGGAGGAAAGGCCCATAAACCATTATTAAGAAGTGACCCAGGATATCAATGCTTGAACCAATACAAGCATTGTGGAACCTGTGTCCCTTGGGGAAACTGCTAGGTACATATGACCTAGATTGGCCACTGTTGGAAACAGAATACTGGGCTTGATGTACCTTGGTCTGACCCAGTATGGCATATCTTATGTTCTTATGTTCTTAGCAGTTGATCTGTACCACAGTCAGCTCCAGGTTTTGTCTTTGTTGATGTTATAGAACTTTTCCATCGTTGACTTCCACAGATGTAGTCAATTTGATTTTTATACAATCCATTGGGTGAAGTCCATGTGTACAGTCGCCGCTTGTGTTGCTGGAAGAAGGTATTTGAGATGAATAGATCCTTTGTCTTGCAGAATTCTATCAGTCTTTCTCCAGCTTCATTTCTGTTGCCAAGTCCATATTTTCCAACTACTTTGCCTTCTTCTTTGTTGCCAACTTTTGCGTTCCAGTCACCCATGACTATCAGGATATCCTGTTTGCATGTTCTGTCAATTTCAGCTTGTACTTGTTCATAGAACTCTTCAATTTCATTCTCTTCTGCAGTTGTTGTTGGGGCATATACTTGAATTATAGTTGTGTTGATAGGCAATCCTCATAGACAAATAGAGATTAAGCGTTCGCTGACTGCATTGTATTTCATTACAGTTCTTGCAAGTTTCTTCTTTATTATAAATGCAACACCATGTCTTCTTTGTCTTTCATTTCCAGAATAGTAGACCATGTGATCATCTGATGCAAATTGCCCGATGCCAGTCCATTTCAGTTCGCTGACACCCAACAGATCAAGTTGTACACGTTCCATTTCATTCTTGACCACCTCGAACTTCCCTTGGTTCATGCTTCGTACGTTCCATGTTCCAATGTGTCAGACATCTTTACAGCTTCTGACTCTCATTTCATGCGCAGCTACATCAGCAGTCAGACTTCCTGAGGGCTTTGATCCAACCACATCATAAATGCTGGCTTTACTCTGAAAAGTCTTCAGCTCTTCCCCAGTAGCTAGTTGAGTGCTTTCCGACCTGGGGGTCTCATCTTCCAGCACCATAGCACAATTTGTTTTGTTGTAACTATCCATTGGGTTTTCTTGGCAAGATACAGAAGTAGATTGCCGGGCCTTTCTTCTGCGCAGTTTAAGTTTGGTGGTGTTGCCGTTGTCACAAAAATGTGATCCTCCGCCGTCAACACTATCCCATTCTGCTGCTGCCCAGATGGGTGGTTTGTCTTGGTCTGGCACCTCAGCTGAAACCTGTCCATCTTGGGAGACCCTGCCAGTAGTTAAACTACCGATAGTTTAGCTCTCAGCATCACTGATGCACGCAAGCCCTCACAGCACGACAAGCTGCAAACCAAGTGAGAGGAAAATATGATACTTGTTTGTAAACTACCATGGTATTAATTTTATATTCTTGAATAATGGTATAACAAATACTGATAACTTAGAACAACAAAAATGTATTTATTTATTTATCTAGATGGTCTATTGATATAGCAGCACTGAATATTGCTGTTATTGGGTATAATGTCTAGATACACCCATGAACTGTCTCAGTACAATCTGGATAGTGCCAAGGCAATCTGTGAGGATATTCAACAGGACTACTTGTGAAGAAATGTTAATTTAAAAGTTATTAGCATCCAGTAAATATTGGGGGTCATTTTAGAAGCATCTAGACGTGTAAATGACAACATTTACATGTCTAGGTTACATGCATATAGCAATTTTGGAAATCCACTGTGCATATCTAGAAATGTCAGGATGGATTTATTTATTTAGCTAGGCTTATATTCCACTTTTCTATGAGTCAAAACAGTGTACATTCAAGTACTATATATATATATATCCCCTATGTTTTTGTACCTCAGGCAATGGAGGGTTAAGTAGCTTGCCCAAGGCCACAAGGAGCACCTGTAGGACTAGAAACCCCAGTCCTTCTGGTCCAAGGTTGCTGTCCTCTACTGGGAATTGAACTCCTGGCCCTTCAGCTTGAGGTAACTTGCCCTGACCACTAAACATGGTGGCGCTGTGGATAGGCATGGTTTTGGGAGGGCTGAAAATCTAGATGTGTATTCCCCATTTTACAAGGGAATACCTGTGGTGGCCAAAAACATTGGAGGTTGGCCTTTATACCTGACCCATGGCTCACACAAGTGACAGCTTGAAGGGATAGGTGCAAAGGTCAACCCCACCCTCCTCTTCCTCCCCGACATCAGCACATTCCCCCTCCACCCTCCTGATATCCCCTGGATAGTTTCATGACAGTAAGAAAGGTCCCCCCCATCACCCCCTGTCAGCAAGACCCTCCAGATCGGTCCCCTGGCAGACAAGCCCCTCCACCCCTGACCAGGGGTATCCGGTGTTCTAGGGACAGCAGGAGTGTTCCCCAGTTGCTCATGCTCTGTTCAGCTCCAAGTTCAAAATATCATCCATTTGGCAGCCTAACCCCTAACGTTAGATCTGCAAGATTACTGCTAGGGATCAAGGGTGCCATTTTGAACTCAGAGCCAAATAGAACAGAAGTGACTGAGGATTATTCCTGCTCTCCCTAGACACTCATGGATCTCAGATAAGAGCCGTGTGGTATTGGGGAGTGGGAGATTTGTATGATGAGGGGACTGATGAGGAGTACAGTCTTGCTAGCCAGGGTGTGTGATTAGAGGGTCCTTCTTGCTGTTGGAGGTGGAAGAAACATGATGCTGATTCTGTGGGGGGAGGTTATCAGGGGATCAATGCCGTTAGGAGCAGTGATTTTTAAAAGCTGTTCCGATGTACAACCTGGGGAGAGCAGGACATTCTTTTCCCTCACATGCAGCTTTTTAAAATAGCTGCTTCCACTGGACATACCGGCAAATACACATTCACTGCATAGTCTTAGAGTATTTTATAAAATAATCCATGTTCGGCAAAGCCTTTTGTAAAATACTGGGTAAATTGTGAACATCATGACCTGGACATCTGAC
Organism: Ichthyophis bannanicus; assembly: GCA_033557465.1. Classification (NCBI taxonomy): domain Eukaryota; kingdom Metazoa; phylum Chordata; class Amphibia; order Gymnophiona; family Ichthyophiidae; genus Ichthyophis; species Ichthyophis bannanicus. The sequence goes on from CM066035.1 coordinate 344,333,084, forward strand.
GTTCCATCTCAGTGTTTTATGTAATGTGCGCCTTCATATGTAATTTGTCTCTGCAGCATTGAAGCTGATGAAGATCAGGGCTAGCCCATCCTCTAGACGAGCTAGGCGGCCGACCTGAGTGGGTGGCTTTGTGCTGCCACTTTGTTGCCTGTGGCAGGCCGTGTGCTTTGGCACACATGACCTGCCGCTTCTGATCCCCCTCTGACGCAATTTACTGTTGGGGGTGGGGGGTCAGAAGTGGCAGGCTTTGTGTGCTGAAGCACATGGCCTACCACGGGAAATAAAGTGGTGACACAAAGCCACCACTTTTAAAATGCTGCCACTGTTGCAGCTGTCGCTGCCTGCCTTCCCCCCAAGATGGAATCGGCATCAGTGGGGGACAGCATGGCGTGGTAGGGTGAGCAGCGCGTTGGGGTTTTGGGCTACAGAAACCTTTGGGTCGTCTCTGTCATAGAAACATAGAACGCAACAGTAGATAATGACTATACGGCCTATTCAGTCTGTCCATCCATATTGCCTGCTCATCTTTACAATTCCTCTCTCTCCCTCAGAGATCTTCTGTGCTTGTCCCATTCTTTCTTAAATTCAAATACTATTCTTGTCTGTCACCTCCACTAGGAGACTCTTTCACCTGTTTACTACTCTTCTGAGAGAGAACTATTTTCTGAGATTATTCCTGAATTTTCCCCCTTTACCCTTATCCCAAGAACCCTCATTCCATAGTGTCCTTTCCATTGAAAAACACCTACCTCCTGTGCATTTTTACCTTGGATGTATTTAAATGTCTCTACCGTCTCTCCCATGTCCCGTCTTTTCTTCAAAGTATACAGTTGTGGTCAACACTATTGGCACCCTTGCAGTTCAACCCCTGAATGTCCAAGAAGTTGTCAGTGAAATGGCTTTGGACTATACATGCACACATATTTTACATATAAAAGAATCAAATAAAACAAGGCCAATTAAAAAGGGAAATAGTAGGAAATAGTATAAAAACGGGGACATTACCAAGACATGATTACTGGCATCCTTATAAATAACTCAAATCAGTTTGAACAGAAGAACCACATTCCCAATGCAGTAAAGTTAGATGCACCTGTGATGAATAGTCAATACTCACATGACTTGAATCAACCAATGAATGATGGCTCTAATGTTTAAAATGGCCACATTGACTCCCTGTTCCATTTTCACAATGGTGAAGACACAAGAACTGCCTAAGACTGTCAAAAAAGCCATTATCACCAAACATCAAACTTCAAAGTCATCTACAAGGCCATCCCCAAAGACTTTGGGATTCCTGTGTCTACAGTTCACAATGTTAAGGCGTTTTCTGCTAATGGAAGCGTCAAGGACCTCCCAGGACGTGATGGGGAGAGGAAAATTAATCTAAGAAGTCTTCAAAGGTTAGTACAAACTATTGGAAAAACACCACATACAATATCCAAAGAGCTTAAGGATGACCTGGAGCAATCTGAAGTGGTAGTTTCAACTTGCATCATACGTCATGCACTAAACAAAGAAGGACTTCATGGATGAAGGCCAAGAAGGTTCCCACTGCTCAAAGACAGACACCTTGAGAAACCACAATACTTCCGTGAAAATGTTCTGTGAACAGATGAAACCAAACATGAGCTCTTTGGCAGTACAGACCAATGATACATTTACAGGTGAAGAAATGAAGCTTATAAGGAAAACAACTCCTTTCCTACAGTTAAATATGGAAGAGGTTCCATAATGTTGTGGGGCTGTTTTGCTGCCTCAGGAAATGGAGGCCTGGAATGTATTAAAGGAATCACGAAGACTACCAAGCTGCTACCTAGTATCAGAAAGCTAGGTCTGGATCAAAGATCATGGGTCCTCCAGCAGGACAGTGACCCAAAACATACATCCAAAACTACAAAAGAATGGTTAAAAAGTAACAAATGGACTGTTTTAAACAGCCAGCAATGAGTCCTGATCTCAACCCAATCGAGAAGCATTGGAAAGAGCTGAAATCTGCCATAGGTAAAAGAAATCTTGGAAACATTCATGAGCTGGAATAAATCACAGTTGAAGAGTGGGAGAAACTACTAGCAGACAGATGTACGAAGCTTATAGATGGCTACAAGAAATGTAGCCATCACTGCCAAAGGTTGTGCAACCAAATATTAGTGAAGGATATTATTAATCCTGTCCAGGTCATATTTTGTTGTTTTTTTTTCTCAGAAATTACTACATCCATGTTGTACAGACATCTTTTTTTTAGTTGTATACCTTTGAACATATACCTGGTATGCTAATCCATGTTGGAACAAATGATACTGCCAGGTATACCTCGGAACGTATCAAAAGTGACTTCATGGCTCTGGGACAGAGGGTGAAGCAGTTAGGTGCACAGGTGGTGTTCTCTTCAATCCTCCCTGTTGAGGGTAAAGGCCAAGGCAGAGAGGCTCGCATCCTGGAGATGAATGCATGGCTGCGTGGATGGTGTCATCGAGAGCGTTTTGGTTTCCTAGACCATGGGATGCTGTTCCAAGGGTTGCAGAGCAGAGATGGCATCCATCTGTCCAAGAAAGGTCAACGAATCTTCGGTAGTAGACTGGCTAATCTACTGAAGAGGGCTTTAAACTAGATTCATTGGGGATGGGTGAAGAAAGCCCCCAGGTAAGTGAAAGCCCCCAGGTAGGTGATACATTAAATACCTTTATGGAAATGGGTAACAGGGGTAACATATGGAAAGCAGTGTGTATTAATGCCCGTAGCATGGGAAATAAGATCCCTGAAGTTGAAGCTTTGGTGGGAGTGGCTGACTTGGATTTAGTGGCAGTTACAGAAACATGGTTCACAGAAAACCATGACTGGGATGTAACTATACCTGGCTATACTTTATTCAGAAAGGACAGGGTAGGAAGAAGGGGAGGAGGAGTGGCACTATATGTAAAAACTACTATTAAAGCTTTGGAATTACAGAGCTTAAAAGGGAGAGAGGAGGCATTGTGGGTTAAACTAGAAAGAGGGAAAGAGAAATTTATTTGCATTGGTGTGATATACAGACCTCCCTCACAAGAGGAAGAGGTGGACAGAGAGTTAATTGAAGACATACGCAGCATTGCTAGGAAAGGGGAAGTGCTACTGATAGGAGATTTCAATATGCCAGATGTTGATTGGCACATTCCTGCTGCAGTATCATCTAGAAGTAAGGAGATCCTGGATTCTCTACAGGGAGAACTATTCAGGCAATTGGTAACAGACCCCACACGTGAAGGGGCCATACTGGACTTGGTGCTTACCAATCGTGAAAGTGTTTCTGATGTTGTAGTGGGAGATCATTTTGCATCCAGTGATCACCAGATGGTGTGGTTCAGTATTAGGACTAGGGCTGTTAGAATCCATTCCAAGGTGAGGATCTTAGACTTTAGGAAGACTAACTTTGCGAAGATGGGCCAATACCTCAGGGAGTCGTTAGTGGGATGGGAACAGCTGGGGGATGTAGAAAAACAGTGGGCAAAACTGAAAGGGGGTATTTTAAGGGCAACCAACCTTTTTGTTAAAATGGTAAATAAAGGCAAAAGGAAAAGGAGACCGCTATGGTTTTCAAAGGAAGTAGCTGAAAAAGTGAAGAAAAAGAGGGAGGCCTTCATGAAATACAAGAGATCACAGAGAGAGGAAGACAGGCATCTGTATTTGGAAAAACTTAGAGAAGCTAGCAAAGTAGTCAAGAAGGCAAAGATTCAAGAGGAGGAAATAGCCAATGCAATAAAATGGGGGGATAAGACATTTTTCAGATATATTAGTGAGAAGAGGAAGGGCAAAAGTGGTATTGTCAGACTCAAGGGTGCAGGGGGGGAATATGTAGAAGCTGATAAGGATAAAGCGGAATTGCTTAACAAATATTTTTGTTCTGTGTTCACAGATGAAGAACCAGGAGCAGGACCTCAGAAAACACCCACAAATAAGAACAGAAGCGAGGGACATCTTGAACAATTTTCAGAAGACTGTGTTCGTGAGAAACTAGCTCAACTTAAAGTAGACAAAGCGATGGGACCGGATGGGATACACTCTAGAATACTGAGGGAACTTGGGGATGTTCTAACAACTCCACTGACTGACCTTTTCAATGCCTCGTTGGAGTCGGGAGTGGTGCCAAAGGACTGGAGAGAGGCTCATGTGGTGCCTTTACACAAAAGCGGAAGTAAGGATGTGGTTGAAAACTACAGGCCGGTTAGTTTAACTTCGGTGATGAGTAAATTATTGGAAACGCTGCTGAAAGAGAAAATAGTGAGGTTTCTGGAGTCCAGCATGGATTCACCAGAGGCAGGTCTTGTCAGACAAATCTGATTGATTTCTTTGACTGGGTGACCAGGGAGTTGGACCGAGGGAGAGTTCTAGATGTGGTGTATTTAGATTTCAGTAAAGCCTTTGACACTGTTCCTCACAGGCGACTTATAAACAAACTGAGCACCCTAGGGATGGACCCTAAAGTTACTGCTTGGGTTAGAAATTGGTTGGGTGGGAGGCGACAAAGAGTACAAGTAAATGGAGCTCACTCTGAGGAGAAGGATGTTACCAGTGGTGTGCCCCAGGGATCTGTCCTTGGTCCGATTCTTTTTAACATCTTTTGTTAGTAATATAGCGGAAGGGCTGTCGGGTAAGGTTTGCCTCTTTGCAGTTGATACCAAAATGTGCAATAGAGTAGACACCCAGGAAGGTGTAGATAACATGAGGAGGGATCTAGCTAAGCTTGAAGAATGGTCTAGAATTTGGCAGCTGGGATTTAATGTTAAAAATGTAAGGTCATGCATTTGGGCTGCAGCAATCCAAGGGAGCAATACAATATAGGAGGTGAAGTACTTTTGTCCACTAAAAAAGAGCGGGACCCAGGCGTGGTTGTGTCTGATGATCTTAAAGTAGCTAAACAGGTAGAAAAGGTGACGGCAAAAGCTAGAAGGATGCTTGGGTGCATACGGAGAGGAATGGCTAGCAGAAAAAAGGAGGTGATAATGCCTCTGTATAAGTCTTTGGTGCGACCTCATTTGGAGTATGGTGTGCAATTCTGGAGACCGCACCTTCAAAAGGATGTGAACAGGATGGAGTCGGTGCAGAGGGTGGCTACTAAAATGATTAGTGGGCTTCATTATAAAGCATATGAGGACAGACTTAAGGATCCTAATATGTACACCTTAGAGGAAAGGCGGGATAGAGGTGATATGATTGTGATGTTTAAATACCTCCGTGGCATAAATGTTCAGGGAGAGAGCCTCTTTCAATTGAAAGCAAGTTCTGCTACGAGGGGATATGGGATGAGGGTGAAGGGAGATAGATTCAGGAGTGATATGCGGAAATATTTCTTTACAGAAAGAGTAGTGGATCCATGGAATAGTCTCCCAGTGGAGGTGGTAGAGATGAGGACAGTAACTGAATTCAAAAAAGCATGGGACCAACACAGAGGATCTCTAAAGGTAAAAAGTGGACTGTTGTAGTTGTTGTTATGGAAAGACAGACTAGATAGGCCATCTGGTCTTTTTTGTCATCATGTTTCTATGTTTCTATGAAAATATTATGATATCTTACAGTTGGACTATTTCCAATTATTTCTCAAGCTGTCGTATGCAACATACCTAAAATGCAAGGGTGCCAATAATGTTGACTACAACTGTAGATATTCAGATTGTGAAAAGTCTGTCTCCATATGCTTTATGATGAAGACAATTGATCATTTTAGTAGACCCCCTACCCCCATCTAGACTGACTCCATCTGGTTTATATCTTTCTTGAAGATGTGTTCTTCAGAATTACACAATAAAGTCTTACCAGTAACTTATACGGAGACATTATCATCTTTTTTCCTGCTGGCTATTTCTTTCCAAATGCAAATGATTATCCTGGTTTTTGTGGTAGCCATATCTATCTATTTGGCCACCTTAACATCATCAGATAGGGTCATCCTTAGATCCTGCTTGTACACGGAAGAACTGCATGCACTATAATGTGCTGTTCCTTAAGTTTTTTGTATGACCCTGCATAATTTATCACTAAATCATAGCTGCAAAAATTTGGATCTCTTCTCATGTTTTGCCCACCCTACAGGTGTTTCCTGTTTCTGATTTTGATATTTACAAAAAGGCAAATCTTCCTTGATAACCATTTCATGATATTATTTCAAAAATGTTTAAAAGAGAAGAACCATGCATCAATGCTTGGGGGCCCCACCGGTAATGACCATTTCCTAGAAGAGAACTATATTTACAATACCCTTTGTTGTTTCCTACTCAACCAGTTTCTAAACTGATTAGTCCTTTTAGGTCCATGCCATGGGCGATCAGTTTGTTTATGTTGCCTATGTGGAACTGTCTCAAAGGCCTTGCTGAAATCCAGGTACACTATGTGTAGTGTGGCAGTCACGCTGAGGCATGCTCTACTGAGCTCATGTAGGCAGGACCACTCTGATGTCAACTTTCATCCTTCTCTGGTTTCAGGGACACACGTGCACATAGGGTCACAATAGTGGCCCAGGTAGCGGGCTGAGATGCCTCTGTGAATCTCAAGAAGTTCTCACAAAAATGTCTCTAATTACAAATATTTTAACACCATTGGTACAAATGGGTAGATCAAGCCAGTAGCCTCCTGATAATTATCTCTTTCAATGCCCGTGTGCTGTTTTCAAATAGTCCACTTCAGATCTTATGCAAGCCACGCTTAAGTCCAGGCAATGCCTCTCAATTCAGCAGCAAGAAAAGCTTCCATTGTCACACTGGAGTTCCATTTCAATCTCTGGTCTTCAAACAAATTAAAAGAGGTCCTAGAAGAAAAATACTGCTTCTATGAATCTTAGTCCATGTCCCTAAGCCTTCCACTTTCAGGCAGTCTAAAATGTGATCAAGGATTTAGATTTATAAGGCATATCACTCTCCGTAGCACAGCAGCACAAAAACACAACAACCTCCCACCAGGCCAGAAGCAAAAAGAGGAAAAATGTAAGGGGGGCATATTCAAAACACTTTAGCCGACTAGCAGACATGCTAACCAACTAAGCCATGGTGATCCCAAAATTCAGCGGCACAATCTGGACAATGTCACTGACTATCACCACAAACCGCACAAAAAACACCTTGTGAAAACACGAGTGGTTTGTGGATGGATCGGATGGCAGTCCTGTTGGTTATTCAGTCAGGGCATATATTCAGCCGCTAATAGTATAGTTCAATGGCTGTCCTAATTTTAACCAGTTTTTTTCTATCTGGTTAGCAGCTGAATATTGTCACTGACTGGATAGTGATGCCACTGTCTGGCAAAACCAGATATTCAGCATTGGACGATGGATAATTTCTGCTGCTGAATATCCAGTTTTATTTAAAGCAGTGGTGGCTAGATTCTTTAAAAGCACCTAGCTGCCACCACTCATTGGCCCCTAAATATTCATATTCTTAGCTGCTACCAAAGTTCAGTACCTTGCTCTAAGAATTCCATTTCTGTGGAGCCAGAAGAAGCAGAGTATGGCATTTCCAGATTCACTTCCATGCCATCCTCAGTCCATGCTAGGAGGCCCTCTGCTTCCATCACTGTTTCTGCTGGGGTTCTTTCTCCCTCCTCCCTCCTCCCTTCCTTGGGCTTCAAAATGGAACACTGTTTCTCCTCTAACAATTGTTACTGCCTTGGGCTTTGCTGAGCCATGCTAGGTGAGTTCTCTGCCTGCTCCCTTTCCTTAAAGGGGCGTTTACCTCAAGCTCAGAGATCCTCTCAAAATTGCCTGGAACCCTTTCTTTGGCTCTATTTACTACTAAAAGATACAGGGATCCTCTCAAAATTACCAGATAAACTTATTTTTCTCTTCTCACACCTTGCTAAGAAGACCTAGGAGATAGTCACAACATGGACAACTATCCACAGGATCTCTAGCAGTCAACATTAACTCAACGGCACTTAACAACAACTATCACAACAGTAGTGCTCTCCCCTAATCCAACTCTCTGTTCACTCAGATCCTGATTCAGAAAGGGGCATGTCCAGGCTGTCCGAATGGCCCAAGCAAGATGGGCCCGTTAGGACCTGATTCTGGACCGCGGGAAAAAAAAGTTCCCATGGTATACAGAATTGGGCCAGAGCATGGCCTGGCTTCCCCCTGCCTGTCTGTGGGGACATCATTCCCGCAGGTGCCCTAAATCACGCGGCTCGGTCCCCCCACTTCCCTGCTACCTGACCCAGGGCCTGGATCGGACGGGGGGGGGGGGGGGAGGAGAATCCCTGGGCCTGATCGGCTTGCCAGTGCTGATTATTCTACCTTCAAGGTGGAATAATCAGCATGTCCCCTCTGTCCCGGCAGGATGTACAGGGCCGTGACCTGAATCGGTCCTGTACATCCTGCCAGCTCAGGCCTGCTCTCACGCCGCCCTGACCCCCCCCTCCCCCCACTTGTTATCTCTGTCCTGTGGCTCTAGCCTTGCGGGGAGAGCAGGAGGGGGAATAAAGTCAGGAGGGCTTGCGGGACTGTACGTCCCACTGGGATGGAACATGGATCTCCCTGCTTCTAGATAATTCTGCAGCTGGAATGTGCAAATCAACCTCTGGAAAATTGAAATCACCTACCAATAGCAATTCTCTTTTAATAGCATTCTGTGAATGTCTTCAACTAAATCTCTGTCTATTTTCTTCTGCCTGCAGAAAAGTTCCGTATATCACAGCAATATAAATAGACATGCCTTTCCCTCTTTCCCATCAAAAACTTGCTTCCTCCATTTATTGCAGTTCTGTTGCTTTAATATTATTTTTCACATATTGCCCCACTCCTGCTCTCTTTTGTCTTACCCTGCCCTTCCTAAATAGGTTATAGCCTAATATAACTGTGCCTCAGTCATGGTTCTCTATGTACCACGTCTCTGTGAACACCACTAAATCCTTTACAACTTCTAGATCCAGAACCTTATATCCCTTACTCAGAGTATTAGTGTAGAGAGCTTTCCAGATGTCACCCTTTTATCCCAGTTCTCTAAAAAAGTTAAAGTACGTGCCTTCAAGTCAATTCTGACTCCTGGTGACCCAGCCCCTGGGTTTTCTTGGCAAGGTGTGATCAGAAGTAGATTGCCAGGCCTTTCTTCTTCGCAGTAAGCCTACAGCACTTGGTATTCCTAGGTGGTCTGCCATTCAAGTACTAGCTAGGCCCGACCCTGCTTAGCTTCTGAGATCAGACGAGATCAAGATTATTCAGTACTCTCTACAAGTGTTTAATGTTTTACTCACTTGAGGGCTTTTGTTCACACTTCCCCGATGATCCTAGTTTAAAGTCCTTCTCCCATGCTGTCCTCATATTCAAGCAGGTAAACGTCATATACAGATTTAATCAACTATTTCTCCTATCAATGGCATGCTTGCCTCTTTTATGTGCAAGCTAAAGTCTGTATATTGCTTAGTCCCTTTAGAGAGATTAGGCCAGAAATCTGTAACATTCCTCCTCTTGGAGAGGTGAAAACTGCCATCATTGACAGCTGTTTGTAGTTTTTTTAACTGTTCGTGCCCTACTATTAAGAGCCTCTGTGGACCCAAAAGAGCACCAGAGACATCTCCACAATTATTGCACAAATAATTACAGAATGAGAACACCCGCTGTCAATGTTTACATGTACTGACATCAATTGTAAGCTCATGATGAACATTCAGCATATGGCTTCTATTTGCTGCTTTGTCTCTGCAATGAATTCCAAAGCACCACATTATTACCATTGCATTATTGCTAAGGTCAATGAAGGTCTTTTGGTATACTGTTGTTAAGCATGGAATTCATCTTAGATCACCTGTCACGTGTCCCTATCCCCAGCCACGTGCTTAGGGGATTAGGGTTGCCATTTTAGTCCTCTTTAAAGGGTTTGAAAACTATTTCCTTCAGGAGCAGTGCCCTCTGGGAGTTGTAGTTTCCCTCTTAAAAAGGATAGTCGTGGAGACATCGAGTGAAGGCAAACATGACACAGTTTATTTCCCCAAAATATGCACAAATAAGGTTCAAACGCAAAGTATCTGGATATTTCCTCCAGGACAACAAGTACAGAAAACATTTACATTCTTAAGCTGAGTAACTTCTCAAAGGCATTAAACAGATGCAGACGTTTCGTCAATCAAAACAGGCAAATCAAAAGTGCAGCTTCTTAGGTTCAGCAAAGCAAAGAATGTCTCTCTGCTTCCTTAGTGAGATAATATACAGTGCTGTGCAAGCTTGTCTTACTTAACCTGGTTCCTACCTTAGCAAGTTTAAGTTTTCTTGGTAGTGCTTTTTCCCAAAAGCATTTACTCAGGCTGCTACTCCTTAACCAAGGATTCAGTAGCCTCTGCACGACACAAAGAACAGTCCATTGGCAGTTCAGTAATCAAGGGGTCTGGTTCATTATACTCCACTTGCATTTCCTCCTGCTCTGGAATTATAATATCCTGCACTGAGCCCTCATGACCTGCCTCTGGTGGAATTCTTGCTGAGGATTCCTGTAACTCCCTCCAGGACTTCTCTATCCGGTAAGGAATATGGAGAACTGTATTACTGGATATCTTTCTTTGGTTCTCTTGCCCCAGTTCCTCTCTGAGGTTTAACCACGGCTCTCTGTTGGAGGCTGGGTTTTTCTGCCTCCTGGTTTGAAACCTAGGCACCCACCTCTGAGTGTTGTGAACCTCTTGGTCAGGAACAGAAGTTTGGAACCTGCCCTGCTCTCTCCGTCTGAGCAGCTCTTGCCTGGTTTCCCTTGTGCCAGACTCTTTCCAGGTCCTTCTTCTTTCCTCTGCTTGGAACTTTCTTTCTGGGAACTTCCAGCTCAATTTCCAGTCCTGCTCTGAGTCCGTCTCTGACTCTGTCTTCCTGGACTCTCTCCTTGAATGTTTGCTTGCTCTGCTCTTCCCTTCTGAACAACCTTTTCCTCCTGAGCAGCTCTTCTCCCCTCTGCTTTTCCCTAAGCAGGGTTTATAAAGGTGCTTCCTGGGTAGCGTTTCTGTCTGCCTTAACAGGTGTTCATAATCATGCTCCAAGCCTGCTACTCCCTCAGCAGAGCTTGGGTGTGGCACCCTAGCCTCAGAAACTCTAAGCTTGCTCTGAAGCCTGTGCACTGCTGGAGTGTTTTTAAAGGTACAATCATTGATTTTCTCTAACTCTGCAGGCTCACCAGTGCCTTCCTCATCACACACCTTATTCATGCTTTCCAAAGGTTTTGGTGCTAGAGATTCCAGCAAAATGCAGAATGTGTTGGGTACCCTCTTCTACTCCCCCTCCTCCCCCCAATGTCAAAGATTCAGCACACAATGCACATTCCCACCAACAACATTAGTACAAAATAAAGCCAATAAGCAAAATGAGTTTATTCATGCCTGGAGATAGAATTTTGGATAAATAATGTAGTTAAAATGCTGAAGTGCTGTGTAGGTCTGTAGTTTACTAAACTGTGGATCTTAATTCCCAGACAGTTCAGCAGTAAGGATTTAATTTACAAGTAACTTATGCCAACAAATGACAGAAAATTGCTGCAATCACTGTTGCGTATTATTAAAATATGTAAAATAATTATCCAGTGTTTTTAGAGTGTTCTTACTTTAGAAGTGCACAACAGATTTCATCATTTGGCATGAGTGACTAGTTCACTAAATGCTGTGCTATGCTTCTTTTAACAGGAATATAGTATTTGACGTGCGATACTTTCGCCTTCATGCCTCTCTCAAGAGAGCACAGCTTGAGTAGAATACTTTAAATAATACACCCTCTAATGCAGACCTAACTCTGTTTTGAAATACAATGTGTCATAAAACCAATTGAATTAGTAAAAATGTGGGATTTGAGAGAATGAGCCCACTTCACCTTTCTTCCAGGGTAGGATGTTAGCTTACTGGGGGAAGGGGGGAGGGAGAGGGAGAGGGAAATGGAAGCATGATGTGGAGTTGTCTTGTTGGCTGGCAGTGAATGGAGGGAAGGGAAAATTCAGAAGGGGCGAGGAGATTTTCAGTTAGGCATTGGTCCTGGTGGGGCTGAGAGCAGGAAAAGATATGAGAAAGCATTTCCCGTCTGCTCACCACACTATCTATGTGAGGTGGGACTGTGGGGTTTGGAGGGAGGGTCCAAAATAGGGAGGATAGGGGTTCACAGCTGATATCGGATTCCACTAGGTTGTTTGGCATCCAGATCGGTAGAGCAAGGAAGAAGATGAAGATTTGGGTGCTGAAGGGGAAAGTGGGCTAGTGTGCGATACCACCAGGAGCCACAGCCTGGTGACCTTGCAAGCTATGTGGAGGGAGGAGGTACACCATGGTTACATCTGCACTTACTAGCTGGGTGAAGCAGTGGTTCAGCAGGGAGAAAAGCCAATGTTGTTGGAGTTCGATAGGTAGTCTGTGCTACTGATTGAAGTTTGTGAAGTTCAAAAAAAGGCTGCGGCCATATGTTCTGCCAAACAGGTGTTTGGATTCATTTGTTGGGGGATAAGGCTGAGAGAAGGGGTGCAAGTGCCTAGGTAAATGGACAGTAGCTCTCACCAATGTTTTAACTCATGTTATTTCCCAGTTGCAGGAGTTTCAAATCTGTGCTAATTCACTATTATTAGGCACATTTGTCATAAGCAATAGCTCCTACTAGGAAGGCTCCAGCCGACTGTGTATGGTTGTCTGTCCATAGGCATTTGTATGTTTGCACATGCACAAACAGATGCATATGCTATTGCTCCCGCATCCACAAAGCAGCAGGATGAAGACCTGGTTGGAGTTCAGATCCTGCCAGCATGAAGAGCAGGGCTGCGTCCAGAATACACCAGCAGGAGTCCCCAGGTCCTCCTGAAGAGCAGAGTTATGGCCTGGCTGCTGAACAGGGCAGGGGTAGGTAAGGGGGAGGAGCAGGGAGAAAAGGAGTGGGGTTAGAGGAAGGGACAGAAAGCATGGGTGGGGCTGGAGAAGAGGGAGGGAGAAGGGAGGGAGCATGGTAAAGGAGCAGGGTTAGAGGAGTGGCCGAGACTTGAGAGAGAGTGCAACTGAGGACATGAAAAGAAGGGAAGGGAGAAAGAGTACAAAGTTGGTTAGAATGGGAGGGGAGAGTGTAGAAGAAGAGTATTGAAGGGAAGGGATGGGAAACCCCCATTACACACACACACGCACACAACCACGCATCCCAATACCCCCACCCCTAACACTCCCATGACATGTGCCCCCTACCACCCCACATGATACACAAACATACATATATAGAAACATGACAGCAGAAAAAGACCACATGGCCTATCTACAGTTGACTACCTTTCCATATCAACTACAATAGTCTCCTTTTTTCCTGTAGAGATCTTTTCTGTTTGTCCCATGCTTTCTTGAATTCAAATACTGTCCTCATCTCTACTACCTCCACTGGGAGACTCATTAGTACTTTGTCCATAAAGAAATATTTCCGAATATTACTTCTGAGGCTATCTCCTTTCACCCTCATCCTATGTCCCTTCATAGCAGAGCTTGCTTTCAATCAAAAGAGGCACTCCTCTTATGCATTTATGCCATGGAGATAGTTAAACATCTCTAACATATCTCCTGTATCCCACCTTCCTCTAACATATACATATAAAAATCTTTAAGTCTGTCCTCATATGATTTATACTGAAGGTCACCAACCATTTTAGTAGCCACCCTCTGCACTGACTCCATCCTGTTGATTTCTTTCTGAAGGTGTGGCTTCCAGAACTGCACACAATACTCCATTTGAGGTCGCACCAGAGATCTATACAGAGGCTCTATCACCTCCCTTTTTCTGCTGACCATTCCTCTTCCTATGCAACCAAGCATCCTTCTGGCTTTCATTGTTGCCTTTTCTACGTGTTTAGCCACCTTAAGATCAAAAGAAAATATCACGCCCAGGTCCTGCTCTTCTTTTGTGGACAGAAGTACTTCACCCCCTACACTGAACTGCTCCCTTGGAGTTTTGCATCTCAAATGCATGACCCTGTATTTTTTGGCATTAAATCTCAGCTGCCAAATTCTTCAGCATTCTTCAAGTTTAGCTAGATCCCTCCTTATGTTATCTACTCCTTCCTGTGTGTCTACTGTATTGCAGATTTTGGTATCATCCTCAAAGAGGCAAATCTTATCCAACAGCCCTTCCACAATATCACTAAGAAAGATGTTAAAAAGAATCGGACCAAGGACAGATCCCTGCAGCACACCACTTCTGACCTCCTTCTCCTCAGAGTGAGCTCCATTTACCTGAACCCTTTATTGCTCCCCCTTCAACCAATTTCTAACCCAGCTGGTCATTTTAGGGTCCATCCCTAGAGTGCTAAGTTTGTTTATAAGTCACCTGTGCGGAACTGTGTCAAAGGCTTTACTGAAATCTAAGTACACCACATCTAGGTTTCTCTCTCAGTCCAACTCCCTGGTCACCCAGTCAAAGAAATCAGATTTGTCAGACAAGACCTGCCTCTGTAAACCCATGTTGCCTCGGATCCTGCAATCCATTGGACTCCAGAAACCTCCCTATTCTCTTTTTTACCTGCGTTTCAAATCATTTACTCACCATAGAGGTTAGACTAACCGGCCTGTAGTTTTCAACCTCATCCTTACTTCCACTTTTGTGTAAAGGTACAATATGTGCCTTTCTCTAGTTCTCTGGGAACACTCCCGACTCCAAAGAAGCATTGAAAAGATCAGTCAGTGGAGCCGCTTAAATGTCCCAAAGTTTCTTCAATATTCTCGGATGTATCCCATCTGGTCCCATCAGTTTGTCTACTTTTAATTTAGCTAGTTCCTCATGAACAGAGACTTCTGAAAATCGTTCCAGATCCCCATCTCTTCTCTTCCTATTTGTGGGTGTTTTCTGAGGTTCTGTTTCTGGCCTTTCATTTGTGAACACAGAGCAGAAATATTTGTAAAGCAATTCTGCTTTACCCTCATCAGCTTCTACATATTCTTCCCCTTAACCCTTGAGTCTGACAATACCACTTTTGCACTTCCTCCTCTCACTAACATATCTGAAAAAAGTCATATCCCCCATTTTATTGCATTTGCTATTTCTTCTTTTTTCTGCTTTCTTGACTACTTTCCTAGCCTCTCTAAGCTTTTCCAAATATAGGGACTTGCATTTCTCTCTCTGTGATTCCTTGTATTTTATGAAGGCCACCCTCTATTTCTTCACCTCTTCAGCTGTTTCATCTGAGAACCATAGTGACCTCCTTTTGCTTTTACATTTTGTTTACCTAACAAAAAGATTTATAGCCCTTGAAAAAGCCTTTGAGTTTTGCCCATTGCTTTTCTACATCCCCCAGCTGTTTCTATCCCACTAACTATTCCTTCTGGTACTGTCCCATCTTGGCAATGTTAGTTTTCCTAAAGTCTAAGACCCTCACTTTTGAATAGTTTTTATCAGTTCTAGTCCTAATACTAAACCACACCATCTGGTAATCACTGGATGCGAGATGATCTCCCGCTATGACATCAGAAACACTTTCCCCATTGGTAAGCTCAAGTCCAGTAGGACTCCTTCAAATGTGGGCTCTGTTACGAGTTGCCAGAATAGTTCTCCCTGTAGAGAATCTAGGATCTTCTTACTCCTACAGTAGATGAAACCACAGCACGGATGTGCCAATTAACATCCGGCATATTGAGATCATCTATCACTAGCACTTCTCCTTTCATGGCACTATTGTGTTTGTCTTCTAATAAATCCCCATCCACTTCTTTTCCCTGTGAGGGAGATATGTATATCACACCAATGCAAATGGGTTTCCCTCTCCCTCTTTCTAGTTTAACCCACAGTGCCTCCTCGCTCTCTTTTAAGCCCTATAATTCTAGAACTTTAATATTATTTTTTACACTGGCTTTAATATTATTTTTTACACTGGCTTCCGGTCAAGTTCCGTTTTGTCTTTAAAGTGCTCATCCTTACTCACAAAGCTCTCTATTCCAGCACCCCCCAATACTTGTCGGACATTATCCACCTCCAACCCTCCCCACGTCTTCTCCGATCGGCCTATGGTAACCGCCTCTTTCTCCCTTCCCCTGCCCAGGCCCGCCTAGAACTGACCCGTCACTCTGCCTTTTTCTTTTTGGGTCCCGCTCTCTGGAACTCACTTCCCCTATCCCTTCGTTTAGAACCATCCTATCTCCGCTTTAAAACTCTCCTCAAGACTCACCTCTTCTGCCAGGCCTTCGATCTTCCCCCCTCTGTTGATGGTGCCTTCTCCCCCAGCCTCGCCCTCCACCCTCCATAACTCTCCCCTCGTTGGTCCGCTTCCCCTTTTTTCTCCTTTCTTTCTCCCCCCACCCTCCTGCCCTCTTGCCCCCCCTGAGCTTTTCCTCCTCTCTACCTTTAATCTGTCTCTCTCTGTCCTATCGACTTTTGGCGTTCCCTTTCTGACTTTGTTTCTAGCAGCCTTATTTTTGTATTGTACACCGCCCTGATGCTTCGGCCTGGGCAGTCTATCAAATCGTGTAAATAAAAATAAAGATAAATAAAGATAAAGATACATATAGTGCCTTTCCTCCTCTCCTCCTTCCTACCCTATCCTTCCTAAAAGTATAGCCTGATATAAATATATCCCTGTCATGGTTGTCCATGAACCATGTCTCCATAACCGCTACTAAATCCAAGTCATCCTGTTCCATTAAAGTCTCAGCATCTAGGATTTTATTTTCCATACGACAGGCATTTATACACACGACTTTCCAGATGTTGTCCTTTTTACCCATTTCTACAGAGATATTTAATATTTCATCTGGGGGCTTTCTTCACTCATCCCTAATGAATCTAGTTTAAAGTCCTCTTCTGTAGGTTAGCCAGTCTGCTGCAAAAGACACTCCAACCCTTGGACAGATGGACATTTTCTCTGCTCTGCAGCCCTCGGAACATCATCCCATGGTCCAGGAAACCAAAATGCTCTCATTGACATCATCCATGCAGCCAGGCATTTAACTCCAGGATGCAAGCTTCTCTACCTCGGCCTTTACCTTTAACAGGGAGGATTGAAGAGAGCACCACCTGGGCACCTGTCTTCTTCACCATCTGTCCCAGAGCCATGAAGTCACTTTTGATATGAGGAGAGGGATAGCTAGCAGTATCATTTGTGCCAACATGGATGAGAACATCAGATAATAGCCAGTAGACTTGATGAGTCTTGACAAACTCTCTGTAACTTCTTAGATTTTGGCACCTGGCTGACAGCACACCATCTGTGCAGCAGCAGAATGGGAAGGTGTTGGTGGTGGAGGATCACATTTCTGTGACAATGACAACAACACTAGAATTACCTGTTCAGAAGGAAGATCTGGCAATCCACTTCTGTATCTTGCCAGAAAAACCCAATGGATAGTCAAAACAAAGCAAATTTCACTTTAGTGCTGGAAGATGAGACCCCTAGCTCAGAAGGCACTCAACTATTGGAGATGAGCTGAAGACTTTTCAGAGTAAAGCCAGTATTCATGATGTGGTTGGATCAAAGCTCTTGGGACATCTGACTGCTGATATAGCTGCACATGAAATGAGAGTCAGAAGCTGCAAAGTCGTCTTACATATTGGGACATGGAACATATGAAACATGAACCAAGGGAAGTTGAAGGTGGTCAAGAATGAAATGGAACATGTACAACTCGATCTGTTAGGTTTGAGCAAACTGAAATGGACTGGCATCAGGAACTTTGCATCTGATGATCAAATGGTCTACTGTGCTGGAAATGAAAGACAAAGAAGGAATGGTATTGCATTTATAATCAAGAAGAAACTTGTAAGAACGGCAATAAAATACAGAGCAATCAATGAATGCTTAATTTCTATTCATCTATGAGGAATGCCCATCAACACAATTATAATTCAGGTATAAGCCCAACAACCGCTGCAGAAGAGGAAGAAGTTGATGGACTTGGCAACAGAAATGAAGCTGGAGAAAGACTGATAGAATTCTGAAAGACCAGTAATCTATTCATCTCAAACACCTTTTAACAACACAAGCAGCGATTATACACATGGATTTCACCCAATGGATTGTACAAAAATCAAATTGACTACATCTGTGGAAGTCATTGAAGGAAAAGCTCTATAACATCAGCAAAGACAAAACCTGGAGCTGACTGTGGTACAGATCACCAAGTGGTATGCAAACTCAAGCTAAAATTGAAAAAGAGCCACTCATGAATATAGCAAAATATGACCTTGAGAATATGTGACTGAAATGTAAAGAATGCCTGCAAAATCAATTTGCTGCTTTAGATACAAATGACAAACTCCAGAAAAGTTATGGGATGACATCAAGAAGGTTGTGTTGGAAGAAAGTGAGAAGTCAAAACAGCCAAAATGGATGACTGAAGAAACTCTGAAAATTGCCAAGAAATGCAGAGAAGCTAAAACGAGAGGAGAAAGAGAGGCAATCACAGAACTCAACAGAGATTTCCAACATGCAGCAAGACAAGACAAGGTGAAGTACTACAATGACGCATGCAAGGAAATAGAATCAGACACTATTAGAGGAAGAACAAGATCAGCTTTCTTAAAGCTATGAGAGTTAAAGAAAAAAATCCAGCTTCAAATTGGAATGCTACAAGATGCTCAAGGATCTATGTTGAATGATGGTGAGAAGATCAAGAAATGGTGGGAAGAATATACAGTCATCATACCATAAAGATCAAGTGGTCCAACAGCCATTTCAACCTGTACCTTATGATCAGGAACCATTGGTGATGAAAGAAGATGTCAAAGCAGCAGTGAAAGCCTTATCAAAGAACAAAACACCGGGCATTGATGGCATTCCCATTGAAGTATTACAGCAATCACATGCAGCTTTTACCATACCATGCCAGGAAATTTGGAAGACAAATTCATGGCCAACTGACTGGAAAAGCTTTCAGGTTCATTCCAAGGCACGAATAGTTGGGACGTCCATTCCTGCTATTTGGCCTCTCTGCCAGGGAGGTTAGATGGGGTGGGAAAGGGGCGTTGCGGGAGTGGCTGACAGTGGGCGGTTGGCGGCTGCAGATGTACAGGGCCGATTCCAATGTCGGCCCTGTACATCCGGTCCAGCTACCTGAACGGAGAAATTATTCTACCTCTGAGGTGAAATAAGTTTTCCTAGTCAGCAGGGGATGGCAGGCCTGGGGCACAGATAAGGCGAGAGGGGGCAGATCTAGGGTCGGGCTGCAGGAAATGAAGATTGCAGTCCAGAAGCCGGGGATCGCGGCTCCTGAATGGAGCTGCGGTGCCATGGCGCTGCAGCTCCATTCAGGAGCCCTGACTGAGTTAGCCAGGGAAGGCCTGTACATGCAGACCGACCAGAATCGGGGTCCCAGCCTGCACATACAGGCTGGACGCGATTCTGATCCCACGGGGCTAGACGCAGGGCCGGATTTACCTATACGCCATGTACGCCATGGCGTAGGGCCCACAGCCGGCAGGGGCCCACAAAAAAAGAACAAGTTCATTTTTTTAAATACAATTTTAAAAAAAAACCTGGTGGCTGCCGCTGCCGCGGCAGCAGAGGGGGCCCCGCGGCGGCAGCCACCAGGTTTTTTTTTAAATTGTATTAAAAAAAATGAACTTGTGAAGGGCTGTGAAGGGCCTCCCTCTCTTTAGCTTCTTAATTGGGGGCTAGCTTTGGCGCTCCGGTGAAGGAGGCAGTGTCCGGGTGCAAGTCTGCGGGTGCAGATCTGTGCTCGTGCTCGTGCTCGTTAGCTCTCTCCCGACGCCACACAGAAGTACTTGCCTGTTTGCGTTTGAGGAGTTGAGCGGGAGAAGTGTGTGAAGACGCGCTGCACAGCTGTCTGCTTCTGCCGGTTCTCTGCATCGGGGAATCGGGACCGGGGGCGCGAATCAGAGCACAGTGGGCATTTGAGAGCCGAGCTGCAGGGCTAAGACTTGCATCGGGCAGCAGGTAAGGCCTGAATTATTTCATAGCAGCGGGTGCCTTCCTACCGCCATGCTGGACAGCAGGCCACGGCGCGTGGTTGTTTTCGGCGTGAAAACGCCGACAGCAGGAGTGGGGCAACAAGCGCTTGTAGCTTGTTTCTGGAGCCTCGTTTTTAATTCTTTCTGGTGGGATTCGACTCCCACGGGGTCCTGCTTACTGGTGTGATTAAAAAACGGCCCGGGTTTTCGGGGTCCATTGGAAGCACTGCTGCTGAGGGGGCCCCGCGGCGGCAGCCACCAGTTTTTTTTTTGAAATTAAATTTTACATTAGGCCGACGGGGGGGGGGGGGGGTAGGACTGGTAATGGGCTATGGGGGGGTAGGACTGGTAATGTGGTATTGGGGGGGCTGGGGCTGGAAATGGGCTGGGGGGTAGTGGTGGTAATGGGCTATGGGGGGGGTAGGACTGGTAATGGGCTATGGGGGGGGGTAGGACTGGTAATGGGCTATTGGGGGGGCTGGGGCTGGAAATGGGCTGGGGGGGTTAAGGCTAGAGGTGGGCTGATGGGGTTAGGACTGGTAATGGACTGTGGGCTGTTGGGGGGGCTTAGAACTGGCAATGGGCTTTGGGGGGGGTTAAGACTGGTAATGGGCTGTGGGCTGATGGGGGCTGTCTGGTAATGGGCTCTGGGGGGGCTAGCAATGGAAATGGGCTGGGGGGTTAAGATTGGAGGTGGGCTGATGGGGTTAGGACTGGTAATGGGCTGTTGGGGGGGTTAGAACTGGTAATGGGCTTTGGGGGGGTTAAGACTGGTAATGGGCTGTGGGCTGATGGGGGTTGTCTGGTAATGGGCTATGGGGGGCTAGGACTGGAAATGGGCTGGGGGTTTAAAACTGGAGGTGGGATGATGGGGTTAGGACTGGTAATGGGCTGTGGGCTGATGGGGGGGTAGGACTGGCAATGGGCTATGGGGGGCTGACTGGAAATGGGTTGATGGGGTTAGGACTGGAAGTGGGCTGATGGGGGGTTAGGACTGGTAATGGGTTATAGGGGGGCTTAAACTGAAAATGGGGTGATGGGGGGTTAAGGACTGTAAGTGGGTTGATGGGGGACTAGGACTGGTATTGGGTTGGGGGGTTGCTAGGACTGGAAATGGGCTGATGGATGGCTAGGACTGGAAATGGGCTGATGCAGGGACTAGAAGGGAATGGATGCTGGGTGAGGCTGGAACTAGAAGGGAGCTGATGTTGGGGGAGGATTAGAATGGGATGGGGCTGGAAGAGTAAAATGGAGAAGGGAAAAATATTTTGTGTGGGAGGGATAAAAAATCTACAATTGGCCGGGTATTGGGAGAGTAAGTGGGGATTGAGGATGGAGGGTAAAATTTGAGTGGATGAAATAGGAATGAGGAAAGAGCAAAAGGAGAAAGATTAGTATGTTAAAGCAGATGTAGAGAGAGAATGGAAAAAAATCTAGAAGAGAGAAGAAAGGACAAATGGACAGCAGACGATGGAGAGTTAGCAGAAGACACGAAGAAACCAGAAGAAAGTGGCTGGAGCAATTGCAGCTGAAAAAAATGCACAAAAGGTAGAAAAATATCTCTTTATTTTGAATTTATTAATTGGAATATGTCAGCTCTGGTAAATGTGCATCATTAACGTCTGCGCTTTGTTTAGTACAAAAGCAAATTAATGTATAGTTTTATTTCTACAGTGTTGTACATTCCAAGTTTGGCTTTTGGGATTCCCAGTTTAATTATTGTCTTCCTGTTTCTAAATTGTGATTACTTGTTTGGTGATGGTCTATGTTCTGCATGTGTAACTGAGCTGAGGTGTTCTGTTTATATAATTCCTATTGACATTGCCACTTGTTCTCTTTCCCCAGTAGGTCATGTATTGTTGTTCTCTGAAATGTATTGGTTTAATATTTGCAGTGTTGCCTTTTGATTGGTAGAGTATGGTGCTTTGTGAGTCCTGGTAGTGCTGTTAGGATACGGCGGGTTTACTATGGGTTCTAAATGGGCAGTGTTTGTAGTAGTTCCTAATGTGTCTGGCAGTTGGCACTGGATTATAGTAATGTAGAAATCTTTTAGTCTTTCTTTATCCATACACTCATTAAGAGGCACGTTTACTAAAAGTTAGTATATGGTAACATTATGCAAATATTTATGCAAATGAGGCCCCTTATGCAAATGAGGCCCCTCACCCCCCTTGGGCCGTCCCTGCTGGGGGCCCACAATTTTTGTTGGCGTAGGGCCTCACTCAAGGTAAATCCGGCCCTGGCTAGACGTGCCCCATGGGATCAGAATCCCGGCTTACTGTGTGCGTCTGGTTCTGACCGGGTGCACAGAGGGCCGGCACATCAGAGACTGAATCGGGCCCTTTGTGTTTATACCAATAGTGAAGAAAGATGATCTGACCGACTCTGGAAATTATCACACTATCGCTCTGATCTCACATGTCAGCAAGATTCTTCTTAAGTTCATTCAGCAGAGGCTACAACCATACCTGGAATGAGAACTGCCTGAAGTGCAAGTAGGGTTCAGACAAAGGTGAGGAATGAGAGACATCATCGTGGATGTGAGATGGATCCTTGAAAAGACAAAAGAATACCAAAAGGATATCTACATGTATTTTATGGACTACAGCAAGGTTTTCAACTGTGTAAATCATGAGAAACTCTGGGCCACATTAAGAAGCATAGGTATACCAGAAGACCTGATAGTTCTCTTGCAGACCTGATAGTTCTCTTGCACGACCTTTACATTGGTCAAGAAGCAACAGTTTGAATGGAACAAGAAGAAATAGAATGGTTTAAAGTTAGCAAAGGTGTACAACAAGGCTGCATACCTGTTTAATTTATATGCAGAACAAATCATCAGGGAAGCAGACCTGTATGAAGACAACTGAGGTGTAGTATCATCCCTATGCTGATTATACCACATTTCTGGCTGAACGTGAAGACAATCTGAAATATTTGCTTCTCAAGATCAAGGAACATGTCTTAAAATGGACCTACACCTTAACATAAAGAAGACAAAGAACCTGACAACTGGCAGAATCAATAAATTCATCATTGATATAGAAGAAATTGAAATAATTGGCAACTTTAACCTACCTGGATCAATAGTCAGTAAAAATGCATTGCTCTTGGTAGAATATCTTTGAAGGACCTAAACAAGATTCTGAAGAACAGAGATGTCTCTCTCTCCATACAAAGATTTGACTTGTCCAAGCCATGGTATTTTCAATAATGTCATATGGAAGAGAAAGTTGGACAGTGGAAAAGACCGGAAGAAAATCGATACCTTTGAATTATGGTTCTGGCGACAAAAACTGTGTATACCATGGACTGCCTGATGAACAAACTAGTCAGTGCTAGAGGAGATTAAACCTAAGCTTTCTTTAGAAGCTCAGATGACAAGACTTCAACTTTCATACTTTGGACACATCATGTGGAGAGAGAGATTGTTAGAGAAAGACATCAAGCTTGGCAATGTTGATGGTCAATGCAAAAGAGGAAGGCCATCAATGAGATGGATTGATACAATGACATTAGCTATGTAAGAACATAAGATATGCCATACTGGGTCAGACCAAGGTCCATCAAGCCCAGTATCCTGTTTCCAACAGTGGCCAATCTAGGTCATATGTACATAGCAGTTTCCCCAAAAGACACATGTTCCGCAATGCTTGTACTGGGTCAAGCATTGAAATCCTGGGTCCCTTCTTAATAATGGTTTATGGACCTTTCCTCCAGGAACTTGTCCAAACCTTTTTTAAACCCAGCTACACTAACAGCCTTTACTACATCCTCCGGTAACAAATTCCAGAGTTTGATTACACATTGAGTGAAAAAATATTTTCTTTTATTAGTCTTAAGTAGTTTACCCTGTAGCTTCATTGCATGTCCCCTAGTCTTTCTATATTCTGATAACGTAAATGCAATCAATCTATGTTTACCCGTTCCACTCCATTCATTAATTTATAGACTTCTATCATATCTCCCCTCAGCCGTCTCTTTTCCAGGTTAAAGAGCCCTAACCTTTTTAGCCTTTCTTCTTAGGAGTATCCTTCCATCCCCTTTACCATTTTGGTGGCTCTTCTCTGAACCTTTTCTAATATCGCTATATCCTTTTTAAGATACGGCGACCAGAATTGCACACAATATTCAAGGTGCGGTCTCACCATGGAACGATATAGAGGCATTATAATATCTTTTGTTTTATTTACCATTCCTTTCCTTATGATACCTAGCATTCTATTTGCTCTCTTAGCCGCCGCTGCACACTGGACCGAGGGTTTTAGCATGGTATCCACAATGACGCCTAAATCTTTTTCCTGGGTGGTGGTTCCTAATTTGGAACCTTGCATTGTGTAACCATAGTTTGGGTTGTTCTTCCCTAGGTGCATAACTTTGCACTTGTCCACATTGTGCCTCTCTGTCAACAATGAGCCCCCTGACTGAAGAGCGAACACAGTTTAGGACAACTATCCAGAGGGTCGCATGAGTCGATATTGACTCAACGGCATTTAACAGCAACAACAACAGACAGCCCACCTCTCTGAAAATTGTCTGGTCTGCAGATGGATGCCTCAGTACCCCTCAAAGAGAGTCACCATCCACCACTATCCTTCACTTCCTTGTGATCAGTGATTCTGAAACTTTGGGGTTCTTCCCTTTCCTGGGATGCTTTCACCTCATTCACTTCCAGGGCTGCATACTGGTTCTTTAATTCAAGAGCTGGAGGAATTGAATTGTTGATTCTGCAGGCTCTGGTGACTCATGTCCATCTCTCTTTATTGTGTAGCTTCCTATCTTCACCTCTGTTGGAGATTTTGAATGTTTCAAGAAGCATCTCATCAATGTACTTCTCGCTGTCTCGAATGCTTCTCTGCCTAGCCACCTCTTCTCTGAGCTCCTCCACTTGTTTCATGAGGGCCTCAGCTTGCAGGTATCCTGCCCATGGAACTGGTCCTTCAGCTGGCATTGGGTTCACTGTCTGGACAGAGGCAGAAGCTGTAATGGGGGCAACAGCTTTGGCAATATAATTTTTCCCATCCATTATTCAGTTGGTGGAGCTTTGGTACCTCTTGAAGTAAATGAGAGAGACCTATCAAAGTCCTTAACTTTTCCTCAGCTGTCCTTTAAGAAAAAGAGCAGTTTACCTCTATTATGTGTGTTCTAGCAGCACTGCTCTCTGTCCCTGTGTATAGCTAATTGGGAAGTTGTCTTATAAAACAAGAATTCTCACAAGGGATGGGTAGGAGTTGGGGTGGGTAGGGAGAGATCTAAAACCTGATGAGGTCAGTGGCTTCAAAGAGTTTGTTCTGAAAGGAAAGCTGGAAAGAGAAACAGTGCACTCTTAACAGGCAGAGCTTTACCCAGCACCACAAAAAAAGTTTCCTTTTGCAATACAGAAAAAGAATTAGCTTTAAAAAACAAACAAACAAACAAACCTTTAAGAGCTCTCGAGAGCTTGTATTTAAAAGCCAAACAGTATTACTTTGCTTGCAATAGAGACCCTTCACACATGTAGAAACACACACACAGACACACACTCTTCCAACATCCATTATGACATGCACACACATGCATGCATCTTTCAACACCTGCTTTGACATAGATACACACATATACCCCTCTGTTACCTCCCCTTACATACACATACCGTGTTTCCCCGAAAATAAAACCGGGTCTTATATTTATTTTTGCTCCAAAAGATGTACTAGGGCTTATTTTCAGGGTAGGGCTTATTTTTTTTTTTCATATACAGCATGGCAGCACAGAATGAGTGGCGCTGCAGCTCCCGCCCGCACAGATGATGGAAGTGGCCTGCAGCACAGCACCGGCACCCGATCGGCGTCGGGGAGTGGAGCAGGAGGAAAGCTCCTCCCTGGTCCACCCGCCAAAGCCAATCAGGCCACAACAGCACCATCTTCAAAAGAGCAGAGTGCCCTTGGCGCAAAGGAAGCTGCTGCAGCTCAACACCGGCACCCGATCGGCGTCGGGGAGTGGAGCAGGAGGGAAAGCTCCTTCCTGGTCCACCTGCCGAAGCCAATCAGGACACAACAGCACCAACTGTACTTTAAAAGAGATTGCTCTTGGTGTGAAGAAAGTGGCCTGCAGCACAGCACCGGCACCCGATCGGCATCGGGGAGTGGAGCAGGAGGAAAACTCCTCCCCGGTGACCCCCCTCCCCCCAGGTACCGAATCTGTCAGACATGATCTGCACTAGGTCTTATTTTCGGGGTAGGGCTTATATTATGGGAATCTCAGAAAAATGTGCTAGGTCTTATTTTCAGGATAGGTCTTATTTTCGGGGAAACACGGTATATACCCTGATGATCACACACAGGCACCCGACACCCCCATGGTACACCCAAACGCACTCTCAACACCTTTCACAACATGTCCTATATCACACACATGCACATACCCCCAATGCATCCCCTGTCACCCCCATGACATACAAACATGCCCCCCCCCCCACATGCCTGATTCTGTGAATGGAGGAAACATGCCATTGTGTCACACTGTAAGTGTCCACTTTTCAACTTGCTTAGGTGTGATACTCATCAAGTGTCAATACTACCTATAGTCAAGGGTCAATCCATCTATACCCATTGCGTTGTTTGCATAAGGTACCCAAAGTACCTTCATGGGTCCTCCAACAATTGCTGAGAAACCCTGTTATTCAGATGGGAACGGGGAAAACATCCAAGAGACAGAGTACTCCGACTGCTCCCTCAGTTCAGGGTCATAGCCTGACCAGTACTGGTCTGAAAATAAAAGGAAGGAAAAATAGTTTCAGTCAGCGTAGTTACATTTCTAACTTTAGAATATCTTGTACAATTTTTAACTCTAGCTATAAATTATAATACAGTTTGCAGAGATAAAACACATCAACTGTACATTTCATATTCCAGTACAAATTGGAATACTAGTAGGGAGACAGGATGAAACTGGGCATATTTAATTTAATTTGGCATTTATATGCCGCTTCTTCCAACAGTTCAAAGCAATTACCATAAAAGATAGATCCTGTCCATTCAGGTAACAGACTGAAAATTTTAACTACATTAAAATATAGTACAGTCCATCAAAGAACAATATGCATTTAACAATTTAAAACCTAATTCTATCAGCCCCCTTATGCAATGTATTTGTAGTCTGAAGGAGAAATTTCATCTGCTTTCATGGACTTTGACCTGCAAAGTACTGGTGTGCCTCTGCTCCTCATCCGTCTCCTGCAGTGACCATACTGGGATTCCAGTTTCTGGATATCAGAATTCTGGCAGGACATCTTCCTCACTTTGCCATAGTTCACTTCATCCCAGCTGGCAAAAGTGCCGATAAATATTAACAATTTTTGAAGGCAGTTATGAATATTAAACAACAAATCCTCAGAGACTGACTGGGTGAGTGTTGCAGGATATTGTCTGGAAATGCCTTTGAGAGACAGGAGGCCAGATATTCAGGCTATTTAGATTATCACAGAACTTTGTGGTTGGACATGAGAAGGAAGAGATGTTGGCTAAGTAGAAGACTTTGTATGCTAGGGATGTGCTGAAAAAAAGCCTTGATTCTTCCTTTCTCCACTGGTAAGGATATATCCCAGCTACCAGCCGCAAAGCATGACCAAGACAGTTTTCAGTATCTTCCTCTTTTGTAGTCTACATATTGGGATGAGAAGCTTACAAAGGGACCTGTATTTGTTGTAAAAACAAAAAAAAAAAAAAAAAAGAGTACCCCAAAATCAATTTAATGCATGTTAACCTACAAATTAGCAGCGGTGGGAAGCATGAGGTGAGCTCCTCCTTACTTCCCCACCACAGTCAACCACTAGCCAGCCAGCAAATTTAAAATTAAAGAGTCAACCGGCACGTTCTGCAGCACAGTGAGGGACAGGCAAGCACCCAGCAGCGGCGGGAAGCATGAGTTGAACTCTTCCCTGCCACAGCCAACCACCAGGCACCTGTGCACCTGCAC
The DNA here is from genome assembly GCA_033557465.1 of Ichthyophis bannanicus. Taxonomy (NCBI): domain Eukaryota; kingdom Metazoa; phylum Chordata; class Amphibia; order Gymnophiona; family Ichthyophiidae; genus Ichthyophis; species Ichthyophis bannanicus. The sequence goes on from CM066035.1 coordinate 344,360,868, forward strand.
CTGTCGGGCCTACGCCTAAGGGCCCTTGGGTATGGCTCTTTCGAGTGGCCCCAGAGAGTAAGAAAGCAACAACTCCCCCCAATTAGTCTGGACCTCTTCAATACAAGAACTCCACCATGTGAGTGTCCCTACATACCACATGACAGCAGGACACTCTATGCTGCAGATCCAGGACAATTCAACACAAAGACAAGCTTCAAGAGACCCATCCTAAAGTACAACATCTAGTTCCTACTGCAATCCATCAAAATGGAACTAAAACAATTCCTAGCCTTCTGTTTCCTACTAACATTTCTTTTATTTCCCACACACACAACCTCTTACTCTATGCATCCATTTCCCATCCCTATAATATACACCCACATAGGTGACAGACTAACTCATATCCAACAAAGAACAAACAGACATCCATACCAAATCAACAGACTAATCGACATTCCAACAAATAATTCATCACTCCTGACCAAGCCCGAACAAGCCACCACACAACCCACAGACACCTCTCCTCATCCTCCCCACCAAAGATGCACACTCATTAATGCATGCTCAGCGCGAAACAAGATCCAGCTACTCTCAGACTTCATCACTGAAAATAAAACTGACATTCTCTGTATCACTAAAACCTGGTTCACTGTGTCTGATAATGTGCTAGTAAATCAGCTGATCGGTCCTATACACAACATATTCAAGTGTCCCAGAAACAATTGCAGAGGCAGAGGAGTCCTGATCACCTCTAATAAGCAACTTAACTTCCAACATCCAGCACAGTCTCCATCACAAACAAATCCTTAACACTTTTCCTAGCATATAGATCCTCAAACGCTCATGCAGACGAACTTACAATTCTACTGGAAAAAGTCTGCAACCACAAAGCACAGACCAAACAACTCCTGCTACTTGGAGACCTTAACCTTGCCTCTGAATCCCCCAAGACTTCAAAGGCATTCCTTGAAGCAGTGGAAGCCCTGGAGTACACCCAACTAATCAAGGAACCAACTCGCAACAAAGACAATACCTTGGATATCATATTCACCCCACAGCATATGCTCACAGACTATTACCTACCCAATCCCACCTTAACCTCTGTACCATCATCAGGCCAAAAGCAATCTCCTTCCACATCCCACAAGGCCATCCCAACATTACATACACACAAACTCCCCCCTCAACGCATAGATTCCATCACCTAGAAACAAAAGAATTCCCAGACAAAATTCTGTCCAAATTACAACAAATTCCAGATGATCTAGATATACAAATACATCACTGGAATCAAACTATAAGTAAGATAGTCACTAAATCACACACCTCTACTCCCCACAGGAAGCGCAACACAGCAACCTGGTATATCCCTCAACTGAGAGATCTAAAACATAAACTTAGGCTACTTGAACGAAAATGGAGATGCTCCAAAACTTCAGAAAATCTGAACAATTACAAGGCCTACCTACAAATAAACCAAGCAACCACAATTCATGCAAAGAGAGAATTCTTCACCAAAAAAGTAGAAACCGCCCTTAATCATCCGAGAGAGCTCTTTGAAATAACAAAATTCTTGATAAGAAACCCCTCTCAGCAAAAAGAAGAGCTCCTCATCTCCCCTCAAATGATAACTGATTTCTACCAAAAACAAGCATCCCCTCAACACTTCCAGTAAAGCAACAAAACCTAAACAACACAAAAACAAACAGATGTAAATCCTTTTCAACTATCTCCTCAGAACAACTAGATACAATTATCATCAACATTAACACAACTGTCCAGTCAGCTGTATCAAGATCGCCAGAAAAACTTTAATCCCTACAATCCACAAAATCTCAGACAGATCAACCCTACAAGGATGCATGCCTAAACCCCTCAGTCTCCATCTGCCCCATAAAGATAGGCCCATAACCAATCTAACATTTCTAATGAAAGTCATAGAAAAAATTATATAAATCCATCTACAAGACTACGTCAACTCCCATTGCCCACTTTACCCTCAACAATATGGTTTTAGACCTAATCATGGCATTGAAATCCTCCTAGTTGCCCTCATCGATAACCCACTAAAAGGCATAGACAAACCATACAATGGATTTACCCTAATATTCCTTGATATCAAGGCAGGTTTTCTGTCCCACACCACCTTATTCTACAAAGTCTTCACTCAATAGGACTATGGGACACTACACTAAAATGGTTCAAATCATACTCACAGACCATCAACTTCAAATTAAAGTGGCCACAAGAAATCAGCCCCTACTTCCAACTTCAAGGTGTCCCATAAGGATCTGCCTTATCAGCTTTGCTATTTAACATCTTTCTTCAACCACTATGCACAATAATTCAAGAACACAACATTATTTACCACATATATACACTAATCCCATAACCATACCCATAAAAACATGTTTCAAGTCCATGAAGAAATGGTTTACCGAACACAATATGACCATCAACTACAAGAAAACCAAAATCTTATACATAACCAGAGACTCCAACTTCTCACCACCACCTATCATCACCATTGATGGAGCAAATCTACTCGTAAAACCTGAAGTTCGCTATCTAGGGGTCACACTTGACCAGTATCTAACCCTAACAGCCCACATCAGCAATACCATGAGAGCCATTTACAGTAAAATCAAAACAGTTCAATAGTTAAAACCACTATTGAATCCTCAAGACTTTCGCACCGTATTTCAAGCTCTCATCTTCCCCACCTTGACTACTGCAATCTCCTCCTACAAGGCCTTCCCAAAAACACTCTTCACCCTATTCAACTGGCTTAGAACACTGCCACATGCATCCTCTGCAATGCCTCCAGGATCAACCACATATCCCCACTCTACAAACAACTGCATTGGTTACCCATCACAGAGTGAATTAAATACAAAGCCATCCTCACCATCTTCCAAATCAATCACAACCTCTCCTCCATCTACCTACAATTACTGCTACAGAAAGTACCCTACGGCAGATCAAGAAGAATAAACTCTCAGAATACCCTATCCACACTAGCAAGCAATACAAAAACCAACCACTTCCTATATGCCATCCCACACAACTTATGTGCCACAGATGACTTAATGACATTCGGTAGAAACCTGAAAACTCACCTATTCTTGGAACGCTTTCCTGATAATATGTGACCACCTACCCCCATGAGCATACTAAACCATCCATCCCTCCCCCCTATCCTGCAACCCCCCCTCCCACCATCACCCACAACCGAAAGCAATTCCTCTTGTCCATTTCTCCATTTGTCCATTTCTTCTTGATAATTGTGTTCTATTTCCATTGTATATTATTCAGTTGTGATATAATCAGTTCTCTGTAAAACCCTGTTGAGCTATGTTGTTACATGTAAACCACTGTGACCCTCAGATACATTGGTATAGAGAACTAGCTAAATAAATGAATAAATAAGTAAAATATGCAGTCAAATTCTCTGTGTTAAAAATTTCTACCTTTTGTTAGTCTTGAAGGACTACCAAAAGGGACTGCTATGACTGGAAGTAGATCTACACTTGTCAGTATAATCTTCTGGAATAAACTCTATATCTTGGAGTATAAGGGACGTCTTGAGGTTAATGCTGATAAATCTGTGTATTTTAGAATTCAGTGTTTTTGCCGAATCAGTCAGATCTTAGTACCACCAGTGAGCTTTGTATTTAAGTCAAAGCAAAGTATAGCTTAGCATAGAACATAAAATCAGAGTAAATAGACTTTGAAATACATTTATTTCTAGAGAGCTTTCCATTTAAATCAAATCAGAGTATAGCTTAACCTAGCAAGTAAAACAGAGAAAATAGTTACTGAAATAAATTTGTTTCTAGAGAGCTTGCTTACTTAAATCAAATCAGAATATAGCTTAGCATACAAGTAGAATAGTCTCTGAGTAGAAAGAAAAATAAACTTGTTTGTAGTGATCTTTACAAAGAGCCCTTCCAGTTAGGAGGCAAAAGATCTGTGAAGTTGCCTTAAATAGGTGTTAAAGGCAAGTGACAGATCAAAGGGACAATTTAAAAGACTCCTTCTATCAAACCAAGGGCTGTGTGAATAACCCAGGAAATTGATAAGACTTTACATTAGAAGCACAGGACATGGCACTGTGTAGCAACCAACTTTTAATAAGTCTTTCCCTCCCTCCCTTCCAAACTCCCACCCACCCCTGGGAAAATCATAACTTAATAGGTGCTTAAACCTCTTAAAGGGAAAGAGGTGCCCATTTTTACTCTCAGGTGCAGCTGTTTAATCAGGTATACATTAAGGACCTGAGATTAATTGATCTTGAGGTGAACAAAGTCCATTAAACATATTAGGTATAGTTTTATTAGTATAAGTATCCCCAGCAAACCTAAGTAAGTAAACAACTGAAATACCTAAACATAACCTTAAAATAAGATACAGACAGCAGACCAGCAGCGGTGGTGTTTAAAAATACTATTCTGGAATTGGAGGATGATCAATGTAATGCCAGTTGTTTTTTTTTTATTATTTATTTATTAGGACTTTACAAAAAAAACAAAAACAAAAAGCTAACAGCATTCTTGAAGAAAAAGGAAGATACATCAGAAAATAAACATGTAACAAATAAAGTAACTCTCAGACAAGAGAAAATATATCTTCCACACTAGCCCACAATAAACAAGGGAGACATATCAATCCAAAAATCAAACAAGAATATATAAACAGATTAAGTGCAGCCGTCTAACTGTGACAGTAATACTATGTGAGATCAAGTGGGGCAACAGCAGGGAACTCCAAACGTCTAGCACTAATGAAAGCTGTAAGTTGAGAGGGGTCATAAAAAATATAGGAAACCGCTTTATATTTTACCACTTACAAGGATATTTAAGAAAACAGGCCCCCCCAACTGAAGGATACCAGGGCGTAGCAGGAGAAACTCTCTACGACGCCGTTGTGTATCCCTAGCCAGATCCGGGTAAATTCTTACCATTAACTCTTTAAATGACAGGTTACTTTTCCTAAAAAAAAGCCTAAGCAACCACTCTCTGTCAGATAACAGTGCAAAGGTAACCAACAATGTAGAGGGAACAGGAGTCTCATCCACAGATTTTTCCAATAGGTCAGTTACATTTAAAATATTACTTTGTACCAAATCAACCCCCTCCTGACCCACATCAGTTGACAATTTAGCTTTAGGCAAATAGGCAAATAGTGGTTAGGACAAGTTACCTCAGGCCGGAAGGTTGGGGGTTCATATCCCACTAGAGGATAGCAACCTTGGGCCAGAAGGACTGGGGTTTCTAGTCCCATAGGGTGCTCCTTGTGGTCTTGGGCAAGTTACTTAACCCTCCATAGCCCATGTTCCCTGTAAGTATTAGTGTATGTGTCTCATATCCCCTCATGTTAAATGTATCCCCAACTGTGTTGTGACCACTTTGATTGAAGGATAAGGTGGTATACAAAACTGTCTAAATAAATAAATAAAATAAATAGTAGGCCCTAACCAATGGAGGGATTAGCTCAGAAGATACCCCCAACACCTCAACTAAGTATAATTTAAACATTTCTCTAGGAGGTACAGAAGGAATTCTAGGAAAATTAATTATCCGGAGATTATTTATTCTAGCTAGATTGTCCAGACGCTCCAACTTAGCTTGAGTGGAGGAAAAGTTCTTCCTAAAGGCATCCGACTGTTCTTCCAAGCCTTCCAGCTTTCGTTGCATTTCTACCACCTCAGGTTGCAATGCCATGACTTTTTGTTCCAAACTTTCCACAGCCAAACAGGTATTATTCACTTTCCGCTCCAAAGATGTTACCCATGGTACCAAGGCCTCCCCAAGGGAAAGAATCACCTGCCAAATCGATTCAAACGCCAGTTTTTAAAAAGGGTTCCGGGGTGATCCGGGAAACTACAGACCAGTGATCCTGGAAAAATGGTAGAAACTATTTATAAAGAACAAAATTACTGAACATGTACGGTAGATAGTCATGCTTAATGGGAGACAGCCAACATGTCTTTAGCCAAGGAAAATCTTGTCTTACTAATCTGTTATGTTTTTATGAAAGTGTGAATAAACAAGTAGACAAAGATGAGTCGGTTGATATAGTGTATCTGGATTTTCAGAAAACCTTTGACAAGATCCCTCATAAGAGACTTGACGAAATTAAAAAGTCATGTGATAGGAGACTGTACTATTATGATTAAGGGACTGGTTAAAAGATAGAAAGCAGAGGGTAGGGCTAATGGCCAATTTTCCCAATGGAGAAAGGTGAATAGTGGAGTACCCCAGGGATCTGTGCTCTGTCCGCTGCTTTTTAAGATATTCGTTAATGACCTGGAAATGGGAATAACAAGTGAGGTAATCAAATTTGCAGATGACACAAAATTATTCAAAGTTGTTAAAACCCAAGAGGATTGTGAAAAATTGCAAGAGGACCTTGATAAATTGGAATACTGGATGTTCAAATGGCAGATGAAATTAATGTGCACACGTGCAAAGTTATGCACCTAGGAAAGAACAACCCAAACTATGGTTACATGATGTAAGGTTCCACATTAGGAACCACCACTCAGAAAAAAAGATTAAGGCGTCATCATGGATAACATGTTGAAACCCTCGGCCAGTGTGCCCCAGCAGCCAAGAGACCAAATAGAATGCTAGGAATCATAATAAAAGTAATGGAGAATAAAACAAAAGATATCATAATGTCTCTGCATCGTTCCAAGGTGCGAGAGCACCTTAAATATTATGTGCAATTCTGAGCTCCGTATCTTAACACTAGAAGCCCGAAAAGGAATTTTACCTAGAAACCCAAAAGTGCGTCAATTGATGCATTATCACGACGACTGCATTTAACATGAAATGCAGATGTGAATTAATGTGAAGTTACTTATTTGTTAAATACATGCAGTATGTGATGTCATTACATGACGTCATCATGTCTTTATTGTTTGTAATGTCGGAGTAAAACTGTAAACAGTGATTGAGATGCACCACCTAGTGGGAACATGAATTTATACCCAGAAGCCCCAAAGTACATCAATTGACGCATCCAAGACAATTGAGTGCGTCAATTGACGTACTTTGGGGCTTCTAGGTATAAATTCATTTTCCCGCTAGGTGGTGCATCTGTCATTAATTTTCGATGCACATATTTGAACATCTTGACCTTGCTAACAAAGTCATGGAACATGACTGACATGGTTCTAGCAGTGGCGCTGGTATACAACTTCAAAGATGCATTTGCGACAATTGATGCACTTTGGGGCTTCTAGTGTTAAAAAGGATATAGCATTATTAGAAAAGGTACAGAGAAGAGCCATCAAAATGGTAAAGGGGTTGGATGGATAACCCTATGAGGAGAGGCTAAGGGCTCTTCAACCTGGAAAAGAGACGGCTGAGGGGAGAAACGATAGAGGTCTATAAGTTAATGAATGGAGTGGAACGGGGAAACGCAGATTGCTTGTTTACGCCATCAAAATATAGGGGACATGCAATGAAGGTACAGTGTAACCTATTTAAGACTCAGAAGATATTTTTTCACTCAACGCGTAATCAAACTCTGGAATTCATTACCAGAGGATATAGTAAAAGCTGTTAGTGTAGCTGGGTTTAAAAAAAGTTTGGACAAGTTCCTGGAGGAAAGGTCCATAAACCATTGGGGACCCAGGTAATCCACTGCTTGCCCCAGTACTAGCATTATGGAACTTGTGTCTTTTGGGGAAACTGCTTGTGACCTGGATTGGCCACTGCTGGAAACAGGATACTGGGCTTGATGGACCTTGGTCTGACCCAGTATGGCATATCTTATGTTCTTATGACTTATTTGTATTAACGTATGTTTGAACGGAAAAAAGACCTGGAACTGGGGGGGAAAAGTCCAAATTGACTGAAAATCTAATTGGACAAATGTGATGAATCACCTGTTATTTCTGCTATCTTTTACTGTATTACTTATTATGATGCCTTAATGTGCGGTCACTTTTTGCACGTATGTGTGTCATGTCAAAATTAACATATGGTATACTCAAAGCCTTTCTGGTAACTTTGGGGGTGTGGCCATCATCTGCCCCAAAGGTTGCCATGCAAGGCAGACATTTAATACGTATTAACAGTACATTGCCAATAGAATAGGGCAGTTGCAGCAACTCTGTCACCAGTGCACAATAGACCCCTAACATGGACAGTGCATAGACCACTTTGCCTGCACCCCCTCATACCTTTCCTGCCATCCCCAACAGTGAATAGAGACCCACTCCTCAATACCCTCCCTCCTAGGCAAGTCAAAGCAGATAGTTCCCACCCCTTTGTCCGAATCCCAGCTTCAGAGTTGCAGCTCTGGGTACTGTTAGTAGTCTTGTGGTACTACTGCTAGGGTTCAAGCAGCCAAATAAGGGCTTGTACAGCTATGGAAAGGAAAGGTGTGTTAGGGTCATATTTGGTTGCTTGAACCCGTGGTAGTACAATGGTTTATCACTGAGGGACAGATCCACCATTTTGAAGCCAGGACCTGGATGGAGCAGGAGTGACTGGAGATCACTCCTGCTGCACATTAGATGCCAGGAACTGTTGGCAGGAGCCAAAGGAGGGGTGCCTGTGGGGGTTATGTAGTTTTTAGTGCTAAGCTGTGTTGGGTGGGTTATTTTACTGTTCGGTGATGTCTGTTTTCACTATCAGGGGTGGTTCTGGGGCAATCAGGGGAGTGATGTGGATGCATCTATTGCACACTAGGTACATTGGGAATGGATGGCTGCACAAGCGACAGTCTCTTGTGCTAATGGCTTGATGAAGCTACGTTCTCACAAAGCATGTAATAATGCAAGAATTAGCGTGTGATGTCGTGCTAGATTCGTGCGCTGCTTAGCGCACTTTAGTAAAGGGGCCTCTATGATGTTGTTCCCTAGATAAGAGCATTTGTGCTTTCCATTTATGCCTTCTGTGTGCCCTCGTATCTCTTCCCATGTGTGTTCATCTGAAGCAGAGGATGTAATATGCAAATTAAGATAAGGGACACACACAATCTTTTAAATTGAAAATTAGAAAAATATTAGCAATTGCAAATAACAATTTTTTTTTGTTTAAAGCAGCTTGCCTATTGAAGATATATATTCAATGAGGATAAAGATTTAGGCAGAGCTTAACACAATTTGGCTTTTAACAAGCTTTCTAGACTTTGAACTGCTCAATTAAAGAGTTTAACTCCAGATTTACAATCGCCCACTATAAATAGAAAAATAACTTCAAAGACAAATCTGCTATTCAAGAGCAGCCGAAATACTCTGAAATTTAAATAAGCTACATGCAAACAATCTTTTAAGCAGACTTATTAGAGAGACGTTACATTGACTCGAAAATTCTCAACAACAACAATATTAGAGAAACATTACACAAGCATTCAGAAGCAAGTAGTATTTTCTTAGCTCGGATAGATAAAATGACGAATTAAAGCTTCAGAGGTGTGGGAAGGAAAAATGTGTTAGTGAGAATGGCATGGTCTTTTTTGATATGCAGTGTGACTTCTACATATGGGTGAGCCTTCCCTAACATCTATAGACTATTTGCTGTGACATCAATACGAGTGTCTCCTTCATCCATTTAAATGTGAGGTTTGTTTTCTGCTCTTTAGAAGAGATTCCAGAGAGGGTGCTTGCTGAATGAGATGTTGGCAAGTCACTCCATGCCCTTCTTTGAGCTGATGCAATAAACTGTGCTGTGCATAGTGGTTTGCTGTGTCTTTAGTGCAGATTTTCCATGTGCTAAAACTACTTCCGATGCAGGAAGTACTTTAGAGCATAAAACATCTGGAGTTCCTTGTGGCCCTTCTCAACACTACTCGGGCTCGGACCTTTCTTCCAGTGGCTCACTGTATACAGCCCTGGTTTACGATACCCAGCAGAGGTATCATGTGATGGCCCAGGGAATGTTGAAGGTTCTTGACCATATGGCCTCGATGGTGCATGTCACTCCCCTGGCTCATCTGTCGATGAGACAAGCTCAGTGGACTCTGAGTGCACAGTGGAAGCAGGCCATGGGCCATATCCAGGACTGGGTGGCAATCACTGGGCCTTAAATCCAGTCCCTGCATTGGTGGCTAGAGCCGGAGAATTTGCTCAGAGGTCTCACATTTCAGATGCCCCTCCAAACGATGCTGATGACAGATGCATCCAAGTTGGACTAGGGGACTCATCTGGATGGCCTGTGTATGCAGGAGAGCCTGCACCAGATCAATTTCTTGGAACTGCGGGCTATAGCAAACACGCTTCAGGCGTTCCAGGTTTAGTTGGCCAAACAAACTGTGCTGATCCAGACAGACAATCAGGTGGTGATGTACTGCATCAACAAACAGGGCAGCACGGGGTCATACCTCCTGTGCTGGGAAGCGGTCCGTTTGTGGAAGTTCACCATCACTCACGGAATGGAGTTGAGATCTACTTATCTGCCTGGGAACTCAATTCCTTGGCAGACCAAGAGCTGCACAAGTGGACCCTCAACAGGGAGGTTGTGCACCAGATCTTTTGGGAGTGGGATACCCCCACAATAGATCTGTTTGCCACTCTGCACAATGCCCAGATTAATCATTTCTGCTCCAGAGTCATGTCCAGTGGCAGGCTGTCATTGGATGCCTTCCTCCTACACCGGGGAGTGGTCCTTTTGTATTGTGACGGTGAAGGCCAGAAAGAGCATAAGAAAGAGGAGAGAAATACAGTGATTTTCCCAGAGAAGGGGAGAAAAACCAGAAAGTCAGGGGTTAAAACCTCTGATTCTGAAAAAAACTCCACACAGAAAGCTGGTAGTCAAGGGACACGCCCAGGTTCCCTAGTTACCAACCCTGTGCATAGGAGAGAGTTGGGGGTGGAGTTAGCAGGCAGTAAGAGAAACTGCAGATATAAATGCAGGAACTTTGAACAGGAAGTAAGTCAGTGTGGTAGCAGTCACGGCAGTAGCAGCAAGAGCAGCAACAAGAGTGCAAGGGAGGAGTGCAGAGCCGAGGGAGGAGTCCTCAGCAGGAAGGAAGGAGCTCGTGGAAGTGTCTGGAGAGCCCAGCAGGAAAGTCCTCAAACTGCCCAGCCAAGAAGTGCCCGAGAGGGAGGTGCTCAGGGAGCAGGAAGGAGGTACACTGCAGGGAAAAGCAGCCTGAAGGAAAGGTGCTTTGAGAGACCAGCTTCCAGGGACCGGGAATCCTCCCTTGAAAGTGAAAGGAGAAGCAGGAGTTCCAGCACTGAGCCCAGTCTTGAGGTAATTGGGTCTGAGAATTCCAAGAGGGGAAGAGGCCCTAGGAGTTCAGTGGCACTCGCAGAGGGAAAGGAATCTTTCCAGAAACTTCAGGCAGAGAGGCCAAACCAGCCCGAGGTGTTAAAGCTTGCCAGAGAGAGTTCACAAGCCATGGGAGTAACAGACAGCATTCCCCAGAGGATTTCATGGAGACTGAGCAAACAACTGTAAAGTCAGCTAGAGGCTTATCTCCCCGAGATCAGGTGAGCTTGGCTAAAACATTTAATAACCGTTGGAAAGGCAAGGAGTTGTCTGAGAGTAAAGGCATTTCTCAGAGAAAGGGAGAGTCTGCCTTAAAGAAGGTTCTAAGAATTTTAGAAGGTTTGCAGCCAGGGAGAGCTGGATTCAAACCTAATGTTTCTGTAACAGAATCTGAAGCTGAAAGCATGGACTTTGAAACTTCCATAGCCCAAGAGCTTAGTTCTGATAATGAGATGGAGTGCTCCATTGTAGCTAAGTGTTAAAGTGTTTGGGAAACGTGAAGCTAGCAGCTGTGTTCAGAACGCTGAGCTGAAGAGGGTATGCAAATGAGGTTTGCTAGAAATCCTGAAAAGCTTAACTCTTGCTGTGAAAGATTGTTTACAAAGTATACAGAGCCTGCTAGAAGAGCAAGCTGAGAAACCTGGTTTGGGAGAGGAAGAAAGACATTATGCAGGGAGAGTTTTGCACTGCTAAACTGCTGAAGAAACTGCATATGTTTTAAAAGCCATTTTGGGAAGAAGGTTTTTGTTTCTCCAACCTTGTTTTCATTTGTATGAAGAAATACTTTGTTCTGAGTTCACTGATAAGCTGCATTTTGAAAGCTACTTATTTTTGTTGCTTATTCTGGAATACCCACCTTTAGTGTTTGATATTTGGGGACTGTGTGCAAAGAACCCCCTTTGACTTTGAGAAGAATAAAAATCCTGTGTGCCTATATCACTGCTCGGCTGGAATTATTTGCCATTTACACAACTACAACCATAGGCACTCTTATAAATAAAGACTCTCACTGCTTCATACACCTAGGCAACCGCCTGGGGAGGACGAGGTGGTGACAGTATGCATATTCTCCCATTCTGCTCATGATGAAAACTTTACTGAAGCTTCAGGTCTGCTCATGATGAAAACTTTACTGAAGCTTCAGGCCAACAGGGGCATGATGATCCTCATTGACCCATATTGGCCCAGGCAACCGTGGTTCCCCCTGCTGCTCCAGCTCTCTCAGCAGGAGCCTCTATGACTGGGCTTTGCCCCATACCTCATCTCCTAGGAAGACAGGATCTTACTACATCCCAGTGTTCGGTCCCTGGTGGGTAGTCCTCACAGAGCTCAACCTGCCCGAGAATGTTATGGAAGTCCTGGCCTCCCACAAGGCCTCCATGTGCAGATCTTACATGTTTAAATGGTGGAGGTTCTGCTTCTGGTACACTGACAGAGCCCTGAATCACTTTTCCTGCACCATGGTCAAGTTGCTGGAGTACCTCCTGCACCCCTCAGACTCAGATCTCATCCAATTCAGTCAGATTCCATCTGAGTGCGATTGGGGCCTACCATTGCAGCTTGGAGGGGCGGCCCATCTCAATTCAGCCCTTGGTTTGCTTCATGGGCTTGCTCCTCTATAAGCCTCCTTTCAAGCCCTTGGTAGTGGCTTGGGACCTTAATGTGGCTCTGGTACAGCTCTTGTCGGCTCCGTTTGAGCCATTTGTTTCCTGCCCTCTGACGTTCTTTACCTGGACGGTCTTGTTCCTGATGGTGGTCATTTCGGCACGCTGTGTCAGTGAGTTCCAGACCCCGGTGGCTCACCTACCATACACCAGAGCCACCACAATAGTGTGGTCTTGTGCGTACATCTGTGTTTCCTACCAAAGGTAGTGTCTGCTTTCCACCTCAATCGGTCAGTTGTTCTACCAACTTTCTTCCCCAGGCCTCGCGCCAATAGAGTGGAGACAGCGCTGCACACCTGGGACTGCAAGCAAGCTTTGACCTTCTACCTTGAGTGGATGAAGGCCCATCATAAGTCCACCCAGTTGTTTGTCTCCTTTGATCCAAGGAAGCTGGAGGTTGCCATTTCCAAACGCACTATAGTATGTCGATTTGTCTAGCTGACTGCATCTCTTTCACTTATGACCAGGCAGACCTGAGCCTTTATGGTCATGTCACGGCTCACAATGTCAGAGCCACGAATGCTTCAGTGGTCAACTTCCGCTTGGTCTCCATGGAGGAGATCTGCCGGGCTGCAACATAGTCTTCTGTCCACACATTCATAGCTCATTATTGTCTGGATAGGGATTCCCAAGGCAACAGCAGCTTTGGCAGAGCCATACTTTGGCATCTCTTTGGGAATTAGGTTCCAGCTCTTTCCCACTGGCCCTTCTGTCCATCCAGGCTACCAAAAAGTGTATTCCTCAGTGAAGTTGTAAGCTGAAGATGCTGAATCAGTAACTGTTCTTGTTGTTTCTCCAGTTCTGTTGCCCTTTTGGGCTTGGGCCTCCTCAGTTTTCTGTAGCCTGTAGGTTGGAAGTCCCATGCATGAGGACTTACTTTCTGCTTGTGCATGGAGAAAGCGTAGTTACTCACCTGTAGCTGGTGTTCTCTGTGGATGGCAGGAATAAGTCCTCACAATCCTCCCACCTCCCTGAGGAGTTGTCTTCTTGGCTACAGCTTTGATATTTTACTGGAGAAGATGGCACTTCAGCAGGTGGGAAGGCAGGCATGCATGCATGGTGGTGCCTTCCAAAAGCTTCTAATGAAAGCTGGGGAACATTCCCGCACAGTGCTCCATCAGTGACGTCACCCATTTGTGAGGACTTATTTTTGCTGTCTATGGAGAACACCTGCTACAGGTGAGTACTACACTTTATCCTCATCAGCTTCTGCATATTCCTCACCTTCCACCTTGAATCTGACAATACCACTTTTGCACTTCTTCCTCTAGCTAACATATGTGAAAAATGTTTTGTCCCCTCATTTTATTGCATTGGCAATTTCTTCTTCTTTTTTGCATCTTTGCTTTCTTGACTACTTTCCTAGCTCCTCTAAGTTTTTCCAAATATTGATGCTTGTCTTACTCTCTCTGTGATCTCTTGTATTTTATGTAGGTCACCCTCTTTTTCTTCACCTTTTCAGCAACTTCTTTTGAGAACTATAGTGGCCTCGTTTTCCTTTTACATTTATATACCTTTCTAACAAAAATATTTGTTGCCCTTAAACTATCCCCTTTGAGTTTTGCCCATTGCTTTTCTACTTCCCCCAGCTGTTCCCGTCCCACTAATGACTCCTTGAGGTATTGCCCCATCTTGACAAAGTTAATTTTCCTAAACTCTAAAACCCTCACTTTTAAATGGACTTTATTAGCCCTAGTCCTAATACTGAACCACACCATCTGGTGATCACTGGATGCAAGATGATCTCCCACTATAACATCAGAAACACTTTCCCCATTGGTAAGCACCAAGTCCAGTATGTCCCATAACAGAATGTGGGTTCTGTTAGAAGTTGCCGGAATAAGTTCTCCCTGTAGAGAATCTAGGATCCCCTTACTTCTAGATGACACCGCAGAAGAAATGTGCCAATCAGCATCTGGCATATTGAAATCCCCTATCAGTAGTAGTTCTCCTTTCACGCAGTACTGCTTATGTCTTCTATAAATCTCCATCCATTTCTTCTTCCTGTGAAGAAGATTTGTAATAGCACACCAGTACAAATGGATTTCCTGTTCCCTCTTTCTAATTTAACCCAGAGTGCCTCCTCACTCACTTTCAAGCCCTAGAATTCTATAGCTACATGAATAAACAGGTAGACAAAGGTGAGCCGGTTAATATAGTATACCAGGATTTTGAGAAAGCCTTTGACAAGGTCCCTCATGAGAGATTCTTAGTGAAATTAAAAAGTTATGGGATAGGAGGCCGTGTACTACTTTTGGATCAGGAACTGGTTAAAAGATAGAAAGCAGAGGGTAGGGCTAAATGGCTAAATAGTTTTCTCAATGGAGAAAGGTGAATAGTGGAATAACCCAGGAATCTGTGCTGGGTCCACTGCTTTTTAATGCTTTTATAAATGACCTAGAAATAGGAATAATGAGTAAGGTGATCAAATCTGCAGATGACACAAAATTATTCAAAGTTGATAAAAATGCAAAAGGATTGTGAAAAATTGCAAGAGGACCTTGATAAATTGGAAGACTGGATGTTCAAATGGCAGATGAAATTTAATGTGGATAAATACATAGTTATGCACCTAGGAAAGGACAACCTGGGACGATCGGGAGCTTACTTGTGGGCCATTGAGATCTGTGCCACTGAGCAGAGGAGAAGAATCCAGTTGGAGCGTGCTGGCCGCTGCAGGCACCTTCGTTACCGCCCCCTTTTCCCCATTACGTCTGCAGCAGACCAGTGTTTCTACTATTAAAGATTCATTGTCTATTCATTCCAAGTTGGCAAGCACTGGAAAATTTTTCCAGAGCTACCAACTTAGTTTTCTTTTCCAATAACATCCCTATTGTCTGCAGAAATCCTGTTGGATAAAAAATTTCAATGAAGTTTTGTTTCTTACTGGCCAGGTTCTTCTCGCTTTCTAGAGGGCAAACAAAATAGGAATAGATGTTTTGTCACCTGATGTTAATCAGGATTTGACTAATATTTTGGAGGATTCTACTGACGTGATAGCTAAGAGGACTACGTTATCGCTTTCTTTTGTATCTGTTGCTGATAACGTCAAGGTCTTGAAATTCTTCTTTAAATATAAGGAGAACAATTTTTGTGGTCAAAAATTAAAATTAAATGTGTTCTCGGATGTTACTAGGAACACTCAGTTATGGAGAAGGAATTTATTGGCCTTGAAATCTAAGATTGTGGAGCTGGGTGTAACATTCTTTTTGGGTGTATTGTCACTTTGCATGGGAGAACATATGTTTTTTTAGAGTCAACTCAATAAGAAAAGTTTCTTTTAGATAAGAAAGTGTAGGTGTATTTCAGTCCATAATAAGTTTGTTGCCCATGGTTGTAATGGGGGTTCTTCTCCCCTCTCTATTTGATTGCTATAATGTATTGTGCTCAGCTTCTTACCCTTGATGTGAACTAGTGCTGAAAATGAATGTTTAGTTTTTTGGGGTTTTTTTGTTTTTCTTGTTATATTATTCTTCCTAATCACATGTGTTATGTATTTATTTGAGCTTCTAATTATGCAAAGCCTAACAAAAAAAAAAGAACAAGTCAAACTATGGTTATACAATGCAGGAGTCCACATTAGGAGCCACCACCCAGGAAAAAGATTTAGGAATCGTCATGGATAACACATTGAAGCCCTCTACCCAGTGTGCAGCAGCAGCCAAGAAAGCAAATAGAATGCTAGGAATCATAAGGAAAGGAATGGAGAATAAAAACAAGGATATTATAATGCGTTTGTATCATTCCATGGTGTGACCAGACATTGAATATTGTGTGCAATTCTGGTTGGCATATCTTAAAAAGGACATAGCAGATTTAGAGTCACCTAAATGGTAAAGGGGTTGGAAGGATACCCCTATGAGGAAAGGCTTAAAAGGTTAGGGCTCTTCATCTTGGAAAAGAGACGACTGAGGGGAAATATGATAGAGGTCTCTTAATTAATAAATAAATGGAGTGGAATGGGTAAACGTAGATCAATTGTAGATAGATATACTGTTGCCAATAATATTGTCACTAGGAGATAAATATACTGTTGTTAAGAACCAATTATACTGTTGTCAGTAGATAAAAATACTGTTGCCAGTAATCATACTCTCTGTTGCCATAGCTACACAAACTATCACCAATAGATAAATATACTGCGATCAGCTAATCCTGTAGAACCCCCTCCACTCAACCCCCCAACCCAACACCACCACACAACAGTCCTCTCGCAAAGCCACCAATAAAACCCTCCATAACTCAAAAAAAAACATAATGGCAGACCTAAAAACAAAAACATTGCAAACCTCTTTCCTACTAACAACCCTCCTACTCCAACAAATCTACACATACAAATTCAACAATCCCCCTTGCAACAGCATCCCCATAATTTATAACCCAAACCGCAATTTAGCACACCCCCCAATACACAATAACCCATTCAACCTGCCACCACACAACAATACCCACAAACATTCCCCTAGACTAATACAGATAAACTGCAAAAACTACGCAAACAATAAAACCTCCCCCAATGAAGACAATAAATTAAAGCTGATCCTAATAAACATTCGCTCAATTCGAAATAAAATACCAATTGTAAATGACATAATAAAAGACGAACAGCCTGACTTCTTTTTCATCACGGAAACATGGCTAACATCCACAGACACAATATTATTAAACCAACTCAACATATCACAATATGATATTTTCAACTGCCACCGTGACATAAAAAGAGGAGGTGGCACACTTATACTCACCAAGAAAGACTTACAATACACCCTAACAAACTCAAACAATGTTGAAGGCATGGACATAATAAACATCGAAAACAGAACACTAGCATTCTCCCTAATCTATAGACCACCATCAGCAGATCACAAAAATCTTTCTCCTATCCTTGAACTAGCATGCGCAGCATCCCAGAGAAAACCTCTTATAATACTAGGTGACCTTAACCTCCCATCCTTAAACCAATCACAAAAAAACAACTTCATAGACTCAATGACCCAAATGGGATATAACCAGATAATCAATACCCCCACACATAATAAAGGAAACTCACTAGACCTCATTTTCCTCCCTTCCCCCTTCAACCTACATCAACTACAATCTTCCCCAACAACTTCAGAGGTACCTTGGTCTGACCACCATCTGATAACCTTTCATCTACTAACACAAGTACCATCACAATCCCCAAACGCAACAGCTCACCGCTCACGTTTTACCCGCTTTGACAATGACACATTCCTTGACAAGGTACTACCTAAGCTCACTACAAGCCTATCTGACATCGACCTAACGATAGAGAACTGGAACCAAACAATCCAAGAAGCAGCTACCTCCACTCAAACATCCCAGAAGAAAAAGAAAGAATCACAAAAATGGTTCACGAAAAACATTGCCCTACTAAAAAGACAACTACGTAAACAAGAAAAAACCTGGAGAAACACCAAATCACATGATAACAAAACCAAATATATAAACTTACTTAATAAATACAAAGAAACAATCAACAACTCAAAAAGAGATTACTATTCCAATCTAATAAATCTTGCTCTCAACCGACCAAGAGAACTCTTCTTAATCGTCAAAACACTAACAAAAACACATAACCCAGAACCGAACCAGGACATTATAAACGTCCAAACCTTAGCAGCACACTTTGCTGAAAAGCTAAAGGTAAAATCTTGCTCCCCAACCATCACGATAAAATATACACAGACCAGTAACTATGAATGGACAACATTCCACAAAGTTGATCGTAAACACATCCTCAACATCATAACAATGATCAACACTACAACTTCCCCGCTTGACCCATGCCCGGTGTCATGGATCAAGTATACTAAGGAATCCCTTGCAGAAAACATCCAATACATAGTAAACCAATCCCTCACACAAGGAACCATGCCCAACACCCTAAAGCTCTCCTCGATCCGTCCCATAATAAAAAACAATAAACTTGACCCAAAGGACCCCAACTCCTACAGACCAATTGCCAGCATACCGCTAATCGCTAAAATAATAGAAAAAACTATACAACTCCAACTACAGGAATACATAGATGAGCAAAAACTTCTTGATGCGCATCAATTCGGATTCCGCCCCTTCCATGGAGTGGAAACCCTCCTAATCGCCTTGACAGACCTCCTCATCCGTGGTACTAATGAAAATAGCAAAGGTTTCCTCCTCCTCTTCATAGACCTATCTGCTGCATTTGACAGCATTAATCACAAAACACTCATCAACAGACTTGAAAACCTAAAAATAGGAGGAACCGTCCTTGAATGGTTCAAATCATACATTTCAAACAGACTCATACAGATACAACTAGGCAAAGAAACATCAGAAACCTTCCCTCAAGGCCAGGGTATCCCTCAGGGATCGGCACTCTCTGCCCTCCTCTTCAATTTATACCTCCAACCAATTACAGACATATTCAACAAGTATGAAATTAACCATTTCATATACGCGGACGATATCATGCTCGCCATCCCCATAAACACCAACAACCCCAAATACGATAGACTACTCCAATGCATGAATGAGACCACCATATGGCTTGAAAACAACCACCTAAGCATCAATCTCAAAAAGACTGAAGCAATGTTCATAACGAGAAAACCTGACATGGACCACAACTACCCTACCACAATCACAATAAATAACACACCAATACCTATTAAAAAGGAGGTAAAATACCTTGGAATAATTCTGGACCATTCACTCACCATGATCCCACACATAAAACATACAGTAAAAACGATATTCTATAAACTCAAGACAATACAACACCTGAGACCCCTACTCAACACACATGACTTTAGATCAGTGGTCAACTCCCTCATCACCCCCCACTTTGACTACTGCAATAGCATTCTAAATGGCCTACCACTAAAAAGCATATACCTCCTCCAAAGAGCACAAAACATATGTGCCAAGATGGTCACAAAAGCTAAGCTAACAGACCACGTGACCCCAATACTACTAGATCTTCATTGGCTCCCCATAAGCAGCCGAATAAAATATAAAATCCTCCTTACTACCTTTAAACTCCTCAATAACATCTCTCCCTCCCAACTATCTACCCTATTACAAACCCCATCAGAAACTAGAACACGAAGACAGAACGCAACCCACTCCCTCAACATAAAAACTAATTTCAGAAGGACCAGAGCAACGACAAGTGATAGAGCCTTCTCCTTTGCTGCCCCTACCCTCTGGAACGAAATCCCTTTAACCCTCCGCAAAATAAAAGACCTTCACCAATTCAAAAAAGAACTAAAAACATACCTTTTCACAAAACACTTTGAGATCCCCTACCAACAAAAAACCTCTCCGATACAATCACAGAAACACATTCACAGTTCTCAAGACAGAACAAATGATTAAACATAAGAAAGACACTTACTCTACTCTGCCTTACCCTACAGACAAAGATTTACACAAACAAATGGCTATATCTCTATTGTAAATAATACCGGTAACTCAATTATGTTGTGATGACCTGTACATAGTTTGAATAGTGTTATTCTAGTTAATGTTCAAAACATGTTCAATGCAACTAAACGTGTACATAGTTAACACAAGTTCCATGTAAAATATACAGAAGTATATTGATTTTTGTTCGATGTGAACCGCCCCTGATCTCTGGAAGGGGCGGTATATAAGAAACTGTTAAATAAATAAATAAATAAAAATCAATTGTTTATACCATCAAAAATGAAGCTGCAATGTAATCCATTTAAGACTAATAAGAGAACATATTTTTTTTCACTCAATGCATAATCAAACTGTGGTATTTGTTACCGGAGGATATAGTAAAAGCTGTTGGTGTAACTGGATTTAAAAAAGGTTTGGACAAGTTCCTGGAGGAAAAGTCCATAAACTATTATTAAAGAGGTCCCAGGAAAACCACTGCTTACCCTGGGACAAGCATTGTGGAAGCTGTGTGCCTTTTTGGGAACATGCCAAGTACTTGTGACCTGTATTGGCCACTGTTGGAAACAATATACTGGGCTTAATGGACCTTGTTCTGACCCAGTATGGCATTTTGGCATTTCTTATGTTCTTCTTAAAAAGTTCTAATGTGAGGGGGCAAGATGGCGGCAGGCAACTGACCTCTGGCTGCTGTGCTCCAAGTTTGTTTGAGTGAGTGTGCTGTTGCCAAATCTCTGCCTCGTTTATTATGGGGCAGAGAAAAAGGAAGCAGGCTGGTCTCCCCGTTTCTCCACCGCAGGCTTCCTTCTTGACTCAGCGGACCCTTGAACATTGCAGATTTGCAGCGGTGGGGTCTCAAGCAGCGTCCTCGATAGCACGGGTTGGAGATCTTGAATCCGTGCTGGGCGCTTCAGGAGTTAGTTTGTCTCCTGACCAGCGGTCTCCTCCAGCTCAACCCGGGAATGATATCTCTCCGGTTGTAGTTTGTGCTCGGGTGCTGCCGGGAGGTTGGGAGAGTACCCCACTACCCGACGGTGAGAGGCAAACGGTTCAGCGGCTGGCTCTGGACTCCGACGGGAAGAGATTGCCTGAGAATCGGTTAGCAGCTTTGTCTGTGTGTGCGGATTCTGTATTGCAGCTGGAGCCTGAAGGTCTGCAAAAGCCAGTAAATTTAGTGCTGGAGAAACCTGCAACTATTACTTTGGATGCGCTGTGGGACGCCATATCGGCCCTGACAACTTCCTTATCTACGGTTGTGGGTTTTGTGAGTTCTGAAATGGCTAGTGTGAAATTGGAAGCGTCTAAAAGCCATGAATTACAGACTGCCTCTCTGTTTCAAGTTAATGAGGAGATTTCTCGCCTTAAAGAGGAGCATGCTGCTCTGATGAGAGAAAGGACCGTGTTAACACATAAAACTGAATATCTGGAGAATCTCGCTCGTCGGAACAATCTTCGTCTGCTTAACTTTCCGAGATGTCACTAGTGGAGATGGTACGTAAATATCTGATGGAAGTGCTTAGAATTCCCATGGAACATCTGCCTCCAATTACGAGGGCACAATATCTGTCTGTGAATATCTTGGAGGCTAAGAGGAGGAATGTTGAGGCCTCTGTGAGTGGACTGGGGGACTTAACAGGATTTCTTCAAAGTTCTTTAGATGTTGTTACAGAGAGGACTACCATGCTTGTAACTTTGGCTTTGGAAGCTGACAGAGCTTTAATTCTTTGATCTTTTTAAAAAAATATTAATGAGTTGGTTTTGGGAGCAAAAGTTTGTATATTTCCTGTCTTAACTCGTGCCACCCAGTTAAAGAGGAAGGATTTCCTGGCTCTTCAGTCCAGGACCCCACCTCATTGGGTGCCTCTTTTGTGCTAAAATATCCATCTAGATGTTATGTTTCTTATCAGGGGAAAAATTTCCTATTTTTTGATCCAAAACAGCTCTTAGAATTTCTTTGTGTGAGGGAAGAGATTAGGGTCGAGGTGGGGCCCATTACGGCTGACGCTTAAGTCTTGGCTTGCTGAAATGTATATCTTTTTTTTTTTTCCTTATGTGTACCTTAGTTGTGTTCCGGTAAAAGGGTATAATTAGGGTATTGATATTTCCTGATATTTCCTCAATTTCTATTGTGGGCTAATTTAGGGATGATTTATTTCTTACTTTGTGAGTTATATGCAAGTATTTTCTTTGTATTTCCCGTACTTCTTTATTTCACTTAAATGTAATTATTTGAGTGTTATTATAAAATGCCAATAAAGATTAAATAGTAAAAAAAAAAGTTCTAATGTGCATATAAAAAGGTAATTAAAATGAATACGCAAAACAAATTTGAAAAGAAAGCTGCCTGAAAATTGTGAAAAAGTCAGAAAAATTGAATTTATTTTTTTGGCCATGCACATCTCTAGTGCTGAAAATTAGCACACATTTTCACTTCTGTTTTAGCAAAGAAACTTTGCTTTGAGGCCAAGGTGAAGTAAAGTTTTACCTTTAGCCAACTTTTATGGAAAATAAATGGAAGTAAAAACAACCTCCAGCAAAATTGGGATTCTTAAATTAGAAACATAGAAACATGATGACAGAAAAAGACCACAAGGCCCATCTAGTCTGTCCTTCCATAACAACAACTACAACAGTCCACTTTTTACCTTTAGAGATCCTCTGTGTTGGTCCCATGCTTTTTTGAATTCAGTTACTGTCTTCATCTCTACCACCTCCACCGGGAGACTATTCCACGGATCCACTACTCTTTCCGTAAAGAAATATTTCCGCATATCACTCCTGAATCTATCTCCCTTCACCCTCATCCCATGTCCCCTCGTCGCAGAACTTGTTTTCAATTGAAAGAGGCTCTCTCCCTGAACATTTATGCCACGGAGGTATTTAAACATCTCAATCATATCACCTCTATCCCGCCTTTCCTCTAAGGTGTACATATTAAGATCCTTAAGTCTGTCCTCATATGCTTTATAATGAAGACCACTAATCATCTTAGTAGCAACCCTCTGCACCGACTCCATCCTATTCACATCCTTTTGAAGGTGCGGTCTCCAGAATTGCACACCATACTCCAAATGAGGTCGCACCAAAGACTTATACAGAGGCATTATCACCTCCTTTTTTCTGCTAGCCATTCCTCTCCGTATGCACCCAAGCATCCTTCTAGCTTTTGCCGTCGCCTTTTCTACGACACCTAGATGTCAGATACCCAATTCAAGGACCTTCATATCCAGAGAGCATGAATTTGGAACTCCATGTCCAAGAGTCCCATGTCTGGGAGCACCAACTTCAAGAGACCTACACTTTCTAACTCACCCCCTACTATGATTACTTTCCACCAGTATCCCTGTCAGTGCAGGATTAAGGCATAGGCAATCTAGGTACACATATAGTACATAGGGTTCAAACATCTTGTCAAATGTGCTAATTCAGCAGAGATCTGCTACTACTACTAATAATAATAATCATTTATATAGCGCTACAAGGCGTATGCAGCACTGCACAGACAATATAAAAGCCAGTCCCTGCTCATCAGAGCTTACAATCTAATCAAGACAGACAGTACAATAGATGAGAACAAGGTACAGTAGAGAAAGGTAATGAGACAGAAGGAGAACAAAGGATTAAGATCCAAAAGCGGCCTGAAAAAGGTGAACTTTTAGCATGGATTTGAAAAGGGGGAGAGATGAAACCTGACGTAAAGATACAGGTAGTTTGTTCCAGGCAGAAGGAGCAGCAAGGCGAAAGGATCTAAGTCTAGAATTGGCTGTTGAAGAGAAGAATATAGAGAGAAGCAAGCCAGAGGAAGAGCGGAGTTCATGAAGAGGGGTGTAGGGAGAGAGAAGAGAGGAATGGTAGTGAGGAGCAATAGAATGAATGCACTTATATGTCAAAAAGAGAAGTTTGTATTAGATATGGAAACGGAAGGGGAGCCAATGAAGTGATTTGAGAAGAGGGGTTATATGAGTATATTGGGGCTGGCGGAAGATTAGCCATGCAGCAGAGTTTTGAACAAATTGAATGGGAGAAAGATAGAGGGAGACCAGCAAAGAGGAGGTTGCAATAGTCAAGGCGAGAAGTGACTAAAGAGTGGATACGTGTTTTAGTAGTGTGTTCAGAAAGGAAGGGACAAATTTTGTTAATGTTGTAGAGAAAGAAACAACAGGTTTTTGCTAGCTTTTGGATATGTGTGAAGAAGGAGAGGGAGGAGTCGAAGATGACGCCAGGGTTGTGGGCTGAGGAACAGGAAGCAGAAGAGTGTTATCAACAGAGATAGAAAAGGGGGGAAGAGGATTTAGGGGGAAAAATAAGATGTTCAGTTTTGGCCATGTTCAATTTCAAACGGCGGTGAGACATCCAGGCAGTGATGTCAGATAGGCAAGGAGATATACGGACTTGGATTGTAAGAGAAATATCAGGTGTAGATTGATAGATCAGAGAGTCATCAGCATAAAAATGATATTGAAAACCGTGGGAGGAAATAAGAGCACCAAAGGACTGGGTATAGAGAGAGAAAAGGAGAGGGCCTAGAACAGACCCTTGGGGTACACCAACTGAGAGAGGGATAGTAGTAGAGGAGGAACCACCAGTACAGACTCTGAAGGAGCAATGGGAGAGATAAGAAGATAACCATGTTAGTACAGAGCCCCTAAAACCAAGTGAGAACAATGTATCAAGGAGAAGGTGGTGGTCAACAATGTCAAAAGCAGCAGAAAGGTCAAGAAGAATGAGCACTGAGTAAAGACCTTTGGATTTAGCCAGGAACAAGTTACTGGAGACTTTCGCAAGGGCCATTTCAGTAGAGTGTAAGGGACAACAGCCAGATTGAAATGGATTGAGGAGGTTGTGAGAGGAGAGAAAATTGAGGCAATGGCGGAGAACTGCATGTTCAAGAATTTTGGAAATGAAGGGAAGAAGGGAGATGGGTCGATAATTAGAAGGGCAGTTAGGGCTCAGTGAAGATTTCTTGAGGAGAGGTGTGACCAGAGCATGCTTGGAGGCTGCATGGACAGTTGCAGTAGAGAATAATAGGTTGAGAATGTGTGTGATGGAAGGGATGACAGATGAGGAGATGGAGTTAAGGAGATGGGTGGGGATAGGATCAGAGGAACAGGTAGTAAGTTTAGAGGAGGAAAGAAGATGAGAGGTTTCCTCTTCGGAGATCTTAGAAAAGGAAGAAAGGGTAACAGAGATTAGGGAAAAAGCTGGTATTGAAGAGAGAGAAGAGGGAATGAAGCTGATCTTGAGGGGAATTGGAGTCTAAGCTTGTGGCCTTTGTCATGGAAATAGTCAGTAAGGGTTTGGGCAGAAAGAGAAGGGTAGGTTGGAGGCGGTGGTGCCTTGAGGAGAGAATTGAGAAGAAACGACGCGGGTCAGAGGCAAGAGAGTTAGTTAAATGGAGATAGTAATTTGCTTGGCAGGTTCTATGGCAGATTGGAAGGAAGTAAGCATGACTTTGAAGTCAAGAAAGTCAGAAAGGGAGCTGGATTTGAGTCAAATGTGCTCAACTGGAATGGGCACAGGAGCGAAGATAGTAATTGAAGACAGCCAGGGCTGAGGTATAGTGCGCCTCACAGGATGTAGAATAGGGGTTGTAAGATAATCCAGAGAAGAGGAGAGTGCAGTATTCCAGGAAACTATAGCCTCATCAATTGTTAAAAGGCTAAGTGAAGGAGAGAGGTGGTGAAACAATACTGGAGAGAGCTAATGGATCGATAGCATGAAGATTCCTAAAAAGGTAGGAGGAGTGGGAGTGATGAAGAGTGAAGCTAACCAGATGATGGTCAGATAAGGGAAGAGCTGAGATATGGAAAGTAGAGGGTAAACAATTAGAGAAGAAAACATGGTCAAGACAATGGCCATGCTGATGAGTGGGGGCAGAAGAGCAAAGCTGAAGGTTAAATAAGGAGGTAAGAGAAAAGAGTTTGGAAGCATAGGGGTCAGAAGGGTTATCAACATGAATATTAAAGTCGCCAAGAATAAGGGAGGGGGAAGAAGAATCCAGAAATAAGGAGAGCCATGAGTCAAAGTCAGAGAAAGGTAGACATGGACTTGTCAGGTAGTCTATAGATAGCAGCTATCTGGAGAGATAAGGGATTAAAAAGGCGGATGGACTTCGAAGGAGGAAAAGGAGTGAGACTGAGGTAGAGGGAGGGGGTTGAAATTGGCAGGAAGGAGAAAGCAAAAATCCCACACCACTACCACCACTACTACCACTACCACAGCTGCTGGCACAAGGAGTGTCACTGCTCCCCAGAGAAGTCTCTCTGTCCTCACTCACTCTGTGCATTGCCTTCCAGTAGTCAGGAGGACTTGGCAAGCCCCGCTTCTTACCTGTTACCTCCTTCTCTAGAACATAAGAAAAGCCATGCTGAGTCAGACTAAGGTCCATTGAGCCCAGCATGCTATCTCAAACATTGGCCAATCTAAGTTACAAGTATCTGGCAGATCCCAAAAAGAAGATCAGCTTTCTCATCACTCATTTCAAGGGGTAAGCGATGGATTTCCTAATACTACCTGGCTAATCATTTTTATATAAACTTTTTCTCCAGAAATTTGTCCAAACCTCTTTCGGATCCCACTATGTTAGTCACCCTGACTACATCCTCCAGTAACTTATTGCGCAACTTAATTGTGCAATGCATGAACAAATACTTTCTATGATTTATTTTCAATCTGCTCTGCCAGTTTTCATCGTTCAGTCAGAATTGCACAAACTCTTGAGACTAGCCAGCTCTGCCTGCAGAGGAAGAGAAGGAGCAGTTATGAAATGCTGATTGCTGACTTACGCCAGCAGGAGGGGATCAAGAGGTGCCTGGGAGGGGAGAGGATAAAGGTAATAATATCAGGGTTCTGGGGGAATGAAGAGGTGATTATATCAGGGGTGGGTTAGAGGCTAAAGTATTGGTGCTCACATATTTGTCTGATTTAAAAATGCATTTGTATTACTGCTGGAGACAGAGCCGTCAAAGAATTAATTCATGGTCCTTTTTCCTAGAATATGTCTCCCTGTTCTTAAAGCTCATCCACTCACTACTCTCCCAGTAACCCCGCACTAAATAAACCTACTAGCCCAGCCACTTATATATCCCTCTCCTACTCACTAACCAACCCCCTAACACCAGCCTACTGTACCTGAATATTGCTTGTCTTGAACTACTAATCAAAAGGCAGGGGCTAAATCCAAAAACATCCTGACTGTCCGACCGCCATCTGTCCTTACTCACTTACTTTCCACTCATGCCATCGCTATTCTACCTCCATTCAGCTGTCCCCTCACTAATATATCTTCTCCCACTTGCCCACTCACCTACTGCACCCCTTCACCTCCACATCAAACCTCCCGCTTACTTATCCACCTCCCTACCACCTACTCACTCACCAACTGCACCAACTGAGTAGTTAGAGGTGTAAGTTAAACTAGACTTCTATCTCTGAGCATTGAAGTTAAAATGAAAATAAAGTTATATTTGCTTCCATTACATCACACATTTTATATACCTCATTTGTTTACTACATCAGAAGGAATAGCCTAGTAGGTAGAGAACCAGGGAATCCAGGGTTCAAATTCCACTGCTCCCACTAACAGAACTTGCGACCATGGTCAAGTCATTCCCACCTTCTTTGCCTCAGGTGCAAACTTAGGATTTTAGTTACTAAAGCATGTTAACATTCATTAATGTTATTTAACATGATTCTCAATAGGGCCTAGTCACTAACAAGGCACAGAATTCATTTATTTAATAAGTTTTATATACCACTTTATCATTTCAATCAAAGTGGTTTACACTGAAACTTAAACTTGGTAATGTACATTAAACAGGGACATTGATAACTTGGATTTTTCTGAGGTAATGGAGGGTTAAGTGACTTGCCCAAGGCCACACGGAGTGCTAGTGGGAATCAAACCCTGGTCTCTGGGTTCCCAAGCCAGTGTTCTTAACCATTAGGCTACTCCTCCACTCCATTTTAATGCATATTAGCGAACAAGACTTAGATTATAAGCCTACTGTAGACAAGGAAATACCTACTGTACTTGAATATATCACACCTTGAGCTACTAATGAAAGAAAAGGTGTAAGCCAAATCCACAGAATAAATACCGTGGTAGTGAAAAAATAAATCAATGCTAATCATTTAGCGCTCTCTTCTTTATTTTGGCCATTTACATTGGCCCTTTCTGCTGACATCAACTCTGATCATACTCATTGGATTTAGTCTGTCCAATTCTTTATGTTGCTGATGCATGAGATTTGTACATAGCGTAATGTAATTCATGATGCATTATGTTAGTCAGTTGGATGGATCTAAATACCTACTTGAACGTATATTTTTGTAGGTCATGAGAGGCATTTATTTTAAACAAAGGCTTGGCAGTGAATATTTGTCTTCTGGCAAGTTTTTTAAGCCTACAGTCTGGGTAAATTAACATCACTGAGTCCAGGGCTATGAAGCCATTTATTAACGTGCTTTGCATGAGTTTAGTAATCCTCAGAGAGAACTGGTATTTTAAGTACTTTTTCCTTGTGATTTGGAAAGGGGGGGGGGTAGGTAATATAACTGTAACATTACATGTGTTGTTCAGAGCACATTTTTCCTCATTGTATTCTGTTTTCACATTAATTTTAGAAATTCCTTGACCATTTTCATACTTGACTTGTCTAGACTGATTTATCGTTGGCATAGCAGCCAGGTTACCTTAACAACTAACAGCTGTATTCAAGAGCTACAACAAGGCACAGGCACTTACTGCTAAGTGTAAACCTGCATCTAAAAGAGGCAGTCTCTTGCCCATTTTGGTTGCAAAATAAGAAAAATTTTATATAGCCATTGGTGTATTGCATGCACTGATGTGGTTTGTTGACCCTCGAGCTAGTAACCAGTTGTGGTACAAGGGTCTTCAGCACTCTAGGTGAATATTGAGAACATAAGTGTCAGATAAAGGTCTGTCGAGCCCATCAACCTCTCTCGAACATTGGCCAGTCGAGGTCACAAGTACCTGGCTTCCCAAAGATTAAATCTCTTTCTCAAAGCTCATTTCCAGGGAAGAGCAATGGCTCTCCCAAGTCGTCTTAGCTAATAAATTGTATGGCCATTTTCTCCAGGAACTTATCCAACCCCCTATGTTAGTCAGTCTTATTCTTTCCTCATTTAATTTTCAGGTCCCTAGTATCAGCCTCACCTCTCGAGATTTTGATAATTAAACTCAATGGGGCGATATTCAATGCCATTTAGGTGGTTTGCAAACCTGCAAACTGTCTGAGTGGTGCTGAGCAGGATACTCCCGGGTGCTGCCACTAAACGCCTCATAAGAACATAAGATATGCCATACTGGGTCATACCAAGGTCCATCAAGCCCAGTATCCTGTTTCCAACAGTGGCCAATCTAGGTCATACGTACCTAGCAGTATCCCCAAAAGACACAGATTCCACAATGCTTGTACTGGGTCAAGCATTGATTATCCTGGGTCCCTTTTTAATAGTAGTTTATGGACCTTTCCTCCAGGAACTTGTCCAAACCTTTTTTAAACCCAGCTACACTAACAGCCCTTACTACATCCTCCGGTAACAAATTCCAGAGTTTGATTACACGTTGAGTGAAAAAATGTTTTCTCTTGTCTTAAATAGTTTACCCTGTAGCTTCATTGCATGTCCCCTAGTCTTTCTATATTCTGATAGCGTAAACAATTGATCCACGTTTACCTACTCCACTCCATTCATTAATTTATAGACCTCTATCATATCTCCCCTCAGCCGTCTCTTTTCCAGGTTGAAGAGCCCCAACCTTTGTAGCCTCTCTTCATAGGAGTAGCCTTCCATCCCCTTCACCATTTTGGTGGCTCTTCTCTGTACTTTTTCTAATAATGCTATGTCCTTTTTAAGATACGGTGACCAGAACTGCACACAATATTCAAGGTGCGGTCGTACCATGGAACGATACAGAGGCATTATAATATCCTTTGTTTTATTTTCCATCCCTTTCTTTATGATACCTAGCATTCTATTTGCTTTCTTGGCTGCCGCTGCACACTGGGCAGAGGGTTTTAACATGTTATCCACGATGACTCCTAAATCTTTTTCCTGGGTGGTGGTTCCCAATGTGGAACCTTGCATTGTGTAACTATAGTGTGGGTTGTTCTTTCCTAGGTGCATAACTTTGCACTTGTCCACATTAAATTTCATCTGCCATTTGGATACCCAGTCTTCCAATTTATCCAGATCCTCCTGCAGTTTTCCACAATCCTCTTGGGTTTTAACAACTTTAAACAGTTTTGTGTCATCTGCATATTTGATAACCTCACTCGTTATTCCCTTTTCCAGGTCATTTATGAATATGTCAAAAGGTTTCCTCCCCTTTGGCTGACGCATAAGTCTTACATTGCTAATTTTTTGCTTCATATTTTCTTTTTTCCTGATTCCTCCCCTCTAATTTTGGATCTAATATATGGTATTCATAATGAAATTGTTTCCTGTATATATGGTGTAATAATATTTACCATTATTGTATTAACATTGTTTCCTGTCATTTAACTATTTGGTTGTTAAATGAGAAAATTTAATAAATATGAAAAAAAAAAAAAAAGTAGCGGACCTAGTACAGATCCCTGGGGTGCTCCACTATTCACCTTTTTCCATTGGGAATATTGGCCATTTAGCCCTACCCTCTGCTTTCTATCTTTTAACCAGTTCCCGATCCACAATAGTACACTGCCTCCTATCCCATGACTTTTTAGTTTCACCAAAAGTCTCTGATAAGGGACCTTATCAAAAGCTTTCTGAAAGTCCAGGTACACTATATCAACCGACTCACCTTTGTCTACCTGTTTATGCACACCTTCAAAAATACATATCAGATTAGTAAGACAAGATCTTCCTTGTCTAAAGCCATGTTGGCTGTCTCCCATTAGGCCATGACTATCTACATGCTGTGTAATTTTGTTCTTTATGATGGTTTCTACCATTTTCCCTGGTACTGACGTCAGACTCACCGGTCTGTAATTTCCCGGGTCACCCCTGGAACCCTTTTTAAAGATTGGTGTTACGTTGGCGACCCTCCAATCTTCAGGTATTACAGATGATTTTAATGAAAGTTCACAGATTACGAATAGCAGGTCCGCAATCTCATATTTCAGTTCTTTCAACACTCTTGGATGTATACCATCCGGTCCAGGTGATTTGCTACTATTCAGTTTATCAAATAGTTGTAATATATCTTCCCGGTGTAGCGATATTTCTCTCAATTCCTCTGCAGTATCACCTTTAAATACCACTTCAGTCTTGGGTAACATCCCTACATCTTCCTCAGTAAAGACCGAAGCAAAGAAGTCATTCAGTCTCTCTGCTATAGCCTTGTCTCCTCTTACTGCCCCTTTTACCCCTCTATCATCTAATGGCCCAACGGACTCTCTCACAGGCCTTTTGCTACGAATGTACTTGAAAAAGTCTTTATTTCGTGTTTTTGCTTCCGTAGCAAGTTCCTTCTCAAATTCTCGCTTTGCGTGCCTTATCAATGCTTTGCATTTAACTTGCCAGTGCTTGTACTGTTTCCAGTTTTCTTCATTTGACTCTTTTTTCCATTTCCTGAAGGATGTTTTTTTGGCAGCAACAGCCTCTCTGACCTCACCTTTAAACCATGCTGGCAGTTTTTTGGACTTTCTTCCACTTTTCTTAATGCGTGGAATACAGCTGGTCTGGGCTTCGAGGATAGTATTTTTAAATAACACCCAAGCTTGCTGTAAGTCCTTAACCTTTGAAACCGCTCCTTTTAGTTTTTTCTTAACTATATTCCTCATTTTATCATAGTCTCCCTTTTGAAAGTTAAAAGATAGTACTGTGGATTTCTTTACTATCCCTCCTCCACTAATTAAATCAAACATGATCATGCTATGATCACTATTGGCAAGTGGTCCCAACACCCTTATTTCTTGCACCAGATCTGGCGTTCCACTAAGGACTAGGTCCAGTATGGCTTCCCCTCTGGTCGGTTCATGAACCAGCTGCTCCAAGAAGCAGTCATTTATTTCATCTAGAAACTTTATCTCCCTAGCTTGTCCTGCCATAACACTGACCCAGTCGATACCAGGGTAATTGAAATCACCCATTATTACTACTCTGCTGTGACGTTTGTTAGCTTCCTTGATTTCTTTGAGCATTTCATCATCCATTTGTTCATTCTGGCCAGGCGGTCGATAGTACACTCCCACTGCCATCACCTTCCCCTTCATACATGGAATTTCAATCCATAGAGATTCTACAACAAATTTTGTTCCCTGCAAAACTTCAATCCTTTCTGACTCAATACCCTCTCTAACATAGAGCGCAACCCCTCCACCAATTTGATCAGTTCTATCATTACGATATAGTTTGTATCCAGGTATCACAGTGTCCCACTGGTTATCCTCCTTCCACCATGTCTCTGAGATTGCAATCATATCTAACCCCTCATGTAGTGCTATATATTCTAACTCTCCCATCTTATTGTTTAGACTTCTAGCATTTGCATACAAGCATTTTAGAGACTGTATTTTATTAATATTAATCTGGCTATTGGTAGGCATGGGTAATTTGGAATCTTTACGCTCTGTCTGCACCTTACTCAAGGGCATTTGGGCTACTATACTCTTTTTTGGAACCTCACTGCTTTTGGTAGTATCCTTCAAGGATACCTTCGTCCGAACCATGCGCTCCTGGGCGACTGTTGGTTTTCCCCTATTTTCTATTTTAAAAGCTTCTCTACCTCCTTTTTAAAGGTTAATGCCAGCAGTCTGGTTCCATCCTGATTAAGGTGAAGCCCATCCCTTCGGAAGAGCCCCTCCTTTCCCCAGAATGTTCCCCAGTTCCTAACAAATCCAAAACCCTCATCCTTGCACCATTGTCTCATCCACGCATTGAGACTCCGGAGCTCTGCCTGTCTTTTGGGTCCTGCACGTGGAACAGGAAGCATTTCGGAGAATGCTACCCTGGAAGTTCTGGATTTCAACTTCCTACCTAAAAGCTTTAATTTAGCCTCCAGAACTTCCCTACCACATTTTCCTATGTCATTGGTACCAACATGTACCAAGACAGCAGACTCCTCCCCAGCACTATCTATGATCCTATCTAGGTGGTGCGTGAGGTCCGCTACCTTCATACCAGGCAGGCATGTTACCAGGCGATCCTCACGTCCACCAGCCACCCAGCTATCTACATTCCTAATGATTGAATCACCAACTATGACAGCTGTCCTGAATCTCCTCTCATGGGGACATGGCCCTGGAGAAACGTCCTCGGTGCGAGAGGGTTTTACATCACCTGGAGGACAGGTCCTAGTTACAGGATCACTTTCTGCCACACCAGGGTGATGCTCTCCTGTCACGTGACCTCTCTCCTCCATGGCAACAGGGATGCTGCCAGACTGGAGGTGGGACTTCAGGTCTGTATCCCTGTAGGTCTCGTCCATGTACTTCTCTGTCTTTCTTATGTCTTCCAGGTCTGCTACTCTAGCCTCTAGAGAACGGACTTGTTCCCTGAGAGCAAAGAGCTCCTTGCACCTTGTTCACCTGAAGCTTAAATAATCTCAGGTCCTCAGTGTATGACTGATTTGGATAAAGAGCTGCACTAGAGAGCAGCCCCTTTCCTTCAAGATGTGTAGGTACCTATAAAGCTACAATTACCCCAGGGGTGGGTGGATGCTGGGGAGGGAGGGAAATAAGTCCTATTAAAGAGGGCAGTTACAAGGTACCCTGTCCTGAACCCTCAGCAGGGGGGGAGGGGGGTACCACACAAAGCCCAGTTAGTTGAGAGAGGCAAGGTAAGTTATACAGCTGAGAAAGCTGAAGCAGCACACCAATAAGACAAACAATAAATTAAATAAACAGCTAGAACTCACTGCAAGTTGTCATAGGAGGTAATATCCACCTCTCTAGCAGAGCTCTGTTAGAGCACTGCTCTTCCCAGAGCAGAGAGAAGCAAACAAAACAGACTATGCACACGTGGTGGAGACAGGAAGAAGGCTACACAATACCTCAGCAGGGGGGAGGGGAGGGGGTTCACTCAGATAGGTTAGGGCAGGAAAACAAAATTTAAAAACACAGCAGCTTCAGGGGGGAGAGCAGGGAGAAAGATTTAATTTAAAATGAACAGTTAACCTGGCTACCACACAAAGCCCAGTTAGTTGAGAAAGGCAAGGTAAGTTATACAGCTGAGAAAGCTGAAGCAGCACACCAATAAGACAAACAATAAATAATTAAATAAACAGCTAGATATAATCACCCCAAAACCAACCGTCCCAGAAAAATGCATAACTGGGCATCATAACGAGAGCGGCACCCGGAATAATGGGCCAGTGGCGATATTCAGCTGCTAGCCAGTTATCCCAAAGGGTTGAAAGTGTAGAGTTCAGTGGTGTTGGCTATCTTCTGTGCAAGTGCTAGCCTCCACTGCTAAATATCCCTCCGTAATATTCATAATCACCCCAAAACCAACCGTCCCAGAAAAATGCATAACTGGGCATCATATTTTTTAAATATTAAACTTTACTGTCATGATATATACACACGCAACAATTTTCAAAAATTACTTTCCTGGGTAAATGAGCTCTGTGAAAATTGGCCACTCTCCTAAGGGCAGACTAGATAGGCCATATGGTCTTTTTCTGCCGTCATGTTTCTATGTGTCCTTGAAGGTAAAAGTGCATGCTGATGGTTGTATAGACTCATGGATCCACATTCAGAAAGGGGTATGTCTGACCCGTCTGGACATCCAGAATCTGGACAGGCCGGATTTGCACCCGGTTATGATCCTGTGGATGCCATATGTCGCCACGGGATCAGAATTGGGTGCAACCGGCCTGGACGGGCAGGACTTGCCCTGATTCTGGGCCCTTGGACACCCCGCACCCTCCCCGTCCAACCCAGCCATGATTTCTGCATGAAGCCTGGTGCCATGGTGTCCTATCATCATGGCACCAGGATGACATACAGCGGCTGTGCTCACCACTGGATGGAAATGAGCCTTCTTTCCACACCGCCCCACCCCTGAATGGGCCTGCCGGGGTTGCGCTGCAGGGAATCTCCTGTGCCCTTCTTACCTTTTGGGATGGTCCACCACCATGGATTGCCACACTCGAGGGGACTTATTCTACCTCCAAGGTGGAATAAGTCCCCATCGATCTCCCCGACCCCGGACATACAGGGCCATCACCGGAATCAGCTCTGTACGCCTGGGGTCATAGGGCCGCCCCTGCACTGCCCACTCTCCTTCCTGCATTCTCCCCCTCCTGCCCCCATCCAGAGCTCCCCATACAGCGGTCCTGAACATGCGGGGAGCTCTGGACTTGGAATTGGGTCCCGGCAGCTACAGGGGTTTGGACGTCCACCCTGGATGTCCGACCCCTCTAGTCGCCACTCTACATACCGCCCATAGTAAATGATACTGTCAGGAATCTATTGTTTTCCTTTGACTTTAGCTGCTCTTTGCTGCCTACTCCCTTAGGTGACCACCTAGTCTGCCTAATGGTTAAGCCAGTCCTGCTAGCAACACCATTCTCGCCCATCAGACGGCTTAGCTCATAGCCTTGTTGGTTGTATCATCAAGAGCAAGAATATCCATAGTAAACAACTGCAGCATTCCTCCACAAACAAAGCAACCAATGTAAAGAGAGATTACCATATCCCATACAGCAGCTGGGAAATACTGGTGTTATGACTATGCTGGAGGGGGTTTGCAGTGAGAATGTTACCAATAGCTTTTCTACCTGGCAATAACAATCATATTATGGCCAAAAAGATTATATTCATTTTTGTGCTAAAATGGAATAGACTATATGCCTTAATAATAAATTACTAGTGAATGACAGGAAACTTTTTGACAGACTGGAAACCCCTGTCACGGACAATGATTTTAGCTAATGCTTTAGTCTTGCAGCTTCCTCCATTGGCAGCTAACTGGGCTGACATGTGAGAATCGGCTGTTGATGGACTGGAAGCGAATTCACTCATTTGCTAGATTAACTTTCTGGTCCTGTCTTTTTCCTAAATATGGTGCTTTTTGGCTTGCATTGTGTGGGCGAGAGGAGGGCTCCGATAATGAGCTTTCCTTCTGCAGACTTCTTCCATCACATCTGTGGTATATTTTTTTTAATTGTTATTTTTCCAGCTGCGTTCTTGTTTCTGTGAAGGAAAGGTTAAGTTCTCCTGTAGGGGCAAAAGAACTGAAAGAAAAACTGTAATATGACAGTTTACTGCAGTTTTTTTTTAAATAGAAATCTATGCAGTGAAGAAACAAAGCTTGTTTTGTCCATGCTGGAAAAGTAATTTTTTTGTGAACTGCAGAGACAAGTTACAACAGTGATGAAATATGTACTCCACAGAAACACTAAGCTGTGATGAATGCTTATATTAAGGATGGAAAGGGAGAGTTATCTTTTCCTCTGATAACACTCTTAAGCTTATGCCGAGGACTGTACGAAGCTCAAAATGCACCCTGTGTGGCTAACGGATCCGTTGTCCCCCTCCTCCCCAGCCACGTGCAGTAACTTATTCCTGAAAGCCCAGGGTTGATATCAGTGCCCTTTCCATACTTGCATCCTGTGCGGCCCTGCATATAATAACAGCAAAAAGAAATAAGAAGCAAGGTTCCATTGCATTTTAAAATAACACTTTGATATGGAATATTAGTGTCACCTAGCGAATCATAATTACAAATTGAAAGTGAAATGTAACATTAGGAATGTTGTGACTTAAGTATTGGCTCATCATTTATGCTCGTCGTCTAGGTAATAACATAGGGGTCCTTTTACTAAAGTATGCTAAGCAGAACATGAATGCTGTCATGATATCAGGCGCTAATCCTTGCGCTAACTGCATGCTTTGTGACGAAGTGGGAACGGGATGGAGTGGCATGTATCCTTCATCAAGCTTTTTTTTTTTTTTTAACGCCTGCCACTGTGCATAAAAATAAACTGGATATCCTGCACCGGTATTTGGATTGTGGCCAGTGCAGAACGTCTTGTTAATGCAGCCAGTGCCGGCACGATCTCTTTAGTGGCAATGTTTCAGCATTTTATTACATCTTCATGCAAAAAGGTTCAAAGTAAGAAACAATAAAATAAACCCCCCACATAACAATACTATACCACATCCTCCCTTCCCACTCAATAAAATCTCACAAACATCACAAATTCTGTTACCCACCCACCATATACCATCAAATACTCTCCCATCCCCACCTAAAAATGCTGCTGCTGCTAGTTAAGGAAGGACCCCAAAGTCTGAGCAAATTGCCATAAGATCATTCTTCTCCTGTAGAGGTTCCAAGCGGAGACTAGTCCACAAATTGGGCGCTGCATAGGAAAAGGCATCCTTAGATGTTGTCTGCAACCCGGTACGCATAGAGGTTCCAAATAATATTGTTGGGAGGAACAATAGGACCTTGCCATATAAATTTAATATATAAAATTCATAGAACATATAATTTAAAAAGCTACTTCAGGTATTCCAATCCTCCCATATACAACCCTTTGAATACAAGCTATAAGATCTTAAATTGTAGCTAGCCATTAGGACAGCTTTTTCCTGTGCTAAGTTAGCCACTGCATATTGCTGCTCTGTGGACAATTCCTGGCTCCGCCCATAGATGCCCCCGACTCTATCCAGATCGGTCCGAGCCAGTGTGTCAGTGGCCAGGTGGCAGTTGCTGCTTTTGAAATTGACCCATATGTGTTTTGATACAAAGTCCGTGGCTGCTTTTACCGAGGGATTTTGTACCAGTCCTCACCCTTTGAAATTTGCCCGGGAAAGCATACCTGCAAACATTTGCACCTCCTTTTTCTACAGCTACTTTTTCTGTGACAAATAAAGCACACTGTTCTGAAAACACAAAGCTATATGTGTTATTGTCTCCCCGGGCCTAACTCCACACCAGGAATGCCTCCATGAAAAATGTGAGTAGAAGTACATAATAATGCAAATACTATTGGGTGGGCAGTTTTCAAATAGCCTGTTTATCGGTGTAAATAGCCGAGAATCACCTTCCATATGCACAGCATGAGAGCAATGTAACATTTGCAGATTTTCCAACTATGTCTGTTGACATCCTTGTATTTGTTTGTCTGTTTTTTAAATATATCTATAAGACTGATCACTAAATACTAAGAATATACTGCTGGTGATTCCAGATTTCCAGCCCCCCTTCCCCCAACCCATGGTACCAGGGACTCCTGTAACATCACACTCTCAATTCTGCTCACCCTTTCTCATGGCCTAATTCCCTTGCCCAAACAGGAAGCCCCTGTCAAAAGGGGAAGAGCGGAAGAGACTGACGCACCTCATAGCTTTAGCTTATCCTTGGCATCCATTAATAGTCTGGGGCAAAATCCTGCCCTCTCGCCCTTGGTTTAGGCAGTTCACACTTAGGGTCTTAGTTTGTAACAGGACACCAATGTGAAAAGCCCCAAAAGGTGCCTAGGTGTTTTCATTAAAGCAGACACCCAGAACCAGTCTCAAATGCTGACACGCACATTTACACCCGCTACGCCCAACCTGCTCTCTGGAGAGTGCTTACATGCAGATCGCATAAAAGTATGCACGCGTATTCCATGCACTTATTTTTCACATGTGTAGGTGGTTGTGAAAATTATTAAAGCTCTTTTCTGCATATAGAACAGGCTTAACATGCAGAAAAACTTTATAAAATTATCCTTGAACTGCTGCAGATATTTTGGGAGAATTACAAGGCTGCAAAGCAATATATTGAAGACAAATCAGAGAAAATCGTTTTTCACTCAACATGTAATTCAACTCTGGAAGTCGTTGCTGGAGGATCTAGTATATTTGGGTTTAAAAAAGGTTTGGACAAGCTCTTGAAGAAAAAGTCCATAAACCAATATTAAAGCGGACTGGGGGAAATCTACAGTTTATCTCTGGGGTAAGCAGCATAGAATCTAGCTACCTTTTGGGATCCTGCCAGGTACATGTGACTTGTTGGAAACAGAATACTGTGCTTGATGGAACTTTGGTCTGAGCCAGTATAAGAAAATCATATGTTAAAGTATGCACAATCACATACAAAATGAAGGGAGGGTATTATTTGTTATGCTATGATTGGGAGACTTGGGTTGTTTACCCAAGTTGTGTGGTTTAAAGAAAACCAATTTAAATTAGTTCTTTTGGTAAGTTGTGCTTTTAGTAGTAAAATTTATCCTTCCTTCTATTCTGAAATAGAGAAGAATATTTATTGAGAACACATAATCTGTTTCTGACTTCTACCTTATTCCTGAGTCTCGAAGAAAGAGTCCAGAGGAATAAGCAAAGAGCTAGTGGCTTATATCCAAACACTTCAAATTAGGGGTGGCCAACTCCGGTCCTAATGCACCACGATCCAGCCTGGTTTTCAGGATGGCCCTAATGGATATTTATGAGATGTATTTGCATACAATGGGAGGCAGTGGATGCAAATATACCTCATGAATATTAATCAGGGACATCCTGAAAACCAGGCTGGATCGTGGTGTACTAGGACCAGAGTTGGCCACCCCTGCTTCTCCGTGTACGTTTAGTTTTGTAAACGCTTTTAGAGGTTGAATTAAAAGCAGAACTCTAATGTAATATTAAGTCTTATATGTGAATCCAGAATCTGTGATGTATGTTGCTTTTGGGTAAGAGTGCATGTATGTTTATTTTAAACAGAAATGCAGCCTTCAATACTGTTGTTCTGTGCCCAGAATAACAGCATTTTATTTCTAGCAGTGAAAATATTTATAGACGTACATTACTGCATTATAATTGAGCAGTTTTAGTTTGACTCAGTTTCTTCTGGGCTGCTGCTGCT
Source organism: Ichthyophis bannanicus (assembly GCA_033557465.1). Taxonomy (NCBI): domain Eukaryota; kingdom Metazoa; phylum Chordata; class Amphibia; order Gymnophiona; family Ichthyophiidae; genus Ichthyophis; species Ichthyophis bannanicus. Next base: position 344,400,973 of record CM066035.1, read on the forward strand.
GCTGCAAAATGGAGCTAAAATTAGTTATGATAAAATCTTTGCTCCTGATTTATTTTTAGAAGCTTTAATTTGCTATTTTTGATACTGGTTTGGCTTGGCAGGGGTTGTGATGTGCAGGCCTTTAGGGTCGTTATTCTGAAAGATCATAATTTAACCATAATAAATAGATTTCTTGGGACGTACTGTAGAGCAAGAGTATATGGTAGGTCTAGAAGATTCTGCCATGAATGCTCTGTGGAAAGTTTTAGTAGTCTTATTATAGATACACCTCGGATAATCTGTTGGTCCCTCTTTAAATCATTTTCTATGGGCTCCAAGAGCTTTGTTTATTGTAAAGAATATTTCTTAAAGCAAAGCAAATTATTTTTACGTTTGAATAACTATATCGTGTGATGTAAAATAACAAAGACATATTTTTCCATATTTGTAATCTATAAGTTTGCTGAATGTATTTTACACTTGATTGATAAATAGAACCTCCAGCATGTGAGAGTATTGCCAGACTTTGTAAGAGGCCTTTTTTTTTTTGTTCTTCTGCCTCTTTGGGTTTCCAGCACAATTAGAACTGGGCTTTAAAATGGTGCTATTACAGTATCTCTAGCCAGTGTGTCCCCATATTTTGAATACTCCTCCTAACTTGGCCCAGCCGTTGCCTTGATAGTCCCTAGCCATGGGCAAAGCCCATCGTTCTTTCCGCCATTGGCTAATGCAGATCCTAAGTCTGACTACTAACAATCATCGTTGATTGCTCCCCCTAGGGAGAAAGAAAGCATACCCTTTAATTAAACTCAAATCGTCTGCAGCGTCTCAGCATTTCTTATATTTCGGGACATACGTAATAAAAGTTGCAGTAGAAAAAAGTTTTAATGTATGAGTTAGTAATATTTTAAAATAGATGTTAAACAGCTCACCACCCTATAAACTGCCCCACCGGGACAAAGTAATCTCTCCTGCAAGTGCCTACCACCTTGTCAACTACCCATACCCCCAAAAACTATCCCCCCCCCAACTGTTCCACCATCATACAGAATGCCCCACCCGCAAAAACTACTTCATCCCAACTGCCTCACTACCTGGCAAACTACCCCAACTCCCAGAAATATCCCACATCAACTTGCCCACCACCCACACACAAAAACTACCCTTCCTGCATCTATCATCCCGCAAACTATCCCAACCTTCAAAAATGATCCCCAAAACTGCCCCACTACTGCATCAACTACCCACACCTCCAAAAATGACCACCCGCAACTGCCTCACCACCCCGCAAACTACCCAATTCCCAAAAACCTCCTCGCCACCCCAAAAATGACCCCTGCAATTGCTCCACTGCCCCATAAACTATCCTGCCTCAACTGATCCACTGCCCCACAAACTAACCCCACCCCAAAAAATTACCTCAAAAAGCATTCTTGCCTGAATGCAGAGCCAATATCCTCTTACTAAGTATGGCAACACTCTGACATCTTTTTACTACCCATATCAGTTAAGCCACCACATTCTGTACTACTTGTTATCGCAAAACAATTACTCAGAAATACAGAACTAGAATAATCAGAAAAAGGTGGCGTGTCTGCTTGGACCTGCAGTTTTAAGTCTTCTTGAGAGAAAACACATCTACTGTAATTTGACAAGCTACTTTTAATGACTCAGATGCTTTTCTAACCACCATGGAAAGTTGTGGTCCTATGGAAAATGAGAAATCTAAAATCATCCTCATCAGAGGAATCTTAACTTACCTCTCTCCCCCCTATGCTAGGGCATTAAGTTGGTATAGGAATTGATGCCTTTCCAGCCCATAGGAGAGTTCTGATTAATTTTCCATAAATTAGAATACATCCGTTGCTGGACCTTCTGAAAATAATTTTCCAAATGCACAACCGTGGCCTCCAATGTGTCCCTTACTGGAATTATTATTTGTGTATCATCCTTATAGGAATAATGCTTAACCTCCATTCTATCCAAAAGAGGGCCCAGTAAACTTAAAAATTAAGGGGGTAATTATAGAAAACGTATTCGTGATTTACATATGTGTAAATGGCACCACTTAAAAGTGTAAATCATATCCTTATGTAAACAGACATTTTAAAAAGGCCCCGTTTTACCCGTGGATATCCATATCATATCTGTGTTGCACGGGGGCCTGGCCAGGGCAGCACCAAAATCTACACATGTAGTCCTGATTTCATATGGGTGATACACATCCAAGACTGAAATTGTCCATGTCCAGATTTACGCCCACTCCCCGACACTAAAAAGAAAAAAAGTGCTTCTTCTGCTCTTCACTTCAGAGGAAGGATTAAGAGGGATAGCCCCCTTGTACCTAATATTTGCTCCTTTCTCTGAATCACAACAAGGGAAAGAAAGAGGTCTCTGGAGTTAATTAGCAGCATCTACGTGTCTGGATTTGCAACATGGCAACGATACACGTCAATGCTGATATTTACACGTGGCGGCTGTAAAATGGCAGTACTTAGATGTGTAACTTGCTGGGTTTCTGATATCAGTATTTCCCATGTGCAGCTTTGTGAAATGGTTCCTCCCATTGCACATGGATGTCCTTTCCCGTGCCTTCTGTGCTTCCTTCTTTGATATAAAATGCACATCTATAGTAAAATTAGCATAGATTTGCAGATGTTTTCACTGGGACATCACTGCAACCATATAAACAGCCTTTCTTAAATGTGCCTTCACCTAAAATTGGAGAGAGTGGAGATCCCTGCGAGACTCCTCATTGTATTCTCCTTAATTGAACTCTGCAACTCTGGTTTTCCTAAAAGGCTGAAAGCCACTTCCATACCTCTCCTGTTATACCCAATTCACTTAATTTTGCAACCATCAGGTCAAATTCCATGGATAGATCCAACAGCATTGGAACAGCTTTGCCTAAATTTATGCAGTGCCTTCTGCTGCTTAGTAGTTATCCCCTGCCATAGTGTCTCCTTGCTAAATCCAGCTCTAAAACCTGATTGAAAGGGGTGCAATAAGTACCGGCTTAGCCGCCGGGCCCCGGTCCCGCGGCTGCCTAGTAACCGGGTTCCCGGGGCCCGGCCACGAGGCAGGCCGTTTCTCGGGGGGGGGCGATGCGCATCTAGGCGCGCGCCCGGCAGGCTTCTCGTGCTCCTGTAGGGAGCCCGCTGATTGGCCGTCAGGGTCGTGGGGGGGGCGGAGTCAGCGCGAGCAAGGAGGGAACGCTAACCGGCGATTCCCCCCTTTCCCTCCTTGCTCGCGATCCAGAAGGATTCCCTCCCGCCCGCCCTTGTTTCCGGGTGGGTGGAGGGGGGGCAGGTCGGATCTTGTCGCAGCTGGTGGGGGGGGTGGGGCGTAGGGTGCTGGTGTGGCATTCGTGAGCGGGGTGGCGAGCTGGTGCTCGTTGACCCGGCGGATCATTTCAGCTGGAGGCCGCTTTCCATGTGAGCGGCACGGGTATGCGGGTTGGGGGAGACGTCCCGGTTGGGGTCTCTACCCGGAATTAGGCAACCCCTTCAGCCGGCCTTTGCTAACATGGCGAGGCGGGCGGGAAGGGGCAGCTGGGGGGGGGGGTGGGTTGGATGGTGCTCCACCTTGCTATACGGCTGGTGGGGGGCATCATCCGGATGACGGGTGGGGGGGGGGGGGCTCTTCTCTGTTATGGTTTGAATTGCTGAGTTGGCCCATGTTGGGCCGGTGTTTATTACTGTTATTAAAAGCTGCGACCATGCATTAACACCAACACTTGACGTCCGCCTGCTTTGTCAATGGTTGGGGGTGGGTGATGGAGGGTTGGGGTTCCAGGCCGAGTAGGGCCTCCGGATACCTCGGTTATTCATAATTAGGTGCTTTCTCAACTGCTTAGGCTCCATTAATTTAGCCAGAATTGGTATATTAATTGTGAAAAAATCCACTCTAATACTTTTTTTACTTTTTTTCTTTTTTTCAACCTAAATGCTTCTAACTCTTCTCCACCGGTCTCAGATAAACGATATTTATCTTTTACACCTTACTAATGGGTATGGTGATTAACCCAATATGGTGTTCGTTTACATCAATGACCAGGATTATTTTCTTAAACAAAGTTTCCTTCTGCTTTCTAAATGTTTCTAAGTTTTCTTATCAACTGAAAATTCATTTAAAACCAGAACACAACACCATTCTACTTATCTGAGGCAGAACGGTGCTAGTTCGAATGCCCCTTTGACATGCGATGAAAATAAGACACCCAGAATTGGTATATTGGCAATTGGTCTATTGTCATTACAATCTGCTGCATCCAAACCATCAACTTTTAACATTGTTTTTTTTAAATAATTTGTCCTAAATTGAAAGGATAACAACCCATTGTCAAAGCCTTAATAACAAATAGTATTAACCAACCAATATGCACTTCAGGCATTTTACTGAACATCCCTGAAAATACAGATACAGATTACATGAACTGCAAGAAAATCTTTTAACCAGAACCCATACCTCCTTCATTGAAACCTCTAAAAATTTCTCCCAGATATGATCCACTTGAATTATTTGGTCTCATTTACACTCTCCTACCCAAACTTGATTTTCCAAACTCAGCTCTTCCTTCCAATATTTTGAAATCTCAGTTAACAAAGTTTTGTGCCATAACATCTGCCTAGATACCTTAAACTGTTGCTGTGTACTGTTCACACCTTCAGCCATCAATTTAGAGTGATATCGTTTCTTAGCTTCCTGCATTCTAAGCTCATGTTTGCTAATCTCTGTCCTTCACAGTGTATAACAACCACCATCTTTTGACGTTTGCAAGGCTCTTTCAACTATCTACACATTTGTTTCTTTTCCATAAGCAAATCAGTATACTCGGTGAGGATTACTTTTTAGGTCCTCCCCCCACCCACCCTCTGGTTGACAGAGGTCAATACATCCAGCATAGACATCATCATACTTTTCCGATCCTGTACCATATGCTCTGGATTCTCAACCTGTCAACTCAGTACCCTAATTCTCAGTTCCTTGTTCAAGACTTCCTGATTGATCTTACCTCTCCTCTGTTGTTTCCCTTTCCCCATTCCAAGCTCAAACCAGTCATTTACCAGCGCAATTTTGAAAACTTAAGAGGTCATGATCTGACCAAACTAATGGTTCTGTTGTGAGATTCCTAACCCAGTCTTTTCCATAAGTATTCAGTGAGGATAACAATAAATCCAAATGATGTCTCTTCAAACGAGTGATTAACTCTATATGACCCCAAGCCTTGCATTGCTTGGATAAACCCCTTCCCTTGTGAATCTAATAAATCTTCCATTGCAGGTTGATATCCCCCATCATTATTGCATGTGTATAATTGAACGATGCTGATGAACCAGTTCCAACATGTCCATCACATCCAGCTGTGAAGATTTGGGTGGATGATAAATCAATAGAAGTACTATCCCCTCCACTCTTCTTTTTCTTAATCTTCAGTTTCACCGTCATAAAATCTATTCCTTTGAGAGATCCCGAATTACTCATTCCCAATTTGCAAACGCTTCTCAAAATAGCACCACCCCTCCTCCCTTCCTGTTTGAACTAGAATAATGACATATAACCATCTGAACTCAACACAGCTTTTCTGATGTTCTTTTATATATATATAATATTTATTTAACTGCTTTTATATACGGCTTTATCCTTAAGTCGAAGCGGTTTACAATTAACATGAGATTTGCGTTGTATTTTGCATTCAGATTTATATAACATATCCTGAGTTGCCCTCCCTTTCCTCTTTGCTCTACACATCCTTTACGTTTAAAGTCTGAATACCATGGGAGTGACTTTGCAGAAGGAATCTTCCTCCATTCTTCTGATGCTGTTCATGATTTTCAGTGGGCAAATCCTTACTTAAATTATTCTAAAATTATGTCGTGTCTTGAAAGTCCAGTGTTTCTTTTGAAACTGTAATTAGAGACACCTGCCTTTTGCCACAGTATCTGATATAATACCTTTAACTGGGGAAAAAATGATTAGCTGTCAGCCATCTGAGAGAGAATATACTGATGAAAGTGTTCTTGTGCAGTAAAGATTTATGAATTCAGGGTAACAAATCTTAAGTGCTACTATACAGGGCTATAAACTGCATTGATGTTTGAAGGGGCGATCCAGTAATTAAGATTCTCACTTGAATAGCTTATGCCATCAACTGACAGCTGCAAAATTTGTAGTTGACAAGGGGAAAAATAGCTTTGGCAGTGTTTATGCTGCAGTAGTATATTGTGAATGATTCTCGAAGACTGTTGCAATATCCTAGGTCTTTTAAAGGATGCTGGTGGCGCTGATGCAATAAGCTGTGCTAATCTTAACATACTGTATCTTCTTGATTCTGTATTAGTTCAGTGTAATAAAGGTTTTAGTTTGCAAAAATTATGTGCTAATGGTGAGGTAAAGGCGAGAGCTAATTTTAGTGCACGTTGCATGCTAATGAATGCTGATAACCTGTGTGTGTGTTAGTAGGCAGGTAGCTTGGCTTGAGGGAGTATAACTTTAGAAGGACAGACTTTAAAGACACATTTTTCAATCTTTTGCTATTCCTTCCTCCTTTTTCTTGTTAGCAGTTTGTAAGACAGCTGGCAGACATTGGCAGCTATGATCATAAGGCAGTCGGCAGCAATATACAGTAAGGCATAAGGAAACAGTCCTATTATTGATCTTGGTGTGCAATAATAAGTAACCAGCTTGAGCAAGATAGAAAATCCTGCTGACCCTGCGAGATCTGAGGAACGTCTACTACACAGGTTTGGATTTGGATTTTGAATTTATTCCTCGCCTTTTCCAAATCCATGCTGAGGGTGAGTTACATTCAGGAACAGAGGTTATTTCTCTGTCCAAATGCGCTCACAATCCAAGTTGTACTGAAGGCAAGGAAGGGTGAAGTGACTTGCCCAAGGTCACAAGGAGTGTTGCAGGGAGAATCAGAATTTGAACCCTGGCTTTCCTGGTTCACAGCCTGTCTCTCTGATGACAGAGCTACTCCTGCACTCCACTTTTAAGTGTGCCTGTTGGACTTAATCAGGAAATTGAATGGTCTACAGTTTTGTAAATATGTTGCCTCTGATACTAATTAGCTCCTATACCTGATAGTCCCGGTATAAATTCTGATATCATTTCCGTTTTTTCCAGCATCCCAGAAAGATGTTTAGATGAGGGTCACTGGCTTTTTTGCCTTCAAAGTTTGTATTTTGAAATTTTCCCCTGAAGCAAGTCTCGTTGGATCCTAAAATATGAATTCATGTCAGGTGTCTTCAGGCAGACACGTTTTTAAATGTACTTATTTTGGAAACAGATAACCTTTTAAAAAAATGTTCTAAAAGTTTAGTTGTAAAGAATTGAATAAAAATTGCACACATTTTGAGTTCAATGATGGTGTTATGGGCACAGGTTTGTGCTTTGTGCACTGCTAAAAGCTCATTCTGAGGATCTCTTAACTAAATATATTAGTTTGACAGTTAGTTGTGGAGGGTCTTTTGTTTGGTTTTGAGTGATTTTTGTAAGGCACTCTTATAAGCTCATATTTTGCTCGCGTTTTATAAATAAACTCAGCATCCTTGGGATGGGCCCTAAAGAGACTGACTGAGTTAGAAACTGGTTGAGTAAGAAACAGCTGAGGGTAGTAGCACCAATCTTGAGGATAAGGACATTAGCAGTATCATAGATTTGTCTCATCTGGTTCTGTTTAACATTGTTGCACGTGATATTGGAAAAGGATTGTCGGGTAAGATTTGCCTAGCATGAAGAGGTATCTAGCAAAGCTTAAAGAATGGTCTAAAATTTGGCAGATAAGATTCAGTCCTAAAAAATGAAAGATAATGCATTTTGGTGGCTAAAAGCCAAGGTAGCAGTACAGTATAGGAGGTGAAGTTCTGTGCATGAAAGAAGAGCCGGGACCTGGAGGTCGTCATATGCAATGATCATAAGGTGGTCAAATAGGTAGAAGAGGCAAAAGCAAAAGTCTTAATGATGCTTGGGTGCATAGGAAAAAGGAGGAGATAGTGCCTCTCTAGCTGTCTGGTGAGACCTCATTTGGAGTACTGTATGCAGGTCTGAAGACTGCACCTTCAAAAAAAAATAACAGAATAGAGCTACTAAAATGATCAGTGGTCTTCATCGTAAAACATATGGGGGCAAACTTAAAGATCTTGATATGTATAGTGGAAGAAAGGTGGGAGAGGGCAGATATGATAGACACATTTAAATACCTTCATGGCATAAATGCACAGGAGGAGGGCCTCTTTCATGTGAAAGGAAGCTCTGAAACGAGGTGGCTTAGAATGAAGGTGAAAGGGGATAGGCTCAGGAGTAGTTGTAATCTAAGGAAATATTTCTTTATGGAAAGGATAGTAGGTGTATATAATTCAAAAGAGCATGGGACAAGTACAGAGGTTCTCTAAGGGACAGGAAAGGTTTATAGAGCTTAGTAGTTGGTATAGATGGTCAAACTGGATAGACCATTTGGTGTTTATCTGCCATCATTCTCTGTGTTTCTCTGTTTCTGTTTTTCACTTCTGTATTCCATCAAGTCCCCATTTCTACCCTCTGTATTCCTTCCCTTCCCTTTCCATCCTTCATTTACTTTCTTCTGCCTTTCATGCCAGAATTATCCATGCCAGTCACCCCCTCTCTGCCTTCAGTCCCTTTCTTCTGTCTCTTGCTTCCACCCAGTCTCCAGTTACCTTTTACCACTTCCCAGCTCTGTTTGAAACCTCCTCCCACCCATGTCTTTGCCAACTCGCTTCCCATGGTTTCTCTCATATGGTTCCAACAAGCACAGCATCTCTCCTTTCTCACATCTCTACCTCTCTGCCCAGCATTCTCCCCCCTTTATTTTTCTCCCCTCTTCCATCCATTATATCCAATAAGCAGACCCAGTGTGTAAATAGCAGTGCCAGTATGTAAATATTACAGATGTTCCATATCATATTTCAGAGTGATTTTGTTTAGTTTACCATGTTTAAAACCTGTACATAATCCCCTGTTTACTGTATGTCCAGTGTAGGTCGCCTACACTGCACAAAATGTTTTATGTAAACCGCACTGATATTAAAGAGCACGGTATAGAAGAAAGTTAAATAAATAAAAAATAAATATCCCCTTTCTCTCATCGTCCCCCCACATCCAGCATCTCTCCTTTCTCTTCTCCCCACCTTGTCCACCCCACATCTCCTCTTTCTGTCATCTGTTGTCCCAGTCCATCATTTCCAGTTTCTCTGCTACTGCCACCGCATCTCTGACCACCACCTGCAGACTATAGCACTTAGCAGCAACAGGAGGTCTCAAAGCCACTTGTACACTCAAAGCTCAGCCCTATTTTTGCTCCCTTCCAACATAAGCTCCCTGTTTATAAGAAGTGGCAATGCAGTAGGGCCTTAAGGGCAAATGGCTCAAAGACGCCGCGCTTACGTTTGTTTTCAGTTCCTCTAGGTGCTCCTTGAACATTCCTCCTCAGGCTGGCAACAGGGGCCATGGCCCTTCCCCCCTTCGGTATTGCAGCTGTTTGAGATCTTGAAGGAACTTTTCATTTAAGGCTGTCTCCTCTCTGCAGAACAAGTTGTTGGTGTCAGTGGTACAGGCCAGTGCTCCTGGAGAACTTCAAACACTTTACTTAAATGATGTATCTGGGTCTCCACGGGGTATGACTTTTGGCATGGAGCTTTCTAGATATTCAGCCATTACTGGAATACCTTTCAAGATTCCATATATGCAGACTGCATCTATGTGTCTTATTTAAAACTATTTTTAAACAGCACTGTTTAGATCATAGTTGTCACATACTGTAAATATGACATTTGCACCATAAGACGAATAGGCATTTTAAGTGGGCTTTCTATCAAATGTGGGTTAACTAGGCTCTGCAGATCTAAATTTCACCAGATAATACAGCAGTGAAATTCCAATAAATAATGATTAGCGTTCATGCTAGAAATTCTTCGGGGAGGTATGAACTTCACAAGGAACGAGAGAGCTTATGGTGCTGTTCTTTTTAGCATTCAGTTATGGAAAGCACTTGTCAGTGGAGCCGGTGATACACTTGTGTCTTCATTAATCATCTCAAAGTGCCGCATTCTCAACATACAACCAGTGCGGCCATTTGCAGGCACTTGAGTTTTCCAATTACTGTACCTGTGGCTCAGAACAAATATCGATTTAGTTTCACAGATCTTTGGTGTGTGGCTTAATCTTCTCGTTACCTTACATGTAGTTGCTAAACATAGCAAGTGCAGGAGAATATCAGATGTGTCCCCAAGGGCTTTCAGCTCATGCTTAGAAAGTTATGATGTTTCCAGGTAATTATGTGCACTGAAAAAAGATGACAGAACAAGTTAACTGCCAGTTTGATATAGTAGTCATTGAAATGGCACTTTTTTTTTTTTTTACCTCTAAATCTATTTTACATTTGAATTCAGAATAAGGCCCTTTTCTATGAAGCTGAATTAACTGTTTAAAATGGGAATTGCTGCATGCTAACAGGTAATGCCGTGCATTAACTTATCAAACACGAACCCCCCCCCCCCCAAGTTACATTGGGAGCACTTGATACAGGGTTTTTCCCGAAACGTGCATGTCGTGTGTGTGACCAGATAAGTGTGATTTTTGGTATGAAAAAGTCCGCATCTTGAGAATTGTGGGATGAATAAAAGGGATATGTACTGTATGTGAGGGAGAGTGGGAGTACCTTCCTCTTACGGTTTATGCCCGACAAAAATTAATTTGAGTGAAAAGGAGGGGTTCCACGGTATTTGATCTTTTTTAGTGCATTAACTTATGGCAGGGTGATTTCCACGCTAAGTGGAAGCTGCCATTTTGGGGCAGGAAGTCAGTGGGGCTGTGCCTTTCAGTTAATACAAAGATGATTACGAGCTCTACGTGATACATTTTTATTGAATTGAATTAATTTAATACATTTGTGACAAGCGTTCAAGAGCTCTGTTTCCTTCATTATTTATTTATTTTAGTTTGTTATTTGATAGACCACCATTTGGGTCAGGCCATCATGGCAATACCAAACCAGGGTTGATCGCGGAATATAACATCATAAAATACATATCAGGGTATCAGAGAAAAAATGCATAAAACGTAAAATACCCATAGACAGGAAAACGACTGAGGTTAAAACCAGAAAACAATAAAGGGCTAAAAGGGAAAGTGAAGGAAGTAAAAAGATATCGAAGGTAGAGCCCTGCCCATCTGCCAAGCAAAAACCTAATTTAAATAAAGAATTACTCCCTATTTATTCGAAAGTAGAAAGCCAAGGGCCCGCTATTCAGTGGTGGTGACTAGCACTGCTATCATGGTCAGCTGCCGGCGCTGAATATTAAACCTGGACTGCTATCGTGGTCATATCCGGCCCCAGCACTGAATATCTGGTTTGCCACATAGGCCACTCGCTAACCTGGCAGGGGCGATATTGAGCCCCTGACTGGTTAGCGATTATCTGGCAAAAGGTAGGTCAGGCTTTTCTGCACCTGGTCTTTGCTGCGTATTGCTAACTGGGGATTGGCTCAATATTGCTGCTTCGCGGTTAGCAAGCGGTGCCACCTCCGCTGCACCCTAAAACTCCCCCAACACGCCTCGATACTAAGCGGTTAGCATTGGGGCTTGTAGAGCCATCAGCTGTGGATATTCAGCGGCACTAACCATGTTTGTGCCACTGACTATCCCATTCACCGCGATTAAAGTGACTAGCAACTCTGCTTGCCACATTAATCACTTTGAATATCTGGCCCCAAGTCTTTAAGCTGGATTTAAATGTTCTACATGAAATCATGTCCATGCAGAATGAGCTAAAGATGATGTTGCCTGAATATACAGGTAAATAAGAAAATTAATTACAGTAGAGGCTCCTCGTTTGCCTTAGTGCTGCATTCATGGCTATAGAGTTACTTCTTGCTGCAACGCTGAAGTTGACTCCTTCCTGCTTGTGCTGAATGTCCCATGACTGCTCTTCCTCCCCCTGTTGCTGCTGCTGCTGCTCCAGCTTCCAGCTTGTTGCCCCCAGCAACCAATGTGTGTGTCTCCACCCGGTACTGCCATTGCCTTGCTTTTCCAGGGCTGCTGTTGTGTGTCACTATCAATGTTCCCTCTAATTTTCTGTAGGCTGTGTGCGCATAAAATATCAGTTGTGCAGCTTTTGAAGGAAGGTTAAATTTTTGTGCGCCACATAACGACACTCGGTGTTATATACTTTAAAATTTGACTACACGTCAGAATACAGTATGTACACCACATTGATTGCACTAGAAAATATTGTAGAACTTGTGAAAACTGTAAATACACAACAACTTTTAAATTTTAAGACGTCTGTGTTTTCTGTCAGAATCAGAACCGTAATTTTTGTGCGCTCTGTTGTAAAGTATGTGCGCTCGCTCGGTGAGGTGTGTGCGCGCGCACACGCGCACAGCTTAGAGGGAACAGTGGTCACTATCCTAGACCATTCTGCTTGAAACCTCTGGCTCTGTGTGCTGTTTGTGCTTCTGCCTCTTCCAATGCAGTCTTCCTGTATGCATAGGGGCAGAAGTGGCTGGACCAGGCCTCAGAGACAGGTGATAGTGGCAACAATTTATTTTTATTTATTTTCTCTTATATACCGCGCTATTCTGCATCAGTGCGGTTTATTTAACATTTCTTATATGCTGCCTTTCATGATATCAAGGTAGTTTACATTGAACAAACTGCACATGGCTCCACAGGGCATGTAGTTGGAGGGAAGTACTGATGTGGGAGACAGATGACTGTGACTGCACTATCACCAGGAGGAGAGAGAAAGAGAAGGAAAGATGTTTTCTGTGATTCTGCAGATAAAGGTAAATTCTGCAGTAGCCGCTATGGTCATGGAGTGAAATAATGTCATAGTGATGAAGATTGATAGTTATCTGTATTTTGATTTTCAAGTACCTTAAATGTCAAAATCTTTGCTTATCTAAAAGAAGAAGGACTTGGGCAGAAAATTTTCAAAGCAGGTGCAAAGTCTTCAGTGTTGCCAGCTCCTTCATTTATAAAAGGACACTTGCAGGGAGTTTCCCTTTGAAAATCTGCTTGCAGGCCTGCTGGTATAGAGTGCTTGTGGGCCTGGAAACACCCTGTGAGGTTTCAGAATTCCCTCCCAAAGTGATCACATATTTAGATATGCCCCTTTGATTGTAATATCGTGCTTCAAATCCTAATAATGTACACAAGCCAGTCTTTTAACTCAACGGAAGTCCTGCCCAATGTGCAAACATAATCTCATTTCCGTGCTTTGACCTGGACATACGAAATGTTAGCGGAGAGATTCTGTGAAAACCTATCAGCTGTATTTAAAAGGAGAAATTACTACAGCTGTTCCTTATATTGTCAGCTGAGTTACTTTGAGTGTTGTAGGTGTAAGCATACAGATGAGCACCTTTGAAATAAAATATGTAACCACCAACCCTACGAAAACATGTTTTGTGCCTACTTACACTTGATCAGAGCTGAACTATGACTGGCCAATTCATTGTGCTGAAAATTAGCACAGAAGAAGTTCATTTCAGAAACAGGACACCACGCTGTACATCTGCTGTCTAGGTATTCAATAGTTCTGTCTGGCTAATTGCCTGGGAGTAGAGCTGGAACATTTATGCTGGTACCAGCATTGGTTGTAGAGTGCCTGCAACGTTTTGACAAAAATGGGAAATGTCAATCGTTTAACCTCCCTATCATAAATTTTATTTACTGGTCTTTGTTTGCATACAATCGTGTTCATGCAGCCGATAGAAGAAAATGTATTTAAGCGTTGTGCAATGCTAAAATCGCTTGGTATGCATGGCTGGCTAATTTAATTTATCTCTGATTAAGCCTATTATGTTTTAGATCACTTTACAGAAGAGGCTTTTTTTGCCAGTTGTAAGCTTATTTAAATTGTAATATAAGGTAATAATGTGTGAAAAAACTGGTGAGGCCTGCTTTTAAACATTTATTCTAGCAAATGGCTTCCTGAGATAGTACATACACATCCCATTCATTGTAATGTACTTAATATGCTGTTTGGACAAAGGGACAGTTAGATTATAGAAACACTTGTCCCTTTTCCAGGGCCGAAGGACCAAGGTAAGCAGTGTCTGTGTTCATGAAGAGCAGTGGTCAACAACTGGAAGGTAGAGTCCAGGGGCAGTTTCTCCAAATGGGTTAGTTTTGCACATACCAAGGCAGTCATGAACTTTCTAAGACAGGGTATGTGGAGTTTGATTTCAGTCTCTCAAATTTACTGCTAATGCTTGGCGTAGTACTTGCATTGTGCCAAAGAGAGCTTCCTTCTGGAGTTCGTAAGATGTAACAGGTATGGATAATTTGTCAAGATGTGCTTGGAAATTCTTCTTTATCAAGCTTGTGGCTCCCAATAGAATGAAAAATATTTCTGTATCTTTCTGCCACATTTTCTAAGTCTCTGACTGCATTTCTAAGTCTCTGACTGCATGGTGTGGCAGGAAGTGATCCTGTAACTAGGACCTGTCCTCCAGGTGATGTAAACCCCTCTCGCACCGAGGAGGTTTCTCCAGGGCCAAGTGCCCATGAGGGAAGGGTTAGGACAGCAGTTATAGTTGGTGATTCGATCATTAGGCATGTAGATAGCTGGGTGGCTGGTGGACGTGAGGATCGCCTGGTAACATGCCTGCCTGGTGCGAAGGTAGCGGACCTCACACGCCACCTAGATAAGGTCTTAGATAGTGCTGGGGAGGAGTCTGCTGTCTTGGTACATGTCGGTACCAATGACATAGGAAAATGTGGTAGGGAGGTTCTGGAAGCTAAATTTAGGCTTTTAGGTAGGAAGTTGAAATCCAGAACTTCCAGGGTAGCGTTCTCCGAAATGCTTCCCGTTCCACGCGCAGGACCCAAAAGGCAGGCAGAGTTCCGGAGTCTCAATGTGTGGATGAGACAATGGTGCAGAGATGAGGGGTTCAGATTTGTTAGGAACTAGGGAACATTCTGGGGAAAGGAGGGGCTCTTCCGAAGGGATGGGCTTCACCTTAACCGGGATGGAACCAGGCTGCTGGCATTAACCTTTAAAAAGGAGATAGAGCAGCTTTTAAACTAGATAATAGGGGAAAGCCGACAGTCGCCCAAGAGCGCATGGTTCGGAAGAATGTATCCTTGAAGGATACTACAAAAAGCAGAGAGGTTCCAAAAAAGAGTAAAGTAGCCCAAATGCCCTCGAGTATGGAGCAGACAGAACTTAAAGATCCCAAATTACCCATGTCTACCAATAGTCAAATTAATATGAATAAAATACAGTCTCTAAAATGCTTGTATGCAAATGCTAGACGTCTACAAATCAAGATGGGAGAGTTAGAATATATAGCACTAAACGAGAGGTTAGATATGATTGGAATATCAGAGACATGGTGGAAGGAGGACAACCAGTGGGACACTGTGATACCTGGGTACAAACTATATCGTAATGATAGAGTTGACCAAATTGGTGGAGGGGTTGCGCTCTATGTTAGAGAGGGCATTGAGTCAGAAAGGATTAAAGTTTTGCAAGAAACAAAATTTGCTGTAGAATCTCTATGGATTGAAATTCCATGTAAAAAGGGGAAGGCGATGGCAGTGGGGGTGTACTATCGTCCGCCTGGCCAGAATGAACAAATGGATGATGAAATGCTCAAAGAAATCAAGGAAGCTAGCAAACGTTACAGTGCAGTAATAATAATGGGTGATTTCAATTACCCCGGCATCGACTGGGTCAGTGTCACAACAGGACATGCTAGGGAGATAAAGTTCCTAGATGAAATAAATGACTGCTTCTTGGAGCAGCTGGTTCATGAACCAACCAGAGGGGAAGCAATATTAGACCTAGTCCTTAGTGGAACACCAGATGTAGTGCAAGAGATAAGGGTGTTGGGGCCACTTGGCAATAGTGATCATAGCATGATCACCTTTGATTTAATTAGTGGAGGAGGGATAGTAAGGAAATCCACAGTACTACCCTTTAACTTTCGAAAGGGAGACTATGATAAAATGAGGAAAACAGTTAAGAAAAAACTAAAAGGAGCAGTTGCAAAGGTTAAAGACGTACATCAAGCTTGGGTGTTGTTGAAAAATACTATCTTGGAAGCCCAGACCAGCTGTATTCCACGCTTTAAGAAAAGTGGAAGGAAGTCCAAAAAACTGCCAGCATGGTTTAAAGGTGAGGTCAGAGAGGCTGTTGTTGCCAAAAAAGCATCTTTCAGGAAATGGAAAAAAGAGCCAAACGATGAAACCTGGAAACAGCACAAGCACTGGCAAGTCAAATGCAAGGCATTGATAAGGCAAGCAAAGAGAGAATTTGAGAAGAAGCTTGCTGCGGAAGCAAAAACGCGAAATAAAGACCTTTTCAAGTACATTCGTAGCAAAAAACCTGTGAGAGAGTCAGTTGGTCCATTAGATGATAAAGGGGTTAAAGGAGCACTAAGAGGCGACAAGGCGATAGCGGAAAGACTGAATGAATTCTTTGCTTCGGTCTTTACTGAGGAAGATGTAGGGATGTTACCCATGACTGAAGTGGTATTTAAAGGTGTGGAAGAATTGAAGGAAATATCGATACATCGGGAAGATGTCTTACAACTATTAGATAAACTGAAGAGTAGCAAATCACCTGGGCCGGATGGTATACATCCAAGGGTGTTGAAAGAACTGAAATTTGAGATTGCAGACCTGCTATCAGTAATCTGTGAACTATCATTAAAATCATCTCTAATACCTGAGGATTGGAGGATCGCCAATGTAACACCAATTTTTAAAAAGGGTTCGAGGGGTGATCCGGGAAACTACAGACCAGTGAGCCTGACATCAGTACCGGGAAAAATGGTAGAAACCATCATAAAGAATAAAATTACTCAGCATGTAGATAGTCACGACTTAATGGGAGACAGCCAACATGGCTTTAGACAAGGAAGATCTTGTCTTACTAATCTGTTATGTTTTTTTGAAGGAGTGAATAAACAGGTGGACAAAGGTGAGTCGGTTGATATTGTGTATCTGGACTTTCAGAAAGCCTTTGACAAAGTCCCTCATGAGAGACTTTTGGCAAAACTAAAGAGTCATGGGATAGGAGGCAGTGTACTACTGTGGATCAGGAACTGGTTAAAAGATAGAAAGCAGAGGGTAGGGCTAAATGGCCAATTTTCCCAATGGAGAAAGGTGAATAGTGGTGTACCCCAGGGATCTGTGCTGGGTCTGCTGCTTTTTGACATATTCATAAATGACCTGGAAAGTGGAATAACAAGTGAGGTTATCAAATTTGCAGATGACACAAAACTATTTAATGTTGTTAAAACCCAGGAGGATTGTGGGAAATTGCAAGAGGATCTTGATAAATTGGAAGACTGGGCATCAAAATGGCAGATGAAATTTAATGTGGAGAAGTGCAAGGTTATGCACCTAGGGAAGAACAACCCAAACTATGGTTACACGATGCAAGGTTCCACATTAGGAACTACCACCCAGGAAAAAGATTTAGGCGTCATTGTGGATACCTTGTTAAAACCCTCGGCCCAGTGTGCAGCGGCGGCCAAGAGAGCAAATAGAATGCTAGGTATGATAAGGAAAGGAATGGAAAATAAAACAAAAGATATTATAATGCCTCTATATCGTTCCATGGTGAGACCGCACCTTGAATATTGTGTGCAATTCTGGTCGCCGTATCTTAAAAAGGATATAGCGATTTTAGAAAAGGTTCAGAGAAGAGCCACCAAAATGGTAAAGGGGATGGAAGGCTACTCCTATGAAGAAAGGCTAAAAAGGTTGGGGCTCTTTAGCCTGGAGAAGAGACGGCTGAGTGGAGATATGATAGAAGTCTATAAATTAATGAACGGAGTGGAACGGGTAAACGTAGATCGATTGTTTACCTTATCAGAATATGGAAAGACTAGGGGACATGCAATGAAGCTACAGGGTAAACTATTTAAGACTAATAAAAGAAAATATTTTTTCACTCAACGTGTAATCAAACTCTGGAATTTGTTACCGGAGGATGTAGTAAAGGCTGTTAGTGTAGCTGGGTTTAAAAAAGGTTTGGACAAGTTCCTGGAGGAAAGGTCCATAAACCATTATTAAGAAGGGACCCAGGATATCAATGCTTGAACCAGTACAAGCATTGTGGAACCTGTGTCCCTTGGGGAAACTGCTAGGTACGTATGACCTAGATTGGCCACTGTTGGAAACAGAATGCTGGGCTTGATGAACCTTGGTCTGACCCAGTATGGCATATCTTATGTTCTTATGTTCTTATGTTTCTTGGTACTTTAGGATCTTCTGCCTCTCCACACGATTCACAGAATAATCACTTGGAACCAACACCTCTATTATCAATGCCGTCCTGGTGTTTTTCTCCTTTACCACTATGTCGGGTTTCCTCACAACCAGTTTTTTATCTGTTGGAATGGGAATGTCCCAGGTGATTATAACTTCTATGAGGGCAATTTTATGATGGGGCACATAGATCTGGAGATAGAGAAGGCGCCTATTTTATAAAGACACATAGGTGCCTATGTGTCTTTACAAAGTGCTAGCATAAATCCTGCAGAAATAGTGTCTAGACTGAAGGTGCAGACACTACAGCTACTCAAGAGCAGGCATAAATGTTCACACGTACTTGTGTATTTTTTAGAATTTGCATGTGACTTTTGACTCCACCCTAACTCCTCTCTTGAACATGCCTATTCGACAAGTATGTGCCATTTTACAGTTCATGTACTTTTAAGCGTGAACTAATTTTATACAAGGGCTTTTCCATGTAGAAGAGGTTTCTGAAGTACCTTGGGGGCAATTTCTCCAAATGAGTTACTTTTGTGTATACCATGATAGTAATGAACCTCATTCCTAAGCCAGGTTATGTGCAGTAAGATCTCAGTCTCTCAAATTTATTGCTAATGCTCTGCATAGTAATTGCATTCTGCCAAAGAAAGCTTTCTTTTGGGTTTTCTAAGATGTACCCTCACTTGGTTTGCAGCTTGCCATGCTGTGAGGGCTTATGTGCATCAGTGATGCTGAGGGCTAAGCTATCGGTAGTTTAACTACTGGCAGGGTCTGCCAAGATAGACAGGCCTTAGCTGAGGTGCCAGACCAAGACAAACCACCCATCTGGGCGGCAGCAGAATGGGATGGTGTTGGCGATGGAGGATCACATTTCTGTGACAACGCAATAACACTAGAATTACCTGTGTGGAAGAAAGGCCTGGCAATCTACTTCCATATCTTGTCACGAAAACCCAATGGATAGTCAAAACAAATTGCACTCTAGTGCTGGAAGATGAGACTCCCAGGTTGGAAGGCACTCAACTGGCTACTAGGGAGGAGCTGAAGACTTTTCAGAGCAAAGCCAGCATTTATGATTTGGTTGGATCAAAGCCCTTGGGACATCTGACTGCTGATGTAGCTGCACATGAAATGAATTTCAGATGCTTACATATTGGAACATGGAATGTACAAAGCATGAACCAAGAGAAGATGGAGATGGTCAACAATGAAATGGAATGTGTACAACTCGAACTGTTGGGTGTCAGCGAACTAAAATGGACTGGCATCGGGCACTTTGCATCTGATGATCACATGGTTTACTATGCTGGAAATGAAAGACAAAGAAGAAATGGTGTTGCATTTATAATAAAGAAGAAACTTGCAAGAACTGTAATGAAATACAATGCAGTCAGTGAACGCTTAATCTCTATTTGACTACGAGGAATGCCCATCAGTACAACTATAATTCAAGTATATGCCCCAACAACAGCTGCAGAAGTGGATGAAGTTGATGAGTTCTATGAACAAGTACAAGCTAAAATTGACAGAACATGCAAACAGGATATTCTGATAGTCATGGGTGACTGGAACGCAAAAGTTGGCAACAAAAAAGACAAAGTGGTTGGAAAATATGGACTTAGCAACAGAAATAAAGCTGGAGAAAGGCTGTTAGAATTCTGCAAGACCAACAATCTATTCATCTCAAACACCTTTTTCCAGCAACATAAGCGGAGACTGTACATATGGACTTCATCCAATGGATTGTACAAAAATCAAATTGACTACATCTGTGAAAGTCAATGAAGGAAAAGCTCTATAACATCAACAAAAACAAAATCTGGAGCTGACTGTGGTATAGATCACCAACTACTAGTATGCAAACTCAAGCTCAAGTTGAAAAAGAGCAAGCCACTCCTGAATGTAGCAAAATATGACCTTGAGAATATACCACTGATATTTAAAGACTGCCTGCAAATTCAGTATGCTGCTTTAGATACAAATGACAAAACTCCAGAAGAGTTATGGGATGACATCAAGAATGTTGTGTTGGAAGAAGGTGAGAAGTTTCTACAAAAGGTGAAAAAGCAAAAACGGACAAAATGGATGACCGAAGAAACTCAGAAAATTGCCTAGAAACACAGATAAACTAAAGCCAGAGGAGAAAGAGAGGCAATCGCAGAACTCAACAAAGATTTCCAACGTGCAGCAGGACAAGACAAGTACTACAATGATGCATGCAAGGAAATAGAAGCAGACAGAGGAAGAACAAGATCAGCATTCCTAAAACCTACGAGAGTTAAAGAAAAAATTCCAGCCTCAAATTGGAATGTTACAAGATGCTCAAGGATCCATGTATGCTGAGAAGATTAAGAAAAGGTTCAAAGAATATACAGTCATTATACCATAAAGATCAAGTGGACTAACAGCGTTTTCAATCTGTACCTTATGATCAGGAATCATTGGTTATGAAAGAAGTCGAAGCAGCATTGAAAGTCTTATCAAAGAACAAAGCATCTGGAATTGATGAAGTATTACAGCAATTTGATGCAGCTGTTACCATAATTACAAGGCTCTGCCAGGAAATTTGGAAGATATCATCATGGCCAACTGATTGGAAGAGATTTGTGTTTATACCAATACTAAAGAAAGGTGATCCAACTGACTGTGATAATTATTGCACAATCACTCTGATCCCACATGCTAGCAAGATTCTACTCAAGATTATTCAGCAGAGACTACAACCATACCTAGAAAGAGAACTACTTGAAGTGCAAGCAAGATCCAAGAAAGGGCGAGGAACGAGAGACATCATCGCGAATATGAGATGGATCCTTGAAAAGACAAAAGAATACCAAAAGGATATCTATATGTGTTTTATCGACTACAGCAAGGCTTTTGACTGTATAAACCATGAGAAACTCTGGGCACATTAAGAAGCATGGGTATACCAGAACACCTGATCGTTCTCTTACCCAATCTTTAAATTGATCAAGAAGCAACAGTTTGAATGGAAAAAGGAGAAAAAGAATGGTTTAAAATCAGTAAAGGTGTATGACAATGCTGCATACTTTCCCCCTACCTGTTTAATTTATATGCAGAACAAATCATCAGAGAAGCAGAATTGTATGAAGACAACCGATGTATCATCAACAACCTTCGCTATGCTGATGATACCCCATTACTGGCTGAAAGTGAATACGATCTGAAACATTTGCTTCTCAAGATCAAGGAATATAATCTTAAAATAGGCCTGCATCTTAATGTAAAGAAGACAAAGATCCTAACAACTGGCAAAATCAATAAGTTCATCGTTGATGGAAAAGAAATTCAAATAGTTGAAAACTTTAACCTACTTGGATCAACCATTAATAAAGAAACGGCAAGCAGTCAAGAAATCCGACAACACATTGCTCTTGGCAGAATGGCTATGAAGGACCTAAACAAGATTCTCAATAGCAGAAATTTCTCTCTCCATACAAAGATTCAACTTGTTCAAGCTATGGTATTTTCAGTAACATCATATGGATGTGAAAGTTGGCCAGTGAAAAAGATAGACAGGAAGAAAATTGATGCCTTTGAATTATGGTGCTGGCGACAAATACTGTGTATCCCAGGGATTGCCTGAAGAACAACCAGTCAGTACTAGAAGGAGATCAAACCTAAACTTTCCTTAGAAGCTCAGATGACAAGACTTCGACTTTCATATTTAGACACATCATGCAAAGAGAGAGATCATTAGAAAAAGACATCATGCTTGGCACCTGACTGAAGACTGAACACAGTTTAGGACAAGTATCCAGAGGATTGCCATGAGTCGACATGACTGGCTGTGCCACACCACCCAGCAGCCGCCAATTCTGTTTGGGGGGGAGGCGGGCAGCAGCAGTATTTCTAAAAGTGGCTGCTTTTTGCCGCCGCATTCTTGCCTGCGGCAGGCCATGTCCTTCAGCGCATGTGACCTACTGCGGGCAAGGAAGCTGCTGCAAAAAGCTGCCGCTTTTGGAAATACTGCCACAGTCCATCTCTCCCTCCTGAGAGAGAATCACTGGCGGGGGTGGTGGCGGTGGCGGCAGCAGCAACTGGGGGGCAGCAGTGACAGCTGGGGGGAGCGGCGAAGTTGGGGTTTCTGCCTAGGGTGGCAGAAGCCCTTGGGCCGGCCCTGCTGCTTAGTGTACTTGTATGAATGTCCTTGTATAGAATTGTAAGAAAATCTACGTAGGTTGGCAATGATATTCCCCCAGTGGCCCTGGATTCATTTTTTATTGGTTGTAGTGCTAAAAACCACTGAACAAAACTGTGACTTCTCTCCTTTACCACTGTTCCTCTGCCATTCTTTTCCTGCCTTCTCTCTGTTTCAGCCATAGCTTTTTTCTGAGTCAGCTTTGGCAGTTACCAGGGGTGCACAACCTACTATTGCTCCTTTGTGGGCCAGCTGCCCTAGGCAAACCTTCAGCCATTGTTCCCCTTTGCTGGTTTGGCTTAAGTCTTTACTGCTGCCACCACACCCCACTCCAGATTTGCCCCCCTCAAACCTTCCAGGCAGAACTCTTTTCCTTCTGGTATTTCTGAATGTCAGCACTGAAAATGTAAATGAAGCCACCGCAGAGCCTCGTGTTCAAGCATGCTGGAAGCCCCTGTCAGTCCCTCCCCCTCTCATGTACACTTCCTCTTGCTATGGGAGCAGGACCAGCAGGGGTTTCTTGTGCGTTTGAAGGCAAGATTCCATGGTGGCTTCATTTACTTTTTCAGCACTGACATTTAGAAATAAAAAAAGAAAAGATCTGCACCTGGAAGAGGGGGCACTTGTCCTGCAGTGTTTGGGGGTGGCAGCAGCTAATTTGCCTGCTTTCTGTTGCAGCTGCCACCTGTAAAATTGTGCCACCCTAGGGTATTGCCTAGCTCGCCTGGTGGAAGGGCCGCCTTTCTCTCTTTGGTGTGGTAACTACTCCACACTTAGGTTTGCTTGTTTTATTTTTTGGGTCTGGTAGCATTCATTGTTCACCTTTCCCTATTAGTCAAGACCCAGAACCTTTGCTGTTTTCTTCAAAGCCAGAAATAAAATTCTCCATTTCTGGTCTTCATACACATTTGTGCAAGTCAAGGCATTCTGCCGTGGATTTCTGCCCCAAAGCATATGCCTTGAAGTATGAAATAGTGCTTTAGATCACAGACTTGTAATCGTAATCAATTTCTAGCTTACTACTTTGATGAATGTAATACAATGGAGAATGTCTGCTTCCAGATATATGAAATAACTATTGCTAGATACTAGTATTACTGATGTTGCTAAATCCAGGAGGCAGCTATAAATATTTCAGAACTTAGATGAAATAAATCCACTCTGCGTGGGTCATTTTCCAAGCTGAGAAGATTGCGCCAAGGCAACAAAAATATTTCTGGGCTATCTTCAGAGGGACAACATTTGTGCCATTTTTGGAAGAAAGAAGTAAATACCTTTATTGCCCTGGATCTCTGCTGGGGGTGGGCTTTGGCTGGCCACCCCTCAGATGGTACACAAAGCCTGTAAAAACTTGAGAGGTGGCTGGGTGGGAAGTCATAGGATCAAGGCCATGACTTCCCGATCAAATGGGGGAAAGCTTTACATTGCTGTACACCGTAAAGAAAGACACGTGGAATGCAGGGAATATTTTCTTAAAAAGCACCTTTAATAGATGTATCCCTAAGAAGCAGATATTTCAAAGAGCAGCAAAAAAGCAAAATTAGGAAATCTCAACCAGGTACAGTCAAACGGCAGGTCAGGAGAAAAAGTCTAGCATGTATTTTAAGTAGTGGCAGGCTTCTCTTCGAATCTGCTGGTAATACTTCCACTTTGCTTAGGTATCCATGGGCACACCTGCTCTCTTGACTACCTGTCAGCTTCTCTTTTCTTTTGAGCCCCGCAAATAACACTTTAGACTGGTTACATTCCCCCCCCCCCCCCAAATATTGCAAGATCTGCCTAGTATTTGTGCTAAGTACCCTGTGCTATTATGCCCTGGAACTCTTACAGGAAGTCCAATAGATCACTCTCAAATTAGCATCTCTGAGGAAGATACAAATCAGGGAAAAGTATATCACCTCCTCAAAAAAGGAAAAACTATCTAGAATACTCAACATTTCCTTGCTAAGTGCTGGGGAAGCACTGGTTTCGGTTCCCTAGACCACAGTCTGGACTTCTAGGATAAGTGGGCCATACCCTCTAGCTGCCACTAACCTCCTGAGGTATACAAAAATCACTCTTGCACCTAAAATCATTTAGGAACACTTGGCTGAGTGTCTTCAGACCCCTGCTGCTTTGGTAGCTGCTCAGAGTTGGCACTCCTCACAGCATGCTCATCAAGCATATACTCCTCCACGGTCTCTTCTTCTCTGTTAGGCCAAACCAACCCAAGGGGGCTTCCTCTCCTTCTCACAGGGCCTCGCCAGCCATTCAGAGAGGCAGCCCCCTTTGCTGTTCCTCCACAACCCTGAGTCTCTCAGGGCTCCCAGGCAACCAGGGCTAACACTGTCATCAGTTGAACCTGGCGGTCACCTAGAGTGTTAATAACATTCTGGGGGCAGCAAAAGGCCAGTGGCAACATATAGCAGACATGTACAGTTTCTTAGTGACTCATCAGCCTTCATTGCTGGAAGGAGGTGGAGGAAGGGCACTTAAGCACACTCATTTTGCTCTGCAGCATTGGCACAGGGTCACTCTCTAATGGTATGAGATGCGAGATCTCTCATCTAGTACTTTGAGAAAGAGTGATCCTACAGCAACACCACACTCTTAAGTGCCCTTTCTTCTGCTGCCAGTAAAGGGGCTTGACTGGCCGAACCATGTGAAGAAGTACTGAGATGCTGGGAGACTGGGATGGAAAGAGAAAAGTTAAAACACTAGAAATAATGAGGGGGGAGCAGAGAGCAGAAAAAGAAGACCTACATGGGGGCATGGAGAGGAGACTCACATGAAGTGTGGAGAGATAGAGTTATACCCTACTTGGGTGGAGAAGGGAAGAGAAGCATAGACAGAGAGGATACATCAAGTAAGCAGAGACATTAAGAGTCAAATCATACGTGGAGTTGGGGGGGGGGGTTATTTTGAGGAAACTTACATGGAGGGGCAATTGAAGAGATCTACCTGGTGGGTGGCAAGGAACAGCAAGAGTAAGACCTTCATTATGTTTGTTTCTTCTTATTTGATTAACGGCCTTTAACGAGCATATCAGGGCGGTGTATGATAAAAACAGTGCTAAGAAAGGCCTAAAGTGAAAGGGAGATGGAACTCCATTAATACTGATAGGAAAGGAAAGCCTTTCCTTTCCTATCTGGGTTGGGGTGGGAGGTTGATTGTTCTGTGTATGATATTCTATGATGTAGTATTTCTTGGCATACTGAGGTTGATTCTGAAAAAGATAAATACAAAAAAAAAGATGGAGACTTACATCAGATGGGTGGGGATCCAAGGAGAAAGACTTTGTGTGGTGGTGGGGCAATAGGGAGGAGAGGGAGACCTAGGGGATGAGCATAATGAGGGAGACTGTATATGGGTTGGTGGGATACCTTTACCAAATGTTTCCAAGTCATCAGGGACAGGAAGTATGAGCTTCTTCTGGTTTTTCTTCCTGTCCCTGATGATCTGGGGCCATCTGTAACTCTTCGGGACAGGATAGAGGGAGTGTGATGCAACCTAAGATGGGAAGGATAGGATGGAATTAGGGGGATAGGAAGTGGGATCTCAGGATTGGGGTATGAAATGGGAGAGAGGACTCAGGATAGCAGAATAAAGGGACTGGATCCAGGGGAGAGAGTGAATAACCGGGAAGGAGCTTGAACTGGAGAGGGGATGACAGACAGAAGAAAGCAGATGAGGGCTGAGAAGGAGGTGAGTACAGAGGGTAGAAATGGGAGACTAGGCAGGGTGTAGCCAAGCATGGGCCTAGGTAAGCCATGGACCTTCCACTTTTGGTGTCAAGCCAACCCAGTCAATGGCAGCAACATAGTTCAATCGGAAGAGAACTGAAGGCTGTGTCAGCGTTTGCACTGCCTAGTGCAAACCCATGTGAATCCCAGGCACCACCAAAAAATCAGTCCTGGTGACACCATTGCTGGGGAACAACTGAATGAGGACTGGAAGGACTGAGGAGGAGCTGAGAGGAAGGGGTAGGAGAGGAAGAAAACAGGAGAGAGAAGTAACCAGATGAAAAGGTGGCCCCAAGAAAGAAGAAGAGAAAGACGAAAGCAGGGGAGGGGGGCGACCCCAAATCCTACATGATTAGAAAATAAAATACCCAGACAACAAGGTAGAAATATTTTATTTGAAATCTATTGATTGGAATATGCCAGCTCTGAAAGCATTCAGCTGATGTCTTCATATTTTACAGAGTAGGGGAGAAAATATGTTTCTCTTCTCTTTTTCCAGCGTTACACTTAATGCAAAGGCAGGCTCCTTAGGTTGCTATATCTAATTTGTGGTTCATTATCTGGTGACAGGATTGCAAACTGGCTCCAAATTTTCAGGATAAGCTGATCTATCCCTGGGTTTACCCCCTTGTACATGTGGACTTCTATTTATTTTATTTATTTATTTATTTAAAGTCTCTTCTATACCGCACTATTCAATATCAGTGCAGTTTACATACAACAGTATCTTATAAAGTGCAGACAGGGCTGCTCTGTATTTACATAGAACAGGTACTATAACTTGGACAATGCTGGGGTAACTATATACAGAGTATATATAAATCTTTACAGAGTGCGAGAGTATATACATGCTGCTGTTTACAAGGTGTGCATAATCAAGTCTGGCGCCACTA
Organism: Ichthyophis bannanicus; assembly: GCA_033557465.1. Taxonomy (NCBI): domain Eukaryota; kingdom Metazoa; phylum Chordata; class Amphibia; order Gymnophiona; family Ichthyophiidae; genus Ichthyophis; species Ichthyophis bannanicus. Next base: position 344,427,984 of record CM066035.1, read on the forward strand.
CTACCAGGGTAGGGGTATATACATGCTGCTATTTACAAGTAAGCATAGTCAATGCTGGCACCAATGGGTGTGGATACCTCATCGCGTGCTGTGTGTGTTGTGCACCAGCTTAGGGCAGCGTCTCGAATACCCTTCTCCTTAAGTCGTACCAGGAGGAGCTCATGGCTTACTGAGTCGAAAGCAGCGGCTACATCCATAAAGATGAGGGCAAACCCTTGTCGGGTGTTGTTGATTCCAGTGATTATGTTATTGAAGAGGGTGGTGAGGAGTGTTTCCATACCATGAGAATCCATGAATCCGTGTTGGCAGGGGTCCAGCGGATTCTAGTCATGCTTTTTTTTTATACCAGTTATTCCATACAACAGGATAAAACCAGGATTGGATCAATCTGTTCTGAAAATCTAGAGCCAGTTGGCAATCCTGTTTGGAGAGGGGAAGGGGCAGAAGTGAGGTATTTTATTAGAATTTAGTTTTTGTGTTGGGGTCTTCAGCAGTTTGACCTGTCCTGGTTTCTCAGGAGGTGTATTGCTGTTCTGGGTTGTGCTTTTAACAGGATTTTTGGTGTTTGAGTCCTGGGGGTTAATGCTGTTTTGATATGGCCAATTTGCTGTATAGGTTTGGAATATATTTTTGTTTGGTTTTGTGTTTTCCTCCAGAGGGCCAGGTAGTGGAGAGTCTGTATTACTTTAACTGAGGTGGTTCCAGAATTTGAGTATTATGTACTCTGGTAAGTTGGTTCTAATGTGTATGTGGGGGGCAGGGGAGAGGGGCTCCCACGATTGAAGGTTTGCTTAGGATGCTTAATATCCTTGTACTGTCCCTGCAGGGAACCATTACCCAGCAGAAAGATACCTAGCCCCCAGGAACAGGGTCTTTTATAGTTCCCTCCAAAATTCTAGAAGGTTCTACCCAATGGTGGTCTCTTAGCCCATCCTCCATTGCATCACTTTAAATACACATTAATTTAGAAGCAGAGACTTTATATACTTCCTCATTGTAAATATAGGAAAGTCTTTTTGGGGTCCTGCTAGACCTTTTATGATACAGGATGGGATTTCATCTCTTTACTTCCTTGAGAGAAATGATCTGGAGTCTTCTTAATCTGCACCCATTAGCTAGAGAACGGAAACAGGAACGTGGACACAACTGAATCTGGAAGCAAAATAAAGATACCTCCTATTTGGAATTTGGAATGGACGCTTATGATAAATATGAGTGAATATAAAATGAAAAATTGCAGGATTATTCATTTGTGGAATCTACTTTTCTTGGAATGCTTTCTTTCTTGGTCTGTATGTTTGAAATGTCTAGCTGCTATTCAGAGAAATGGCAGGAGTTTTAAAGTCACTTCCTGGTGCCATAGACTGAGGTGTAGGTGAACAATCTGAAGACCTGTCATCAATCAAAGACTGATATGATTCAGTGTATAAAGTAAGAATTGGAGTAACGGTGATCTTGCTAATTTCTTATAAGGAAAGGTATGCCAAATCTTAGCCTTGACATAGTATATTTTAAATAGATCTGGTATGATTTTACTTTGATTAATAAAGATATATAAATAGTTTTGGTTGGATGATTAAAAAGACTGCAAACTTGATTTGGGATGATATCTTAATTATCTGATAGCCCATTGAACTCTGTACAGTAACATGGTAGAATACAGTAATTTTCCAGTGATGCTTAAGCTATCGAGATTCTTCCTAAGCACCATAATTGTAGTATTTATGTACCATCTATTTCTCTGTTTCTACTCTAATTGCGTGACACAACAGAAATAGCAAATAGTCTTGTGTCTGATCTGCGGAACTCACTTTTGTGGTATCTCTCTTATACTGGATTTTTTTAACCTTTTCCAGTGACTGGTTCTCTGAAATCGTCTCTATCTGTTGTATTTGCATCACTTTCTGGCAGAAGCCGCTGGATATGCTTCATATACTGAGCATCTGAGGACGAAAAACCAGAATTGAGGCCTGACGGCTTTTGGGAGGAGGAAGAAAACTGACTCTGTCCAGAGGGGGTATGCCGAGTTTATTTGCAGAGTTTCTTTTTCAGTTGAAATAAACATATTTAGATTTTATCTCTGTATTTTTGATGATGTCTTATTTTTTATTGGGATTTCATTGTGTTGTCCTATGTCGTTAGCATTTTTATGGGAAGGAATGTTTAAATGAAATCGATCTGAAAACTTGGATCATTCAGTTGGAACCTCCCTGAAAAAACTGCTATTGGACGTGTTGGGTGTGGAGTTCTGGTTAAACTGCTGAATAAAGAAAATGAACAACTAGATCAGAGCAGAGGCTCTCAACTCGGTACTCTGGACACACCTATTCAATCGGGTTTTCAGGATAATCACGATGAATATGCAAGAGAGAAATCTGCATGTACTTCTCCTATTGAATGCAAATCTCTGTTATGCATATTCATCATGGTTATCCTGAAATCGTGACCGGCTAGGAGTGTCTCGAGGACTGGGTTGAGAATCCCTGGATTAGAAGACCACTCTTTATGCATTCTTTATTTTTCTTCTTGAGACACATATGGCCAGATTTAAGGACTAGACACAATTTCCGACATGCCACTTGTGCTTTTTTTTTAGAGGGTGCTGACTTTTATTTTTGGGGATATTTTGCATTTTTGTTGAGCATCAAATTTATGGCTTGGGCTGTTACAGAATTGTTTCAGAATATTATTGCAGGGACTTCTGCACAGCTGTTTGATATAGAGTGGTTGAAAATGCCCCTTATTTTTGCCTGTATCTAAAAGTTAGCAGAACTGTAAGATTCATTGCACACAGCAAATATATGCTGCTTTGTAATTTTTTTTTATCTTCTTGCCTAATCCTTAAATGAGACCATTAGCTTTATAAATGGATTTGGAAGTACACAGATAGACTTATAACGACACTGGCCCATTATTTGATGAAAGCAAAACAGGTTTTTAGGATGAAATTACTAAGCAGTACATTTAAAACAAATCAGAGAAAATATAATTAAGTTCTGGAATTCATTGCCAGAGGATGTTGTAAAAGCACTTAGTGCAGTTAGTTATAAAAAAGGTTTGGACAGGCTCCTGGAGGAAAAGTCCATAAACCATTATGAAAATGAACTGGGGGAATCCACTGTTTATCCGTGGGTAAGCAGCACAGAATCTGCCTACCTTTGGGAATGCTGTCTGGATTAGCTACTGTTGGAAATAGGATACTGGCCTTGTTGCAATCTTGGTCTTACGCAGTTTGGTAATTCTTATGTTTTATTGGACCAGTCAATAAATTTTGATTCTGTGTGCTTTAAGATGCAAGTAGTTGAATCAGCACATTAGAAACCTATAAGCAGTAATGTCTTCTCAAGGCTTATAGTTTATATTACTTCCATTTGTTTGCGTTTGACAAGCATTCAACCCCACATATTATAGAGAAACTCAGAAAAGCTTGCAAAAGCTTTGTCCAGAGTATTGAGGGGGCTGCAAGGTGAAATGGTAATCATTTTCCAGGATGAGGAGCTCTGTTCTTCTGTGGAGGATCCGAGTTTCAAGGACATACCATTACATTCTGGTTGAAATCTTTTCTTCATAAAGTACCTTTATGACCTTCTAAACAAAAGATGTCTCAACTGCTTGAATCATCTGCTGTGTTTGTATATGTAGCAAGACCCCGTTGTATGTCCTCTGTATTACAAATGAATAATATTCTAAAGCCCGTGCTCCTAACTTAGGCCCCGGTGTAAGATGATGTGATGGGGGAGGGCCTCCCTGTCAGTGAGACAGGAGAAATCATCTTCACTTTTAGAAAGTCATGTGAAAGACCTAAACATCTAGCGCCTAGTATCTTCCTTCACAGGAGTCCAAAAAGAATGTCTTTCGTCACAGGAGACCAGGAGAAAGTGAGAGAGGCTAAGTGAGCCAAAAGTTGGTGTCTAGCACAACCAGGGTGCTACAGTCAGCATTCGCGGCTTCACAGGAACAGCCGCCAGCGTGAAGGTAAAGGCTCTTCACGCTGGTGGCTGTTCAGAGGGAGCCGGGGCCTCGCGCGGGCTTCCCCAGCTCCCTCTGAAGCGGAGAAAAGCCGTTTTTTTTGCTCTGGCCGCTCCCGATCTTGCGGCCAGAGCAAAAAAAACGGCTTTTAAAGGGCCGGTTTTGCCTCTGCGCCGGCAGCCGGCCTGGCCGTGGAAAAACCGGCCAGGCCGGCTGAAAACCGGCCAGTTGGCAACCCTACGTAAGCATCCCACTACTCCGCAAACTGCAACATCCTCAAAAACTACCTCCCTGCAACTACACCACCACGACCCTGCAAACTGCCCCAAAACTACCCCTACTGACTATCACACTATCAAAAACTATCTCCCGCCATTGTACCACCACCTTGCAAACAGACCACCCCAAAAAGCTACATCCTACAGCTGCCCCCCACCCCACAAACTGCCCAATTCCCAAAAACTATCCTCTGAGATTGCCCCACTCACAAACTACCCCCTGCAACTACCACAACATATTCCAAACTGCCTTCTACAACTTGCTTTCAGTTATCCCTCCACAGACATAACACATGCACAGTACACACACACACACTCTATATACAGGAACTGTAAATAATTCACTCTCCCTAATGGGATGCTTTTCAGTTGTTCTTATCTACATTTTATTTCCTTTGTTGTTAATTCATACAGTTTTCCTATTGGTTGCTATGTGTACTGCCAACTAATATCTGTTGCAGTGGGCAAGGCCAGATTTAAAGCATTGGTAAACTACGCACATGCTTTGGGCCCAAATGTTTAAGACAATTCTGTGAGATGTGCTCAGGACTTGACGGTATTTGGCTGGCCTAGCTGGTTTTCCCAATGAGAGGATAGCAGTGGGCAGGACAGAAAACTGGCCAATGTCAGTGCTGGTTTTCTGGCCAATGTCAGTGCTGGTTTTCTGCCAGTGGGCATCTGCTGCACTGAAGGGCATCTCTCTGCTGTTGCTGCCTCTATCTGGCCTGCTGCACGTGCACTCCCTCCCCATCCTCCCCTGCTAACGGCCGGCAGCCTGGATTCAAACCTGCCTGCGGCCCCAATCGAACTGAGAAGAGTGCAGGGCCTGCTTTGACACGCTGGCATGAAAGCAATAAGATGCCAGCCCCACCCTTAGTGCAGACTTCCTGAATCTGTGGGGGTGGGATCTGCGCTGCATCCCTTTCAGCGCACATGTGTAAAAGCAGGCCCCATGCTGTTCTCAGTTTAATTAGGGCTACAGACAGATTTGAATCCAGGTTGCTGTAGCCCGTAGGTGGTGGCAGAAAAAAAGAGATACTGGATTTAGAGGGAGAGGAGCGAGGAGAGAGGTGATGTGCTGAACATGATGATGGGGCCATAAGAGGGGGAATGGGAACCCAGATGGGAGAGATGCTGTACTTGAGGGAGGAGAGAAGAGGCTGGAGGAGTGTGATGGACATGAAGGGCAATCAGAGAGAAGGGGAATAGGGACACAGATGGGGAGATGCTGCACCATTATGGAGGGGAGACAAGGAAACAGAAGGGAGATGCTGGTCCTCCTGGGTAGAGGGGACTAGGGAGACCGAGGCATAGGGGGAGGGGACTAGGGAGACCGAGAGGAGATACCGAACATGGGGGGAGGGAGTTTAGAGAGATAGAAAGGAAATGCTGGACATGGGTGGAGGCCTAAGCAGACAAAGATAATTCTGGATGTAAGACATTGGTGGGGGGCGGGGGGAAGATTCTGAATGCAAAAAGGAGGAGAGGGGAAAATTCTGGACATGGGGAGAGGAGAGAGAAGGGAGAATTAGTGAAACATTGGGGAAGAAGAAAATGATGGGGAATAGGAAGACTTGGGTGTGGAAAGCAATGGAAAGATGTAGGTATATGTGTAGCAAGTGAGATCTGATCTCCTACAATGAATCCTTTCCCGCCTCCTTGTGGATCCTTAAGAAAAAAAAAAAAAAAAGGTTCTGGAGAGACAGCTGGAGACTGCAGGAGATTTAGGAATGAAAAGGGACTCCCGATTTGAAAAGTCTCTTCATTTAATCGAAGCGTGATGAATTTATAATTAGTTTTTTCTCTGGTTTCACTAGCTCTGTTTAACCAAAAGTTTTAAAAAACAAAGTTTATCTTTTTATGAATGAGTATAAGTCATTTGAATGCATGCTTCCCCTCTGTGCTGGTTACTAATGAACAAATCAGTTAGCTTTTCTGTATTTAAAAAAAAAGAAGGAAAGGTGTACTGTATTTTACGCGAGCAGAGGGGAAAAGAATGTAGCAACTAGAAGTGAAAGTCAGCAAGTGAGATCTGATCTCCTACAATGAATCCTTTCCCACCTCCATTTTTTTGATAAAAGGCATTCAAAGTGTTTCAGATCATTGGGGAGGTTTTCAATATAGGCATCTTTACCATCCTCGTAGTTCTGATAGATGAGCTTGGCATATTTCAGGCGCAGATCCTCAACCCCATCATATGTTGACCCGTCTTTATGGGTTGGCACTATGGCACTGTGCCAGGGGCACCGTGCATCTAAGGAGCCCCACGCGCTCCAGCAGCTGCTTGTTTTAATGTTTTAGTTTTATAAGTCCTTTTTATGTTTAACACATTTAAAGTTTAATTTTTTTTATTATGTTATTTCTTTACTTATTCTAGTTTCAATTTATTTTTTTACATTTTTATTTTACATTCGTAAAGTTTTTTAAAGTTATTTTTAAATGTTTTGGTCCTTTGTTCAGCTTATTCGGTGTTCCTGAAAAATAGACTGTAGACCGGGAACCAGGCTATCATAATCTACTTCCGGTTTAACTTGTAAACACTGAAAGATGCTGACACCTCATCTGACAGCGTAACATTTAATTTAAATAATATTTCCAATTCGATTGTTAAGTGTTTGACAGGCTGACAGCTGTTTGTGAATTGTGATGTGGACGTATGATTGTCGGCTTTGTCGGTCAGTTTGTCAGTAATTGATTAAAGTTGATTTCAATGATTTGTAACAAAATGATGTCACGAGTGACTTTAGTGAGGAGTCCATGACATGGGCAGCTGGGCTCATCTTGTGGGATCCGACCCATCTGGGTCCCCTGCAGGCTGCCAGGTGCCAGGGGCCTCTCATTGGCAAAAGACGGGTCAGGGTATATGCAGTAATAAAAAGAAGATTGAAGGCTGGTTGGTAAGGAGGAGGAGTGGATTTTCTCTTGTTCAGTGGCATACCAAGGACAGGGCGGAGGGTGTGGCCCACCCTGTGTGCCAGCTGGGAAGGGAAACCCCCCTGTCAGGCCCACACTTTGGAGGCAGCGTGCAAACATACCTTCAAGATGATGGCTGTCTCCAGTCTAGGCCGGCTCTTCTCTCCCGGCTGAAGTGTTGCAATTGCAGGTATGTTTTCCACTGCTTCCAAAGTGTGGGGCCGGACGAGGTTGATATAGAACCACAAAGTGGTGTGCCAGCCGCAGGGGGGGTGCCTGCCCCGGGTAGAAAAGAAGCTAGAAACGCCATTGCTCTTGATCCAGTATTGCACTTCCCAGACGAGCTTTTGGGGTTTCTATTCATTTTTTGGCTGCATGTTTCTGTTTTCTAAGTTCTGGGTGGGTGTGTGACTGAGGCAATGGATTCTGCTAGTGCGTAGTTCCTGTGTAGGGATCTTTAGCAGTCCTGTTTCTTCCATTTGCCTCATAGGAGATCTAACGGTGTTCTGGGACCTGGTTAAATATTTGCAGTTTTTCCTTTTCATAGGTAGAGGTGTTGCTTTTTAAATCTTCAAAGTTAATGCTAATTTGGTATGGTATTTAGTCTTGCAGGATTTTTTTATTACTTCTGAAAGGACCAGATTTAATAAAAGGCACTACTACATTACCGAATGCTAACATTTATTAACAAATATTACTTACCATAGGTTCCATTTTATGCAGTGAGCCTACTAACTAATAGCATATGTTCCTGTATTAGCGTGCACTCACATGGTAATTATCAGTCTAACCCAAAGTGTCTGGTAGTAGAATGTGAGTGTTGTGTTTCTGAGACAATACCATAATATGAATATTTTTTATGGTGAGTCGGAAGGAGAAATAGCCTGCCTTAATTGTTGGGGAATGTGGAATGTGTGTTACAGAACTGGAGGTTCAGTGTTTAATATAGTGACATTCTGTCCAATCCTGTATAGACTTCAGACTTCACTCCCAGATACAAAAATTTGGAATTGGTGGCCATTGGGAGCTCAAAGACTCTTGAGGTATTGTAATTCATGGTGGTGGGTGGTGTGATGGGCCCGTATGGTGGAGCCCTTTTAAAACCCTAATTAGGCGGCCGCCTAGGGTTGTAGAAATTTACCCTGCTCTTGCTATGAAAAACAGAGTCTTGTGGTCAAGTGGTAAGGAAAAATAAGTATGGGTTTTATTCCCCTTCCCGAACGGAAATTCTTTAAGGACAAAAACTTAAACACAGCAGTGCACAAAAATGGTAACAAAAACTTCTCTCCTTTGTTATTTTCACAAAGCAGTTTCCTTTAAAAAGGTCAACATAAAGAAGTGTGGTTATTCTTACAGCATATATTACAATCCATTGGTATGGGATCTGAAAGGTGGCTGTTATTCTCCCATACCATCCCCTCAGGCTCACTTCCCAAACCGTCTGAATCAGATTCCTCCCATATGTAGGACTCTGGCACAACCTCTTGTGAGAGTTCACTATCGCTTCCTGCAAAAGCTTCTTTAATCCCCAGGTTATATTTTCCTGGTCTGCGGAAAGCTCTCCACTGGTCCTCTTCACGAAGTGAGAGTTTAGGATATCTTTCCCTCACAGCATTATATTCAGGGCTACGCCCTTGTTCCCTTCTCTTTACCTCGGTGCTAGTCTTAGCTCTGGGGTTGTAGTGGCTTCTCTCCCCGGCTTCCCAGTCAGGCTGTGAGTTAAGAAACTCCGTGTCAGCCTCCCAGCTGTTCTTTAGATTACAGCTACGTTTGAAGCTCCCTTCTCTAGGTAGAAACATAGAAACATGACGACAGAAAAAGACCACAAGGCCCATCTAGTCTGTCCTTCCATAACAACAACTACAACAGTCCACTTTTTACCTTTAGAGATCCTCTGTGTTGGTCCCATGCTTTTTTGAATTCAGTTACTGTGCTCATCTCCACCACCTCCACTGGGAGACTATTCCACGGATCCACTACTCTTTCCGTAAAGAAATATTTCCGCATATCACTCCTGAATCTATCTCCCTTCACCCTCATCCCATGTCCCCTCGTAGCAGAACTTGCTTTCAATTGAAAGAGGCTCTCTCCCTGAACATTTATGCCACGGAGGTATTTAAACATCTCAATCATATCACCTCTATCCCACCTTTCCTCTAAGGTGTACATATTAAGATCCTTAAGTCTGTCCTCATATGCTTTATAATGAAGCCCATTAATCATTTTAGTAGCAACCCTCTGCACCGACTCCATCCTGTTCACATCCTTTTGAAGGTGCGGTCTCCAGAATTGCACACCATACTCCAAATGAGGTCGCACCAAAGACTTATACAGAGGCATTATCACCTCCTTTTTTCTGCTAGCCATTCCTCTCCGTATGCACCCAAGCATCCTTCTAGCTTTTGCTGTCGCCTTTTCTACCTGTTTAGCTACTTTAAGATCATCAGACACAACCACGCCTAAGTCCCGCTCTTCTTTAGTGGACAAAAGTACTTCACCTCCTATACTGTATTGCTCCCTTGGATTGCTGCAGCCCAAATGCATGACCTTACATTTTTAACATTAAATCCCAGCTGCCAAATTCTAGACCATTCTTCAAGCTTAGCTAGATCCCTCCTCATGTTATCTACACCTTCTTGGGTGTCTACTCTATTGCAGATTTTGGTATCATCCGCAAAGAGGCAAACCTTACCCGACAGCCCTTCCGCTATATCACTAACAAAGATGTTAAAAAGAATCGGACCAAGGACAGATCCCTGGGGCACACCACTGGTAACATCCTTCTCCTCAGAGTGAGCTCCATTTACTTGTACTCTTTGTCGCCTCCCACCCAACCAATTTCTAACCCAAGCAGTAACTTTAGGGTCCATCCCTAGGGTGCTCAGTTTGTTTATAAGTCGCCTGTGAGGAACAGTGTCAAAGGCTTTACTGAAATCTAAATACACCACATCTAGAGCTCTCCCTCGGTCCAACTCCCTGGTCACCCAGTCAAAGAAATCAATCAGATTTGTCTGACAAGACCTGCCTCTGGTGAATCCATGCTGCCTCGGATCCTGTAATCCGCCGGACTCCAGAAACCTCACTATTTTCTCTTTCAGCAGTGTTTCCAATAATTTACTCACCACCGAAGTTAAACTAACCGGCCTGTAGTTTTCAACCACATCCTTACTTCCGCTTTTGTGTAAAGGCACCACATGAGCCTCTCTCCAGTCCTTTGGCACCACTCCCGACTCCAACGAGGCATTGAAAAGGTCAGTCAGTGGAGTTGCTAGAACGTCCCCAAGTTCCCTCAGTATTCTAGGGTGTATCCCATCCGGTCCCATCGCTTTGTCTACTTTAAGTTGAGCTAGTTTCTCACGAACACAGTCTTTTGAAAATTGTTCAAGATGTCCCTCGCTTCTGTTCCTATTTGTAAACTTCCTCTGGGCTGACCTGTGCTCTGTGACTGCAGATACCGTCCTCCTGAGCTGCTGGCCCCTCCTGGTTTCTCTCCAGGTCTGCTTCCTGTATCAAAGCGTCTCCCAGCACTGCTCCTTCCAACCCTTCTCTCTCGAGCACTGTGTCTGCTGCCACTTCCTGGTTCCTGGATTGCAGCTTCCTTTCCCAGCACTCCTCTGCAACTTCCTTTGCAGTTCTCCTGGCAGTTCTCCTGGCAGTTCTGCCTGCACTGACTAAAACTCTCCCTTATATGGTTCCCAGCCCTGCACGTAACGTGAGAACTAGGAGACAGGTGCTCTTGATGAGCTTTTGGCTTTTCTTGTACTAACAGCGTTTTCTGCTCAGCTGTTTTCCTATGCCTTGTATCTTTTCCTACAGCTGAATCAGAGGTAAGCTCTTCACTTTCCTGAACTTCCATATGCTCTATTTTATCCACTGCATCACAGTGGGGGCATGGGTTTGTCAGCTCACTCTAGGTTGACTAGGCTGATCAAGTCCTAGTTGTACCTTATTGCATGCATAAAGTTGTATATTAATTGGTTTCTCATAATCAGTGGGTAAAAATCCATGAATCACATATGAGAAAATCAGAACTGAATCAATCTATTTGATTGACTTGGGGGAGGGAGGGAGCTGGCAACTCTCAGGCCGATGCATAAACATTGTGTTGATGCCATGAGCTGTAGCTCAATGCATGGTTTCCTAATGCAAGATAAACACAAATGTTTTCTTCCTTGATGCAGTAAGCAAAAAGTATGCTAAATAGTTGTGCACAATATTAGCATAAATGAAGAGAGCGCAGCAGGCACATGCACACATAGGTCTGTGCAAGGTGCAGCTGGGAGTAAAGGGATCATCTGAGATGAAGTATAACACAGCACTTCACTTCAGATGACCCCATTTGGGCCACCTGATTTTGGGTCATCTGAGGTGAAGTGCAACACTTGACCTTAGATGACCCAAAATCTGATGCTCCAAATGGATCCCCCCCACTCACTCTGACCTCTCCAAAAAGCATCAGTGGCCCAAGTAGCCCCAACCTCCTAAAATGTCATCAGTGGCTGAAGTGGCCCATCCCTAATGGCCCAGGTGGCCACACACCCTTCCCCCAATTCCCACCAAAAAATCACTGGTAGTCCAAGTGGCCCCCTACCTTCCCACCCCCTGAAAAATCATTAGTGACCTAATTGATGTGATGTGGGGTGGTCCCACCCACATATCCTTTGACTCCACTGGTACTTCTGGTGTTGGAAGGCAGGAACCATGCTCACACATTCCTGCCGCCACGCTGCAAACTTGTAAAATGGTGACATCTGGCCCCGTGTTATACTTCTCAGGATACATCACACAGGAGTCAGTCTGCCAAATAAGGCAATTATTGTCTTATTTGACAGACTGACCCTCGCATGGTGCATCCTGGGACATACCACATGGGGTTGGTGCATGCCAGAATGTACCATACGGGATCAGGTGCTGCCATTTGTCAAGATGATAGTGTGGAGGAAGGAGCATGTAGATATCGCTGTTGCTTTCCAACCCAAAGGGAGGGATACAGGGGGAGGGGTACCGGGCTATGCCATGCCACATCAAACAACTTGGGCCGCCAATGATTTTTTGAAGGCGATTGGGAGTGGAGGGGGAACTTGGGCCATTTTTGAGGTGGGGGTGGGGAATAGGAGCCACTTGGGCCACCAATGACTTTTTTGGAGAGAATTGGAGTGGATGGGAGTACCTGCTTGAGTCACGTTGCATGATCCTTTTTCTACTTCATCTTTGCACCTGCAATGAGCTGGCATAAAGATTCAGTGTAAAGGGTGCAATTACATATTCATCATTTGCATGCAATTTGCATGCTCACTATGTTTTAGTGCAGTGGTTTTGCTTAGAATTTTCCACGCTGGAAGTCTTTCTGCATCAGGAGTAAGATTAGTGTGAGAAAATCTTGAGTGAACTGCTGTGCTAAAGTAACCCATTAACAATACCAACACCCTCATCATAAAGATCAACCATTTCAGAATCTGCTTGATATACAGACCACCTGATCATAAATCAGAAAATATGGATGCCCTAATCGAACTACTTAGCTCATCCACTGACCTAAGTCCAATAATAATGTTAGGTGACTTTAACCTTCCATCCCTACCTCTTACACATTCAACCCTCTTCCTTGAATCTATTTCCGACATAGGCTTCCACCAAATCATTAAAACAAAAACTCATAATAAAGGAGGTACCTTGGACCTCATCTTTCTCCCAGAAGCATTCCATAAAGTCTTTAATCAGGAATCACTGCAGTGCACACCTATCCCATGGTCAGACCACTGCCTGATTAAGTTCAATCTTACATACACTGACTCAAATAACAAAAGTAGCCCACAAAAATCCCCACCCCCCAGATTTAAATTTTTTTTTTTTTTTAAACTTTTATTTTCATTTTACAACAAGCAAAAAGAAACAACACACCAAAGGATACAAATACAAACATACAATAAGGAAAAGCAACCCCAATTACCCCCCCCCCCTATGCTTCTTCTCTAAGCTGATAAGTATCATTATATGAGCGCTTATAAACAACAGTAATTGTACATCAAAACAAACAGAAATAGTATCTGCGATACAGAATGATCATGTGACAGAGATTTACACAGATTTAAACAGTCAGATGAGAGCATTGAGCAGTTTGAACATAGTCGTTGAGCATCTTCCATTTAGACAAGTGGTGGGGGGTCTGAGCGGAAAAAGCTAACATACGAGGTATTTGCTCATATTTACTGTAGAGACAGACATGATTCCACCATTCATTGGGGCTCAGATGGGAGCTATTTTTCCAGTATTTCGTAATTAGAGAAATAGCTATGCCCAGCATAAAGTCTAAAAGGAAGTAAGCCGATTTGGGAAGAGAGGGGATCCCCGCAGCTGAGCGGAGTCCCACTATCTTCCAAGAGAGGGGCTCTTGAAAGTGCAAAATAGATTGAATACGACCCCAGACCCGACTCCAGTAGTACTGTAATGCAGGGCATTCATACATAACATGAGTGAGTGAACCAATGGCCGCATGGCATGTCCAGCATCTATTGCTCTGGGTGGCGTTCCATTTGGCTAACCTGTCAGGAGTATAGAAACATCGGTGGGCTAGAAAGAAAAGCGTCTGAGTGAGTGAGGCGGATCGAGAGACCCGTGTCACCTTGCTCCAGACTAGGCTCCATTGCTCCGGGGTCAAAGTTACATGCATTTCCCGCTCCCAGGATTTCTGTGCTATAGGAGTGCCCCTATTTACAGTATTACATAAAGTTTTGTAAAAGTTAGATGCTACACCCGATAAGCTCCCGATAGATCGGATAATCTCCGATAATCCTTGGGTATGGGGTACCGATGGCGGGAGCACCTTAGCACTCCGAAGACAATGCTGAAGTTGCATCAACTGAAAGTAGTGTTTCGCTGGGAGACCAAATTCAATTTGTAATTCACTAAAAGTCTTCCAGCGACCATCAGAGAACAGCTGGTTAGGGAGCCAAATGCCCCTAGTGTACCAGGGGCTCCACGCCATCGGTTTATTTTGTATTTGAAATCGAGCATTGTGCCAAAGCGGGAGTCTATCTAGCGGACAAAGTCGGGAGTCTAGAGACTGCTCAAGGGTATTAAAGGCACCTAAAGTGTCTAAGAGCATTGGTGGATAGTGGGAGTCTGATGGGAGAGTCATACCAGGGAGATAAGTAAGAGGGATTGGTTTGCAAAGATCCTCCTCTATATCTAGCCACACTGGTCTATTCGGTGTTAGGTCTTCCAGCCAACGAGCGCCTTGTTTGAGAAGAAAAGAGTGGTGGTATTTCAGAAAATCAGGGAAACGGACACCACCATGTGCTTTATCTGCTTGTAACTTATGTTTCGCTATCCTAGGTGTCTTGTTTTGCCATAAGTATCTAGTCAGAAGACCCTCTAAGTCTTTATATGTACGTCGAGGTAGGAGACATGGCAACATTTCTAAAATGTAGTTCACTTTGGGAACAATCATCATTTTAATGGTTTCTAGGCGGCCCCACCAAGTAAGTGTTAAAGGAGTCCAGCGTTGAGTAAGCGCCCGGACCTTAGAGGTTAAGTCTTTAGCATTAAAGGTGATAGTGTCTTCTAAAGGAGAGCAGTAGTGCACCCCAAGGTATTTGACCATGCGAGGTTGCCATAAAAAGGGAAAGGATTGCATATCTGCCTGATGGATCAGAGGATTTAGTGGAAAAGCAACCGATTTGGTCCAATTTATCTTATAGCCCGAGAGTTGTGAATAGTTACCAATTTGCTCTAGGACAGCCGGCACTGAGTCTAGGGAGACAAAGAGCATCAGGTCATCAGCATACGCTGAAAGTTTGATTTCCCTATGAGAGAAAGGGACTCCATGAATATCCTTGGATTGCCGGATTAGTAAAGCTAAGGGTTCGAGTGCGAGATCGAAAAGAAGTGGAGATAGTGGGCATCCCTGGCGAGTACCGCGTTGCAGGGGAAATGGCTGAGACTTTAAAGCATTAGCACAGATACTAGCTGTAGGCTGTGCATACATGGTTTGGAGACAACGGAGAAAGCCTTCTCCGAATCCGTACCAGCGAAGAGTTGCAAACAAGAAGGGCCATTCTAAGCGGTCGAAGGCCTTCTCAGCATCAAGTGAGAGGCCAACCAATGGTCGATCAAGATTAACTGCGGCAGTCAGTACATGACATAGGGTCCTAGCATTATCAGCAGTTGATCTACCGGGAATGAAACCGCATTGATCTGGATGTATTAAAGTAGACATCTTGTCAGAGAGCCGGGTGGAGAGAATGGTGGCAAATATTTTATAGTCTGCGTTTAATAGGGAAATTGGACGATAATTAGCTGTTAGTTGCGGATCTCTCCCCTCTTTCTCAAAAACTACTACATTAGCCATTGAGAAGGATCCAGAGGGAGATCCCTCCTCGGCCAGAGCAGAAAAATAAAGTTTCAAAAACGGAGCTAAGTCAGCGTTAAAAGTTTTGTAGAATTCAGCTGGGAGACCGTCCGGGCCTGCGGCTCGACCTGTGGCACATCTCTTGAGTGCCGATTGAATTTCTGATAAAGTGAATGGTTTGTCCATGGCCTCTCTATCTTCGTCAGATAGGGTCGGTCGCTGTACCCCTGATAGTAATCGTTCAAATACTTCTGGCTCGAAATCACATTCAGATTGATAAAGCCGAGTATAAAAATCCCGAAAGAGTTCTAATATTTCTGTATCGTTAGTGACCAAGCTCCCCCCCGACGGATTGCGGAGAGCGGTAACACGCTTGGCTTCTTTTTGACCTTTCAGGGCGTTGGCTAGCAATTTGCCAGCACGGTTACTTTCCCGATAGTACATCCCTTGTTGTGATTCAATATTTTTAGCAGCAGCGGTATATAAAAGCTGATTGTATTGGAAACGAAGACGTTGTAAGCGAAGTAAAATACATGGGTCAGTACGGGACGTGAGGAGACGCTCTCCAGCTTGTATCTGTTGTTCTAGAATCAGTAACTGTTGCTTTCGTTGTTTCCCCTGTCGGATATGATAGCTAGTTATAGTTGCACGGATAGACGCCTTGAAACCCTCCCACCAAGCCCAGCTCGCAGTGTCATGGGGTGAATTAAAATGAAAGTAGTCTTGGATAGCGGCCTTTATGTCAACCTGAAAATCTTTTTGGTCTAGTAGGGATCTATCAAAAAACCAAGCACGGGGATGTTCACCTTGCGCAGTGACATGTAATGAGAAAGATATGGCAGCATGATCTGAAATGTGGAGAGGATGAATCCTAGCCGTGTCCACTTGGGGTATCAGTGCTTTGGAGATAAGAAAAAAATCTATTCTAGATTGTGAGTGATGGGGGGCTGAGAAAAAGGTGAACTCTAAGTCGGAGGGGTGAAGCAGCCTCCATATATCTACTAACGCAAGATCTTTCATCAGAGCTGTGAGGGTATCAAGACTCTTGGGTGGACCACTCGTTCTAGGCGGCTGTCTATCTATCAAAGGATCAAGTACTTGGTTGAAATCGCCGCCAAGTATTAATGGAGTATTGGCAGAGGCCTGTGCCAACTGCGCAATACTTGCATAGTAAGCAGGGTTATCCACATTCGGAGCATAAATACAAATACACGTGATTTCACTATCTCCAACCTTAAGGTGTGCACGGGCCCATCTACCCTCCTTATCAGAGCTAGTATCCAGCACAGTAGCCTGCAAAGACTTCTTAACCAAGATGGCTACCCCACACCGTTTGGAAACGGCGGGAGAGTAGGCAGCCACCATGTAGGGCTTAGCATTGAGTTTCAGTGTTTCAGCGGAGTTTAAATGCGTTTCCTGAAGAAACACTAAATCAGCATGCTCATGATTAAGATAGCTAAGGATTTTCTTTCTTTTGATTGGACTATTGATGCCTTTTACATTCAGTGATAAGAGCTTACATAAGGCCATTCAGAAAAGTTAAAAATTCTGAAAGAGAACATGATAACGCACATAATTTCACAATGTCCCTCATATTAACTGTATATGGCTGTACACATGACATGATAGAAAATAAGTTAATGAAAAACAATGAAGCGCCCCATATAAAAAAAGAATCACCGAAGTGCATTAGAGAAGAAGCAGAACCCCAGAAATTACTGGCGACCATGTGTCTGCGGGGAGAAACCCCAGAGAAGGCCTTATTGAAACATATAACCTGTATAGCTGGGCGTGTTCCGAATCCAACCGAGGTGCACATCATGGAAGTATAGGAGACCAAAAAAGTTATAGATAGACAGAAAGAAAAGTCCAGGCAGTCTCTGTACTAGGCGGTGATCACCACGTCGGGCCATTCAAAATGGCGGGCAGATCCGGCGGACTACAGATCCAAGTTGTTGAATTAGCGCATCTGGTCTGCTTCTTTGGAATCTAAAAATGTTGTTAGTAGATCAGGATCCTCGAATGTTCTGGTTTGGTTATGGAGAGTCACTCTGAGCTTCGCTGGATACAATAGGCCAAAGCGAGCCTGTAGCCGTTGAAGTCTAGGGCGAAAAGCAAGGAGTCTCTTCCGACGGTCAACTGTGGGCTTTGCCAAGTCAGGGAAGAAGGAGACTTTATGACCTTCAAACTCCAGATGATGATTCGCCCGGGCAGCATTTAGAATCTGCTCAACTTGTTGATATCTCAATAATCGAAAGATGATAGGCCGGGGGGTCGTCCGAGTGAGGGCCATGTTGGTAGGAACACGATATGCTCGATCAATTTCCAGATCTCTGTGAAAAGTGATCTTCAGCAAGGAGGGAAGAGTTTTGACCAGGAATTCTCTTATATCTCCTGCTTCGGCCCCCTCCGGTACTCCAATGAGCCTTACATTGTTGCGACGGGCTCGATTATTGCTATCCTCTAACTCTTTTTGAAGATTCTGTATCTGACGCTCAGCCTTGTCCAGTTTCACCAAGCGCACCGCGTGCGAGTCGAGGACCCCCGCCATGTTGTCCTGCCGTAGTGAGAGACCTTCAAGCCGGTCTTGAAGCATACCGAAGTCTTCCCGCATGGCTCGGAGCGCCTCTCCGTTGGACTGTACCAGTTCCTTCACACCGCGTATTTCCTCCAAGATCTCCTGTTGCATTTCGGGGTTTTCCCGAAGTGGAACTGTCTTTTGTGGGGAAGACAACTCTGTTTTGGAGCGTTTTCCGTGTGAAGAAGAGGGAGACCCGAAGTCTAAGCGCGCTGGTTTGTGGGCCGCCATCCCCCCCGAGGTACCCCGGTAAGTTCGGAGCAAAATATTAAGTTTAGGTAGGTATTAAGTCAGGATTCTGAGTAGGCCTCTCGGGAGCTTCAGCGCAAAGCGTCTAACCCGCTGGACATCAGGCTCCGCCCCCCCCAGATTTAAAAATTTTAATGCAGAAGATTTCCTCGATCTAACAATCCCTCACCTCTCTCCATCTCCTTCCAACCTTGACGAGGCTATTGCAACCTGGCATAAAACAATTTCAAAAGCAGCTGCATATAATCAACCAAACAAGAAGAACCTCCGACCCAGAAATGGCGATGCCCCTTGGTTTAACAATACCTTAAAAGCCATGAAAAGAACACTCAGGAAAATTGAATTAAAATGGCGCAAAACTAAATCTACATCATACAACGAATTATATCTTACTCACCTCAAAAATTACAAAGAGGCTACAGACAGTGCTAAGAAAAGCTTCCACTCAACTATTCTAACCAAATCTATCAACTGACCAAGGGAACTATTCTCCATTGTCCAAAACTTAACTAAGAACACATACAACTCCAGCCATGAAGTTAACGATATATCTGCTCAAACCTTAGCAAACCACTACATAAATAAGTCAAAAATATATAATTCCCCACCAATTACACAAGCCATCTCTGACCAACTCCTACCAGATGATTGGAATGAATTCTACCCCATAACTAAAGAAACACTTAAGAACATTATGTCAAACCTAAATACTACAACTTCTCACCTAGATCCCTGCCCTATAACTTGGATAAAGAATACCCTTCCAACATTATCCCCCTTCATGCTACCTTTAATTAATCTCTCATTAAATCAAGGCTACCTTCCACCCACACTAAAACATGCACAAATTTGACCTATACTAAAAAACAATACCCTGGACAAAACATCACCGAATTCATATAGGCCTATTTCAAGTATACCTTTTATGGCCAAACTCATAGAAAAAGTAGTTCAAACCCAAACACAGGAACACATCGACACATCAGCTCCCCTTGATGACCAACAATATGGCTTTCGCCCCAGTCATGGAGTTGATACACTCTTAACAGTACTCCTTGACACCCTAGTAAGAGGAATTGACAGTCCTAGAAACGCATTCTTATTACTTTTTCATGACATATCTGCAGCACTTGACAGTGTACACCACACACTAATGCTCAACAGGCTCAGACAAATAGTTGCTAACTCAATAGTACATAAATGGTTCACTTCTTATCTATCTAACAGAACTCAAACTGTCAGGATCAACACCCAAACCTCCACCACATACAAACAGGAAATAGGCCTCCCCCAAGGATCTGCCCTCTCTGCACTCCTTTTTAATATTTATATACAACCAATTTGCAACATCTTTAAAAAATTCAAAATCCACTACCACATATACGCAGACGATATCATGATGTACATTCCTTTCACGATCCCTACGCTTCCACTGCAACTATTAACTGACTGTTTCACTGAATTAACAACTTGGTTAGAAGCTCACAACCTTCACATTAATCATTCCAAAACTGACATATTGATTGTAACAAAAAACAAATCGTACACCCCCCCTACCCACATTACACTTCAGAAACATGACATTTACATAAAAAATGAGATAAAATACCTAGGGATGATCTTAGATACACACCTCAGTATGAACACCCACATAAGAAATACCACGAAAAAAATATACTTTAAGCTCAAAGTACTAAAACAATTACGCCCACTAGTCCACCTGCATGACTTCCTGAGCATAATTCAAGCCATTATTACACCGCACTTCGACTTTGCTAATCTCACGCTACTAGGCACAACTAATCAAAACATCAAAAGGCTTCAACTGGCCCAAAATGCTGCAGCTAGAACCATAATGAAGGTACACCCTTTTGAGCACATATCACCCTATCTAGCTAAACTATACTGGCTCCCAATTCAATGCAGAATAAACTATAAACTAATAATAACCACCTTCAAAGCTTTAAATAATACTGCCCCAGCTACTCTAAACAAACTACTCACTAAAGACACACCCCAATCTGCTCAGAGAAGAGGCAACGCCAATAAAATAAGGATTCCAAAAGAGTTCACAAAGACTAAAAAACAACAAATAAAAAAGCTTTTCCCATGCAGCCCCTATACTCTGAAACTCCCTACCTGATGAAATTAGAGCCTTAACTGATCTTAAAGAACTACGCAAAACATTAAAAACCAACCTATTTAGCTCCCACTACGGTCCACTTGCGAATTCCCAATACCAAAATGAAAAGGGATAATACATAACACATTGAGTCTAGCACCATAATGTCCCATGAAAACATGACCTTTAACACAGTTTATGATGCTTGTAAATAGCTACCTTGCTCGTTGAACTCAACTTCTGTTGACTGTACATAGTTGATTGTACATAGTTCTCCAAAGTTTATTTGTTAAAGTTAAGTTGTACATAATTCAAGCATGTTTAATGTAAAAACAGATATGTTATACTGTTTCTTTACCTGTTATATGTAAACCGCACCTGATCATTGGAAGGTAGCGGTATATAAGCGACTGTTAAATAAAATAAAAATAAATAAAGTATAGTGCAGTTTGTAGCATTGGCTCATCTGTGGGGAAAGAGGCACCATGTTTGATGCTTCTGTACACTCTGTGCAAATTGCTAAATGTGTGTATTCTGGAAGTGCTGCTTTTGGAGAATGATATGTATGGGGGCGGGGGGGGTGGAAGGAACTGGTGGGTGGTTTATGTGCATGAGGAAGTTTGGAATTATGTTAATTTGGAGAGGAGTTAACTGGAATAAAAGTTTATATGGGGTTTAATGTTCACAGTATTGTGTGCTATTTTATTCTTACCGTGTAAACATTTAAAGGGCAATAATCAAAGCCCATTCCATGGATCTAATAGCATTTTTACCAGCAGAAATCATGGCTGGGATTATTTCCTGACTTGTTCACCGATAACATGGATTGAATTCTGTGCATACTTTTATTTTTCCTGCCTAATGAAGCAATGATCTAAGAGGCACAGCACATGGTGGGGCAGCGAGGGGATGGGTGCATGGTGTAGGTTTTTCTCTTTGAGAAGTCATAACCTCATTTGTCTCTCCCTGTCCAACAGGACCCTTTGAATGTTTCAGTGACTTGCTCAGTAGAATTTCTGTGTGACGATCTTCATTTAAAACAGACGGCCAATCACAAATGCTTTTATAGGGTTTTTTTCAAGGCAGACTACTGCTACATGTGTGTGCACATCTGTACAGTATAAATATTAAATCCATTGATATTAATATACCAGCACATAGACATGCCAAACTTGCCTCCACCGTTCCTCGCTTCCCTCTTCCTTAGTCATTCTGGGGATAGTTTTATAAAGCTTATCCCACATGTAAAGCCTCATAAAATTGCCCGACTGCATATGCACGTAAAAGGTATTGCATGTGATCTGTACATAGGTATTCCTGGGGGCGCAGTTTGAGTGAAGGTGGAGCTGTGATGTGCCTATTTTATATAATACATGTGCAGACGTAAAAGAGTACCTGCACCAGTTTACACCTTCTACGGAGCAGGACTAAATCTGTCCAAGAGAAATTGTACTCTATTGGGGATAGTTCTGAGAGCCTCTTTATAAAGGCACAGGGATGCCTATGTTTCCTTTATTAAATAGGCTTTAAATAGGTGCCTTTCTGTCGTCTTCTCATCAAAGCCCTGATATTAAATCATCTCCCTCTGTGACTGGAAATTCAATGCATGATAAAAGCCAAAAGATATCGGATCATCCTTCAAGCTGTCTTTGAGGTTTTTCACATCTTTAGCATCCCTGTTGTGAACAAGTGCCTCCATTTTTCTGTGATTTAAAGCAGCTAGCTAGGTTCTCTGAAATACCTACTTGGATTTTATTCTTCTATTTCCTTTTGTTGATCTACTATATTTTTGCGATGTTTACATATTTTAGAAAAAGCAGTGTTCCTTTGTTATGGTCATCCCTGCATGGGATTCTGATAAAGATCTGCAAAACAGTGCCCCCAAATAAGTTATTTATTTATTTTTCAGATTTATAGACTGTGATCCTAGCCAGAAAAGGCTGCCCAATGCAGTGTGTAAGTAAAATCATAAAACATCAAATCAAAACATTTGCAAACAATCACTACATAAAATCTTTTAAGAGGTCAGTATTCAAAAGCCTTCTGAACAGGTTGGATAACTGGCTTGTTTTTGCTGTTATCTTTAGCCCAGTTTTCAACTGAACCAAACCAACTAGGGAACAAACCCAGTCCAAAGCGTGATTATGTGGAAAAGACAGAGTTTTATTAATAAACTTATTGCCAACCCGACACAGGCCGTGTTTCGCACACTTCGTCAGGGGTTGATCAAGTAGATAAACTAAAAACATAAATGCATAAAATGCAAATCATAATATATACAGTATAAAACAGCAAAATTATGAACAGACAAATACTGCCATAAAAATTTATATCACATATAAATACATCTAATAGCTATTAAAACCATGTTACATTTAAAGGGGTAAAAAGTGTGGATGAAATATGTCAAATCAATAATAAATAAATACATAAGATAAATAAATAATTAGCAAGACATTAAAAGCTCCACAAAAGGGAACTCTATATGATAAAAAAGTATATATAATTAATATAAAAAGAGATATAAAACAAAGAAGTGGATATAGAGTGTGAGAAACAACATTTATAAAGGGAATAAATACCTCTGTAGCAATTACTGAGGACACAGCTCTGAAAGACCTTAATATAAAGGTAATTCTTGTGCAACTAAAAATAAACAATAAATACAAAATTCATAATTAGCAGTTATTTTACCAAGATATCTTCATTTAATATTCACTGCAGGATTATATCATCTACAAAATAGAAGTTTCGCGCCCAAGTTGTTTTAAAGTGATCCGTTATGTCCTATTAAGGGCACACATCAAGAAACTAGATTTATATTCACCGTTCGCTTTTGCCACGTTTTTCTCTTTTTCTCTTCCGATTATCTATTAGAATACTAAGTATACATATACCTCGTTTTATGCTGCAGCCTTTATCGATAATTGTGAATTTTGTATTTATTGTTTATTTTTAGTTGCACAAGAATTACCTTTATATTAAGGTCTTTCAGCAGTGGTAGGGGGTGAGGGGAGTATCAGTTAGCAGCAGTTGTGGTAGGACTTATCAGCTGTGGCAGTGCAGTGCAGCAGTGGTAGAACTTAGGGGACCATGCAAAGGAGAGGTGGGCGGGCACTGGGCAGCGGCAGCATGGTACTGTCAGCCATGGTAGTCGGTGGCACGGGCGAGGTTTGCCATTGGCAGCACTTGACTCATCAGTGGCAGCACATGCCGACGGCAGCAGCTCTGTATTGACTGCTTCGCACTCACAAACATGTTTGAACCAGCCTAATACTGTGCCTTTCTCACTGTGGCAGTCACGGTAGTAAGCCAGTAAGATGCAGGTCGCAGCCTAGCCTGTGGCAGAGAGGCTCTCGTGGTACACGGCAGAGAGGCTCTCGTGGTAAACACCAGCTGAGCACGTTCTCTGTGGCACTCAACTTCCGGATAGCTGATGCTCCCTTATGGCTTTTGCATGGTTAGTTTTAACTGTCTGCCAGAAGCCGCCCTGACCATATAAAAATCGGCCAGGCCTGCTGAAAACCTGCCAGTTGGCAACTCTACTCATACATACAGGATAGGCACATACTCCTGGGGCCTTCGTTTTCTTCGTCTGGACCTCTGCTTTACTCTGGTCATGGATTTTTAATTGCCTTCCTGGGCTCCTTCCTTGACCTTAGCTATGCCCTTTTAAGGTGGTTTGGGCTGTTGTATCTTAAGGAGGACCAGAGGTCATGTTTGTACACACCTCTTCACCGTGCTCACTTGCTCTTTGAAAACCGGTGCCAAGTCTGTGGAGAAAAAGTACTTGTGGACTTTGTCCCAGTATAGCTGGTTTGGAAATTACCCACCCTAGTGTTACATGATTGGTACTTATATGCCAGGATTGCTCAGGCATGGTTATGTTTCATGATATATATACCTTAGATACATTTTGAACCACCGTCTTTATCATTCTTCTTTTGCTGAGTAAAAGTATGTCTTCCACACTGGTGTGCATTGACAAGCATGGTGGTGTTCAGCCTAGGACTAGACTGAGTACTTTGTGGCTAATGAAACATCACCAAAGCAGCTGAGCCCCTGGACCATCATCTGTGTTCACATTTAATTAAAGATTAACAATTACAGCTACATAGAAGGCTATAAATCTGCTTAGTGTTCTGTGACTGACGGCCCCACGCTTTCTAAACAAAGGCTTTTAACATAACAGTAGTGACATCTGAATAAATTTCTTGTCAGATTTTAGCTCCTGCTTGGAGCCAAACCATCTGTCAATAAGTCCCACCTAGTTTTTCCTTAGATCATCAGACATCTTGTCAAAACAGTGTCTTTCATATTTTTCCTGTGTTGCTGGAAATCTAAACCAGAATCCCCTCTTGGTTTTACTAGCCAAAAATAAATTGATGCCCCCTGCAAGGGATAAATTATGACCCCTACGGCTAAGCATCTTCACATCATCTAAGTGGCAACATTTTGGTCACTTCAGGTATATTTTTTTCAATGTATGCATTTACAATGACCGTAATCAAAAAATGCAGCTCAAAAATCCCATAAAAGAAAAAAGCAACAATATCAAGAAAACAGTACAGCAATAATTTAGCCCACAATAAGGACCAAGTAAGGAAATAAAGACAAATGCAATGCCTGAGTGAAACAAAGGAAAAACAAAAATCTTACAGCAACAATTGCAATTCAGTTGCCAGTGTGTAAACTTCAATTAACAATCCTCATTTACATTTTCTCTGGCTAACTAGAAATCTGATAACTGTTTAAGATTGGAAAAAACAAAGATGCTGCTTAGATTGACAGAAAAAATATTTACAAGTTTAGGCATATTTTCAGCCAAACCTAGATGCCTAGATTTTGTCTGAAAATTCTCCAAAGTCTAGGCAGCTAAAATTTGGCTAGGTGAGATGGTGAGCCTTAGCTGAAAATTGACTTGGGCATAAATTAAAATTAATATTTTTTGAAAATTATATTTTATTATTGTAGAGTCATTAATATTATCTGCTTTTCAATATAGACCTCTTTTTTTCTGTAACTTGGCTACTTATTATTCTTACAGCAAATTTGTGGGGAACTGTTAAAGAAAATACCTGCTGACCTTTGGGTGGTATGCAGTTTTGGGGGCTCTTCCTCGGGCTTTTCAAAATTTGGAAAGAAACCATCTTCTCAGATGTGGGTGCTGAATTTTAGGCCACCCTAGTCAGCCTTTCTTCCTCCTTCAGCTATAGGCAGCTGAGATTTAATGTTAAAAAATGCAAGGTCATGCATTTGGGCTGCAGCAATCCAAGTGAGCAATTTGGTATGGGGGGGGGGGGAAGTACTTCTGTCCACAAAAGAAGAGCAGGACCTGAGTGTGATTGTGTCTGATGATCTTAAAGTAACTAAACAGAAAAAGCGATGCCGAAAGCTACTGTAGAAGGATGCTTGGATGCATAGGGAGAGGAATGGCCAGCAGAAGAAATAAGGGGATAAGTACCTCTATATAAGTCTTTGGTGTGACCTCATTTGGAGTATTGTGTGCAATTCTGGAGACTGCACCTTCAAAAGGATATTAACAGGTTGGAGTTGGTACAGAGGTTACTACTAAAATGGTTAGTGGTCTTCGTTATAAAGCATATGAGGACAGACTTAAGGATCTTAATATGTATACTTTAGAGGAAAGGTGGGATAGAGGTGATATGATTGAGACATTTAAATACCTCCATGGTATAAATGTACAGGAGGAGAGCCTCTTTTGATTGAAAGCAAGCTCTACTATGAGGGGACATAGGATGAGGGCGAATGGGGATAGACTCAGGAGTACTATGCAGAAATATTTCTTTATGGAAAGAGTGGTAGATGCATGGAATAGTCTTCCAGTGGAGGAGGTAATGATGAGGACAGTATCTGAATTCAAAAAAGCATGGGACAAGCACAGGATCTCTAAAGGAAAAAAGGGGACTATTGTAGTGATTGATATGGAATGGCAGACTACATAGTCCATGTGGTATTTTTCTGCCATTATGTTTCTTTGTTTCTATAATGGCTACAAGTAATTTTCAACAGTCATAACGTCCTCTTGAAATATTCAAATGCCAGTTGACATGAAGGCACATTTAAGATCGTTTATGTGGTTGCAATGATGTCTAAGTGAAAACATCTGCAAGTGGATGTCAGTTTTAGAGGCGGGGGTGGGCACATGTAAGTCCGATGTAAAATCAACATATTTCTGCCCCTCAGCATGGACATGCACTTTATGTCAAAGAAAGAAGCATGGGAACACATGGTGATGGGCATCCATGTGTAGTGTGAGAAGTCATTTCACAAAGATACACGTGAGAAAAACTCAACACCAGAAACCTGGCAACTTTGTAAGTATTGGCATTTTACATATTTATAACAGGAGCATTGATTGCAGAAGTTTGGCATTTTACAGCTGACATGCAAATGTTGGCACTTACATGTGTATCTGTGACACTTGATCATGTAGTAGCAGGAGCAGCTCTATAATGAGGCTGAATGAGGCGGTGGCCTCAGGCGGCACCTTTTTGGGGCGGCAAAAATTTCCCCCAAAAAGGCCGCCTCACTTGGCCTTCAAAATTTTAACAAAAAAAAGGGGCTGGACAAGCTGCTGCTGCTTCACAGCAGCGGCAGAATCAACTGCCCCGCTCCCCCCGCTGCCCCGGAAGAGCTCTGCCATTGCCTGACTGGTGCTCCGGCTTACCTTTGCAGAGCCGCGAGAAGGAACAGCGTTTCTCTTCTTTCCTGTGGCTCTGTTAAAGTTGAGCCCGCCAACGCTGAGAGTAAATAAGGCATTTCCTGTCTCGCCTGAGCTGATACCTGGGGATGGTACTGAAGGGGGACTGGAAGGTAGCTGACGCTTAGGGATGGGACTGGTAGGTAGCTGGGTAATGGGGAGGAAGCTGGAAGGGAGGGGACACGGGCTGGAAGGGACACAGGCTGGAAGGGAGCTGATGTGGGGATGGCACCAGAAAGGGGATGGACAGAGGGTAGGGTGACTGGAAGGGAGCTGATGGGAGGGAGAGTGACACTGAGAGTGGAAGTGAGCTGATACCTGCGATGGTATTCAGACTAGAAGAGGCTGGACAGTGGGGAAGGAAAGGTACTGGAAGAGAGTGGACACCAGAGACAATCCTGGGAGTGCAAGGCGGTTGACATTGGAAATTACTGGGAGGTAAGGACTGGAAAGGGGACTGATACTGGGGAGGGTTACTGGGACTGGAAATAGGCTGATGGAAGGAAGTGAAGAAAACAAAAGAAGAGATAAGAAATAGAAGATGGACTGTAGACCATAGAAAGAGAGCTAAGAGAAGACAGGAAAGCAGAAGGCTTAGATCGGGAGCAGCATGATCAGAGAATAAAATGGTCAGACAACAAAGGTAGAAAAGATAATTTTATTTTCATTTTAATGATTGGACTTTGAGCTACCTTTATGTTTTACAGTATGGGGAACTGCATCTCTTATTTATCTGATGTTGCACTGCATGTGGAGTCTGGCTCACCGCTGCTTGAAATTGAACATGGCCAAGACTGAACTTCTTATCTTTCCCCCCAAAACCTCCCCTCCTCTTCCTCCCTTCTCAGTCTCTGTGGACAACTCTGTACTCCTTCCTGTTTCCTTGGCCCACAATCTGGGGGTTGTCTTTGACTCCTCTCTCTCTTTCTCCGCACATTCCATCTCGTAGCTAAGACCTGCCGTTTCTTTCTCTACAGCATTAGCAAAATCCGCACTTTCCTTTCTGAACACACTACTAAAATGCTTGTCCACTCCTTAATCACCTCCCGTCTTGATTACTGTAACCTACTCCTTGCTGGTCTCCCTTTGAATCATCTCTCTCCCCTTCCATCTGTTCAACACACCGCGGCACGGCTAATCTTCTGCCAGCCTCATCATGCCCATATTACTCCTCACTGGCTCCCTATCCGTTTCTGCATCCAGTTCAAACTTCTCCTGCTGACCTATAAATGTATTCACTCTGTGGCTCCTCAGTACCTTTCTTCTGTTATCTCTCCGTACAACCCCACTCGGGAACTCCGCTCTCCTAGCCAACTACTTCTATCTGTGCCCTTCTCTCCCACTGCCAACTCCAGACTTTGCTCCTTTCATCTTGCTGCACCTTATGCCTGGAACAATCTTCCTCTGTCTGTACACTAGGCACCTTCTCTAACCCTCTTCAAATCCGGGTTGAAAGCTCACCTCTTTGCTACTGCCTTTAGATCTTGACTCACTTGATCTTCTTTCTCCCCCCCCCCCCCGTTTTACCCTGTTTTACCCTGTTTTTACCCCTATTTACCCCTGCTTATACCTTCTGTGTTTGTCTTGACTAGACTGTAAGCTCTGATGAGCAAGGACTGTCTTTTATATATCTGTGCAGTGCTGCGTATGACTAGTAGTGCTATAAAAATGCTCAGTAGTAGTAGTAGTAGTGGCTTCTTGGGGTTTCAGTTTAATTTTTGTCTACATATTTTTATTTTAGGTTGTTGTCGCTTATTCTGTACTTGGTGAAGGTCTGGGTTCTGAGTGTGTGAATGAGACCAGGTGTTCTGTTAACATGGAGTTTGTATGTAGGGATCTATGCTGTATTATAGTAATTTGACTAGTTGAGCTTTTCAAACAGGTGTATGGATGTTCTAGGGCCTGCTGCAGCATTTATGGTGCTGCTTTTTTCTGGGTAGGTCCCTTGTATGAGTTTTGGAGGTTTATGCTGGTAATGGTATGGAAGATTTGGCCTTGTAGATCTTAGGTGACTTCTATATGGCTTTATATTAGTTCCCAGTATGCCTGGTACTAGAGAATGTTTGTTTGTTAGTGAGATGACCAGAACTAGATTTTTTAAAAATATATTTAGTTCTGTGGGTGAATGTCCTACTTCTGCTCTGCACCCATTGTCGAGGGAGAGGTTTCTGTGGATGCAGAGTATATATTCAAAAAGAAAAAGTGAGAACCATAATGCATTTTATAACAGAACAAAATGAGTTATAATTTGGTCTTATTAACTATGCTGTGGTTCTCACTTTTTCTTTTAGTTCCTTGGTATGTGAGAATCTTGCATTTCCTTTGTTTTTTATGGAATATATATCTACATTAACACTCTGCTGGTCCAGTGCACAGTTTTGGGAGTTATGTTGGGGTTTGCTAAGCTGTTCTTGGTGTTTATGTTGGAGTAGGAGGTGTTGTGTTGGGGCACAAAGTCCCTCTTGTTTTCAGAGGGTGGGAAGTGCTGTTTTGGGGTATCAAGTCACTCTTGTTTTTGTGGAAGTGGGAGATGCTGCATTGATGCTGTTCAGCCCCTCTTGGTTGCCATATTTAGCAGCATGTTTCCTAGGCTCTGCACTGGTAACATTTGAACATAAGAAATGCCATATTGGATCAGACTAAGGTCCAGTATCCTGTTTCCAATCCAGGTCACAAGTACCTGACAGTTTCCCAAAAAGGCACACAGGTTCTACCATGCTTGTCCCAGGTCCTCTTTAATAATAGTTTATGGACCTTTCCTCCAGGAACTTGTCCAAAACTTTTTTAAACCCAGCTAGACTAACCGCTTTTACTTGTCCAAAACCTTTTTAAACTCAGCTAGACTTACCGCTTTTGTGTAATCAAATTCTGGTAACTTAATTCCAGAATTTGATTACACAGGGCCATAGGCCAAATGCAGGGAGACAGTTACATTCCCCTGCAGTTACCGCATTTCAGCATGACAAAACAGCTGCCAGTGCAAATAAGGTCACCCACTGAGGTGGCATTATTGCATTCACGCTACTTAGGTTAGTTTCTGCTGACAATGCAGATGCCTGTGTGTGAGAGTTCTTTCTCTCACCTCACTCTGCAGTAAAGTATAATTTTGGGAAAGAAATCTTGTAAACATAGCAGTAATGGGTAAGAACATTTTTTTGACTACATATATTTGGTTTTAGTTTGTACAAACATATTCCCTATTTGGTGAAGCTTGTGGTACCGCAGAGCCTATTCATGAAGAAAAAAGGGTTTTAAATCCTGAAAAAAGATTTTATCATCAGCTGCAATATTATGAGGAGCCCAATAGAGGGAGCAGGAGTGACCTTCCAAGGCCCAGAGAACTGCACCTCAGAGCTGATGAGGTAATGCAACCTAACAGCCAATGGAGAAAAGGGGGAGTTCCCCTGAAGAAAGGCTGGGAGCTTGAAAAGGAGGAACTAGGACAAGTTAAAAAGAGACCAGGGAGAGAGAGACCAAGGGGAGGCATACCAAGGAAGGCCTACCAAAAGGAGGCATACCAAGAAGAGGCTTATCAAGGAAAAGCAGACCACGGAGAGTCACACCACAGAGAGCTTCTGGAAAGGAACCAAGAAGGAGAGCACCATAAGGAGTGTCCAGAGAACCAGAGAGGAAGGAGTTCCTGGCAGGAGGGCATAGTGAATCCGAGGCCACAGAGTTCCAGGAGTCCTTGGTTAAGAGGTACTGGAAAGAAAGGCACAAGGGGAGAAATAAACCCCAGAGTTTGGTGTGAAGAACCGGCAGCAGTAAATGCAAGACACAGTGAGCATTATCTGAGCAAGGATGAAGTCTTTGCTGCAAATGGTAATATTCCTTATTCAAATGGTAAAAGGTGTGAATGTGAGAGAGTGGTGACTCTGCATGAAGGCCAGCTGGAGTGGGAAAAGCCTACTGCTCAAGACAGGCTGAACTACAGCAGGACCAGGACGTGGGGTTCAACTAAACAAGGTAAAATACCTTTTTATTCTGATAAGCAATATAAGTTAAGAAGACAGGAAACACAAGATACTGGAGTATATCCTCCCTATCAAACTGTTGGTGAAACAGGGCACAAGCCCTTGGTAAAAAGACTGTATAACATAAGGCAGCCTGCAAGGGGAAGTAACTGCCATAACAAACACTCACATGGGCGCGGCCCTGACTTGAATGCTGAACATTGGAAGCTAGTAAATGTGTTATATGAGAAACCTCAGTACACTCCTCAAGAGTTTACTGACACTGATTCACAGCTGTCTGATACTCAGCCCATGCAGGTGGAATTCAACGAAGACCCACCTGAAACCCCGATGGACTGTAGCTACTGTCAGGCAGGTAGCCTAAAGTCTGTGCATGAAACATAAAACAGTAGCGAATGCCTGTAAAGTTTGTTTATGCCAAGTATTGTGAAATAACAGTTAAACAAAGCAAGTGTGAATATATTTTCTTTTTGTTGCCTGAAGCAAGGTTTCTTTCAGTTGATTGAAGTAGTCTCCCATAACTTGAACCATTGTGCTTAAAGGGAAATAAAGCCTTATTTTCCCTACATTCTGGCTAGTGTGTTCTCTTGAACTTTGGCCCCCGGTAGGTCCTGGGAACATTACCAAGACCTCTTACAGAAGGACCAAATTCAAAATATATAAAAAAACTCTCATGTCCATCTGACCTGCCCATACCAACCTTGGCCTCTGGGGCGGCAGCATGACAAGCTCTATCTCTGTTCTGCATATGTGTGACTGAGGCTATGTTTATTTAACATTTCTTATATGCTGCCTTTCATGATATCAAGGTAGTTTACATTGAACAAACTGGAATTACATTGAACAGGGCATTATAACTTGGAGATAGCTTTTTTTTTAGGGAACATGGGGCAATGGAGGATTAAGTGGCTTGCCCAAGACCACAAGGAGCACCTGTGGGGCTAGAAAACCCAGTTCTTCTGGCCCAAGGTTGCTGTGCTCTAGGGGGATTTGAACCCCTGACCTTCTGGCCTGAGGTAACTTGCCCCAACCACTAGGCCACTCCTCCCTGTTCTGTTAGGATGGAGTTTCTATGTAGAGAGTTGTAGTAATCTGGCTTGTTCAGTTTTCTGAATAGAAATATGTGTGTTCTAGGGCCCACTGCAATATTTATGGCTCTGCCCTTTCCTGGGTACGCTCCATGTTGTGTGAGTTTTGGAAGTTAGTGCTGTTATGGAATAGTAGATTTGCTCTATGGGTCCTGTACTCTGGATTCTTGATGAGGTCAACTGCAGGGTGTTGGTTGGGGAGAGAGGGGGGGGGGGGGTACTGGAATATATATTGTTTTTGAGATTTGCAGTTTTACGTTCTTTATGCTGCCAGACTGAAATTTAAAATATTTTGTCAGTTCAGATTCAAGGACATTTCAAATTTTCAGGAAACGTCTCAGTTTAATTTTGTTTAGTAGCCTGATAGCTTCACTGTTGCTGAATTCCGGTCTTTACCAGCTCTAGCATAATCCAATCCAGTGGTTGAATTCATGGCTACCATGATTAGTTTCTCATTTTATATCTTCCCTCCTCATTAATAATCTGGTCATAGCAAAATAAATCTGATGTGCAGATACTTATAATGGTTTGATGGGTGGGCTGTGTAAGTGGCTTTTCATTAATCAAATTTTATGTTTTATTATTGTTTGTTTTATTGTAACATCTGTTATACTAAATTGCATGTGTATGTTTAGAAGCCACCTAGGATTTTAGATGGGTGGCATATACATTTAAAAATAAAGTATACTAAATTTATGCACATGATACCGCAGTGAGTCTCCGCACATGGCCCTGCATCACTGGGAGATAGAGGAAAGCAGAAACCTAAGATTGGGACCTACATGATCGGAGAATAAAATGGTCAGACAACAAAGTTCAAAGAGAATTTTATTTTCAATGTAATTCTCTGACTTGGTGCTATCTTTATATTTTATACAGTACATGGAAATGCATCTCTTTCTATTTCTCTGGTATTGCACTTTATTCAGAATCTGGCTTCTTGGGGTTGCAGTTTAATGTTTATCTACATGTGTTTATTTTTAGGTAATGGTCACATTCTGTACTTTGTGAGGATCTGTGTTATGAGTGTGTGACCAAGACCAGGTGTTCTGTTAACATAGAGTTTGTATGTAGGGATCTGTACTGTAGTAATCTGAATTGTTCAGTTTTTCAAATAGTGTTTGGATGTTCCAGGGCTCACTGTAGTATTTACAGTGGTGCATTTTTTGGATGGGCTCCTTATGTGAGTTTTGGAAGTTGGTGCTGATATGGTATGGTATAGAATGGTATGGTATGCTCTATAGATACTCGGTGACTTTGTTGTAGGGTTTTGTATTATGCTATGCCTGGTACTAGAGAATGTTTGTTGTTGTTGTTAGTGAGATGATCAGAATCAGATTTGTTTTTTAAGACATTGAGTTCTGTGGGTGAATGTCCTGGTTCTCCTCTGCACCCACTGTTGAAGGGGCTTCTGTGGATGTAAAATATATGTTCAAAAAGAAAAAGCAAGAACCATAATGCGGTTTATAACAACAAAATAAAAATGAGTTATAATGTGCTGTGCTGTAGTTCTCGCTCTCTTTAGTTCCTTGGTGTGCAAACATCTTGCATTTCTCCATAAAATCTAATTGGCTTTTTGGTTTGGTTCAGTCCCTGACTGGAGTTTTGAGAAAGCTCCCCCCTCTGTGGGAGGGAGGGGGGTGGGCGCACGCCATCTCATCCTTCACCTCAGGCAACAGATTGCCTTATGCCGCCCCCAGGGCCGGATTTACCTTGAGTGAGGCCCTACGCCAACAAAAATTGTGGGTCCCCAGCAGGGGCGGCCCAAGGGGGGTGCGGGGCCTCATTTGCATAAGGGGCCTCATTTGCATAAATATTTGCATAATGTTACCATATACTAACTTTTAGTAAACGTACCTCTTAATGAGTGTATGGATAAAGAAAGACTAAAAGATTTCTACATTACTATAATCCAATGCCAACTGCCAGACACATTAGGAACTACTACAAACACTGCCCATTTAGAACCCATAGCAAACCCGCCGTATCCTAACAGCACTACCAGGACTCACAAAGCACCATACTCTACCAATCAAAAGGCAACACTGCAAATATTAAACCAATACATTTCAGAGAACAACAATACATGACCTACTGGGGAAAGAGAACAAGTGGCAATGTCAAATAGGAATTATATAAACAGAACACCTCAGCTCAGTTACACATGCAGAACATAGACCATCACCAAACAAGTAATCACAATTTAGAAACAGGAAGACAATAATTAAACTGGGAATCCCAAAAGCCAAACTTGGAATGTACAACACTGTAGAAATAAAACTATACATTAATTTGCTCTTGTACTAAACAAAGCGCAGACGTTAATGATGCACATTTACCAGAGCTGACATATTCCAATTAATAAATTCAAAATAAAGAGATATTTTTCTACCTTTTGTGCATTTTTTTCAGCTGCAATTGCTCCAGCCACTTTCTTCTGGTTTCTTTGTGTCTTCTGCTAACTCTCCATCGTCTGCTGTCCATTTGTCCTTTCTTCACTCTTCTAGTTTTTTTCCATTCTCTCTCTACATCTGCTTTAACATACTAATCTTTCTCCTTTTGCTCTTTCCTCATTCCTATTTCATCCACTCAAATTTTACCCCTCCATCCTCAATCCCCACTTACTCTCCCAATACCCGGCCAATTGTAGATTTTTTATCCCTCCCACACAAAATATTTTTCCCTTCTCCATTTTACTCTTCCAGCCCCATCCCATTCTAATCCTCCCCCAACATCAGCTCCCTTCTAGTTCCAGCCTCACCCAGCATCCATTCCCTTCTAGTCCCTGCATCAGCCCATTTCCAGTCCTAGCAACCCCCCAACCCAATACCAGTCCTAGCCCCCCATCAACCCACTTACAGTCCTAACCCCCCATCACCCCATTTTCAGTTTAAGCCCCCCCCTATAACCCATTACCAGTCCTAACCCCCATCAGCCCACTTCCAGTCAGCCCCCCATAGCCCATTGCCAGTCCTAACCCCCCCCCATCAGCCCACAGCCCATTACCAGTCCTAACCCCATCAGCCCACCTCCAGTCTTAACCCCCCCAGCCCCTTTCCAGTCCTAGCACCCCCATAGCCCATTACCAGACAGCCCCCATCAGCCCACAGCCCATTACCAGTCCTAACCCCATCAGCCCACCTCCAGTTTTAACCCCCTCAGCCCATTTCCAGTCCTAGTCCCCCCATAGCCCATTACCAGACAGCCCCCATCAGCCCACAGCCCATTTCCAGTCTTTAGCCCCCCAAAGCCCATTAACAGTTCTAACCCCGCCAACAGCCCATTACCAGTACTAACCCCATCAGCCCACCTACAGCCTTAACCCCCCCAGCCCATTTCCAGTACCAGCCCCCGCCCCCCCAATCGCCCATTACCAGTCCTACCCCCCCCCCCCCGTCGGCCTAAAACAAAATTTAATTTAAAAAAAAAAACTGCTGGCTGCCGCCGCGGGGCCCCCTCTGCTGCCGTGGCAGCATGGACTGACCCGCGGGGGCCCCCTCTGCAAGGTCGATCCGTCCCTCCGTGCAGGCTGTGAGAGGCGCGAAGGGAGCGTGTCTCCCTCACGTCTCTGTTAAGCCCGCAGGGGCTGATGGGAAATTTCCCATCAGCCCCTGCAGGCTTAACAGAGACGCGAGGGAGACACGCTCCCTTCGCGCCTCTCACAGCCTGCACGGAGGGAGGGAGGGAGGGACGGATCGACCTTGCAGAGGGGGCCCCCGCGGGTCAGTCCATGCTGCCGCGGCAGCAGAGGGGGCCCGCGGCGGCAGCCAGCAGGTTTTTTTTTAAATTTTATTTAAAAAAAAAAAGCTAACTTCCATTTTTGTGGGCCCTTGCCAGCTGTGGGCCCTACGCCATGGCGTACATGGCGTAAAGGTAAATCCGGCCCTGGCCGCCCCTGTGTAGTAGAGTGTTTTACACACTCTACTACACAGAGGGGCTTGTTTACAAAGCCGCGGTAGCGGACTCCGTGCGATATCGGAGCCGCGGCCCCATTGACTTCAATGGGGCCACGGCTCCGATATCGGGCAGAGTCCGCTACGGCGGTTTAGTAAACATGCCCCAGAGTCTTTACGGAAAGGGTGGTAGATGTTTGGAATAGTTTCCCAGTGGAGGTGGGAAAGGCAAAGACTGTATCAGAATTCAAGAAAGCATGGGCCAAACACAGGCTCTCTAAGGGGAAAAAGGCACTGTAAAGCTCAGTAGTTGGTATGGAAAGGCAGAAGGCCTTCATTTTTCTCTGTTTATAAAATTGCCCGGGTTATATGTGCATGTTCCGGGAGAGGAGAAGTAAACGGAGTGCATATGTCCTCACTTTTGCCAACATGTCCAGACAGATGATTAAACCTGCCTAAAAGCAGGTGTAAATATGTTCATCTTCTCTCCTTCAGGTAATTTAGAAAAGTACATAGATGCATATGTTTGGCTTTATAAATTAGGTGCAGCATATGCGCCTATGTACTTGACTAAAGTTTCTTGCCCTATTTTATTCAAATGTGCAGAGCTGCAAATAACTAGGTAATTAGGTCTCCTGAAGTGAAAATGACCATACTTATCACCTTCCTTGGCCCTGAGTTTACAGTTTCTTACTGTTTCCAAGACTACAAACTTGCCCAAGGGAGGTCTCATGAAGGAAATGCTAATTGCGTTAGGGCAACATTCTGTAGATACAATTTTGATTTAGGCAAAAAAAAACAGTGTATGAATTAACCAGATCCAACAAGCAAAAAGCGACCCATGTTAAACTAAACTGAGGCGTTGACTTATAAAAAAAGGAACAAGAAAATGAGTTGCTGTTAGAATTTCTTTTGCTAGCGTGGAAATAGTGGAGATCCACTGTTGTGCTATTTATATGAGTAACTTTAAATTTCTTTAATCTGCACTGTCTGGTGACATCAAAAGCCGATCTTGACATTAATGTCTAAGATGGTGAGAGTGTCTCGATTCAGCCCTCCTGATGCTGACAGAGAAAAAGCTATTCGAGGTATGTTGTTATCTTGCATCTTGTTTAGCCGTGCTGATAATCAGGAAAACGAGTAATTTTATAAAGGTATTTCCATGTGTGTAAAGCCTGTTTCACATGAAGAAAGGAGTTTTTATAAAATTGTGCTACTGTATATGCACATCATAAGTATTCACACAGAAGCTGTGCACCTACTTTCATGTGATCTTGTGTAGACTTCCCATGTTGTACTTTGCTAGAGGACCAATGTTGCCTTTATGAAATAGGCTGAGGGATGTCTTTCAAAATATTTACCAAGCAAATAGAGACATTGAAAATCGCAGCTATCCAGATAGGTGCCTACTCCTCCCCAGCCCCATCCGTAAACTGCCCTGCCACTATCTGGATAGTGCTGCAGCGGTCAGAGGAAATATTCAGTGGTATATAGCGCTACTAAATATTGGGTTCAGTGGGACTTAGCTGGTGTGCAGGTCCTAGTGTATACGGTGCACTGGTGGCGTAGTTTTTGGAGTAGAGGAATAGCCTAGTAGAGCATAGGAGCCAGAGTCATTTAACCCTCCATTGCCTCAGGTACAAACTCAGATTGTAAGCACATCAGGACAGGGAAAGCTAGCATGTCTGAATGTAACTTACCATGGGCTAAATCCAAATAAAACATGTTAGCAAGTTGCATTGGTAGAGA
Organism: Ichthyophis bannanicus; assembly: GCA_033557465.1. Taxonomy (NCBI): domain Eukaryota; kingdom Metazoa; phylum Chordata; class Amphibia; order Gymnophiona; family Ichthyophiidae; genus Ichthyophis; species Ichthyophis bannanicus. Next base: position 344,465,871 of record CM066035.1, read on the forward strand.
CCTGGAATACCATGATTTAGACAGTGTGAATCTCTCAGTCCTTAATCTTCCGAGGTAGACAAAACTAATGGCAGCAATTATGGGCTAATATTTGTTCACAATGCTGATGAAATGGCTTTTAGTAAAATGTTATTATAAAGACACACATTATTTTTGATATTACTCTTTTTAACATTTTGTATGCGTTTCCATAAAAGTCCATTGAACAAAAAGCAAAAATAGTAATTGAAAATGACAGGAAGCAAGTCAGGGAATGTACAGATCTGCAAGATTATACAATAAAGGGATGTTTCCAACATGCTTGCAAAGATGAAAAGAGAAAAAGCAAGAGATTGCTTTAATTCTTATGTTTGTTTGGTAGACAATAGTGCAGTGTTCACATTTGCCTTAGTATAGCAGTGGTAGGGCGTTGGGGGGGGGGGGGTGATGAAGTCTATTTTATTATATGCCAAGTTCAGTTTCAACAAAAGGCAAACATTATCTATAGAAGAAAATATACATTTCAAAAAGACAGCACTCCATCAGAAAACTCTTTATTTGCTTGAAAAGGCTTGAAGCTATTTGTTTTCCCTTTTCACTAATAAAAACCTTCTTTACAAGCTAATCCTTGATTACCTGACAAATTGGAATGAGGTATACATTGGGTCCTTTGTTTAGTTATTTTGCTAAATTAGACTTACACTTATTTTGCACATTCGTTCAACCTTTCAGTACATGTAACTTTCTGAACCAAAACGTACTGAGAAAGAAAGCGCATCCTTGTAGTTAGAGCACGTGGAGGGGTATTTTAGAAAGGATGTCCAAGTGCATTCTAAGCCAGAACATCTGAAAAAAGCAGGCATGTCCGGGGCAGACATGATTTCACAAACGTGGTGGTGCCTGATTATAATTGTCTGCAGGGGCATCTACATAGACATCCCCAGAATAGTATTTCAGAACCCAGACGTCTAGGAATAGCCTAATGATTGGAGAAGTGGGCTAGGATCAGGGCAGTCAGGGTACAGATCCCACTGCTGCTACCACTGAAATTGTGCTGAGTGCTGGGGATGACAGAGTGCTTTCTCCTGTACACCCTCTGGATGTTTTTGCCAAAATGAGCACTTTTCAGATGCCTGTTTATTTATTTATTTTATTTCACAGGTTTTTTTATACTCCTTTATGCCAAGGCGGTTTACATAGAACAGCAGTAACAAACTCATACGAGTTGAAATTACATAGAACTCATGGGGATATAAACTTGGATTTAACAACTTGGGAGTTTACGGATTTCAGCAATGTGTGAATGAGACATGGTATAGGTAGCTATGTGATATCGTTTGGTCCTAAGTGTTCATTGAATAGATGTGTTTTTAAGAGTTTCTTCATATATTTTATAGACTGTGCAGATCTGATGGGTTCTGGTAGTATGTTCCAGATTGTTGGGGCAGAAAGGGCAAAAGCTCTGTTATTTGTTTGCTGAGAGCTTCTGGTCGTGAGAGGGGGTATGACTAGCAGGTTCTTATTCACTGATCTTCTGGGCCTCGGGAAGGATTTTGTAGATGGTGGTTGTGACTTTGTATTTTGATCTTTGTGTGATTGGTAACCAATGAAGGCTCTTGAACTTCGGTGTGCTATGCTGTCGTCTTGCTGTTCCTGTTAAGCGTCTTGCAGCAGTGTTTTGCACTAATTGAAGTGGATATAATGCTAGTTTTGTGAGTCCTTGGTAAAGTATATTTCCATAGTCAAGGTGGAGGGTTATGATGGATTGAAAGACTGTTCTATAGTCGTTGTATTGTAATATGGGCCGTAAGTGTTGGAGTGATTTGAATTTCAAGTATGCAGTTTTTGCAGTCTTCTAAGCCATGTTGAGGTTGTTGGCAAGGGTTATGCCATGGTATTTGACTTCGCTTTTTATCACGATTACTGCATGTTTGAGAATGAGTTTCTCAGGTGAGTTGAAGGAAGGGTCTTTTGTGACGAGAAATGCTTTGGTCTTGTTTTTGTTCACCACTAGACCAAGTTCTGTCAGGAGGTCTGTAATGGCAGAGAAGCAATCTGAGATGATGGAGAAGTCTGGGGCTAGAGTGTGGAAGGTCATATAGTACATAATGTCATCTGCATAGAGATGGAAATTCATATTGAATTTTCTCAGTAAATTGGTTGGTAATTAAGAACATTATTGATGAATGTATATTTATGATTTGTGGTATGTAATATTATCTATTTTTAAATGTATTTTGATTTTCTTTTTCTTCCCCAATTTTTGTGATTTGTGTACTAATATTTGATGATTTTGTTATGATCTTATGCATGTTGATTTGTAAACTGCGCAGTCATGTAATGATGGGCGGGTTAGAAATATTATTAAATAAGTAAATAACTCCAGACCAATATCCATAGACATCTGAGCATCTGATTTTGTCACTACTACAGATAAACATTAAGGCAGTGATAGAAATCTTAATGCCCAAAAATGAATTGTCCTTGCAGACATAAATAGCAACACTTCCATATATAAATAGCGACTTCATAAATGTTTGCTGTAGATGCTTCTGACGCCTATAATGGCTGCTAAAAGCTTTTTCAGCTTAGAAACATTAAACTTAACCCTGATGAGGTGGATTTGATGGTCTGAGAGGTCACAAAGTATGAAAAAACAGTTTTTGGCAGTTCAGGAACAAACATCAGTGCCTATGGCGAGCAAAGGATATGGGTGGTAATGCGTCGCAAGGTCAGCACAATTTACCATAGTAAATAGATAATGAGCCAGAAACTTTGCAGCTGGGAGAAACTTTGGAAAATTTTAATTAGCGAAGTATTGATTTATAGTGGCTTATGGCTTAGACAGTGAAGTCTCTGTTGTTGCTGTGAATTGCTGAGAGAATGAAAGCACATTGGTATGCCTGGAAGTAAAAACATACGACTTCAATTCCTCGGTAAAAATGTTCTAAAAATACTACACTTCCATTGTGGCTTTAGTTGTTGCACCCTCATAAAGCCTACAAGGTTATTTGCATTCCATGGTGACACCATCAGACTACTTGCATGTTATCAGACTGAAAGAAATCTCCTGTAGCTTCTGGTCTGTGCCTTACACAGGGGCTATTGGAAAGAATATGAATCACTTTTCCTGTCTACCAGTAATAAGCAATTTTCCTTTTCTGAGAGGGAACAGCCAGTACCAGAAGAACTGAAGATCAGAAACATATTACTTGATTTCGGTTACCGGAGGTGGTGATGGAGTCAGCTGACCCAAGCATTTGTAAGACTTCCAGTACTTAGCAGTTGTAATTTTTTTATGAAAGGGAGTCATAGCACTGAGGGGAGGAATTCAGCGCCGGCGGCTAGCCGCCAGTGCTGAAAATGAAACTCAGATGTACAATGCCGGGGTCATATCTAGCCCCAGCATTGAATATCTGAGTTCTCCGGATTGCTGCGGGTTACCTGCGCCTGACGTTGGCTGCGTATTGCTAACCGGGCAGCGGCTCAATATCACTGCTGCCCAGTTAGCAATGAGTGCCGTTGCTGCCCCCACCCTGGAACAGCCCCGGAATGCCCAATGCTAACTGCTTAGCATCGGGGCATGTAGCGGCAGCATCTGGGGATATTCCGCGTCACTGACCATATTAGTACATAAGAACATAAGAACATAAGATATGCCATACTGGGTCAGACCAAGGTCCATCAAGCCCAGTGTCCTGTTTCCAACAGTGGCCAATCTAGGTCATATGTACCTAGCAGTTTCCCCCAAAGAAACAGGTTCAACAATGCTTGTACTGGGTCAAGCATTGATATCCTGGGTCCCTTCTTAATAATGGTTTATGGACCTTTCCTCCAGGAACTTGTCCAAACCTTTTTTAAACCAGGCTACACTAACAGCCTTTACTACATCCTCCGGTAACAAATTCCAGAGTTTGATTACACGTTGAGTGAAAAAATATTTTCTTTTATTAGTCTTAAATAGTTTACCCTGTAGCTTGTCATGAGGGCATCCCCTGGTGACCATTCGAAGTATGGGCATGCTCCACGATAGAAATTATTTAGGGAGCGTGATGAAATGTAAGGTCCACGAATGGCGAATGGTCTTACTTATTTCCAGCTTCCTATGAGAGATCAATAATCAAACCAAGTGTAGGGAAAACAAGGCTTTATTCCCCGTCTGTGCAAGGGTTCAAATAAGACATTGAGAAATCAAAAGAATGTCCTTTGTTTCAAAAGGTACCAGTATTAACAAGCTGACTAATTATTAAACTCCACAATTAGTGCAAGGGTTAATTAGAGGAATTCACTTCATTCCAACACAATAAGAATTAAACAAACTTCTTCTCGGTTATACAGTGGCTACAGATTCTAGGCTCGTGGCCATGCACAAACCACAATCCATTTCTTCTGGTGGAGGAATGGGAACAGCATTTACATATTCAATTTCCATGGATTCTGCTCCACTACATTCATCATCAGAGTAGTCACTGTCCCTGTCTGCTACAGGTGTACGTGAAGTGTCTCTAGGCTCTTGCCTCCAATAAGACTGTGTTTTAAGTTCTCTGGGAATTTTCTGAAACCACCCTGGTTTCTTCTTCCTTACAAACTGAGTATTTGTTTTAGCATTGCCTCTAGGAGTTAAGCATTCAGTATCATGAATAAAGCTTTCATAACTGGAGCCTCTGTGGTTGGAATCTGGGGAGCTTTCTCTCCCAGAAACGTTTCTCCTGCAACAGGTTCTCTGCCGACAAGCTCTAGGCAGGGCTGTGCTTTCTGGCAGCTTGGTAAAACCTGGTGTGGATTCAACTTTGTGCTTCGGTAAGAACTTAGCTTTGTCAGAAACTGCTTTTCCTTTGGTGCCTGGTAAAACTTGACTAGTATTACCCAGAGACTGCAGGCTTTCCTCCATACCTATCTCTCTGGTTCTGTGGATACGTCTCTCTGCTTTTGAATCAGGAACATTGTTGGAACAGGGAGTGGCACACTCTCTAGCCTTAGTGCTTTCTCCAGCAGACTCCCTCTGAACAGCTGCTTGCTTAGTCTGGGCCTTCTGAACTCCACTTTGTGAACTCTGTTCCTTTGGGCTTGCTCAGGTAGGATTCTTCCTCCAAGTCCTTCTCCTTCTCTTAGAGCTGCTCCTTCCCTCAGAGCTGTTCCTTCTCTCTGTCCTCTCCTTTGAGGTGTTCCTCTCAGTAGAGATGTTCCTCCTTTCTGGATCCGGTTCCATTTCTGCTCTTCCTCTGGAGCTGTTCCTCTCAATAGAGGTGTTGTCCCTCTCAGTAGAGGTGTTCCTCTCCTCAATAGAGGTGTTCCTCCCTTGCTAGCATTCAGCTTCTGCTTATAAAGGAATCTTTCCTTTGAAACTCCCGGGCTCATTCCCAGGTGCAAGTCATTAGCTCTCAGGCTCATTAGCTCCTGTATGATCACTCCTGCCCCCTCTAGCTGTGCCTTGAGGTAACTGCACATCTAGATTTCTCTGAGAAACAGGGCTTCTTTTCAGGTTTGCATCTTTATTGATACCCACTTCATGACAACCTTCATTGCATGTCCCCTAGTCTTTCTATATTCTGATAAGGTAAACAGTCGATCTACGTTTACCCGTTCCACTCCGTTCATTAATTTATAGACTTCTATCATATCTCCCCTCAGCCGTCTCCTTTCCAGGTTAAAGAGCCCTAACCTTTTTAGCCTTTCTTCATAGAAGTATCCTTCCATCCCCTTTACCATTTTGGTGGCTCTTCTCTGAACCTTTTCTAAAATCGCTATATTCTTTTAAAGATACAGTGACCAGAATTGCACACAATATTCAAGGTGCGGTCTCACCATGGAACGATATAGAGGCATTATAATATCTTTTGTTTTATTTTCCATTCCTTTCCTTATCATACCTAGCATTCTATTTGCTCTCTTGGCCGCCTCTGCACACTGGGCTGAGGGTTTTAACATGTTATCCACAATGACGCCTAAATCTTTTTCCTGGGTGGTGGTTCCTAATGTGGAACCTTGCATCGTGTAACCATAGTTTGGGTTGTTCTTCCCTAGGTGCATAACCTTGCACTTGTCCACATTAAATTTCATCTGACATTTTGATGCCCAGTCTTCCAATTTATCAAGATCCTCTTGCAATTTTCCACAATCCTCTTGGGTTTTAACAACTTTAAATAGTTTTGTGCCATCTGCAAATTTGATAACCTCACTCGTTATTCCACTTTCCAGGTCATTTATGAATATGTCAAAAAGCAGCGGACCCAGCACAGATCCCTGGGGTACACCACTATTCACCTTTCTCCATTGGGAAAATTGGCCGTTTAGCCCTACCCTCTGCTTTCTATCTTTTAACCAGTTCCTGATCCACAATAGTACACTGCCTCCTATCCCATGACTCTTTAGTGATTCCACAGAGCAGAATGTGCATGCTTTTCAGGTCTGCAAACTGTGTAAATGCCTTTGAAACTGTCCCCCCCCCCCCCATCCCCTGAGACTTTACCCATCCTATTCATGTGGAGGCCAATTCCAAGATGTGCGTTTCCAGACCGTCCTGATGTCCAGGCATCCGGACAGCCCGGGGATGCACTCTTTTTTTGCTTCTTTGGGAGTAGAATTGTGGCATAGTGGCTGGATGTCTGGGATGTGCCCTGATTCAGGCACCACGAACATCCAGCCATTCTCCCTTTATGCGCCTAACATATGAAACACACTGCCTGGAAACCTTATAACAACTGCTGACCTTGTAGACTTCCGTAAGCTACTGCCTGTTTAAAGAGCATTGTGGAGATATAATCTTACCACTTATAACACCATCATGAACTGAGAACTATACTCCGGATATTTAAATGCTGTACACTACTCGCCCCCTTCCCTGTAACCTTCCTAACCCCGACCATCTAACCGCCATTCCTTGCCTTCCCCCTTCCTTCTCTTATGAGCCCAGGAAAGTCCCTACATATTGCTTATTGTTCACATGTTATATGTAAATTTGTTCAGTTTTATAAGTTCATTGTGTTATAGTAACCAAGTTCTCTGGAAAGTTCTATTATGTATAATGCAAACCACCTTGATCATTGGAAAAACGGTATATAAGCCTTTTAAAATAAATAAATAAATACACACGATTTAAACATAAAAAAGAAGTTCACCACCTAAGTTACTAACCGGCAGCTCTGAGGCACCACAGGTTAGTGAGTTGCAGGGTAAATTAAGCTGCGCTAAGATGCACTATTTTACCACTGTTTTTAGCAACTGCCTCTAAATCTCTGCACTCTCTGATTCAGCCAGGGTCAGAGAATTTTTCACTGGTTCAGTTTATCTGGCTAACTTTCAGAGTTAGCCAGCTACACCCTTTGAAAACGTACACTTTAGTGAAGAAGAGGTTAAAGTCAGGGTTCACTATTGCTACATCTATTGTATGGAGGTCATTTTAGAAAATTTACATAGTTTCTAAAACGTTTAAATGCTCTAAATGCATAAATAGTAATTTTTGACAGCTGCTATTTGCACATGTAAAAGTGGAAGGTTGCACAGTTTGAAAGCTGAGGTATTTTGCATGCTCCAGAAGTAAGGTTTTTATGCACCTTTGTTCTCTCTCTTTCTCTCTCTGGGCATGTGCAGTACCAGTTAGCAGTCTGCCACAAAAAATCATCTTCTTCATATTGCCTGCTTGTTTTAAAAAAAAAAAAAAAAGAGAGAGAGAGAGAGAGAGAGAGCAATGTGAAATGGGTCCCTCTGGCCCAGCGGCATTTGACCTCAGCAGCCCTATGACAACCCAACTCAATCCCAGGGACCAGGAAGAGCCAAGCTGGAGCTCAACATTGCTGCCGCCCAGAATCTGGGTGCTTGGCACCGCATCAGCACGCGGACAGTCAACTGAGGCACTCTATGCTGCAGCCTGGAGTGCCAATAGTGCTCATTGTGGAAGAATATAATTTTTCCAGATGCCTGAAGGGAGATAAGCCTGACTGGTGATTAACGTGGCCTGGTGGTGGCAAGACGCGGGTGCACAGCACACCTTTTATTTGGTGCTGCCGCTGAAGCAAAGCGAGAGACATGCTGGATTATGGCAAGGCCCCCACCCCCAACTCAGCATGTCTCCTTGCTTCAGCACAAAAAGAACACAAAAAATAGTGCTGCTTGCCCCCTTCACCCCTCCCAATCTAGCATATATCCCCTTGCTTCAGCAGGCAGTAAAAACCACACAAACAAAAAAAGCATTTTTAATAGGTTTTTTTTTGTTTGTTTTGTGTGTGCTGCCTGCTAAAGCAATGAGACATGATGGATTGGGGAGGGGGGAAGCAAATGGAAAATTGCCAGCATGGGTGGGGGGAGAGCAAAGGGGGAAAGGGCAAGGGAATCAAGGGGGAATCACAGAGATGATGCTCAATGGAGAGACAAGAGAAGCAAGGGGGAGATTCTAGACACTAATGTTCCCAAGGATGGAAACGGGGGGAGGAAGAAGGCTCCACTCCGCCCCCCCCCCTCCCATTCCCTTCCAGGTGTCCCAGATTTGCAAACCAAAAATCTGGTAAACTTAGCCAGAAACATATTCAGGTGTTTTCAGTTTTACAGCAGTAGTACATGTATACTTTAAATAATATAGATGCTGGCATTTACATCTGCTCCAAGGCAGACATAAGGATCAGCTAAGTGCTCATACAGACTAGGGGTCTGCAGCAGTGATTGAGGGTGGGAACTGTGCCAACCTCTCTGGAGTTTAAACCCCCCTCAAAAATTCACTAAAATGAATTATGTCTCTCCGCTCTTTCTTGGCTGTTCTGAAGAGTAGCAGGTCACCTGGACCAGATGGTATACATCCAAGGATGTTGAAAGAGCTGAAATATGAGATTGAAGACCTTCTATTAGTAATCTGTGAACTATCATTAAAATCATCTGTCATACCTAAAGATTGGAGGATGGCCAATGTAACACCAATGTTTTAAAAGGGTTCCAGGAGTGATCTGGGAAGCTACAGACCAGTGAACCTGAGGTCAGTACAGGGAAAAATGGTAGAAACCATTATAAAGAACAAAATTACTGAACATGTAGATAGGAGATGGCCAACATGGCTTTAGCCAAGGAAGGACTTGTCTTACTAATCTGTTATGTATCTTTGAAGGTGTTAATAAATAGGTAGACAAAGTTGAGTCAGTTGTTATAGTGTATTTGGATTTTCAGAAAGCCTTTGACAAGGTATCTCATGAGAGACTCTTGATGAAATTAAAAAGTCATGGAATAGGAGGCAGTCTACTATTGTGGATCAGGAACTGGTTAAAAGATAGAAAGCAGAGGGTAGGGCCAATGTTCCCAATGGAGTAGGGTGAATAGTGGACTACCCCAGGGATCTGTGCTGGGTCCTCTGTGTTTTAACATATTTGTAAATGACCTGGAAATGGGAATAATGAGTGAGGTAATCAAATTTACAGATGAGACAAAATTATTTAAAGTTGTTAAAACCCATGAGGATTGTAAAAATTACAAAAGGACCTTGATAAACTGGAAGACTAGGTATCCAAATGGCAAAAACAAAAATGCAATGTGTGCCTTTGAGTCAGTCCTGATTCCTGGTGACCCAGAAGCTCCTGGGTTTTCTTGGCAGTGTCACTGGAAGTAGATTGCCAGGCCTTTCTTCTGAGGCAATGGAGGGTTAAGTGACTTGCCCAAGGCCACAAGGAGTGCTAGTGGGACTTGAACCCTGGTTGCTGGGTTACCAAGTCAGTGTTCTAACCACTAGGCTACTCCTCCACTCCATCCAAATGGTAGATGAAATTTAATATGTACAAATGCAAAGTTATGCACCTAGGAAAGAACAACCCAAACTATGGATACATGATTCAGGGTTCCACATTAGGAACCTCCCACCCATGAAAAAGATCTAGGCGTCATCGTGGATAACATGTTGAAACCCTTGGCCCAGTGTACAGCGGCAGCCAAGAAAGCAAATAGAATGCTAGGATATCATAAGGAAAGGAATGGAGAATAAAACCAAGGATATTATAATGCCTCTTTATTGTTCTATGATGCGACTGCACCTTGAATACTGTGTGCAATTCTGGTCGCCATATCTTAAAAAGGATATAGCATTATTAGAAAAGGTACAGAGAAGAGCCACCAAAATGGTAAAGCAGATGAAAGGATACCCTTATGAAGAGAGGCTAAAAAGGTTAGGGCTCTTCATCCTGGAAAAGAGACGGCTGAGGGGAGATATGATAGAGGTCTATAAATTAATGAACGGAGTGGAACAGGTAAACATAGATCGATTGTTTATGCCATCAAAATATAGAAAGACTAGGGAACATGCAATGAAGCTACAAGGTAACCTATTTAAGACTAATAAGAGAAAATCTTTTTTCACTCAATGTGTAATCAAACTCTGGAATTTGTTACCGGAGGATGTAGTAAAAGCTGTTAGTGTAGCTGGGTTTAGAAAAGTTTTGGACAAGTTCTTGGAGGAAAGGTCCATAAACCATTATTAAGAAGGGACCCAGGATATCAATGCTTGACCCAATACAAGCATTGTGGAACCTGTGTCTTTTGTGGAAACTGCTAGGTACATATGACCTAGATTGGCCACTGTTGGAAATAGGATACTGGGCTTGATGAACCTTGGTCTGACCCAGTATGGCATATCTTATGTTCGAGATCTCCAGTTTTGTGAAATCCTGCATTAATGCATTCAAGTGCCAAAAATTTTCATGTGTAGGTTGTAAAATTGTCATTTACACAGGCAAATGTTGGTACTTATCCTGAGTGATGCCACTGCATTTTTTGAACATGTTCCTTACTGAAATGGTTGTTCCTTCTGGAAGCACCGGCACTTGCATGTGCGTTCCCACGTGTCCTCAGATATATGGTTCTCCGTTCAGTAGAGCCTTGTGTGAAATACATGTGAAAGTGTCAATGACCTGACTTGGCTGCCTCATTTCCCACCTAGATGCCCAATGCAAAACTGGGCTTCATGTGTATAAAGTGCATCCTTCTTGGAAGTGATTTATTTTCGGTTGTTCCCTTCTTTACATTAATTGTATTTTCTTCTGCTGGTAGAGTAGAGTTCATGCAGGCCCTCTAGCAATCCAGCCTTTGCCCAGGGCAGACAATGTGTTTAGGCATTTCTAATGATGGAAGCATTGCAAAGGCAATAGAAAATGATGCAAAACGTGTTTTTTTTAATCACCTATCAGACCATGTACTAGATCACTTAAATTGTGGACCATTTGCATTTGTTTATGTTGGGGATAAGGGTCCATTGCTACAAAATAATGAGACATTTATTATTTAAAAAATATATATTGTTTTTCATGTGGCAACATAGGCAGACCCTAGCAATTTCCTTTGTCAAGTGCTTGTCCTTTTCCCATGTAATCTCTTTCCCTTGAGGAAATGTATAAGGATAAGCTACATTGCTTCTAAGTTATACACATATAAGATACAGCATAACAACTAAAGAAGTCAGACATTTAACGATTGATGTTCCATTCTTTAACACAGAGAGACAACGTATATTTATGTTTACTTGGACGTTGCTTTCCAGTCTGTTTTATTTTTCTTTGTTTATTATATTCATATTTGCCCTTGTCTGAAAAATGGAAAACTCAGGTGAACAGATAATCTAAAATAGTCCAGTATCCAAAAAGATCTGCAAAACGTCTTTGTAAATGTGGATAAAATCCTTAAATGATTATAGTAACCTGTTCACACAGGTTAACATTTGCACTGTTGACATTATAATTGAGGTAAAAAAGAATCGGTTCAATATTTAAAGTCAACTGTTATTGCAGATTTTTAAATACTGACTGTGGCATTTAAAAAAATACCGTATATTCAGTACCTTATAAGGATAGGGCATGGTGCTGTATAAGAGCATGTTTACTGCGCCAGTAATGCATGCGTTGGCCATAATACTAGTGCGGGGGGTCAGTGCTAACTGTGAGGGGGTATGCCTCTGTCACCTTGCTGTTAACCCGGGTGCACTTAATGCTATCCATTGAAGTGTTAATTGCACCTGTGCTACATTCTTACTAGCTATGATGTACCAGCAATGCCTGCAGTCCACTTGTCCTACTCATTACCTGTACCAATGCATGCAACCAGGGTAGTGTGGGGTTTTTGGCACTAGGGCCCATGTTATGTTTTAGTGTGATGCCCAAACCACACGCTAAACCCCATGCTATTGAGTAGCACAGTTTAGTAAACATGCCCCATTGTGTGGTTGCTGCGGCCAGAGAGAGCTTTCTGGTTACATTTGGAACCCAGCAGAGAGCTTGTAGTGTACATTTAATAGTCACTCAGGGCCTAGCATTAGAAAAGTACTTTTAGTTTTAAAACACAGAAGAGAGCTTTCTGGTTAAATTTAGAACCCAGAAGAGAGCTTGTAGTTTAAATTTCATAAGAAGTTAGAGCCTAGCAGCAGCTAAGAGCTATAATTTAAATCAAATCAGAATTTAGCTTACCTCAGCAGCAGAAGACAGGGTACTGTGTAGCAGCCCTCTTTTAATAAGTGTTATTTCCCTCCCTCCCTCCCCACACCCATTCACCCCTGGGATAATCATAGCTTTATAGGTACTTACACATCTTAAAAGACAGGAGGTGCTTTCAGGTGAAGCTCATTACCCAAATCAGTCATACACTAAGGACCTGAGATTAATTAAGCTTCAGGTGAACAAGGTATATTAAACGTATTAGGTACAGTTTTATTGGTATAAATACCCATAGCAACCCCTAGTAAGTAAGAACTTAAAGATCTAGACACAAACTTAAAACTAAGATGCAGACAGCAGTCCAGCAGCGGGATAGGGGCTTTCCAGTCTTTTGCATTGAGTGTCACATGTATGATTTTCTCCCAGTTGGTGAGAGGTCTTACGTATGCACTAGGTGCAAGGAGCTCTTTGCTCTCAGGGAACAAGTCCATTCTCTAGAGGCTAAAGTAGCAGACTTGGAAAACATAAGACAGACAGAAAGGTACATAGACGAGACCTACAGGGATATAGTCCTGAAGTCCCACCTCCAGTCTGGCAGCACCCCTGTTGCCATGGAGGAGAGAGGTCACGTGACAGGAGAGCATCACCCTGGTTTGGCAGGAAGTGATCCTGTAACTAGGACCTGTCCTCCAGGTGATGTAAAACGCTCTCGCACCGAGGAAGTTTCTCCAGGGCCATGTGCCCATGAGGGAAGGGTTAGGACAGCCGATATAGTCGGTGATTCGATCATTAGGCATGTAGATAGCTGGGTGGCTGGTGGACGTGAGGATCGCCTGGTAACATGCCTGCCTGGTGCGAAGGTAGCGGACCTCACACGCCACCTAGATAAGGTCTTAGATAGTGCTGGGGAGGAGTCTGCTGTCTTGGTACATGTCGGTACCAATGACATAGGAAAATGTGGTAGGGAGGTTCTGGAGGCAAAATTTATGCTTTTAGGGAGGAAGTTGAAATCCAGAACTTCCATGGTAGCGTTCTCTGAAATGCTTCCTGTTCCACGCGCAGGACCCAAAAGGCAGGCAGAGCTCCGGAGTCTCAATGCGTGGATGATACAATGGTGCAGAGATGAGGGTTTTGGATTTGTTAGGAACTGGGGAACATTCTGGGGAAAGGAGGGGCTCTTCCGAAGGGATGGGCTTCACCTTAACCGGGATGGAACCAGGCTGCTGGCATTAACCTTTAAAAAGGAGATAGAGCAGCTTTTAAACTAGATATTAGGGGAAAGCCGACAGTCGCCCAAGAGCGGATGGTTCAGAAGAATGTATCCTTGAAGGATACTACCAAAAGCAGAGAGGTTCCACAAAAGAGTAAAGTAGCCCAAATGCCCTCAAGTATGGAGCAGACAGAGCTTAAAGATCCCAATTTACCCATGTCTAACAATCGCCAAATTAACATGAATAAAATACATTTTCTATAATGCTTGTATGCAAATGCTAGAAGTCTAAAGAATAAGATGGGAGAGTTAGAATATATAGCACTAAATGAAAGATTAGATATGATTGGAATATCAGAGACATGGTGGAAGGAGGACAACCAGTGGGACACTGTGATACCTGGGTACAAACTATATCGTAATGATAGAGCTGATCAAATTGGTGGAGGGGTTGCGCTCTATGTTAGAGAGGGCATTGACTCAGAAAGGATTAAAGTTTTGCAGGAAACAAAATCTGCTGTAGAATCTATATGGATTGAAATTCCATATAAAAGGGGGAAGGCAATGGCAGTGGGGGTGTACTATCGAGCACCTGGCCAGAATGACCAAATGGATGATGAAATGTTCAAAGAAATCAAGGAAGCTAACAAAAGTTACAGCGCAGTAATAATAATGGGTGATTTCAATTACCCCAGTATCGACTGGGTCAGTGTCACGTCAGGACATGCTAGGGAGATAAAGTTCCTAGATGAAATAAATGACTGCTTCTTGGAGCAGCTGGTTCATGAACTGACCAGAGGGGAAGCCATATTAGACCTAGTCCTTAGTGGAACACCAGACAAAGTGCAAGAGATAAGGGTGTTGGGGCCACTTGGCAATAGTGATCATAGCATGATCGCCTTTGATTTAATTAGTGGAGGAGGGATAGTAAGGAAATCCACATTACTACCTTTTAACTTTCGAAAGGGAGACTATGATAAAATGAGGAAAACAGTTAAGAAAAAACTAAAAGGAGCAGTTGCAAAGGTTAAAGACGTACATCAAGCTTGGGTGTTGTTGAAAAATACTATCTTGGAAGCCCAGACCAGCTGTATTCCACGCTTTAAGAAAAGTGGAAGGAAGTCCAAAAAACTGCCAGCATGATTTAAAGGTGAGGTCAGAGAGGCTGTTGTTGCCAAAAAAGCATCTTTCAGGAAATGGAAAAAAGAGCCAAACGACAAAACCTGGAAACAGCACAAGCACTGGCAAGTCAAATGCAAGGCATTGATAAGGCAGGCAAAGAGAGAATTTGAGAAGAAGCTTGCTGCGGAAGCAAAAACACGAAATAAAGACCTTTTCAAGTACATTCATAGCAAAAACCTGTGAGAGAGTCAGTTGGTCCATTAGATGATAAAGGGGTTAATGGAGCACTAAGCGGCGACAAGGCAATAGCGGAGAGACTGAATGAATTCTTTGCTTCGGTCTTTACTGAGGAAGATGTAGGGATGTTACCCATGTCTGAAGTGGTATTTAAAGGTGCGGAAGAATTGAAGGAAATATCGATACATCGGGAAGATGTCTTACAACTATTAGATAAACTGAAGAGTAGCAAATCACCTGGGCCGGATGGTATACATCCAAGGGTGTTGAAAGAACTGAAATATGAGATTGCAGACCTGCTATCAGTAATCTGTGAACTATGATTAAAATCATCTCTAATACCTGAAGATTGGAGGATCGCCAATGTAACACCAATTTTTAAAAAGGGTTCCAGGGGTGATCCGGGAAACTACAGACCGGTGAGCCTGACGTCAGTACCAGGAAAAATGGTAGAAACCATCATAAAGAATAAAATTACTCAGCATGTAGATAGTCACAACCTAATGGGAGACAGCCAACATGGCTTTAGACAAGGAAGATCTTGTCTTACTAATTTGTTATTTTTTTTGAAGGAGTGAATAAACAAGTGGACAAAGGTGAGTCGGTTGATAGTGTATCTGGACTTTCAGAAAGCCTTTGACAAGGTCCCTCATCAGAGACTTTTGGCAAAACTAAAGAGTCATGGGATAGGAGGCAGTGTACTATTGTGGATCAAGAACTGGTTAAAAGATAGAAAGCAGAGGGTAGGCCTAAATGGCCAATTTTCCCAATGGAGAAAGGTGAATAGTGGTGTACCCCAGTGATCTGTGCTGGGTCCGCTGCTTTTTGACATATTCATAAATGACCTGGAAAGTGGAATAACGAGTGAGGTGATCAAATTTGCAGATGACACAAAACTATTTAAAGTTGTTAAAACCCAAGAAGATTGTGAAAAATTGCAAGAGGATCTTGATAAATTGGAAGACTGGGCATCAAAATGGCAGATGAAATTTAATGTGGACAAGTGCAAGGTTATGCACCTAGGGAAGAACAATCCAAACTATGGTTACACGATGCAAGGTTCCACATTAGGAGCCACCACCCAGGAAAAAGATTTAGGCGTCATTGTGGATACCATGTTAAAACCCTCGGCCCAGTGTGCAGCGGCGGCCAAGAGAGCAAATAGAATGCTAGGTATGATAAGGAAAGGAATGGAAAATAAAACAAAAGATATTATAATGCCTCTATATCGTTCCATGGTGAGACCGCACCTTGAATACTATGTGCAATTCTGGTCGCCGTATCTTAAAAAGGATATAGCGATTTTAGAAAAGGTTCAGAGAAGAGCCACCAAAATGGTAAAGGGGATGGAAGGATACTCCTATGAAGAAAGGCTAAAAAGGTTAGGGCTCTTTAACCTGGAAAAGAGACGGCTGAGGGGAGATATGATAGAAGTCTATAAATTAATGAACGGAGTGGAACGGGTAAACGTAGATCAATTGTTTACGTTATCAGAATATAGAAAAACTAGGGGACATGCAATGAAGCTACAGGGTAAACTATTTAAGACTAATAAAAGAAAATATTTTTTCACTCAACGTGTAATCAAACTCTGGAATTTGTTACCGGAGGATGTAGTAAAGGCTGTTAGTGTAGCTGGGTTTAAAAAAGGTTTGGACAAGTTCCTGGAGGAAAGGTCCATAAACCATTATTAAGAAGTGACCGAAGATATCAACGCTTGACCCAGTACAAGCATTGTGGAACTTGTGTCTCTTGGGGAAACTGCTAGGTACATATGACCTAGATTGGCCACTGTTGGAAACAGAATACTGGGCTTGATGGACCTTGGTCTGACCCAGTATGGCATATCTTATGTTCTTATGTATATGACAGCAATATTTAACCATATGGAGGGTAGTTTTATAAAGGCATTTTTGCATGTATATGACAGTATAAACACGTAAAATGCCTCTTATAAATTTACCTCACTCATACAGTTATGCAAAATGACCAGAACGCACATACCTTTCTGTGATCCTGATAGAGGTGTGTTGGGGGCAGAGTTAGGATGCATAGGTGGAATTTATAAATTTTGTGGGTCATTCTGAACAGTGAATAGCAGAGATGTATGTCTGATCTGGACGTACAGCCCCCACTATTCGCTGGGAGCATATTCCAAGGCAAGAGCTCCCCCCACACACAGGGCCTTTGTGTGGGGAGCTCCGGGAGGGGGCGGCGACTGGGTGGAGTGAGGGTGGGCCCAGGCACCCGGACATGCAGGGCCTTATTCTGGTCCGGGCCCTGTATGTCTGGCTGTCGGGAGATGGACGTGGGACTTATTCCACCTTGGAGGTGGAATAACTCCCTGCAAAGGCAGTGATCCAGGCAGTCAACCCCTCCAGACTTATGGGGCAGCGGCAGGTGAGATCCCTCCACCTGATCTCAGCACTGGCAGACCCTGCAGAGGATTGGCCAGGGGGGAAATAGAGGTATATTACTCCAACAGGCTTTTGCCAGTCCTGCTGGGTGTTCTGGTGTCATGGCAAAAGGACGCCATGGCACTGGCTCACCAGCAGGAGCATAGGGCAGGATGGCTGGGCAGTAGGGTGGCCAGATCCCATGGCAGAATCAGGAGCACGCCGGGCCATCTAAGTGGCCGATTCTGCAACCTCGGGAATGTCTAGCTCCCACAGTTGTAGAATCGGGTACATATCTGGTCAGTCCATTTTTTGGACTTCACAATGACCCGGACCTGCCCTTGTTGGAATTGGCCTCTATGTGAATACATCTGTAGACTGCAAGCACACATTTACATCTGCCTTGTAGCCAAGCTGGTCCATCATGCCCAGCATCCTGTCTTTGACAGTAGTCACTCCGAGTCACCTGAAAAGTACCTGGCAGGTCCCAGTAAGAAACGTCCATTCCATGTTGCTCACTTCCTGAAGCAAAATTGAGAGACACCCGAGACTATCTGGGTAATTATTGTTAATAGAAACTCATCCAAATCATTTTTTAAACTAGGCATTTACTAGCCTTAACCAGATTTTCTGGCAACAAATTGTATATTTTAATTGTAGATTGACTGAAAAAAAATATATATTAAAAATGTTACCAGATAGTTCATTGAGTGTTCCCTAGCCTCACCAGTGACTTGTACAGTGGCATAAGTACCTCTTCCTTTCTGCTGGTAATTCCTATTTGTATGCAGCCCCGCATCCTCCTGGCTTTTGCCACCGCCTTGTCGCACTGTTTTGCCACCTTGAGATCTTCAGAAATAATCACACCAAGGTCTTTCTCCTGATCGGTGCACACCAACCTCTCACCCCCTATCGCTTACATTTCCCTTGGATTTCTGCTACCCAAGTGCATGACTCTGCACTTCTTTGCATTAAATCTTAATTGCCAAGCATTAGACCATTCTTCCAGTTTTGTAGATCTTTCTTCATGTTAACCACTCTCTCGGGGGAGTCCACTCTGTTGCAAATTTTTGTGTCATCTGCCAAAAGACAGACTTTTCTGTTCAGTCCTTCAGCAATATCACTCACAAATACATTGAACAGTGCCGGGCCCAGGACTGATCCGTGGGGCACCCCGCTAATCACCTTCCCTTCATCTGAGTGAGCTCCATTTACCATCACCTTCTGTCATCTGTCAGTCAACCAATTTCTGATCCAATTTACCATCTAGGATCTGTCCCCAAGCTACTGAGTTTATTGATAAGCCTCCTATGAGGAACAGTATCAAAGGCTTTGCTGAAATCCCGGTAGATGATATCCATTGCATGCACCTGATCCAGTTCCCTGGTCACCCAGTCGAAGAAGTCAATCAGATTTGTTTGGCAGGATCGTCCTTCGGTAAAAACATGTTGCCTCGGGTCTTGCATCTTGTTGGTTTTGAGAAAGTTCACTATTCGCTCTTTCAGGAGCGCTTCCATTACTTTTCCCGCCACCAAGGTCAGGCTCACAGGCCTGTAGTTTGACACTTCTTCCCTGTCACCACTTTTGTGTAAAGGTACGGCATCAGCCATTCTCCAGTCCTGAGGAACCTCTCCTGTTTCCAAGGATCTGTTGAAAACATCCTTTAACGGCCCTGCAAGAACCTCTCTGAGCTCTTTCAGTATCCTGGGATGTATCCCATCTGGTCCCATGGCCTTGTCCACTTTCAGTTTTGCAAGTTGTTCTCTTTCATATTTTCTCATTTGGCCACTTAGGCTGCTCTTTGTTCTTTGATCTTTTTAATGTATGGATAACGTTTTATCTGCTTCTTCAAGATGGCGTATTTAAAGATTCTCCATGGCTTCAAGAGCTAATGTGATAGGAAAAGAAAACATGTTTTTTTCCTTTTATAATTTGGTTTAGGCAATTCGTTAATCTTTACATTTGAATGTGGTATTCATTCCTCAATACTTTTGACTTCTGCACAAAGTTTAATGAGTGCATATAAAATTCCCTGTAATGTGAATCTCCACTGGGGGACAGTTCCATTTCCTGCCTAATCACGTATTTTGTTTATTTCTGGTAACAGGGTTTGTGTAAGTTGAAAGTTTCTTATGTTTTTTTTTTTTGTTTGTTTTTTGCTATAGATTCATTTTTTTATTCTTGACATGCCCTTCAACTGGTCGATGAAAGGTCTGAGTATTTGTCAAAATTGCTAGCAGCTTGCAAAATGTGCCCTTTATTCAGAACCAAATGTAATGCTATGGGGATGATTTTCTAACTGCCTGCATTGGTAGAACATGTACACATACTCCTTCTTCCGTGGAATTTACAGGATTTTCAAAGTATGCACATTCTTTTATATGAAAACTACTTGCACATACTTGCATTTTCTAATTTGTGTAGATATGTTTTCCAATTGAAAAGTGCATATTTCTGAAAATTCAAAAGGATGCCTGTCGTTTCAGTCCCATCACAATCCATCCTCCAGGAGCAGTGCCGCACACAGCGAATACAAGTGCATGAAGACTGGAACGTTGTAGAGTTTTTAGCTGCCTATACGGCAGGTAGTTTTGTTCGGGTGATGCACAATTTAACCCATGGAAATAGTTTGAAAACTGCCCTCTTTGAAAATAGCACTACAGAAAACTTCTAGTTATGTGATGAGTTCTTAAGGATTTAGACAGTCAGGGGCTGATTTTACAAGGACTGCGCAGAAGGTTACACGCTATTTATGCATGTAAGTCCCCATTTTCAAGGGCTTGCAGATGTGAATGGACACTTGCACATAATTTTTGAGCACTCGCTATTCTGTAGACACGTGTGGAAGTGCTGATCGCACATAAGTTGCATTGGGGCGTGTCTAGGGGCGGAATGTTAGTGCAGTCTCAATTGACATGCATAGATTATAGAAGACTATGACTTAGATATGTCAATGCATGATCCGGATGCTGCCAGCTAGGCCTGCTCCAGGGCAGGCATAACCACCACACCCAGATTCTGGTGCTTCCGTACGCCCCTGTTTTATAAAGTGAAGCATGCACAACTGAGGCCCCCTTTTACTAAAGCCTGCTAAGGATTTGCCATTTACATGCTGATCTTACATGAGTTACTTGCAAAGCCTCTGTATTAGCTGCTGGGGGTGTGACCAGCATGTTCCCGTTACAGTGGGTACACTAAGTGACTCCTATAGCGGAGTCATTGTATGAACCCTGGCTAGGTGACACATTGCTGCTGAGTCCATGGCAATAGCCCAGATTCTTGCGCTAAGGCACTTTCCACATCCGTGCTCTGCCCATTCCCTGCCCCATCCCGCATGTGCCCATTAGCGCGGCAAACACTATCACGCATTAGTGTTCCCGACTGCCAATTGCCACATGTTAAAATGCATGAAAACCAATTAATGGGCTTTAGTAAAAGGGCCTTCACATCTTCTTTATAATCTTTTGACAAATGCAGTTAGGGACTTGCAAGGAATAAGATGAAGTTAAATGCCCTTGATGTGCGAGGTGTGCATTGCAGGCTTTGAAGAGTGTTGTAAAATGCTCTGGAATAAATAATAAAATGAAAGAAATTAAATCCCCCATATCTTGCTTTTAATATGCCTGAGCGGTTTTTGCTATTATTACATTTTCCATTGTTCCAATAGAAATTTGATTGTAAGGTTTTTTTGAGATGTCGGTCTTGTCATTAGTGCTTTGTGATACATAGACTGCACTGAAAGCTGGCAAGCCATAATCCGGTCAATGAAGAGTACTCATGGCCATTATCATCACACTCTCTCCATCTTACGTACAGATAAGACAGTCTTGAAGAGCACTGCTATGAAAAGCACACCCACTGTTTAAGCAGATTGTATACCTAGAGTAATATGATATAGAAAATGAATCTTCATTATTGCATCCTGCAATATAGGCTAACTACCTACAGCTAATCGATACTGTTTGGCTTGAAAAGATGACACTATGCATCACTCTCTCTGTAGTCTTATGGGTGGAGATTTAATTGGCAAAGATTATTCAGCATTTGCTCAATACTGTTTATAGTCCAGCTCTAGGAAACTTCCCTGGTACATGATTTTCACAGTGTTTGCATGGCATGATTTGAACCTTGTAATAATTTGTGGCTTGTGAAGGAATGTTTCAGAAACAGTCAGCCTTTAAACCAAATAAATCAATAAACCCCAAGGTCCTTTTCTTTAGTTTTAGGAAAGAATAATGGCCACAGACTTTTTTTTGCTGTAACATATTAAACAGAAATTCTGTGATATACTTTCTTTTGGTTTTGCTATTAAATTGCTATTATATGAACATGGTACCTATGCATAGTGCATAAAAATTAATCGATGCACACATTAAGCACATATATGGCTTGAATTTATAGCTGGACACTGATTTGAGAAGTCCAAAAAGTGGTCTGTTTTAAGCCTGCTTCATAAAGGCAATGTAAACTTCTATGTGCCTTTATGATATAGACTCCAAGAACTAGCCTCACTCTAGCCAACTTACTTGGGAAGACTAGATGGACCATACTGATCTTTATCTGCCATCATTTACTATTGGCTCAATATTCTTCTGGCCAGGCTATGTGCAGCTAAAGTGCATAGCCCTGCCCGCTGACCCTTAACCCCGGATATTTAATGCCGGCATCGTATGCGGCCCCAGCACTGAATATCCGGGGATCGCCACACATGCCAGAAGCCACATTAGATAACCAGGCAGTAGCGATATTGCATGGTTATCCTCGCCTATCTTTTCAGCTCAGATCTCTAACCGGGCAGCATGCAATATCGCTGCTGCTCGATTATCGCCTCTGCTCTTCCCTGGAACACTCCCAACACACTCCAATACTGACTGGATAGCATCGGAATGAGTAGGGGAGTTAGAAGGGGATATTCAATGGCACTAATCATGTAAGTGCTGTTGAATAACCCGATTTAAGGCATTTACACAGTTTACTGGGCTGCAAACCATGTAAATGGTGATGGATATGGCCAAGGTCGTTCCATTCTCTCTGGAGACTGAGGATGAACCTAGGGCAGAGACATTGAAAATCTTGCTGTACTCCTTGGCACCTAAGGAGGTGGTGACTGTGCTTGTACATGGCATCCTGTAGAGGGTACAAATGAGGATGTAGGAGAAGCCCCTCATGGTACGTCCAGTCAGTAGAAGACTTGATTCAATGTACAGGGTCCAGAAAGCTCCTACTTTCGAGAAACCTCAGCTCCTGCACCACTTCTTTGTGGTCGAGTCTGCCCTGAAGAGGATTAAGAGTACCAAGACACATTCTTCAGTTCCCCCGGGAAGGGAGACTTGGACCATGGACTCTTTCAGGAGAAGATATTTTTAGGGCTCGATGCTCGTAGCCTGAGTGGCTTCATACCACCTTTACATGAGCATGTTTCTAAAGGATGTTATGCGAGATCTAGTTGACCTGTCCCAGTTCCTTCCCCCTGATAAATTGGAGTGGTTTGAACCCTAATAGTCCAGGGCAAGGAATACGCAAAGTTCCTAGTTTGGCTGACCCATGACATCTTTGAGACAGCATCAAAAGTTGTTGCAATAGTTATTGGGGCCCGGAGACCCGCCTGGCTCCAGAATTCTAACTTAGAACAATTGGTTCAGAATAAATTGATGGACGTACCATGCCGTGGTGAGAATTTGCTTGGTGAGAAGGTGGAGGAAGGCATTTTAGAGAAGCAGCATATCACTCTTACCATAGGTGTTGGTACCTCCCTGGACCACAAACCTCCTGGCAGAAACAGTAGGCTCCTTGCCAGCAACAGTGCAGGGAAAAGCCCCAGAAGGCTCAAGCAGCCGCACAGCCAAAGTCTGGGGTGGGCTTTTGACTGGTTCCTCCAGAGCATAGCCAATCTACAAGGGGTCATAGTAACACAGTAACATTGTATATGATGGCAGATAAAGACCAGTATGTCCATCTCGTCTGCCCAGCAAGGTCGCAAGAGTAGGTGCACCTGCTGATCCATGCAGGTCACCCCTCCCAATGCCTTGGTTTAGGGGTATGCCCACAACTCCGTGTAGGTCACCCCTATTTGTTCAAATATAAGAGATAGTTATGTTTATTTTGATTTTATCCTGTTGCTATAAAGGGATCCACTGTGTTCGTCCCATGCCATTTTGAATTCTGTCACTGTATAGGAGTGGAAGAGTGGCCTAGTGCAGTGCTCCCCAACCTTTTTATCGCCGCGGACTGGTAAACGTTTGATAATTTTTCCGTGGCCCGCTTGTTTTAATTTAATAATTTTAATTTAATTGCATTTAAACATGCCTTCAAAATAAAATACAGCTACACCAAAAAATGAATATAAAGTGATTTATTTTATTTAACTCACTAGAATTCCAAATCAATGAGAACCCTGAGCTTGTTTCTTTGCAACGAGACGGTTCCATCTGGGGGTAATAGGAGACAATGACACCCGAAGTGTGTTGCTTATGTCCAGTTTATTCCGTTGTTTTGTTTTGGTTGCTGTCACTGCAGAAAACCCCGCTTCACACAGATAGGTTGTCGGAAATGGTAATAGGGATTTAAGTGCTGTGGTGGCAATCTCAGGATATTCCGCCATGACTTTAATCCAGAACACCGGTAGAGTTGTCTCGAATGTAGTTTTAAGGCCACCGTCATTTGCAATCTCCAGCAGTTGTTCTTCTTCTTGCATAGACATGCTAGATTCGCCTGATTTGTTGGCAAATGGGTCGCGGATCCATTCCTTACCAGTTCGTGGGTCTTTTGTGGTTGGGAAGTAGCGCTCAAACTCTTTTAAAAGCAAAGACAGGTGATCGTGCACCAACTGGCAGAATGAATGTTCAAGCTCAGTCTCACCTAAAATCCCCGCTAATGTCTGAAACATGTCCAAAATACCTCTGTTCACGCGCCGTCCCCACAACTCCAGTTTGGCTTTAAATGCAGCTACTTTGTCTGACAACTTGAAAACAGTTGTCATTTTCCCCTGAAGGCCCAGATTGAGTTCATTGAGCAGGCTGAATATGTCACACAGGTAAGCCAGTTTTGCGACCCATACCTTGTCACTGAAATGTGCTGCCAGCGGTGACTTCTTTTCTGAGAGAAATCTTTGCAATGGCTCTCGTAATTCAAATACTCTGGTTAGCGATTTTCCTCTGGATAACCATCTTATTTCTGTGTATAAGAGAAGGCATCTGTACTCTGCGTCCATCTCCTCACAAAGCTGCTCAAACAGGCGCGAGTTAAGTGCGTGTGCTTTAATGTGGTTAATAACTTTAACGACATCACTCAATACGCTGTTAAATTCCGGTGACATTTTTTCCGCTTGCCAGCATTTCCCTGTGAATGATACAATGCGTAGATTCACTCTCAGGTGCAACCTCCTTAATCCGAGCAGTTAAACCAGACAGTCGTCCGGTCATGGCAGCAGCTCCGTCTGTGCATATGCTGACACAAAAGGACCATTTCAGTTTTCCTGATATATAACCATCCAGTGACTTGAACAGTTCTGCTCCTGTGGTGTTGGTTGGCAAAGATAGTGCACATAACAAATCCTCATGCACATCCTCCTGATATAGATATCGCACATAAACAAGTAGTAGTGCCTTGTTGTCGATATCTGTAGATTCATCAACCTGGAGTGCATACCACGGTGATGTATTAATCCTCTCCAACAATTGTGCCTCAATGTCTCCGGCTATTTCCTCAATGCGCCTAGTCAGAGTGCTAGCTGACAAAGGCACATGTGCTACCTTTTCCACAGCAGCCTCTCCTAGAAGTTCACGGCAAATGTCTTTAGTGGAGGGCAAGATCAATTCTTCACCGATAGTAAATGGCTTTTTAGCCTTAGCAATGCGGTTAGCCACCAAATATGATGCTCTCAGTGCATTCTCCTTTATTGATGTGGTGGCCCTCATAAATTTCTTCTGTGCTTCGTGCTCCCGTTTTTTTCTTTCAAAATACTCCAGGGGCTTGTCTTTTATGCCAGGGTGCTTGGCGGTCAAGTGGCGAAGCAGTTTTGAAGGTTTCATTGCCTCATTAGAGAGCTTCTCGCCGCAAACTATGCAGATCGGTTTTGGTGCGTGGGAATCACCTGTCCCGATAAATCCATATTTCAAATAGGACTCATGGTATTGTCTGTTAAAGGTTGCATATTTCTTTGATGTTGAAGGCTCTTCTTCTGTCTGTTCACTGGGCCTTTTTTTCTTCCCAAGAAAACTTTCTAACGATGTCTGTTTCGTACTCATTTTTACTAATTTGTCCTCAGTCCTCCCGCGGCGCCTCCTCCTCGACCAATGGCATGGGGTTTGCCTTTCGGCCAATCAGGAGGCGGGAGGACCCACAGTGAAATTATTTAAAGTTCCTCTGGCGGCCCGGTACCGTTTGATCCACGGACCGGTACCGGTCCGCGGCCCAGGGGTTGGGGAACTCTGGCCTAGTGGTTGGGGCAAGGTACTTCAGGCCAGAAGGTCAGGGGTTCAAATCCCACTAGAGGACAGCAACTTTGGGCTGGAAGGACTGGGGTTTCTAGTCCCACAGGTGCTCCTTGTGGTCTTGGGCAAGCCACTTAACCCTCCATAGCCCATGTTCCCTGTAAAATAGTTATCTCCAAGTTATAATGCCCTGTTCAATGTAATTTCAGTTTGTTCAATGTAAACCACACTGATGCAGAATAGCACGGTATATAAGAGAATGTAAATAAATAAAATAAATTTGCCCCCACCAAAACCATTGGGAGAGCATTCCAAGCATCCACCACGCTTTTAGTGAAAAAGTATTTCCTGATGTTGCCTTCATGTTATGCCCTCTAGTTTTACAGCTCCCCTGTCATTGGAAGAGGTTTGTTTGTTCATTAATACTCTTTAAGTATTTAAAGGTCTGAATCATATCTCCCCTGTCCCTCCTCTCCTACAGAATGTACATATTTAGGTCTTAAGGTCTCTTCTCATATGTCTTCTGACGCAGACTCCAAATCATTTTAGTCACTTCCTCTGAACCGTTTCTAGACTTTTTAAATCCTTAGCACGATATGGTCTCTCAAAACTGAACACAATATTCCAAGTGAGGCCTCACCAGTGATGTACCATGGGGTCGCCGTGATAAACCCTCTGGTGGGGGGAAGGCTCACTCTCTTTGCCCAGAGATGGCCCCTCATAACCTCAGACTCCTGGGTGCTACCAATAATTCAGAGCGGATACAGGTTGCACTTCTTTGAACTACCTCCAAGTTGGTCGCTGAGGGCATATCACCTTGACCCTCTGCATCAGGAACTGCTTTAGAAGGAAATCTCCACCCTCCTGGCTGACCAAGCCATTGAGCTTGTATTGCAGGAGCAAGTAGGGAGGGGGGGGGAGTGCTTTCTGATCACCAAGAAAATGGGGGGGGGGTTCCATCCCATTATGGACCTCAGGAACCTAAATACTTACTTGGTGAGAGAAAGGTTTTAGATTATTTCTCTGGGCATTTTGCTCCCATATCTTCAAAAAAGAGACTGGCTATGCTGCCTGGATCTAAAGGATGCATATACCCACATACCGGTTGATCCAACTCATAGGAAGTATCTCAGATTCATCCTGGGAGGACAACACTTTCAGTATCGAGTGCTGCCTTTCGGCCTAGCTTCAGCACCCTGAGTCTTCACAAAATGTCTTGCTATAGTGGCAGCCTACCTCAGAACACTGGGGGTGTTTGTCTTCCCTTACCTGGACATTTGGCTGATAAAAAGACAACTATGGAGGGAGTTCGGGAATCCACATAGTTGACCATTCACATAGTTGACCATTAACTACGCCAAGTCCCACCTTCAGCCCACCCAATAGCTAGAATTCATAGGAGCTCTGCTTGATGCAACTCAGGTGAAGGCTTTCTATCCGCAGGACCGGCTTCAGAGGCTGACAGTCTTAGTACAAGACATTCAACAGAGTCAGCGGGTGACATCTCACAAGATGCTAACCATTCTGGGCCTCATAGTCTCTATAGTGCATGTCTTCAGATGAGGCAGACTCAATGGACTCTGTGATCTCAATGGACCCAGACCATAGGTTGCTTCCAGGATAGGGTGTATGTCACCCATCCTCTGGTCCATTCATTGCATTGGTGGACGGTTCCTCAAAATTTGTTAAAAGGTCTCTCCTTTCAAAAAACCTCGCCCCAGAAGATACTGACAATGCATCCAAATTAGGATGGGGAGCTCACCTTGATGGCTTCCACACTCAGGGCAACTGGTCTGTTCAGGAGATTCTTTACCAGATCAAACTCCTGGAATTGAGAGCCATAGCAAATGCTCTAAAGGCCTTCCATGATCAGCTAGCCAACCACATTATCCTCATTCAGACCAACAGTCAAGTTGCTATGTTCTATATCAACAAGCAGGAGGGAGCACCTGCTCCTATCTCCTGTGCTGGAAGACGGTCAGGTTGTGGAGGTTTGCCATCACTCACATAGTGGATCTCATGGCCACATATCTGCCAGAAGACCAAAGCACTCTGACAGCCACACGAACAGAGATATGGCCTCCCATATCTTTTGAAAGTGGGGTACCCCCTTGATAGACCTGTTTGCCACTCCACAAAATGCTCAGATCGGTTCTTTTCCAGAGTGGGATCCCACAGCAGACTGATGCATGATGCTTTCCTCCTGCACTGGGCAGAGGGGCTTCTGTATATTTACCCTCCAATACCTCTCATATCAAAGACCCTAATGAAGCTCAGGACTGGCAAAGGTACGATGATATTCATCACGCCATATTGGCCCTGACAGCTCTGGTTCTGGCTCCTGCTGCAGCTTTCCACTCAGGAACCCCTCCATCTCGGCCATTCTCCACATCTCATTTCGCAGGATGATAAGAGGATGCTACATCCCAATGTCCTGTCCTTGACCCTCACGGCATGGATGTTGAGGGGCTACTCCTATCAGAGTTCAATCTGCCTGACAACATAACTGATGCCCTTTTGGCCTCCAGGAAGGCCTTGATGAGGAAGTCTTATGCCTGTAAGTGGAAGAGGTTTGCTGTCTGGTGTGAAGGCCAGGCCCTGGATCCTTTCATCTGTCCTACAGGGAGACTGCTCGAGTATCTCTGACTCAAGCCTGAAGTCCAACTCAAGTTCACCTCAGCGCGATTGGGGCATATCATCGTGGGGTAGAAGGGAAGTCCATCTCAGCACAGCCTTTGATTTTCACTTCATGTGAGGTCTGCTCTTCTTGAAGCCTCCGTACAGGTCCCCTGCTGTGGCTTGGAACATCAATGTGGTACTAGAGCAGCTCATGAAAGCTCCTGTTGAATAGCACAACTCATGTCCACTGGAATTCTTGATCTGGAAGGTACTATTTCTGGTAGCACTCACTTTGGCATGTGAGTGAGTGAGCTCCAGGCTCTGGTAGTTCATCCATCATACAGTATACCAGATTCCACCATAATAGAGTGGTTCTTTGTACACATCCATGTTTCCTTCTGAAGATGGGTTCATATTTCCACATCAACCAGTCCATAATGCTACCTACATTTTTCCCTAGGCCTCATGCCCACAAAGGGGAAATGGCATTGCACATGTTGGACTGCAAGCGGGCCTTAGCCTTCTACTTGGAGCGGACAAAGGACCTTAAGAAGTCCATCCAACGTTTTATTTATTTTGACCCCAGCAAGCTGGGAGCTGCCATTTCCAATTGCTGTCTTTCAATTTAGCTAGCAGACTGCATCTCCTTCCCTGATGTCCATGCAGACCTAAGCCTTGATGGTCATATCACAGCTCACAATGTCCAAGCTATGACTGCATTGATGGTGGACTTATGCTCAGTCTCCATGCAGGAAATCTTCAGGGCTGCAACATGGGCTTCTGTCCACAAATTTACATTTTACTACTGCCAGGAAGGGGATTCCCGACATGATAGTAACTTCAGCCAGTCTGTACTCCGGCACCTATTTGGCTACCAAAAAAGGAAAAGAGAAAAGGAAGTGATACAGAGTACAGAAGAGATGAAGCAAGACATGCCTTCACTGTACATAGTTGATTTTGCATGTTCCACAGTTAATGTTGCCCCTGTTGGGCTTCTCGGCAGCTTCCTCATGCTTTGGTAGCCTTCAGCTTGGGAGTCCCATGCATAAGGACTTTATTCCTGCTTGTCCATGGAGAAAAGGTAGTTACTCACCTGTAGCAGTTGTTTTCCATGGACAGCAGGAATAAGTCCTTACAACCCTCCCACCCCACCGAGGAGTTGTATTCTGGTTTTTTTTAAGTGCCTTCAATTTAATGCTGACTCCTGACAACCCAGCAGCCTTTTCTTGGCAAGATAAGACCAGAAGTAGAATTCTAGGCAATAAAAGGTAAAGTGACTTGCCCAAGGAGTGCCAGTGGGAATCAAACCCAGATCTCCTGGGTAGTAGACTGTTGCTCTAACCATTAGGCTACTCCTCTGTGTTATTGAACTGGAGATGACGGTGCTGCTGTGGCAGGTGGGAAGGAGGCACTAAGCAGAGTGGAGCCTCCTAAAAGCTTACAATAGAAGCTGGGGAGCATTCCCACATGGGGCCCCATTGGGGATGTCACCTATGCATGAGGACTTATTCCTGCTGTTCATGGAGAACACCTGCTACAGTTAAGTAACTACCTTTTACCTGCAGAAATGGGCTTTTATAAAATTTGCCACTTGATATGGGTGTTGACTTGTCTGCATATAGCCTGTATATCTATATGTTTACCTAGACCGAGCAACGGAATTTCTGTGGGCAGAGCTGGATAGTTGTCACGTTTGAAAATTCACTTGTACGCATATAAATTAGCCCAGTGATTTTATGCATGCCAGTGAGCTGATGCATATGGTTTTCTTAGGGTAATTTTCAAAGCAGAAATATATACATAAATGCACTTTGAAAAGTCAGCAAAACACGTACAGAGGGCTTATGATCACCTGAGATACACCCATTCCAACAGATAAAAAGCTGAATACAAGAAGCCTGATATAGTGGTAAAGGGGGAAAATCACCAGAATGGCATTGATTATAGAGATGTCAGTCCCAAGCAACTACTCGGTGAATCACGCTGAGAAAGAGAAGATCAAGTACAAAGAAATACAGTCAGAAACCAAGAGAATGTGGCAGAAAGATATCAAGATTTCCCATTGTTTTGGGTTCTACAGCATTGACAAATTACTCATACAGTTTACCTGTATATCTGATGAACTCCAGAAGGAAGTGCTCTTTGGTACAAGGGAAATATATGCTAAGCATTAGCAGTACATTTGAGCGACTGAGATCATACTCCACTTACCCTGACTTAGGAGTGGGGGTCATAACTGTCATGGTAGGCGCAAAATGAACCTATTTGGAGAACTTGCCCCAAAAGTACAGATATAGGAAGAAATACAGAAAGTGACTTCGGAAATAGCAGGTCAATCAAAACCTGATACTGGAATGGTTAAGGAGAGGCGAACTGAAATATAAAGATGACAGATGGCTCTTTGAAGTTCAGGATAATAGATTTTGATGAAGATGGTTCAGACACAGTCAGCATGGAAGAAACAAAACAGGTAAGTCTTGATTCTGTACTTGAACAAGACATGGTTTTACATTTCAGTGCTGGATGGTACATGCTGATGTCAATAAATACAGTAAGAGACCTACTTACTACTACTACTATTATTCAGCACTTATAAAGCGCCAAGCACGCAGCGCTGCACAGCTAACCTACAAGAGGCAGCCAACATACAAGAGACAGTCCCTGTCCGTCAGAGTCATGCTCGTCAGAGCTTACAATCTAGCTGTGCTAAGCAGTGTGCTAAGCTAAGGTGTGCTAAGCAGTTAACTCTAGAATTAGCACACGCTAATTCCTGTGTAAAGTGCATAACATGGATTGGCATGTAGATGTGGACAGGGACTTGCCTAACAGTTAATGCTTGGTCAATCATCTGAATAGGTGTAGCTAACTGTATCATTTTATCTGCAATCCAGTTGACATGTGGTAGAAATATTTCTTCTTAACTATAGGGAAGATGCTGGGAATACCTCTAACACGCAACACAGAAGTTTGCATTTACTGAGCATTAGTTTTAGCATTTAACTCAGAGTAACTGCAAAACCTTACAATGCTCTAGTAAATAGGCCCCTAAATGAAATGTCAAAGTCTGTTTACAGAAAGGTACAATAAGATAGTGCATCTCATCTGCTGGAAACTGTAAAAAATATGATAGCATCGTTGTACTAGGAAAACACTGGGATCCTGATCCTGATAGAATTATGGATAATGAAAACATTGTGATTACCTGGGGTATTCCGGTTCCTACTGCTGAAAAGCTTTCTATAAGAAACCTGGACATGGTAAAAGTAAAAAGCACAAGGACGGTATTACTAAATTGAAGTGTTTGCACTTACTAGCGATGGAAGAATAGTTTTGAACATGCTGCAAGGGAATAACATAATTTAGGCGGGGCATTAAATAGTAAAATTGTGCATTATTTGCTCTTAACAAACATCTTGGTAGTGCAATACAACCTAATAAAACACTGAGATGCAAATCCATGTAGAGCACCTCATTATGCAAATTGAACAGGGGCCAACAAATGATCCTGCCTACCCCTGGCCCTGGCCAATAAACCCTTCTCAACTAAACAGATGGCTCCTCCAATTATCACACACTGATCTGCACTCCCACCAATCCAGACAGGTCCCAATCAAGACTTTGCCCTGATCTAGAACCCCCCCCCCAATCAAGATTCACTTCCCTATTCAGATAGCCCCCCCCGAATCCAGACATCCCCCCTCAAACTGTTTAAGGGGGGATGTCTGAATTGAGGGGCTATGGGCCCGATTCCGTCCCGCATGTAGATTCCCTCTGTGTGTCTGGTCTGAACTGGACGCACAGAGGGGATCATGATTCTGATACCGCGGGGCACGTCTAGCCCCACAGGATCAGAATCACGAACAGTCATGTCCATACAGGTCGGGACTGCAATTCAGTCTGGCCTGCACGTACATGAAAAGCCTGGCTAAATCAGTCAGGGCTTTAAATGGAGCCATGGCGTCCTGTTGCCATGGCATCGCCGCTCTATTTAAAAGCTGCGATGCCAGCCACCTGCAACTAATGCTAATTCACCACAGCCAAACCCCCAGTCTGGCCTCCTAAGGCCAGGGTCGGGCTGTGGGAACATAAGAACATAAGATATGCCATACTGCGTCAGACCAAGGTCCATCAAGCCCAGTATTCTGTTTCCAACAGTGGCCAATCTAGGTCATACGTAACTAGCAGTTTCCCCCAAAGACACAGGTTCCACAATGCTTGTACTGGGTCAAGCATTGATATCCTGGATCCCTTCTTAATAATGGTTTATGGACCTTTCCTCCAGGAACTTGTCCAAACCTTTTTTAAACCCAGCTACACTAATAGCCTTTACTACATCCTCCGGTTACAAATTCCAGAGTTTGATTAGACGTTGAGTGAAAAATTTTTTTCTTTTATTAGTCATAAATAGTTTACCCTGTAGCTTCATTGCATGTCCCTTAGTCTTTCTATAGTCTGATAACGTAAACAATCGATCTACATTTACCCGTTCCACTCCGTTCATTAATTTATAGACTTCTATCATATCTCCCCTCAGCCATCTCTTTTCCAGGTTAAACAGCCCTAACCTTTTTAACCTTTCTTCATAGGAGTATCCTTCCATCCCCTTTACCATGTTGGTGGCTCTTCTCTGAACCTTTTCTAATAACGCTATATCCTTTTTAAGATACGGCGACCAGAATTGCACACAATATTCAAGGTGCGGTCTCACCATGGAACGATATAGAGGCATTATAATATCTTTTGTTTTATTTTCCATTCCTTTCCTTATGATACTTAGCATTCTATTTGCTCTCTTGGCCGCCGCTGCACACTGGACCGAGGGTTTTATTTTATTTATTTATTTATATTCTCTTATATACCGCGCTATTCTGCATCAGTGCGGTTTACATTGAACAAACTGAAATTACATTGAACAGGGCATTATAACTTGGATATAACTATTTTACAGGGAACATGTTTTAACATGTTATCCACAATGACGCCTAAATCTTTTTCCTGGGTGGTGGTTCCTAATGCGGAACCTTGCATCGTGTAGCCATAGTTTGGGTTGTTCTTCCCTAGGTGCATAACTTTGCACTTGTCCACATTAAATTTCGTCTGCCATTTTGATGCCCAGTCTTCCAATTTTACAAGATCCTCTTGCAATTTTCCACAATCCTCTTGGGTTTTAACAACTTTAAATAGTTTTGTGTCATCTGCAAATTTGATAACCTCACTCGTTATTCCACTTTCCAGGTCATTTATGAATATGTCAAAAAGCAGCAGACCCAGCACAGATCCCTGGGGTACACCATTATTCATCTTTCTCCATTGGGAAAATCGGCCATTTAGCCCTATCCTCTGCTTTCTATCTTTTAACCAGTTCCTGATCCACAGTAGTACACTGCCTCCTATCCCATGACTCTTTAGTTTTGCCAAAAGTCTCTGATGAGGGACCTTGTCAAAGGCTTTCTGAAAGTCCAGATACACTATATCAACCGACTCACCTTTGTCCACCTGTTTATTCACACCTTCAAAAAAACATAACAGATTAGTAAGACAAGATCTTCCTTGTCTAAAGCCATGTTGGCTGTCTCCCATTAGGCCATGACTATCAACATGCTGAGTAATTTTATACTTTATGATGGTTTCTACCATTTTTCCCGGTACTGACGTCAGGTTCACCGCTCTGTAGTTTCCCAGATCACCCCTGGAGCCCTTTTTAAAAATTGGTGTTACATTGACGATCCTCCAATCTTCAGGTATTAGAGATGATTTTAATGATAGTTCACAGATTACTAATAGCAGGTATGCAATCTCATATTTCAGTTCTTTCAGCACCCTTGGATGTATACCATCCAGCCCAGGTGATTTGCTACTCTTCAGTTTATCTAATAGTTGTAATACATCTTCCCGATGTATCGATATTTCCTTCAATTCTTCTGCACCTTTAAATACCACTTCAGTCATGGGTAACATCCCCACATCTTCCTCAGTAAAGACCGAAGCAAAGAATTCATTCAGTCTCTCCGCTATCACCTTGTTGCCTCTTAGTGCCCCCTTTTAACCCCTCTTTCATCTAATGGACCAACTGACTCTCTCACAGGTTTTTTGCTACGAACGTACTTGAAAAAGTCTTTATTTCACGTTTTTGCTTCCGCAGCAAGCTTCTTCTCAAATTCTCCCTTTGCCTGCCTTATCAATACCTTGCATTTGACTTGCCAGTGCTTGTGCTGTTTCCAGGTTTCATCATTTGGCTCTTTTTTCCATTTCCTGAAAGATGTTTTTTTTGGCAAAAGCCGCCTCTCTGACCTCACCTTTATGTTCTCTGACTCCCCCCCCCCCCCCACCCATTCCATGCCTTGGCGGACGCAAAATAAAACATCCAGGGAAGTTATTCCACCTTGGAGGTGGAATAACTTCCTCAAACATGTCACCGGCCCTGGACGTACAGGGCCAACATTAGGGCCAACATTAGAATTGGTCCTATATGTCCAGGGTGGGCAACCGCCCTCTGCCTGCCAGACTCCACCCCTGGGTTGCCCATTCCCTGCTCCTTTCTAACTTTCCCGCACAACCAGCAGGGAAGTTATTCAGGGGCAGGAGGAGCAACAAATAGAGGGGATGGACGTCCAATTGGGATGTCCATCTCCGCTATTCATGGCTCAGAATAACCTCCTATCTGAATAGCCCCCCATTTTCCCCCCTCCTGACCCCTGCTGAAAATCTCCCTAGTGTCTAGTGGAGTGGAGGCAGGAGCATTCCCCACTTGATCCTGCTTCATAGGTTATTGGCTTGAAAATAACACTGGTCGATCCCTAGCAGCATCGTACTTAGCCCTGTGTGAGCGGTGCAGCCGCACAGGGCGTATAGGCTTAAGGGGCGCATTTCAGCTGCTTGCTGCCGCCACTTTTTCTTCTCTCAGCACCAGAAGGGCAACAGCAGGCAGCCGAACTGTGCCCCTTAATCCTTTTCGTGGCACTTTAAGCAGGACTGGTCCCTCCCTCATCCGATGCGATGTCAGAGCAGAGAGGAACAGATCTGCTTAAAGTGCTAGTGACTTGCACATCCCCTTTCCCACCTCCTTCCAGCCACTTTCTGCTGCTGCCCTGCTGTCGGTGCCGCTGTGGAGAAAACAGAAGGCAGTAGCAGCAAGGTAAGAGCAGGCAGTGGCTGGATGGAGGTGGTGGGGGGAGGGGGGCACATGCCCAATGTGCAAGCCGCACAGGGTGCACTACGGCCCTGATCCCTAGTGGTTTTCTTGAGGCACTAGGGGTCAAGTTGGCAACAAATTAGTAGGTTTAATCTGTATTTAGTGCAGTTGAATATTCCTGTCTATGTCCCTTATGTGCCCTGGTGCTATCTGATGCTATGTAGGGAGGAGTGGCCTAGTGGTTAGGACACAGTACCTCAAGCTGGAGGGCCAGGGGTTCAAGTCCCACCTGGGGACAGCAATCTCAGGCTGGAGGGACTGGGGTTTCTAGTCCTAGAGGCACTCCTTGCGCAAGCCACTTAACCTTCTGTTGCCTCAGGTGCACATAGATTGTGAGCCCTTTGGGGACAAGGGAATGTATTCAATACCTGTTTGTAGTGATTACATAATGTAAACCACTTTGATTGAAGGGTAAGGCGGCATAGAAAACTGGTTAAATAAATACATAACTGGTTAGCTTTGGGGGTGTTCCAGGGTGGAGCAGAGAAAGGGAGTCCCAGTAACCAGGTAGCAGCAATATTGGATTGCTACCCAATTAGCCATGCACAGCTAAAACAAGGCAAGCTTTTGGCTAACCTGGTAGCGGTCCAATATTGCCGCTACCTGGTTAGGCTCTACGGATGAATCCTCTCAGCGCCTAACCCAGCTATTCAGTGCCATCCCCGCAGCATTGGATATCCGGGTTTAGAGGTCAGCAGGCAGGACTCTGTGCCGACTGTGTGCTGTGGCGCATAGCCCGCCCAACTGAATATGGGGCCCATAATGGTTTTGTTTATTTGAACTTTCTATACTGCGTTTCTGTGTAAAGCAACGGTGATTTATAATTGTATAAAAACATACAGCTCACTGACTACAGAGTGGATTGGAGAAGAATTAGTTTTCTTTAAGTTGTTTTAGATAAGTAAAATTTCTTTCTTTATAGCAGCATTAATTTCCTAGTGGTAAATGCCATTTAATTCTGCGCCATAGCTTCTCTCCACTTTGCCGCAAGCCTTCACCTTCTGTGAATGCCATCAGTTTGACTTACAGATTACTGTCGACTATAATAGATGTTCTTTGAGCCCCTGTCAGTGTTTACAATCAGGTGAGACCCTGAATGTAAGTATAAACGAATTCCATGAGTAATTTAACCATGACCACAACCCATATTACCCCTAACCTTTGATGCACCTTGAAAGATGCCCTAACTGTACTTGTTTTACAGTTCAAGGCAAGGACTTCCATTTTTAGATTTCTTCAGAAAACAAGTGAAAACAATTCATAGCCACAGGCCACATGCCTTGTTCATAATACTGCAGAAATATCATTAACACCTTATTTGTTTAAAGAGTAACCAATACACTTTTGGTGACCTTCATAATACATGTGTTAAACAGTTCGTATTGCTGGTTTACACTGGTTATATTCTGTTTTACGTTTCCTTGAGGGCACCATACTTAGTTATATAGCATTGGCAAAATCACGAATATGTGTAACTAATTTACCTAGATGTGTTAGATAAGTATTTTGAGGCTGCTCACTCACCCATTGCAAAATAAATTCAGTCTCTGCAGTTTATTAAACTAATTGCATTTCCCATCGTCGTGCTATTTCTGAATAAGTAGTGCAGAACTGTAAATGGTAAATATTCATCCCTAATACTTGTAAGAGCTTAATATACTTTGCTCTTTGGTGAATTTTTCTTTGATAAAGAGCAGTTCTTATTGTGTGATTTCTGATTCTAAATCATGTGGCAGTAAGCTGATCAATCACCCCCTCATTCACAGAGGCAAAGTGTCGTGGATAATGTGGGTACTTGAGCACATCCAGTATCTGTCCTGCCTCTCACATCACCTCTCCAGTCTGCTGCATCCATGAAAGTTGAGAGCACAGACTGTAAGGGCTCCATGGGAGGCATATCCAGATGTCTGTTACTGGAGGTGTTCAAGCACCCACAGATCTGATGTCTATGCAAATTATATCTGTTGGTCTAAAATGCTAGAGAAAACATCTTTTGCTTCTGTGACTCCCCTGGAGATTTCGGCTACCTCGGGGATTGAGAAATTGACAGTGGCTACTTTGACTGTGGATTTCATTCTGTATCTGGGCAGGGACTGGGTATTAAAACTCTAAGGAAGCGGCCCAACTTTTCATATTAAAATCTGGGTTATTTGAGACATTGCAAAGTCAACCCAAAAGAAGAGGAAGCAGGTTTTGCGTATGAGGCCCTGGGTTCTCCAACTTGGAGTCCAGTATTGGCTTAATTTTCTCTGTAAATGCATGGGTGTGAAGTATATTTTCTATGAGCAACAGCAGCTTACTACTTTTTTGTCTAATAAGATCTGTCTGAAGGTGATTCCACCATTGTCATCTAGCCCCTTAATGTGAGGGGGAGGTTCTTACAATTTTGATATAGAGTCCAGTGATTGTAGAGTAATGTAGAGCTGAATTCTCTCTTTCTTGATTGCCTTTTTTCTTTTATTTCTTGGAATTGTGATTATGAATCATCCGTTTTTAAGAACCATATGGCTTGTTTATTTTCTTTATCTTATATTGTATTACCTTTTGTTTTGTCTTTTTTCCCATTTTTGCCATTTGCTAAACAAGTGTTATTGCTTTGATGTTATTGAAATATTAATAAAACAATTTCACTCTGTCTTCTAATATTAAAAATATAGTGTGCTTTGTATAGTAACTAAATGATTCCTGAACAGCCGCAGGCTTCTCAAAAAATGTAGTCTAACTGGTGACGTAGTAGAGCTCAGGTGGACCAAACTCAAAAGTAAAACAACTGCTGTTCTCTTTGACTACAGCTGCATTTCCTGTCTGTAAATGCCAAATTATAATGGACTACTCAGCAGGAGCGGTCCTAAAAGAGGGATTTGACTCTATTGGTTTTTAGGAAATTACAGGGCTCTCTCTCATATCCCTTTTTAGGTGAAATATAGATAGGTTTGTGTCAGTCAGAATTTAGAGTTGGACACAAAATAGAGACATGTTTGGTTGTTTCATTAGCTGACTTACTCTGGGCAGTTGTTAAAGGATCTGCTTCAGTGTCATTTAAGTTAGTGGACCACCATTTACTTTTATGGCTTTCAGAACTAGGCCTTGGTGGATCAGTCTGGGACCAGTTTTCTTGAATCTTGTGAAAATGCCAGCAATTTGTTCTCCCAGGGGATGTCCATGCCAAATAAATTGTCCTGCTGGTTTGCTCAAGGTTCATGCCTTTTGCCTAGTTTATTTAATCCTTTTCTTAGACTTTTAGTTGATATCATCTGTAACTTAATTTAAGTTGCCTTATTTAAGCTGCCGATACACTCGGCATTTTGTAACTTTCTGTGCTGAGGATCAGAGGACTGTTGATAAGTTTAATGCCAGACTGGTGGCTATTATGATATGGGTTACTGAAAACATCTTCAAGTTAAATCTGGACAAGACCAAGATTCTGACAGTAGTAAAAGCTATTTATTTGTTTGTTTGAGTTTTTGTATACTGCAATTCAAGTAATAAGATTGATATCATTGTGGTTTACAATCCAATGTGGAACTGTTATAGCAATCATATAGAACTGGTTTAACCCTTTCAGACCTGAATTTTTTCACAGACACCATATATATACATGGAATTCAATGAATAAACATGACGTCCATTACAGTGGACATACGGTCTGAAAGGGTTAAGACAGATGTTAGACAAAGATGAGACAGATATAGAATGGAGGGAAAATGTATGAAACAAAAATCTTAAAACCCCAAAGCACAATTTTCAATGTAAAAGTGAAGGGGGGAACCAAGGAAATGCCCTTTACCTTAAGCTAACTAGGGGAAACGCCAAGGGAAAGAAAAGCAATAGGTAGGAGGGCGGAGCTTGATGTCGAGCAGGACAGCCGCGTAACGTGGAGGCTCCCGGGAGACCCGACAAGAATCCGGCAAATAACTTATTAATTTGGCTCTAGCGAGGTACTTATAGCCGTAGCAATACGACCTGCGATGGCAGTTTCGAAACCGACTCGGCTGGAGTTCGCCGGTACGCTGAATAGCAACGCGAAGCGCTCCAAGACCGAGCCCATCTCCCCACAAAAGATGGCGTCGGGACGAGAAGGGCCTGATCTGCAACTAGAACTCCTGACGGAAATAAAGGGAGTGAAAGAGCTAGTGAAAGCAAACGGTGTTTCCTTACACTCGATGCAAGAGGAATTAAGCACCCTGCACAGCAAAGTGGAAGGTATGTCTCTGCGCCAAGACAAACTAGAAGGAATAGTTTCAGTGCATGAGGCCCGTTTGGGAAAGATTGAGAAGCTAGAGAGGCAGCTGCGTGCTCTGCAAAAAGATGTAGAGGAAGGCAATAACCGCGCTCGCCGGAATAATATACGGATTGTCGGCCTAGCTGAAGGAGCAGAGGGCCCCGATCTAAGAGCTTTCATTACGAAATTTCTTCCCACTCTTCTCAACATCACTTTTGAAAAGGAGCTCGAAATAGACCGCATTCATCGCATACCTACTCAAACTTCTCAGCGGGACCCGCGGCCCAGGCCAGTTATCCTGCGGCTGCTGAGATTTCAGCAAGTTGCCCAGATCATGGCTGCAGCGTGAGCACGTGCGCAACTGGAACACGAGGGCCGGCGGATATACATTTACCCTGATCTGGCCAAAAGCACAGTGGAGCGACGAAAGCGGTTCCTTGTTTTGCGACCGCGTCTGCAGCAGCTGCAGGCGCGCTTTGGGCTGATGTATCCGGCGAAACTGCGCGTTACCCTGCATAATCAAACCCGGACATTCGAGGATACGGACGCCCTGCTGTCCTTCCTAGAGGAGAAAGAAGCCGCGCAAATGCGCTGAGGGCAGTTGTAGCTACCCTTGGACTATCCCTGGGACTGTATTTTCTCAATGCCAAAGATATTGCAAGTTTCTCTCCTGCCTGCAGTGAAGGAACTGTGGGTCTCAGCGTCTATTGTTAATACATATCCTGGAATACTTTGTTTAGATTGATTTAAGGGGTGCGGTGGTAGTTGTAGCTCTGTGAAGGCTGTGATTAATTTCTTCTATCTCAATGGGTCTGTACCTTTCCTTTAGCTAAGTCATTCTTCTGCAAGTTTTATTTGTTCTTTGTTTAAGAGTGGACTCCCGGGCCAATCCTGCTGCCTTAAGCTCACCTATGTTTTGTTTGGGAGGGTTTTCTCCTCCAGAGCCTACATATGTGCACAAATGTCGTGTCAGAGAGCGCTTGGGAAGGAGTTGCAGTAACCGCATAGCGGTCCTCCCATACCAGCTCTTTGGGCTGGGAATCGCCACAGAGGATATCTCCTACTGGGAAGTGGTGCGAATCCTAATTACCCAATATGATGGCCAACTATAATATTGTATCGATCAATGTGAAAGGTATCAATAGTCCGATTAAAAGGAAAAAAATTATAGAGTATGCCCGGCACAAGAAAGCCGATATTTTATTGTTGCAAGAAACTCATTTGA
This sequence comes from Ichthyophis bannanicus, assembly GCA_033557465.1. NCBI lineage: Eukaryota > Metazoa > Chordata > Amphibia > Gymnophiona > Ichthyophiidae > Ichthyophis > Ichthyophis bannanicus. Next base: position 344,506,894 of record CM066035.1, read on the forward strand.
ATAATAGGGAATCCTTAAAACTGAATATTAAACCTTATAAGGTGGTGGCTTACTCGGCGGCTAGCGGCAAAAAGAATGGTGTGGCTATTTTGATTAGAAAGTCCCTTAATGCCACGCTATTGCATAGCCAGTCAGATACGGCAGGTCGCTGGGCCAAAGCCGGGCTGAAGGTGGGGGGCTTGGAGATAGTGGTTCTCTGCCTCTATGCCCCCAACACTGATCAATCTGACTTTTATGCTGAAATAGCACAGGTGACACACTTGGAGGCGGCTAAGCCTCTCATAATTGGGGGGGATTTTAATCAGGTCATTGATTCTCTTGTAGACCGGCTACCGCCGCGTACCCTTACACCATCTAAAGGGCAGCTCATGTTAGCCTCTTTAATCAAGGATGTGGCGTTGATAGATGTATGGAGGCTGCTCCACCCCACGGAACTGGAGTTCACTTACTTTTCAGCCCCTCATTTATCACAATCAAGAATTGACTTTTTTCTAGTTTCCAAAACCTTGTTACCGAAAATAATAGAGGCGAGTATCTATGCCACCCATGTATCTGATCACGCCGCCATATCCTTGGTTCTTCACGGAGATCCACTGACAGCGGACTCTGTTAAGTGGAGATTTGATCGAACTCTTCTTAATAATCCTGCATTCTGTATCGAGGTGAAAGGGGCCATCGCTGAGTACTTTCATTTTAATCCCCCGCAAGCCACGGAGGGATGGGCCTGGTGGGAAGGCTTTAAGGCGGTAATACGGGCAGTCATCACCAGCTATGCTATTAACCAGGCGAAAGCGCGGAAACAGCAACTATTCCTCCTTGAGCAACAGATTAAAATTGGAGAGAGGGTCTTAAGTCACCGTACCGATGCCTGTATCCTACTTCGACTTCAACGGTTAAGGTTCCAATATAATGAGATACTTTCAACCGCAGCCGCGCAAAGTATCAAAATGCAACAAGGGAATTATTACCGAGAGGGGAATAGAGCGGGCCGAATGCTAGCCAATGCGCTTAAAGGCAACAGGGAGGCCAAGAGAGTTGCTGCTATTTGGAATCGAGACGGGTTAGGGCTGGCCGTCAAAGCCGCGGAGATTGCAGATATTTTTCGGGACTTCTACACTGGTCTGTATACCTCTGAGTGTGAGTTTTCACAGGAAAACTTTGACCAGTTGGTCTCCGGGGTCCAAAGGCCCACTCTGAGTGACTCGATCAAGGACGCGCTTGATCGCCCCTTCACAGTGGAGGAAATTTGCGCTGCGATTACCTCCGTTGCCTCTGGTAAGGCCGTGGGCCCTGACGGCATACCGCCAGAATTTTTTAAGACTTTTGCGACAGAATTGGCCCCCTCCCTTGCGTATTATTTTAATCTGTTAGTGGATAATACACAGCAAGCGGGAGCCTTTGCTACAGCCAATCTGGTAGTGTTTGAAAAACCCGGCAGAGACCCGCGGTCGGCGGCCAACTACCGGCCTATCTCGCTATTAAATGCGGATTATAAAATTTATGCATCGGTGCTAGCAGCCCGACTAGCCGAGCAGTTGTCCATCCTAATTCATCCCGATCAATGTGGCTTTACGAAGGGTAGATCGACAGCTGACAATGCTAGAGTCTTTTGCCATGTGCTAGCGGGCGCTGAGCATCTGAAAACACCATTAATTGGTATCTCTCTTGACGCCGAAAAGGCTTTCGATCGGCTAGAGTGGCCTTTTCTGTTTGCTGTTTTGCGCTGGTTCGGGTTTGGAAAAGGCTTTCTGCAAGCGTTGGAGGTATTATATGCTCATCCAGAGGCGCGGATCAGTGTCAATGGGACCGAATCTCAGCCGTTTGCGTTGAGGCGCGGCACCAGGCAAGGATGCCCGCTCTCCCCCTTGTTATTTAACTTAGCCCTAGAACTTTTGGCGCTGATCGTTCGGCAGTGTAGTGACATTCGTGGAGTGATGATCGAGGGCCTTGAAATTAAGCTTTCTGCGTACGCGGATGATTTACTTCTATTTACCTCGCCCACTTCCATCCCTGAAATTCTCAAACAAATTGAGAGATACTCGTTGCTCTCGGGTTATAAAATTAACTGGTCGAAATCGGTTGTTTTTCCTTTGAATAACCTAGCACATAAAGCGGATGTTAGCGCCTATCCTTTCGTATGGGAGCCCGGCTCGGTTAAATATCTGGGTGTATATTATACATACCCGCTAGAGGAGACGATTCGGCGGAACGCGGAAGGGTCAGTTAAGATGGTTCGGGACCTGCTCTTAAAGTGGTCTCCTCTTGTTCTGTTTTGGTGGGGCAGATTGGAAACCATTAAGATGATGATAACCCCCAAGATCAATTATATCTTAGAAATGATTCCTTGTCTGTTTTCTCCCGTCGTCTATCGGCAAATAGAGCGACTCCTGATCCAGTTTCTCTGGAACAACAAGACCCCGCGAATAGCGAAAGTAAAGCTAAAGCTTGACCGAGCGCACGGGGGTGTGAATTTCCCGGATTTTTATGCGTATCACGAGGCTTTTCTCCTTAAACAGGGGTCCTGTTGGTTGCAGGATACTGATGGCTCTCGACCCGTGTGGGTCGACGTTGAGGAGCGGATTCTCGCTCCGCTACTGTTCCCGCATGTTTTAGGGATGCAACTAGAACAAGGGGTAAAATATCCTCATATGCTCGTGGACACCTTGCATGCTATTCGGGCCTTAATTAAAGCTAGTGGACAGGATCAGTGTCCTCTAGTTCATTTGCCTATTTGGCACAACCCTCTCTTTAGAATCCAAAAGCAACCTATTGGCTGGAGGCATTGGTATCGGAAAGGGATATGGACAGTCTCTCAATTAATCATGGGGCTCAAATGGAAGGATTTCAGTGAGCTGCGACGCGAATTCGGCCTCCCTGCTCACTGGTACTTTCAATGGCTGCAACTTCGACATTGTTTGGAGGCTGCGGGCGTAACTCTGTCCAAAGGGCAAGAACCAGGGGGAGTTCGTGATATATTGCAAGCCGATATATCAGGAGCGGGGGTGGCTTCTTGCTTCTACAAGAGGTTAACCTCCTCTCCGGGGACACAGATTCAGAAAACCCAACTTCAGTGGGAACGGGAAACACGGGTACACCTTACCGCCCTAGAATGGGAGAAATTCTGGTGTAAGCAGGTGCGAGTCTCGCGATCGGCCTCGATAACACAGACTCTCTTTTTCTTTGCACATCGAAGTCTCTACACCCCTGTCCGGGTGGCAAAGTGGGATAAAAACAGTGGCTCTCTGTGTTGGACCTGTGGTGGAGAGGTTGGCACATTGATGCATATTTTATACAAGTGCCCCGGGGTACAAGATTTTTGGGACTGGGTGTGGAAACGAATTCAACTTATCCTTAACTTTAAAGAAGCCTTGTCGTGGCGACTCATTTGCTTACGATCGGCAGCACAGCCGTTTTCGTTACCCTCCGATGGCTCCTTTCTCTTTGACTTTATGATGGGGATTGCAATTTTTCTGCTGGTGGGCAATTGGAAAAGTACCTCTCAGCTTAGTGCACAGGAGTGGTGGAATCGTGTATGTCTATATAGTCATTATGAGCAAATATTTCAACAAAAGTGCTTATCACCTCAGAAACTTCTCAGATGGAAATTGCTAAATGATTTCGTACAGGCAGCCAAGATGTGATTTTCGTCACTTGGCCGTCGGTATTGACACAGAGGATTCGTGGGGAAAGCTTTCGGCTGCACACTGTCCCAGAGGTTTTATACGCGCCGTGTCTTCAGTAAAGGCTCTGGAGGAGAGGGGAGGGGGGATTGGGGTGGGTGGGTTTCAAGGGGGGAGGTTTGTGTTGGGGCACGGGATATTGTGTGTTTTGTCTTATTCTTTTTTTTTTTTTGTATCTGCCTTTCGCAAAATGAAAATAAAGTATATAAAAAAAAAAAAAAAAAAAAAAAGAAAAGCAATAGGTAAAGACCCAGGAAAAGTATTACAAACTAACTATAGTTTAACTCTGTCCTGAAATTTATGTGTAGACCTTTCTGTATGGACTTTAAAGAGTTGGGAGTTCCACAGAAACGGGGCTAGATAACTCTAGTCTAATTTTGATGGAAGAGGCACAATGGGAGGTTTCAGCTTAGTAGTTCTTAATATATGGGGAGGACAATAATGGGGTCATTTTAGAAGCTGTGTTCATGATTTTGGCATCAGAAAATGGGCATTCAGATGTGCAAATCAGAGACATCCCCGGCCCCATTTTAGAAAAGCAGTTATATAGACATCCCCAGCACAAGCGCATCCATGTAGTGGCATGGCAACCTGGGTGGTACAATGGAGATGCTTCCTGCCGTGCAATTTCATAATGGCGCAAGCACATTTGACCTATGCCTGACCTTGAATAAGGTGCAAAAAAGTGCTCATTTCGTGGCAGCAACACTTTTTTATTTATTTATTTATTTAACATTTCTTTTATACCGCGCTCTTTATCGTCAGCGCGGTTTACAATTAACGAAACGATTCGAGGACCACAGGGCACTCTCGAGTTTACATCGAACAGGGAGAACAACTTGGAGAGAGAACAGGGAAAACTATGTACAAATTACATACTGATGTGACGATAATGTTACACAGGGGAGAAGGGATTGAGAATAAGTGTGCATTCCCATTACGGACCACTTCCTCTCACTTAACTAGAGTAAGCTTTTATTTGCAGGGGGAAGAGCAAAATGTGCTCTCACTGCCACAGTAAACCTCTCCAGGCCAAAATATCCTGCATGTAAATTCAAAGTTGTCATTTTATTGCCCCACCTATGCACGTCTCCTAATCTGAAATGGCTAGCAGGGACATACATATATCATAACATAGATGCTCACGTTCTGAAATACCCCAGCTGGCAGGTCCAACTATCTGTGGCCATGAATTTTGGGGACATCCACATTTATGAAATGGTCTATAATCATGTATGTACCCAGCCTTAAAATCTTCATTGGCCCATTTTAATAACCAATTACGGGAACGCGCAGCTTTTGGGGTGGAGATGGAGCGATTTCTGAAGGAACCTGAACGTGCCGCCCATCATTGCCTTCCCTCCGCTGGTACTTTGGACATGGTGACATGCATGCTACGGCTTCTTCTGAGACATTCTTTCTAAAATGCCGCTTCACGGGATTAGTAGGGAATACAGACATAAGGGAAATCCAGAGTAGAAAGTCTAATGACCTAGAATCAGAATTTTCCGTATTCTGCACATGATGAGGAGTTAATGTTGCTCAAATGACAAAGAAGAGGCATGATCGGATTTGTACAATATCTTTATTGTGGAATTCGGTAGTAACTGTAGTCATTTAAGACTATAAAGTGAGACACAGACTAACAGAAAATTGCAAGTCAAGACAATTTTAAAAAAGGACAAGAAGGAAGTTTTAAGCACGTTGTGATCAAGAGATGACTGAGTGATCTGATCATCCAGAGGGCAGCAAAGAATTTTTTCACTAGCAAGGAAATGCAAAGAGCAAAACAAAGGGAGCATCCAATAAATCACCCAGTGAATGAACAGATTTCTTCAATGGAATTTTAGCACTTAATATACTGGGAATATACAGGGGGAGTTAATTTTTTCGTCAGAAACCAAATTACATCAGATTTAAAAGGTTAACAATTGATCTGTGTGACTTTATCCAGTTTGCTATTGTTCTTTGAGCATGATACTGAAAATGTAAATCCCATGACTTGTGGACAGTAAGGGGGTTATTTTTTACCATGAATAGCGGGGATGGACGTGCTTTCTCCCGGCCGTGACTAACTTCCCTGCCGGTTGTGCAGGGAAGTTAGACGAGGGTGGGGAAGGGACGGCTTGGGGGCAGAGTCTGGGCAGTCGCTGGCCCTGGATGTGCAGGGCCGATTCTAATGTTGGTCCTTTACATCCAGGACCGGTGACATATACAGGGAAGTTATTCCACATCACTGTATGTCATTTTGCAGCGGGCCCGACCCTGGCCTTTGGAGGCTGGATCAGGGGTCGGCTGCGGGGAATGAGGACCTGCAGTCCGGCAGCTGGCATCGTGGCTCTTCAGTGGAGCCACAGTGCCAATGCACCATGATGCCATGGCGCTGTGGCTCCATTGAAGAGCCTTGACTGAGTTAGCTGGGGACAGTCCTGCACATGCAGGCTGGACTGAATCGCAGTCCCGGTCTGCACGTGCAGGACTGTTCGCGATTCTGAATCCATGGGGCTAGATGTGCCCCATGGGATCAGAATCGCGATCCCCTCTGTATGTCTAGTTCAGACCAGACGTATAGAGGGGATCGATGTCTGTCAGGGACAGGATCGTGCCCTAGGTATATGACTGTCATCTGCAAATGGATATATCCCAAAACCCAGACTCAGAATTAAGATTGCAAAGGGGGGGGGGGGGTGGAAATATATGTTGAAAAGTGTTGGAGAAAGGATTGAATCATGGGTAGTGTGCAGAAGAGTTGTCAATCACATTTTAAGCAGCTAATTTTATTAGGAACTATGTAAAGTTGCATGCCATCAACGCACATGAGTTATGTATTTTCAATAACTTATGCTCATGGATGGATCTTTACATGCATATGTTAGCCAGTCGCTGTTTTGTAAGTACACATCACATGGCACATGCTTTCTATATGTGCTTAGAGGGGCAGAACACAGATTTACTTGCATAAGTTATAAAATATTATAAATAATGTATTATAAATAATGAGCTGGTGAAAATGCCTGAGCCAAGATTTAATGCTCATTTTCAGCCACATATGCCTCTATTTTATAAAGAAACGTTAAGTACCTGTTTTCTTTTTAAAATAGCCTTATAATAGGCATATTCTGGGTACCCAAACCAGGTGCCCAGTTATAAAATTACTCTCTACAGGTCCTTGAACTAAAGTATAACTGGTACCATTTAAAAATTGTTCCAGTACCGCTTACCTCCTTCAACCTGCCTAGCAGAGGATTGTGGTCAATAATGTTGAAAGCTGAACTGAGAACCAGCTGGGTTAAGAGGGTGTCCTTTCCATCCTCCAGATGCACATAGATTTCTTTTAACAGTGCTGCAAGAGCTGTTTCAGTGACGTGGCCCTTTCTGAACCCGGATTGTCTAGGGCAGTGGTTCTCAAACATTTTTCAATCGGGGGACACCTGATGGATGATGCTCACATATGTTACACACCACACTTGTGACCCTCACGGACCTTTGCTCCGACACAGATAAATGTACACATGTGTTCTGCATCTGAAAAAACCCTACAAGTGCAGATCAGAACTAGGACATCTCTCCATGGAAGTAACATACAAGAAATATTCTGACACGCACACCATTAGAGTAACAACAATATAACTCTTCCCACTATCAGACACATTGTAAAAAATTTAAAAGTTTTATAGTTTCTTTGTAGTGTCAGATTGCACCTGTTGTCAGCAGATCTCTGAAGCTAAGTAATATCTTTTTCAGTAATTCATCTCCTCGGAGTAATGGCTGTAGGTCTTCTATGATTTTTCTCAGTGCTTCCCAGGTCTTGATTTATGTCATTACAAGCTAGATGGAGTTTTCTTGTTTTTGTATTGTAGTGGGGTTTCCGTGGCTGTTTTAAGTGAAGAAACAATCTTCCTTCAAATGATTTTGGAGTTGTAGCCTTTTTGTTAGAAAGATTCAGTCAGGATTTTGAGGTGTTTAACACTAGAAGCCCCAAAGTGCGTCAATTGACGCAAATGCATCTTCAAAGTTCTATACCAGCTCCACTGCTAGAACCATGTCAGTCATGTTCCATGACTTTGTTAGCAAGGTCAAGATGTTCAAATATGTGCATCAAAAATTAATGACAGATGCACCATCTAGCGGGGAAAATGAATTTATACCTAGAAGCCCTAAAGTGCGTCAATTGACGCACTCAATTGTCTTGGATGCGTCAATTGACGTACTTTGGGGCTTCTAGGTATAAATTCATGTTCCCACTAGGTGGCATATCTCAATCACTGTTTACAGTTTTACTCCGATATTACAAACAATAAACACACGATGACATGTAATGATGTCACATACTGCACGTATTTAACAAATAAGTAACGGGGCTTCTAGTGTTAACTCTCTCTTTTGGGTCAGAGTTCATATGGTGATATTGCATTGCTAGGCTGTGTATAATAGACTTTTTTGTATGGGAGAGGTAGATGCTGGAATCGTGAAGGTAGCTGCATCTGTCACTTGTACAGTTGTGGTCAACATTATTGGCGCCCTTGTATTTAGGGTACACTGTGTACAGTATCTTGAGAAATAATTAGAAATAGTCCAACTGTATGTCATCATTATATTTTAGTAGCATGTTCAAAGGTATACAACAAAAAAAGATGTCTGTGCAACTTACATATAGTAATTTCTGAAAAAAAAATATGACCTGGACAGGATTAATATTTCGTTGTACAACCCTTGGCAGTGATGACAGCCTCCAAATATTTCTTGTAGCTATCTATACGTTTCTTACATGTGTCTGCTGGTAGCTTCTCCCACTCTTCAACTGTGATTTGTTTCAGCTCATGAATGTTTTCAGGATGCCTTTTACCAATGGCAGATTTCAGCTCTTTCCAAAGGTTCTCGATTGGATTGAGATCAGGACTCATTGCTGGTCAGTTTAAAATAGTCCATTTGTTCCTTTTTAACTATTCTTTTGTACTTTTGGATGTATGTTTTGGGTCGTCATCCTGTTGGAGGATCCATGACCTTTGACCCAGACCTAGCTTTCTGACACTAGGTAGCGCATTTCACTCCAAAATACTTTGCTAGTCCTCTGAATTCATGATTCCAATACTACATTCCAGGCCTCCAAATCCTGAGGCAGCAAAACATCCCCCAAATTATGGAAACTTCACCATGTTTAACTGTAGGAAGGGTGTTTTTTTCCTTATAAGCTTCATTTCTTTGCTTGTAAATGTATCGCTGGTCTGCATTACCAAAAATCTCAAGTTTGATTTCATCTGTCCACAGAACATTTTCCCAGAAGGATTGAGGTTTCTCAAGGTGGGTTTGGGCAAAGATCAGGCATGCCTTTTTATGTCTGTCTTTGAGCAGTGCGATCCTCCTTGGCCTTTGCCCATGAAGTACTTTTTTGTTTAGTGCACAGCGTATGATGCAGGTTGAAACCACCACTCCAGATTGCTCCAGGTCAGCCTTAAGCTCTTTGGATGTTATAAGTGGCATTTTTCCAACAGTTCATATTAACTTTCAAAGACTTCCTGGATTAAATTTTTCTCTTCCCATTATGTCCTGGGATAGTCCTCTTGATAGTTCCATGAGCAGAAAACGTCTTAATGACATTGTGAACTGTAGACACAGGAATCCTATGGTTTTTGGAGATGGCCTTGTACTCCTTTGAAGTTTGATGTTTGGTGATAATGGCTTTTCTGATGGTCTCAAGTAGCTCTCTTGTCTTCAACATTGTGAAAATGGAAAAGGGAGTGAATGTGGCATTTTAAACATTAGAGCCATCATTCATTGGTTGATTCAAGTCATGTGAGTACTGATAACTGATCACAGGTATTTTACTGCAATGGGAATGTGGTTCTTCTGTTCAAACTGATTTGGATTGTTTGTAAAGATGTCAATAATCATGTCCTAAAAAATATATGGTTGTTTTAAGAGTGTAGAAATCCAAAACTCAAGTCACTCACTCTATGAAAACAAAAAACTGTTCTTCTTCTTGAAAAACTTCAATGTTTGTCACTACAAAAGTTCTTGAAACAGAAGAACACAAAATACTACGAGGAAGGTCTCAGTAACCACGGACTTATGACAGACATGATACAAGATCACTATCATAATACACAGGCCCCATAGCATCAATGACCTTCCCGTAGATCCAGGATAGCCACCCAAGCAAATTTTCTTAACTTTAGAAAAAATTCTTGTAATGGATGGCCACTCTGCTCCCCGACGCTTCAATCCAGAGCTCCCAAACGTTTCGCGATTACCCTCGCTTCATCAGGGGAAATGCCAACTAAACAACAAAACAAATAACAAACTTCAAATCAACATATTAAAAATTATCTAGCATGAACATAGAACCATCTCCAACCTATTACTCACCCATGACAAAAACATCGCAGATCAGAAAAACAGTGGCCGGACTCACTACAATGCTGTACTAGAGGAGCCTCCCATATCTGGCACTTGAGTCTACACTTATGTTCTATTATCCGCCTGCAAAAAGGTCTACAAGTACTCCCAATGTACAATAACTTACACATAATCCCATAAACTACATATGAGGAATCACAAGATGTCCATTTCCTTAGCTTATACTGTAAGCCATAGTAACATAGTAAATGACGGCAGATAAAGACCAGTATGGTCCATCTAGTCTGCCCAGCAATATGACAGGAGTAGGTGCACCCCTTCCCATGTCTTTTAGAGAGTAGGTGCATCCCTACCCATGTCTTTGCTTAGTGGTGCACCCACCAGGAGCAGGTGCACCCCTCCCCATGTCTTCACCCCTCCCCATATCTTTGTTTCTTTGTTTGTTTAGGGGTGAACACACCGCTCCTCCCCCCCCCATCGCTCCATGTAGGACACCCAAATTTGTTGAGAGATTAGATGGTTCCGTTTATTTTGATTTATTCTTGTTGCTGTAAAGTGATCCACAGTGTCTGTCCAAGGCCACTTTGAATTCTGTCATCGTGTTTGCCCCCACCACCTCCATCGGGAGGGCATTCCAAGCTTCCACCACCCTTTCAGTAAAAAAAGTATTTCCTGACATTGCCTTTCAATTTACCACCTTGCAGCTTCATGTTATGCCCTCTAGTTTTACAGCTTCCCCGTCTCTGGAAGAGGTTTGTTTGTTCATTATTTCTCTTTAAGTATTTAAAGGTCTGAATCATATCTCCCCTATCCCTCCTCTCCTCCAAAGTGTACATATTTAGGTCTTCAAGTCTCTCCTCATAAGGCTTCTGACACAGGCTCCAAATCATTTTGTTCGCCTTCCTCTGAACAGCTTCCATTCTTTTTACATCCTTTGCAAGATACGGTCGCCAAAACTGAACACAGTATTCCAAGTGAGGCCTCACCAGAGACTTATACAGTGGTACTAGTACCGCTTCCTTTCTGCTGGTAATTCCTCTTCGAATGCAGCCCAACATCCTCCTGGCTTTTGCCACTGCCTTGTCGCACTGTTTTGCCACCTTGAGATCTACAGAAATAATCACACCGAGGTCTTTCTCCTGCTCCGTGCACACCAACCTCTCGCCCCCTATCGTGTACATTTCCTTTGGATTTCTGCTTCCTAAGTGCATGACACTGCACTTCTTCGCATTAAATCTCAATTGCCAAGAATCAGACCATTCCTCCAGCTTTTGCAGATCCCTCCTCATGTTAAGCACTCCCTCAGGGGAGTCCACTGTGTTGCAAATTTTCGTGTCATCTGCAAAAAGACAGACTTTTCCCTTCAGTCCTTCAAATTGCGTTATTACACTCGAAATTGCACAAATAGAGCAATGCCCACAAATGCTATGGCCCTGCACCTCATCCACAACCTATGCTCTTGGCATCGGACGTAACACTGAAGGGCTCAGCCACTCCCATAAATTTCACTGACGCTGCCAAACACACCTCACTGTTTTACCTTCCAACCCCGGAATCGTACGTAACACCCCAAGTGCTTCTTAATTATCCGCTGTATACTGAAGCTAAATGGAGAGTATTTTGAAACCAAATTAACATGCTCCCAACCCCCAGCTTGCTCATATTTGCTTCTGGGTGTTAATAAAAGAGCCCAATTATTATATAATGTCCTTTTATATGCATCATTGACTACCCTCACAGGATAACCCCTGGCTACAAAACCACGTGCCAAAAGCTTTGATTTACGCCTAAAACCAGCATCACTCAAGCAATTCCTGCGATACCTTATGAATTGGGAGAACGGTAGACTATTTCTTAACCGTACAGGATGGGCACTGCCATAGTGTAAGAGTGTGTTCCTGTCCGTAGACTTCTTATGTACTGATGTTACCCACCCTTTCATGCTCTTCTGCACCAAAACATCGAGGAACACAATCTCAGTGCTACTGCATACACTCGTGAATGGAATGTTCTTCTCACACCTATTAAGCCATTGCATAAAATCTTGGAAACCAGCAACTGAACTTTTGTAGTGACAAACATTGAAGTTTTTCAAGAAGCAGAACAGTTTTTTGTTTTCATAGAGTGAGTGACTTGAGTTTTGAATAATCATGTCATGGCAGTGTCCCAGTTTTTATAGTAACGTAGTATGTTATACTATTTCCTTTTTTAGTTGGTCTTGTTTTATTTGCTTCTTTTTATGTGTCAAATATGTGTGCATATATAGTCCAAAGCTATTTCACTGGCCACTTTTTTAGGAGCTATTGGACATTAAGGGGTTGAACTGCAAGGGTGCCAATAATGTCCACCACAACTGTATATAACCATTGCTGACAAAAACTGTGGTGTCCAGAAACGTATGCCACGGCTTTTTTGCTGTTCTGTCCAGATAGTGGACTGAATACAACCGCTGTTTGGATAATTTGCCACGTCACCCATGTACCGTCCTAGCAGTATCCTGTTAGTTCTGAGGTGGTGTGAAAGGATAATCAGACCGTTATCCAGAAAGTGACTCTGAATATCTACAGAGAGTGGTGGCTAAGGCATTTTTCCGGATAAAAAGCTGAAATCCAGATAAATGCCTTTGAACATGGAGCAGCTAGTGTCCAGCTCTTTACTTGAACAAACAGGATGCTTTGTCGCCCTTGACCAAGTTCATACTGAGTGAACAACAGAAGCAGAAGATGAACCTGACATCTGCTCTTGTGTTTTAACCACTTGGTCATATTTTCTGTAATGCAGCACATAGTTTCATACTGTTTTGATTAGAACTGTATTGAAACAAGGACATTAATGGGAACAGTTTCTAAACAAGGAATCGTCCTGCATGGACTGGAAAGCCCTGTGCATATGAATGTGCCTCACAACTGCATTCAATTTGGCTACTGTCAAATAAGTAAAATGTTTGTTTACACTGGGCCAGATATACTAAAGAGTTTTCCTAATTTTATGACTGTGGAAGACTGTTGAAAACATCTGGTCCATTGTCTGGTATTTATAATATCAAAATGTCAAAAATGTTTCCACTTCATGCACAGTTCCTGTTAAGTAGTCTACAAATAAAATGGATAAGTAAGGAATTAATAAGGGGCATGTTTACTACAGTGTGCTAACAGCATGCGATTTACCCCGTGCTAGGCACACTAAAGTAAGCATTACTGTGCACTGAAGATGTGGTTACAGTAATAATCCCATGCTAACCGCTTAGCGCAGGTTTGGGTGGAGTCTGGGCATTCACTGAAGAGTGTGGCTAGTGCGGGCATCCATAGCACACACTAATCGCACATTTTGCAGTTAGGCTGGGTACATTTACTAACACCTCAAGGGATGTAACATGGTAAATGAAAAAACTGGCTGCAGATAAAGACCAGCATGATCTGTCTAGTCTACCCAGTAAGGCGGCTGGAGTTCAGAGTTGTATGGCCGCTCTATGTAGGTTTACCCCCTTCTATTTCTGAAGTCATTTAAGTTTGCTTTGATAACATCTTCTTGCCCTTTCTCCAAGGATCTATTAAACCTCCCTTATCTCCCTCAGTATGCTGGGATGTATGTGATCCAGTCCCATGGCCTTGTCCACTTTCAGTTTTGCAAACTGTTCATAAACATCTCCTGTGAATGGTGTGGCATCTACTCCATTTCCATTAGTAGCTTTGTCAACTGTGTGGTCCTTCTCCAGGATTTTCTTTTGTGAACATGGCACAGAAGTATCAGTTTTTCAATTCTGTTTTTTTCTTATCACTTTCCACAAATTGGTCCTCATCACCTTGGAGTCTTGCAGTTCCACCACTGGCCATCCTCCCCTCTCCAGTATACCTGTCGCCTTGCTTCACATCTCTAGCTATTTTTTCTGTTGCATGCCCTTTTGCTATCCTGATTTCTCTTTGCCTTTTTAAGCTTTTTCTAGTATTCTTTTCTGTATTCATCTTTTTGTGGTCTTCTGAATTTTATGAAGGCTGTCATTTTTGCTTGTTTTTGGAAACACTTTTTTGGAGAACCATATCAGTTTCCTTTTCCTCTTGCTTTTATATACTTTTCTTACATATAGATCTGTGGTCCTTATTATAGCCTCTTTGTTTATACCACTGCCTCACCACTTCCCTTATCTCCTCCCACCCTGCCAGCTGCTCCTTCAGATACTTTTCCATTTTATTGAAATCAGCATTTTGGAAATTTAGGACTTCTGTTTTCTGTGCCTGGACTCTGCCTTGGCTTTTACCTCAAACCACAACATGTGATGATCACTGCTGCTCAAGTGGGCACCCACCCAGACTTTAGACACAGAGGGGGTCCTTATGAACCACAAATACGCCGGTTAGATGTGCCAGTAGACATCTATCCCAAAAAAATGGGTAGAACCATATTCCAAACCCACTTCTTTCCACATGTCTTAGTCGATTGCATGGGGATCTCTGAACATGGGTGGGGACGGGCAGATCATGAGCAATGCCAGCCATGGAGACAAACGTGTACTTCCCTGCAGACGTTGATGTTATTCCTGCAGAAATGTGCTGCTCCCCACTGCACTGCATCCCATATAGATGAATGGCTGTGACAAATATGTTCTGCACCAGTGTGTCTGCAGTCCGGAAGGCCACATGATGTATTCATAAAGGACGTGGAGCAGAGGGGCGGGAGGGGGTAAGGTAGGGAAACGGAGTTAAACAACCCTAATGTAATAACAAGATCAGCAATAATATAGATCTTGACTATGCTGACAGGTGTTGATTGTGACAAAGGAGCAAAGCTTGGGTTCCCAAAAAGTCCCATGCCCTGAAAAAAGGGGATTGCTGATGTAGCCTCTGACCCCATGCCATAATGGTGTACCAGCTGCTATCGACAGGTGTAGGGCACTGTGTTGGCAGAGATATATGATACTGCCTGGATGAGAGAGTGTCTGTGTGTGTGTGTGTGTGTGGTCTGCGCATTGCACAGGAGGATCTGGTGTGCTCATCCGCATATCTGAGGGCAATGGAATGTCTGGCCTTTACCTTGGCCTTAGGGATGACCACAGCATCACCTGATGCCATTCTATATAGGCAGGGGATATCAGAACAGGCTCACTCTATCCTCATGCTAGAACGCACCTCTGCCACTACTAAGGGACCCTCAGGATATGAGGATGCAACACCCACTACTGCTCATTTGTATGGTGTCACGAGACACACACAGCACTACACATTGATAACAGCTGGTCCCTGCCAGGCTCAGCATACCATCTAGCCTAGACAGACAACACAGCAGCTGTGAACAGGGTACTTCCAGGGGGGATGGCCAAGGTCCACAAAGGTGCTTCGGCAGATCCGACCCAATAGTGGCACCAATGGGGCACACATTCTGCTTGGCTTAGAAAGGGGCCAAGGGCAATGCATGCCATAAAGATTCAGTAAGTTTGTAATGGGCTGACGGAGCATCAAGGTGCAGGGAATGATGTCCGGGATTTTCGGTGGAACTGGTATTATGGATACAGTCCATCTGACGGAGAAGCGTTGTGTGTGTGTGTGTGTGGGGGGGGGGTGCTGTGGATGGGTTAGAGGAGACTGATAGTGCAGAGCAGCAGAATGTGTGCCCTCCTAGGCCACAGGCATGGACAGGGCATACACTCATTGCCCAGTGGTATTGTGCATCACTTGGAGTACTGCAAGGTTAGTTTGGGGTTCCGTGGACCTGGTGGGGGTCCATCCCTAGCAGTGTCAGGCATATTGGCAGTGATGACAAGGCATGGCTCACTGGGTCAGATTCCTAATGCCACATACCATTTGCTTCACAGTATGACCCGAAATACATGTTCATCTGTTCAGTCTTGTACACTTTCTTGCAGTGCACTGGGTTTGCCGTGTGTGGCTCTGGGCATAAGGGGTCTGGTCTATGGTCTGTTTTGCATCAGCTATCATTTCCCATCAGTTTTCATGTCCGGGGGGCTTTGGGAAGGCATGTTTTTCTCGGGGGCATGGTATTTGTAGGTATATTGTGGAGACAGGTAATATCCTACACATGCAGCGCTACAGAATACAGTGAACTCGGGTACGTCTGAACAGCCTCTCATGTCCACGGCACAAAACAGGCTTCATGGGGCTTGCACGTACATGCTGTGCATATCTGTCTCAGATATTCCGTCCCTGTGGAGCATGGGCAGGCCTATGCATTCAGAATCATGTTCCAGGTATGCCCATTTTGATTTTAGACGTGTGCATCAGCCCTGCATGTCTGATACAGAATGACCCCCAGTGTCTCCATTGCTGAGTACTAGATCCAGCATTGACACTTCCATTACCAATTGTCTGAGCAAAGCTTCTTGTAGGGCATCCATGATCTTTTATCTTTATTAATTAGTTTGATAGACTGCTCTAGCAACAGCATCAGAGCAGTTAACAATATTACAATGGACTGCAGAAGGTAGAGGAAAGGAAAAGGAATACCAATTCATTGATAGGACAGGGGGGAAAGGAAAGAGAAATAAAATCAGTCAAGTTAAGGAGGGAGGGGAGAGGGCGGAAAAGAGGGACCAACAATAACAGCTGAGGTAGCAGGCAGCAAGAGCGGTACAGCAGACTAGTAAGGGTGGGGAGTTTGAAAGGCCGAAGGCTGTCTGGAAAAGATAGATTTTTAAAGCGACTTTGAAATTATTAAAAGAGGGCTCGGAATGAAGGGTATGGGGGAGGGAGATTCCTGTGTGCATTCAAGTCGTGCCTGAGAAGTCGATGGAAGGACTAACCGATGATTATGAATAGAGAGCAAAAGATGGTGGGGAGTATGGAAGTGAACAAAATCAAAAAGGGTGTGCCGGTGTGAATAATTGTATGAACAAATGGGAGGATCTTATACTGGATTCTAAAATAGACAGGAAGCCAATGGAGGTGAATTTACAGTGGGGTAATGTGGTCCAACCGTGAGGAGTGAGTGAATATTTGGGCGGCAGTGTTCTCAAGCAATTGAAGTCTCTGAGGTTGATATTGTGGGAGGCCGGCCAAAGCAACACTGCAGGAATCAATTTGGGTGATAACCAGGGAGAGAAGAAGTGTGGTCAGGGAGGGGATGGACAGAAAGGAGAAGATTGCACAGATTTGAGGTAGGCAGTGAAAGGAGCGATGAATGATGGATGAAATGTGTTCTGCAAAAGAGAGGGCGGAATCAAGAGTAACACCAAGATATCAAAAAGAAGTAGCCAAGGGGATGGAGGTGGTGGAGATCATAAGGGCTATGGAAAGGGGGGGGGGGGGGAGTACTGAAAGTGAACCAGGTAGCGGTTGATTTGGATGGATTCAGATGTAGGTAGTTTGTTGTTAGGCACAAACAAAGAGCAGGACATATACCATCATGGAAGGATAATTTATTAAACCAACATGAGGTCAGCCCTACATGTGTTTTGGCCAGGGACCTTCTTCAGGGGACTAAGGCCTCTGAAAATTATAATAACAAATCCATTAAATTGGACAGATAAAAATGTATAAATAGTATAAGTACAAAATTAAAATATCAATAATATAATTCATAAAAACAGAAAACGAAACCATAAACACAACAACATTATATGTTTGCACAGAGAATGCTAAACATAAATAGACATAAAAATCAATGATGTATCTATAATATATACATAAAACCACATCATAAGTGAAAATATCACAAAGGACTAAAACCAACATATATGTGCAGGACTGTGAAAGCTAGATAATAATTATCCAGAAGACAATAGTATAGGTGGACAAACAAGAACGTGGATATACTCACCAAAGGGTTTATCACATACAGAACAATTCAAATTGTCTTTGAAACACCTGGATACAAAGTAAATCATCAGAGAGCTTCCATATTGATACTGTTATCAACCAGTCAATATATGTAAATGTCTTAAACTATTGAAGCCATTTTGAAGACATAAAGAGTGTAACGTGGAATGACATTGCCTGTTCCTCTCTTATATACGAGTGTCCCATGAAAGAGTGAATGGGATGCAATATAACCCCCATATAAGCACATGGCAACCAATCCATCCATTAAAAAATTGTATCAAGATGGAATGATATATTGGAAGGAGGCATGGTGTATTAAACCCATCACAAATCCTTAATAAAAACGCTAGAAAAACCAGCGAGAAAGAGCGACCAGGGAGGAAGGACCGAAACCACCTCAGAGTAGTGCCACATAATCCAAGGTCAGAAAGATTTGCAGACGGGATACTCCAATCCAAATCTGATAAATTAAAGTCAATGCAGTATCATCACTTATCCTTTCTTTACCACCTTTGCAATATCGTTGACTACGTCTCTGTCCATTTCCTCCAGTTGAGTGGGAGATCTGTAGACTACCCCAGCATAGGTGGTAGTGCCAACTCTGTCTTCCAAAATGATCCACAATGCTTCTTCTTTTCCCCAAGTCACCTACATTTAAGCTGTTTTAATACTGTTTTTGACATAAAGGATTATTCCTCTTTATTTGTGTCCTCTATCCCTCCTAAATAGATTGGGGAGATGTGTAGTGGTGGCTATCATGGTTTCAGCTGCTAGCTGTGTTGTTGTTGAAACTTAACCCCGGATATTTAATGCATTGAATATCCGGGGTGGCCGGATAGCGTAGAAGCTAAGCAGGCAGTAACGACATTCAGCCGCTGCACGGTTAGCTTCTGTGGTGAAAGTTAGGCCAGCCGTTAATGTACCTAACTCTCGCTACCACTACTACTAGTTATTGTTCATATCATCCGCAGCGCTGTATAGAGACATATAAGAGACAGTCCCTGCTCCTAAGAGCTTACAGTCTGTGATAACCGGGCAACGGCTCAATATCACCGCTGCTTGGCCATTGCTGGCTCGCGCTCCCAGAAAACAGTGGCATCTGTAGATATTCAGCGGCACTAACCATGAATATCCCAGCCAAGGCGATTAATGTGGTCAGCAAGTCTGTTAACCATGTTAATCTTTTTGAATAACCCCCCCATCCCATTCATGAGACTCATTAAACCATGTTTCTGTAACAGCCACGATGTCCAAGTCCATTTCCACCATCAGTGCTTCCCAGTGAGGGACTTTGTTGCTTAGACTGTGAGAATTTGTGCTTTGCCTTCCAGCAAGTTTTGGTTGGCTTGCTTCTAGTTTGCATTTTTTCCTGATTTCTCTTCCCTTTCGTTTTGATGTATGAGTTAAGAAGTCTCTTTCTATTTCGCCATTATTCTAATGACTTTGCTGAAGGCGAAATCCTTAACTTACCCCCTTTTTCTAGTTTAAATGTCTGTTGACATATAGTCTGACTTTTTCACCTAGGCTCTTTTTTCCTTTCACAGAAAAATGTAAACCTTCATTCCAGTATAGCCTCTTGTTGTTCTGTCTATTGCCCCATCTGCCTATATTTCTAAAGCTTTCATGTTTACACCCGGTTTGAAGCCGCATATTAAAGCTGGTTGTGCGCTGCAACCTCTCTTTTCCCTTAGCATGAACAGGTCGAATGTCTGAGAATGTTGACAGTGGGCTCAAGTTTCTCTCCCAAAATTTAAACGTCTTTTTGCAATGCAGAGGTACCGTTTCTAGCTAGGCTATTTCCTTCCTGCGTCACCCTCATGCAAAGTTTTGGGGCTTAACGCATGGTAAACTACTGCATTTTAGTAAACATGCCCGTAAATTTGTTGTTCTAGTTCATCTTGTTTCTATGCTAAATGTTAACATTTTGCTAGAAATTTGGTTTAAAATTCTAAATGCTGTTTTTCTAGAAAACCTATTGGAAGGGTCCTATGCTTTACTAAAAGGGTAATGTGGAAAAATAAGGGGGCAATAATTCACACAATTCCCTAGGTCTAATACAGCATAATTCCCAAAAATGTCCAAGGCACCCCAAAATTTATTTAGCATTTTTTATACTGCTGTTATCATTCAGTCAAAGCAGTTTACATTGTAACTTAAACTTGGTAATGTACATTAAACAGGGACATTGATAACTTGGATTTTTTTCTGAGGGTTAAATGACTTGCTTAAAGCCACAAGGAGTACTATTGGGAATTGAATCCTGGTCTCTTTGGTTCCCAAGCCAGTGCTCTAACCATTAGGCTACTCCTCCATTCCAAAATGTAAATCTTTCTAGCTAACCTCATATCAAAACTTTTTCTAGGCATTTTTAAAATGAAAAAGCCAGCAGCTAATTGAATCCTTTCATCAACTGAAGAAATGGACCCAAAGAGATTGCAAAATTGTAATCAGCTGAGTGTTTAACATTACAAAATATACATTCATTTTAAAAAAATCTGCATCCCACAAAACACCCTGTCCAACTTAGTTGCAGTTTCCTTCAAAGAGTACAAATACGTAGATGTGGAGCTCAATTTAATCGAAAACTATACTTCCTAAGAGGCAATTGTAGACAAACTGTATGAAAATTTTATCTTTAAATAAGCAGATGACCTCAACCAACATTTCTCATGGCTCACAGAAGTTGAAATCATTATTTTTAAACTGGCAGCATGCCAAAGCTTTAGAAATAAAAAAGTAATAAAAATTATCATTTGCTAAATACATATTTATTAGGAATGTGCATAGGGACAAGCGTAAATGAGGTCAGTCATGTTTGAATGTTGATAAGTATACATATTTATGGCTTTCTGAATGAGCAGAAGGTAATTTTATAAGGAGGCACACACTTTTCTTTATAGAATACTAGCACAAGTGATTGAAAATGTGCATTAATTTACGGCGCAATCATTTATACCGGCCCTAGAAGGAGAAATTTCACTTACTGTTAATTTCCTTTCCTGGAATACTGCTAGACCAGTCCAGACAAGCGAGTTATGTCCCCCTGCTAGCAGATCTTGGAGACAGAGAAAATTCACCAGAGCTGTGATTGGCTGGACTCTGGTGATATGGACCTACCCCTAGGGGTCCTCCTCAGTATTGTCTGAAAGCATATCTTACACTTGAACTATCATAACTTTGTAATAAGTAAGGCCAATCGCGGCCACTAACTTAACTATGTACAAAGGTGCTGGAAGCATCCCCAGAATATAAAGGCTGTAAAAGAAAAAACAGCCGTGGGCCATCTTGGTTAGAAACTTTGAAAGTGACGGAAAAACTGGACGGCGGCTCCACTGCACCACCAGGACTGCAACTGACAACAGGGTGGGTCCTGGACTGGTCTAGCAGTATTCCAGGAAAGGAAATTAACAGTAAGTGAAATTTCTCCGTCCAACTCATACTGTTAGACCAGTCCAGACAAGCGGGAAGTACCCAAGCTACCGACCCTCAGGGTGGGCCAAGGGCCGCCGAAAGCACCCCAATGCCAAAATGACCATCCTCTCGAGCCTAGATGTCCAAATGGTAGTGATGCACAAAGGTGGACAAGGACGACCAAGTCGCCGCCCGGCAAATGTCGAGAGGAGCCACTTGAGAACGTTCGGCCTAAGGCGTAGCTTGAGCCCGAGTAGAGTGAGCCCAGAGACCTGACGGCTCCGGCTTTCCTTGAAGAATATAAGCTGCTTCAATGGCCTGCCGTCGCCACCTAGCAATAGTGGACTTCGAGGCTGCGAAACCTCGTCGAGGACCCGCAAATGGAACAAAGAGATGATCCGTCTTATGAAAGGAATTTGTCATCTTCAGATAGCGGTAAAGAATTCTTTTAAGGTCTACCGCCTGAAACTCCCGATGACACCCCAAGCATTGCTCCTTTGAAAAAGAAGGCAAGAGAAGAGGTTGATTGATATGAAATGGCATAAGGACGTTTGGTAAGAAAGAGGGAACCGTCCGTAGAGAAACACCCTCCGTAGAAAAGGAGAGATAGGGATCCTGACAAGACAGAGCCTGAAGCTCAGAGATTCGTCATGCCGAGGTGATGGCCACTTGGAACACCGTCTTAAGGGGTAAATCCCGAAGAGTTCACCACTTAAGAGGTTCAAAAGGTCGAGCAATAAGCGCTCTGAGGACGAGAGCGAGATCCCAGGAAGGAACCACCGGACATACCAGAGGCCGTATAAGCCTGACCCCTTTAAGGAAGCGCGACACATCCAAATGTGATGCGAGAAACAAAGAAACATAGAAACATGATGACAGAAAAAGACCACATGGTCTATCTAGTCTGTCCTTCCATATCAACAACTACAACAGTCCACTTTTTACCTTTAGAGATCCTCTGTGTTGGTCCCATGCTTTTTTGAATTCAGTTACTGTCCTCATCTCTACCACCTCCACTGGGAGACTATTACATGGATCGACTACTCTTTACGTAAAGAAATATTTCCGCATATCACTCCTGAATCTATCTCCCTTCACCCTCATCCCATGTCCCCTCGTAGCAGAACTTGCTTTCAATTGAAAGAGGCTCTCTCCCTGAACATTTATGCCACGGAGGTATTTAAACATCTCAATCATATCACCTCTATCCCGCCTTTCCTCTAAGTGTACATATTAAGATCCTTACGTCTGTCCTCATATGCTTTATAATGAAGCCCACTAATCATTTTAGTAGCCACCCTCTGCACCGACTCCATCCTGTTCATATCCTTTTGAAGGTGAGGTCTCCAGAATTGCACACTATACTCCAAATGAGGTCGCACAAAAGACTTATACATTATCACCTCCTTTTTTCTGCTAGCCATTCCTCTCCGTATGCACCCAAGCATCCTTCTAGCTTTTGCCGTTGCCTTTTCTACCTGTTTAGCTACTTTAAGATCATCAGACACAACCACGCCTAGGTCCCGCTCTTCTTTAGTGGACAAAAGTACTTCACCTCCTATACTGTATTGTTCCCTTGGATTGCTGCAGCCCAAATGCATGACCTTACATTTTTTAACATTAAATCCCAGCTGCCAAATTCTAGACCATTCTTCAAGCTTAGCTAGATCCCTCCTCATGTTATCTACACCTTCCTGGGTGTCTACTCTATTGCAGATTTTGGTATCATCTGCAAAGAGGCAAACCTTACCCGACAGCCCTTCCGCTATATCACTAACAAAGATGTTAAAAAGAATCGGACCAAGGACAGATCCCTGGGGCACACCACGGTAACATCCTTCTCCTCAGAGTGAGCTCCATTTACTTGTACTCTTTGTCGCCTCCCACCCAACCAATTTCTAACCCAAGCAGTAACTTTAGGGTCCATCCCTAGGGTGCTCAGTTTGTGTATAAGTCGCCTGTGAGGAACAGTGTCAAAGGCTTTACTGAAATCTAAATACACCACATCTAGAGCTCTCCCTCGGTCCAACTCCCTGGTCACCCAGTCAAAGAAATTAATCAGATTTGTCTGACAAGACCTGCCTCTGGTGAATCCATGCTGCCTCGGATCCTGTAATCCGCTGCACTCCAGAAACCTCACTATTTTCTCTTTCAGCAGCGTTTCCAATAATTTACTCACCACCGAAGTTAAACTAACGGCCTATAGTTTTCAACCACATCCTTACTTCCGCTTTTGTGTAAAGGCACCACATGAGCCTCTCTCCAGTCCTTTGGCGCCACTCCCGACTCCAATGAGGCATTGAAAAGGTCAGTCAGTGGAGTTGCTAGAACATCCCCAAGTTCCCTAAGTATTCTAGGGTGTATCCCATCCGGTCCCATCGTTTTGTCTGCTTTAAGTTGAGCTAGTTTCTCATGAACACAGTCTTCTGAAAATTGTTCAAGATGTCCCTCGCTTCTGTTCCTATTTGTGGGTGTTTTCTGAGGTCCTGCTCCTGGTTCTTAATCTGTGAACACAGAACAAAAATATTTGTTAAGCAATTCCGCTTTATCCTTATCAGCTTCTACATATTCCCCCCCTGCACCCTTGAGTCTAACAATACCACTTTTGCCCTTCCTCTTCTCACTAATATATCTGAAAAATGTCTTATCCCCCCATTTTATTGCATTGGCTATTTCCTCCTCCTTTTGAATCTTTGCCTTCTTGACTACTTTGCTAGCTTCTCTAAGTTTTTCAAAATACAGATGCCTGTCTTCCTCTCTCTGTGATCTCTTGTATTTCATGAAGGCCTCCCTCTTTTTCTTCACTTTTTCAGTTACTTCCTTCGAAAACCATAGCGGTCTCCTTTTCCTTTTGCCTTTATTTACCATTTTAACAAAAAGGTTGGTTGCCCTTAAAATACCCTCTTTCAGTTTTGCCCACTGTTTTTCTACATCCCCCAGCTGTTCCCATCCCACTAACGACTCCCTGAGGTATTGGCCCATCTTTGCAAAGTTAGTCTTCCTAAAGTCTAAGATCCTTACCTTGGAATGGATTCTAACAGTCCTAGTCCTAATACTGAAACACACCATCTGGTGATCACTGGATGGAAAATGATCTCCCACTACAACATCAGAAACACTTTCACCATTGGTAAGCACCAAGTCCAGTATGGCCCCTTCATGTGTGGGGTCTGTTACCATCTGCCTGAATAGTTCTCCCTGTAGAGAATCCAGGATCTCCTTACTTCTAGATGATACTGCAGCTAGAATGTGCCAATCAACATCTGGCATATTGAAATCTCCTATCAGTAGCACTTCCCCTTTCCTAGCAATGCTGCGTATGTCTTCAATTAACTCTCTGTCCCTCTCTTGTGAGGGAGGTCTGTATATCACACCAATGCAAATAGATTTCTCTTTCCCTCTTTCTAGTTTAACCCACAATGCCTCCTCTCTCCCTTTTAAGCTCTGTAATTCCAAAACTTTAATAGTAGTTTTTACATATAGTGCCACTCCTCCTCCCCTTCTTTCTACCCAAGAGAACGCCCAGATATTGGCCCACAAAAACACATTAGGGCTGACACTTGTACCCGTAAGGTTCCGAGTGCTAAGCCTTTATCAAGCCCATCTTGCAAGAAGGAGAGAATCTCTGGAATCCCGCAATGCCAGGGAGAGGCCTGGCAGTGAGAACAACATGTTTCAAACAGACGCCACACGCAAGCATAAGCCAAGGATGTCGAAGATCGACGTGCGCTGAGCAGTGTCGCCACCACCTTAGGCGAATACCCTTTATGAGCTAACCTGCGGCGTTCAAGAGCCAAGCCGCAAGTGAGTAAGGACCCGGGTCTTCCATGGTGATTGGTCCCTGCTGCAGAAGGCTGGAGGGAGCTACCAGTCGCAGAGGAGGTGCCCGAGATAATCTGATGAGATCCGCATACCACGATCTTCAAGGCCAGTCTGGAGCCACTAAGATCACCTTTCCCTGGTGTTCCCTGACTCACTGAAGAACTTTCCCAATCATGAACCATGGTGGAAACACGTATAGAAGGAGGTGACTTGGCCACGGTTGCGCTAGGGCATCTATGCCATATGTCCCGCTGTCCCTCCACCGACTGAAGAAGATCGGCACTTTGGAATTCGATGCCGAGGCCATGAGATCTACCGACGGCTAGCCCCATCTTCAAACTATTGACTGAAAGGGTTTGGTGGCAAGTGCCCACTCTCCAGGATCCAGAGCATGTCGGCTGAGGAAGTCGGCTTTGACGTTGTTTGTTCCTGCGATATGCTGTGCCGAAATCATCTGAAGATGCTTTTCCGCCCATGGAAGCAGAAGAGTCATTTCTCTCGACACCCCTGGACATTTTGTGCCCCCTTGGCGGTTGAGATATGCCACCATTGTGGCATTGTCAGACAGTACCCACACCGCTTGATGTTGGAGAAGAGGCTGAAAACACTGCAGGGCTAGCCGCACTGCCCGTGTTTCGAGGTGATTGATGGTTCAGCGAGCTTCTCGAGGGGACCAAGTTCCCTGCGCTGTGTGAGAGCCGCAGTGCGCTCCCCAACTGGAGAGACTGGCATCAGTCGTCACCAATATCCAGCATGGCGTCTGTAAGCGTATTCCCTGGAAGAGAGTGCGCGGAGACAGCCACCAGTGGAGGCTGTGTCTGATTGATGGTAGAAGCGGTAGACAAATTTGATAGTCCTCCGACACCGGCGACCAACGAGAAAGGAGCGCCTTCTGCAGACTACACATGTGTGCTCTGGCCCACGGAACCAGGTTGATGGTAGCTGCCATGGATCCCAAGAGTTGAAGGTAGTCCCAAGTCCGAGGTGAATCTTGACCCAGAAATAGGTTGAGCTGAGATGAGAGCTTTCGAAAGCACTCTTGCGTTAGCAATACTCGCTCCCTGCGGGTATCAAATTGCGCCCCAAGAAAGTTGAGTAGTTGAGAAGGCTGGAGACAGCTTTTGGCACGATTGATCACCCACCCTAAGCCTTCTAAGAAGGCTACTATGAGGGAGATGGTTTTGCGAGCTTCCGGCAGTGAGTCAGCCCGAACAAGCCAGTCGTCCAGATAGGGGTGAACTCGGATTCCTCGTTTGCGTAAGGCTGCCGCCACCACTACCATTATCTTGGAGAAGGTACGAGGAGCGGAAGCGAGCCCAAACGGCATTGCTCGGAACTGAAAATGTTGCCCGAGAACTGCGAAATGAAGAAACCACTGATGTTCGACTCGAATGGGAATATGAAAATACGCTTCCGCGAGATCGAGAGATGCCAGAAACTCGCCTTTGTGTACCGCTTGAATTACCAAGCGGAGTGTTTCCATCCAG
Organism: Ichthyophis bannanicus; assembly: GCA_033557465.1. Lineage (NCBI taxonomy): Eukaryota > Metazoa > Chordata > Amphibia > Gymnophiona > Ichthyophiidae > Ichthyophis > Ichthyophis bannanicus. Next base: position 344,533,420 of record CM066035.1, read on the forward strand.
AAATGAGGCACTCGAAGGCTGCAATTTACCCCTTTGAGGTCTAGAATCGGACAAAAAGAACCATCCTTCTTGGGCACCACGAAATAGATGGAATACCGGCCCAATCCCCTTTTGAGGGAGGGGACCGGACAAATAGCGTTCAAGCAGAAAAGACGCTGAAGGGTGGCCTGAATGATCATTCTTTTCTGGGGAGATCCCCCTGGAGAAATCAGAAAGCCATTGCGAATAGGTCACAAGGCAATTAGGTCAACTTACTGAATGTGTTTCAAAGCAAAAAAGTTCAGATACGTTCAACTGAAACAAATTAAGGGAAAGTAGATCTGTTGATAAACGAAGACCACCGCACTCTCAATTCAAAACAGTAAGCGAATAAAGGTCTCAGACTTACGTTGCACTCAGTCTAGACTACCGTCTATTCATGTAGTGCCTTGTTGCATCAATGACCTTTGTAATGTATTGATTCTCGCTACTGTTCAAAAATATGCATACTAGATGTGCTTGTTCTGCAGTACAGATGCTATATCCAAATGTCTCTTTACTTATCAGAACAAATCTTCCAGAATCCACCAACACAAGTTTTTAACCTTAGCAAATGCTATATAATTTTTGTTGAGATGTACGTTTTATGTTGGGATATTAAGGTACTTAGCTGCACTGCGATGCTGGAACCTTCACCACTAGTCAATGGAGATTCAACGCTTTTCCTGGGCGCCATTAAGGCGTTTCACAATCACAGTTTCATCAGGAGATCTATTATTACCACCAATCCCGTGTTCTAAAATACAATAAAAATACAATGTGATCAGTGAGTCTTCCCCAACTAAACAAAACATTTAAAAACTATACAAAACCCTATCCACTTGGGGGCCACGTGCGCCCCGTCTATTGCGAATTTCTACATGAGTGCATTTGAAGCCCGGTGGTTGTCTGATTCCCCATTTCGACAAAATCTTTTAGTTTGGAGGAGATATATAGACGACGTGTTCTTACTCTGGAAGGGCACTGAGGAGGCGTTGTTACACTTTTTTCAATGGATAAATCAGTGTGATGAAAATATCAAATTCACTTATGTGTACCATAGGGATAACATTACTTATTTGGACGTACAGATTACTAGAGGAAGCCATGGCTGGCAGATGTCTGTTTTTAAGAAACCTACAGATAGGAATACCCTTCTTCATTTCACGAGTAAACATCTTAGACAGCTTAAAGAGGGTCTCCCTTTTTCACAGTTCCTGCAATTTAGAAGGAACTGTTCCAATGAAAAGGATTTCAAGCGGTTGGCGAAGAATCTTAAAAAAGATTTTCTAGATAGGGGATACCACAAGACAATAGTACAACAGGCCTACCGGAGGGCTCTGTACAATCATAGACCCGCATTGTTGCAAACAAGATCAGTACCCGTGAGATCACGATTGGATTCTAGTATTATTAATTTAGTGACAGATTTTTCTCCGTTGAGCGCATCGATACAACGGATTTTGCGTAACCATAGGAACATCCTTAGGGCGGTCCCAGGTTTAACAGACAAGAGGATACGTTGTGTATGGCAGCGAGGGCGTAATCTTAAAGACTGTTTAAGCCCCACACTACTCCCTGCTCTAGAGCCGAAAGATTATAGAGGGAGCCATAAAAAATGCGGTGGCTGTGATGTATGTGCCATTATGCTAGAGGTATCTGAGTTCACCTATCAGGGGGTTCAGTATAGTCTCCGGTCCCACACAACTTGTGAATCAGGGGCGGTCGTATATGGCATCCAATGTCCGTGCAGACTATTGTATGTCGGAAAGACATTGCGCCCATTGAAGGTGAGATTAAGGGAACATAGGAGTAGATTGAAATGCCGTAGGCTAGAGGCACCTATAGTTCCACACTGTATATCAATGGGGCATACTTTTGATCAACTTCGCAGTTTTGGCATTGAACAGGTAGTGGAGGCTATAGGGGGCAAAACACTAGACGCAACCCTTTTAATTAGGGAACAAAGATGGATTTATAGATTGGGGACGGTTATACCTAAAGGGTTGAATACTGCTATTGACTGGTTGGTTTGCACCTGAACGTCTCCATAGGTAGGACTTAGCGAATAACAACGGATATCAGTAGGTAGTAGCTCTATAGATACACACTGTAGAAGTAGGTTCCTAGCTGAATATCTCAGTTGGTATGCATCCAGTAAATCTTAAGCTAGATAGAACATATTAGCAGATTTAGAATGGAAAGGTTGTGGCTGGGAACAAGGGAATGTAAGAGAGGCAGGTGCATCTGATTGCATTCTAGTGAGTAAGGGTTTAAATGTCCGCTGGGTGGTTCATCCTGCATGCGCGGCGTCTTTGTGAGCATTGTGAGGATTTGGTTTGATGAACGAACGCTGATCTCAGTTTATGAGTGAAGATGTGGGCAGCATCATTATAGAGTAAGTGGAGAGGTTTTTAATAGTTTTTAAATGTTTTGTTTAGTTGGGGAAGACTCACTGATCACATTGTATTTTTATTGTAGTTTAGAACACGGGATTGGTGGTTATAATAGATCTCCTGATGAAACTGTGATTGTGAAACGCCTTAATGGCGCCCAGGAAGAGCGTTGAGCTCTCCATTGACTAGTGGTGAAGGTTCCAGCATCGCAGTGCAGCTAAGTACCTTAATATCCCAACATAAAACGTACATCTCAACAAAAATTATATAGCATTTGCTAAGGTTAAAAACTTGTGTTGGTGGATTCTGGAAGATTTGTTCTCCTGATAAGTAAAGAGACGTTTGGATATAGCAGCTGTACTGCAGAACAAGCACATCTAGTAAGCATATTTTCGAACAGTAGCGAAAATCAATACATTACAAAGGTCATTGATGCAACAAGGCACTACATGAATAGACGGTAGTCTAGACTGAGTGCAACGTAAGTCTGAGACCTTTATTCGTTTACTGTATTGAATTGAGAGTGCGGTGGTCTTCGTTTATCAACAGATCTACTTTCCCTTAATTTGTTTCAGTTGAACGTATCTGAACTTTATTGCGAATAGGTCGACAACATTCGAGGGAATACCCACGGGAAACACTGTTGAGGACCCACAGATCGGAGGTGATTTGCGCCCACTTTCAAGAAAACATAGCCAACCGACCTCCTACCGGTGGTAAGACCATGTGTGGGCCGCTCGTCCCAACAGTGGGAAGAGCGCGCGGTCCCTGAAAACTTTCCTGTACCTGAGTAGGAGTCTGTGCCTTTACGGGCTCCATGAAAGGACTGCCCTCTCTGCCCATAATGATTAGGAGGGGCTGCGGGCAAAGTGAGCTTGAAGGAACGATACCTCCGGGAATCTCTGTATCTACAAAAACGCCGAAATGCCTGCGTACGAGAAGCACGACGTGAAGTTGCCTTCGGTCTATCTTCCGGCAAACGTTGCAGTTTAACCTCCCCAAGATCCTTCACTAGCTTTTCCAGCTCCTCACCGAAGAGAAGCCTGCCCTTAAAGGGCAACTTGAAGAGTCTTGTCTTTGAAACGACATCTGCTGCCCACTGATGGAGCCAAAGCCATCTTCTGGCTACTGTTACTGCCACCACCGAGCGAGCCAAAAGGCGCAGCAAATCATAGAAAGCATCAGCCAAGAACACTGTAGCTGATTCCAGACGTCCGAGAGACGAATCATCTGGTAGCCGTTGAATCCAACTCAGCAAGGCATGGGCTGTTAATCCCCCATAGACTGTTACCTGGAGAGAGAGAGATGATGAGGAGAAGGCTGTTTTCAGAAGGCTCTCCACCTTACGGTCCTATGGGTCTCTGAGTGCTGCTCCTACTTCCTCCTGTTACTAAGGCATCCACCTTAGGATAAGCCAACCAACGCTCCAGCTCTGCCGGAGACCATAAGTATAACTGACCCAGGCGGCGAGCTGTACAGAGAGAAATATCTGGGGTGTCCCATTCCCGAGATACCATTTGTTGCAATTCTGTCGGGAACGGAAAAGACTTTGATGGCTTACGAATGCCCTGTAAAATAGGGTCTGACTGAGACTGTGACTGTGAAGTCTGTGGCTCTGGTGGATCCATAAGGCAGAGCGCCTCTATGACCTGTCCTATCAAGGCGGACAATTCCTCCTTTCGAAAGAGCCATATATCCTGCGAGTCCTCCTGCAGTGTGATGGAGGAGTCTGATGGTGAGTATTCGCTATCCTCATGATCTGAGGATTCGAAGCTCTGTTCAGCTGAGGATCTACCATCTTCAGGGTCCAGCTCGTCCTCCAGAATCAATGACAAACCTTTAGGGGGATGTCCCCCTTTGAGGACTGTGGAGCTCCTAGATCGTTTACAATCTGTAGCCACAGGTAGGGGGTCAGTCGAAACTGGCAGCTGCCCTGACGCGGCTCCAGAGGACTCAGTATGCCACATCAACCATGCCTGGTGGAACAGCGCCAAGAGCCGGTCATCAGAGGGTAGCTCAGTCTGTAAGAAGACTGGAGAAGGCTGAAGAGTCAAAGGTGGAGCACTTTGTGAATCTACAGAAAAAGATAGTAGCGGACCATCCAAGGAGGGAGGAGCTGAGACACTGGCGCCTACATCTTGCAGTGATGAAGAGGACTCACCTGGGTGGGAAAAACAAGCTGAGCACAGCCTATTCTTAAGCTCCTTTTGCTTTTTATTGCACACTAATCACCTCTGCACTGAGGAGGGCATAGTGTGACCTTTTGTTTTGTTTTGTTTTTTTTGTACAGGAAGAAAGCCAACTACAACGTTAGTCATAAATTAGTGCCCGATTGGAGAAACGAGCTGTAGAATGCCAGAAACTGCGGCCTGAAAACCTGAGAGGAGCCGATGAAGAAAAAACCCCTTCCCGCCAAAAGAAACAGCTCCATTGAGATGTCAAAATGGCCGCCGGCAACCGGAGACTAGCAACGGGAGATGGAGATTTTCCACGTTTCTGGCGATCTCAACGGAATCGGACCCGACAGACAGTGACCGGAGGGAAAGAAAGCACTACAGCTGACAGAAGTAGGCAAAAGAAAGACAAGGAGCCGGTTTTGTCGCCGCGGAGCAAAAGGAGGCAGGAACAGAAAAGAAAAGCTGTCACTTACAGTGCCAGTCTGTGCAGTGGATCCAAAGGGTTGATAAACAATATGGGTGTCAAGGCTAATTAATTAACATGAAATCAATCCAATTAGGAAACTGATTTCAGTGAGCCCTTCTTCCAGCATGCAGGCCCTCGTGGCAAAATGCTGGGGATTGCTCGACTGTGTGAGCTCAACTGATCTGTGATCAGGAGCTCAGCTCAGAACACCTTTTCAGGCATCCCTATCTCCCTGGTCTCTAAACTCCCTTATCTCGGCGTCATTCTTGACAACAATCTCACTTTCAATGGCCACATTTCCCAGGTTTCTCGGTGCTCCTTTTTCTGCCTTAGGCAAATTCGTGCCATTAGGCCGTTTCTATCTGCTCAAGCCCTCACTACCCTCCTCCTCTCTTTGGTCATAACCAAATTGGACTTCTGTAACTCCATCTATGCTGGCATTCCTCAATATCAACAACACCGGTTACAGTTATTACAAAACACAGCTGCCCGAATGATTTTGCATGCCTCCCCACGGGATCACATTACCCCAATTTTGCAGCATCTCCATTGGTTGCCACTGAAATTCCGGATCCCTTTCAAGATTCTCACCTTAGTACATCAAGCTATTTATCTCCACAGACCTCAATATTTATCCGATTTGTTGGTTTTTCACACCCCCACTCACAGCCTCCGATCTGTTCACGTCAATCGCCTGCACCTCCCAGCCCCCTTTCAAGCTCACCTACAGTCCACTCGGAAATCAGCAATTTTCTACCTTGGCCCCTCCCTATGGAATTCCCTACCTACTGCCCTCCGATTAGAAGAATCCTACCCCAAATTTCGCTCTCTTCTCAAAACCCATTTCTTTTCTTATATATAAGTTTCAGCCTTCTCAGCTGTACTTACCTTGCCTCTCTCAACTGGGCTTTGTGTGGTACCCCCATCCCCCTGCTGAGGGTTCAGGACAGGGTACCTTGTAACTGCCCTCTTTAATAGGACTTATCTCCCCCCCTCCCTCCCCAGCACCCACCCACCCCTGGGGTAATTGTAGTTTTATAGGTACGTGGACATCTTAGAGGAAAGGGGCTGCTCTCAGGTGCAGCTCTTAATCCAAATCAGTCATACACAGAGGACCTGTGATTAATTAGCTTCAGGTACACAGGGTGTATTAGGGGTATTAGATACACTTTTATTAGTATAAGCATCTACACCAATCCTTATTATATACCGATTTAAAAGACCTAAACACAAGCTTTAAACTAAGATGCAGTCAGAGGTCCAGCAACGAGATGGGGGTTCTCCAGTCTTTTGCATCGAGTGTCACATGTATGATTATCTCCCAGTTGGTGAGAGGTCCTACATATGCACTAAGTGCAGGGAGCTCTTTGCTCTTAGGGAACGAGTCCGTTCTCTAGAGGCTAGAGTAGCAGACCTGGAAGACATAAGAAAGACAGAGAAGTACATGGACGAGACCTACAGGGATATAGTCCTGAAGTCCCACCTCCAGTCTGGCAGCATCCCTGTTGCCATGGAGGAGAGAGGTCACGTGACAGGAGAGCATCACCCTGGTGTGGCAGGAAGTGATCCTGTAACTAGGACCTGTCCTCCAGGTGATGTAAAACCCTCTCGCACCGAGGACGTTTCTCCAGGGCCATGTCCCCATGAGGGGAGGGTCAGGACAGCTGTTATAGTTGGTGATTCAATCATTAGGAATGTAGATAGCTGGGTGGCTGGTGGACGTGAGGATCGCCTGGTAACATGCCTGCCTGGTGCGAAGGTAGCAGATCTCACGCACCGCCTAGATAGGATCATAGATAGTGCTGGGGGGGAGTCTGCTGTCTTGGTACATGTTGGTACGAATGACATAGGAAAATGTGGTAGGGAAGTTCTGGAGGCTAAATTTAAGCTTTTAGGTAGGAAGTTGAAATCCAGAACTTCCAGGATAGCGTTCTCCGAAATGCTTCCTGTTCCACGTGCAGGACCCAAAAGACAGGCAGAGCTCCGGAGTCTCAATGCGTGGATGAGACAATGGTGCAAGGATGAGGGTTTTGGATTTGCTAGGAACTGGGGAACATTCTGGGGAAAGGGGGGGCTCTTCCGAAGGGATGGGCTTCACCTTAATCAGGATGGGACCAGACTGCTGGCATTAACCTTTAAAAAAGAGATAGAGAAGCTTTTAAACTAGAAAATAGGGGAAAGCCGACAGTCACCCAGGAGCGCACGGTTCGGACAAAGGTATCCTTGAAGGATACTACCAAAAGCAGTGAGGTTCCAAAAGGGAGTATAGTAGCCCAAATGCCCTTGAGTAAGGAGCAGACAGAGCATAAAGATTCCCCATTACCCATGCCTACCAATAGCCAGATTAATATTAATAAAATACAGTCTCTAAAATGCTTGTATGCCAATGCTAGAAGTCTAAACAATAAGATGGGAGAATTAGAATATATAGCATTAAATGAGAGGTTAGATATGATTGCACTCTCAGAGACATGGTGGAAGGAGGATAACCAGTGGGACACTGTGATACCTGGATACAAACTATATCGTAATGATAGAGCTGAACAAATTGGTGGAGGGGTTGCGCTCTATGTTAGAGAGGGCATTGAGTCAGAAAGGATTAAAGTTTTGCAGGGAACAAAATATGCTGTAGAATCTCTATGGATTGAAATTCCATTTATGAAGGGGAAGGTGATGGCAGTGGGAGTATACTATCGACCACCTGGCCAGAATGAACAAATGGATGATGAAATGCTCAAAGAAATCAAGGAAGCTAACAAAAGCCACAACAGAGTAGTAATAATGGGTGATTTCAATTACCCCGGTATCGACTGGGACAGTGTCACAGCAGGACAAGCTAAAGAGATAAAGTTTCTAGATGAAATGAATGACTGCTTCTTGGAGCAGCTGGTTCATGAACCGACCAGAGGGGAAGCCATACTGGACCTAGTCCTTAGTGGAACGCCAGATCTGGTGCAAGAAATAAGGGTGTTGGGACCACTTGGCAATAGTGATCATAGTATGATCATGTTTGATTTAATCAGTGGAGGACAGATAGTAAAGGAATCCACAGTACTACCTTTTAACTTTCAAAAGGGTGACTATGATAGAATGAGGAATATAGTTCGGAAAAAACTAAAAGGAGCGGTTCCAAAGGTTAAAGACTTACAGCAAGCTTGGGTGTTATTTAAAAATACTATCCTCGAAGCCCAGACCAGCTGTATTCCACGCATTAAGAAAAGTGGAAGAAAGTCCAAAAAACTGCCAGCATGGTTTAAAGGTGAGGTCAGAGAGGCTGTTGCTGCCAAAAGAGCAACCTTCAGAAAATGGAAAAAGAGCCAAATGATGAAAACTGGAAACAGCACAAGCACTGGCAAGCTAAATGCAAAGCATTGATAAGGCAGGCAAAGCGGGAATTTGAGAAGAAACTTGCTACGGAAGCAAAAACACGAAATAAAGACTTTTTCAAGTACATTCGTAGCAAAAGGCCTGTGAGAGAGTCAATTGGACCATTAGATGATAGAGGGGTAAAAGGTGCAATAAGAGGAGACAAGGCTATAGCAGAGAGACTGAATGAATTCTTTGCTTCGGTCTTTACTGAGGAAGATGTAGGGGTGTTACCCAAGACTGAAGTGGTATTTAAAGGTGATACTGCAGAGGAATTGAGAGAAATATCGCTACACCGGGAAGATATATTACAACTATTTGATAAACTGAATAGTAGCAAATCACCTGGACCGGATGGTATACATCCCAGAGTGTTGAAAGAACTGAAATATGAGATTGCAGACCTGTTATTGGTAATCTGTGAACTTTCATTAAAATCATCTGTAATACCTGAAGATTGGAGGGTCGCCAACGTAACACCAATTTTTAAAAAGGGTTCCAGGGGTGACCCGGGAAATTACAGACCGGTGAGCCTGACGTCAGTACCAGGGAAAATGGTAGAAGCCATCATAAAGAACAAAATTACACAGCATGTAGATAGTCATGGCCTAATGGGAGACAGCCAACATGGCTTTAGACAAGGAAGATCTTGTCTTACTAATCTGATCTGTTTTTTTGAAGGTGTGCATAAACAGGTAGACAAAGGTGAGTCGGTTGATATAGTGTATCTGGACTTTCAGAAAGCTTTTGACAAGGTCCCCCATCAGAGACTTTTGGCGAAGCTAAAAAGTCATGGGATAGGAGGCAGTGTACTATTGTGGATCGGGAACTGGTTAAAAGATAGAAAGCAGAGGGTAGGGCTAAATGGCCAATATTCCCAATGGAAAAAGGTGAATAGTGGAGTACCCCAGGGATCTGTACTGGGTCCGCTACTTTTTGACATATTCATAAATGACCTGGAAAAGGGAATAACTAGTGAGGTAATCAAATTTGCAGATGACACAAAACTGTTTAAAGTTGTTAAAACCCAAGAGGATTGTGGAAAACTGCAGGAGGATCTGGATAAATTGGAAGACTGGGCATCCAAATGGCAGATGAAATTTAATGTGGACAAGTGCAAAGTTATGCACCTAGGAAAGAACAACCCACACTATAGTTACAAGATGCAAGGCTCCACATTAGAAACCACCACCCAGGAAAAAGATTTAGGAGTCATCGTGGATAACATGTTAAAACCCTCCGCCCAGTGTGCAGCGGCGGCCAAGAAAGCAAATAGAATGCTAGGTATCATAAGGAAAGGGATGGAGAATAAAACAAAGGATATTATAATGCCTCTGTATCGCTCCATGGTACGACCGCACCTTGAATATTGTGTGCAATTCTGGTCACCGTATCTTAAAAAGGACATAGAGTTATTAGAAAAAGTACAGAGAAGAGCCACCAAATTGGTGAAGGGGATGGAAGGCTACTCCTATGAAGAGAGGCTAAAAAGGTTAGGGCTCTTTAACCTAGAAAAGAGGCGGCTGAGGGGAGATATGATAGAGGTGTATAAATTAATGAATGGAGTGGAACGGATAAACGTGGATAAATTGTTTACGCTATCAGAATATAGAAGGACTAGGGGGCATGTAATGAAGCTACAGGGTAAACTATTTAAGACAAATAGGAGAAAATATTTCTTCTCTCAACGTGTAATCAAACTCTGGAATCTGTTACCGGAGGATGTAGTAAGGGCTGTTAGTATAGCTGGGTTTAAAAAAGGTTTGGACAAGTTCCTGGAGGAAAGGTCCATAAACCACTATTAAAAAGGGACCCAGGATATCAATGCTTGGCCTAGTACAAGCACTGCAGAACCTGTGTCTTTTGGTGAAACTGCTAGGTACGTATGACCTAGATTGGCCACTGTTGGAAACAGGATGCTGGGCTTGATGGACCTCGGTCTGACCCAGTATGGCATTTCTTATGTTCTTATGTTCTTATGTTCTTCTGCCTTTAACGTTTCTCTGTGAATCCTCATGACCTCGCTCTCCCTCTTTGCTTAAGCTATTCTTACTCTCCATCTTTTTCTTTCCTTTAAATTATTGTAATTTCTTTTCCTTTTCTGATTTAGTTATTATTAATATTGTGAACCGCCCCGATGTAATGGGGGGTGGTATATCAAGTGTGAAATAAACAATAAAATAAACAATAAACCTTGATCTAACTTTGAAGTCTGTACTGGGAAACCCAGAGGAGCACTCTTTTGCATACTCTAGGTACATCCAGTGAATAATAAATCTTTTAAGGAGAAAACAACAAATACAACCAGATCTGCTGGAGACAGAGAAAATACTGAGGAGGACCCCTAGGGGTAGGTCCATATCACCAGAGTCCAGCCAATCACAGCTCTGGTGGATTTTCTCTGTCTTCAAGATCTGCTGGCATGGGGACACAACCCGCTTGCAGTATGAATTGGAACTAGTATTTATTAGTATTTAGCTCACTCTTTTTCAGAAATGATTAAGGCAAGTTACATTCAAGTTCTGTATGTATTTCCCTGTTCCTAGAGGACTCACAATCTAAGTTTGTACCTGAGGCAGGGTAGGGTTAAGTGACTTGCCTAAGGCCACAAGGAGTGACAGTGGTATATGAACTTGTCTTTCCAGTTCCAGGCTGCTGCCCTAACCACTAGGCTACTCCTCCACTCCATGCCCCTGCCTAGATTCTAAAGAATGCATGTAAATTATAGTATTTAATAATTTAGGAATGTAACTTCGTGCCCTGCCCAAACTCCGCCCCTGTGTACACATGGTTTTACAGAATGGAGTGCAGCGTGAGTGTGATCATTTATAAGTGTCCATTTATATGTCTAAATGACTAAAACACCTCATTTGCACACATTCTTGCCACCTAAATCTAGATGACTCCTGCTAAAATTACCCTATAGGTCTTTAGTTGATTCTGTAAATTCTATGAAATTGCAGTTGACTCTGAATAGTCCAAAACAGCTCTCTGCAATTCTTCGTATTTTTGTCATGATGAAACTGTGACGCCATAGTCATCTAAACAATATTGTATGCTGATTGCTATAAGAAGAAAGTTGAAGACATGCATTCTTCTTTGCGCCCAATCTTAATTAGTGATCTCAGGTTTGTTGTGGTTCTCATATCTGTGTTGTGGAGTATCTATCAGTAGTTGCTTAGAAAGATACTGTTAAGGTCCTTGGTAGTACCAACACCACAACCTCTGTATGAGATCCATGTCCAGCTGGGGTTGTTAAGGAAGTGGCAGAAACTACAGCTAAATATCATCAGGATGTGGTGGAATTGTCTTTGTCTAGTGCAGGGGTTCTCAACTCAGTCCTCGGGGCAAACCTAGCCAGTCAGATTTTCAGAATAACCACAATGAATATGCATGAGAGAGATTTGCATGCACGGCCTCCACTGTATGCCAATCTCTCTCTTGTATATTCATTGTGGTTACCCTGAAAACCTGACTGGCTAGGTGTGTCCTGAGGACTGAGTTGGGAACACATCGTCTAGTTGACATTTTACATCCCTTACTGAAACAGGCTTGTTTCCATCCATTGATTTAGAAAACCGAGTGAGCCTGCTAGCTTTTGCCTCATATCTAACTTACCTTTGTTGGCAAAGATTATTGAAAGTGTGGTAGTGTCTCAGCTACAAGAAATTGTCAACTCTGAAAATATATAAGTTCAGGATCAACATAATTTTTGTCCTGGTTATGGGGCAGTGTTCATTCCTTTGTTTAAGGGACTGGATAATGCCAAAACAGCACATTTGATGATGATTCTTCATATGACATCATCATTGCTACTAGTACTAATATTACTTATCATTGGTATAATACTATTAGGCATACGAAGTGTTGTACACATAAGAGACAGATCCTGCTTGAGAGTGCTTACAATGTGTTCAAGACAAATAGAATAAACAGGGACTAGGAATTTCTTGTATATGGAATGATTAAAATATACATAGATATTAAACAAGAGAATAAGGTGGTGTCAGTATCAATAGCAGCTTTAAAAGGGTGGGTTCTTAACATGGATTTAAATGAGACCAGAGATGGAACCTGAGACACCAACTCAAGAAATCTATTCTGAATGTAAGGCACAGCAAGGTGAAAGGAACAGAGCCTGGAGTTAGCGGTGGAGAAGGACACAGATAAAAGCAATTTTACTTGATGAGCAGAGTTCCCAAGGAGGGGTATAGGGAGAGACAAGAGAGGAGAGACAATAAGGAGCTACAGAATGAATGCAGTTGTAGGTCAGTAGGAGAAGTTTGAACAGTAGGTGGAATCAGACAGCTAATGAAGTAACTTGAGAAGAAGGCTTACCTTCTCTAGCAGCCTTGGCGGAAGATTAGTTGTACAGCTGTGGTTTGAATAGATTGAAGGAAAAAGAGATGGTTTAGTAGGAGATCAGTGAGAAGCAGGGTGCAATAGTCTAAGCGGAAAGTGATGAGAGAGTGGATAAGGTTTTTGTTAGTGTGTTTAGAGAGGAAAAGTCAAAATTTGCAGATGATATAGAGAAAAAAAAGACAGTTTTTAGCTGTTGATGGATATGTGCAGAGAAAGTGAGGGGAGTATAAGATGATCCCAAGGTTATGAGCTGAGGAGACAGAGAGTATAATAGTGCTATCCACAGAAAAAGAGAAAAGAGGGATGGGGGGGAGGTGGGTTTAAGGGGAAAGATAAGAAGCTCTATTTTGGCCATGTTCAATTTCAGATAGTTGTAAGGCAGCCAGGCCACATTGTCAAATAATCAGGCTGAGATTCAGATTAATCATGTTGTTTTATTAAATTGATTACATGGTTTGGGACTAGATCAACCCTTTAGGTTAGTTTACACCAGGGGTCTCCAACTCCAGTCCTAGAGGGCACCAAACCAGTCAGGCTTTTGGGATATCCCTAATGAATATGCATAACACCACATTACTCTCAGATCCTTAACTTTCATACAGAAAAAATCATAATTTTTCATTAAGGCCAACTTAATAGGTCCAACACCTCATATAAGGAACCAATCCAAGGGCGACAACACACTCAAATAATTAACTGGGAAGAAAAAACCTCGGGGTAATGCCTCATCCCTCTATGCGGCTACTCAAAGCCATAGGGGAAACAACGAGCTCAACATCACTGGCTTAAAAAAACTCCCCTCTTTATTAGAATATGCAGTATTATAATCTTTACTGAAATGTATTCAATTCATTAAACTTAACAGAACAGAAGGCACTATAGCAATACCCACTGCTCAAAACACTATCCAAGTAAAATACAGCCAATTTACAATATAATCTAAATGAGCTCTAACATGAGACTCTTAAACGGTGCTACGATACCTGCAGAAGAAATAGACAAAGTCAGTATAATCTCACAAACTTATATCTGACTGTCTTAAACAGTTTGCTTATCTGAACACAGCTGGCTTCTGTCACAATGTTTTCTCTAGTTTCTTCTAGCAGCTAAAACTGCCAACACTAACTTCATACACCAGTAGCAACCTTAGCTGATGGCAACCCTCCTCTCCAGATTTCAAATACCACTCAGACCTATGAACTCAACACCCTATCGTTCCATAAAACAAATAAAATTCACCCTACAAAGATCTTTGTTTCACCTATAAAAAGGTTTCCTCAGGGGTTAAGCTATCAGCCAGAATAGATTCCGTGCAGAAAGGCAGTGTCTGACGACACTCACTTTAATGAGTGGAGTGGAACGGGTAAACATAGATTTGTTGTTTACAGCATCAAAAAGTAGAAAAACTAGAGGACACACAATGAAGTTACAATGTAACCCATTTATGACTCATAAGAGAAAATATTTTTTTCACTCAATGTGTAATCAAACTGTGGAATTCATTACTGGAGAATGTAGTAAAAGCTGTTAGTGTAGTTGAGTTTAAAAAAGGTTTGGAAAAGTTCTTGGAGGAAAGGTCCATAAACCATTATTAAAGAGGACCCAGGAAATCCACTGCTTGCCCCAATGCAAGCATTGTGGAATCTGTTTGTCATTTTGGGAACCTGCTATGTACTTGTGGCCTGGATTGGCCACTGTTGGAAACAGGATACTGGGCTTGATGGACCTTGGTCTGATCCAATATGGCACTCCGGCAGCTAAGTTCTCATGTAGCCCACTGGCGTGCTGAGTACCAGGAAACAGGAAATGCTCTTTAACCTCCGAAGCGCCAGCGGGCTACACAAGAACACAGCTGCTGAAGTGAAGGAAAACACCGCTCTTCACTCTGGCGGTTGGGCAGAGGTGAGTCGGGGCCTCGGGCCTCCGCGGCTCCTTCTGAAGCTGGCCCTGCCAGGAGCCAAACGGTCGGTCCTGCCGGGAGCCAAACAGCATGTATGGAATGAAGTTTGCGTGGGGTCCCCTGAAGAGCAGGGCCCTGTGCGAACAATATTCCCACACAGTGGATGGACTGGCCCTGGGCATATCTTATGTTCTTATGTTCTAACTATGTCTATGAAACTGTCAGCAACAACAAATCCAAAAAGGCCAAGATGGTGGTAGACTGATATAGTCATTGAATGGTGACAGAAAGAGAGACTTGTGTGCCGATACTGAGATCCCTTATCTAGAAGGCCAATGGGAGATTGTCCAGATAAAAGTACTGACCAAGACAGTCAATTGCGCTATCTGCATAGTGTTTCTGAATACCTCCACAGTCTGCCTCAGCACTATGCAAGTAGTGTAGGAGTGGTACCAGAGTTATCTGGATAAGTGTCGGCACTTACCCACTTAGTGTGATTTTCAGTCAGTACTTATAGAGTCAACATAGGCTCTGTGAAAAAACAGGTCTAAATTTCTGTCTGGATAAGTGTCAGTTGAAAATCATACTTAACCGGGTAAGTGCCGCCACTGATCCGGATACACTGCTCAACCCACATATTCAGCAGTAGCTCCTATCCGAATACTTCGGCTGAATATCCTGCTGACCGCCATGATGTATAAATATTGGCTTGAAAAT
Source organism: Ichthyophis bannanicus (assembly GCA_033557465.1). Lineage (NCBI taxonomy): Eukaryota > Metazoa > Chordata > Amphibia > Gymnophiona > Ichthyophiidae > Ichthyophis > Ichthyophis bannanicus. The sequence continues at coordinate 344,548,822 of CM066035.1, forward strand.
TTAGCCCCCCGTTTACATGAAAGAGGATAGCTGGCTTGTCACCACTTATGGGAGCTCTCCAATCTCAACTAGGCGCAAACATTTCACTCCTTTTTAGGGCAGTTTTGGAGAAAGTGTCCCTTAACTCCAGAATGCATACAGAGCTCCAGCATATGGCAGTGTAGTCTCTGAAGGAAAACCAGGTGGCTCCAATTTGCATGATTCTTCAGCTGCTGTTGTTGTGGTAGCCAAAGTCTTAACAGGGGATGGAGTAGTAGGGAGTCACCCAGATAGACTTATGGAAACTTTTTTTTTCTGCTTTACACTGTCTGTGGTCTATCTGGATAGTGAGTTGAACCAGACTGTCTAATGAAGAAAGTGGATCAACTACGTGGGATAACCCTTCCCTGATAGCTTCTGTCAAAACTAACTTATCTTGTTTCATCAAAGGCCATGAGCTCTATTTTGTATCGAGGCTCCATCAACTAAATTCTGCAGCATATTCCTCTATAGTATGTCTTCCCTGATGGAGGGCAGATAAGATGGCTTCAGCAGAGGCCCTTCTGTCAGGGTCATCATGTACTATAGCTTGAAAAACTGAATCAAGGGTAGCAGCTTCTGGACTCCTTGTTCATGTAAATCAACAGCCTAGGCCTAAGGGTCACCCTCTAGAAGGGACACTACAAATCGTACTTCAATTTGGTCTGTAGCATATGAGTTAGGACTCATAGAAAAATAAAATTTGGAACTATTTGCAAAAGTAAAAGAGTACTTCTATCTGTAGAAGAATGAATGGGGAAGAATGCCTTGGCCTTTTGGACAGGTATAAAGACTATAGATACTTGTGCTGGTTCAGGATACAGGTGATTGTTGTCTTACTAGGGTTAAGCATTAGACATGCTATTTTGTAATTCTACAATAGCTTGCGCCATCATAGTAATCATTTGAGGGTTGACTGCAAACAGATGAGAGACCAGGGACAACAGCCACAGAAACATCTTCAGGCTCCATGATGGCCGTTTCATAAAATCACAACCAGAAGGTAACTCAACGGAGAACATCAGAGGGCCTTTGGCCTAGGTTGTTCATGTTCATCTATTAGAACCACTTTTCCCTTTGGATTGAGCCATCTGGTACTGAGAAGTTGACAAGACTTAAAACACGAGCACCAAGGTATTCATACAGAATTTAGCATTGTCACCCATCACCAGATAATAGGAAGCTGGACAAGTACAGGAATGAAAGTTAGGAAGGGTCGCCTATCCAAGTATTAACCAGGCCACATCCTCCTTAACTTCTGAGATTAGACAAGGTCGGTCACAACTGGTGTGGCCGTAGGCTAAGCAAAAATCGGTAACAGAAGGCAAACAGAAGTAATAGCAGACCCAGGAACTCTCACAAGAGACCTATCAAAGGGCAAGGCTGAATGGAAGATTCTGGTTTAAATAGCTCCAGGGAACCTATCAGAAAGTGTCCTGGGGGAGGGGGGTAAGAATGTAACAGCTCTTTGTAGGCTTTTGCATTTAAAAATCTTTCCAGTAAATGAATTTTTAGGATTAAATAAGGACCATTTTTGAAGAGTTTTAATTACCTGCAATTTTGCAAAGTGCTGCACAGAAAGGGCTCACACAACAAGCTATTTTGAATAAAAGATTTAAAAGGAGTTGAGAGAAATTATGATCAACAGTGCGTATTTAGCAGGTAAAAGTTTTCCAGGCAAGCGACATTAATTAATTGTTAACTTTTTTAAAAAATTCATATTAAGCCCCGTAATTTGCTTGTTTGGAAGATGCTGAGCTGGTACTGAACGTTTGTGAAGACTTTTCACTTGGAGGCAAGGCATCTGACAGGTTCCTGAATAGCATGATTTATCCAGTGTATAAAGACCATAGGTCAGCTGAGACTTGGTTAGCGTGCCAGAGCTTGATGAGGGCATGCAACAGACTGACTCTTTGGCATGATGTGTCCCCGGTTGGTGAACATTATGTTGATTTCTGCAGAAGCCTTTGTTTAGTTGCTGTCTACTAATTTTTTTATTGAATTATTTTGTTTTACTCTGCAGAGCTTAATGAGAAGCTACTTTTGGACCCCACAATTAGTGAAAAGACTCTCGGACCTCAAAATGTGAGCAATGCAATAGTGAATTCGTTCAAAGCGGAAAGGATTGCACAACACAAAGAAGCCGTGCAAAACATGGCGGCAGGTAATCATCCGTAATGATTATAAAATTTGCTTTCAGAACATGTCTAAGAGTGTTAGTTTTTACTTTTGCCAGTGCATTGTCTTAGAAATGTTTCTTTTAATTGGGTCTGTTATTAATCTTTTACCTTTCTTTGCACACTGCACTTTTTTAGTCCAGAGGTTGGTAAGTCCTAGACCAAAAAAAAACATTCTGCTGTTTCTACATGGACTGTGCAATTAGTTTTAGTTGGCTCAGTTGTTTATTAATCTTTTACCTATCTTTGCATGTTGCACTTTGAGTCTAGGGGTCTGTAAACTCTGCTAACCTGTGAAGACATCTTGACTCACCCCAGAACACTTTAAATCACCCCAGCACTAGCAGAGCTAAAGTTGTTCTGTTTCTCGATTGCTGTTTCTGAATGGACTGTTCTATTACGTTTCATTTATTTATTTCTGTATTCATTTGTGTATTTATTTATAACCCTCTCTATCTGTCATCCTAGGTGGGATACAATAACACATACATTAAAAAATCATTACAAAGACAAAACATAATAATACAATACATAAACTAAAAAATTCCCAGATTTCCACTGTTACTAATTTTTTGCCAGTTCTTTTTCTGTGCTGCTGTTTTTGGATAGATTGTATTATTACTTTTAGTTGGCTTCATTGACACTAATCTTTTGTCTGTCTTTTGATTTTAGTTATGTATTGGGGAAAGCTATTTTTCATGGTGTGTTGGGATGGAGGCTGTATGATTATTCTAGGGAGAGGATGGCTAAGCATCTGGTGGTATGTCTTATTCACATATTTGTCTAGATTCTTAGTTGATTTTATTTATGTCTAGGGTGGTTAAACGTGGGAGAGGTGCTGCTCGGATTTATAGAGCTGATTTGAATATGGAATGTTTGAATGTTGAATTACCTGAGGATTGTGAAGATATGGTTTTTAAGATCAGAGGGGATAAGATCTTGTTAATTTATTGCCCCCTTGGAATGGCAAGGGGAAAGTTGGGATGTGCTGACTGATGCTGTTCGACAGCTGCAATGGAGATTGATACATTTTTGGTATCGGGTGATTTTAATCAACATGTCGATGTGGTGTCCTCCTGGGATAGTATTTATTAATATCCAGGCAGATTAAGGCTTTGTTTGCAGTTCTACGGATGCTCCAAGCACTGAGATCTTATCTTTTGGTAGGGAATTTGTCCTTGGTGATATGGGCGTTGGTTTTGTCTTACCTTGATTATTACAATTCACTGTTGTTTGGTCTCCCTCCTAAGGAGATTGTAATGCAATCCTCTACATCTCTAAGTGTAATATAATTAAAGTTCCCCTTTAAATAGTGATGTCACGGTGAGGCCAGAGCAGTGCTGTAATTATTTACTTACTCAGAGCATGACCGGAGCATAAAATCTACGTACCTCCTGGAATACCCAGTCACCAAAGGTGAACGGAATAACAGGCAGGATAAATGAATTAACTAAAGGATTAGGCTTCTAGATGGCTTAAACATGTGCAAGTAGTTTAATGTTACCCATAGGGTGTGAAATAAAACAGGTAAGTATAAATATGGTGTGGGACAACTTGTTTTTGTAAAGTTACACTAGCCAAATATTACATATAAAATATAACACAATCTGGATGGGAACTAAATAAAGTTTTCCTTTGTGACAAGGTTTTTCTGTTTTGTTTTGGAACTCCTACAGTATATTTAGTAAAGATAAAGTCTCTACTCATCCTCCAAACGCCTCAACGTTGGGGCCCAGATGTCTTTCTCCAACTTCTTCTCAGCTTGTTCTGTTCAGCCGAATCCATAGTGGTCTTTTGACTGGTGGTGCAGGAACTCTTGCAGACTCAAAAAGGAACCTGGGACTACCTACATTCCCTTCCTACCTAGATATTACCTAGCTGAACTTACTCTCCAAGTTCCCTACCTTTCCCTGCTTACGGGCTAAAAAAAATATTTATATGAGCCAGCTCAGGTCTGCTGCAACTACCCCCCCCCCCCCCAAAAAAAATAAACAAACAAACCTCAACACAGACTAAATGACCACTCACACCTACTCTTACATACTACACATCCCTCAGCATACACAGTTCAACACTTCCCCTTCACTCTGTCTCTCTCAATCTCTCTCTCTCATCTAGCACACAAAAGCATTTCACCACAAACACTCTGCCCTTCTACAGCCAATAACTCTCAACCTCCAAACCCTCCACTACTCTCTCTCTTCACTTCACATTCAGACTTCCAGTAATTATTATTAAGGGCTTATGGATTATTACACACTCTTTCTTATGCTGTTTTATATATCCCTGCACTATAGGGTTCTTTCTTTCTTATGCTGTTTTATATATCCCTGCACTATAGGGTTCTTTCATGAAGCTCCTTTAACAGAGACTTTCTGTCATGGACTGAGATCAAATATATCTGCTCAGTCCATTTATTTTCTCTTCCTTTTTTTTTTTGTCCCCGGGTTTAATTTATTTCCTGGTGTTTGGTGGACTTACCTTAGACTTCACTTATTCTTACAAACTTCTCTCTCAGCACTCAAATCTGTGTCCCTGTCCAAACAATTCACAAATCACTTACCCCCTCATTCACCCCACTTAAATTCTCTTACTTCCTTTTCAGTCACCAATCTATCAAATATTCATATATTTGGAGGCCTCCACACAGCCATCCTCAAACATACTTCCTCACTCATCCCAGTTCAAGCAGCATCTGGTAGTCTGAAATCCACCTCGGTCTCATTCCACTAACATTCCATTCATATTCTTACTACTGCTGACATCACTAAATACACCCATTCTAAATTATATAAAATGTTTCATTTCCATTAAAACCCAAAATAAACCTAAAAATGTAATCTCCAGTCCCAAAAGATATTTATTCAAGTGTTTCTATCAAGGCTGCTCTTGAAGTGTCATTTTCTCTCTATTTGCGTCAGTTTTATCAAACAGCTGGGCAGCTTCGTAACAAAGTAAATTCTCTTAGATATATCTCTACCCCTCCTCTCACATCCTGGTATTTTCATACATAAAATCCTCCTTGCTGGTATTCTGCCTCCATCCCCCGCAGCACGCACAGAGCTACTGTGCGTGCTGCGGTGGACAGAGGCGTGATGGGGTGGAGAGTAGGTGCAGCATGGGCAGGGCTAGCCCCCAGATATGCAGGGCCGATTCCAGGATGGCCCTGTATATCTTGGAATCGCCGGGGAATGCCCTGCTTATATCACCTCTGTGGTGGAATAAGAACAGGGCACCCCCCCCCAAACTGCCTGGTAGCCCACCCCCCGGAGCCCAGGAGTCCCTCCCACAGGAGCACTGGGACACAGAGGGTGAGTCCCAGCGGCCCCCATTGGGGTCGGGCTGCAGGGGCTCAGAGGTCCGCGGGCAGATAGAGCCACAGGGAGGACATCGCCATGGCTGCAGGAGGGAAATGCCAAGCCATCCTCGGGCACAATTCTGACAGCCGCAGGAACGTTTTGCTCCTGCGTTTCAGAATCGGGTGCAAATGGGTCCATCCTGCACAAGACTGTCTGGATGGCCCAGATGTGCCCCTTCCAGAATCGGGCTCAATATGAATCCCCACAATCTCAACACCTAAATCATATCTTTTTAACACTTTTAAACTACATTTTACTTCGCTGTACAACTCACTCAAATTGCGACTTTTTAAATGCATAAATTCATTAATCAAACATGTTTTCCAGGTCCCTGGACCTCAAGGACACCTATTCAGCCCATTAAAACTTTCAAAACGTCAAAAAAAATGTACTTTTATTAATTTTATTAATTTTTTATTTATTGAATTTTATACAATCAATCGACATAATCTTGAAAAGAAAAGAAATACAATGGCACAAATGTCAAAAAGAAAACATAAAACAAAAAACGTAGAGAACAATTTCCACGATCTCTTGCAGTCCATGTGATGAAAGGGGGGGGGGGAATTAAAACCTAAGGCCAGAGAACCCCAAGCTCCAGGAAAATAAACGAAAAATACATGTAAAGGCAAAAAACAAGAATGGGTGCAATATTTCACAAGACTATCATAGTATAGGGAGAGTTATTGAACATCTAACCTTGGTACAGACTTATCTAATAATTTAGCATTAATAAAGGCAGCAAGATCGGCAGTTTGAGAAAAAACATATCTAACAGATTTGTATATCACCAAACATTTACAAGGAAATCTCAAGAAAAAAGAACCCCCAATCTGCAATACCCCCGGCTTATGGAGGAGGAAAAGCTTCCTCCTCTTTTGCGTCTCTTTTGCTATATCAGGAAACATAGAAATAGTAAAGCCACAAAAAGTTTCCATTCTTTTCTTGAAGAACATTTTGAGAAGCCAATCTTTATCAGAAACCAAGACAAAAGAAACCAACAGCATAGCAGGAATATAATTCTCCCCAACAGTATCTTTGAGTAACTCAGAGACATTCAAAACTTCCAAATCTGAATCTTCTCTTGAAGTCGCCGGTTCTTTCTTCCCCGTAGGGAGATCATATACCTTTTAAGGTGGAATTAGGTTTGGAGGGACTTTCAAAAACTTCAGTTAAATAACGTTTAAACATATCCAAAGCCATAACACTCTTCAACTTAGGAAAGTTCAAAACCCCGAGATTCATAGCTCTTGCTGCATTATCCAGCACCTGCAGCTTATAACATAAAGCAAAATTATCTTTAAGATCAGCGTTCGTTTCAGATAATCTTACCAGCCGACTTGCATGATCTTCCATGATCTTCCATCTGCAATTTAACAGTTTCCAAAGACCTCACATTGGAATCTATTCTAACTGAGTTCTCCTGGATCTTTGGAGGAGAGAACAGATATTTGCTTGGTTACTGCATCAGAAAGTGATACAATGGCTTCCCAGGTGACTTCCAAGGTAAATACCTGTGGACAAGAAAGCAGAAAAGGCGCCAGTGTAGAAATTACAGCAGCGGGGGACCGAGATAATAATGTACTTTTAAAAACGGGTGTAGGCCCCACCCCCAAACTTTCAAACTGCTCCATTTTAAAATTTAAACTCCAAAATGCAATAAAAACTACTTAGTAAGGGTCACCAACCCTTTTCTTAGCTTTTCTGAGCCTTTAAAACTTTTAATTTTCATTTTTATTATTTCAGTCATTTTTTTTCTCACTCAAATAAGGCTACTGCCTCTTTAAGGGCAGGCCTGCCATCTGCCTGTCCTCTTGCAGGCTAAACTGGCCCCATTTCTTTTACTTTAGGGCTCCTACCCCCTCATTAAACTTGTGCTGTTTATGCTCTTCACAATCATTTATTTATTTTGTTAAATCTGGGGTCTCTCTTCTTTTTTATATTTATTTAATTACCGCCGGCACTGCAGGGGCAGCCCTCTTCACCACCGGGGCTTTCCACTAGCCCCGAGGTGCTTCCAGGCCCCCTGCCATTTACATATCAGGGCCTCTCAGTGGCCCACCCTCTTTTTTCCACTCACCAGCCCCCACCATCAGCCCTCTGGGCTCATTGGCCTCTTTTCCAAGGCCTCCTTAGGGGTTCTCCAGCCCTACCCCCTTGCTATCTAGCCATCGTGGCCCTTTCCCTGACTCAGGGACCCCCCTCCTCATATTAAATGGGCTCTCTATGGGCCAATATGCCTCTGCTCTCCAGGCCTCTATCGGGTCCTGCAGCATGTCACATGCCGCAGAAGCGCAGCTCACCCAGACCCGAGCCCGTGGATCCCCAGCACTCTCTTATTTTTTTTTTTTCTTAAAAAAAAAATGTAGCTGCCAACAATCAGCCTGCAAAGCAGCCAAGAGAAAAACACACGGCAACAATCAGCTGCCTCGGGATGGCCTGTGGGTTCCCCCAAACGTTCTTTTTTTTAGAAAACAAAACCACAGCGACCGTTTCTCCTGCAGCCACAGAAACAACCTCCACCTTCATCAGGGAAGCCCTCAGGACTCCAGGTATGTTTTTGGGTTTTTTTTAAATTTCTCTCTGGACTATTTCTCTCTGGTGGCAAACTCCCCAATACCTCGAGGCAGGGATGTCCTTCCAAACCTCAAGCCTAGTAAGGGTTCTCACTATGGACCTCTCCCTGCTAGGCTGGGGAGCCCAATGTGAGGAACTCTGCACCTAGGACACCTGGTTGCAGAACGAGAGCAACCCACAGATCAACCTTCTTGAGTTGTGAGCAATATCCTTAGCCTTCCGAGCCTTTTGCTACCGCCTGTGGCACAAACCAGTGTTGATCCAAACCGACAACCAGGTGAGATGTTCTATGTGAACAAGCAGAGGGGCACGGGGTCTCGTGCCCTCTGCCGCGAAGTGATGGGCCTCTGCTCCTATGCAGTCCAGCAGGGTATGCTCCTGCGTACAGTATATCTGCCAGGCCAGGACAACTCACTGGCCGACAGATTGAGCAGAGTCCTCCAGCCACACAAGTGGCAGCTGGATTCCAGAGTGGCCAACCAGCTCTTTCAGCTCTGGGGGGGGAACCCTGGGTAGATCTCTTTGCCAATCTGGACAACTACCAGTTGCCCTGCTTCTGCTCCAGGCAAGCCTACCCCTCCAGGGTGATAGCAGGCACGATTCTCATCTCGTGGTCGGAAGGTCTCATGTATGCCTTCCCTCTCACACCGCTAATTGACAAAACGTTATTCAGGACCTTCCGCAACCAAGCCTCCCTCATCCTGATAGCCCCTCCATGGCCCAGGCAGCCATGGTTTCCACTACTCCTCCAGCTATCAGTGGAGGCCTCCATTCCATTGGGGAACTCTCCTGGGGTCCTATCCCAGGAAGGGGGGGGCTCCATCTTGCACCCCAATCTGTGGTCCCTGTTACTGACAGCGTGGCAGCTGAAAGGGTGACCCTGGCCCCTTTCAACCTTGGGTGAAGTGGAGGAGATCCTGTTGGCTTCTCACAAGGCTTCCACTAGGAAAGGGTGAGCCTTCAAGTGGTGCAGATTCTCAATTTGGTGCACGGAGCACGGGATTGACCTGTTTTCCTGCCCGGTGCAGCTGGTACTGCAGTACCTTCTCCATCTCTTGCAATCTGGGCTTAAATCAAATTCTGTCAGGATGCATTCAGTGCCCTTGCAGTGTTCCACCACCCAGTGGATGGTAAAGCCCTCTCTGTCCAGCCACTGGTAACCCGCTTCCTGAGGGGACTTCTCTTATTGAAACCCTCCGGCAACCGAGTGGGACCTTAATGTCATATTGGCGCAGCTCACTCCCCGCCTTTTGAGCCATTAGCTACCTGTCACCCACGATACTTCTAGTGGAAGGTGGTGTTCCTGGTCATGCTCACCTCCACTCATAGGGTTAGTGAGCTCCAATCCCTGGTGGCAGAGGCGCCATATACAAGGTTCTACAAGAACAAGGTGGTGCTCTTCACACACTCTAAATTCCTTCCGAAGGTGGTGTTGCCCTTCCACCTCAATCAGGAGGCGGTGCTACCCACCTTCTTCCCAATACTTCATGCCAGTAGGCGGAGACTGTCCTCCACACCTTGGACTGTAGGAGGGCCCTGTCCTTCTACATTCAACGTACCCAGGGCCATCGTAAAGCTTCTCAGTTGTTTGTCTCATATGACTTCAGTAGGCTGGGGGAGGCAGTGACCAAACGTACTCTGTCTACGTGGGTGGCAGACAGTATCGCCCTCACCTACGAGCAGATGGGGTTTCCGCTGGAAGGCCGGATGATGGCACACCATGTCAGGGCCATGGTGGCCTTTGTGGCAAACCTGCGCTCTATCCCGAGAATGGACATTTGTCAGGCCACCACCTGGTCTTCAGTCCAAGCTTCACAGCCCATTACTGCTTGGAGAAGGAGTCCTTCGGCCAAGCTGTGCTCCATAATCTTTTCGGGGTCTAGGCAACTCCTACCCTCCGACCCTTCTGTGTTCAGGCTTCCAGAGTGCTCGTTTTCCTCAAACATACAGGTCCTACCGTAGTCCATATCTGCAGATTCAATTGATGTTTCTCATGACTCCCCTTGAGGGTGACCGTGATTTTTCTCTGTGGGCGTTCAGTAGCCTGTAGCTGGGGAGTCACATATGTGAGGACTGACTTCCTGCTTGTTCCTGGAAAAAACTTAGTTACTCACCTGTAACAGGTGTTCTCCAGGGACAGAAGGAATCAGTCCTCACAACCCTCCCTCCTCCCCTTGGAGTTCCTTCTTTACCATTTTATTTTTTGCCATCTGTTAGCTATGTCATCTGACTGAACAAGATGGCACCCTCGGGCGGGAAGGGACCATGCATGCGTGGTGACATCTCCCAAAGGCTTTCTTTGAAAGCTAGGGGGATGCTTCCACAAGGGCTCCATTAGCGCCAATGTCACCTGTATGTGAGGACTGATTCCTGCTGTACCCAGAGAACATTTGTTATAGATGAGTAACTATTTTATTTATTTTAGTTTCTTATATACCGCACTATTTAGTATCAGCGCGGTTTACATGGAACAGTGAAACATAATGAACAAACGTTAGTTTTACAGAGAACAAGGAAATACAACTTGGATAACTTAGGGAAACATGCACATCAACTATTTACATATGTAGCAGTAATCTTTGCATAGTGGGTTATGAACCTACAGAAAGATATTAAGTATAGGGACTAATATGCAGAGGTTTCTGGAAGGAAGATGTGGCTATGGTGGAGTATGGTTGATCTGGTAATGTTGTATAAATAAGTAATGTTTTAGTGCTTTCCTGAATTGTGTGAGATCGGTGATGGCTCGGATTGCTGGTGGTAATATGTTCCAACACTTGGGAGCATAAAGACTGAAAGCCCTGTTTGACGTTGTTAGTGTGCATTTTGTTGATGCACTTGGGATAGTTAGAGTGTTTGCTGATGTGGATCTTCTGGATCTGTTAGGTGGGGTGGGCTGAATTAGATCTACTAGTTGTAAAGCGGTTATGCCGTTGATGGCTTTAAAGGTAAGCGTCAGAGTCTTGAATAGTATTCTTCCGTGTGTTGGGAGCCAGTGGAGTTGAATTAAGATGGGTGTGATGTGGTCAAATCTCGATGCTCCAGAAAGATTTGATTTCTTGAGCAATTTTGACCTGTTGTGAATGGTCGGATAGCTATGACTTAAACCAGCGAAGGACGGTTCCTCCAATCCCAGTCTGTTGTAGTCTGGCTAGGAAAGTGCTCTGGGATATTGAATCGAAAGCAAAAGATATATCAAGGAATATCAGAATGAACGATTGGCCAGGTTTTTCAATTCCTTTATTGGCCTGTCTAGTAAGGAGATGATTAGGGTTTCAACACTATTTGTATATCTTTTTTTTTGTATAAATACCTTAACTATAATAGGGGATTTTAATTTCTCAGTCATAGAAAATAAATGTGTTTTTTTTCAGGTTTTTATAAGACTTGAGAGCAGGAGTCCTAAATGAATGTCCACCTGGGATGGATGTGGGCCTTAAAGAAGCTTTTCTGGCCCTCCGCCCTTTACTGTTCCCATATGAGATCTGGTCCCCAGAGCAAGTTTTTATTTTCACTTTTTTTTAACTAATGTGCTCAGTCTCGCTTCTTTCTGTCCCTCCCTCCTGCTTGCAGCTTGAGTGTTTCAGCCAGCAGGCTCAGTCTGTTGCCCTTCCCTCTCTATCCCTCCCTGCTAAACGTCCCCACTGATCTGATCCTCCTCCTCCTTTCCTCTGCCAGGAAAGTGACAAGGGTTTCAGGAATAAGGTGAGAGCAGGAAGGCGTTGGTACTAGTCACTTCCCTACGTCCTTTGAACCCTGTGATCATAGCTCAGCCCTAGATTATACTTTCCATAGGTTGGGCACTGTCACTTCTGCACGACGTGATGCAGGGCTGGGGGTATATATTTGTTTCTCTGTTCCAAGGCTGCAGCACCAGGTGCTTTTAGCTCCTAGTGCGTCAGGACGGGGGGAGGGGAAGGAGTGTTTGCATGTCCACTGTGCACAGCTCTGGGACTGCAAGATCGCATGTGTGTGTGTGTGTGGTTCTTGCTTTCAGTGATGAAAGACCTGAAGTGTTTGTGCAGGTGCACCCTGCTATAAGACTGCAGGACTGGGGTATCGGATGGAGTGAGAGAGAAGGGAAGGAGGGGCAAGAATGGAATGAAAAGATAGGAAGGTAAGAGAGAGAAAGGTTGGGCTGTAAAAGGAAGGAGAGTATATTAAGTGAGTGTTGAATGGAAGAGAGTATGCCACACATGTTCACACACAACTCAACCTGCCATCCACTCACCTCCTATCACCTAAGGGGCAAATGCCAGGAAAAGAGCAGAAACAATAAGCAGAGTTTCTGCTTCACCCCTGGCAACTATGTCATCTGTTTTCCTCAGATTTGAAATCACTGAAAATTCAGAAATGGTGTCCCAAGTCGCTCAGTAAACTTCACCCTTCTCACCCCCGCCTAACCCTCTCTATGATTTGAAATGTCCTATGTGGGCCTTCATGTGAAAGGTCTGAGAACCCCCCACTTCAGAGAGTATGAAGTTTGTTCGTTTATTATGGGATAGCACACACTTCCAAGGAAATCATTTGGATGTATTCTCTCTAGCTGGTCCATTCATTCAAACTTCTGCTCAGCCATGGATAAATCATTTTTTTGTGACATTCTCGTTATTAGGACAGAAGAATGCACTTAAGAAATTGGTCTGTCATCCTCAGAAAAGTTTGAAGAAAGAAGATCTTTCAATAATTATGCAAAGATTTCCTACTCTGGAAGAGAACTCCGTAGACGCCCTCGCTAGGGTTTGGGATTCTGTTTTAAAATGTTCTAATGAGAGCTGAGCACTGAGAAGAATATTTTTGTTCCTATCAATTGCTCTTCTCCATGCTTTACAGAGGGCCTGCGTTTATTGAAACGTCAGTCCCGACAGTTGTGTAAGAGGTGACAGAGAACTAAAAGTAGTGAGGATCTATTCTGGTTTTAAGAATTTGCTAGGTTTTATAGGCACGCAGTTAGATTAACTGAAAAACACCATTTCCTCTTGAACTGAATAGTCATTATATTGTCCAAAAGAATTCATAAAAATGTTTTAAGATTTATTATCTGGATTATGATTCCCCTTCATAGATTGAATCTAATTTTTCATGTGAGGAATGTTCACGTTATTTTGAAAGAAAATCATTAAAACTCAGGAAGAATTAGCTTCAAACCCTACAAATTTAAATAGTAACCGGGTACGGCGGACAAGTCGCTTCCATGCTCCCCCCATCCTACCCCAATCCTTTACCCACTTTCTCCATACAATGATACACCACAACACATTTTGGGAATTAAACTGGTCGCAGCTTTATTAACCTTTCAACAATAACTGAACAACATTTCAAACCACATCCTAATTCCCCCCCCCCTGCAGATCGAGCCCTCACCCGCCATGTGAGTAGCAAGGTGACGCCGTTTCCGCTTCCGCCAGGTCCAGGCCACGGCTATTTTCATACCCCCCTCTTCCGGCTTCGCCATATTAGCAAAAACCCGAGGGATTGTCCGGGTCGGGGGTACCCCACCCCCGCCCTAAGGATAGCCTCTGGCTCCGGACCCCAGAAACCTCCGGGATCCCGCCGCCCCCTCCAGCTGCAACACCCTTTCACCCCCCAGGCCTTCACCAACCCCAAAACAGGGAGGGAGGGCGGGATGACTGCCGCCTCCAGCTCCGTCCCCCGAAGTCCCGAGCCTCGACGGACCCTCGCCCCGCCCACCCCTTGCCGGGACTCCCCCCCACATCTCATTGTCTCCTGCGCCTCTACTCAGCCCACAGGAGCCAATGAGATTAAAAGACGCGTTGCATCTCGACACATAGCCCCAGCACCGCCGCCACACCGAGGGCACGCTACTAGCCGCCCCCCGGTTAATGGCGGCCGTGCAGACATGGGCCCTGCAGCCTTCCCGTAACCGGGTACGGCGGACGAGTCGCTTCCATACTCCCCCAGCCTACCCCCATCCTTTACCCCCTTTCCCCATACAATGATACACCACAACACATTTTGGGAATTAAACTGGTCGCAGCTTTATTAACCTTTCAACAATAACCGAACAACATTTCAAACCACATCCTAATTACCCCCCACCCCTGCAGATCGAGCCCTCACCCGCCATGTGAGTAGCCAGGTGACGCTGTTTACACTTCCGCCGGGTCCAGGCTACGGCTATTTGCATACCCCCCTCTTCTGGCTTCGCCATATTATTAGCAAAAACCCGAGGGATTGTCCGGGTTGGGGGTACCCCACCCCCATCCTAAGGATTGCCTCCGGCTCCGGACCCTGGAAACCTCCGGGATCCCACCACCGGGTCAGGTAACGCATGTCCTGAGCCGCCCCCCAAAGCTAAGCTGAGACCAGCCCTCCTCCTCTGTATAATATCCTCCAAGGCCTCCTGCCAATCATTCAGGAGCAAATCCATCCCCACTGGGGATAGATGTACTCCGTCCTGCCTATATAGACCCGCGCAGTCCACCTCCGCCCATGGATGCAAAATCTGGTACCCGCCGTGCTCCCCAACCCATCGGCCAATTTGGCGATTAATTTTCGTTAACCCCCTCGACCACTGTTCCCTGTAAGCTGTGCGCGTGTGCGCGCGCACACACCTCGCTGAGTGAGCTCACATACTTTACAACAGAGCGCACAAAAATTACGGTTCTGATTCTGATAGAAAATAACACAGACGTCTTAAAATTTAAAAGTTGTGATTGTAATTACAAGAAATTTTCTGCTTCATTTAGTAATCATCTATTTTCATTTAATTTGATTAAAATCAATGTGGTGTACATACTGTATTCTGACGTGTAGTCAAATTTTAAAGTATACAACTCCGAGTGTCGTTATGTGGCGCACAAAAATTTAACCTTCCTTCAAAAGCTGCACAGCCAACAGAAAATTAGAGGGAACATTGCCCTCGACCACCTCCGCTGATCCCAGCAAGCAGATCTTGGTATGATATCGGACCATACGAGAACCACGTCATGGAACATCAATAACACCTCCCCCAAATCCTTGTGAGCTGCTCGAATTAACTGCTGACAAGTCCATGACCCTAGGTCGTTGCCTCCCAGATGTATCAACAAGATGTCTGGCGACCCTTTCTCACGCTCGTGGTGCCGCAGCAAAGGCAAGAGCTGGATCCATCGTAGGCCGTGCTCGCCCAGCCATGATATGGTCATCCTCGAAGCCTCCAATCCAATATTCGGCCCCAGTAAACAAACGAGTGGCCAATCACCCAACAGCGAAACGATCCTTGTCCCACTTCTGTAAAATAAAGAAATTGTAACAATTAGCAACAACATCTCTTATAAGCGCACATAGCCCTGGAACGCTTGCGATTTCCATCAACCAATCCGCTGTACCTCCCACTCCAGAAGTCCCTCCGCCGCTGCACTGGTAGCCGCACCGATTCTGAAGGAGTGCTGTGTGAACCGGCCCGGTTCCTCACCAGTCCGCCGGAGTGACAGCCGTAACACCCTGCGAACTGAAATCGCGTCAGCACCCGCGCATCTTCATGTATAAAAAGACTGCCTACCCCGACTGGCCTTACTCGCAAGTAGGACTTCAGTAAGGCAACTGGACACGTTGGTGACCCATCCACCGCCCTCAAGACTACCCAAGTTCCCTTCCCCATCGGATCCGTCTTGGATTGCGCTAACTGAATAAGAACCCTGCCCCCTGCCAACTTCACATGCTGCATTTGCAAGCCACTGCCTACTCTGGACCGACTGGACTCAGCTACCAACTCCCCCACACGAAAAGTGCCAAAAAAGGCTACAGAAAAAACCGCCTGAAAGAGCTTGCCTTCGTAGGGGGACATTACCAACTGAGGCAACGCGAGGCACAACCGCGCCAGCAGGTCATGCGTAATAGGCTGCCTACTATCACCCAGAGAGGGAAAGGACCGGTCCCACCCTCACAGCAGCCTGCGCGTCAAAAATCCCCCCCAGCAGCCCCCCATCCCACCGCCTTTGAGAAAAATGAAAACCCCGCCAATTGCATACACACCGTCGCCCACGATACGCCTGCAGCCTTTGCTGCCATAATATACTGACCCAGTAGCTGATTCGACACCGGTCCCCGCTGCCATCCCTGGTCTGCCAGGAAATTCACCACGCTGCTGCAGCCGTGTTGATAAGCGGCCCACGTCGCCGCTGACACTGAACTCTTCAGCAATTCTATCATTTCCTGAGGCCAATCTGCCATAAGTGCTCTGGGACCGACGCCCCTACCTCATCCGCCTCTGGCGCCAGAGTCCGAAACAGCTCCCACTTAAAATGGGAAAGAGCATCAGCAATTTTGTTAGTACTCCCGGCGATGTGACGAGCCTTCACCACCACATTCAGTCGCAAGCAAGCTAAAACCACCTTCCGCATTAAATCAGCCACCTGCATGCAGCGCGGAGCATAGCTGTTGATCACACTGACCACCGCCGCATTGTCGCACCACCAAACTACTTTGCGATTCTGAAGCCTGTCCGGCCACACTTCTAAAACCACTAGGATTGGAAACAATTCCAGAAAGGTTATATTACTGGTGATGCCTGTCTCATTCCATGCCTGTGGCCACCCTGCTGCACACCCAGAGCCCCCGAAATAAATACCCAATCCCAATCCACCTGCAGCATCAGTAAACAATTGCAAGTCCCAACTGGAAATCTTTGCCTCCCTCAAGACAGTGGTACTATTGAAATCCTTCAAGAACTCATCCCATACCCCTAAGTCGGCCTGCATGCTCCTTGACACCCTAATACAGTGATGAGGTTTAGTAACCCCTACCGTAGCTGCCGAAAACCGACGTAGAGACACCCTTACCATCGGAATTACCCTACATGCAAAATTGAGGGAGCCTATCAACGCCTGGATCTCTCGCAGCGTCATCTTACTTGATGCCATCACGTTCACTACTAATACACGCAGCTTCACTACTTTGTCAACCGGCAGTCGTGACACCATAACCACCGTATCCAACTCGACCCCTAAAAAAGCAATGCTTGTCGCCGGGCCCTCCGTTTTCCCTGCTGCCAACGGGACACCCCAAGACTGGGCCAACTGTACGAATCCATCCAGCAACTCCTGGCAACGACCCGTCCGCGCCTCTCCTACAAACAGGAAGTCATCCAGGTAGTGCACTACGTTCGCGCAGCCCGCCTGCTTCACAAAAGCCCAATGCATAAACGTACTAAACTGTTCAAAATACGCACAGGACACCAAACAACCCATTGGCATGCACTTATCAAAATAACTATTACCTTCAAAGCGAAATCCTAACAAATGAAACGCAGACGGATGCACCGGCAACAAACAAAACACCAATTCGATGTCCACCTTGGCCATCAAGCACCCGTGACCACATCTTCTAACCAGCTCCACTGCCTCATCAAAGGATGCATAGCGCACTGCGCACAATTCTTTCGGGATGTGGTCTTTGACGGAAGATCCCATTGGGAAGAACAAGTTATGAATTAGCTGGTACTTCGCAGGCTCCTTTTTTGGTATGATTCCCAACGGGGACACCACCAAGTCAGCAAACGGCTGCTCTGCAAAGGGGCCCGTGACCTGCCCATCTCAATCTCAACTGCCAGTTTCTCCCTCACGATATGGGCAAACCGCCTAACTGAGGGCGAATTCCTGGCTTTGCTCGAAACAACCGTACCTACTACTGGAATTTGAAACCCCCCCTGATACCCCTCCTCCAAAACCACCCTGTCCTTGCGCCTGGGATACTTCCTCAACCAGGGTCATAAAGCTTCAATCCTAATTGGAGTCGAAGCTAAGCTCCGTAATATCCTACTGTTTGGAGGCTGGCATACTGGAACTGACCGCCCCCTTCTTGACACATTTGAGGGTGGAATGCCCCCCATTGCAGGTGGAACAAGCATGCCGGAACTTGCAATCCGGAAAGGGGCATGAAGACTTGTTGAATCACCAACAAACATCTCCAGTGCCCCCCCACCCGCTCTCTGCAATGCAGGAAGCCCACTCGCTCAAAAGGACTGCCCCGCCCCAGACGCAACTGCTAGTCCTCCTTTCGCTCCGCTCGACCCCCCCGCCGCCAGGTCTGACTGCCACCTGCGTTAACCACAAATTAATATCCTGCGTCCCCCAAGACAACAACTGATTTTCTTCCATCTTATCATGGAACTTCTCATCATAGTTGAGCCACAACCAACCTTCGTGCATATACGCCTCCTCTAAGATGGAGTCCGCATAAGCCAATAACATCCCATAGTGGTCTGGATGCTGGTGCCCCCATACACTAGTGAGATGCAAAAAGGCACGGGTCCAGTTAACTATATTCCGTGCTACCTTACTAACCCTCCCTGCCCTCTCGTCCTCCTTCCTCTTCCTCCTACTGTCCCCCGACCGTTTTCTACCCTCCAACAACCAGAAAATGTCAATATAACGCCTCTTCATGATTTTCCGCCGCAAATTCCTCGGCACCCCTTCCCATAATTCTGAGAAAGCTGCCAGTGTAGGCATCACCCCACCCAACCCCAGCTTCTCCGCACTCGTGCCACTCCCTTTACGCACCCCTTCCTCTGCCATAGACGAACGTGATGAAGAATCTGTTGATGACGAGGAAGAGGACCCCCGACTTGCGACGCCGATGACAAGAATGCTTTCGTTTCCTTTTGACCTTTTTCCCCACACCCTCAGCTGCCACCGTTCCGCCACCCACCCCTTCCCCTTGTTCCGCTGTCAACTCATCTGCCACACCCATCGCCGCCTCTGCGTTCCGACTTGGCTCCTGCTGCTCCATCACCATCTGGGATGCTGTATCCTGCTCTCCTGCCATTGCTTCCGCTGCGTGACTTCTTGCCGTGCTCACCGCCGCGCTACCCTGTTGCAGTGGACCGCTCATCCCGGGTCCCATTGCGTGCTGCCATCCGGGAGGTACCTGTGGAGATAAGACAGCAAAAGGCGAAGGGGAACCCGCCATGGCCCAAGGCGGTTGCCACACCCCTAACCACTCCGCCTGAGAAGAGCCTTGTCCCCCTCCCCACCAATGCTCCTAAGCCACCGGGTAACTGCAGCCCGATACACTGGGCCAGCTTGCCATACCAGCTAGCCCCGGCCAGTCACTACCCACCTGCCCCCCAGCTGCACGCCCTTCCAAATCCGGAGGAACAGGTCCTAAGCTTGGGAGTCCTCCAGAACCCCGCACAGCCCCCCGTCCTGGAGCACCCCTTACCAATCCTCCCCCCCCCCAATTCTCATCCTTCTGAGTTGAACTCTTGGCCTTCTGCGGCCTGCTCCCCCCCCTAGCCTCCCTCCGCACTCGTACTGCCCCATCCCCCCGCCTGCTTTCCTCCCTTGCCCCTTTTCCCCTGCATGCTGATTCTCTCCTTCCACTGCTTTGCCCCCTTCTCCCCTTTGCACTCCCTCCCTGGTTCCTGGCCCCCCGCACCATGCACTCACTGCCAATCTGTTCCCCTCGGGCAGCCGACGCCGGCCGACCCCCGAACCCCACCCCCCTTCCCGCCCCCTCCCCTTGCCCCTGCGTTGATGCATATCCCAATGCACTCAGCCTACCCTTATTTAAACTCCCTCCCTCTGTTTTCCTTTCTTATTCTTTCTTTTATTTATTTATTTTTTTTGTATGTAAATTAATTTAATTATGTCCCTTCTAGCACCTCACTTGCCTGATGCCTCCCTCCAACAACAATCGACTGCATGTGCTCGGCGCTCGCCCACTGCTCCACACTGGCGTTCTGCGCCTTCTCCACTGACCGCCGTTGCTGCCGCTTACCCTGCCTGCCAGCACTCTCTCCGCCACATGGAACCCACTGCCGCTGCTCCGTCCAGCACGACCGCCGCCTCCAGCTCCGTCCCTCGAAGTCCCGAGCCTCGCCGGACCCTCGCCTCGCCCATCCCTTGCCGGGACTCCCTCCACATCTCATTGGCTCCTGCGCCTCTTCTCAGCCCACAGGAGCCAATGAGATTAAAAGACGCGTTGCGTCTTGACGCACGGCCCCCGCGTCGCCGCCACACCGAGGGCACGCGACTAGCTGCCCCTCAGTTAA
Source organism: Ichthyophis bannanicus (assembly GCA_033557465.1). NCBI lineage: Eukaryota > Metazoa > Chordata > Amphibia > Gymnophiona > Ichthyophiidae > Ichthyophis > Ichthyophis bannanicus. Next base: position 344,568,948 of record CM066035.1, read on the forward strand.
TGGCAGCCGCGTGGACGTGGGCCCCGCGGCCTTCCCATTCTCAGATTTTGGAAGAGGATGTTATATCTAACAACACACATCAGGAATACAACAAACACAATATATAATAAATTAAGATATCTTAAAAATCTAAAACCATTATTATCAAACCTGGACTTCAGATCAGTCCTTCAAGCCCTGATCCTGCCTCACTTAGATTTTAGTAACATAATTCTACAAGGTATTCCAAAACATGCTTTACATCAACTAAAAGTAGCACAACATGTTGCTGCAAGAATGCTTATAAATGCAGGTCCAACTGAACACATAACCCCTATACTGTACAAACTTCACTGGTTACCTATACAAAGTAGGATAAAATATAAAGTTATCATAACAACGTTCAAACGGATAAGAGATATAGCCCCATCCTCTAACTGATATACTGACAATTCATTCAAGGACCAGAACAGTGAGACAAAGGAACCTGAACACACTACTTGTTCCAAACAACTTTTCAAAACTCAATAAAACTACAACAAATAGGGCATTCAGCTTCAATGCTCCTTTAATATGGAACGCTCTGCCGGATAAACTCAGAGATATCACAGATCTTTCAACATTTAGAAAAGATCTTAAAACTCACCTATTTATAGAGTACTTTGGAGACTCATTCCCAAAAGATGAAATATTTCCCACTTAAACTCATGTATACCCTTATTCATTAATACACAACTTACTTTTTCCTTTTTCTTACTCTTACAATACTCAATTCTCCACATTATCATATTTAATCATTACATTAATAATTCTAGTGAACTACAATACATTTTTCCTTGCTCAGATAAGATGAAAAGATTTTTAAAACTTGTAAATATTTTAAATCTGTATATATGTTTAAACTATCTATATACCTAATCAGCATTTACTCAGCATTGTAACCCTCAAATTACCTTTTCTATTATGTACAATTTAATGTTCGCTGTAATTTCAATTGTTTGAATAAGTTTCAATGTAATGTTCAAGTTTTATTCTATGTAAACCGCTTTGATTTTTCTGAAGGGCGGTATATAAAACCATTCAATAAATAAATAAATACATACATATCTATAAAGAATGGTTCTGTACTGAAAGACTTTGCTCTTCTGTTAGAGAGTCCTCTGATAAAATCCACTGCTTATCCATGGGGATAAGCAGCATAGAATCTGGCTACTTTTGGGATATGTTGAGTACTTGTGATCTAGATTGGCTACTGCTGGAATCAGGATATTGGACTTGATGGACCTTTAGTCTGACCCAGAATGGCAACTCTTATGTTCTTATGTTATACAGTCCATCAGCAGTTGAATGATTGTGTTTTCATGCATAATTAAATTGACCATTACCAGTCAGGCTTCTGTATTAATTACAGTATGGAAACTATTTGAGTTTCAATTAACAAGATCAGAATGTGGATTGATAAAGGCTTATCTCCTTTCTTGATAGTACTGGATTTATTGGCTACATTTGATACCATTGATCATCCTGTTTTGATTAGTTGACTAGCCAATATAGGGTTAAGTCGCGTTGTTTTATCTTAGTTTTCTTCTTTCTTAAAAGGCCATAGTCAATGGACTTTATGGCAAGGAAATGTATCCAAATCAAGAACCTTTGCACCGAGGTGCTCTTAAGGATTCATTCTTTCTCCATTATTAATTAACATCTGTGGTATACCTCTCGCTTGTAAGATTTGGTATTATGGGGTAGATTGTTTGTTTTCTTTTAACTGATGACATGTAATAGCATAGGTATTCAGTAAGGGTCCCACCAGCCAGTAGCCTCCATAGATGACATGAAACAGTACTCCAATTCTATCCCTCCCCTCCTCCCCAATTACCATTCCCCAACTAATGTCACATTTGGATGAAAACAGTTGGTTACAGTTTTATTTACAAAACAGTGGTCAACAATACACTACACAAGTCAAAGGTAGACTGGCCAGCCCATAAATTCATATCCCCCCCCCCCACCCAGTCACCCCAAAGGATAAGAAGAAAATCACCTACCATATTACTAGCCAGGTGGCCCATCATCCAAATGCCATTATCGAAGAAATTAATCCATTGCCCCCTTTATTCTTTGAAATATTACTAGCTGAGGATAACTACCACAGTTTTGGGACCCCTAACTGGCCAATGCAGTGCCGCAATGACCCACCATCTGATATCAACCAATTACCTCAAGCCCCATTAAACCCTTGTATGAAAGAAAAATTGGCTTGGGTACTGCAGTTCCCTTCTACCAACTGCAACAAACACACAGAACAGTTCACATAGCAAAATTCAACCATAGTTGCAAAAACAAGAGGGATGTTTGGGCGGGCAAAGCTCCTCACCAAGGGGGGAATGGCTGCTAACTGCCATGCTTCCAGGACCACCTGATCTTTAAATCTGAGGTCAGTTCCCCTCCCCTTTTCTCTTAAACATCATTGCCCCCAGCCAATCCAAAAAACCCAACCCAAAACCTAGCTAAATTTTTAAAGATATCTACTCCACACCTTAATAACTGACCAAGTCATTAGCAGTAAATTTGAGAAACTGAGATCATACTCCACATACCCTGGCTTAGAAGTGAGATTCATGACTGTTATGGTACAACTAACCCATTTGCAGAAAATTCCCTAAAACATAGCAATTAGAGAATTGCTCTTTTCAAACTCCCTCTCCTTGTTCTTTACTCTCCCAAACCCACAAACTTCCCCATCCCCAGAAATTGCCCTTCTCCATAATTGGCCCACCACCCCACACAGTACTACAACTCCCCAAAATACTTCCTCACAACTGCCTTATCGACATAGCAAATATCCCTGCCACAAAAATAAAATACCCTCACCCAACTGCCTCATCTCCTTGTAAGCTGTCCCACCCCTGAAAATTATACCCTACAACTGCCCTAGCACAATACATATTGTCCCCCCAAAAAAACCTCCTGTAACTTCCTGACCACCCTGCAAACTGCCCCATCTCCAACAGCTACATCCCTGTAACTACCTCACCACATCACAAACTGCCCCACTTCAATAAACAACTTCCTGCAAATACCTCATCCCCCAAACATACCCCCTTACAACTGTCCCACCACCCCACAGATTTCCCTGCCCTCAAATCTTACCCCTACAACTCTTCTACCACCCCACAAAGTTCTCCCACCCCTAGACAATACCACCTACAAACTGCCCCACCCCCAAAAAGTACTCCATGCAACTGCTCCACCAACCCGCACACTGCCTCACCCATAGAAAACATTCTGTTGGAACTGCCCTAACACCCCACAACTGCCCCATACCTAAAAAAGCACCCCCTTGCAACTGTCCTACCACATCACAAACTTCTCTACTCCTGTAAAATATTCCCACAACTGCCTCACCACGTCGCAAATTACCCCAAAAAACTGTCCTACAATGATCTAACCAACTTGCTAAATATCCTTTCATCTGCCCCAACACCCTATAAACTGCCTCCACATCCAAAAACTACTGCCCCACAGTTGTCACACACCCAAACACTACTTCATCACAATTGCCCCACCTATCTGCACACTGCCCCTACCCATAAAAACACTCCAAAGCAAATGCTATATCATCCCATAAATTGCCCCAACCCTAAAATAAAACCCACACAACTGCCCCACCACCCTACAAGCTACCCCACTTCAAATAAATACTACCTTGAAATTGCCCCACCACAAAACACTATTCTTGTCACTGTACCACCACATCACCATGTGCCTATGCATCCTTTTCACAAACTGCCCCCTCCCACAAACTACTGCAATTGCTCAACCTCCAATCTACTGCACTGCAGTTGTCCTACCACTTTGCAAACTGTCCCACCCACAACTGTCACCAACCCCCAAAATGACATCTATTAGAAATGCCATTGTAAAATAGGAAATACATGCATGCTTTTCTGGCTTATCTAAAACATACAGTCAACACATTCCCTTGAAAACTGTGCGTGCTGCAGATCTAAAAGTGCAAACAGGGGCTTTCTAAAATAACTATTTGCACATGTTGGATGTTTACACATGTAAATGCCTCATAAGCCTTAAAAATGACCTCCTTGCAATGAATAACTGGACTAAATATGACATTAATATTTATAAAAGTTGAAAGAAACCTTCTGTATCTCCAAATGTTTTCCATGGTGCATATGCTCACTCTTGTTGACTTTTAACCTTGTAATTTGTCTGCACATTTACAGCGGCCGATGCTTTGGGAAGTATAGCTGTTGGTGCTACGCAGATCACCATGTCAGTCACTGATCCCACCGCTTGGGCTACTGCTATGAATAATCTTGGTATGGTGCCTGTAGGGCTAGCAGGACAACAGCTTGTTTCAGGTAAGCTTGAGCGGTATACTGTGTGTTGCAATCTCTGAATGGGACATATGCAAAGTACTGCAAGAGGAACTAACGGAGGGTGATTTTAAAAAGCCGTGCCTAGTTAGCACACATTTTCATGTCCCTCTTCTAAGCCTATTTTATATGTGCATACTTGACTTTATAAAATAGTAGCATAAGTGGCAGAAAATGTGCCTTAAACTAAATTAAAGTACAGTCACTTACATCAACCTACATTTGGTGTGAATGACTTGCCTAGTGTTTGATGTTTTCATAATCAGTGTGCGTTCTTGCTCGTACGGCCCATACGCTGCCCAAATTCCACTCATATGCACACCAACAGCGAAAGTACGCATCATGTAAACACGGTTACTTTCATTCTAGTTGGTATTTTATAAAAAGCCATTTGCTTGCATGAGTGGCCACTTATGTGCATTAATGACTAAAAACCCAACATTTACGTGCGTTGTTCACACCTAAAAATCGACGTTTCCTTATAAAATGACCCGATAATATCCAGGGCTGGGAGTATGACTAGAATTTCTCTGTTTTGAAATCATTTCTATAATCCCAGACGCTAGTGGTTGGGGGATGGCTTGTGTCTGAGGAGATCTATATGAATGAAAGAGAGTTGGTTTAACATTTCTAGTAGTGTTGGCTTGTAAAGGACAACATGCGTCTGATGAAAAGTGTCCATTTCTCTTGTTTGTTTAAAAGCGTGAAACATGAGAGAAAAAAAGGGATTAAAACAGTGTTCTTGCGCTGAAATGTTCAAATCTAGTATTATTCAGCTAGAAGAAAAAAAGTCATACAGAACATTTTTTGTTTTAATTTCAGAAAATATTTTTCGGTAGCTTCATAAAATCCTGCTTTGACCTCAACAATGAATTGCAATTTTTCAGTCCTAAATCACTTAGGGACATACTTACTAAACTGTGTAACCATTAGCGTGGGGTTAGCATGGTTTAAGCATGCCATGCTAAAAGTGAGTGTGAGGCTGCGAGCTAAAAATCCCATACTAACAGGTTAGCATGCGATTGGGCAGCAGCATCCTAAGACAATTGTAAAGATTTAAGAACAAGATTAGGAAGCCCCACATATAGAATACTGCAGTAATCTATGGGCCACTATATATTAGCGCATGCTGTCGGTTGCAGCACCCATGTTATTGGGAGAAGACAGGTGAGTTGGATGTGGAGCGTTGAGTGTTGATGGCGCACTGCAATTACCACGAGCATCATGAGTGTGTGCTAACTGCACAGGCCTCCACTGTTGTTTCGCAGCCCCACCATGCACTGACGGCATGTCCTAAACATGTTACTGAAGCTATTAATGTTTTAGAACTATGGTTTGGTCAAAATCTGTGTTGCCACATATCCAAAATATTATGACTAATAATATTGTAATTTAACCGCAAGCTAACACTATTCTCAGCTATTTTGGATATCACCAGTAGATTTAGTGTTGGCTGGTAGTTTGAATATTCTACAATGGATCCCTTTAAATCTTAAATTACCAGTCTAATACTAAAGGAGGGGGCACCTGGCCTTCTGACATAGAAGCATTAACAATTGTCGTAATAAAATACAGAACATCATCTCTCAATAGTTTTAATGTTGCAGCTGAAATGTTATCTAAAGGACAGAATGAAGGGTTTAATATTGTTGTTATTTTAGAAATTTACTCCCCCTGTCACTAGCTTAAATTTCTTCCACTTGACGTCTCCCTGTACCTCATTTCTACCCTCTAATCTTCTCTCTCCTATTTCCCCTTTCGACCCTATATCGGCAGGGCTGGTGCAGGGAGATGAGGTGCCCTAAGCAAACCTCATCCCTAGTGCTGCCCTGATCCCGCTTCTGCACCCCCCTGGCTCCCTTTGCTGCCACTGCCACCTCTCTCTTTGGGACCTACAGTGGTGGCAATAGCCTCAAACAGCTCTCTAGTGCTTACCTTAAACCTTCGGTGCTGCAGTGCTCTTTAACCTCCGCCCCTCCAACACCCAATGACGACTTCCTTTTGTATGGGGAGGAAGCTGCTTCCGCCCCATGGAAACAGGAAGTCTGCATTGGCATTCAGAGGGGCGGATGTCAGCAGCCTCACAGCACTGGAGGTTTAAGGTAAACACTGCGGGGCTGTTTGAGGCTATTCCCACTACTGCAGGTCGCAGAGTGGGGCAGCAGGGACAGCGATGGGCCCCTCCTGGACCATTGGCACTCTAGGCAGCTGCCTGCTTTGCCTAATGATCGCGATGGCCCTGTACATCAGGTCCTCTCTTGTCATCTTGATCAATTTCTTTTGTCATCCAAAGGCAGTGTACTCATAACTTTATCTTTATGGAAATCAGCATAATCTGGAGCAGAAGGGATATCCTTACCATTGCTCTTCAAAATACCCTAGCCAGCTGTTTCACTGTGTTAGATAACTCAGATGGTTTACCCAATGCTTTGGAGACCTTCATAAGTCTGTCTCGTCTCTTAACTAAGTCTTTATAACTTTTTAACACATTATCAAACTCCAACTTACTATCATTTTTTCTTGTTGGCTGAATGGACCAGTTCTCCATTTCCAGACACTTTAGCCAATTTTTACGGACCATGACACGACAGGCTGCTCCTACATGCTGCAGTTTGTACAAAATACCACGTGACTAGCGTCAGACACTGCAGACAATACCTGTAACAAACTGGTAGTGATATAGATCTGCTCCAGAACCTGGAGAGTCCATCTATTGCAGTGCTTGCTCTGGGGACCAGGTGATGTGTGCCCTTTCTCACATCCAGGGTGACTGCTAAAACACGTCATTTGCACACAATTCAGCAAGGTGCACATATTCCCCAGTTTGCCTTCTTTATCCTTTACTGGCCACTTGTGTGCTCTGTTGGTGGGGTTGAGGGGCCATGTATCGTCTGTTCTCTCTGCTGGGGTGTGATGGGCTGCATCCACCCATTACATTGCTCATTCTCCTCCCTCAGATACTGGCACACCCTTCTACTGCTGTCATGCCCCTCTGGTTCCATGGCATCTTGCAGCTACCTGTATGTGCCTTGGTTTATTCAATATTATTTGTGTTTCATTGGGGACATGTTTATCCACACAGTGATTTAATTGCTTTTATAAATTAGGCATGTTTTTGAAAACTGATTAAAGTGGTCAACATGGTTAAAAATAGATGAAGTGAAAAATAAAAGAATAATATAATACTAATAATGTTAAATAAAATTACAAGGCAGAAAAGGGACAATAACAAGAACAATTCCAGAATTCTGTTGATGAAACTCCAGATGTTTGTCCTCAAACTAGAAACTACTTGCTGTAGTTTAACATCACTAAGATCTTTTTTAAAGAGACAGTATGACTTTTTCTACAGATCTTAGTATTAGCAGTAAATCTGAGGGACTGAGATCATACTCCATATATCCTGGCTTAGGAGTGAGGTTCATGAATGTCATAGTATGCGCAAAACTATCCCATTGGGAGAAATTGCCCCCTCAGAATTCATTTTCTTAAACCTCTTGATCAGAACCTACATCATACACAGGGCCGGATTTACCTTGAGTGAGGCCCTACGCCAACAAAAATTGTGGGCCCCCAGAAAAGATAAAAACGAGCACGCCGGATCAGCTGCGCACTGTTGGCCCTGATGTCATAATTAAACTGGGAATCCCAAAAGCCAAACTTGGAATGTACAACACTGTAGAAATAAAACTATACATTAATTTGCTCTTGTACTACACAAAGCGCAGACGTTAATGATGCACATTTACCAGAGCTGACATATTCCAATTAATAAATTCAAATTAAAGAGATATTTTTCTACCTTTTGTGCATTTTTTTTCAGCTGCAATTGCTCCAGCCACTTTCTTCTGGTTTCTTCGTGTCAGCCCACCTCCAGTCTTAACCCCCCCAGCCCATTTCCAGCCCCAGACCCCCCCATCGGCTCAAGTACAATTTAATAAAAAAAAAAAAAACGCTGGCTGCTGCCGCGGCAGCATGGACTGTCCCGCGGGGCCCCCTCTGCCCGGTTGAATCCCTCCCTCCGCGATGGCTGAGCCCCTCCGTGCCGGCTTTGAGAGGCGCGAAGGGAGAGTGTCTCCCTCGCGTCTCTGTTAAGCCTGCAGGGGCAGATGGGAAATTTCCTCTCAAAGCCGGCACGGAGGGGCTCAGCCGGGCAGAGGGGGCCCCGCGGGACAGTCCATGCTGCCGTGGCAGCAGCCAGCGTTTTTTTTTTAAATTTAATTTTAAAAAAGCTAACAATTTGTTCAATTTTTGTGGGCCCTTGCCAGCTGTGGGCCCTACGCCACGGTGTATAGGTAAATCCGGCCCTGATCATACACAACCCTATGAAACTAGCCCACTATAATCACCTTCCTCATGGTACCCTCCATTCCTCTCTAAGATCACGATCATACCCTTTCATAAGTATACTTAAGAGCACAATGTAGGCGTGCATGGAGATGCTTGCAAAACCCTTCATGATCGCACAGATCTTTACACATGACTCAGAGAAATCACTGGATGTTATGCATATCTAAGCACACATCGGGAGTGGCCTATGAAGGATGGGCATGTGCTGAAATTTGTTGCTGGACTTCATTTGCATAAACCAGTAGGGGCCAAAAAGTGGGGCCATACGATAGTCCTTTTGCCGTCTTGTTGCAAATTCCCACTGCACCCATGCTATCCATTATATTTGTGCACAAGCTTATTGAAACTCAGTCACTTACACTCTTTTCTGGTTTTGGTAATGAAATGTGACATTCTGCTTTCTTTCTCATGCTTTTAGGCACCCGGATTTACTAATTATTTACTGACTTTGGCATCATTACTTTTGGATATTGTGACTTCCCTTAGGCCAGGTGATGTATGATCTGCTAGTCCAAGTAGTGTGTTTGTAGTTTGAAGACTTTAAGTTTATTCACCGTCATCTTATCAGCAAAAATGGATATTGGCTTTAGGATTACCCTGCTAGATAAAATGACTTTTTCTCCACATGACTCCTTTTTGCCATTTAGGAACCATTACTCCTGTACCGTCTTTACCGCAGCTGGATACTGGATTAAAGGCTTTGGGGGTATTTTATTACAGCAGCTTTAATGGCTGTTCTCTGTATACTGTAGTATCTCTTCTTTCCTTGATGTGCCCCAAGGCTCACTCTGGAAAATTGAATTGCAGTTGGCACCTATTCACCCAGGTTCTTATGCAGTCTTTTTCCAGGACAGTATATTTATTTTATTAACACTTATTATTGAGAAATACACTAATCCTCTCATCGCGTCTGTATCTATACGTTTTATATTGGATTTCTTCACTGTCCCTGTTGTAACCACGAACCTCCTTATATAGAAGGGTTAAATGACAGTTGATCCTTTTTTGTTGTTCAGCTGCATTAAGCCTCTTCATTCACCGGGTTATCATTAATTTATTACGTGGTTTCACATGTGCACCTCAGAGAATATGGTTTTGTCGTGGAATTTCATCTGATGCAACTGTCAGCATCTTTCTTTTACCACCCAAAACGTCGAAGAGAATGCGGAACAAAATTAATCGATAGCAGAAAAGCAAAAAATTATTCCACTAATACTATAAACCCAAATTTCAAAAAGGAAAGGAGGAAAACAAGCTCAGAAACAGAGGTTATGTGCCCTACTTCAGTGGGTTAAAACCGTTTGTCCATTCTTATCATCGGTCAAAAGACCTCCTTTTTTCAAACTATTAGAAAAATAATTCTTGTGAAAATGTTTTACAAAATTCAGTCCATAAATCAAAATAACTTCTTAAAGGTTCAACTAAATGGTCCATATGAATTGGGACCAAGGTATGGCTATCATTTTGCAAACAGCTACATTAGAGCCCCATATTTCTTAACACTGGAGTTCAAATTGAGTTCTTTAGCTTTCTTCCAGATTTTCTCCCTTTTGATTGACCAGTTAAGAGTGGCTGATATACCTCTTGAATAATGAAATTTGAGTATGCTGTGACTACCAGTGTTTCAGTCAGCAGGAATCATTCCTGAGGTGAAAGTACTGGTAAAATTGACAGTTCAAATTTCCCAGTTTCTTTTCTGATGTCTCTTGTTTTTTCTGGCTGTGTGGATTTTACATCTTAGCTTTTAATAATGTTTACATGATGATTCCTGTGTGCTTTCCGTCTGCAAAGTCAGGTTTTCAGAAAAGGAAAATGTCATCCTGCTTTGGGCTCTAAGATGCCAAATAGGAGAATTTTCTTTCAAACTAAAGCCCATTCATTTAAAGAAGTGTGAAAATATTCAAAATGTATTAGGCCACCGCGATTGGTATTTTTTAAAAAATGCCAGCTGCAGTGGTTAAAAAAATGCCCAATAATCTGCACTGCTGTCCGGATTGCAGCCACTGCTGAATATCCCAATAGAGCAGCAAGCGCCCCGTCACCATTAGGACAGGGCCCCTTAAACACTCCTGTTAAGAAATGGCCAAAAGAAGCACTTTTCAAACACCTTCACATGTCAGGGAACAGGTGTAAATCTGGGTGTGGACAATTTTGGACTTGCACATGTATTCCCTTTATGAAATGGGGAATAGTGGTGTCGATTTTTGCCCCATCCAGGCCAGGCCCCTGACACACACCTCCTTGCAGATTTCCACGTGTAACATGAGCCTTTTCTAAAATGACCATTTACACGTGGATGCAATTTACACATGCAAGTGGTTGCATTTAGACATGTAGAATAGCTGCTAGCTATACGTGTATGTCCACGCACATGCTATTTGCAAAGGGGCATATCTAAGCATAGTCGGGGTAGCTAAGAGGTTTCCATGTCTTTCTTCTTTTGCAAAGAAAATGTATCTCTACCTCATAAAATCTAGTAACCGGGTAAGGCGGACCCAACGCCTCGATGCCCCCCCCCCTCCCGCTTTTCCCACATCCTCCAACCAGCTCTCTACCCCTTACAAAAGGCACAGCACATCTTATTTGGATTTAAACTGGTTGCAGCTTTATTAACCTTTAACATCATGAAACTTCATTTAAACACATTCAACTTATCCCCCCCCCCCCCCCCCTGCAGAGCGAGCCCTCACCAGCCATGTGAGTAGCAAAGTGACGCCGCTTCCACTTCCGCCGAGTCCAAGTCCGGCTACATTTTCTTATCCCTCCCTCATTCCGGCTTCGCCATATTATTAGCAAAAACCTGAGGGATTGTCCGGGTCGGGGGTACCCCACCCCCGCCCTACTGCTTGCATCCGGCTCCGGACCCCAGAAACCTCCGGGATCCCGCCACCCCCGCCAGCTGCAACACCCCCAACCCCCATCCCCGACCCCCCCCCACTATCCATCCAAGGGGAGGGTGGGTGGGATGACCTCTCCGCCCAGCTCCGGCCCCGAAAAGACCGAAGCCACGCGGTGCCAACGCTCCCCCACTCACCACCGAGCCCCTCTGTCTCATCCCATTGGCTCCCGCGTATCCAACAACCCACGGGAGCCAATGAGACCACCGTCCGCCACTGGCCCTGCCCCCACAGCGCCTCGCTGAACGCCTCAGGGGCGCACGAGGCCAGCCGCCCCCCCCCCCCGGTTACCAACGGCCGCGCACACATGGCGCTGCGGCCTTACTTTAACCGGGTAAGGCAGACCCAACGCCTCGTTGCCCCCCCCCCCCCCGCTTTTCCCACATCCTCCAACCAGCTCTCTACCCCTTACAAAAGGCACAGCACATCTTATTTGCAAAAACCTGAGGGATTGTCCGGGTCGGGGGTACCCCACCCCCACCCTACTGCTTGCATCCGGCTCCGGACCCCAGAAACCTCCGGGATCCCACCACCAGCTCAGGCCTTACTGCCCTGAGCCGCCCCCCAAGGCTAAGCTGCGACCAGCCCTCCTCCCAGACATGATACCCTCCAAGGCCTCCTGCCAATCGTTCAAGAGCAAATCCATGCCTACTGGCGATAGATGTACTCTGTCCGATCTGTACAACCCCCCACACTCCACGTCCACCCATGGGTGCAACACTTGGCATCCACCCTGCTCCCCCACCCATCTGCCGATTTGGCGATTGATCTTCGTCAGCCCCCTCGACCACCGCCTCTGAGCTTTGCAGGCCGGCCTTGGAATGATATCAGACCAAACTATAACAGCTCCAGGAAACAACACCCCCACCACCCCCAAGTCCTTCCACACAGCTCGAATTAGCTGTCTGCAAGTCCAAGTCCCCAGGTCGTTGCCTCCAAGGTGCACTACCAATACATCCGGTGCTTCTCTTATCCGCATGTGGTGCCGAAGCAAAGGCAGCAACCGGAACCATCGAAGTCCACTCTCGCCCAGCCATGAGATGGACACCCCAAAGGCCTGCAGTCCAATATTGGGCCCCAAGGGTCGTGTTGCCGCTCGCCGACCAGCCCAGAAAACATAGGAGTGTCCAATCATCCGACAGCGACACACTCCTGCAACCCCTTCTGCAAAAACAAAAGACAGCACCGTTAGCACCCCCCAGCCCCTACAAACGAACGTAGCATTGGAAAGCCTGCGACTTCCATCTCCCAATCTTCTGTATATCCTGCCCCCGCAGACCGGCCGCCGCCGCACTAGTGGCTGCCCCGATCCGAAAGGAGTGTGGCGCAAACGAAGTTGAATCTTCACCCAGTTTTTGCAACGCCAGACGCAGTACCGCTGTAAACTGGAAGCGTGTCAGCGCCCTAATGTCAATATGTACGAACAAACTGCCCTCGCCCCTAGGCCGCACCTGCCCCTACTCTGGGGCAAATGGTTCGAATGTTTATCCAGGGGTTCAGGTATTCTCCTTCCGTTGGAAGAGGGAGATCACCTCTATTCCATGTTAGCTCTGGCCCATGGACTTCCTACCCCTCAACTTACTTACCCTTAGGTACGTTCCCCGAACCCTTCTCTGCCAGGGTTCCCCTGCTGATTGATACCGTACCGGTTTGTCTGCTGTCCCTCGCAGCATGTTCGGAACAATTCCTCGACAAGGCCGGATCAGCCCTGTTCACCTTGTCTGGTTTTCTCTGTTCAGGCAGGAGAACCCACCCGGCTATAGTCCCCCAATGCTTACCAAGGACTATACCCTCTGTCCTTCACGCTACCGTGCTGTTAGTTCGTCGATCTGCCCCTGCTCCACTGGAATAGATCCCTCCCCCCGGACGGATCTTGATGCCTCCCCCCAGGGGGACGTTTCTCTGGATCAATGGCAGGTCCGCCTTATCAGTGTTATGCTCAGGGAGGTAGGTTCCTCGGCATACCTACGTCAGTGCCTGGGTGGGCGTTTTCCATGCTCAACTACCTAGATATATCAGATATTACCTGTTCAGTAGGCGCATACTGGGAGGTGTCCACAGTGCCTGTGCTCTACCGCCTTTTCCCCTATGGCCGGTACTCACGCCCCCCCCCCCCCCCTCCGAGGTCCGGCCAGTCCGCCTGCCTATTTTCCTTGGATCGGCCCTCGGACTGGTTGTACTCTGCGTTCTGCTGTGAGGTCCACAGCTTCTACTTTTAGTTCTGCCCTCGTCCCGGAGGTTCAGACCCCTGTCTCCCTATCCCTTAGCTAGGGAAGACTGTGTACTCCTTCTGCTCCGGGGTGCACCCCTACCCTTCTCCGGACTAGGCTATCCGGATCGGCCAGTCTTCTACTGTTAGTCCTCTGAGTTATGGACTCTGCTCCTAAGGGAGTGCTCAGCTTTTGCATAAAGCTTCCTTGAAGACCTGCCGTCCTTCTCCTGACCCAGTTGACAACTGGATCTCCAATCCTTCCGGATTTGGAACTCCCTCCTCGCTGCTGTGGAGTTCCCTTGAAGACCTCGCTACTGCGTCTACAGTACCTGCATCACAGCCACACTTCCTACAACCCAGTAGGTAAGCTCTACATGGTGCTTGGTCCTTAATTCATTAAATGCTTAATGATACTTCTCGTGCATTCTAAAGACTACTCTCCCTGTAGCCTTTGGGTTTTTGCTGTTCCTCTCTCTCAACTCCTACCCTCCATCCCTCGGGGGATGCCGGGGATCCAGGTTGGGGAAGTGCCATCCTGGCCAGGGCTGCGCTGATGGGATCTCCCCGGGCATCCTCAGCTAGGGAGTCCCCATATGTGAAGAATCATTCCTGCTTGTTCCTGGAGATAGCACAGTTACTTACCTGTAACAGGTGATCTCCGGAACAGCAGGAATTAGTCTTCACAACCCGCCCGCCTCCCCTAGGAGTTGTGTCTCTATCTCTCTATTCCTTCCTCTCCTCTCCTTCCGGCTCAGCTATAAAACTCAATTGGGGAGAGGCAGTAGGAAGGGCGGGAAGCCACCGCGCAGGCGCGGGGGATGCTCCCAAAGGCTTTCTGATTGGATGCTGGGGAGCATTCCCGTGCAGGCTCCGTCGGCGACGTCTCCCATATGTGAAGACTAATTCCTGCTGTTCCGGAGATCACCTGTTACAGGTAAGTAACTGTGCTAACTGTCATAAGAACTCATCCCATACCTGCAGATCCGCCCGGATGTACTGCGACACCCTGATATAGTGATGCGGCCTGGTAGCCCCCCTCGTCACTGCCGAAGGCCGTCTCAGGAATACCCGTCCCATGGGAATCACCCTGCATGAGAAATTCAACGAACCGATCAACTCTTGCATCTCTCGCAAGGTCATCTTTTTAGAGACCAACACATTTGGCAGGAGCGCTCTGAGTTTCTCCACCTTATCATCGGGCAACCTTGCAACCATTGCCGTCGAATCAAGCTCCACCCCCAAAAACGTAACTCTCATCGCTGGGCCCGCCGTCTTACCTGCTGCCAACGGTACCCCCCACTCTTGTGTCAACTGCTCAAACGCCGCGAGCAAGTCACTGCACCTCCCCGATTGCGCCTCCCCCACAAAGAAGAAATCATCTAAGTAATGTACTACATTGACGCAGCCCGCCTGTTGAACAAACGCCCAATGCAGAAAGGAACCTAATAGCTCGAAATACGCACAGGAGATAGCACATCCCATTGGCAAGCACCTATCAAAATAACTGTTACCTTCAAAACAAAAACCCAGCAAAGGAAACGCAGACGGATGCACCGGCAGCAAACGAAACGCTGACTCAATGTAAGCCTTTGCCATCAAGCAACCAGGCCCACATCTCCGCACAAGACCTACCGCTTCATCAAACGATGCATACCGAACCGAGCACAATTCCTTCGGGATGTGGTCATTAATCGAAGAACCCACCGGGAAGGATAAATTATGTATCAACCGGTACTTCCCCGGCTCTTTCTTCGGTATTATGCCTAAAGGGGAAACCACAAATCTCTCGAAAGGCTGTTCTGCAAAGGGGCCCGCAATCCTCCCCAACTGAATCTCACTCGCTAATTTCTCCCATAACATTGATGCAAACCTTTTCACCAAAGGCGAATTCCTGGCCTTAGCCATAACCAACTTCCCCACAATCGGAATTGGAAATCCGTTTTGAAAGCCCTCCTCTAAAACCAAGCTCTCCTTCCTTCTAGGGTACATGCGCAACCACGGTCGCACAGCTGCCAGCTGGATCGGGGTCGGCGCAACACCCCACTCCTTTCTACTGCTTGGTTGGAGGCGCGGTGACCCCCCCCTGCTCCTTTTTTGACACATCTGATGGCAGAGTGGGGTCCGTTGCAAATCGAACAGGCATGTCAGAACTTGCAGTCCGGGAAGGGACAGGAAGACTTGTTGTATCGCCAACAGACGTCACCCGAACCTCCTGCACTCGCCACTCTCTGCCCCACCTGGGGCACGCCCACCCGAAAGGGCCTCCCCGCCCCTGAGGAACCCGCCACCCCCACCTTGGGTGCGCTTCTCCTCGCACCACCCGGTCTGACCGCCATCTGCGTCAGCCATAAATTTATATTCTGCGTTCCCCACGATAACAAATGGTTCTCTTCCATTTTGTCCCGGAACTTTTCATCATAGTTGAGCCACGCCCAACCATCATGAGCCTGCGATGCCTCGAGAATGGAGTCAGCATATGCCAGCAACATTCCATATTGCTCAGGACGCTCTTGACCCCATACGCTAGCGAGTCACAAAAAAGCCCGCGTCCAATTCACCACGTTCCGCGCCACTCGCCGAACTCTCCCCACTTTCTCGTCCTCTTTTCTCTTCCGTCTACTGTCCCCTGTCCTTTCCGACCTTCTAGCAACCGGAAGATATCAATATACCGCCTCTTCAGAATTTTGCGTCGCAACTTCTTAGGCACGCCTTCCCATAATTCCGAAAAGGCCACTACCGTAGGCATAGCCCCAGCCGCACTCGACTCCCCAATGCGCCCCCTACCCATCGACCTGCTGCACGTCGGTGAGGATGAACGCGACGTCGAAGTCGAAGATGATGAGGACGAGGACCCCGACCTCCGCCTCCTATGACACGAATGTCTCCGCTTCTTCCTCGCCTTCCTGCCCACTTTCTCCCCCCCGCCGTGTCACCCCCCACACCTACCATAATATTATCCACCAACTCACCTGCTGCGCCCCTCATCCCCTCTGTAGGCACGCCGCTCCCCGCTTGGGCTACCACCTCCGTTCCTCTCCGCACACTTCCATCGGCGGGACTTCCTGTTCCAGTCCCCGCTGCACCTTGCTGCTGCGCCACCCCCGCCGACCACGGACTCCCCGTGTAATGCCATCCAGGAGGGGCCTGCGGAGAGAGAAAAGCAAAAGGCGACGCAGCACCTGCCAACGCCCAAGGCGGCTGCCACGCCCCCACCCAATTCGCCTGCGAAGTACCCTGTCCCCCTCCCTGCCAATGCTCCCACGCCGGTGAATATCCACCCCCAACACTCCCGGCCCACTCCCCAAGCCCCTTGCCCCCCCCATTCGCCAACCCCTCCCCTGCACGGCACTTGCCCCTCCCCCTCCAGTGGAATCGGCCCCTCGCCCACACTGATCCCCTCTCCCTGCACCATCCCCCCAGCCCATTGCCGCCCACGCCCCCCTGCTTCTTCCCCCCCGAGCCCCCGACCTCCCCTCACAGCCCCCTCACCAGGCCCCGCACCTAACATACCGCTCCGCTCTACTTCTCGCCCCCCTTCCTGGCTGATACTTGCTTCTTCCACATTACTCCTCCCAGCAACCCCCCCGCCCCATTTTTTTCCCTTTGAGCTCCGTGCAGGCACTCCGCTCCCCCGATTGCACCGTTGCATACTACCCCGGCCACCCCGTCCATGACCCTGCGCGGCTGAGGTCTGCACCCCCATACCTGCCTCCTGATCCGGCCCCTTTCCCCTACCTGCCCTTTTTCCAGGGCCCACCTTCCCTTTCTGAGCATGCATCCCGCAGATCTCCCTACTGCACCACTAACCCCACGTGTGCCTACTTGCACCTGACGTTAGTGCTGCCCTCCTCTGCTCTAATTCGCGCTGTTTTTTTTTTAATCTGCTCGGCAGCTCTGATGCCGCGCGCGCAGGACCCGAAGGCAAATCTCCTCTCCCCCCACTGCGTTAAAACGTCTGTCCTCTTTTTTTTTTTTTTTTTTTAATAATTATCGTTATCTAAAGCACCCCCCACTTGGCTCACTCACCACCACCGCCGCCTCACTTCAGGGCCGCCCACCCAGACCTGCCCTCCCAGTTAATACCAGAAGCACTCACCGCACGCAACGACCTCTCCGCTCAGCTCCGGCCCCGAAAAGACCGAAGCCACGCGGTGCCAACGCTCCCCCACTCACCACTGAGCCCCTCTGTCTCATCCCATTGGCTCCCGCACATCCAACAACCCGCGGGAGCCAATGAGACCACCGGCCGCCACTGGCCCTGCCCCCACTGCATCTCGCTGAACGCCTCAGGGGCACACGAGGCTGGCCGCCCCCCCGGTTACCAACAGCCACGCGCACATGGCGCTGCGGCCTTACATTTACTGGCATTTACACCTGTTCCAAGATATGAAAATATCAGCTAAATATGTGTTTGGAGTTGGAGTTGAAGGTGTGATGGGTGGGGGAAAATTGTGCTTTTTTGGCATTAAATACTACCTCAAAAATCCTAAAATTTGTATTTTGTAGCTTTGCTCCTTAATTATCTCCCTTGCCACTCATCATATGTTAAGTGTCTCCACTTACAAGCTCAAAACCGGAGCGAAGCGCTCTTTTTATTGAATGAGTTTCTTTATAAAATAGCTGCTCCCACAATACCTGCTGCAAAATGAATGTGCATTTCTGGTGGCCTTACAAGTATTTTACTAAAGGTTCTGCATTCAGCAAGCCTTTTATAAAATACTCTGGAAACTGAACATCCTAACTCTGACATTTCTTTCTGAACCTAGATGACCTATGCAAAATTAACATTAATATAATCAAGAGAAAAAAAGATTGACAGCTACTAGGGCCTTATTTATAAAATAAAACAGGATCATCTGATAGATGTAAAAGCCTGGCTAAACAAGTAGGCCTTCACCTGCTTCCTGATAGATAAATAAGCTAAAGAACGCACTCTCAAGGACTGTGTATTCCATGGAGTTGCAGCTACGTAGGAAACACATTTCAAAGTGCATTAAAGTGGGAGTTTGTTTCACTGATCTGCTCCACACACTAATGTTAAAGAATAGTTATAGAAACAGGCAAAAAGTAATTAAGATTAAGAAATCAAAATGTCTTGATTGTTTAAGTCTTTTGCCTCCTTTTTTCATAGCAAACCCAAATATATCTGTTTCCAAGAATTACCTTAATAAGGTCCATGACCAGTTAATAAATCATACTTGCATCCAATTATAGTATTTTAGATGATTTGAATACTCATTTCATTTATTATTCACCTATCACACAATTACTCCTAGATAAATAGTCAAACTGTTTCTTTTGTATGGAGTGAATTTGAAGAAATGGTCTAAATGTACCAAAAGCTGCCGGAAGAACTCAGGGATAGTTATTCATAATACAGATTGCAGGCGACTGTAAGAACATTTTGATGTGTTTGAACATTCTTGGGGGTACTGTTGGGTTCATCTTTGTACAGTGCAAAGAGTATGGCATCACCAAGATGCTTTTTCAAGCATGCCATCCCTCCAGAGTCAGTAGCTCTGGGTTAAGAAGCCTGCAGAGGAAGGTCACTGTGAGACATAAAAGGGCGAGGGCAGGGTCCCGGCGCCCGCACGTAACCGGGTGCTCAGCCCGGCGCAGGACCCTGCGTGCGCGAGAGGCGGTGGGGGCGAGAGTGTGTCAGTGTGGATACGCCGGGCGCATTATTTGAATTGATTGGCTCCGCTTGGAGTTTCGGCGAGCAGAGCCAATCAGAAGGGGAGCAACGCTATGTGCTCCGGCGTTGTTAGCGTGGCCGGAGCACATGCGATCGGGCGGAGCGGGAGGCAACAGCATCAGCGGCATTGCTGTGGAGGAAAGCGGCCTATTTGGCGATCCGGGGCTGTTCGGTGCGTGCAGGGGCGAGGCGTGCAGGATCGTCGGCGGCAGGTCGGGGAGGCAGCGGTAGAGGTGTGCAGCAAGACGGTGCCCCGGGTGAGTCGTGAGGCCAGGCGGAAGGCAGGAGTAATTGGGCTGTGTTCAGCAAGAGGTTTAGAAAGGGGAGAGGCAGGTGCTGCAAAACAAAAATTTAAGATTCATTAAATTAAATATAAAAAAAAAAAAATTTTAAACGGGTAAGGAAGCGGGGCGGAGTGGTGCCTGTGGGGGCGGGGGACGCTGCGGGAGTTGGCAAACAAAAAAGAGAGAGGGGCTGCTGGGTTATGGCGGGTAAACAGTCAGGAACTGGGCAAAAGGCTAATGGGGCAAGGTTGGTACGGGGCCGAGCAGGGAGGGGGTCTGAAAGAGGGGGGGGGGGCCGGGCAGCAGGCCAGGCTGAGGGGGAGAGCTGCTAGTCGGGGGGCGCGGTGGGGCACGGGGAGCGGCCAGAGGTGGCGGGGGGTCCACAGCCTCGGTGAGAGGATTAAGAGGGGGCCGCAGTGCTAGTTGCCGTGGTGGGGGGTCACGGGGGGCTGCAGGGGGGTTGAATGTGCATGGGAGTAGGGCGGGTGTTCAAAGGGGGAGTGAGGCTGCAGGAGAAATAACAGCAATGGAGGGGAGTGTGGGGGATCAAGGGAGGGGGTCGGGGGCAGGCACTTGGGATTGCTTGGACGGGAACATGTCTGGGACGAGTGTATGTGGGGGAGGAGGCGGCGGCACAGTCTCCCCGGGGGGGGTTTAGAGCGGGGCTGGGTGTTGGGGGTCCTGCTAGGCAACAGGCTCAGTGGGAGCAGTGGTTTGGGGGCAGGCAAGGCCTGTCGAGAACTAACTGGATGGGGGCATGGCCGGGTTTTTCTCCTCTTTGTTCCCCCTTTTTGTCTGTACAGGTGCCCTTTATAGCATTGGGAGGCGTGCCCTCGTCTGGCGATTCATTGGGAGTGCCCGGCATGGATCTAGGAAGCAGCCGGCCGCCAGTGCCTACGGCGAGTGATGGCAAGCGGACGCAAGGAACATGATCTCGGCAGCAGACGGAGGATCCTCGGCAAGGGCTGCAGGTTGCAACTCACAGTGCGGCTGAGGGAGTCGGCGCAGGTGAGTTACTGGCGGAGGTAGTTGGAGAGGGCGATGAGCGTAGGGCACGTGCGGAGCAGACTGGGAAGGCGTGTAGGAAAAGGAAGCATGCGTGTCGGCGTAGGCGGGCTTCTGACTCGTCATCCTCATCGTCTTTGGAGGGGTCGGAGTCTTCCTCGGCTGAGGGAGTTAGGAGGGTAGTGGCGTTGGAACGCGGAGTGGTCGGGCAGGCTGGGGCGGGGGCTGCGTCTTTTGCTGCCTTATCGGAGTTATGGGAGGGTTACCCAGAAAGCTTCGACGCAAAATTCGGAAGAGAAAGTATATTGATATTTTTTGCTTGCTAGAGGGTAGGAAGCGGTCGGGGGATAGTAAGAAGACGCGTAAGGAGGACGAGAAGGCGGGTCGCATTCGCAAGGTTTTGCGTAATGTAGTTAATTGGATTCGATCGTTCTTACGGTTGGCAAGCGTTTGGGGTCACCACTTTCCGGAGCAGTACGGTAGTTTGCTCTCCTATGCGGATTCTATATTGGAAGCATCGCAAGCGCACAAGGGCTGGTCGTGGCTTAATTATGACAAATAATTTAGGGACAAAATGGAGGAGAACAGGCTGTTAACATGGGGGACGCAAGACATCAGCTTGTGGTTAACGCAGATGTCGGTCAAGGCCGGTTCGGGAGGTGGTGGGGTGGGTAAAGCAGGGCAGGGGGTTCCAGGTGGGGCTGGTCATTCCTTTCGTGTCGGGGACGCCCAGGGGCAGACGAAACCACCCGCGGGGGGTGCGGGCGATGTGTGTTGGAGGTACAACAAGTCCACGTGTCCCTTTCCAGATTGTAAGTTTCGGCATGCGTGCTCTCTCTGTGGCGGCCCCCATTCAGCGACAAAATGCATTAAAAAAGGAAGCACCCCTCCTATGGGGCAGGGTCCCAAGTAGGAGTTCACAGCCGGTCGTAGCTCCCTCTCCAATACGGGTGCAGGTGTTGCGCAGTTGGCTTCTCATGTACCCGCGGAGAAAGGATAGGTTGACGTTGTCAGGATTTCAATTTGGTTTTGTCATTCCGGTTCATGGGGCGGTAAGGGGCACGGTGGCTCAGAATTCTCCAAGCGTGAGGCATTGGTCGGCAGTGGTGCGGGAAAAGTTAGCGGGGGAACTGCAATTAGGCAGAATAGCAGGACCTTTCCCGCACCCACCCTTACCCGAGTTCGTGGTGTCCCCATTAGGGGTGATTCCTAAGAAGGAACCGGGAAAGTTTCGGTTGATTCACAACTTGTCCTCACCGTTGGGATCCTCCGTGAATGACCCGATACCGAAGGAGTTTTGTACGGTAAGGTATGCTTCGTTTGATAGAGCAGTGGAGCTAGTCTCGCAGGCGGGCTGTGGGGCATTGATGGCGAAAGTTGATATTGAATCGGCGTTTCGTTTACTGCCGGTTCATCCGTCGGCGTTCCACTTGTTAGGTTTTCAGTTCGAAGGAGCGTTCTACTATGACAAGTGTATGCCAATGGGTTGTTCGGTATCTTGCGCTTATTTCGAGAAGTTCAGCTCCTTCTTGCATTGGATGGTGGTGCAGAGAGTAGGAAGTGCTGAGGTTGTGCATTATTTGGATGATTTCTTGTTCGTCGGAGAGGCTGAGTCGCGGCAGTGTAGTAGGCTTTTAGACGGTTTTGTTCAGTTGGCTAACGAGTTGGGCGTACCCTTGGCAGAGGGGAAGACGGTGGGCCCGACGACGACAATTACTTTTTTGGGGGTCGAGTTGGATTTGACGAGAATGGTAGCATGGCTGCCTTGGGAGAAGGTTTTGAAACTCAGGGTGCTGGTGGCTAATGTATTTGCCTCTTCCAAGTTGACCTTGAAAGAACTGCAGGCACTTATCGGATCCCTTAATTTCGCTTGTAAGGTCATTCCAATGGGGCGGGTGTTCAGTCGTCGCTTGGCAGTGGCGACGGCAGGGGTCTTCAAGCCGCATCATCGCATCCGCGTGTCAAAAGAGATGCGTGAGGATTTGCAAGTGTGGGATGTCTTTTTACAGAATTTTAATGGGACATCCGTATTGCGCGAAGCAGAGATTTCCAGCGAGGACTTGCAGTTGCACACTGATGCGGCAGGGGGGGTGGGCCTGGGAGTGTATTTCGGCAGAGCTTGGTGTGCTGACCGATGGCCACAGGAATGGGCGGAAGAGGGATTGTTGAGTAATATTACATTCCTGGAGCTTTTTCCAATGCTGGTTGCGCTAGAGTTATGGCCGGACAGGTTGGCAAACCGCAGAGTTGTATGGTGGTGTGATAACGAGGCGGTAGTGCAGGTCATCAATCGTTATTCACCACGCTGTGGTCTAGTGACAGCACTGATGCGATGGGTCATACTTGCGTGTTTGAGTTTGAATGTCGATTTAAAGGCGAAGCATATTCCAGGACATACTAATGAAATTGCTGATGCTCTTTCCCGTTTGCAGTGGGAGCGGTTTCGGAAGCTGGCGCCGAATGTGGACGAGAAAGGGAGTGCGGTCCCTTGGAGCTTATGGAGCTGTGGCCTGCGGCAATGAGGAGTCTGTTGCAGAGTTCAGTGGCAGAGAGTACCTGGGCAGCTTATCGTCGAGGTTGTGAGAGCATGCTAGTGTTTTTACGCGGGAATGGTTGGGAGGGGGGATCAGTGTCGGATCTGTTGCTAGGGAGATATGTTGGTTGGGCAAAGGAGAATGGCATCACCAGATCGGCGGTGCGGAGTCATTTGGCGGGGTTCGGTTTCTTTGCCAAAGCTGTGGGTTGGGATTGCGCGGGATGGGGTTCTTGGCGCGGCGATTGCTTCAGGGTGGGAGCGCTCCAGCCAATTTCGGCGGGATCATTGGCTGCCAATTACGCATGAGCTACTGGCGAGGTTGTGCAGGAACCTGCTGGGGGTGGCGGCTTTGCAGTACGAGTGCGCACTATTTCGGGCAATCTTCTGTTTGGCCTTTTTTTGGGGCCTTTTGAGTCGGCAAATTGGCAGTTGCTTCGGGGAAGGCGGGTTTGGCGAATTGCCTATGCCGGAAGCATGTTTGGATGGAAGAGGCACGGATGCGCGTGTTGCTAGCTAAGTCCAAAACGGACCAAAAAGGGAAAGGGTTATGGGTTGTTTTGAGGGCGACGGGTGGGCGTACATGCCCAGTAGCTGCAATGAGTGAGTATTTGGCAGTGCGCGTGGAAGGGGGAGAGGGCCTATTTGTGCATCGGGACAACAGTGGGTTGACACGATTTCAGGTGACAGCAGTGTTGTGCATGGTGTTGCAGCGGATGGGGAAGATCCGCGGAGTTTTTCGGCTCACTCCTTCCGCATTGGGGCGGCGACCGGTGCGGCGGCTGTGGGCCTGTCGGGGGAGCAGATATGGAGCATTGGCAGATGGCGATCGAAAGCCTTTGAGGGTTATGTGAGATTATGATTCTCCAGTTTGGGAGGGGTAGGGGGGCTTAACGTTGTTCGTTTTTGTTACAGGTGGGGGTCTGAGAGTTCGGGGCTGTTGGATTTTGTGGCACTCCTTTGTGTTCTGGGCTGAGCAGCGAGCGGCTGGACGGCCTATCGGGAAGAATCTTGGTGTGGACCCCACGATGGTGGCGGTTTCATGGCTGGGTGAGCATGGGCTGCGATGGCCGCAGCTGCTGCCTTTGCTTTGTCACCATGGACGCATCAGGAACCAGCCAGCGATGTTATTACTCCATTTGGGCGGCAATGATCTGTTGGCTTGGTCATGCAAGCAATTGATCAGGGCCGCCAAGAGGGACTTTGCGGTAGTGCTCCGAATGTTTGAGGGTGTGGTGTTAATATGGTCTGACATTATCCCGAGGCCAGCATGCTGGGGTCAGAGGCGTTGGTCCCGTGGGCTGACAAAAATCAATAGGCAAATCGGGAGGTGGGTTTGTGAGCAAGCGGGGTTCCAAGTACAGCATGCGTGGGCAGAGGTAGCCTGTCCCGGGCTTTATAGGGAGGATGGGGTGCACTTATCGCCTGTCGGGATGGATTTGCTCCTGAATGACTGGCAGGAGGCGGTAGAGCGCGTTGTGCATGGGGGTTCACATTGGTCGCAGCTCCCTCATGGGGGGCGGCACAGTTAAAAGGGTAGCCTGTGCCGGTGGCGGGATCCCGGAGGTTTCCAGGGTCCTGAGCCTGAGGCGAGTTGGGGCGGGGGCGGGGTGCCCTCGCCCCAGACAACCCCTGGAAGACTTTTGCTAGTAATATGGCGAAGTTGGATAGGGGTGGCAGGAGATTGGCTGGTGGCATGACCCTGGCCGGAGCGGAAGCAGGGTCGCTTTGCTAATTGCATGGCTGGCAGCGCATCGCTCCGCTGGGGGTTTGGTGGGATCTGTATTACTGTTTAATGTTTGAAGAGATTGTTTTGGGAATAAAGCTGCGACCAGTTGTACCAAGATCTGTTGTCTGTGGAATTTGTGGGATGGAGGGGGGAAAGGAGTGAGGTGGGGGGAGGGGGTAGCGAAGGGGGAATGCCGAGTCTGGCTACCCGGTTAATAAAAGGGCAAGGGCAGGGTCCCGGCGCCCGCACGTAACTGGGTGCTCGGCCCGGCGCGGGACCCTGCGTGCACGAGAGGCGGTGGGGGCGAGAGCGCGTCAGCGTTGATATGCCGGGCGCATTATTTGAATTGATTGGCTCCGCTCGGAGTTTCGGTGAGCGGAGCCAATCAGAAGGGGAGCAACGCCATGTGCTCCGGCGTTGTTAGCGTGGCCGGAGCACATGCGATCGGGCGGAGCGGGAGGCAACCTGCCCACCCACCCTCTCGGTCATCGGGGGGGAGGCAAGTTGTGGGGTGTCGCAGCGGGGGGGGGGGCAGGGCGAGATCCCGGAGGTTTCCGGGGTCCGGAGCCTGAGGCGAGTTGGGGCGGGGGCGGGGTGCCCTCGCCCCGGACAACCCCTGGAAGACTTTTGCTAGTAATATGGCGAAGTTGGATAGGGGTGGCAGGAGATTGGCTGGTGGCATGACCCTGGCCGGAGCGGAAGCGGGGTCGCTTTGCTAATTGCATTTCTGGCGGCGCATCGCTCCGCTGGGGGTTTGGTGGGATCTGTATTACTGTTTAATGTTTGAAGAGATTGTTTTGGGAATAAAGCTGCGAACAGTTGTACCAAGATCTGTTGTCTGTGGAATTTGTGGGATGGAGGGGGGAAAGGAGTGAGGTGGGTGGAGGAGGTAGCGAAGGGGGAGCGCCGAGTCCGGCTACCCGGTTTCTAACATAATTTAGAAGAATTACAAGGGCTGACTGACTTGAGACTAGGAAAATGTTGACTTTCAACAATTTTGAGATTATTCCTCAAACATGGCCTATCTGAGAGGGTGACAAGAAGGAAGCCACTGCTGAAGAAAGAACTCTTGTGAGCATTCCAGTGTTTATTAAGACAACCCATAGTGGTATCTCAATGGTCTTAATTGTTTCCCTAACAGACAATGATACTCCACCTTTTCTGCCTATCCTGTCTTTTCTGAAAAGGTTATATCCTGATATATTTACTTCTCAGTCCTGATTATCACTGAACCATGATTCAATGGCTGTAATCACGTCAATGCCCTTTTCTACCACTGTGACATTCAGGTCCTTCAGTTTGTTAAATAGACTGTGGAAGTTATTTTGGAAGCCTTATTTGTGATTTACATGTGTCAGTCCATTCACTTATACGTGTAAATTGCATCCATGCGTAAATGGCTATTTTAGAAAAGGCTCATTATACACAAGAGTGATCATACCATGTTGAAAGTAGATAGGGCATGCTGGGGCATCGACAAAGTGCCCTGGGTGGGACTAGAGAAGTAGCCTAATGGTTAGAGTAGTAGCCTGTTAACGAAAGAGACCAGGGTTCAAATCTCACTGGCACTCCATGTACCCTTGGGCAAGTCATTTAACCCGCCATTGCCTCAGGTACAAACTTAGATTAATAAGCCCTCCAGAGACAGGGAAATACTTATTGTACCTGATTGTAACTCTCCTTGCAAAACTACTGTAAAGGCGCCAGCTAAATATTTAATTAAAAATACAAATAATCAATCTACATGTGTATTCCCTATTTCATATAGGACATGCATGTGTGAACTCAAAATTGCCCACATCCAGATTTACATCTGATCCTTGACACAAATAGGTATGGAAAAAGTGCTCCATCTGCTCCTCCCTTTACAAAGGGATCAAGGAGGATAGCCCCCTTAATCCCTCAATGTTTATTTTCCCCTCCAAATTGAAATGACTTAAAGATGGGGTCCTCTGTAGGTGAGTACCAGTACCAGGTATCTGCACATCTCAATTTGCAAAATGGCTTAGATACACATGTAAGTGCAGGCATTTACATGTGTGTATTATAAAATGCCAGCACTTACATGTGTAAGTTGCTGGGTTTCTTCAGCCGATTTTTCCCGCGGGTATATTTCTTAACTGGCTTCTCCTGCTGCGTGTGCATGTGTATTTTATAAATAGCTCCACGTTTAGCTGAGCTGTTTGTAAAATACTGTCAGAATTGAGTACATCTTGACCTCAACATCTCATTGTTCCAAATATTTCCATTATCAATCATGCAAAACAATGTCTCCCTTCTTCAACCCAATCTCAACTCTCACAGCATGGAAACTGTGCAGTGTTCATTCTCTGGGCAGTTTCTCCAAATGGGTTAGTTTTGGGCATACTAACTAAATAGCTGTGTAAGAGCTGTACTAAATACTCAACAATCACTGCTCTTATATCACAAAATCTTCTCACACAATCCGCAACTCACCAATTACTAATAGCTATCCAATTCTTCAGGCAAAAATGACCTCAGGATGGCTCATACCCTACATATAGTGAAAATCACTATAGGGAACAGCTGACGCTCACATCATTGGTCATAAGCCTTCCATACATTCCCAACCAATATTCAGTGCACATCCAAAACTTTATTACCACATAACTGCTACTCCAAAAACATTACTCTACTTCAATCCAAACATACACTACCACATACATACATTAGCGTCTACATATATCCAATTTAATGAACTGCTCGGAGCTCCACTGGAACAGCGCATTACCTACAAGACAGAAAGTATATAATCAAAAATGTTCACAGGACTCAATAGCCTCTCCAGGTCTGCAATTACTTATCTTTACAGAAGAGCTTCCAAAGCTGTAGTTCCGCGGACGCTCCAGCATAGTCTGATATTCATACACGGTCAACAACCTTCAAGTTAATGCAGCAGGGAACCATCAACAACTTCCACCTTCATTTTTTCCACCTTCACCTTAGTTTTGGGCATACCATGACAGGCGTGAACCTCACTTCTAGGCCAGGAGATGGGAACATGGGAAGTATGATCTCAGTCTCTCAAATTTACTGCTAAGGCTCTGCGTAATACTTGCATTGTGCGAAAGAGAGCCTCTTGCTAGAGTTCATCAGATGTAACATGTATGGGTAGTTTGCTTGGAAATTCTTCTTTATCAAGCCAGTGGCACCCAACACAATGGGAAATATTTCTGTATCTTTCTGCCACATTTTCTTGGTCTCTGACTGCATTTTCTGGTATTTCAGGATCTTCTGCCTCTCCACGTGATTCACAGAGTAGTCACTTGGAACTTCTACCTCTATTATCAATGCCATTTTGGTGTTTTTCTCCATAACCACTATATCTGACTTCCTCGCATCTAGCTTTTTATCTGTCGGAATGGTGATCTTAACCTCCTCATTCTCTGTAATTCTCTTAGGGTCATGATCCCAGTGCTTTTCGGGCACAGTGATGTTGTAGTGTTTACAAAGTTTCCAATGAATGAGGCGCACTACCTTATTATGTCTTTCTGTATAGAAATTTTCTGCTATCAGAACTTCACAATCAGCTATGAGGTGAGTCACTGTTTCCAGGTCTTTCTTTCAGAATCGACATATGCCTGTATTATCAGTTTTTTCAATGCTCGCTGTAAACCATCTCGTTCGTAAGCTGCTGTCCTGGGCTGCAACTATCAACTTCTCATCCATCGGTTTCAGTTCACCCCTCCTTAATCATTAATGTGTCCATTCTTGATCGACAAAGGATTCCTGGAGTAACACTCTGTATTTCCCACTGTATTTGTGCATCTGCCACTTGTCTTTCCTTGTTTGTTGATCTAATTCCTTGAAGAGTATTTTCTCTTGTTTTGCAAATTCTGTTACTGCCTTCCCTGTGCATGCTTGTGGATTTTCACTCATTCCTTCTAGTCGTCGGAACGCATGTCCAAGTTTGATGATTGAGACAGATTATGGATATTTTCTCTCATATTTCAGCACTTTTTGTGTAATTGGATCCAAGGATGCAGTTAAGTAGGCCTTGGAGGCCTATGATAGTAGCTCTGTATGTGTACTCAATCTCTGAGTCCTAGCCCTCCTTCAGCTCTAGGGATGTACAGTCTTGGCATACATTGATTCTTGTAAATCACTTCATAGGCATGGAGGAGTTTTCATGTTCACACATCCAGTTTTTCAAGATCTTTAAGAGCCCAATCCACAACCCCAAAGCTGTATGAAAGTACAGGAATTGCCAGCTGATTGACGGCTTGAATCGTATTCCATGATGTTAAAGCACTTTTCAATAATGATTTTAATCTCCTATAGTATTCTTTACTTATCTTTTCTCTCAGTAATTTCTGCTTGAGTGTTGTTCCTTCTTCTCTGAGATACTTATATCTCCAGTCTGGAGCTTCCAGTGTCTCTTCAAAACATCTTAGTAGTGGCAAGAAAACCATCTACCAAAAGTTCCTATGCCTTCAAGTGGAAGAGTTTTCCATCTATTGTTTTACTAATGGGCATGATTCCATTTGTTTTCCTCCAGACATTATATTACACTATTTGTATTATCTTTATCATTTAGTACTTCAGGCATTCTCCATTAGAGTGTATCTCAGCGCTTTCTCAGTCTATCAAGCACCACTTGATAGTTTTCCACTTCCCTGCTCTGCTATGTAGTCTCAAAGCATGAAAAGGCTTCTTTACATCATAGCATGGTTAGAGAAGCCTCCTGTACCTTGGGACCTCAACATTGTTCCTACATTGTGGATGAAACTGCTGTTTGAGTCAATGTAATCTGCTTTACTCATCATGTTACCCCAGCTACAAGCATAGGTGAACTTCAAACCTTAGTTATCTAGGAGCCGTATACTCAGTTTCATCACAAGGTAGTTCTTTGAACTCTGCCAAGCTCTTATCTAAAATAGCAATGCCTCCCAAGTGAACAAGAAAATAGCATTTTCTGTATTTTGTCCAAAACCTCATAAGAATCCAAGCAAGAAGTACTTCCATACTCTGGACTCTAAACAAACTCTCACTTACTATCTCAAAAGATCTGAATTCACAGTTCAATATGCAGCTGCTTATCTCCTTCAACCCCAACAATTTGGCTTTAAAATAGCCAAGCAGACTTTAGCAAATTTGCTAGCATCCTGCATCCACTTTGTTGCCAATATACTGGTGTTTCATTAATCAGTATATAAATTCTTATCAGATTAGAGCCATTAGTGCTACCATGGTCTCTTGACATCTACTTCATTGGATGCTATATGCAAAGCAGTGACTTGGTCTTTGCTTCACACCTTCATATTAATGCTTGGACCAGTCCATGATCAAAAGCACAGTACACTCAGAAGAAGTCCAACAAAACGTCCCGAGCAAGGTAACGAATATCAAAATTTATTGGAGATAAAGGGAATACCAGTCACCCAACATGGCCGTGTTTTGGCAGAGTCTTCATCAGAGGATAAAAAGTTCTAAAAAACATATATAAAACAAAATTAAATTAAAGCAATAGCACATAAAATAAAACATAATAAGGATTGCAAATAACTCAAGAAACTAAGAATAAAGCCAACTGAAAATCTATGAGAGAAAATTCAGGTCGTATCCAAGGGGTAAATTAATACTCTAATGGCAACATAAAAAACAACATCAAGCATGGGTGTTGTTTAAAAATACTATCTTGGAAGCCTAGACCAGCTGTATTCCATACTTTAAGAAAAGTGGAAGGAAGTCCAAAAAACTGCCAACATGTTTTAAAGGTGAGGTCAGAGAATCAACTGTTGCCAAAAAAAAGCATCTTTCAGGAAATGAAAAAGGAGCCAAATGACGAAAACTGGAAACAACATAAGCAGTGGCAAGTTAGATGCAAAGCATTGATAAGGCAGGCAAAGAGAGAATTCGAGAAGAAGCTTTCTGTGGAAGCAAAAATGTATAATAAAGACTTTTTAAAGTACATTCATAGCAAAAAAAACCTGTGAGAGAGTCAGTTGGACCATTAGATGATAGAGGGGTAAAAGGGGAACTAAGAGGGGATAAGGCCATAGCAGAGAGACTGAATGAATTCTTTGCTTCAGTCTTTGATGAGGAAGATGTAGGGATGTTACCCATGACTGAAATAGTATTTAAAGGTGATGCTGCAGAAGAATTGAAAGAAATATTGATACACCAGGAAGATATACTACAACTATTTGATAAACTGAAGAGTAGCAAATAAACTGGGCTGGATGGTATACATCCAAGGGTGTTGAAAGAACTGAAATATGAGATTGCAGACCTGCTATTAGTAATCTGTGAACTATCATTAAAATCATCTGTAATACCTGAAAAATGGAGGATGGCCAATGTAACACCAGTTTTTAAAAGGGATTCCAGGGTGATCTTAGGAAACTACAGACCGGTGAGCCTAACGTCAGTACCGGGAAAAATGGTACCATTATAAAGAACAAAATTACTGAACATGTAGATAGTCATGACTTAATGGGAGACAGTCAACATGACTTTAGCCAAGGAAGGTATTGTCTTACTAATCTGTTATGTTTTTTTGAAGGTGTGAATAAACAGGTAGACAAAAATGAGTCGGTTGCTATAGTGTATTTTGATTTTCAGAAAGCCTTTGATAAGGTCCCTCATGAAAGACTCTAGGCGAAATTAAAAAGTCATGGGATAGGAGGCAGTGTAATATTGTTGATCAGGAACTAGTTAAAAGATAGAAAGCAGAGGGTAGGGCTAAATGGCCTATTTTCCCAATGGAGAAAGGTGAATAGTGGACTACCCAAGTGATCTGTGCTGGGTCAGCTGCTTTTTAACATATTCGTAAATGACCTGGAAATGGGAATAATGAGTGAGGTAATCAAATTTGCAGATGACACAAAATTATTCAAAGTTTTTAAAACCCATGTAGATTGTGAAAATTTGCCAGAAGACCTTGATAAATTGGAAGACTGGGCATCCAAATGACAGATGGAATTTAATGTGGACAAATGCAAAGTTATGCACCTAGGAAAGAACAACCCAAACTATGGTTACACGATGCAAGGTTCCACATTAGGAATCACCACCCAGGAAAAAGACTTAGGCATCATCGTGCATAACATTTTGAAACCCTCCACCCAGTGTGCAGTGGCAGCCAAGAAAGCAAATAGAAGACTAGGAATCATAAGGAAAGGAATGGAGAATAAAATTAAGGATGTCTCTGTATCGTTCCATGGTGCGACTGCACCTTGAATATTGTGTGCAATTCTGGTCGCCATATCTTTAAAAGGATATAGCGTTATTAGAAAAGGTATAGAGAAGAGCTACCAAAATTGTAAAGGGGATGGAAAGATGCACCTATGAAAAGATTAGTGCTCTTCAACCTGGAAATGAGACGGCTGAGGGGAGATATGATAGAGTGGAATGGGTAACGTAGATCAATTATTTATGCCATCAAAATATAGAAGGACTAGGGGACATGCAATGAAGCTACAGTGTAACCTATTATAAGACTATTAAGAGAAAATATTTTTTCACTCAATGTGTAATCAAACTCTGGAATTTGTTACCAGAGGATGTAGTAAAAGCAGCTAGTGTAGCCGGGTTTAAAAAAGGTTTGGAGAAGTTCCTGGAGGAAACCATTTAAAGGGGACACGGAAAATCCACTGCTTGCCCCAATACAAGCATTGTGAAACCTTTGTCTTTTGGAGAAACTGCAAGGTACTTGTGACCTAGATTGGCCATTGTTGGAAACAGGATACTGGGCTTGATGGACTTTTGTCTGACCCAGTATGGCATATCTCATGTTCTTAATACATGGTTTATACAAATTAGAATCATATAAGAAAGAAAGACTAAAAAACCCATTAATTGTTAAAAATATAAATAACTCAACAAATAGACATGAATAAAATCTATATATATAACTAATAAAAGACATGTACATCTGAATTAAAATGATAATCATGTAATTCAAATACATGTAGTAAAAAGATTTTTGTTAATGAAACAAGAATGAATATGGAAATCAAAGGGAGGTACAATTTTAGACTTATGTTATGTGGAACAGAATCACATTGTAAACTAGATGATCTACCCCCTCTCGTCCCCGTACAACATTCCCTGCACACACCATCTATATGTGCGAGAAGTGCTGTGCCCGAAATCGTGCCCAGGGTCCGAACGGGGGTTAGACATCCATCCCGGATGTCCAACCCCACTATTCATGTTTCTAGATGCCGATCTACTGTTTTTCCAAATCTAATGTGCTACTAGTGGCTTGTCTGGAACCTGTCTTTTAATACAACTTATGCATTCCACAATACGTGTGCGGACGTGTCTTTTAGTCTTTCCAATGTACAAGTTGCAAGGATATATAACAATGTAAATGATGCTATTAGCAGCGCAGTTGGTGAAGTCAGTCAGAAAGAATTTCTTCTTGTTGTCTGATGTGCACATTTTTTTTTTTACTGATAAAACATGTGTGCATGTAGAGCATCTACCACATTGGAAGTGTCCCTTCACACGTGGAGGATTTAGTCGTTCAGGTAAGGTGGAGGGAACAAGACGATTTACCAAATTATTATTCCTTTTGTGTGCAACTGTAATGTCCCGGTATGTGAAAACTGGGAAGTTTGCAAACTGTGCCATTCCTCTCTTATAATATAGGCTATTCAACATGATAAATCTGAAAAGAGTAGAGAGCACACAATTCTACTGGTAGGATCCCATGCCATCGTCTTAAGAAGATTGGTGCGGTCTGAAGTCTTGGCTTGAGCGTAGGCCTCTAATATACTTTTTTTTAGGATATCCTCTGTCTGAAAATCTGTTTTTCATATCGTATGCGTGATGTTCAAACTCATTTCTCATGGAGTAGATTCTTCTAGCCCTCAGGAACTGGCTGATGACATATGGTGACGTCACCCACCTGGATGCCTGATCCATTCTGCTGTCTACAGAAAACACCTGTTACAGGCGAGAAACACTATTTTGAGCTCTGTTTTTGGTAAAATGTAGAATAAATGAACCATGATGATGAGGATGATACTGGTGCACCTTCACTAGTTCAAGCTCAAATGCAGCAAGAATGGAAGGAAGGTCTCTGAGTTAAAATGTAGGAGCAAACATGGTCTAAAAAATTTGACATCCTACGTGCTTGTGTCCTAGTGAACCTTTGAACCAGTTTTGCAGTAGTGTTCTCTTTCAAATAAGCAAGTTTCCTTCAGTTAACTCAATTTGCCTCTTACATTGCCTATGTTTCCCTTGCTTATTTTCTTTGTAATAGGTTTGAAGGTTATATATTTCAATTGATTTTTTTTCTTAATGAGAACACAGCTTCAATAAGCTAAGGTGTTCATGCATTTGTTCCAGCCTTACAATAAGGACTACCCTTGCTGAACGAGAGCTTAGTAGCTGCTTCTTGATATTCAATTCACAACATGAAAGAGTGCTCGGTTGAAATTCAGAAAGCCCTGGGGAAAGAATTTCAGAGAAGCAAAAATCAGATACACAGTAGGTAAAAAGCAAGAAGGTTTCATATTACCCCAGTCTCTCTTCTTTTAGAATAACTTAAGAGCATGGCTATTTTAATCTATAGTTCCAAATTTTACTGAATTGAATGTTAATATGGTTGTTCTTATTATACTTTGTAATCGGTTGTAGATAGCGCTAGGAATGGTTACTACTTAGGGTCCCCCAGCTTTTCCCAAGCCTATCATTACTCACAAGACTTTGGTCTGGCAGCAGGAGGTGCCTCTCCAGCTGCTGGCAAAGAATACTGTTAATGGACAATGTTGGAGGGAGGTGACACAGCAGACATTCTAAAGTACGTGATGTTTGCCATACTGTTCCTCCACTGTTTCAATACAGGGTTGTTGGGCCAATGTGGGCCCTGTGTCTTGCCTTGTCCCATTCCGCATTGTGGGGGCTGCACATCCTTTTTTCTGCTGGCCATTCCTCTCTCTATGCACCCAAGCATACTTTTAGCTTTCGCCGTCGCATTTTCTACCTCTTTAGCTACTTTGAGATCTTCAGACACAATCACATCTAGGCCCTGTTCTTCTTTCATGGACATTAATATGTCACCCCCTATGCTGTACTGCTCCCTTGGATTATTGCAGCTCAAATGCATGACCCTACATTTTTTAGTACATACTGTACATATTTTGCAATTCAACAGTGTGCCACTGGCCAGAGAGGATTACATCAGTCTTGCAATCATTGTTCCATATGTTCCCTATCTTTGTGTATTACTGAATGGTGTGATCCACAGTCTCAAAAAGTGTTTTATTTGAAACATTTTACTGATTGTCAATCATCTTGGGTGATGTATGTGATAGTTTGGCGGTGCAATAAAAGTGTACTTGGGCAGGACATGTCACAAAGTAAGGATGCGTCTAATTGAACATAAGTCTCGGTTGGCCACAAGAACACTTCCTGCACCCATGGTTCAACATTGTCTTCAATTGGGTCACAGTTGGGAGGATCTACGTTGGTTTGTTATAGATATGGTGAACGATTTTATTAATAGAGACAGATTGCCCAAGTTAACTAGACTTGAAATGAAATGGATCTTCATCCTTAATACTGTCCAGCCTGTGGGTTTGAATGACTCAATTGATTGGATGACAGCACAGTGTTGTCATTGGTCCTGTTTTGGACCTATTGGTTGACTGGAACACAACTCATTAACGTCATTGGCCAAGGATTTTTAACACTTCTATTGCCATTGTCATTAAAATGTTCAATAGAGGTGAGGTTTCTTTACTCAAAGGAACTTCTATGAAGACTATAATGAAGGAAGGAAATATAGTGTGGTAAGACAGCACTCTCAGCACTTACCACCTATATACTAGCTACCCATAGGATATGCTGCAAATATAAGAGGCCTCAGCCAGGGAGAAATTCAAACTCAAGTCCGCTGAATTGGCAATAAACCACAGGCTGGCTATAATAACTTTCCACAAGTATCATTCATCGATCTTAATATGTTTTACTATTTTTTAAATGCATTTAAAACACTAGAAAACACTTAGCTGCATCAGCAATATCCCACGCGGAAGCTGCAGTCACTCTCTTGATCAGCTGGAAATGTGTCGACTCGAGTTTTGCCCGGCACTTCTATTCGGGCTGCATCAGGACAAAAAATACCAGTTTTTGTACCTTGTGACTCTTTTTGGCCTGGATGTTCTCTTTTTCTGGCAAGATTTGTTCTTATAATGTGTAAATTGCCTAAATAAAAATTTAAAAACAAATTGATGTTGCAAAGCAGATTGCTATAAATTAGTTGAATGTTTCTGGTCCTGGTTATCCAAGAGTTCTACTGTAGTATAGAAAGAAAGCATTGCTGTGTTGGAAGTCAGATATATGTAAGTAAGTAAAGCTGAATGTAGTTTTTACTGAAATTAAACAAAACTAGTGTTTTCCATATGTGTCATATCTTGTCCTGATTAGCACACAGCCTGCTGGAATTTCTGGATATCCATGATTAACATGCATGTGTTAATTTTCATGCACTAGTTCTCCAGTGTATGCAAATTAATATCTTACATATCCATTGTGGATATTCTGCATGCTCAACAAGATTGAAAACCTCTTTATTATCAGGTTTCTGTCTTTTCTTGATCACATTCCCATACTTGTATACGAGGTGTGACAAAAAAGAAACGAGACTGTCCCATAAATGTTTTATTACAAAATCTACAGAGAAATTATGCATTGTCCCCTTCAAATACCCCCCCCCCCCCCCGAGTTAATGCACTTCTGCATTCGCTTCTGCCACGTATGGAAGCACTCGGTAAAGTCCTTCTCCTTGAGGTGCCTCAGCTCCCTCGTCACAGTGGCCTTGATCTCTTCTACAGAGGCGAAATGAGTTCCTTTGAGCATAGTCTTTCAGCCTGGGGAAGAGCCAGAAGTTGCACAGTGCGTGATCTGGGGAATAAGGAGGGTGGTCGAGAGCTGTGATCTGTTTGTTGGCCAAGAACTGCCTCACACTGAGCACGTTGTGTGCGAGCGCATTGTCGTGGTGGAGCAGCCACGACTTGTCTCTCCACAGAGCCCGCCTGCTGTGCCGAACCTGGTCATGGAGACGATTGAGGACCTGCTGGTAGAAGTGCTGGTTGACTGTCTGACCCTCAGGCACAAACTCATGATGGACCACTCCCTTCTGGTCGAAGAATGCGATCAGCATGACTTTGATCCTTGATTTCGACATGCGCACCTTCTTGGGTCTGGGTGACAGTCGAGTCTTCCACTGAGAGCTCTGTCTCTTGCTTTCAGGGTCATACTGGAAGACCCAATTCTCGTCTCCTGTGATGACTCAACCAACAAACTCTGGATCTTCTCCGATCTTCTCTAGCAAGTCTTGATAAACATTGACCCGGTGTACCTTCTGGTCGTCCGATAAAAGCTTGGGCACCATCTTGACGCACACCTTCTGCATCCCCAGCTCCTGCACCAAGATGGTCCACACTGACTCCCTGTTCAGGCTGAGCTCCTCAGCTACCACCCGCACCTTCAATCTGCGATCACTCCGCACTAGCTGGTTCACTCTGTCAATGTTCTCAGCCGTCTTTGTCATGGAAGGCTTTCCTGACTTGGGGGGTCATCCTCCACCTTCTCACGGACAGTCTTGAAGCATTTGTGCCACTCGAAGACTCACGGCCTTGACATTGCATCTTCTCCATAAGCCTTTTGGAGAAGTTGGAGACACTCAGTTGGGCTGTTCTCCAACTTAACCAGAAATTTCAAGTTGATTCTTTGCTCCATATTTCTGCCACCTCCAGTTGCATGACAAAGCGATGGAGTAGTGTGCTACAAAAAAACCTGAAAAAGAAAAACAGATTGAGAGAGATGAAAAATATTATAGGAGAATAGTGGTGAGATGTCTGGAGTGGAGGAGTGGCCTAGTGGTTGGGGCAAGGTACTTCAGACCAGAAGGTCGGGGGTTCAAATCCCACTAGAGGACAGCAACCTTGGGCCGGAAGGACTGGGGTTTCCAGTCCCACAAGTGCTCCTTGTGGTCTTGGGCAAGCCACTTAACCCTCCATAGCCCATGTTCCCTGTAAAATAGTTATCTCCAAGTTATAATGCCCTGTTCAATGTAATTTCAGTTTGTTCAATGTAAACTGCACTGATGCAGAATAGCGCGGTATATAAGAGAATATAAATAAAATAAATAAATGTTGCACAACACAGTGACATAAGCAGTTAGCCAATTGCCATTGAGTCATGGGCGTGTTTGCCACAGTCTCATTTCTTTTTTGTCACACCTCGTATACACGTTAGCAAAGCCAGTAAATTGACACCCTGATTCCACCTTCAACTGAGCTAAGAGCTAACATACAGCCCTGAAAGTGAAAGAGAGGAAACCATTCCAGGATGAGGAGGAACTAATTCCAAGCTGTAGGATTTGCAATTGCTGGGACTAGAAAGTGAAGGATAGCAGTGACCCATTGCTACCTTCAGAGTGTCATAGCATGTTAAGTTCCTGGAAGAAAAGTTTATAAGCTATCATTTAGCTAGGTAGACATGGGGATAGCCATGGTAGGCAGCATGTAATCTATCTACTTTTTTGAGATTCTTCCTAGTTACTTCTGACCTGGATTGGCCACTATTGCAAACAGGATACTGGGCTTGATGCACCATTTATGATTTGATGACCATTTATGGTAGTTCTTATGTCCTGGAGGAAAGGTCCATAAACCATTATTAAAGAGGACCCAGGAAATCCACTGCTTGCCTCTGGACAAACATTGTGGAACCTGTGTTCCTTTTTGGGAATCTGCCAGGTACTTGTGATCTGGATTGGCCACTTTTGGAAACATGATATTGGGCTTGATGGACCTTGGTCTGAACCAGTATGGCATTTCTTATGTTCTTATGTCCATCTGACAACCAGACATGATGTCCTGGGAAGTTGCTGTCTACCAGGTGCTAAGATCTGAGACATTGTGGAGAGATTGCTGAGACTCATCAAGCCTACTGAATATTATCCAATGCTGCTCATTCATGTTGTCATGAATGATACTGCTAGTTATTCCCCCCAAACATATTAAAAATGACTTTATGGCTC
The DNA here is from genome assembly GCA_033557465.1 of Ichthyophis bannanicus. NCBI lineage: Eukaryota > Metazoa > Chordata > Amphibia > Gymnophiona > Ichthyophiidae > Ichthyophis > Ichthyophis bannanicus. The sequence continues at coordinate 344,608,049 of CM066035.1, forward strand.
AGAAGAGAGGGTGAAGCTGGCACATGCACAGGTGATATTTTCCTCAGTCCTTCCAGATGAGCAAAAAGGCAAAGAAACTTGTTTTCTGGAGATGAACTAAGTTAAGTCAAAAAAGTGCGGTGATATGTATCCTTTGTTATATTTAATTATTACTCTTTTAATGAATTAAGTTTACTTCAAAGTTTTACTCATATCAAATATTTACCGACTGATTCGTTCAGTCGTATCTCTGCCTCTCTCTCTCTGACATTGCCACCTAGATGTCTCACCACCATTTGAAACTAAACATGGACAAAACCGAACTTTTTATTTTTCTCCCTAAACCTTCCTCTTTTCTCTCTCTGTTGATAACACTCTTCTGCTTCCTGTTTTCCTCAACCTTTAACCTTAGTGTCATTTTTGACTCCTCCCTTTCCTTCTCCTCACAAATCCAACAGATAGCTAAAACCTGTCATTTCTTTCTCTATAACATTAACAAAATTTGCCCCTTCCTCTCTGAACATACTACTAAAACACTTGTCCACTATCTAATTACTTCCTGTCTCGACTATTGCAACCTCCTCCTTGCTGGTCTCCCTCTGAGTCATCTCTCTCCTCTTCAATCTATTCAGAACTCTGCTGCGCGGCTAATCTTTCACCAGCCTCGATATACTCATATATCCCCTCAAATCACTTCATTGGCTCTCCTTCTGTTTCCGTATCCAATTCAAGCTCTTCCTTCTGAGCTTTAAATGCATTCATTCTTCTGCTCCTCACTAACTTTCCTCTCTCCTCTCCCCCGACACCCCTCCTTGTGAACTCCGCTCTTCTCCTGGCTTGCTCCTCTCTTTGCCCTTTTCTTCCACTGTTAACTCCAGACTTCGATCCTTTCACCTTGCTGCTCCTTATGCCTGGAACAAACTTCCTGAGTCTGATCATCAGGCTTCATCACTGCCCCTTTTCAAATCTATGCTAAAGGCTCACCTCTTTGAGGCTGCCTTTGGATCCTTATCCCTTGTTTCCTTGTGTCTCCTTACACTTCCCTATTCTATCCTTATTCCTATCTTTTGTCTTGTCTGTCTTGAATAGATTGTAAGTTCTGTCGAGTAGGGACTGTCTCTATCTGTGTTTGTACAGCGCTTTATAAATGTTTAATAGTAGTAGTAGTAGTAGTAATTAAAATAATGTAAAATTTAATTTATTTTTAATGGAGAATAGGGCTCACCAACAAGGATTAGCCTAGAGGTTAGAGCAGCAGCCTGGGCTTCAAAGAAGCCAGGGCTTGAATCCCATGGACACTTGTGGCCTTGGACAAGTCATTGAACTGTCCATTTGCCTTAGATACATACTTTCAGGCCAATGCAGAAAGACTGATGTGCCTTTTGCACGTAGATAACGCAACTTATACATACAAATTCCGCCACGCTAAATGCAGAAAAGAGATTCACACACGCATAAACAGCACAAGAAAAGTATGCAGAAAACAGCAGTGCTAAGTGTATTTAAATAATACGCAGATGAGCTGCACATATTAAAAAAGGAATGCTAATAAGAGATCTTTGGCCAATTCAGAGAAATGCATAGATGATTATTTTTTCTTTATTTAACAGGATTTATATACCACTTAATCCTAAAATCAAAGCGGTTTACAATGAAGTTCAAAACTTACAAACAGCAAGGGAAGGAACAAATAGGGATAATATTAAATTAATTTATTTACATATATGTAACCAGCAGGAGCGCCAATATCTTTACACCTGCTCTGAGGTGACTTAAACATTTTGTGTATGTAGGGAAAGACTGTTTCAGGGTATGTACCAATGAACAAGTTATTTTTGATGTAAAAGTTTTCTGCGCATATCTTTCAGCGTACAAGCAAAAGTTTGGCGTTCAAGAAGAAATGTTTTTTTGCTTCTTATCCTTCTGTGTTTTTTGGACTCATTTATATTATTTATCTTTTTTATTTTAGGGCTCTTTGTTGTGATTTTATAAAAAAATGTTTTTGGGCAAAATAGTGTTGATTTATTGTGGGGTGAGCGCCAAAAGAACCTGCATGTCCTCTATGCATAATGTGAGCGTTTGACATTTACGTGCATGTGTACACATCCACTTGTAGCGCGTCTGTTGTTTGCACATGTGTTGGCTCCCCTACTTTCAACTTCATGCCAAGCTTTTGTGCACAGCTCATTTGCATACATACCCTTTGCTGCATACCAGCGCTGAAGCCTAGCGCTGTTGGCATGCTGTGAAAATGCAATTACAATCAATAGCGCATGACTTCGGCTCCAGCTTTCTGCATCGGCCTGTTACTGTAAGCCCTTCAGAGACAGGAGATGCCTATTTATCTGACTATAACTCGCTTTGAATTATTGCTGGAAAGACGTGAACTAAATACAAGTAAATAAATAAATAGATACTTCACTAAGAACTAATGTCCACATTGGGGTAAATAATGTTCTTTTTCATCATTGTCTGACTCAAACATAATTCATTATTAAGTTCCTAGGATCAGGAATTAATCGGTCCATGATGTGTTCCATGATTCACTTATTTTAAATAACATCCAGTTCTTCGTCAGTCAAAGCTGCAACATAATGAATTACCGCATCTTTAGTTATTCATAACGTCTACTTCAACCTGGCCATATGTTTTTTTCCCCCCTTTTGGGCTTCATCGGGAAAATCAAACAACATTCCTATGAAATGAAAAAAACAATTGGTTTCAGTCGGGCAATGATGAAAAACAATGATCTATTCAGGAAGGGCAGGACAGGAATAAAGGAAGCGGGAGTGATGTTACGTATAAAAAATAATATTAAAGCAACAGAATTGTAGTGCTTAATCTGGAACATCTGTTTCTACTTATGTGATTTACAGACTCCCCCTCACAAGCAGAAGAAATAGATAGAGATGTAATTGAAGATATTCACAAAATGCTATAAAAGGGGACGTACCGTTGCTAGGTGATTTCTGTTTGTCAAATGCCGATTGACACATCTCAGCTGCAGTATCATCTAGGGCAGGGGTCTCCGATTCCGGTTCTGGAGGGCCTCAAACCAGTTAGGTTTTCAGGATATCCTTAATGAATATGCATGAGATATATATGCAAGCACTGCCCCATTGTATTCAAATTTATCTCATGCATATTCATTAGGGTCATCCTGAAAACCTGACTGGTTTGTGGTCCTCCAGGACCGGAATCGGAGACTCCTGTTCTAGAAATAGGGAGATCTTGGATTCTCTTTAGGGAGAACTGTCCCTGTGCCTGGAAATGGAGCCCATACAGAAGGATGCGATACTGGACCTGGTGCTTATGAATGGGGAGAGCGTTTCTGATGTTGTAGTGGGTAATCATCTGAAACTCTGTGATCACAGTTAAAGCAAGGGACCTGGAGAAATGGTAGGAGCAGATGCTGGGAGAGGAAGCAGGGAGCATATACTAAAAGGGGAAGGAGGAGAAAAAGGCAGAGGATGGTGGACAGGGCCGGCCTGTCCACTAGGCGGGCTAGGTGGCCACTTAGGGCGGCTGGCCTGGCTTTGCAGCAGTAGTGGCACACATGGGTGGCCGTGCTGCCCCCCCCCCCCTCAGCTTCTGCTGATTCCATTGGGGGGGGGGGGAAGGCAGGAGGTGGCAGTACTTTCAAAAATGGCCACTTTTTCCCACAACTTTTGGAAATACTGCCGCTGCTGCTGCCCGCCTCCCCCTTCGAGATGGAATCGGCAGCAGCGCTGGGGAGGCAGGGGCAGCTACCTAGGGCAGCAGAAACCCTTGGGCCGGCCCTGGTGCTGGGAATTGGGGGAAAGGGAGAGAGGGGGAGAGGAAGAGGTGGGTGCTAAGGGAGAGGGAAAGACAGGGCAGATCTTGATGTACAAAGAAAGAGAGTTGGGACAGTTGCTGTGGGGGAGGGGAAGGGCCAATGTGCAGCTACTGGGCAAGTGGGGGAGAGAGTGAGAGGCCAGAGCAGATCTAGAGGGAAGGAAGGGAGAGGCAGGGACAATTGCTGGGGGGAGGGGGGTGGAGGAATGGGAAGCAGCAATAGGTAGATGCTGGGGAGAGATGAAGGGCATAGATGTTTTGGAAGGAGGCAGCAGGGCAGATGCTGAGGAACAGAGAAATCGCTGTGATAAGAGGTAAGAATAGGAAAGAAGGGATTTCTCTCCATGCGCACAGCAAAGGGAAAGGAAAGGACAGAAACCTAAAGAGAGAGAGAACAGAATGATGAGAGAAAGAGAGAGAACAAAAGGTGGGAGGGAAGGTTAGACATAGCAAAAGGAGAAAGCTGGAGAAAATAGGGAAAGAATCAGAGAGAAAAGGGATGAAGATGAGGGGCTGCAAAGGGGAAAGGGTGTTACATCACATCAGGAAGGAAAATCCAGGGCTCAGCACAGCAGAGAGTAGGAACAGGAGCAAAGCAGAGCTGAGGTAAGTAAGAGAAATTATAGAAGGGTTAGATGGCGGGCAAAAGGAAAACTTGGAAGAAGGGAGGAAAACTAGAAAAGAGAAAGGAAATAAAGGCTTACTGGGAGACTTCTGGGATGCACTGGTGCTCCTTTTGTGCAGGTAAGCGTCGCCAGCAAGCTAGTTCGTTGCCTTCAAGCTGCCTTGGCGAGAACATGAAAGGCACATGAGCGTCTGCACGACAGCTTAATGTAGCCATATGTATTAGAAAACAGTAATTGTGTCGTCCCCCCCCCCCCCTCTATTTCTTTCAGGGAAACAAGCCTGGCAAGTGCACATCTTTTAGGCTCAGGCTGTCAAATCTGAAATCTCATACCCTGCAGTTAATCAAAAGTCTCCATCAGCTCAGATCACAGTTATAGCTTGCAGCATCGGGAGTTGGCAGACTAGATGGGCCTTGCGGCTCTTCTCTGCCATCATATTCTATGAGTCATTGGCTCCTGCCATGGGTAGTTCATAATCTCATGACAGTGCTAAATTCCTAGATTTCCCTGGCTTATAGGAGCTCTCCTTGAACAGCTGTGCACAGAATGTGAAAGAAAAACTTGGATGCTAAATACATTCCACAGCATAATTGACTTTAATCCCTTGGGTTAAATATTTGGGGCCCGATAATCATTTGTGACGCAGCCGAACTTTAACACCAGATATTCAATCTGGGACCATATGCAGCTACCGGCATTGAATATCCAGGATCACGGCACAGCCGCACACGGCACAGAAGCTAACCGTACGGCGGCTGGGGCATGCCTGGGGCGATATTCAGCCGCTGCCCGGTTAGCTCCAGTGGCGAACGTTAGGACAGCTTTTGCTGCGTCTAACTTTCGCTGTTGAAGGATAACTGGGCGGCGGCTGAATATTGCCACTGCATGGTATCCCTGGGTACCGTCCCAGACATATAGTGATATTACTCAGGGATATTCAGCAGCACTGACCTGTAAACCTGTAAATGTCCTGCTTAGGGACATTTACACGGTTTACAGCTCTTTAAAACATGTAAATGCCTATTACTATCAGGCCTTTGATATTCATGCATTTTCTGAACTATGCCACATCTCCCAAGTAAGTTGTTGCTCTAATTTGAAGGGACGACTTGCCACGTTGCACATTCAAATGGCTATTAGATAATAACTCCATTTCATTTTCTCAGGAACCTTAACAGGCCCCATTCAGTGCAGGTGCAAACGCAGGGCATCCTAGGAAAATCTTCAGCCTGGCATTCCCCCTGCCTGACCCCAGTCCTCAGTGACTTGCTTACCTGTACCCATCTATCGGCACAGCGTTGCCTCCTTTAAGAATGGCGACTCCAGCACAGCATCTCTTCTTCATCCCTTTTCTCTCTGATTTCTTTCCCTGCCTTATTTTCTCCGGCTTTCTCCTTTTGCTACGTCTAACCTTCCCTCCCACCTTTTGTACTCTCTCTTTCTCTCATCATTCTGTTCGCTCGCTCTCTCTTTCTTTATTTTTCTGTCCCTTCTTTTCCCTTTGGTTTATCATTGTCTCCCCCATTGTCGCCTTCCTTTACCCTTTCTTTTCTTGTGGGACCCTCCCTCCCCACCTCCCTCCCCACCCCGTTCCCTCTACTTTTGTACTGCAGTATCACAAGCAGCCACAGCAGGAGGAGCCATTCTTGTTGTCTCTTGCAGCTTATTGGTTAATTGGGAAAAAAAAACCCCAGATCCCCAAAAAAGAATAAATTTATGCTCTTTACTGGAATACATTCATCTGTACACACACACAGTGTGAAGAGGCAGCTTGGAGAAGATAGATTTGATAGAGGTCTATAAAATAACAAGCGTAGTAGAATGAGTAAATGTAAATCAGTTGTTTACTCCTTCAAAAAGTATAAAGACAAAGGAACATGCAATGAAGTTACAAAATAATACATTTAAGACTAATCGGAGAAAAAATGTTTTCGCTCAACACATAATTAAGCTCTAGAATTCGTTGCCAGAGGATGTAGTAACATCTATGAGTGCAGTTGGGTTTAAAAAAGGTTTGGATAAGTTCCTGGAGGAAAAGTAAATAAATCATTATTAAAATGGAATGGGGGAAATCCACTATTTATCCCTGGGATAAGCAGCATGGGATCTGTCTACCTTTTGGGATCCTGTCAGCTACTTGTGACCTGGATTGGTCACTGATGGAAACAGGATACTGGGCTCGATGGACCTTTGGTCTGGCCCATTACAGCAAATCTTATATTTTTATGTTCTAAGTTCTCTGCTTTAGCCCTCAGGCTCAAATTATCCTGATTGAGTATAAGCTTTTTTTCTTGTAACTTCCCTACTTTCAGTTCTACCATATTCATTCTGTTTGCAGTCAGTGCGATCATCTTCCAATAAGATTATAGAAATGTGCTGTAATAATTGGATATTCTGAGAACAAATAGACTTTTTCAATGTGGCTAGGGCTTCCCAAATCCTTTCAAGAGAAAAGTCTGAGGTTTAAAACGTCCTCATTCACCTTGAACTCCTGGGTGTCCTGCAGCCATGGATATTCAGATTGTGACATGATAAACTGCTTCCTGTCAACCAGGCCTAGTCCATTTCATCCCTCCAATAGCCGCAGTTGAGCTCCACTATGTGGAGCAGATTTCTCAACCACAGGGATTTTCATGCTTCCAACTGCTGCCCAAGTCTGGCTGCTCTGTCACTCATAGGAAGAAACCTCCACCTGCAAACTCAGCTGAACCAAGGGATCCACAGCTCCAGGCTTAAGTTGTCTCATGGTCAGGAGAGCCCACAGGCAAACCTTTCTCTGTAAGTCTCCCCAACAATTCTGCTATCTCTGGAGCACTCTCAGAAGCAGAGCCAACACAGATGACACACAAATCCATTCACCTTCCTTTTACTCATTATCTATATGTTTTAAGAAGAAACTTGGGACACGAGCACAGCTAAAATCACTGAGTCATGGGCATTTTGGATCCTCCTATGTCTCAAATCTTTCTGGCTTCAAGAAAATAGTTCGCTAGGAGATCTTATTGTTTAAATGGAGTGGTTTACTATTTGGTGTGAGGGCAAAGTCCCATGTTCCTTGACTCTTTCAGCTTGAATATTTTCTACATTTTTCAGAGTCTGGCCTAAATACCAATTGGGTTTGGGTTTAAATTGCTTCAAGTAGCGCTTATCACCAATATGTAAAGCAAAAAAAAACTTCATTACAGCCTTTAGTTGTCAGTTCATGTAGGACTTCTTTCAATTGAAGCTTCTTATCAAGAGCCTCCTGCAGTGTCCTGAGACATCAACATGGATCTTATCCCATTAATGAAAGCCCCCCTCAAGTATCTCCTTGTCTTCAGAGAAAACAAAAGTCGTTTACCTAGAACAAGACTTCTCTTAAGATAGCAATTTGCTATTCAAACTTCTCATACAGAATGTTCTCCCTCTATTCTCAATAGAGGGGAATTGCAGGGCCACTGCATCAGCTATAGTTTTTTTCCAGAAAGTTCTGAGCAAAATCACATGACCCATAGAACAACCGATGTGTGTTCCTCTGTATTTACAAGATATTTATTTTAATGAAATCTGGAGTTATAGTAATGTAGTAATAGTTTTGGAAAATAATTAAAAGTCACTTAAATGTTGGATTGATATTGAATTTCTAGCAGTGAAGAAGATTCTCTGAATCATGCAACATTTGTATCAACAGGCTTTGTTATAGGTGGTATTTATATTGTAACCTCCTCTTTGCTGGTCTCCCTTTGTGTCATCTCTCTCCTCTTCTATCTGTTCAGAACTCTGCTGCACGGCTAATCTTCCACCAGCCTCGATATACTCATATAACACCTCTTCTCGACTCACTTCATTGGCTCCCTTTCCATTTCCATATCCAATTCAAACGTCTCCTTCTGACCTATAAATGCATTCATTCTACTGCTCTTCACGATCTTCCCTCTCTCCTCTCTCCCTACACCCCCTCCTCGTGAACTCCACTTGTCTACTGGCTTGTTTCTTTCTTTGCTCTTTTCCTCCACTGCGAATTCCAGACTTTCATCCTTTTACCTTGCTGCTCCATATGCCTGGAACAAACTACCTGAGTCTGTATGTCAGGTCTCATCTCTCCCCCTTTTCAAATCCATGCTAAAGGCTCACGTCTTTGAGGCTGCCTTTGGATCCTGACCCCTTATTCTCCTTGTGTCTCCTTACCTTTCTCTATTTGTACCCTTGTTCTCAACCTTTGCACTGTCTTGATTAGATTGTAAGCTATAACAAGCACAGACCGTCTTTTATATGCATCTATATAACGTTGCATACGCCTTGTAGCTCTATATAAATGATAGCAGTTGCAGTATAAAAAGAAATGATTTGCAGGCACATTTTCGATGGTTCATGGAACTCAGAATTGAGGATTGTGCTCAATTCGGCTAGTACTTTAGAAATGGCTTTGCTAAACGTGGAGCTGTTTCTAAAATACATAGAAGGAAATGTATACTTTAGAGGAAAGGCGGGATAGAGGAGATATGATAGAGATGTTTAAATACCTCCATGTTATAAATGAACAGGAGGAGAGTCCCTTTGGATTGTAAGCAAGCTCTGCTATGGGGGGACATAGGATGAGAGTGAAAGGGAATAGACTCAGGAAATGGGAGGAGCCATTTTACAAATCTACACGTGGGAAAAATCAGTGGAGGAAACCCGACAAATTCCATTTCAGAACTTGCATGCATAAATGTCGACATTTAACATGTGCGAGTGAGCTGTTACAGAAACGTAAGTATGTACAGTAGATGCTACTAGCTAACTACAAAGGACACTGTCTTGAACTCATTTCAATTTGTAGGGGGAAATAAACTAGAGAAAAATAAGGAGGTTAACCCCTTTAATCCTTCCTATAAATGTCCAGGGGGTAGGTGTAAATGTAGACATGAAGAATTTAGGGCACACATACATTCCCTGAGAGGTCTGAGGGGAGATATGATAGTGGTCTATAAATTAGCAACATGAAACATGATGGCAGAAAAAGACCACATGGCCTATCTAGTCTGCCCTTCCATATCAACTACAATAGTCCTCTCTTTACCATTAGAGATCCTCTGTGTTTGTCCCATGCTTTTTTGAATTCAGATATTGTCCTCATCTCTACCACCTCCACTGGGAGACTATTCCATGCATCTACCTCTCTTTCCATAAAGAAATATTTCCAAATATTACTCCTGAGTCTATCCCCTTTCACCCTCATCCAGTGTCCCCTCGTAGCAGAGTTTGCTTTCATTCGAAAGAGGCTCTCCTCCTGTGCATTTATGCCATGGAAGTATTTAAACATCTCTATCATATCTCCTCTATCCTGTCTTTTCTCTAAAGTATACGTAGTAAGATCTTTAAGTCTGTCCTCATATGCTTTATAACGAAGATCAATAAACCATTTTAGTAGCCACCCTCTGCACCAGCTCCTTTTGAAGATGCAGTCTCCAGAATTGCACACAGTACTCTAACTGAGGTCACACTAGAGACTTATACAGAGGCACTATCACCTCCTTTCTTCTACTGGCCATTCCTCTCCCTATACACCCAATCATCCTTCTAGCTTTCACTGTCACCTTTTCTACCTTTTTAGCTACTTTAAGATCGTCAGACACAATCACACCCAGGTCCTGCTCTTCTTTTGTGGACAGAAGTACTTCACCCCCTACATCGTAATGCTCCCTTGGATTCTTGCAGGTAAAATTCAGGGCCATGACTTTTTTAGTATTAAATCTCAGCTGCCAAATTGTAGTTCATTCGTCGAGCTTAGCTATATCCCTTCTCATGTTGTCTATACCTTCCTGGGGGTCTATTGTATTGCAGATTTTGATATCATCGGCAAAGAGTCAAACCTTACCCAACAGCTCTTCCGCAATATCACTAACAAAGATGTTAAAAATAATCAACCAAGGACAGATCCCTACAGCACATCACTTCTCCTTGGAGTGAGCTCCAATCACCTGTACCCTCTGCTGCCTCCCATTCAACTAATTTCTAACCCAATCAGTAACTTAAGGGTCCATCTCTAGAGTGCTCAGTTTGTTTATAAATCACCTGTGAGGAACAGTGTCAAAGACTTTACTGAAATCTAAATATACCACATCTAGGGCTCTCCATCGATTCAACTCCCTGGTCACCCAGTCAAAGAAATCAATCAGATTTGTCTGACAAGACCTGCCTCTGGTAAACCCATGCTGCCTCGAATCCTGTAATTTGCTGGACTCCGGATACCTCACTATTCGCTCTTTTAGCAGCTTTTCCAATAATTTACACACCACAGAGGTTAGACTAGTTTTCAACCTCATTCTTACTTCTGATTGCAAGCAAGGTTAGGAAAGTCCCTGTTAGGAATGCCAGTATTTGCAAGGCCCAGTAGACCCTTATACAGCACTACCCAGCTGCTTAGCCATCTGATCAAGAACCACTAACAACACCTGATAACATCAATGGCTTCAAAGAGCTAACTTGAATGGTTAACTGGAACAAAAAACAGTGAACTCTGACAGAGCTTTACCCAGCACCACAAAGAATTCCCCCTTTGCAGTATAGACAAATAATTAGCTTTTAAAAATGAAAACCAAAATTAATGAATGAAGTGGAATGAGTAAGTATAGATTGTTTTTTTACGCTATCAAAAAGTATAACGGCAATGAAGCAACAATGTAACCCATTTAAGACTAATAAGAGAAAATATTTTTCACTCAACGCGTAATCAAATTCTGGAATTCGTTACCAGAGGATGTAGTAAAGGTAGTTAGTGTAGCTGGGTTTCAAAAATGGTTTGAACAAGTTCCTGGAGGAAAGGTCCATAAACAATTATTAGAGTACCCGGGAAATCCACTGCTTACCCTAGGGCAAGCATTGTAGAACCTGTGCATCTTTTTGGGAATCTCCAGGTACTTGTGACCTGGATTGACCACTGTTGGAAACAGGATAATGGGCTTTATGGGCCTTGGTCTGTCCCAGTATGGCATTTCTTATGTTCTTATATGGAATGGAGAATAGACATGCAGATGTTTGTCCTGCCCAGGCCCCCCCTAGATCGCAACCTTTGGAAACTTCCACTATAAGCACATTCTCATGCTAACTGAACCCTTTCTAAAATGTCCATTTAAATGTGGATGTGATTTACACATTTCTAAGTGTGATTATACATGTGTAAATTGTGAATAAGGCTTCTAAAATATCCCCTTGAGATAACAAAGAGCATTCTCTTTATACTCTCCGGGACTTTGGAATAATTTATCTGACAAGATACAAACCACCACCGAACTCACAACACTCTGCAAAGAGTTAAAAACATACCTATTCATAGAGTACTATGGAGATAAAGCTTAGATAAGCTACCCAAAAGTTCATTATCCGGGGGAACAGCAAAGATAAAAAAAACCCCACAATAAAGACCCTAGCTCACTTACCTAAGACATCTGTACAAATACACCTATGTAAATACCATGGACAGAATAATGCATTTGGTCTAGTGTTGCATATTTATACGTGTACCTCCGATTATAACATCATGCACGTAGTTCAATGTAAGTTACTTCCTCTTATAATGTTATGTTCATAGTACAATGTAGCAGCACGATCTGTTATTGTTAACCGTAAACCGCTCTGATTTCAAGAAGAGCGGAATAAAATAGCGAAATAAATAAATAAATACAACAAAGCAATGTTCTGATAATATTGACTGATAAGTAAAAGGACATATTTATGTTAAATAATAGTCTCTCAACATTCTTTCATAAATGAAAGTAAAAATCATGAAATAAAAATGTCATTCCTTGTAACAGCACCACTTTGTGATGCATGATGCTATATTTTAATGCACTGAAATAAAGGCTGTTATATTAACACTTTGGGCTCAGTTTGTAATTGTCTGAGGGCGCATTTTACCTGTTGATTTTTCACCAATTTTGGAAGCAAAAAATACACACACACGCTCACTTTGAATGCAGGTTCATTGTACCCATGGACAAATTTTGTACATGTACCATTTTTCACTGAATAATGCATGTCGAGTTGAAATGAAATTGACGTGCTATTTTCTTCCTTTGACCTAGCCTCAAGAATGCCTTTTTCTGTCGTCATGTTTCGATGTTTCTATATCTCTAAAGGAAAACAGAGGAATGTTGTAGTGGTTGATAAGGAAGGACAGACTAGATAGGCCATGTGGTCTTTTTCTGTCATCATGTTTCTATGTTTAAATGCAGCTAAAGTTATGGGGCATGTTTACTAAAGAGTGCACTGGTAGCATGCGTTTGAGCTGCGAAGCTAGCACGGAGGCGCACTTAACTTTAGGAGATATGTGTGTTCGTTCCGCTGCCTTAAGCATGTTGCCAACCTGAGGCACTGCGCTAACCAGCACATGGATGCATTTAACACCACCCATTGATGTGGCATTACTTACATCTACTCTAACGGCAACAGGCATAGTGAGTGCGTAACCAAAATGCCCGCGCTAACTGCAATGCACCATTAACACCCACATTGAGCCCCTAACCCATGCAGTTCCCACCCCATCATGAGCTCACTGGTTAACATGCAATTTTTAGTACAGGGCCCCGCACTATTAACATGACGTGCTTACACGCTGCAAACCCTGTGCTAACAGCACACGTTAACAAGCATGCTCTTGTATATGTTATGGAACATCTCAAACACTTTTATCCTCATCTGCAAGTTATGTCACTTGTCCATCTTGTCCTTGTTGGTCATTGCATAGCTGGTTTTCGGGTACAGAAATGCAGTATCACACAAAGGTAAATACAATGAAAACTAATGTCGTATATTTTGAAAAGTGGATTTCGTTTATTTGTTTACAGATTCAATATGTGTGCCGGGCTTTGATCCAAATATAAACATAATACCTGGGATATCTCCAATTAACCCTTTGATGGCAGGCATAAGTGTGGTACCACCACCACTACCAGTGGGACTACCCATTGTCAAAGAAATCATTCACTGCAAAAGTTGTACACTTTTTCCTCCCAACCCAAGTAAGTGAAAGTCAACTGGTTTGCCTGTGTCTTTCGTTGTCTCCCTTCTCTTTCCTCTTGTCTCCCATGTTACATACATTTGCCACAGCTCCGTAATCTAGGCCCTCCTTCATTCTACGTCTCCGTTGTGTATTTCCTTCCCTACCCTGCATTTTGTTTTGTTTGTTTTCCCCATTATTTTTTCTGTAAACTGCCTAGTTGCACAGCTATAGGCGGTATATCAAGTCGAATAAACTGTAACTGTATCTGTAACATTTTTACATCCACTGAAAAAAATATTTGATAATATGATTTTCTTTTACTGTTTTATGATGTATTTGTTCTTGAATGTTCCATGGAACATGCTCCCTCTTCTCGAATGCAACGATAGGCGCACACTACAAAAATTCATCTTGTAAGGTCAGAAAATGAAATGCAATATAATTGTTCATCTTTCCATGTATATATCTTGTTTATCGGATTGTATTAACTTGAAAGTGCTCTCTTCTGTTCAGTTTAAGAAAGCAGAAATGGGAACAGAATCTGGCTTTGGATAGAACGTTGTCTCTGTAACCATCCTTAAGAGCTTGATAATCAGATTTTTTTAGTCCTTCTAATCAATGTTGGCTTTTCTCTAATATTATCAGAAGATTGATGGAGGCACACTTCAGCTTCAGTAGCGTGCATATAAACTAGGCGAAATGTTATGACAGCATTCAATTTTGTCTTTTATACAACCTCCAAAAAATGTAATAGTCTCATTTCAATGTAAATAATAAAACTGCTCCTGGTATTTCACAGCCAAATAAGTACTTGCACGCTGTTAGGTTATGTTTCTTGTGTTCTGCCATTCGGTTCTGTTATCTGGCAACAAGACAGAGTAGATAACCAGCAGAGGTTTTTCATCAACTTGTCATTCCATCCTGTTTTTTGCATTGTTGTTGATTTTTTTTTTTTTTTTTTTAGTTTTCAGTGTTTCAGTGCAACGAAATAGAAATTAAATTATGCTAACATTTGTCTCTGTTTATGGTACTACACAGTAGACACTGTGAGGGTAATTTCCAAAGCCATGTTTTGGCTGGTGAAGCCGTGCTTTTCAAATGGAAATGAGCTTTAAGAAAATTGCTCACCTTATGTGTGGGTAAAAGCTATATTTTAGTTTACTTACTGTGGGAGGAGACGTTCGCAAGGACGGGGCTGGAGAGGGGTTGCACATTTTTGAACCCCCCCAGATATGTATGCTTTTTAAATCAGAAAACCTGTGCGCCCATAATAGCAGGAGTAAATGCAAGTGCATAGTTTTCCTGGGACAGTTTCCAGTATTGAATGTTTGTGTGTCTATTCGTGTTTGAAAATCCAGCATATTCTTTTTCATGGTGAAAAGTATATGTGTAGTTTTTATTAAAATGGGCAGTCCTCAATGATCCCCAGTGGGTATGAAAATGAACGTTCCGAGTTCTTGCAATAAGGGCTTTAAAATCGACCACAGAGATTAATATCATTAGTGGATCGATTTTCAAGAAGGCACCTAAATGCAAAGGTGTGTGCCTACTTTCAAATCTTCAGAAAACTGGTTGATTTTTCAATTTAAGGCATTTGAATGTTGAATTTCTATGTGGCTAACATACGCACTTGCCCATACTTTTTTGAAGAAACGTATTTGAAAAATATGGCATAAGTTAGATGCATTGGTAGCATGCCTGCTAGGAGTTAATTTTATAACAGGGCGCTTAGCCTGTGAAGACACACATTTGGTACTCCTTTTATAGAGGTAAGATACTCGTATGTGCCTGTACGACATTATATAATAGCCTCCTGAAAGCTCTCACATAAAGCTACAGATGCTCCCAGGCAGGTCTAACTTTTCCACTGAAGTTAGGGACCCCTGCGAATAGTTGTCCCTATCCCCGGGATTTTCTTAGTAAAGTGTGACCGGAGGTAGATTGCCAGGCCTTTTTTTCCACACAGTAAGTCTACAGCACCTGGTAATCAGGAATAGCTGCAAGCATATTTTATAGCATTTCCATGTATCTTGCAACTTTGGCCAACTTCTGGCCCTGGAAACACCTCCACATGTGACGGCACATTTTAGAAAGGCCGTTTAAGTGATATCTGGGACGTCCATGTCAAAACGTCTGACATTCTGTGGGAGGGGCAGCAGTGAAGGTGGGTATACGTAAATGCCATCTAAAATGTCCAAAACACGTCTGCTGCAATATATAAAAGAACAGGACATGCAGATTAAAGGGCAAGATCTATGCAGAAAACTGGTCAATTTCAGAAACATGCAAGGGCAACATATAGACCTTTGCAGTATCAGCCACATAGACATGCCAGTGCAGGGATTTTGTGACGCACACATATTTATTTATTTATTTAACAAGTATTCTATGCCACCTTCTCATAAAATTCAAAGCAGTTTACAGTAAAACCCACATATACCATATCCACGCCCCGGCCTGCCATTTTAGAAATGGAGACACGCAGAAGCAAAACAAGAAGACAATACTTTAAAAGTAAGAAACACAGGACTAGAGGTGAAACATGAGGTTCACTACCTTAGAATCACCCTTGACCAACATCTAAGCATGCAATCACACATCAACAAAACCACCACAAGATAAGGACACTTCACCACTTAATCCGCTCCTCGATGCCCACGATTACTGTACTGTTTTCCAAGCTCTTATTTTTCTGCATTTCGATTATTGCAACATTATCTACTAGGGCTTACCAAACTATGCCTTGCAACCACTACAGCAGGCGCAAAACACTGCCGCCTGTGCCCTACATGGAGCTTCAAGGTCAGAACATATCATACCAATACTAATTCACTAGCTAGTCGTATAAAATGCAAAGTGCTGCTGCTGATGTTTAAAATAATGCTCAGTCTAACTGCAGACTCTCTTATCTGCCATACGCGTGACACCTAACAATAGAACGAGGAGACAAAGCATGCAAAACACACTCATGAATCCAGCCACAAGAGTGAAAAGCAGCCAAACTGCCTGTCATCGAGCATTTTCATTATATGCACCAACCCTCTGGAACACACTTCCAGAACCGATTTGTGCAAACATAGACTTCACAAGCTTCTGCAGGGCACTAAAAATCCAATTATTCCAGCAATACTATGAAGACATGTAGTGTCCATACAATTGCAGCAACTACCTGCCCAGCATCACATTAGACTTGTTTGCTGCATGTCACCTCCCCCACTATAAAGAATTAATTTTGTTCCTATTAACGCGTTATGACTAAGATTTATCCATGCTAACCCTTCCTGTTAAATGTATGCCTTATTGTTATTGAATGTTATCTCTGACTGTAAAACAGAGCGGTATATAAAACCAGTTAAATAAATAAATACATAAAATAAGGCCTCATTTTGTATCTGCCAGGCTTTTTTGAGTTGTTGAAAAATATCGAGGGCGTGAAGGGGCATTTCTTTTTACTGTTCATAGTTCCGCAGAAACGAGCACTTTTCAGAGGTCTGTTCATACCCAGGGGCAGGTATGGACATGGACATGTCTGCTGCTGGTTTTAAACGTGTGATCCCATTCTGAAATTGTGCGTACACGTGTATCTTTTCCGGAGTGCTCCGGACATGTCTCCACCGTGCCCCTGTGCGCCATGGCCGTGATCACGCCCTCACGTGAAAGTTTGACGCATTCTAAAATGGCTCTTGGGACATGGATGTAATTGACACATATGGATAGCCTTTTTCAGACGTCCAAAACACGAATGGGGCTTCTGAAACGACCCCCCCATACTGCGCAAAAGTGCATGCTATGCATTGGTAACATGTACTTTTCTGCATGTATACTCCTAGTTAACTTTATAAATGCTTATTTCTGATTTTGAAACTGTTTTATGCACAAAAAATGCTTAAAAAATTACCCCCACTTTTAGTTTTTCCAATATCAAGGTATACACTGTTCAATGTAAACCGTTTTGACTGGTAGAAAAACTGTATACCAAAACCAGTTAAATAAATAAAATACATGTTCAAAAAAATAATGGGGAAGCTAAGAGATCTGCCTATTTGGAATTAGATGTCTTTAGGTTAAGTTTCAGTCCCCATCTAGTTGACTAAGCTTTGGCTGAAAATATGCTGGTTAGATTCACTGGCCACTAACAGGCTTACTTGAAAATTACCCTGTTGTAACCCCCACCCCTTGCAGTCCCTCATGTTGAAGCAGCACAAGAGCAGGGGGGAAAAGGAAAAAACTATCAACAAATAAAATGAATGAGAAATCATTAATAAAAAAACCTAGAAAAGAATAAATCAAGAATTCAAAACTACAACCTGATAACAATCACATTATCACTTTAATAACAAATAATTGACAGTTTCCCCTTTTCCCTTTGCTCTTGTTGTGCTGTTTCTTTTTTTTGCAGAGGGGTTTGCGTTTAGTTTTACAACCCCTGTGTTGAAAACAAGCTCCCTCTCTCCCTCCCTGCCTAGTATCCTGATTTTTCACCCTCTTCCCTCGACAATGGACAACCCCCTTCCACCTGGCACACTGATGTATCACTTCAAGATCTGAAATCCATCTCATTCATTCACTACCCCTAATGAGTGATCTTCCATCCATTTTACAAGACGTGCCCTTTTCCCTCCCTATTATCCGCCTTTGTCTCAGTGCAGGAGGGCATGTTCCAAGCTGCTCTGTGCTCCTGTAGTCAGTAGTCGGTGCTGTGGAGTCCCATAGCAGCAGCTATCAGATCATTTGGAAGTCCTGATACAGGGAGCAGGTGCAGTAGGTATTCCTCCACCGGCTTTTAGAAGGGAGGGAGAATGTGGAAGAGATTCCAAATCTTGAAAAAACGGATCCTAGTGAACAAGAGAAGGAATTGCCCATTGAAAGATGAGTTTTCTTTGGAAACTTGGCCTTTGGGTGGTGTTGGGAGAGGGGTGGAGGCTGTCTTTGCTCTCATGTCGCTGACTTAGCTTGCTAAATTTAAGCTAGATGTCTGTGTTCTTAGATTTGACTGGATTAAAGACCCTATTTACCAAACATTTTTCCTGTAGACATAAATGGGGTAACTTTATAAGGTTCCGTGGAAATTTATGCACCATCTACATGAGTAAATCATGAATTTTTAGTGATTCACACGTTTGAATGGGCTTTTGCACATGAATGGAGCTTGGGCAGTGCACAAAAGTACATACGTAAATTATTATTTTTTTTTTTTAAATTCTTTATTTTCGTTTTATAACAACAAAGGAAAGGAAGACATACAGCTAAAAGACAAACACATGACGTGTAATACATACACCAAAGTAAACCCCTACCACCCCCCTCCCCCCTGCTTCTTCTCTAGAAAACTAAGCATTCCCGAAGCGGGCGTGTACTTACATTATTGTATTACAAAACCTAACGGTGATCTAAGACATGATGAGTGCACATTATACAGGCATGTTGGAGCAATGAGCAGATTGTACATAATCAGTAAGCATCTGCCATTTAGGCAAGCAAGAGTGAGTTTGGACATGGGGGATAGCTCACCGAGGTATCTGCTCATATTTACTATATAAGCAGACTAGGTTCCACATTCATTGACAGTAAGTCGAGAGCTATCCTTCCAATTCCTCGTGATTAAGCATATGGCTATACCTAACAGGAAATCAAGGAGAAAGCGACCCTTCTTAGGAAGAGAGGGGACCTCCGCCACAGAGCGGAGTCCCACGACCTTCCAAGAAAGAGGTTCATGAAAGTGTAAGATATATTGAATACGACCCCAGACCCGCCCCCAATAGACCTGCAGTTGAGGACGTTCATAAATAACATGAGCGAAGGATCCCACAGCAGTATGGCAAGACCAACACAGGTCCCTAGCATTTGGGTTCCATTTGGCTATCTTTCCTGGGGTAGAAAAGCATCTGTGTGCAAAGAAGAAGAGAGTTTGGGTAACAGAGGCAGACCGGGAAACCCGCACTACTTTACTCCAAAAAACGCTCTATTGCACAGGGTTTATAGTGGTTTGCAGTTCGCGCTCCCAGGTTTGTTGGGCTCTAAAAGTGTCCGTGTCTGCGCCCTGACAAAGTATTTTATAAAAATTAGAGGCTACCCCATGTGTACTACTAATGGAGTGAACTATCTCTAATAGCCCATGCTCAGTAGGGGCAGAGGGCGGCATGATTCGAGCACTGTTGAGGCAGTATTGAAGCTGCATCAATTGAAAGTAGTGTTTCGCTGGTAACGCAAATTCTTTTTGTAAATCCGAAAGGTTTTCCAACGAGCTGCAGAGAAACGCTGTTGGGGTGTCCAGATCCCCTTGAAAGGAAATGACAACATGATCTGAAATATGTAGGAAGTAAATCTGTGCAGTGTCCCCTGAGGAACTAACAGGTCTGGGATTAGAAAGAAGTCTATGCGAGACTGAGATTTATGAGGGGAGGAGAAGAAGGTGAAATCAAGCTCATTAGGGCGTAGCAATCTCCATAGATCAACTAAAGCAAAATCCTTGATCAGGGAGGTAAGCGTAGCGTGACTCTTGGGGGGACCACTCGTCCTAGGCGGCTGTTTGTCAATCAGGGGATCAAGGACTAGATTGAAATCCCCCCCAATGATCAATAAAGTATTAGCAGCAGCTTGCGCCACCTGAGCAATGGTAACAAAAAATGCACGGTCATCAACATTAGGAGCGTAAAAGCATATACATGTAACTTCTAGACTACCCATCTTGAGGTGAACTCCAGACCATCCACCTTCTGCATCTGAGCTAGTCGCAACAACAGTAGCATGCAAAGACTTCCCAACCTGTATGGCAACCCCACATCTCTTAGAAACGGCTGGGGAACAAGCGGCCACCATGTAAGGTTTAATATTGAGTTTAAGAGTTTCCTTCGAATTTAAATGCGTTTCTTGGAGAAAATCAGATCCGCTGCTTCCGGACTGAGGTAGCTTAGGATTTTCTGCCGTTTTATCGGATTATTGATGCCTTTTACGTTCAATGAAAAATCTTACATGGTGTCATCAATCAGTAGTAGACATTTTAGGTAGGGGCGCTTGATAACATAGAACATAAGCAGAATCTGTACAACAATGTCATAATCACCGAGTATTCTGGCTAATACACCCCATATTGAAAGGCCTGTACCAACGTATCTTAGAGAAGAAGCAAACCCCCAAAGAATATGGCGACCAGATGTCTGTGGGAGGAGGCCCCAGGGAGGAAATAGAAGACATGTATAAAAGGAAAAGAAACACCAGAGTCCATAATAACACTGTCTCTGATACTCATCGAGGCTACTGTGGGTAGATGGAGTCTGGTCACAGATACCATCAAGAGTAAGGCAACAGACTGCCCACGCCAGACTCTTTGCTAGGCTGCGGCAGATCCAATATGGCCGGTACAGCAGATATAAGGAGACGTGCAGGAATATTCTGGAAGTCAGCGCATCAAGTCGGCTTCTTTGGAATCCAAAAACTCCGCTAGTAGATCAGGGTCCTCGAATGTTCTTGTCTGATTGTGAAGCGTGACTCGGAGCTTGGCCGGGTACATCAGGCCATAGCGTGCTTGTAGTTGTTGAAGCCGCGGCCGGAATTCCAGAAAGCGCTTTCGGCGGTCGACTGTGGGTTTAGACAAGTCGGGATAGAAGGAGATCTTGTGGCTCTCAAACTCCATATGGCCCTTTGCCCGAGAGGCACTTAGAATTTGCTCCACGTGTTGATATCTCAATAGTCGAAAAATGATAGGCCGCGGGGTCTTCCTGTTGAGCGTTATGCTGGTGGGTACACGATGAGCGCGATCAATCTCCAAATCTTTGGTAAAGGTGATTTGGAGCAAGGAAGGGAGGATTTTGCATAAAAACTCTTTCATGTCTCCCGATTCCGCTCCCTCCGGTATGCCCACGAGTCGTATGTTATTGCGGCGCGCTCTATTATTGCCATCTTCCACCTCTTTCTGCAAGGCCCGCACCTGTCGTTCAACTTTGTCGAGTTTGGACAACCGGGCCGCATGGGAGTCCAATATGCTCTCCATTTTGTCCTGACGCGAAGAAAGCCCTTCTAGCTTGCTTTGCAGCACACCAAAATCGTCCCGCAGCGCTCGGAGTGCTTCACCGTTTGCCTGCACAAGGTTTTTGACCCCTCTAATCTCTACGAGGATTTCCTGCTGCATTTCGGGGCCCTCGCACAAGGCCTGCCCCTTCTGCGGGGACGGAGGTTCAGTTTTGGAGCGTTTGCCGTGAGAAGCCGCTGGAGACCCAAATTCCAGGCGCGTTGGTTTGGTCCCCGCCATCTCACCAATATGCCCCGGCAAGATCAGAGTAAAAGTTCCAAATATGTGAGGTGTTAATTCAGGATTCTGAGTAGGCCCCTCGGGAGCCTCAGCGTTATGCGACCATCGTACATACGTAAATTATAAAACACCTAGATTTAGGAATATTTTTGAGAAATCTAGGTGCTGGAGTGTACACGGCCAGAGGGCTGGTGTGATTGTTCCTAGATTTAACCATGTTTTCTAACACTTACACCCGTATTGTATGAGGTAAAGTCCTTGGCTGTGAGAACACCTTGGAATACCAGGTACCGTCGGCTTACTGTGTGAAAGAAAGTTCTGGCCATCTACTTTTGGCCACACCTTGCTAAGAAAATCCAGGGGATAGTCACAACATGGATAACAGGGTCACCAGGAGTCAGCATAGACTCGGCGGCCCTTAACAATATGCATGTACTTTATAAAATAGGCTTTAAATAAGCACAGAATAATACATGTTAACTACGAAGGACTTTATAAAATTACCCTCCACATGCGAAAAAAGCCCATTAGTAAATAGGCCATTAAGTTAGCCAACTGGCACTGCAAATTACACTCTGTAACTTATTTATTTCCCTCAACCTAACTCGTCCTCTAGGACTACACAGAATTTGAGTGACAAAACATAGCCAATCAGTATAGGTCAAATTTTAAAGGAACCCATTTAGCCACCTAAATCCATTGTTTTATAGCTAGGCCCTTTTGAAATGCTAGGCCCACTATTCAAAGGGAGTAACATGGATAGCAGACCTACTAACTGTGTTACTGCCTTCATCCTGGCTATTCAGCAGTGCTAACATGGTTGGCACAACAGAATATCCACAGGTGCCGCCACTACATGCCCCAGTGCTATCTAGTTAAGAAGGACCTAGGTTATGAAAGTATGTGTGCATTTTTAGGTGGCTAAAAATTTGCCCGCCCAGATATAGCTGACTTAGATGAGTTAACATTTATTTTTTTCTGCATGAAGGGCACCAAGCTGTTTTTGAAAATGTACATATAAGTCTTTAATGAAAAAGTAATGTTCTGTAGGCCGTTAGTCGATCTTGCTGAATAGACAGAGTTAAAAGTTTCAAAAAATGAATCTTCAAGTTAATTCAGCTTTGATTTTTGCTCCTATGTAGATCTTCCACCACCTTCAACAAGAGAAAGACCTCCGGGATGCAAAACTGTGTTTGTCGGAGGACTACCAGAAAATGCTACAGAGGAAATTATTCCAGAAGTCTTTGAAAAATATGGCGAGATTACAGCAATTCGGAAGAGCAAGAAAAATTTCTGCCACATCCGTTTTGCAGAGGAGTTTATGGTTGATAAAGCTATTTACCTTTCAGGTACTTTCAGATTTTTTGTGTATTTTCTTGGTTTCATGATTGGTCATTTTAAAGCTGTCCAATGCTTTCTTTGTTGCTCTAACTATTTACCAAGTATCTCTTGATATCATAGCACGAACCAAAGAAATTTTGAATGTAATCATACCTTCTCCCTCAGCTGCTCACAAGCAATAATTTCTAACAAACTCAATGAGAGTTCATTAAGACCTGCCAATCACTGCAGGATCGCATCATTAGTGCTTTTGTCATTTCTGTATGGGAGTACATGCTATACTCCTGCACCAGAAAGAGTCAGTACGGTTTAAATGCCATTGCTACCATGGCAGGAGAGACATGGTAGGAGTGGCAATGGTGTAATCGGGCAACATCAGCCCTTTAGGCGATCATCTATTGCGTCGCACTGGCCCTGTCCCTAGATCCCACTCCTGTTGTGTGTGCATGTTTTTCATATGCCAACTCCATACTCCATGGCCTTCCGAAGTGTACACTGCATCCTTTGCAGCGTGCAATGAACACCGCAGCTAGAACCCTATGTGGAGTATCTAGAAGGGACCATATCACCCCTATTCTAAAAACCCTGCACTGGCTTCCTGTCCACTCAAGGATTAGCTTTAAAATCTTAAAATAACATTCAAGGCTATCAACAAATTTACGTCCACCTCCCTCTCTGACCTCGTCCAGATCACCCCCCCCCAATAGGCTCAGAAGATCTGCCTCCACCAACACCCTGTTACTCCTGAAGCTCATCACCAAATGCTCCAAGTCCACGAGAAACGGAGTCTTTGCACTATATGTACCATCCTGCTGGAACACACTACCACAAGACATCCATGCCATAAACAACCTCTCCCAGTTCAGGAAGTCACTGAAGCACTATCTGTTTCTTCAGCACTTTAGCAACTCAGACAACATCACATAGAAATCCACATCTTATCCCAAGCACCCTGCAATATACATACATTATGTACACAGAATTGTCACACTATTTAATATATGAATATTGCCAAACTTATGTCCCATACCTTTTGTTACTAATCTGTATATAGTTTATCTGTATATAGTTTACCTATTCACCATGTTTTAAATTCCTTGTTTACTGTAAATCCATTGTAGATCCTTCTACACTGTACAATTATGTTACCTGTAAACTTCACTGATGATGAATAGTGTGGTATACAAGAACCATAAATAAATAAATAAATTCCCTCCAGGGTATCTGTCCTGTTGCAGATTTTGGTATTCTCTGAGAAGAGTAAACCTTTCCTAAGAGCTGTTCCACAGTTTCACTTACATAAATGTTAAAAAGGTACCGACCAATGATAGACGTGTGGCACGCTATTGGTAATGCACCTATCCTTGGCATGAACTTCACTAACCATTACCTTTTGTTGCCTCCCACCTAACCAGTTTTCAATCCAGTCAGTCGCTTTAGGGCTAGTATCAAAGGTGTGCTCAGTTTATTAATAATTAATTGCCTGTGTTCAAGACGTTGCTGGAATCCAAGAACATTGCATCTAGTGCTCACCCTTGATCCAACTATGCGGTCATCCAGTCAAAGAAATTCGTCTGACAAGAGCTACCTCTGGTAAAACCATGATGCTTTAGATCCTGTAGCTCAATGGACTCTAGACGAGGCACTGTCTTCTTTATTAGTAATGCTTCTATTAATGTATTTACACAGAGATCAAAGAAACTAGTCTATAGTTTCCATTTTCTTCATTTCTTTCAGTTTTGTGACTAGGAAACACATGTGCCCATTTCCAGTCTCCAGAGCCAATCTTGATTCTAAAGAGACTTTGAAAAGGTCAGGCAATGGAGTTGCCAGAACTTAAGAACATAAGGTATGCCATGCTGGGTGAGACCAAAGTCCGTCAAGCCCAGTATCCTGTTTCCAAGAACAGCCAATCCAGGTCACAAGTACCTGGTAGGATCCCAAAAGATAGAAGGATTGCATGCTGCTTATCTCAGGAATAAGCAGTGGATTTCACCCAGTCCATTTTAACTATGGTTTAGGGACTTTTCCTCCAGGAACTTGTCCAACCCTCTTTTAAACCCAGCTACATTAACACCTTTGAATACATCCTCCAGCAATGAATTCCAGAGTTTGATTACATATTGAATGAAAAAATATTTCCGCCAACTTGTCTTAAATTTGCTATATTGCAATGCAAGAAGTTGATATTGGGTGACAGAGGGGAGGAAGCAAACAGCCCCGCGGCACTAAAATTTAAAGGTTAGTGCCAGGGGGCTTTGTTTAGCCATTGCTGCCACTACCTGTCCCGAGATGGGCAACAGCGGTGGCAATGGCCTCTCCCAGAAGGTCAGCGCTCTAAACGACTGCCTAGTTCGCGTAATGGTAGTGTCGGCCCTAATTCTATTCCATTTATCATTTTGGTTGCTTTTCTCTGTACCTTTTCTACTTCCACTATATCCTTTTTTAGAAATGGTGACCAAAACTGCACGCAATATCCAAGATGCAGTTGCACCATGGGGCAATACAGAGGCATAATAATATTCTTGGTTTTATTCTTCATTCCTTTTCTTATGATTCCTAGCATTCTATTTACTTTCTTGGCCACCGCTGTACACCGAGCAGAGAGTTTGAATGTATTATCCACGATGATACCCAGATCTTTTCCTGAGCAGTGATTCCTAATGTGGAACTTTGCATCGCGTAACTATTGTTTGGGTTGTTTTTCTCTAAGTGTGTAATTTAGATTTGTCCACATGAAATTTCATCTGCCATTTGGACCCCAGTCTCCCAATTTCACCAGGTCCTCTTGCAAGCTTTCATAATCCTCTTGTGATTTATTTTTATTTATTTATTTATTTATTTAACTGCAATTATATACCGCTTTTCATCGGGTCAAAGCGGAGTAACATATAACAAAAGGGGGGGGCAATACTTTAAAGGGTGGGGCCATCACCAGGGGGGCAACATTTATTGATTTGGGGTGGACATAGACATGTACACTTCTGCTGTATCTAAGTATTAGTTCATGAGGATAGGGTGTTTTTTCTGTTCAGAGATGTTCACGGAATAGGATTGTTTTCAGCTGTTTCTTGAATGATGTGATGTCAGCGTTGTTCCTGATGTGGTTTGGCAGAGAGTTCCAGAGGGATGGAGCATAAAGTTCGAAGGCTCTGTTGCAGGTCCGTTGTGTGATTTAACAACTTTGAATGATTTTGTGTCATCTGAAAATTGTTCACCTCACTTGTTATTTCCAATTTCAAGTCATTTATGAATATGTAAAAAAGCAGCAAGCTCAACACAGATCCCTGGGCACTATTTACCTTTCTCCTCTGAAAATAAAATGGCCATTTTATTTACTTTTATTTAGTTATTGAATGATTTTATAAACTGCCTTTCTGCAAAATCAAAGCAGTTTGCAAATAACTAGTAAGGAACCGTTACATCTTAACAAGTTTCAACAGGTGACATCAGAGAGTATATGTACACTCTGGAGGAGAGGAGGGACAGGGGAGATATGATTCAGACCTTTAAATACTTAAAGAATATCAATGAACAAACAAACCTCTTCCAGAGACGGGGAAGCTTTAAAACTAGAGGGCATAACATGAAGCTGCAAGGGAGTAAACTTAAAGGCAATGTCAGGAAATACCTTTTCACTGAAAGGGTGGTGGATGCTTAGAATGCCCTCCTGATGGAAGTGGTGGGGGCAAACACAGTGACAGAATTCAAAATGGCATGAGACAGACACAATAGTTCACTTTACAGCAACAAGATTAAATCAAAATAAACTGAACCATCTAATTTCTCAATAAATAGGGGATGTCCTACATGGAGAGATGGGGGGAGGAGCGGTGGGTTTACCCCTAAACAAAGATATGGGGAGGGGTGAAGACATGGAGAGGGGTGCTCCTGCTCCTGGTGGGTGCACCCCTAAACAAAGACATGGGTAGGGGTGCACCTATTCCCTAAAAGACATGGGAAGGGGTGCACCTACTCCTGCCATATTGCTGGGCAGACTAGATGGACCATACTGGTCTTTATCTGCCATCATTTACTATGTTACTATGTAAATAGGGGTGACTTACACGGAGCGGTGGGTACACCCCTAAACAAAGGCATGGGGAGGGGTGACCTGCACCTATTCTTACTGCCTTGCTGAGCAGACTAGATGGACCATACTGGTCTTTATCTGTTGTCATATACTATGTTACTATGTTCCTATATGTATAAATTAGAAAGTTTGCACCTGATCGGTGCCAAAAAAAACAATGCAACTTATTTACAAGTAGGAATATATGTACAAGCAGATTTATTTACAAGGATATTCATATTTATATCTTATGGGTAATTCTAATAGTGAAGCAAAGGCTGATCCCAGAAGAGTTACCTTACCATGAATGTAATCGATAAGGCAAAAGGGAGGGGGGTATAGGAGTGAGAGGGGGTCAGTGCTGTGTACGTGACGGATTGGTATGTCAGTGTTAGGTAGGGAAGAGGTTTTGCTTTGGATTGGATGAGCCAAAATGCTCTATGAAAAGATGTGTCTTAAGTTCTTTTCTGAATGTTATTAAGTCAGTAAGTAGATCTAAGTTTATCTGGGAGGGCATTCCATAACATTGGTGCAGTAAAGCTAAAGGCTCTCTTGGTGGTCGTCCTGATAAAGTTTCGAGATGATGGTGGTATTAGAAGTGTGTTTTGTATACATTCCCTTCTTAGTCTGTCATTAGAGGGACTCTTTAGGATTTCAGTTATGTATGATGATGATAATTCCTTTATCAGTTTGAAGGTGGTCATTTGTGTTTTGTATTTTATTCTACTGTGTATGGGCAGCCAGTGCAGATTATAGAAGATAGGAGTAATGTGTTCTGATGGGTTTGCTTTAGCGATAATTCTGGCAGCAGCATGATGAGCAATCATAAGATGGTTTATAACTTGTCTCGGGAGTCCTTGTAGGATGCTGTTGCAGAAGTCCATATGGGGGAAAATCATGGCTTGTAGTATGGATCTGAAGTCCTAGTGTGGTAGTAGGGGTCTCAGATGTTTGTGGAGCTTTAATTTGTTATAAATTATATTAGCTGGGGGGGCGGAGCCTGATGTCCAGCGGGTAAGACGCTTCGCGCTGAAGCTCCCGAGAGGCCTACTTAGAATCCTGACTTAATACCTATACAAACTTACTATTTTGCTCCGGGTTGACCGGGGTACCTCGGGGGGGATGGCGGCCCATAAACCAGCGCGCTTGGACTTCGGGTCTCCTTCTTCTTCTCACGGAAAACGCTCCAAAACAGAGGTGTCCTCCCCACAGAAGATGGTTCCATTTCGTGAAAACCCCGAAATGCACCTGGAGATTTTGGAGGAACTACGCGGCGTGAAGGAATTGGTGCAGTCCAATGGAGAAGCGCTTAGAGCCCTGCGAGAAGACTTTGGAGTGCTCCAGGACCGACTTGAAAGACTCTCATTACGGCAGGACAATATGGCGGGGGTCCTCGATTCGCACGCGGTGCGCTTGGGCGCACTGGACAAGGCCGAGCGCCAGATACAGAATCTGCAAAAGGAGTTAGAAGATAGCAATAATCGAGCCCGTCGCAACAATGTGAGGCTCATTGGAATACCGGAGGGGGCGGAAGCGGGAGATATGAGAGATTTCCTGCTCAATATTCTTCCCTCCTTGCTGAAGATCACCTTTCATAAAGAATTGGAAATCGATCGTGCACACCGTGCTCCTACCCACATGGCGCTCAACCGAACGACCCCCCGGCCTATTATCTTTCGCTTGCTACGATATCAACAAGTGGAACAAATTTTAAATGCTGCCCGGGCGAATCATCATTTGGAATTTGAAGGTCACAAAGTCTCCTTCTTCCCTGACTTGGCAAAGCCTACCGTTGACCGACGGAAGAAACTCCTTGCTTTTCGCCCTCGACTTCAACAGCTACAGGCTCGCTTTGGCCTGTTGTATCCCGCGAAACTCCGAGTGACTCTCCACAACCAAACCAGGACATTCGAAGATCCTGATCTACTATCAACATTTTTAGACTCCAAAGAGGCCGAGCAGATGCGCTAATCCAACGACGTGGACTTTTATTTGCCGGCTCTGTCCGCCATTTTGAAGGGCCCGATGCGGCGGTCATAGTCAAGCACAGAGACTTCCTGGACTTTCTTTCTTTCTTTCTATGACTCTTGTTTTGTGGTCTCCTCTCCCTCCATGATGTGTGCCTCGGTCGGATTCGGAGCACGCACAATCCTACAGGTTATGTGTTTTTCAATTTTGGCCTTCTCTGGGGCTTCTCCCCGCAGACACATGGTCGCCAGTAATTTTTGGGGTTTTGCTTCTTCTCTACCGCGCTGCGGTTTTTCTTTTTTAATGTGGGGCGCTTCATTATGTTATCTAAGCTTAGTTTCTTTTATGCCATATGTACAGCCTGATACAGTCAATATGAGGGACATTGTGAAATTAGGTGCGCTATCATGCTCAGAATTTTTAACTTGTCTGAATGGCTTTATGTAAAATTTTATCACTCAACGTAAAGGGCATTAATAGTCCAATCAAAAGAAAGAAAATCCTTAGCTATCTTAGCCATGAGCATGCTGATTTAGCGTTTCTTCAGGAAACGCACTTAAACTCTGCTGAAACACTGAAACTCAATGTTAAGCCTTACATGGTGGCTGCCTATTCTCCCGCCGTTTCTAAACGGTGCGGGGTTGCCATCCTGGTTAAGAAATCTTTGCAAGCTACTGTAATTGATTCTAGCGCTGACAAGGAGGGTAGATGGGCCCGAGTACATCTTAAGGTCGGAGATAGTGAATTCACATGTATTTGCATTTATGCCCCGAATGTGGACAACCCTGCTTACTATGCAAGTATTGCGCAGTTGGCACAGGCCTCTGCCAATACTCCATTAATACTTGGTGGTGACTTTAATCAAGTGTTAGACCCTCTGATAGATAGACAGCCGCCAAGAACGAGTAGTCCACCCAAGAGTCTTGCTACCCTTACAGCTCTGATGCAAGATCTTGCGCTGGTAGATATATGGAGGCTGCTTCACCCCTCCGACTTAGAGTTCACTTTCTTTTCTGCCCCCCATCACTCCCAATCTAGAATAGATTTCTTTCTCATTTCCAAAGCACTGATTTCTCAAGTAGACACGACTAGGACTCATCCTCTCCATATCTCAGATCATGCTGCCATATCTTTATCATTACGTGTCACTGCGCGGGGCGATTCTCCCCGAGCTTGGTTTTTTGATAGATCCCTACTGGGTCAAAAAGATTTTCAGATCGATATAAAGGCCGCTATCCAAGATTATTTTCATTTTAACTCACCCCATGATACAGCGGGCTGGGCTTGGTGGGAGGGTTTTAAAGCATCTATCCGTGCTACTATAACTAGCTATCAAATTCGGCAGGGGAAACAAAGAAAGCAGCTTTTACTGACTCTAGAGCAGCAGATACAAGCTGGGGAGCGTCTCCTCACGTCCCGTACTGACCCATGTATTTTACTCCGTTTACAACGCTTGCGTTTTCAATACAATCAGCTTTTGCACACTGCTGCTGTTAAAAATATTGAATCACAACAAGGGCTTTATTATCGGGAAAATAATCGTGCTGGCAAATTATTAGCAAATGCCCTAAAAGGTCGAAAAGAAGCCAAGCGTGTTACCGCCCTCCGCAATCCGTCAGGGTCACTAAAGATACCGAAATCTTAGAACTCTTTCGTGACTTTTATACTCGGCTTTATCAATCTGAATGTGATTTTGAGCCAGCTGTATTTGAACGCTTACTTTCAGGAGTACAAAGACCGACCCTATCTGACGAAGATAGAGTGGCCTTAGACACACCATTTACTGTCTCAGAAATTCATTCTGCTATCAAGAAATGTGCCTCAGGTCGAGCCGCAGGCCCAGACGGTCTCCCCGCTGAATTCTACAAAACCTTTCACGCTGATTTAGCTCCAGTTTTGAAAATTTATTTTTCTGCTCTGGCCGAGGAGGGTTCTCCTTCTGGGTCCTTTTCAATGGCAAATGTAGTAGTTTTTGAGAAAGAGGGGAGAGACCCGCAACTAACAGCTAATTATCGTCCAATTTCCCTCCTAAATGCGGACTATAAAATCTTTGCCACCATTCTCTCTACCCGGCTCTCGGATAGGATGCCTACCTTAATACACCCAGATCAATGCGGTTTCATTCCTGGTAGATCGACCGCTGACAATGCTCGGACTCTATGCCATGTATTGACTACCGCAGTTAATCTTGATCGCCCATTTGTTGGCCTCTCACTTGATGCTGAGAAGGCCTTCGATCGCTTAGAGTGGCCCTTCCTGTTTGCAGTCCTCCGCTGGTACGGATTCGGGGAAGGTTTTCTCCGTTGTCTTCGCACCATGTACGCTCAGCCTACAGCCAGTATATGTACAAATGCTTTAAAGTCTCAACCTTTTCCCCTTCAACGCGGCACTCGCCAGGGATGCCCACTGTCTCCACTCCTCTTCGATCTTGCACTCGAACCCTTGGCTTTACTAATCCGGCAATCGGAGGAGATTCATGGAGTCCCCTTCACCCATAGGGATATCAAAATTTCAGCGTATGCTGATGATCTTATGCTCTTTGTCTCTATAGACTCAGTACCGGCTGTCTTAGAGCAAATTGGTAAATACTCACAACTGTCCGGTTATAAGATAAATTGGACCAAGTCGGTAGCCTTTCCATTAAATCCTTTGCTTCATCAGGCAGATATGCAACCCTTCCCCTTTTTATGGCAACCTCGCATGGTCAAATACCTTGGGGTTCACTATTGTTCTCCTTTGGAAGACACTATCTCCTTCAATGCCAAAGACTTAACCTCTAAAGTCCGGGCGCTTACTCACCGCTGGACTCCTTTAACGCTTACCTGGTGGGGCCGATTAGAAACCATAAAAATGATGATTGTTCCGAAAGTGAATTATGTCTTAGAAATGGTGCCCTGTCTCTTCCCTCGACGTATATATAAAGATATCGAGGGCCTTCTGACTAGATACTTGTGGCAAAATAAGACACCTAGGATAGCGAAACATAAGCTGCAAGCAGATAAGGAATATGGGGGTGTCAGATTCCCTGATTTCCTGAAGTATCATCAATCTTTTCTTCTCAAACAAGGTGCTCGTTGGCTGGAAGATCCAGTACCGAGTAGGCCTGTGTGGCTAGACATAGAAGAGGACCTTTGCAAACCGATTCCTCTTACTTTTCTCCCTGGTATGACTCTTCCATCAGACTCTCACTTCCCACCAATGCTTTTAGACACCTTAGGTGCCTATAATAATCTCATGCAATCTCTAGACTCCCGACTATGTCCGTTAGACAAACTCCCACTTTGGTATAACACTCGATTTAGAATACAAAATAAACCGATGGCGTGGAGCCCCTGGTACACTAGGGCATTTGGATTCCTAGCCAATTGTTCCATGAAGGTCGCTGGAAAACTTTTAGTGAATTGCAAATTGAATTTGGTCTCCCAGCGAAACACTACTTTCAGTTGGTGCAACTTCAGCATTGCCTTAGGAGTGCTAAGGTGCTCCCGCCATCGGCCTCCCCTACACAAGGTTGGTTGGAGACTATCCGATCTATCGGTAGTTCACCGGGTGTAGCATCCAATTTTTACAAAACCTTATGTAATGCTATAACTAGGGATACCCCTATAGCGCAGAAAGCATGGGAGAGAGAACTGCATGTGACTTTGACCCCGGAGCAATGGAGCCTTGTCTGGAGTAGAGTGACACGGGTCTCCCGATCCGCCTCACTCACTCAGACACTCTTCTTTCTAGCCCACCGGTGTTTTTACACTCCTGACAGATTAGCCAAATGGAACACTGCTCAAGGCAATAATTGTTGGACATGTCATGCGGCCATTGGTTCACTACCTCATGTTATGTATGAATGTCCCGCACTACAGTATTACTGGAGTCGGGTCTGGGGCCGTATCCAGTCTATTTTGCACTTTCAAGAGCCCCTTTCTTGGAGGATAGTGGGACTTCGCTCAGCAGCGGGGATCCCCTCTCTTCCAAAAACGGCTTACTTCCTTTTGGACTTTATGCTAGGTATTGCTATTTCCCTAATTACGAAATACTGGAAAAATAGCTCCCAGTTGAGCCCCAATGAATGGTGGAATCATGTCTGTCTCTACAGTAAATATGAACAAATACCTCGTATGTTTGCTTCCCCCATTCAGACTCCTCATCATCGGTCTAAATGGAAGATGCTCAATGACTATGTACATTCTGCTCAATGCTCTCATCTGACTGTCTAAATTTATATATATCTTTGTCTCATGATTATTCTGTATCGCAGATACTCTTTTGATTGTTTTGCTGTACAATCACGTTTGTTTTGAAGCGCTCACATGCTGACATAATCAGCTAGAGAAGAAGCGTGGGGGTGGGGGGTAGTGGGTTTACTTTTCTTTATTGTATAATTGTATTGTTTCCTTTGGTGTGTTGTTTCTTTTGTTTGTTGCAAAATGAAAATAAAAGTTTCAAAAAAAAAATAAATTATATTAGCTGTTGTTTTCAGGTAAGTGGTTAAGTTGAAGGATCCATCTAGTATCACATCCAGATACCTTACCTCATTTTTTGTTGTAAGTGAAACAATTTCAAAGTTTACGTTTGGTGGTGGTGTAAAATTCTGGTTTCTTGTAACAAAAAAGACCTCGGTTTTCTTGTAATTGATTTTGAGGTTCTGGTCATTTAACCACTGAGATTTTGGTGAAGCAAAAGGTGATGTCTTTAAAATTATGTTGTGATATATCAAACAGGAGGAATAGTATTATATCATTTGCATAGATGGAACATCCGATATTGAATCCTTGAATAATGTTGCAGATAGGTTACAAGTATATATTAAATAGGAGTGCAGAAAGGGCAGAGCCTTGAGGTATCGCTTGTTTCTGTGGGAATGACTTTGACATTTGTTGTCTTATTTTAACTTGCTGGGAACGGTTGGAAAGGTAGGATTGAAACCATTGTAATGTGGTGCCGTACAACCCAACTTGCTTAAGTCTTTCAATCAGGATTGTATGACTAATCGAGTCACAAGCAACTGCAATATCTAAATATATTAGGAGGACTGCTCATTTAGGGTTATCAATGATCTTTATTAGGTTATCAAAGAGCCCAGAAATAAGGGTCTCAACACTGGTATGGTCTGAAACCATATTGGTGTGTCTAGGGGAGCATGTGTATCAATGTGGTCCTGAAGTTGTGTGTAAACAATCTTTTCAATGGCCAAAAATGGCAAGCTGGATATGGGCCTGTAGGATGCGGGACAGAGTTTATCCAGTGATTTATTTTTTAATATTGGGTGAATTGAGGCTCACTTCAGGAGTTTAGGCATTATTCCCTGTGTGAGTGACATGTTGACCATTTCGAGTATGTAAGATGCTAATTCTGTATGGACCACTTTTAGCTAGCTAACTGGACAGGGGTCAAGACTAGAGGTAGTGGTGTTGATGTTAGAGATATTCTTGTTTAGCTCTTTAAGGGATAATTTATGGAAATTAGACCAAATTAGTTTGGGTGTCATTTGATTGAGAGTACATGCTAATGGACAGTCTTATCTAGGTGTGAGTTTGATAACATAATAGTTCGCAAGTGTTTGAGGTGTTATGAGGGGGTTATTTAGTTGGTTTGGAGTACCTGTTAGATTTTTGACATTCTCAAAAAGTTCCCTGGGCCGGTTTAGTGAATTCATAAGGATGTTATGGTAGTTTTCCCTGCTATTGTTTATTGTATTTTGGTAAATTTTAAGTTTCTCATTATATAATTGTCTATCACAGGGGGGTGTTAGAAATTCTCCATTTTTGTTTAAGTTTCCTCAATTGTCTTTTTAACTGCCTTATTTCTTGGGAATACCATGGGTAAGATGCTTTTTGTCTTATTTAAGGTTTATTCGTGTGTGATTTTGGGAGGACTGCAGCTCTCTCTATTGTATTATTCCAGTTTATGATGTAGCTATCAAGATCAGTATGTAAGGAGGAGAAATCCGGTATGATTTCTTTTAGGAAGTTATCCTTGTCAATTATTTTATATCGTGCATGTTGTATGTAGATGGGTTTTGGATTTAGGTGCTTTATGTAGTATGATATTTTAAAGTTGATTAGGTAGTGGTCGGTCCATGGAACACGGGTAGCCCTGGGGGTGGGGGGGGGGGGGTGCAGATACATAGCAATGTGTGGTTGTGGTGGGTATGACGATTAGGTCAACTCTATTCCCTTTTCTGTGTGTTGGAAAGTTTTAACTTGCTGAAAATCCAACTCAGTCATGATGTTGAGAAACGTTTTAGCATGATTGGTAGTAAGAGAGAGGAGGTTAAAATCCCCTAGTAGTATTAATTGTTTTGTTGTAGTAGTGGAACAAGCTACTTCTAGAATGGAAGCAAGGCTTTTCGTTTCAGCAGATGGGTGTTTGTAAAGCATTTAGCCCTACTCTCTTTTTTTCTATCTTTTAATCAATTCCCAATCCAAAATAGTACACTGCCTTCTATCCCATGACTTTTTAATTTCCTCAAGAGTCTCTCATGTGGGACTTTGTCAAAGGCTTTCTGAAAAGCTAGTTGTACTATAAGGATGATTTTAAAAGCCCTATTTGTTAGTTGGATGTTTGAAAATGGGCACTTAGACATGCAAATTATAGAGGTCTACCTGGAGTCATTTTAGAAAGGTGGGTATATAGTCATCCCTGAAGCAAGAACATCCATGTGGTGTAAGTGTGGCCTGGATAGAGCAAGGGGGATTCATATTGCGGTGCAGTTTCAGAATGGTACCAGTGTGTCTTACCCTGGTTATTGAGGTGTCAATGCCTAAACTGCTCCTCATGAATAAGGTGCAAAAAGTGCATGTTTTATGGCTGCAGCATTTTCAGTGGAAAGAGTAAAATACACTTTCATTGCCAAAGGTAATATTTCCAGGCCAAAGAAACCTGAATGTAAATGCATACTCCAAACATATTATTGGCTGCCGCAGCACGTCTGAATATCTGAAATGGCAGGCCAGGATGTGCTAGACTTATAACATACTGTAGATACCCCACTTTTGAACTACCCCAGCTGGGTATCAGATTTTGCAGGAGTACAATTTGGGGATGTCCACATTTGTGAAGTGGCCTATACCTGTGCACATAGCCAATCTTGCTATCTGGGTGGGGTCCATCTTCAGGCTGGTTATTGGGATGCTCATTTGCAGGGTGGAGATGGAGCAATTTAAGAAGGCACTTATGTGCCTTCCTTCACTGCTCCCACTCCCCTGGATTTTTGGACATTCTGATCTGGAGATCCCATATTCAACCTAGATGCTCCTTTTAAAATGCCACTTCACATCAATCAGCTCACTTTTATCTATTTATTCATACCTTCAAAAAAATATAGATGATTAGTGAGACAAGACTTTCCTTGGCTAAATCCATGTTGGCTTTGTCTATTAAACCATTGCTATCTATATGTTCGGTAATTTTGTTCTTTATAATGGCTTTTACCACATTGCATTTTACTAATGTGAGGCTCACTGATCTATAACTTTCCAATTCACTCCTGGAAACCTTTTAAAAATTGGCGTTACATTGGCCATTTTCCAATCTTCAGGTACTATAGACAATTTTAATGATAGTTTGCAAATTACTAATAGTAGGACTGCAATTTTATTTTGGAGTTGTTCAGCAACCTGGGATGTTACCATCTGGTCCAGATGATTCGCTACTCATTAATTTATCAAGTTGCTGTATTGTATCTTACAGGTTTATCAACATTTGTTTCAATTCCTCTGATACATCACCTTTAAATATCATTTTGGGCATGGGTAATTTTCCACTATTAATGTACCAAAAGAAGGGAAAACACACTCAACTAAATAAATCTATATAATGAACCTTTCTAATGTTTTAAACATCTATTAAATGGGGATAGATGTCATGAACCCTATAATTTATTTAAAATTGTTTATAATTAAGAGAAGGAAAAAAGACCTCAGTATTTTTATGCCAGTAAATACAGTAATGGCCTCAAGCATACTCCATCATCAGTCTAACACAGTCCATTAACAAGTATTCAAAATCTTCACAGGAAACATGTACAAACAAGTCTATTTGCAATCTTCAAACATATATATTTATGCACTCGTGACAAAGCCACCCTTAGCAGCTAATGCAAAATCTTTGGCATCAAAAAACACATGCAGTTCCTCTTTCTTATTTTTAAATTCCATCCACATTCATATTAATCTGGGATCTCTTCATCCTTGAAATCTTCACGCCAACAGGCCCCATTTTGCTGTCCTGGCTGCTTCAGGCACTGCCCACTCTCAATGGGGATGCCTCAAGCTACAGAAGTTCAAATATTTATTTATTTAACAGTTTTTTTATAACCGCTTTATCATTTCATTCAAAGCGGTTTACATTGTAACTTAAACTTGGTAATGTACATTAAACAGGGACATTGATAACTTGGATTTTTTTCTGAGCAATGGAGGGTTAAGTGACTTGCCCAAGGCCACAAGGAGTGCTAGTGGAAATCGAACCCTGGTCTCTTGGTTCCCAAGCCAGTGCTCTAACCATTAGGCAGCTACATCCACTGCAAAAAGAAATCATACAAATTATAATATCCAAGGGTGACAAGCAGTATCATGTCCCATATATCAAAAGCAACAATCCTAAATTAACATACACCACCTCTCCTCCCCCGATATACAGTATAAAGAATCTTCAAAAATGCTGCCAGTGTTCAAAAACTTTCAAAACGTTCTGTGTCAAGTTTCAAAAGTCGTATCCATGTTTGAATGGACAGGGAGGATAGTTCTTTTTCTTCTTCTTTTTCTTTTTTGAATCTGATCATGGCTTTTGCCTCCATTACCAAAGCTGTTGCCCCCATTACAATTACTGCTCTGTCCAAATGGACAGCGTGATCCCAGTCAAGGGACTGCTTCTGTGTGCATGATTCCTGAAAGCTGAAGCCCTCATGAAACAAGTGAAGGAGCTCAGAGAAAAGGTAGCAAGGCTGAGAAGCATCCATGACATTGAGAAGTACATTGATGAAATGGTTCTTGAAGCATTCAAGCTCACCGACAGAAGTGAAGTTGGTATGCTATAGAATGAAGAGATGTGGACACAAGTCACAAGAGCCTGCAGAACCAATCCTCCAGCCTCGAATTGAAGAACTAATATGCAGCCCTGAAAGTGTAGGAGGTGAGAACATCCCAGGAACAGGAAGAACCAGAGCTCAAGCACCCCAAAGTTGCAGAATCAGTGACCACAAGGAAGTGAAGGGTAGTGGTAGCTAGTGACTCTCTTCTGAGGGGTACTGAGGCATCCATCTGCTGACCCTACTTGATGTCCACAGAGGTGTGCTGTCTCCCAGGTGCCAAAACCAAGATGTTACGACAATGCTCATCCATGTTGGCACAAATGATACTGCTAGGTATTCCTCTGAGCATATCAAGTATGACTTCATGGCCCTGGGAGAGAGAGAAAAGCAGATAGATGCATAGGTGGTGGGCTCTTCAATCCTCATTGTTGAG
Source organism: Ichthyophis bannanicus (assembly GCA_033557465.1). NCBI lineage: Eukaryota > Metazoa > Chordata > Amphibia > Gymnophiona > Ichthyophiidae > Ichthyophis > Ichthyophis bannanicus. The sequence goes on from CM066035.1 coordinate 344,646,525, forward strand.
GATAAAGGTCGACACAGAGAAACTTGCATCCTGGAGATGAATGCATGGCTGTGTGAATGGTGTCATCAAGAACGTTTTGGTTTCCTGGACTATGTAATGATTTTCCAAGTGCTACAGAGCAGAGATAATGTCCACCTATCCAAGAAGGGTCAAAGTGTCTTCCGCAGCACTGACTAACCTTCTGAAGAAGGCTTTAAAATAGATTTGTTGGTGATGGATAAAGAAAGCCCCCAGGTGAGTGAAAGCCCTCAGGTAAGTAAGACATTAAATATCTCTGTAGAAATGGGTAAAAAGGTGCAACGTCTGGAAAGCAGTGTACATTTATTCCTGTAGTATGGGAAATAAGATCCAAGAGGTTGAGGCTTTAATGGAAGAGGCTGACTTGGATTTAGTGGCTGTTACGGAGACATGGTTCACAGACAACTATGACTGGGATGTAATTTTACTGGGCTATACTTTATTCGGGAAGGACAAGGTAGGAAGAAGGGGAGGAAGAGGGTTAGGATAGACACCCAGCACTAGGTCCGCAGTACATGTGATGCTAGAGATAGGTCCTGCGGCACATCCCCAGCACTGCCAGTGTGTGCCAGGTGTTCCTAGCAGTGCAACTGAAAGTACTTCTGTGTTCCGCAGTCACATGTGGCCCTGTGGGGCTAGACACCACCCAGATTAGTGCATACCCAGTGTTAGGGTCTGGCTGCCATAGGCACCTGTTATCAGGGTAGAGGGGTGTCTAGACTTGCATGAGGTGGAGGTAGCATTGTTTCTACGGGTCAAAGTGGTATACACTATATACCCCAAAGGACCCACAATCAGCGGCAACTTGAACCTGTGACCATCTGCTTCTGGACACACTGGCTGTGTGTACTGCACCACACTATTACCACAAAGGAGTAGTGGTCCCTGGGGCTACCCTTACTTTTCTCAGGCAGACCTTTTCTGTGCACTGCACACCAAGTACTGGCACAGGGCATGGCCTAGGTCCACTGCAGGTGGTTGGCACTGCTCCCTCCAGCACATACACACACCCCCCTGCCATGGCGACATGACCATATGTTGTCGATGCTGGTCGTGCGCGGTCCCAGGCCATCCACTGTGCAGGTAGGCGTGTGCCTAGGGTGCAGGTCTGGGGTGGCGAGGCATATGGACATCCACACATCCCCCCATCACTGCCTACCAATGTTATGTCCCTTCCATATGGGGGAGTGATGGCTGGGGGGATGTCAGGCTGGTGCTCTAGCAACTATTGGCTAGGGTGGACTGGGTAGATCTAGATGGAGTGTGTTGTTACTGCTGACTGTGGACAGGCTAGGGTATGCACCTCAGGTACGGTGAACCCAGTTTGGCCTACTGGGTGTATATATGTTTCCGACAAAGTATGGGCACACCCTGCAATGCCTTACTAGGGGCTGCCGTAAAGTGTGTTCAGTTAGCTGGGTCTATGAACTGTTTGGGACCCATCCTAGGTGTGGTCTATGGACCCTTGTTAGTGTGGTCCCCAGATGTGCACTGCTTGCCCTATTACAGGCATAGTGGTACCTGTTGACTTTTGGGGTACTTGCTGGGTAATGTCCCCTGGATGGGACACTGTGGAACACGGACTACTGGGCATGTTTGGCCCTGATCAGCTGCTGTCCTGCTGATTTCCAGTTTCTATGTTCCTATGTTTATTTATTTATTTATTTTTCTTATATACCGCGCTATTCAGCATCAGCCCGGTTTACATGTAACAGTAACTGTTCAGTGAAGACAATCTACACTGAACTTACAATATAACAGAAATGTACAATTTTAACTTACAATATAACAGAAATGTACAATTTAACAGCATAGCTACATTACACATAACTTATGTTGAGGAGTAGCTAACTATTTACATGTTGGCTTATCTGAGAATTGCAGACGATTTGGGTGGGGGTAAATGCTATTTGTCAGGTGGAGCAGGGTCTGGTGTGTTCGGTTTCAATCCTGTATGGTTATTGCTTGGGTTTTGTCTGTATGTACTACTAGGCGTGTCAAGGTGTGGAAGGTAGTTCACCCTGTGCCCCAGCTGCCCTCACTGCATGTAGCGCCTGCAGTCCCCCTATGCCCCATTTGCACCATCACCATAGTGGCCTTTCATACTTGGCCACTATACTGTTGCTGCAGATGGAGCGCTACTATTACCTTTCTCGGGCTCCTTGCCTAGATTGTACATTCCTGACACTGAAATGGTTTCTCTGTCCTGCAAATGTGCATTTAACACCAGGTTTTCACTCGCGATAGTTTCTAGCCCTTCAGTTCCCCGTGTTGGTGTCGTGGGAGCCTCTCCCCGCCCATTGACCCTTTCTCTCCGCTCTCTCCCCACCCTCTGCGGTGTTTACTGCGGCCGGGAACGCTAATGTGCGTTAGGTTACATTAACGCGCGCTAAAGTTACATAGCGCGCGTTAACGTAGCCGCTGCTACGTTACCGCAGTTTAGTAAACATACCTCTGAACCTTTGCAGGTGCTTCTTGTAGTTCTTTCTTATTCATTTTTCTCATTTTATCATAGCCTTCCTTTTTAAACTTAAATGCTAGCACAGTGGCTTTCCTTGCTGTCCAGCTTTTATTTATTAAATCAAATGTGATCATGCTGTGATCACTGATTCCAAGTGGCCCCGACACTATTACGTCTTGCACCAAAGGACTGGGTCTAAAATAGCTTCCCTTTGTGTATTTAGTCTAGAAACTTTGTCATTCTTTGTCACCCTGGCATTCCTGATGGACTCCATTGCAAAGCAAGGTAATACTCTGCCTGAAAACTCTCAAAAGGGTTTTTGTATTCATTTTTAAAAGCTAATTCTTGAAGGGGTTTTGGTGTTCTTTTTTAAAAGCTAAGCCTTTTTCCTATACTACAAAGGGAGAATTAATTTTGTTTGCTTGTAGTGTAGGGCAAAGGCTCTGTCAGAGTTCATTGTCTTGGTTCTAGCTACCCATTCATAGCTAACTGTTTGAAGCCACTGACCTAATCAGGTATTAGATCCCTCCCTGCCCAACCTGACACCCACCCATCCCATGTGAGTCTTCTTGCTTTATAGGGCAACTCCCCAATTAGCTGCACACAGGGACATAAAATAACACTGTTAGAACACACTTAAAAAGGTTAATTGTTTTTTCTCTTAAAGGACAGCTGAGGAACAGGTAGGGACTTTGGTAGGTCTCTCTCTTTTACTTCAACAGGTACCAAAACTCCCTCAACTAAACAATGACTGGGAAAAGTCATATTATTAAAGCTGTTGCCCCCGTTACAGCTTCTTCCTCTGTCCAGACAGAGATCCCAATGCCAGTTGAAGGATCGGTTCCATGTGCAGGATGCCTGCATGCTGAGGCTCTTAGGAAAGAAGTGGAGGAGCTCAGGGAAAAGGTGTCGAGGCTGAGAAGCATTTGAGACAGTTAGAACTACATTGATGAGATGCTTCTTGAAACATCGAAGCTCTCTGATAGAGGTGAAGATGGGAGGCTACAGAAAGAAGGTTGGACACGAGTCATCAGAGCCTGCAGTGTCAACACCCCAGCTCCTCTAGCACTTGAATTGATGAACCAGTATACAGCCCTGGAAGTGGAGGAGGTGGAAGCATCCAAGCAAAGGGGAGAACCACAGCTCAAGCACCCTAAAGTTGCAGAATCAGTCACCAAATAGGAAGCAAAGGGTAGTAGTGGTTATTGACTCTCTTCTGAAGGGTACTGAGGCCTCCATCTGCCAACCAGATTTGATGTCCAGAGAGGTGTGCTGTCTGCCAGGTGCCAAAATCCGAGATGTTATGGAGAGTTTGCCAAAACTCATCAAACCTACTGACTATTATCCAATGTTGCTCATCAATGTCGGCACACATAGTAGTGCTAGGAATATCTTTGAGCATATCAAACATGACTTCATGGCTCCAGGACAGAGGGAGAAGCAGATAGGTATGCAGGTGGTGTTCTCTTACATCCTCCCTGTTGAGGGTAAAAGCCGAGGCAGAGAAGCTTGCATCCTTGAGATGAATGCATGCTGCATGGATGGTGTCATCAAGAGCATTTTGTTTCCTGGACCATGGGATGATGTTCCAAGAGCTGCAGAGCAGAAATGGTGTCCATCTGTCCAAGAAGGATCGAAGTGTCTTCAGCACAGTCTGGCTAACCTATTGAAGAGGGCTTTAAAACAGATTCATTGGGGATGGATGAAGAGAGCCCCCAAGTAAGTGAAGAAAGCCCCCAGGTAAGTGAAACATTAAATACCTCTGTAGAAATGGGTAATAGGGGCAACATCCGGAAGCAGTGTGTATAAAGGCCCATAGCATGGGAAATAAGATCCCAGATGTTAAGGCTTTAATGGAAGAGGCTGACTTGGATTTAGTGGTGGTTATGGAGAGATGGTTCACAGAAAACCTTGACTGGGATGTAATGTTACCAGGCTATACTTTATTCAGGAAGGACAGAGTAGGAAGAAGGGGAGGTAGAGTAGCACGATATGTAAAAAATAATATTAAAGCTATAGAATTGCAGGGCTTAAAAGGAAAAGAAGAGGCACTGTGGGTTAAACTAGAAAGAGCAAAAGGGAAATCCATTTACATTGGAATTATATACAGATCCCCCTCAGAGGGAGTAGAAGTGGCCATGAAAGGGGAAGTGCTACTGATAGGTGATTTCAATATGCCAGTTGTGGATTGGCACATCCCTGTTGTAAGGAGATCCTGTATTCTCTAAAGGGAGAACTATTCAGGCAACTGATAACAGAACCCACACGTGATGGGGCCATACTGGACTTAGTGCTTACCAATGGGGAAAGTGTTTCTGATGTTACAGTGGGACATCATCTTGCATCCAGTGATCACTAGATGGTATGGTTCAGTATTAGGACTAGGGATGATAAAATCCATTCAAAAGTGAGGGTCTTAGACTTTAAGAAACCTCCAAGAGTCATTAGTGGGATGGGAACAGCTGGGGGATGAAGAAAAACAATGGGCAAAATTGAAAGGGGTTATTTTAAGGGCTACAAACCTTTTTGTTAGAAAGGTAAATAAATGCAAAAGGAAAAGGAGTCCACTATAGTTCTGAAAAGAAGTAGCTGAAAAGAGAAGAAAAAAGAGGGAGACCTTTATGATATACAAGAGATCACAGAAAGAGGAAGACAGGCTTGGAAAAGCTTAGAGAAGCTAGCAAAAAAGGTCAGGAAAGCAAAAGTATAACAACTAGAAGAAACAGCCAATACAATAAGACATTTTTCAGATGTTAGTAAGAGGAGGAAGGGCAAAAATAGTTTGTCAGACTCAAAGGTTCAGGGGAAGAATATGCAGAAACTGATGACGATAAAGCAGAATTGCTTAACAAATATTTCTGCTGTGTTTACAGATGAAGGGCCAGGAGCAGGACCTCAGAAAACACCCACAAGCAGGAACAGAAGTGGCATGGATCTAGAATGATTTTCAGAAGACTGTGTTTGTGAGGAAATAGCTAAACCAAAAGTAGTCAAAGCCATGGGCCCAGATGGGATACATCCAAGAATTCTAGCGGCTCCACTGTCTGACTTTTTTAATGCCTCTTTGAGTTGGGAGTGATGCCAGAGGACTGGAGAAAGGCACATGTGGTCCCTTTTACACAAAAATGGATGTAAGGGTGACATTGAGAACTACAGGCTGATTAGTTTAACCTCTGTGGTTAGTAAATTATTGGAAAGGCTACTAAAAGAGAGAATAGTGAGGTTTCTGGAGTTCAATGGATTGGAGGATCTGAAGCAGCATGGATTCACCAGAGGCAGGTCATGTCACAAATCTGATTGATTTCTTTGACTGGGTGACCAGGGAGTTGGACCAAGGGAGTGCCCTGTATGTGGTGTATTTAGATTTCAGTAAAGCCTTTGATACCGTTCCGCACAGGCGACTTATAAACAAACTGAGCACCCTAGGGATGGACCCTAAAGTTACTGATTGGGTTAGAAATTGGTTGAGTGGGAGGTGACAAAGGGTACAGGTAAATGGAGCTCACTCTTCGGAGAAGGAGGTTACCAGTGGTGTGCCGCAGGGATCTATCCTTGTTCCGATTCTTTTTAACATCTTTTTTAGTGATATTGCAGAAGTGCTGTGGAGTAAGGTTTGCTTGTTTGCAGATTATACCAAAATCTGCAATAGAGTAGATACCCAGGAAGAAATAGATAATATGAGGAGGGATCTAGTTAAGTTTGAGGAATGGTTTAGAATTTGGCAGCTGAAATTTAATGCTAAAAAATGCAGGGTCATGCATTTGGGCTGCAAAAATCCAAAGGAGTGGTACAGTGTAGGGGGTGATGTACTTCTGTCTACAAAAGAGGAGCGGGACGTGGGCATAATTGTGTCAGGTAGAAAAGGCGACTGCAAAAACCAGAAGGATGCTTAGGTGTATGGGGTGAGGAATGGCAGCAGAAAAAAAGGAGGTGATAATGCCTCTGTATGTCTCTGGTGCGACCTCATTTGGAGTATTGTGTGCAATTCTGGAGACCTCACCTCAAAAGGATATAAGCAGGTTGGAGTCAGTGCAGAGGGTGGCTACTAAAATGGTTAATAGTCTTTGTTATAAAGAATATTAGGACAGACTTAAAGATCTTTTTTTTTTTAAACTTTTATTTTCATTTTGCAACAAACAAAAGTAACAACACACCAAAAGAAACAAATACACACATACGATAAAGAAAACAACCCCAGTTACCCCCCACCCCAATGCTTCTTCTCTAAGCTGATAAGGATCATCATATACGCGCTTACATACAATAATTATTGTACATCAAACAAACAGAAGTAGAGTCTATGATACCGGATGAGCATGTGACAGAGATTAATACAGAATCAAACCGTCAACTGAGAACATTGAATAGTGGGAACATAATCGTGGAGCATCTTCTAACAAGACCAATAGTGAGTGATTTGAACGGAAGAGGCTAACATATAAGGGGTTTGCACATATTTGCAATGAAAACAAATATGATTACCGTTCATTAGAGCTCAAAAAAGAGCTATTTTCCCAAGATTTCGTGAGTGAGGAACCAGGAAATAGCAAGGCCCGGCATAAAGGCTAGAAGGAAGCAAGCCAATTTAGGAAGAGAGGGGATCCCCGCAGCTGAGCGGAGCCCCACAATCTCCCCAAAGAGGGGTTCCGGAAAATATAAAATAGAATGAAGACGACCCCATACCAGACTCCAGTAATACTGTGATGCGGGACAATCATACTTAACAGGAGTTTAGTAGACCAAAGGCCACATGGCATGTCCAGCATCAAGTGCTCTGGATGGCTTTCCAATTAGCTAACCTATCAGGAGTATATGTCCACTTGGAAAAGTAGTACTGAGGAGAGAAGAAAAATCAGATCTAGATTGTGAGTGATGGGGGGGCTGAAAAAGGTGAGCTCTAAGTCGGATGGGTAAAGCAGTTTCCATATATCTACTCGCACAAGATCTTTCATCAGAGCTGGCAGAGTGTAGAGACTCTTGGGTGGACCACGCGTTCTAGGCAACAATCTATCTATCAAAAGATCAAATACTTAGTAAAAGTCACCACCGGGTAACAGTGACAGGGTCATCCACATTCGGAGCATAAATACAAAAACACAGAAATTCACTATCTCCAACCTAAAATATACACAGGCCCAACTACCCTCCCCATCAAAGCTAGTATCCATTACAGTGGGTGGCAAAGATTTCTCAACCAAGATGGCTACCCCGCACCGCTTGGAAACAGCGGAAGAAGAGGCAGCCATCATATAAGGTGTGGCAGTGAGCTTCAGTAGTTCAACGAAGGTGAAATGGGATTCCGGAAGAAACACTACATCAGTATGGTCATGATTAAATAACTAAGAACGGTCATTCTTTTGATTGGACTATTAATGCCTCTTCCGTTCAATAACAAGAACTTATAGAAGGCCATACAACAAAGTCAAACAGTCTGAGAAAGAAACATGATGGCGCAACGAATTGCGTAATGTCCCTCATATCAACTATAAATGACAATACACACGATCTGATAAAAAATAAACCAATAAAATCATGAAGCGCCCTATATAACAGGAGAAGCACCGAAGTGCCTTAGAGAAGAAGCAAAACCCCAGAAATTACTGGCGACCTGATGTCTGCGGGGTGAAACCCCAGAGAAGGCCTAATTGAGACAGATAAGCGGTATAGCTGTGCGTGCTCCGAATCCAACCGAGGTGCACATCATGGAGGAAAAGGAGACCAAGAAAGGTAGATATTAAAGAAAGAAAGGTCCAGGCAGTCTCTATTCCAGACAATGATCACCACGTCGGGTCATTCAAAATGACGGGCAGTTCCAGCGGAGTCTATCCGAGTTGTTGACTTAGCGCATCTGGTCTGCCTCTTTGGAATCTAAAAATGTTGCTAGCAGAGCAGGATCTTCGAAGGTGCTAGTTTGGTTATGGAGAGTCACTCTGAGCTTCGCCGGGTATAAGAGGCCAAAGCGAGCCTGTAACTGTTGAAGTCTAGGTCGAAAAGCAAGGAGTCCCTTCCGCCGGTCAGCTGTGGCCTTTGCCAAGTCGGGGAAGAAAGAGACTTTATGATCTTCAAACTGCAGATGTTGAATCACCCGGGCAGCTTTGAAAATTTGCTCAACTTGCTGATACCTCAGTAATCGAAAGATAATGGGTCGGGGGGTCGACCGATTAAGTGCGATGTTGGTGGGAGCACGATATGCGCAGTCAATTTCCAGAGCTCCGTAAAAGGTAATCTTCAGCAAGGAGGGAAGAGTTTTAACCAGAAATTCTCTGAGATCTCCTGCTTCCGCACCCTCTGGTACTCCTATGAGCCTGACATTGTTGCGACGGGCTCGATTATTGCAATCCTCTAACTCTTTTTGAAGATTCTGTATCTGATGCTCAGCCTTGTCCAAGTTCACCAAGCGCACCGCGTGCGAATCGAGGACCCCCGCCATGTTGTCCAGCCGTAATGAAAGACCTTCAAGCCGGTCCTGAAGCATACCGAAATCTTCTCGCAGGGCTCGGAGCGCTTCTCCGTTGGACTGCACCAGTTCCTTCACACCACGTATTTCCTCCAAGATCTCCTGCTGCATTTCGGGGCTTACCCGAAATGGAACCAGCTTTGGTGGGGAAGACACCTCTGTTTTGGAGCGTTTTCCATGTGAAGAAGAGGGAGACCCAAAGTCCAAGCGCACTGGCTTGTGGGCCGCCATTCCCCCCAAGGCACCCCGGTGAGTCCGGAGCAAAATATTAAGTTTATGTAGATATTAAGTCAGGATTCTGAGTAGGCCCCTCGGGAGCTTCAGCACGAAGCGTCTACCCCGCTGGACATCAGGCTCCGCCCCCAGACTTAAAGATCTTAATATGTATTCTTTAGAGGAAAGGCGAGATAGGGGCGATATGATAGAGGCATTTAAATACCTCCAAGGCATAAATGCATAGGAGGGTCTCTTTCAATTGAAGTCAAGCTCTGCTACGAGGGGACATAGTTTGAGAGTGAAAGGGGATAGACTCAGAAGTAATATGTGGACATGTTATTTTACATGAAAGAGTGGTAGGTGCATGGAATAGTCTCCCAGTAGAAGTGGTGGACGAGAAGACAGTATATGAATTCAAAAAACATGGGACAAACACAAAGATTCTCTACAGGTGGATTATTGTAGTGGATATGAAATCACTCACATATTTCCTTACACAAATAACGGTACTCAAGGAGACTTTTACATTTTAGGTTTCCATACACATTCTATTGCAAAGATGTTCACTAGAGAGTGAGTATATATGTGATTTCAGTAGAACATGGCTTTTCCATTCCTGTTTACAGTTCCTCCTCATCCATATGCTATAGATGCATTCAGTTTCCCATAATGACTCTTTAGCCTTATACTTTTAACGTGATTTTAATTGGTCTTAGTTACTTCTTCATTTTATGTTTGATTTTTGTAAGTCCACATTTGCCTTTAGTCTTTTATTATCTACACTTGTTATTTATTTATTATGGTTTAATTGTCTTACGCTTAGTTTTATATGTTATTTAATACATGTAATAGGTGCTTTTAATGTTGCGACTTATGTTTACCGATTTTCATTTTTATTTATATTTTGTGTTGGAGTTTCTCATCTATAAAGCTTTTTAGGTGCCAGCTGCTCTTTGCACCTCGCTTCTTGTGTGTCCCTTCTAGTCAGTGCATGAGGGGGGAGTAAAATCTCCTTTCAGTTTTGCTCGCCACTCTTCAACTTCCTTAGGCTTTCCCATTCAGCTAATAGCTTCTTGAGGTACAACCTCATCTTAACAAAGTTGTTATCTAGATTGTAAGTTCTGATGATCAGGGACCATCTTTTACATGTGCATGTACATTGCTGCATACGCCTTGTAGCGCTATATAAATGATCAGTAGTAGAAGTAATTTTTTCTGAAGCCTAAGATCTTTACCTTTTGATGAATTTATCAAAATATTTACTGTACTTGAATATGTCGCTTTAAACTTCTGAGAAATGTGTAAGCTAAATCTATTTTCCCTTTTCCCATCACTGCTTTTACTGTAATACTGAACTACACCATCTGGCAATCACTGGATCTCGAATATTCATCCACAACATCAGAAACACTCTCCCCATTTGTCTGTTCCTGATCCAGTATTGTCCCCTTCTGTGTATGTACTCTTAGCAGTTGCTGGAACAGATCTCCTTGTACAAAATCAAGGTTCTCCTTACTTCTAGATGACATCACAGCCAGGATTTCCCAATTGATATCCAGCAGATTGAAATCATCTAGCAATAGCAACTCCCATTTTATGGCAATTTTATGAATGTCTTCAAATAAACCTCTGTCCATTTGGTCTGCCTTTGAGGTAGATCTCTAAATTATACCAGTATAAATAGATGTTCTAGTTTCTTTTTCCAGATTAATTCACAGTGTCTCTTTCTTACTTGGTGAGCCATGCATTTCTGTTACTGAATAGATTATGGCTCGGTATATCTATATCCCAGTCATGGATCTCAGTGTGCCATGTCCCTGTAACTGCCAGTAAATCCAATTTAGCCCCTTCCATGACTGCCTTTAGAAATGGGACTTTATTTCCCGTACTATGATTAGGAGTGTACATAGTTTCCCGTCGTTTTTTTCCATTTGTATATGTATAATGTTTTCACCTAAGAATGTTGTTCACCCTTCTCCAATTCTCCTAGTTTAGAACCCTCCTCAGTACATTTGCAGTCTGTTCTGGAAAACCCTTTGACCCTTCTTTGGCAAGCAGACCCCATTTCTGTTCAGTAGTCTTTGGACTATCCAGACAACCAAAATGCTTCTGTTAACAGCATCTACATAAATGTGAATTTCTCAGCCTTGTGCTTTAACTTGACTCCGAGGATTGAAGGGAATACTACCTGCACACATCTATTCTACCTCATTGCTCTAGGACTGGTTTAAGTGATCTTGCATTATCTTAAGGTGCATTCTATGCCACTTACACTGGTATTTTTATAAAAACAGTTACCTACTTGTCTTTATAAAATAAGCTTAATTTAGGAACATTAAAATGCACTTTAGCCTGGCACCCTGCTATAAAATTACCCTCCACATATATATAATGGGCTACTTCATGGTATAGAACCTTATATTTTTTGATATAACATAGAATTGCACTTGTCATTAAGAAAGGTCTCTTATCTGAATGCAAGCTACTGCAGAAGCTCATTTTCCATTGCCTTAATAAATTTCTCTATCTCTCTCTCTCACTATCTCTCCACCAGAGAAGAGTATGGCGCCCATTGATATATTACTGCATATGGGTTAATCTATGGATTATGTCATTTTCTAGAATTAATATGTTTTGATAAGAGTGAAGATAAATTCTTTGAACAGTCTGTAAGTCTCTCTGTGATGTATATGCTCTTCTAAGTATTCATTTGGAATATGCATTCTTTACAAGTGAGCTTACTCCATGTTACCTCTCATGTGCTAGTCTTCAGAAATTCAATGGAGAGTCAGACTTAAAACACATTAAAAGTGTTGCCACACATGGGAATGTGTAAGTACTGCTCTGATAACTACCTCCATTCCTTTTTAGTGTTGTGCCAGTGAGAATTTGTTCATCCACCTCTACCACTTTTCTAGCATTTCAGATTTTTATCCTAAGGCTATTTCAGGATTGTATTTGTTAATTTACTCAATCGTCATCCTTTTGTGAAATTTTTTCATTGTTTCTGTAGAATTTAAATTACTATTCTGCCACATAGGGATTAAATTAATTGGACTGATGCTGGGACACATGGTTAAGCAATTGTATTTTGAGTTTCTCGGTCTGTTTTCTTATAGCTAAATTTCTTTCACTTAGGCTCAAGTTCTTTTCTATCTGGTGTCCAAGAACTGTTCCCAGTGCTGGCAAAGATGTCCTGCACAGATAGCCATGCCATCTGTTTCAGCTAGATAGACCAGATATACATATAACACTGCTAACTGTTTGGGAATGCTGCTTGGATTTTTTGGGTCCTTCCAGGAGAGGCTCCAAGCTTACCTAGTGGAAAATATGTTCCACTTTAAGTTGGCTCACAACCATGGGCCTACATAAACTGCTCCCTTTTTTAAGAAATGTAACTTCTGGAGAGAGTTAGGCATGCATATTTATCCAGCTCCTAGATAAAAGCATGGCAAATCAGATCTCACTGAAGCAGTTGGAAGCCAAGATAGAACTGTTTGTAATATGTAACCGAGGCAGGCGGACCTTGGTGCATCGGGCCCGTTTCACCTTCCCCCATCCCCCCCCAATCTTCCCCACCCAACAAAAGACACAGACCACATTTCATGGAACTCAACTGGTCGCAGCTTTATTAACCTTTAACAATTTCACAATATGCCAACATAATATGCCAACATGCTGCACCTTCTCAATCGATTAGCGGCACCCGGCCCGCACCAGCCATACCTTAGCAAAGTGCCTTGCCACCGCTAACGCCATAACTTGCCCCCCCGGCAAATTACCTAACCCTTCCCCCGACTTCGCCATGCTATAGCAAAAGTCGACCAGGGTTTGTCCGGGTCAGGGGCACCCCGCCCCCGCCCTAGGTGTAGCCTGAGGCTCCGGACCCCGGAAACCTCCAGGATCCCGCCAAACCCCCCTCCCCCAAGCTGCAACACCCCAGAAACCACACCCTCATAAATAATGTGGGCGGGTGGGCGGGAAGCCGGCACCCCCGAGCAGCCTCCACCGCGAATGACCACGCGGAGGCTGCCCGCCGGCTCCTACCACCCCCACGCTGCCAGGAACCACCCTGATTGGCTCCCGCGCGGCAGCCACCGCCGGGAGCCAATCACTTCAAAATGCCCGAGGCCGCGCGCAGGGCCCGTGCACCGGCCGCGCGCCCGGTTACAGTCGGCCGCGGCCTCCTCATTAACCGAGGCAGGCGGACCTTGGTGCATCGGGCCCGTTTCACCTTCCCCCATCCCCCCCCAATCTTCCCCACCCAACAAAAGACACAGACCACATTTCATGGAACTCAACTGGTCGCAGCTTTATTAACCTTTAACAATTTCACAATATGCCAACATAATATGCCAACATGCTACACCTTCTCAATCGATTAGCGGCACCCGGCCCGCACCAGCCATACCTTAGCAAAGTGCCTTGCCACCGCTAACGCCATAACTTGCCCCCCCGGCAAGTTACCTAACCCTTCCCCCGACTTCGCCATGCTATAGCAAAAGTCGACCAGGGTTTGTCTGGGTCAGGGGCACCCTGCCCCCGCCCTAGGTGTAGCCTGAGGCTCCGGACCCCGGAAACCTCCGGGATCCCGCCACCGGCACAGGTAACAACCTTGTTCCTGTGCCGCCTCCCCCCCCCAAAGCCAAGCTGCGACCAGTGAGCACCCCCACCAAAACAAGTTCCCAGACCTGCCGCCGCACCTAAAAGAGGAGAGCCCGCACTACTGGCGAGAACAGCCCCATCATCCTTATACAGCCTCGGCCTCCACCTCCCCCAATAAGGCATCATCTGACACCCCTCTCGCCAGCCAGCAAGTTATTAGCCAGCCCCCGCGACCAACCCCGCCGGCTCCCACATGCAGGCCTTTAACAAAGTTAGCCCCCCGCCCAAGTACCCAAAACCGCCGGCAAAAACCCTAGCAAAAAACCCCCTGCTCCGCTCCGAGCAGATGCATCACCGGGAACCCGATAAGGCATCCTCTGATACCCCACTGGCGGCCAAGCAAGCTAGTAGCCCCCGCCCCCCCGACCAACGCCGCCAGCTCCAACATGCAAGCCTTGAAGCAAAGGCAGCCCCCAGCAAAATTCCCAAAACAAAAAACGCCTGCAAAACCCCGGCAAAATTCCCCTGGCGCCGCTCTGAGCAGATGCTTGCCTTACCTGAAACACGATCATTGCATCCAACCTGCAAGCCATCGCGATAACCGCCCGTGGCGCCGTAGCAAAGGGAGCCGCTGCGACCCGCGAGGTCCGGGCTCACCTAGCCATGTTATAGCCACCACACCTGGGCCGCTCCCCAATTGTCAGTCACCGCCTCACCAGACTCGCCGGCCAGCTTGGCAGACAAAGGAGTGCAGGGTCCCCAACCTCCAGAAAGCTCCAGACCCCCCCTGCAAAATAAAGGAACAATGAAAAGTCCCCACCCCCCCGACCCACCTGGTCCTGTACTGGTCCGGTACCGCTACACTGAAACTCTACCTGGCCGAGAGCACCATCCTATACTCTACAGGACTTGCATACCCACCCAAAAGGCAACAGAGTGCGGCGCCAAAAAGTATACTCACCCCCCACCAAGCACCGCGCCATTCTGATCACCTTAAGCGCCGTAATACCCCGGGGCAGGAGACCCACACCCCCTCCCCCCAAAAGACATGGCCGCCACAGGGAATTGCACGACTCCACCAGCCCCACATTGACACCCAGACGAGCCGTGGAAACGCGCCCCAACATCCCAAACCACCCAGCACACCAAACGTGGGGGAAAGCCCTCTCCCGCCCCAAATCCCGACCGGATCCGCTACCCACTCCCCTTTCCCAAAGGCCCTCTCAAAGCGGGCCAGACAAAGACTACATACCCCCATGCGGACATCCGCAGCGCACCAAAAAAGGGGGGCAGCCCAGCACATCAAGTGCGCAAGGCCGGACAGCCGGGCCTCACTCCCCCCCCCCCTCGCGGTAACCGGCGAGCTGCCAATCCCCCCACTAGCGATCTGCAGACCTCCGCCGCTCAAGAAAACCGTCCCAACGGCGAGCCCACCCCGTTCTGAAACCCCCCCCCACGCCCTTATCCACCCCACTATACCCACCAAGCAGGGACTCCGGTTGCCGCCTGCGCACGACCGAAACCGGACCCCGTAGGCACAGCCCTGATGATACCCACACCACGGCCCCTGTGATACCAAATGCCGCAGTAAAAGCCGCATGTATCCCGGGACAGGGCTCCTGAAAGGTCACCTGGCCCCAGATCCCTCATTGTCCACTTCGTGTCCAAACCCTGAACCCGGTCCACCGGAACTCGATAGAGCCATGACCATCCCAGCCACCCAGCTAGAGAGAAGCCAAGCCTCCCTCAACACTCGCAATTGTAGAGATGCCAACACCACCACCCGCATCCAACTCGCCCTTGTCACACCCCCGCGGGAGCACCGAAGGCCTCCCCTGCCCACTGCCGCATTGCCGCCCACCATACCGCCTCACGGTTGCGGAGCCAAGCAGGCCAAAGCTCCCCCACTACCCATAACTGAAACCGCTCCCAGAAGGAGATCTCAGCAGCCGAACCCGACATCATCCATTACTACCGGCCCATTATGCCCGGCACTGGAAAACAACACCTAACCAAAACCAAACCCCAGAGTCGCGGATACCGCCGAAGCCACCCATGCAAAGCGTGACCCATAGACGACCACACTACAACAGAGCGCAGTCCGGAAGTAGGCAGGTTGACATATGCACCCCAACCCGCGGTACGAACCCCCCCCCCACCCACCTTCCTGGGAACCCCATGCACCCCTTCTCCAGTACCAACCAAACGGCTGCCATTCGCCCCAGGACCCCTCCCACACAGCACAATCACGCCCCCCCGTGCGAGTCCGGTACCCCCCAATAACAATTGCGTACCCATATCAACCCGGAGCGCTCGAGCATGCGATGTCCCCCCACCCGCCTAAGCACCGAGGGAGCAAGTCCAATGCCCCATGCGCGCAACCCCCAGAACCCACCACACATTACCATCCTCCATGCCCCCTGGTATGCTCAAACCCAAGCGCTTCCCGCCCCCAAACAGTCGAAAGCCTGTATCGATTACGACAGGCAGCCCCAATGTCAAGTTGGCCTGTTATCCCTGCCAATGACTCAGAGCACGTGACCCCCAGCGGGCCTCCCCCAGCCCTGGGCCCCCACCACCCCAACGCCATCCGACCCCTTCCACGGCAGCACAAACACAGCTGCCGACGATGCAGCACCCGCGTAGGAGGAGGAAGCCGACCCCGAAGCCCCGAGGAATACCGCCTGCCCTCCCCGCCCTACCTCCCCCGACCGTCAAGCCCCATGCCATTCCCCGCCCGGGGGGGGGGCCCGACCACTCACCTGCTTCACGACCGGCTGCCCCGGCAGCTGCAGTCCCGGCATCCAGCTGGCCGATGTCATCGCAGGTCTGCACCGTCTCACTGCGCCGCACCGGAAGCCTCCGCTGCCGCACCACACCGAGTGGACTAGCCCCAGGCCTCCACGACTATGACTAAGGCACCAGCGCCGGCCCCTGTGGAGACATAAGCGAAAAACAGGGGGGGGGGGGGGCTGAGACCAAGCAACCACCCTCCTAGCAACCCTCCGACCCGAGAACACCGCCCACAAAAGCTGCACAGCACTCAAGGCCCCGGTCCCCCGCCCGTTCCCCTCCAACGTAGCCGAATGCGACGATGAAGCAGTGAACGACGCGTACGAGGAACCAGGCCGACAATGCCGTCAACAAGAAGGCTTACGCTTCCTTTCACCTCCTTGTCCACCCCTCAGCTGCCCCCACTCCATCCTCCCCTCCGCACTGCCGTCCAGATCCACTCACCTGCCGCACCTCTCACCCTCTCCGCGGTCAAGTAGTCTCGGGATGCTCCGTCACAGGCGGGGGCCCCCGGCCTGTGGTCCGTCCGCCACGCGGTCGCCGGCCGTGCACTACAGCACTCGCTCCTGCCGCCTCGGACTGCTGCCATCCAGGTGGTACCTGAGGATAGAAGAGACCAAAAGGCGAAAAGGCACCTGCCACAGACCAAGGCTGCTGCCACACCCCAAACCACTCCACCCGAGAAGAGCCTCACCTGCTCCCCCCCCCGCCACTGCTCCCCCCCCGGCGGGTACCCACCCCCTGGCATTTCATGCAAGCTAACCGCACCCGTTAACACCGATCCCGCCAAGCTGTGCGCGTGTGCGCACGCCCACACCTCGCCAAGTGAGCGCACATACTCCACCACAGGGCACACAAAACACGTCTCTGATTCTGATAGAAAACAACACAGACGTCGGAAAATTTAAAAGTTACGAATGATGTTGAGCCACTGCCCGGCCCCAGATCCCACCGCAAATTTCCCTCAGATTTTCCAGGTGAATCCGGGGAACAATCCGGAGTTGCCGAAATCTGGTGTGAATTCACTGATTTAAATAAAATCATGTTTTATCCTCCTGAAAAAAGGCTTGATAAACCAATCTGGAGAACCCACAAATTCCTGCATTTTCTTGGTGGTTCAGCGAATCTGTGTGCCTGTTATCTGTATTGACAAAATCCTCACCTCACTTCTCCCGAGCACCACACCATCAACAAGGGAACCAACGATGGAGCTAAACACTGACCACCCATAGATATAGGGGCCAACTTGTCAAAATAGTTGGGGGTATGAAATGCAACATTTTTTACCCTCCCTACAAACATTTATGGAATTTGCCTAAGCAGCCTCTGCCCTCCCAGAGCTGGCAACCATGCCCACAGAACCACACGGCTTCAAGCCCAGCGCTGCCTCTGCACCTGCTGCTCTGTGCACACAGTCTGTGGAAATTTATCAGCGAAGAGCGAAACGCCGTGGCCTGGAATGTACTCCCCGATTCCGACCCGCCCTCTCCCAAATGATGCATCTCCGTGGAAATTGCCATTTTGGTCCCAATCGGCAAAACAGCCTCCAGAGATGGCCCCTCCAAATCGCCTGACCCCTTGCTGCCTCCCGCTGCCGAGCACCTGCTGTGGCCCACATACAATTGAGCACAGCCCAATGCGAGTGGCAGGTGCAGTCAGACAATCAACAGAAATGAGAGGGGCAGTGTAGCGGCACCTGCAAACGACGAACTGCAGCTCCCCGTTCCTCCCTGCATAGCTAGGCCCTCTTAGTCTGCAGGTACCTGACCTGAGCAAATGGGGAAACTAGAACATGAAAACAAATCCAGGGCAATTATCTCCGCCAAGCTGGAGGAAGCCAAACCGAAACAACTAGCACCAGGCTACCTCCACCGCCGCTTCCGACATGCACGGAGCTCCACCCCCCCTCCCCCGTCCGTCCGACAACGAAGGCCTGCCTGCCCCCCGCAGCCCGGAGAGGACCAGCACCCACCGCATGTGCCCAGCCAACCACCAGCCTCCTCGGGCCGTCCGCCGCGGCAGCTCAACCGGTCCTCCACAGCCCGTCCGCTGCAAGCCGGCACCCCCGAGCAGCCTCCGCCGCGAATGACCACGCGGAGGCTGCCCGCCGGCTCCTACCACCCCCACGCTGCCAGGAACCACCCTGATTGGCTCCCGCGTGGCAGCCACCGCCGGGAGCCAATCACTTCAAAATGCCCGAGGCCGCGCGCAGGGCCCGCGCACCGGCCGCGCGCCCGGTTACAGTCGGCCGCCGGGACCCTGCCCGCGGCCTCCTCATTTTTCTGCTCTAGCACATCAGCAGAAGGCCGTATTTCATCTGATAATATATGTAGTCCATCTTCATAGGGACACCTAATTTTCACTTTTTAATTTTTATTGGTATCTTTAGTGAACAAGGCCTTTGCCAGGTTCAGGAAAGACAAAGTTTCGGCTATTCTTATTGCCTTGGTAATGATTGTTGCAGGCTATCTCTATGTTCTGATGGAGATGGTAATCACAGAATCCACTATGTTAGCATTTCATCAGACAAGATCTTTTAGTACCACTGTAGTCTCCTTTAACTCATCCTCCAATCCCCGGGCTTCATGTCCTATATACTGAGACCTTGGAAAATTTGGTATGTCAAAGGAAGTGTCTGGAGAGCACCTCCCTTCTCATAGACTCCAAAAAGAGGTCAAGTTCCTTTTATTGTGAAAATAAGATCCTCAATCTATTTTCTTGCTTATATTGCTTGACAATATTCTGCATTTATGAATTCTATTATAATTCATTAGTTATTAATTGATGCTTTCCTTGAACAAGGTGAAAGGAAAGAGATTTATTTCTAGCATTTAAGTTGTCAAGTTTGAGGGATATCATTAATTGAAAACTCCCATCAAGAACACTTAAATATAATGGCTCTACTTTGAACCAGTCAACTCCAGTGAACTCAAGAATCTGTTTTGGAAGGCAGTTTTACAATGGCAGTCTCTTGAGCCTGCATAGGCTATGAATTCAAGACCCTAGTTGATAGATTCAACTTGAATAAAATTTTTTAGAGGCAAATGGGGTTATTCCAAACCCATTTAACAGGTCTGGACATCTGATACAGACGTCCAGACCCACTAAAAGGCCAGGAAGCCTGCCAGGGACAGAGTTGAACAGGTGATTTGTATGGGGAGCTCTGTTAGTGGGAGGGAGAGGGTGGGACAGAGGCGGAGCAAGGGCGGGCATTAGGCGGGCAGAGGTCGGCCCTGTACATCTGGGGTCAGCCACAGAGACGGGGGACTTATTCCACCTCAGATATGGAATGTCCCCCTGGACATTGGGGGACCGTGGTGCTGGGCAGTGACAAGAGGTGAGGGGGTGCAGAGGAATCCCCGCAGCCTGACCCTGGCCATGGAAGGTCAGATTGGGGGTCAGGCTGTGGGGAAAGAAGTTTTGTATCTGCAGCCAGGGATCACGGCTCCTAAATGGAGCCGCGGTGCCATGGCAATGGGATGCCATGGTACTGTGGCTCCATTCAGGAGCATGGTTGAGTTAGCCGGGTATGTGGGCTGGATGTGCAGCTGATCTGAATCAGGGCATGGCCTGCACGTCTAGGCAATTCTGATCCCGCAGGCACGTCTATCCCCTACGCGATCAGAATCGGGTCTATCTCTGTATGGTCTGATTCTGATCGGCCGTACAGGGAGGATAAGGCCAGCACAGAATGCCCCTCAAAGTAGTCATCTGCATGTACCCAAATTCCCTGCCTATGGTAGCGTCTGAGTTCCAGCATAATAAGTCAGCCCTTCTAACATTTTCCCTTCATTCACTACCTTATAGAAAGGAAGCTGTTTACCATAATTTATAATTTAAAGAATTTTTCTTGTAATCTGGAGTGGACTAAAGTTTCTAGTATAATATATCTGACATTAGTACACAAATACTAATTGGCTGGGCTGTTATTGAAGTCAAGTTGGCGCATATTGATGATGATACCCGTGGCACCGATTTAAAGCCTGCAGCTTGCTGAGACATCATGCCTCAGGCATCACAACTAGGGGTGTGCCTATGGAGCAGAACATGCCCCTTGGCATGGCCCTTGACTTTATAATTGCTGTTGTTAGATTTTGTGGTTATTGGGGAGGTGGGAGTTGATGAGTGGGTTTCATGAGGTTTTATCTGTTTTAGTGGGGTGGTTACTTTGGAGTGTCTTGATGCAAGCTATTCCAGTCCTTATGGGGAGGAGGCATTATGGGGATTTGCCTTGTCAATGATATTTGGGGGAGGTAAAGGGGTGAGGGTGGGTCATCTTTTATTCCCTCCAACAATTTTATCTCCATTAGAGGCGGCAGATGGGTTTGGGTTAGCATTGAAGGTGGTGTTTGTGAATGTGTCATCATATAAAAATAAGACATTGATGATTGCTAATTTGTTGAGGGATTGAAAATTGCAAATTCTGGGTCTGACTGAAATGCAGCTGACAACAGCAGATACAATGTATGTTAATGAATTGCTTATGGCAGGGTATTCTTTATTGTCTTCTAGTAGGAAGAAGGGGGGTTGTTGTTGGTGGCTGATGCTTTGGGTTTGCAGGTACATTCAGTTTTTTCAGACAGACCATTCAGTCTTTTGCTTCATACATGGTAATGGGGGGAGTGTGTTGAGTTTTTATTCCCCCTTCCTTTGTTATGACAGATGTTTTCCTTTTTGTGGAGCGGCTGGGAAGTGTGGATCGAGATTTCGCTCATGTAATTGTAATGGGGGATTTTAATCTTTATGTGGATGAGAGGATGGGTTTGGTGAATGTGGATATTTTTTTGACTACCATGGAGGTTTCAGGATTTGTTCAGAATATAACTTTTCCTACACACCTCAAGGACACATTTTGGATTTCATTTTTTCCCCAGGAGTGGAGGGTTCGCAGGTGATGTTCAATTCCTTTTTGGTCAGTTACTGCCTTGTACTAATCATGTGTTCAGTTTGAGGTAGCGATTGAGAGAGGGTGTTTGCCGTCTTCCATGGCAGTCGGGCTCAGTGACTCGTTGGTATTCCATCAGCCTAGTTTTGAGGCTTCATGGCCTTTTTAAATGGGGTACCTGTGGATCCAACATTGGATCGGCTAGTGGCCTTATGGGATCAGAAATTCTCTAAGGCCTGTTTTGATCAAACATGGTTTTTGTTAGGAGTAGAACGCGATATGCCCCCTGGTTTAGGGAACCATTGTATGAGTTGAAAAGAGAGGTGAGGCATGTAGAGCGATATTGGCGACGTGTTCATTCTCATGATGCCTACTTGTCTTATGTTAGTATTTTTAACACCTATAAGGAGAGGATTGTGTTGATATAACAGTACTATTGGGATAAGATTAACACAGCATGGTCTAGGCTGCAAGAAATGTTTTCGGTGGTAATATTTTTATCACGAGAGGAAGGGAAGGACATCATTCCCTCATTTACTGCTGACTTTTTTGCAGATTATTTGGAGGAGAAAGTAGCTGCTTTAACAAATGCTGATCCTGTGTTGACTGGTCAGAGGGAAATTGACGGATGGATGTGATGATGATAGACATTGGACAACTTTTTCTGAGATGTCTATTGATGATATTTCTCATTTGCTGTTAAAGTTATGATCAACCTGTTTACCCCTTAACTATCGGTGGCAGCGTATAGATGTTTGAGAGGGTTGACATTGCAGTTTTTTGTTGGACTTATTAATGCTTCTATACAGATGGCTAGTATACCAACTATGTTGAAAAGAACATCAGTGAAGCCATTATTTAAGAGTAGGCCTGCAGATGTTGGAGCACTGAGTAATAATCATCCTATTTCATGTTTGCTGTTTTTGGCAAAGATGATAAAACAGGTAGTAAGGGTACAATTGGAAGAGTTTGTAGATACTCATCAGATTCTGGATGAAAGGCAGCATGGTTTTTGGTGAGGTCATGGGGCTGAGTCCTTATTGGTCTCCTTGGTAGACAGTGTTCTTTGTGGATTGGAATAGAAGCAGTCAGCTTATTTTGTTTTTGTCAGATCAGACTTGGCAGGTTTTGTTGAGTTGGGGGGTTTCAACATGGAGGTAGCTGTAAAGAGGGTTGCTACAAGGGTCTGTGTTGTCCCTGATTTTATTTAGTAATTATTTAATGCTGTTGTGTAAGCTGCTCCATAGTCTACAGTTAGATTTCCGTTTATATGCGGATAATATTTTGATTGTGGAGCGATTTTTGGTAACAGCTGATTTTGTCTTCACTACAGATTATGCAAATGTTTTCGGTGATTCAAAGGTGGATGCTGGATAATGATCTAATAAATTTTAAAAAGACCGAAGCTATGGTGGTCCGTATGGACTCAACTTATCAGCTGCCATCTTCTCTTATTTTGAATGACTGTATTATCCCCATGAAAGAGAGGGTTTGTTATTTGGGATTTATCTTAGACTCCATATTTTCTTTTCGCGAGCAAGGTGCAACTGTGACATCGGATGTGTTGTTTTAACTTTGTTTGGTGTGGAAGTTAGGTTCCATTTTGGATCTGGTGGATTTTCAAAGGGTAGTGCAAGTGATGGTGTTATACCATCTTGATTATTACAATATGATCTATTTATGATTGCTTCAATACGTGCTAAGGCCATTACAGTTGGCTCAAAATGAGGTTCGTGTGCTTCAGCATTTGCAGAGAGTGGATCATGTTACACCAGCTTATAAAGAGCTGCACTGATTACCTTTTCTTTTTAGGCTGCAATTTAAGTGCTCATGTTTTGGTGTTTAAGGCCTTGTTTATGGCCTCAGTGCCAGAATTGCGAACAATGTGAACTCTGTACGTTCCAGGGGAGGGTTTTTACAATCAGCAAGTAGAGATTTGCTAACTGTTCCATCAAACAGAGTGATCCGTCAGGTGATTAAGTACGCCGGGGCTTTTTTGGTGATGGGACCCTCTTTATGGAATACGTTGCCTGCCATTGGCTGGGCGATATGGAATTATTTAGATTTCTGTAAGAAGGTCAAGACTTATTTATTTTGCCTAGCATTTTCTTAAGGAGATTCTGTGAGTGGAGAGACTGGTAATGTTTGTTTGTTTTTAAATGCGCATGTTATTATTGTAAACTTCGTAGAAGTTTTGATAGGTGGGTTAAAAATGCTTTAAGATAAATAAATTATATACTTGATTTTCCTCATGGAACGTTCTGAGCTAAACTCTAATAATAATAAATAAATAAATAGTTAGGCCAACCTTATAAACAACTAGTTAATGAGTAGATTTCATCCATTATAACTTGGAAAACCAGAACCATAAGCCAGACCATCCTAATCACGCATATTTATGGCTGTGGCAACATTAGATGCCAACCACAGATTGAATTTTCAAGGCTACAATATGGAGTTTCACCTACATATTCACCAAACAGTGTTATCCAAACATGGCCTTCCATCAGAAGCTAGATTTGAATTATTAGTCCTGTGGGTGGTTGTTTTGAAGATAATGGCCAACTT
Organism: Ichthyophis bannanicus; assembly: GCA_033557465.1. Taxonomy (NCBI): domain Eukaryota; kingdom Metazoa; phylum Chordata; class Amphibia; order Gymnophiona; family Ichthyophiidae; genus Ichthyophis; species Ichthyophis bannanicus. The sequence goes on from CM066035.1 coordinate 344,670,528, forward strand.
CCTGCCTTCTAAGATTCAATTTAATTTGGTTTTAGAGATGTCTCTTAACAAAATAGCTTTTTTTTTATTCCTCTTGTTGGGGTATGTGACTTGTTATCATGTCCTTTTAATGCTGTAAGATATCCTTAACTGGTTAATTTCATTTTCCAAGGACATACAGGATGACCATTCACACAATATGGGTGACATCATCAGACAATTTGAATATAGATGAACTACCAAAAACTTCTGAAATCTCCCATGCAGCCACTTTGTCACAAAGTGCCCTAAGTCAAATCTATCCACAGTGACATTTGGGTGTGTCTCTCAGGACATATTTCTTTCTTTCTATGGCTTGCACACGTATTTTAGGTGGTTGCTATTCCATAAGTATTGCCGTGCATTCTTTACAAAAGCATTCAAAAGCAAGGGTCTTAGACTTTAAGAAAACTAACTTTGATGAGATGGGACAATATCTCAAGGAGTCAGCGGGATGGGAACAGCTGGGGGATGTAGAAAAGCAATGGGCAAAACTGAAAGGGAATATTTAAGGGCAACAAACATTTTTCTTAGAAAGGTAAATAAATGTAAAAGGAAAAGGAGGCCACTATGGTTCTCTAAAGAAGTAGCTGAAAAGGTGAAAAAAAGAGGATGGCCTTCAAAAAATACAAGAGATCACAGAGAGAGGAAGACAAGCATCAATATTTGGAAAAACGTAGAGAATCTAGGAACGTAGTCAGTAAAGCAAAGATACGAAAATAAGAAGAAATAGCCAATTTAATAAAATGGCAGGACAAGATATTTTTCAAATATGTTAGCGAGAGGAAGAAGTGCAAAGGTGGTATTGTCAGACTCAAGGGGGAAGGAGAGGAATATGTAGACGCTGAGGAGGATAAAGCTGAATTGCTTAACAAATACTTTGTTCTGTGTTCACAGATGAAGGGTCAGGAGCAGGACCTCAGAAAACACCCATAAATAGGAGAAGAAGGGAAGTGGATCTTAATTGATTTTCAGAAGAATGTATTTGTGAGGAACTAGACAAACTAAAAGTAGACAAAGTGATGGGGCCAGAAGGGATACATCCAAGAATATTGAAGGAACTTGGGGACATTCTAGTGGGCTCCACTGATTGACCTTTTCAGTGCTTCTTTAGAGTCAGGAGTGGTCCTAAAGGACTGGAGAAAAGCACATGTGGTCCCTTTACAGAAAAGTGAAAATAAGGATGAGGTTGAGAACTACAGGCTGGTTAGTCTGTAATGAGTAAATTAATGGAAACACTGATAAAACAGAGGATAGTGAGGCTTCTGGAGTCCAATGGATTGCAGGATGCAAGGCAGCATGGGTTTACCAGAGATAGGTCTTGTCAGACAAATCTGATTGATTTCTTTGACTGGGTGACCAGAGAGTTGGACAGAGGGAGATCCTTAGATGTGGTGGACTTGGATTTCAGTAAAGCCTTTGACACCGTTCCACAATGGCTGACCGGGTAAGAAATTGGTTGAGTGGGAGGTGACACAGTGTACAGGTAAATGGAGAAGGAAGTGCTGCAGGGATTTGTTCTTGGTCAGATTCTTTTTAACATTTTTGTTAGTGATATTGCGGAAGGGCTGTCAGATAATGTTTGCCTCCTTGCAGATGATACCAAAATCTGCAATAGAGTAAACTCCCAGGACAGACTAGATAGACTATATGGTCTTTTTTTGCTGACATGTTTCTATGTTTCTACAAATCTAGGCAAACACATTTACACCACGTCTAAGGTGGCACAAGTACTCTTGCCTAGGTATGGTGCCTGTATCTTACCACTTATGCCGCTATTTTATTAAAAAAAAATAGATGCTCCCTTTCTTTATAAAATAGGCACAATTCATGCATGTTGGAACATGCACAAAACTACACAACCCTTATAATTTACCCTCAAAACATGAAAATGCTTTATAAAATTACCTATTGTATGTCTCTCATTCAACTCCGACATATTAAATTAATGCCCCTACTAAAAAAAAAAAATAGCAACACATTTTAGATGACTATTACTTTCACACTCTACCCTGTGGAATTAAGTATAAGAACTACAAATTTAAGTTAATTGAAGGGTTCCCAAGTGTATCTGATTCCGAATTACATGCTTTAAGGTTGAAAGTGCAATTTTAAGAACAGACCAACCATATCTCATTGCCTGTGGTTATTATGTAATACATACTATAGGTAACAAAATCATATGAAGCCTCTCCTTGTTGTTCTCAGGTTATCGCATGAGACTGGGATCCAGCACGGACAAAAAGGATTCAGGTCGCCTGCATGTTGATTTTGCTCAGGCCCGGGATGATTTTTATGAATGGGAATGTAAGCAAAGAATGTTTGCCAGGGAAGAACGTCATAGGCGCAGACTGGAAGTGGATAGATTACGGCCTCCTTCTCCTCCAGCAATAATGCATTACTCCGAACACGAAGCTACTTTACTGGCTGAAAAACTTAAAGGTATTGGACTGGTTTAATTGTTTAGGTTATTATGAATATCAGTTTATTGGCGTTCTGGGGATAACAGTTGGAAATGGGCAGGGGAAGAATGTTCACTCTGTTTTGTTTTGTGTTTTAGCAAATGGCAAAACCAGTCAACACGTGCTAAATGGTTTTAGGGCATACTAGAATGGTAAAACCGAAATCTATTTTTTCTTTCATTTCATTCTTAAATGACAGGAAATGAAATAACAAGTGTCATGGATGTTTTCAAAACAAGATCACATCCTTCATGGTTGCCTTCTGTTTTATGCATTTTATTTTAAAGTTTGAGCATGCTGTAACGTACTCTTTATAGCTAGGATTGCGCAAGTAGGCCTTAAGTCTCTGCGATACCTGAGTAGAATACTCATTGCATAATAAGTCATTTAGGTTGCCTTGAAAAATATGATCTCTATTCAATGAAGGTTTATTCCTTGACATTAAGCTTTGCACGTCTCTTGGTTTACTGAATGGAGACCATATTGTTTGATCAGTTCTGCTTTACCAGTAGCTTTGCAAGCTTAATAAATAAATATATTTTGCTGCAGTAAAATGCTAATTTTAATCCTAGCTTAGTAAATACTGCTCTAAGACACATGTTTATTAAGCCCCATGCCAGTAATGTGCATATGGGCAGCGTTACCAGCATGGGGCTGTGAGCTAACTGCAGGAGGCAGGTAAAGTGCCTCACATCAACGCAACAAACTAGCCGCAGGTGCAACTAATGCCACTCAGTGTGGTGGTGGTGTTTGTGGTCTGCACTACTTGTCTTTGGCTGCCCAAACCAGGAACACCTCTGTCACACCTAGTTGCTGCCCTGTTGTGTGCTACCAGAGTAGAACGGGGTTTTTAGCATGGCACCCTGCATTACTTTTTGTTTCGCACCGAAATCACATGCTAACCCTACACTAGCATTTAGTAAACATGCCCTAAATGCTTTAAAGTTTGCAGAGAGCTAATTTTCTACATTGGTAATATAGATGTCCGCAGGTGAAAGTTGGATATGAATGCATTTCAGAGCAGCAAATAAACGTCTAAATAAAGTGGAACATTGAAAAAAAGTAGATAATGCAGAAGACTGGCCTTGTACATCAGTCTACTGAACAAACATGCAATATATTAATGTCTAAGGTGTTAAAGTAATAAGACGTCAAAGCCCTGTGCACTGCTAGGGTCGGTGCAAGGATACTGGGAACCCTAAGTGAACTTTCGGCCTTACACTCTCTCCCCCCTCCCCCAAGATTTTGATAATTAAACTCAACAACCATGATCATTCCAATACCATCCCTTCCACATCAATCCTGGAAAAATGCATAGTTGGAAATCATACGTTTAAGTAGTGAACACGGGGCAATTTCTTCAAATGGGTTTGTTTTGCACATACTGTGACATTAATGAACCTTGTTCCTAAGCCAGGGTATGTAGAGTATGATCTTAGTCTTTCAAATTTACTGCTAATACATTGCTGTGCTTGCATCATGCCAAAGGGATCCTCCTTCTGGAGCTCACTGATGTAACGTATAGGCAATTTATCAAGGCGCACTTAGAAATTCCTCTTGTATCTTTCTGATTGTATTTGATGGTACTTTAGGATCTTCTCCTTCTCAACACAATGTACAGAATAATCACCTGGAACTGTCACCTCTATCATCAATGCCATTCTGTCGTTTTTCTCCTTTACCACTGTGTCCAGTTTTCTTGCATCCAACTTTTTATCGGTGGGAACGGGACTATCCAAAGTGATCATAACCTCTTCATTCTCCATAACTCTCTTAGAGTTGTGATCCCAGTGCTTTTCTGGTGCAGCAATGTTGTAATGCTTACAAAGTTTCCAATGTATGAGACGTGCCACCTTGTGCCTTTTTGTACATGTGTGTGCCGACTCTCCATGGAGGTAAAAGAAAGTGCTGTTGACTCTTTTGAGCTTGTGCGACTGTCGGGATTTATTCTTTTAATATGACTGCAGTACCTCTTTGCTGCCAATTAGAAACTGCTTCCTGAGGAGACCCCCTAGTCTTGCCTAAGGGTTGGAGCCAGCCTTGTACACAGCCCTGTTACACAGCATAGTGCCTGATTGTGCACACATTTTCATGCATACAACTCAGCACTCAATGGTCAAAAGAGAAACACAATTAAAATGAATTCAACAGGAAGCTGGTGTGAATTGCTGTGCATTTTTGAAGAGGAGGGAATTCTTTTTCTCCCTAAACCTTGTTGAGTACCTTCATGTGCTGTCCCCATTGTATAAAATTTATACCAAATCTCAGCAAGATTACACTACAATGAAAGTATGGTAGGAAGGAAAAATGAATGCATACCGGCTGCATGTCGCTCTGGATAAAAAGTTTATGTGCTAGGGCTAACGATGGTGGTAGCAATATTGCAAAACCTTCAGGAAAAAGTAGCATCCCTGATGCAGCCATAGGCCATGGTGAACCTGTTCATGGACCACTACAGCAGGAGATAAACCACAGAAACTGTCTGCATGGTTGGTGAGAATGTAGAGCATATACAATATGGAGAGGATGACGGCAGGTGAGTAAGTGTAAAATAGCGATCTTTGAGAAATTATGGGAGCCCTTTTGCTGGAAGTACCGCACTGCCATGTATGTTGGGAATGATTGAATGTGACTCTCTAGAGTAGAGGGACACTCTTATATGGGGTGGGTAGGGGTAAGGGAAGGAGGGGGATAGCAGAGAGAAGGAGGGGGTTGTTTCTGGGCGAGGGGTTGTATTTCGCTTATACTTTAAAATAAAAGAAAAGAAAAGCATGTATTCTGCTATCAGAGGCTGGGTTCGGTGTTTTTTTTTTAAATGCCATGAAGTGTTCATACATAACAAGCTTAAGTAATTACAGAAAAACATTCTGCCTCATTCTGTAATGTGCATCTGAGTTTACACAAAGTGGTTAAGTTGCTCCAGATTATTAGTATCACTTTATAAATCAGAAAAGTCCCTCCTTTTTGTAGAGCACAAGACCTGATTTGATTTTTCTGTAGACCTAGTATACGAGAAAACATGAATGAATTGGTTCTGCTATATTCAGCATGAGCAACACTTGCCCTGACAAGGCTAAGTACTATTTTTTGCTAAACTTTGGTCTTTGGGGCATTTTTACTAAGCTGCAGTAACGGTTATCATGGGGTTTAGTGTGCGCTATTAACGCACACCTGCAGTCACTGTTACTACACTCTATATCAACAAATTCCCTCCAAAACCCCCTAGTAACCTCTCTCAGTATTAAACTTAATTCTTGTCGGATTGTTTGCCTTGAGTGAAAAAAAATCCCTCCTGTGGCAAACCCTCTTTTTTTTTCATTTTAATGAGTAACCTCACCGTCACCATCACAGTGAACAAAATAGGGATTTCACATCCTGTGAATCCCAACCATAGTGATTTGTAAAAACGCCACTTAGCTTTTCTCGGCGATTCAACAATGTCCAAGAGAGACTTCCTGGGAACATACACTGCTGCTGTTGTTTTCTGAAAATATCCCGCAGCTGTCGTTATTCCTTCAAAGTATCTTAATACTATCAATGGTAGTATCCCAGACTGTCCATGGTCAATTCCATAAGCAGAAGCTCACTAATAAGCTACATAGCGCCATGTTTCAGGTATTGTCTACTCCCTACCCTTCAAAGCTGAATAGTTGGTGTTTATAGATCCCTGGGTAGTTTATTATACTGTTACTACACTAGCATGATAGCTAACATGAGCTATTTTGCACTCTTACTGCATGCATGGAATCGGGCGGGATGAGGGCGGAAAGTGGGCATGCTGGCTGGTGACAGCAAGTGCATGAGATGTGACTGCGCACTTGATGTCTTGGCTGTGGATAGTATAGATGCACTTAATGCCACCATAAGAAGCTCTGTTACCTGCATGTCTCAACCCCAACTCCCACCAATCAATCCTACCCCTGACTCGAGTTTCCAACAGAACCACCCCCTGATCAATACCTCCCCTCAATCAACAACCCCCTTCAGAACCACCTTCCCTCCAGAAAACAACAATGAAACATCCTTTCCAGACCCCCCACCCCTCTGAGTCTTACCTGGAGCTTACTGGTGGTCTTAATGGTGAATCGGGCAGGAGTGAACCCCTTCTGCTCTTGCCCTAACTCCAAAACAGCAAAACACAAAAGGCAAGAGTGGAGGATGAACACTGGTGCTTTATTGATCCCCAACGCGTTTCGGTAGATGCCTTCCTCGGGGGGAGAAATACTTAAAACATATAAAACAAAACACATTAAGAACATAATGAAATAAAAGATAAATCAGATCAGGCATATAGTTAACAATAAAATATGTAACCATAATATATCAATAAAACCATAGGTGAAGATGCCAAACAATAAATAAATACATATTAAAACAATACATGCACATAATTAAGAACCATATAAATAAATAAAGTAATAAAACATATAAAATAGACGCAGGGCAAGGTGAAGTCACAATGAATGTTTAAGTCAATGTGCAAACGTATACTAAAACATGTTACTCACATCCAAGCACTATGGGTACAAAACATGTTACTCACATCCAAGCACTATGGGTACAAAGGCCCAAGTAGTGGATCCTCTTAAGGTGTAACTACCACCATATAACTGGTAATGATGGACTCTTGTGAATATTGATGTATATCTATTAAAACTGCAAAGCAACAGTTAAAACTGAGAGGGGAGGTATATAGAAGAAACATCTTTTATATTTAAATATAAACCATAAGACAACATGGGATATCTAAAGAGTATTAAACAACCCTAATGTGTGTTTGTTAATATGAACTAAAAACCAGTACTGTAAAAGGAGGTACCATTGTGAGTGAGGTCAATACAATAATGGATATAGACCTGTACATAGGAAAATTGGTATGTTACTTTTAAGAGGCATAAAACTAACTTGGAAACAGAAAACTAACGGAGGAAGGGAGAGGTGTTGAATTGAAATTGTACCTCAAAGACATTCTAAAACCTAGCGGAGCAAACTAGCCTCGTGTGATGCGTTGATGAATAAATAAGTTAGAAAATAAAAATATTAATAAAAATAAAATGGAGTAAAACTTATTGTTCATAAAAACAACTCAATAATCATTAAACCAGCAGATAAGGGTGGGGCATTAGTAATACAGGACCGTACTGCCTACATCACTGAGGTTACACGTCAACTCAATGATACAGATTTTTATGAAAAAAATCTATGATGATCCGACAAAACATTTGCAGCAAAAAATAGATGCTCTCTTATACATAGGTAGTCAAGCTGGCTACTTAACACCAAAAGAGACATCCTTTCTTACTGTACCTCATCTGGTAACTCCAACTATTTACATGATACCAAAAATTCACAAATCCCTTGAAAATCCCCCAGGCCGCCCAATAGTTTCTGCCATCGGATCTCTCCTTGAACCCATATCTAAATTTCTTGATATATTCTTAAGACCTTTTGTTTCCAGAACAGATTCTTATGTACAAGATTCTACCCATATTATCAATATACTGCAGAGTTTTTCAGGGTATCATTTATTTTATTTATTTATTTTATTTATTACAATCTTTTATATACCGCGCTATTTGGTATCAGCACGGTTCACATACAACAACATCAACAGAATAACAGGCTATTCCATATTTACAGCAAACAGGTATATAAACTTGGGTAACATAAGGTTAACTTATTACAAACATGATTATATAAAAGGTATCATGACAACACAAAAGTCCTAGTAATCTTACTGAGAAAGTGGGAGAGGCTATTTGAAGATAAGGCGTGTCTCTTATTTGGGTTACTATTAGTTCCTATTAGTTACGCTAGACATTAATTCACTTTACACCAATGTACCTCAAAAAGCAGCTATAGAAATTTTGGCCAACACCTTGATTCAAAGGCCTAAGCCTGTGCGCGTTCCCACTTTTTATCTCACACAACTAGCTTCCTTAGCCATGATGGAGAATTATTTTAGTTTTAAAGGAATATTTTATAAGTAAGAAAGGGGTGGCCATGGGCTCGTCAATGGCCCCAGACGTTGCCAATTTATATGTGGCTAATTTTGAGGATTTACATTTAAAATTTCATCCTTTTAAATCCCATATACGCCTTTGGAAGAGATATATTGATGATATTTTATTGATATGGGATGGTACTGAATCAGCATTACAGCAATTTTTTTATTGGCTTAATAATTTGGATCCTAATCTACAATTTGATGGCACATTTAGTTCTGAACGCATAGCGTATTTGGATATAATGATCAGAAAGGGAGAAGATGGATTCACCACAGATCTATATTGAAAACCCACTGATCGCAATACCCTCTTGCAATATGATAGTTTTCATAACACTTCTTTGAAAAATAATTTACCCATAAGTCAGTTTCTGAGAATTAAAAGGCTCTGCACCACCGACACAGATTTTGAGAAACATGCAGCTGACATGCAGTATAGATTTCAACAACGTGGGTATCCCAAAAAGTGTATTAAGAAGGCCTTTTTTAGAGCCTGTACAACAGATTGCACGGTTCTTTTACAGAAGAAGCAACAGCCAAGGACAGACAAGGTAGTCTGTTCGCTTACTTTTTCTCACTACTCTAAAGATATTATTAATATATTAAAACAAGAATGGCACCTGTTAACGGCTTTACCAACTTTTGCATCAAAAAAAGTTATGGTAGCTCACAAACGGAATCCCAACTTAGCTAATATATTGTTACCATCTGCTCTAACATATCATAAGCCAGTACCTAAAATTAAAGGCCATTTTAAATGCGGAAGTTGTTCTGTGTGTCCACATACTATTACAGTTAAGGTAGTTTTTATTCATCCAGTTACACAACGGAAAACCTATATACAAAATTTCTCTAATTGCAAAACAGACAAAGTGATCTATTTGATTATATGCCCTTGTAATTTAGTATACGTTGGGAAAACCATACGTCAAATTCGCACCAGGATAATTGAACACAGGAGTTGTTTACAAAGGAATGCTCCGGACAGCCCACTTGTGGCGCATTGGCAAAAAAAGCAACATACTATCAATGATTTGAAGTATTTAGTTTAAAAAACTGTAGTTCCCCATTGGAGAGGGGGAGATATTAATAAAATATTGCTCAAATTAGAGCAAAGATATATCTATGAATTTAATAGTTTGGAGCCTAATGGATTAAATCAAGAGATAGATTTATCAGTGTTTTTATGATTTTTACAAGCTCACTATACGTACCTTTCAGTTCACATTTATCATTTTATTATTTAATAAAAGTTCTATTAGCCATTTTAAAACTGAACATTTTACCTTAGTTACATTTATTTTATTAAAGAAGTGTTTATAACACCTTTGGGTTTTTAGTATCTTGCAATATCATTACTTAAAACAGAAAATTCGATCACATTTTTTAAATACTAGTGTCCCTTTATTGTCTAACACGAGTGCGGGTTTTTCCCATGTTTCCGTTCTCTTTAACACATTGCAGAGCACACCATCACCATATGCCTTCATTAATCTTGTATTTACTTTTAAGTTAAAGGGCTCTGATCCTTTTGTGCCTCTCAATATAAGTTTAATCTCCTGCTCCTTCAGCGATCCAGTAGCCACGCCCCCTGTTTTGGCGCGGGAATCGGCGTCTCTTAAAATCTCCTTTCATTCTGCCACCGGCCCTTCTGCTGAATGCACTCTGAGCAGCGCGGTTCCAATTGCTAGGTATGTCTGAAGTTTATTATAAGATTTATGCACTGTATAAGCAATCTGTAATATCCATTCATTATCAAAACTTGTACCTCTTCAGTTGAGCACAAACACTAGCGTTTTTAACGCCGGTACAGGATTTTTACATTTAAGATATAGCCCTTTGTTTTTCGGCGGTTCTAAGCACTCTTTAAGGGTTACGATGTTTTTTATGAACAACAAGTTTAACTTCATTTTACTTATATTTATATATTTTTATTTTTTAACCTATTTATTCACTGTATAAGCAATCTGTAACATCCATTCATTATCAAAACTTGTACCTTTTTAGTTGAGCACAAATACAAGTGTTTTTAACGCCGGCACAGCATTTTTACATTTAAGATATAGCCTTTTGTTTTTCAGCGGTTCCAAACATTTTTTAAGGGTTACGATGTTTTTCATGAACAATAAGTTTTACTCCATTTTATTTATATTTATATTTTTATTTTCTAACTTATTTATTCATCAATGCATCACACGAGGCTAGTTTGCTCCGCTAGGTTTTAGAATGTCTTTGAGGTACAATTTCAATTCAACACCTCTCCCTTCCTCTGTTAGTTTTCTGTTTCCAAGTTAGTTTTATGCCTCTTAAAAGTAACATACCAATTTTCCTATGTACAGATCTATCTCCAGGAACAAGTAGGAATGAGTCTTCACATATGGGTATCGTCGGTACCGACGGAGCCTGCGCGGGAACGCTCCCCAGCGTCCAAAAGGAAAGCTTTTGGGAGCATCCCACAGCGCCTGCGCGCTGCCTTCCCGCCTTTCCCAACCGCCTCTCTCCAGTTCTTCTTTTCCGCGGAGCCAGCAGGTCATGTTCCTGTCACCGCTGAAGAATTTCTTTATTTTATTTTATTTCTTTGGTCGCGCGTCTGCCTTCTTGACGCTGGACTGGTACCGCCGGTCTTTTCTTTCTTTATTCTAAAAAAAAAAAAAAAAACTACTCTTTTTCTCACTTCAGTGCATTTTCTTCTTTGGCCTTAGGCCTAGGAAATTTTTCCTCATGGAAAAGCCCGCCTCTGGGTTTAAAAAATGCACGAAGTGCAGCGGCAATATTTCTGTCACCGACACCCATGAATGGTGTCTAAAATGTTTAGGTCCTGACCACTCCATTATGGATTGTGAGTCCTGTTCCATGATGTCTAAAACAGGTCTACAGAATCGAGCAGCCAAGCTCAGTACCCTGTTTCCCTCTGATGCAGCTTCGGTTGCATCGACGTCTTCCAGGGCTTCTTCTTCCTCACATGGATCTCAGGTAACCAAACTTAAGTCCAACCGGTCCTCGAAGGGTAAATCTCCCTCTAAGTATCGAGATGCCTCCGGGCTTGCTCTCGAGGAACCCGCACCGGCAAAATTACCCCGGCGGGAGGCTCCGGCTTCCAAAGCTTTATCTATGGGGTCACAGGTTGACATCGATGGCTCGGCCTCGACCGATCACCTGTTGCCATGTTCTGGGGTACCGGTGGTTCCCACTGGTACCGACATCCAGACATTGGTTGTGTCGATGGATCAGAATATCCCGACCATGCAGCGTGCCATCACCGCATTCATACAAGCTGGGACGCCTTCGGTACCGCAACAAACTCCGTTGCCGGTACCAACTCCAGCACCGGTACCGATATCGGTTCCGGTGCCGGTACCGATTGCATCGAAATCGGCTTCGGTGTCGACTGCAGCGGTACACTGTTCTGTGATGCCCATCGGTATCGAATCGGTACCGAACACTCCCGATGTCGATACCACCCGGTACGTGTATCAGGCTCTGTAGGAGCATCCAGACAGGCGATACTTCGATTCCTCTGAAGACTCTGATGAATCAGAGGTCTCTGTCGAAGCATCGGTGATCCATCCTCAGGAGCCCTCTTCTCCAAAAAGGAGAATGTCTCCTCCAGAAGACTTGTCTTTTCAAGACTTCATTAGAAAAGTGGCCAGGGGCCTTTCCATCTCAGTGGCCCCTGAGACAGAGCCTAGAGCCAAAAAATTAGATATTTTACAATATCCTAAGGCTCCTAAAGAGGCAGCCACTTTACCAATACATGAGATTCTTTATGATCACATTTTGGGCATATGGGAGACTCCTCTCACCACTTCCCCTCATTCTCGCAGGTTGGACACCATGTATCGTGTTCCTCCTTGTCCTGGCTTCCATAAGACTCAGCTTCCTCACCACTCCATTGTGGTGGAGTCTGCTATGAAGAAGATAAAGAGTACAAAAAGGCACTTTTCTGCTCCTCCAAGAAGAGAATGCAGAGCCTTAGATACCTTCCAGGCCAGTATGCTTGTTGCCAGAATCAATTCCTATAGTCTCTATATGGGGATGTTTCTAAAAGAAGTTACAGATCACCTGCAAACTTTATCTCCTTTTATTTCAGAAGATAAAAGGGAAGAGTTCCTCACCTGGCTCAAACATGCCCAGGATTTTCCAAGTTTTCCAACCGTGCAGCCTTTGACTCTTTTGAAGGTGCCAGCAGAGCCTCGGCTATTGCCATAGGTGCACACAGAGTTGCTTGGTTACAAGCTTCTGATTTGGAACCCTGGGTTCAAGATGGACTAGGAAACCTTCCTTGTACAGGTGAAAACCTTTTTGGCAAAGATTGGCAAGCAAAGGCCACCCAGATGGATGCTGAAAATTCTGCTTTAGATAGACTTTCAAAGTCTTCTTCTGCTCCTTTTAAGAAAAGGTTGTTCAAAAAGGGTTTTTTTCCCAAAAAAGGGAAATATTATTCTGCTTATGGTCAGCAGTCATCTTCTGCAGGTCGTTTTGCTACAAAGAGACAGCAACAACGGAAACAGGCCAAGCCTAGAGCTGCTAGGACTGCTACAGCCCAACAGCCTCAGCCTCCTCAGGGCCTTTGACTTACAACTAGAGAGCTTAGCCTTTCTGGCTCTAGAATATCCAGAGCCTCTCACCATTCCAGGAAGGTTGGCTTACTTTGCTCCCAGGTGGGAACAAATCACAGCAGAGCAATGGACCCTCTCCATCATAAGGGAGGGGTACAAGCTTCATTTCTTAAACCTTCCTCCTCACACCATGGTGAGACAGTTCAATTCTCAGACATCTCTCCTTGACCTTCTGGGTCAGGAGATTGCTACCCTTCTTGGCCAAGGGGCAATAGAAGAAGTACCCCTTCTTCAACAGGGCTCAGGGTTCTACTCCCCCTATTTTCTTATCCCAAAGAAAACAGGGGGCTACAGACCCATATTAGATCTCAGAGAATTGAGCAAGTTTCTATGCAAGGAGAAATTCAAGATGATTTCTCTCGGTACTCTCCTTCCATACCTTCAGAGTCAGGATTGGCTTTGCTCTCTAGACCTCAAGGATGCGTACACCCATGTCCTCATCCATCCAACACACAGAAGGTTCCTTTACCAAGGGAAGCACTACCAATACAGAGTGCTTCCTTTCGTTCTGGCCTCTGCACCAAGGGTGTTCACAAAATGCATGGCAGTAGTAGCTGCATTTCTACGCACTCTAGGGATATTCGTATTCGCATATCTGGACGACTGGCTCATCCGAGCTCCATCCCATTCAGAGGTCCAGACTTCTCTAACCTGCACAAGGCGTATCCTTCAGTATCTGGGACTTTCCAAAATCCCATCTCACCCCTACTCAGTCTCTAGAGTTCATAGGGGCCTTGCTGGATACCACAACTGCAAGGGCCTATCTTCCCCAGGCCCGTTGCCTACGCTTAGTGCAGTTAGCCTCACAAATTCAGTTAAAATCCCATTTAACTGCTCAAGAGATGTTACAACTGTTAGGCCACATGGCATCCACTGTGCATGTGGTTCCTTATGCTCGCCTTCACATGAGGGCAGCTCAATGGACTCTGTCCACCCAATGGACCCAGGCATCAGGGTGCCTGTCAGACAAAATAGCAACCTCCAGTCGCCTCTTTTGCTCTCTCCAGTGGTGGAAGTCCACTCAAAATCTGTTGCTAGGGTCCCCCTTTCAACAGGTGTTACCCCAAGCAACCCTTACAACAGATGCCTCTCCAAGAGGTTGGGTAGCTCATCTTCAAGATCTCTCCACTCAAGGCATCTGGTCTTTACAGGAGACATCTCTACATATCAACCTCTTAGAGCTCAGAGCAATTTCTCTAGCTCTCAGAGTCTTCCACACCCTGCTCAGCTACAAGACAGTCCTCATCCACACGGACAACCAAGTAGCCATGTTCTACGTGAACAAGCAAGGCGGGACTGTCTCTCTGTCGCTTTGCAACGAAGCTCTGAGATTGTGGGCCTTCGCCAGTGAGCATCAAATTCATCTCATGGCAGTGTATCTTCCAGGGGTTCAAAACTCTTGGGCAGACAGACTCAGTCGAGTTCTGCTTCCACACGAATGTCCCCTCCATGGGGACCAGATAGCCAGGATCTTCCGAATTTAGGGAACCCTGGACATAGACCTCTTTGCAAGTCCATGAAATGCCAAACTTCCCCGGTTCTGTTCCAGGATTCCGTGTCAGGGAGTTCAGGCCAGGGATGCCTTCCTCCTTCATTGGGGGCAAGACTTCCTCTTTGCCTTTCCACCCATTCCCCTAATTCCCAAGACACTCTTCAAACTTCAGAGAGACAAGGGGTCTATGATCCTCATAGCATCACATTGGCCACGGCAAGTGTGGTACCCTTTACTTCTGCATCTCTCTCAAGCTCCCTCCCTGGACTTGGGATCTGCTCCAGACCTCCTGTCCCAGGAGGAGGGAACGTTGTGGCACCCAAATCCCCAGTCTCTTCACCTCAGAGCCTGGTTGCTGAAGGCCTAGACCTTCAAGATTTGCATCTTTCTCAGCAAGTGAAGGATATCCTTCGTGCTTCCAGAACGCCTTCCACTAGACGTTCCTATGCTTTTAAATGGAAAAGATATACCATTTGGTGTGCAGAGAAGGGTCTTAACCCTCTTGCAATACCTCTGAATTCTTTACTAGAGTATTTGCTGCATTTATCCCATGCAGGCCTTAAAACGAATTCAGTAAGAGTCCATTTGAGTGCTATTGCAGCATCCCTTAAGCCTCTCAATGGACAGCCTATTTCCTCTCATCCTCTTATTGCAAGATTCATGAGAGGCCTTCTTTTAACTAAACCTCCCATTAGACCACCTCCAGTGGCATGGGATTTGAATTTGGTTCTTGGCCAGCTTATAAAGCCACCCTTTGAACCCTTAGCCACTACCTCCTTGAAATTCCTTTCCTGGAAGGTTATTTTTCTCATTGCAGTCACCTCAGCTCGCCGTATCAGTGAACTGCAAGCCTTGGTGGCTAATCCTCCTTATACAAGGTTCCATCATGACAAGGTAGTCCTCAGGACTAATCCACACTTTATGCCTAAAGTGGTCTCACCTTTTCATCTGAACCAGGAGATGTATTTACCTGTCTTTTTTCCAGGACCTCATGCATCAACTGCAGAGAGGAATCTTCATACCCTGGATTGTAAGAGAGCACTTGCTTTTTACTTACAAAGGACACAGCAACATAGAAAGTCCTCTCAACTATTTGTTGCTTTTGATCCCTCTCATTTAGGACTTCCAGTCTCTAAGAGAGCTCTGTCCAATTGTATTGCTCAGTGTATTTCCTTCACCTACCAGAGTAAGAACCTTTCTCGGGAAGGCCATGTCACAGCTCACAATGTGAGGGCCATGGCAGCCTCTATGGCTCATCTAAACTCTGTGTCCATTGACCAAATTTGTCGAGCGGCCACCTGGGCCTCGGTTCATACCTTTACAGCCCATTACTGCTTGGACAAGGACTCCCGCCGGGGTGCCTTGTTGGGTCAGGCTGTTCTCAAACACCTGTTCCATACCTAATCAACTCCTACCCCCCATCCCTGGTTGGATGCCCGAGATCCATGGGGGTGAGGTGGAGCCCTTATCAGCGACTCACAACCTTTGGGATCTCCCTGGCATCTCTAGCTGGGGAGTCCCCATATGTGAAGACTCATTTCTGCTTGTTCCTGGAGATAGCACAGTTACTTACCTGTAACAGATGATCTCTGGGAACAGCAGGAATAAGTCTTCACAACCTACCCACCTCCCCTAGGAGTTGTATCTCTCTATCTATCTTTCCTTTCCTTTCTCTCTCTCTCTTTGTCTCAGCTTAAAACTCGAACTGGAGAGAGGCGGTTGGGAAAGATGGAAAGGCAGTGCGCAGGCGCTGTGGGATGCTCCCAAAAGCTTTCCTTTTGGACGCTGGGGAGCGTTCCAGCGCAGGCTCCGTCGGTACCAACGATACCCATATGTGAAGACTTATTCCTGCTGTTCCCAGAGATCACCTGCTACAGGTAAGTAACTGTGCTATATCCACTATTGTATTGACCTCACTCACAGTGGTACCTCCTTTTACAGTACTGGTTTTTAGTTCATTATAACAACCACACATTAGGGTTGTTTAATACTCTTTAGATATCCCATGTTGTCTTATGGTTTATATTTAAATATAAAAGATGCTTCTTCTATATACCTCCCCTCTCAGTTTTGACTGTTGCTTTGCAGTTTTAATAGATATACATCAATATTCACAAGAGTCCATCATTACCAGTTATATGGTGGTAGTTACACCTTAAGAGGATCCACTACTTGGGCCTTTGTACCCATAGTGCTTGGATGTGAGTAACATGTTTTAGTATACGTTTGCACATTGACTTAAACATTCTTTGTGACTTCACCTTGCCCTGCGTCTATTTTATATGTTTTATTACTTTATTTATTTATATGGTTCTTAATTATGTGCATGTATTGTTTTAATATGTTTTATTATGTATTTATTTATTGTTTGGAATCTTCACCATTGGTTTTATTGATATATTATGGTTACATATTTTATTGTTAACTATATGCCCGATCTGATTTATTTTTTATTTCATTATGTTCTTAATGTGTTTTGTTTTATATGTTTTAAGTATTTCTCCCCTTGAGGAAGGCATCTGCCGAAACGCTTTTGGAATCAATAAAGCACCAGTGTTCATCCTCCACTCTTGCCTTTTGTGTTTTGCTGTTTTGGTCTTGCAAGAGTTTCTTGCTCTACTTGTGCCTTGCCCTAACTCCCACAGCTCTCAAAATGTTGTCGGTAACCGCTAGTGGTAGTCTTGTGAGACTATTGCTAGAGATTACTAGTTCCATTTTGAGAGGGTAACTGTTCTGCTTGATTCACCACCAAGACCACCAGGGAACCCCTGGATAAAATGGTGGGGGCGTTAGGAAGGTAGAAAGAAGATCTGGGTTAGAGTCTCGTTGGGGGGAGAGTGATTGAAGGTGGGGATCTTGCAGGTGGTCTTCCTTCCTGAGTTGCTTTCGGGAGGAGGTGATGCAGACAAAGGGTGCTGATTGGTGGGGGAGTAGATAGGGGAAGTGATTGGTAGAAGGGGTTGTGTTGTGGGGGGACTCTGTTCCTTCCCTTGTTTTTGGTCACCTTGGCAGGAAAGATGGGTTCTCCCATACTATCTACTGTGGCAGGAAACTCAAGTTCATGTGATAACTGTCTGCCCTGTGTGTTCCATGCAGGGCAGATGCTAGACATGCCCCCTGCAATTTCCATATAGGTTTGCACATAGTGCATCTTAATTTTTGCAGTTAAGGTATGGTAAGTGCAAACACTTACCACACTTTAATTAGAACATAAGAACATAAGAAATTACATACTGGGTCAGAACAAGGCCCACCAAGCCCAATATCTTGTTTCCAACAGTGACCAATCCATGTCACAATTATCTGACAGGTTCCCAAAAAGGTGCATAGATTCCACAGTATTTGTCCTAGGGGTAAGCAGTGGATTTTCTGGGTCCTTTTTAATAATGGTTTATGTACCTTTCCTCCAGGAACTTGTCCAAACCTTTTTTTGAACCCAGCTGCACAAATTCCAGAGTTTCATTATGCATTGAGTGAAAAAAATATTTTTTCTTATTAATCTTAAATGGGTTACAGCATAGCTTTATGGCATGTCCCCTAATCTTTCTACTTTTTGATGGAGTAAACAACCTATCTACATTACCCATTCTACTCCATTCACTAATTTCTAGACCTCTATCATATTTCCCCTCAGCCATCTCTTTTCCATGTTGAAGAGTCCTAACCTTTTAAGCTTGTCCTCATAGGGATATCCTTCCATCACCTTTAACAGTTTGGTGGCTCTTCTCTGTACCTTTTCTAATTCTGCCATATTCTTTTTAAGATATGTTGACCAGAATTGCATACAATATTCAAGGTGCAGTCGCACCATGGATCGATACAGAGGCATTATAATATCCTTTGATTTATTCTCCATTCATTTCCTTATGAATCCTAGCATTCTATTTGCTTTCTTGGCCACCGCTGCACTCTAGGCGGAGGGTTTCAACGTATTATCCATGATGACGCCTACATTTTTTTCCTGGGTGGTGGTTCCTAATGTGGAACCTTGCATCATGTAACCATAGTTTGGTTTGTTCTTTCCTAGGTGCATAACTTTGCACTTGTCCACATTAAAATTCATCTGCCATTTGGACATCCAGCCTTCCATTTTATCAAGGTTCTCTTGCAATTTTTCACAATCCTCTTGTGTTTTAACAGCTTTGATTAATTTTATATCATATGCAAATTTAATTACCTCATTCAATATTCCCATTTCCAGGTCATTTATGAATATGTTTTAAAACAGCAGGCCCAGCACAGATCTCTGAGTACTCCACTATTCGCTTTCTCCATTCAAAAAATTGCCTGTTTTGCCCTGCTCTCTGCACTCTATCTTTTAACCAGTTCCTGATCCACAGTAGTACACTGCCTCCTTTCCCATAACTTTTTAATTTTGCCAAGAGTCTCTCATGAGGGACCTTGTCAAAGTCTTTCTGAAAATCCAGATATACTATATCGACTGGCTCACCTTTATCTGCCTATTTATTCACACCTTCAAACAAATATAACAGATTAGTAAGATAAGATTTTCCTTGACTAAATCCATGTTGGCTGTCTCCCATTAAATCATGACTATCTACATGTTCAGTAATTTTATACTTTATAATGGTTTCTACCATTTTGCCCATTACTGACGTCAGGCTCACCAGTCTGTAGTGGCCTGGATCACCCCTGTATCCCTTTTTACAAATTGGCATTACATTTACCATTCGCCATTGACTACATATGATTTTAATGATAGTTCACAGGTTACTAATAGTAGATCTGCAATCTCATATTTCAATTCTTTCAGTGCCCTGGGACGTATACCATCTGGTCAAGGTGATTTGCTACTCTTCAGTTTATAAAAGAGTTGTAATACATCTTCCCGGTTTATCGCTATTTCTTTCAGTTCTTCTCATACATTACCTTTACATACTATATCAGGAATGGATAACTTCCCTATATCTTCTTCAGTAAAGACTGAAGCAAAGAATTCATTCAGTCTCTCTGTTATGGCCTTTTCCTCCTTTGGCACCCTTTTACAGTTTTTTTTGCTTATTGTGCTTTTTCGCTTCTGCGGCAAGCTTTTTTTCAAATTCTCTCTTTATCTGCCTTATGAATGCCATGCATCTAATTTGCCACTGTTAATGGTTGGTTTCCATTTTCATCATTTGGCTCCTTTTTCCATTTCCTGAAAGATGTTTTTTTTTGGCTACAGCATCCTCTCTGACCTTAACTTTAAACTATTCTGGAAGAATTTTGGCCTTCCTTCCACTTTTCTTAAGCATGCAATACATCTGGTCTGGGCTTCCAATATAGTATTTTTAAACAACACCTATGCTTGATGTAAATCTTTAATCTCTGCAGCTGCTCCTTTTCATTTTTTCTTAACTATTTTTCTCAGTTTATCATAGTCTCCACTTTGAAAGTTAAAAGGTAGTACTGTGGAGCTTCTTTGACGTACTTCCTACATTTATTACATGAAATGCGATCATGCTATCTTCACTAATGCCAAATGGCCCCAATGCCCTTATCTCTTGCACCAGATCTTGTGTTTCACTAAGGACTAGGTCCAAAATAGCTTCCTCTCTTGTTGATTCATGAACCAGCTGCTCCAAGAAGCAGTCATTTATTTCATCTAGAAACCTTATCTCCCTAGCATGTCCTGCTGTGACACTGACCCAGTTGATATCAGGGTAATTGAAATCATCCATTCTTACTGTGTTGTAACTTTTATTAGCTTCCCTGATTTCTTTTAGCATTTCATCGTCCATCTGTTCTTTCTGGATAGGCAGTCAGTAGTACACCCTCCACTGCCATTGTGTTCCCCTTTTTACATGGAATTTCTATCCATAGAGATTCTGCAGTGTATTTTGTTTCCTGAAAAACTTGAATCTGTGACTCAATGCCCTCTCTAACATAAAGTAGAGCATAACCCATTGAACGATTTGATTTATTCTGTCATTGCAATATAGTTCATGCCTAGGTATCACAGTGTCCCAAGCTGTTCAAAAACATCATCTTCTGTGAATGGTGTGGTATCTTTGTGAATGGTGTGACTTTAATCTACCCAATGTGGATTGGAGTATTCCTTCTGCAAATCTGGAAAGAAGTTTAAAAAATTGTGGATGCCTTCCAAGATTCATTGCTTAGACAAATGGTGATGGAAACAACCAGGGAAAGTTTGATGCTGGATTCAGTACCTACCAACGGAGAAAGTGTGTTGAACGTCTGGGTGGGTGCCCATGTGAGCAGCAGTGATTATCACACGGTATGGTTTGAGATAAAAGCCAAGGCAGAGTCCCCTCACAGCAAGCTGAAAGTCCAAGACTTCAAAAATGCTGACTCAGTAAAATGGACAAGTGCCTGAAGAAGGAGTTGGCAGGCTGGGAGGAGGTAAGTGAAGTGGAATTGCAGTGGTCTAAACCAAAGAAGGCAGTGAAAGAAGCAACAGATACATATATAAGGAAAGTAAATAAAAACAAGAGGAAAAGGAAATTTATTTGGTTTTCTAAAGGAGTGGCTGCACAAATAAAGGCAAAAAACATAACTTTCACAAAATTCAGAAGTTCACAAACAGAGGAACACCGAAAAGAATACAAGATCAAGCTAAAAGAGACAAAAAGAGAAATAAGAGATATTAAAGTGTGGTGATAAACCTTTTTCAGGTATATTCAGGAGAAGAGAAAGATCAGACGTGAAATTGCAATATTCAAAAGTGCTGAAAATGGATTCATGGAAAGTGACGTTGAAAAAACGAAAATTCTAAACAAATACTTCTGTTCTGTTTTTACTAAAGAAAATCCTGGAGGGGGGGGCGGAGCCTGATGTCCAGCGGGATAGTCGCATAGCGCTGAGGCTCCCGAGAGGCCTACCAAGACTCCTGAATTTTGAACCGTTTTAACTCTGAATATCGCTTCGACTCTACCGGGGTACCTTGAGGTGATGGCGGGGACCAAACCAGCACGTCTAGATTTCGGGACCCCAACGAATTCCCATGGTAAACGCTCCAAAACCGAGCCCCCGTCTCCGCAGAAGCAGTCCGCACCTCGGGAAGGTCCCGAGATGCAGCAGGAGATCCTCACTGAAATACGAGGGGTAAAAGACCTTGTGCAATCCAACGGGGAGTCACTCCGAGCGCTGCGTGAAGATTTCGGCATGCTGCAAAGCAAACTTGAAGGGCTTTCCCTACGGCAAGACAAAATGGAAGGCATACTGGATTCACACACGGTCCGGTTGGCGAAACTTGACAAAGTAGAGCGCCAGATACGGGCCCTGCAGAGAGAAGTGGAAGATGGCAACAATCGGGCCCGCCGCAATAACATACGGCTCGTGGGCATGCCGGAGGGAGCTGAGTCTGGAGACATGAAGGAGTTTCTTTGTAAGGCGCTTCCTTCCCTACTTCGGATCACATTTGCTAAAGACCTGGAGATTGACCGGGCTCATCGAGTGCCCTCAAATATGGCGCTCAATCGGAAGACCCCGAGGACTATTATCTTTCGGCTCTTAAGATACCAACATGTTGAGCAAATTCAGAACGCCGCTCGCGCAAAAGGCCCCATCGAGTTTGAGGGCCACCGGATATCCTTCTTTCCTGACTTGTCCAAGCCCACGGTTGACCGTAGAAAGCGATTCCTGGAATTTCGACCGAGGCTACAACAACTGCAAGCTCGCTATGGCCTGATGTACCCGGCTAAACTTAGGGTAACGCTGCACAACCAGACCAGAACATTTGATGATCCTGAATTACTTGCGGAATTTTTGGAGTCCAAAGAGGCAGATCAGATGCGTTGATCCAAGGAACACTTAGCTAATTGACCTTACATTGGTAAAACCCGCCATATTGTTGTCGGACGCTCTCTACCTTGGAGACCGCCTTGGCAATTCACAACCATGGCTTTCACTAGCCTTGAGGGCCCTGCTCTATAATGTCTACAGCTACTTCGGTGGAGATCGGAGACTATAATAACAGAAGGGTTCGAATATTACATTCGCACTCTCTTGGGCCTCCTCCCGCAGACATATGGTCGCCATTTATAGTTGGGGTTATGCTTCTTCTCTGGGGCACTTCGGTGCTTGTTTTCTTATATGGGGTGTATCGGGTATCTTAATTGATGTGTATGAAATAGATGTGCAGATGTGGTATATATTCCATACTCGCCTGCGCTTTTACTTCAAATGTATGAAAATGTCTTATGGCCCTATGTAAGGTTTTTTCATTGAACGTAAAGGGAATCAACAACCCGATTAAAAGAAAGAAAATCCTTAGTTATTTGAGTCATGAAAAGGCGGATTTGGTTTTTCTTCAGGAAACGCACTTAAATTCGACCGAAACTCTGAAACTCAATATTAAACCTTACATGGTAGCTGCCTACTCTCCGGCTGTTTCTAAGAAATGTGGGGTAGCTATTCTGGTGAAGAAATCCTTGCCTGTCACCATTATTGCCACTAGCTCTGACACGGAGGGCAGATGGTCCCGCGTCCACCTTAAAATTGGACACCTTGAACTAACATGTATATGTATATATGCCCCCAATGTGGATAATCCTGCCTTTTTTGCTACCATTGCTCAGGTTGCGCAGGCCTCTGCTAGCACCTCATTGATAATAGGTGGCGACTTTAATCAAGTCGTCGATCCTCTGATAGACAGGCAACCGCCTAGAACGAGTGGCCTGCCCAAGAGCTCCCTCACACTCACCTCCTTGATCAAAGATCTTGCCTTAGTGGATCTTTGGAGATTGTTGCATCCTGCTGAACTGGAATTTACTTACTATTCTCCCCCCCATCTATCACAGTCCAGAATAGATTTTTTCCTAATATCTAAAGTGCTGGTATCTCAGGTAGACACAGCGATGATTCACCCATTACATATCTCGGACCATGCTGCCATTTCCTTCCAGTTGCACGCTAACCTGCCCAGTGGGAATCCGGGAAATTGGTTTTTTGATAGGACCCTGTTAGAGCAACAAGAGTTTCAGTTAGACATTCGGGCCGCCATTCAGGACTACTTTCATTTTAACTTACCACATGATACCACGGGTTGGGCTTGGTGGGAGGGCTTTAAAGCTGCCATTCGTGCAACCATTACTAGCTATCAAATTCGCTTGGGGAAACAGCGTAAGCAACAGTTATTAATCTTAGAGCAACAAATTAAAGCTGGGGAACGGGTTCTTACTTCCCGCACTGATCCTTGTGTGTTGTTACGATTGCAACGCCTACGCTTTCAATATAACTCAATCTTGTCTGCTGCAGCTTCTAAAAATATCGCATCGCAGCAAGGGATGTACTATCGGGAAAGCAACCGTGCTGGTAGACTCTTAGCTAATGCCTTGAAAGGTCAAAAAGAAGCCAAACGGGTAGCGGCTCTCCGAAACCCAGTAGGAGGGGACATAGTGACAAATAATACAGAGATAGTAGAGCTCTTCCGGGATTTTTACACTCGTCTTTATAAATCAGAATGTGACTTCACGTCAGAGGCTTTTGAGCGATTATTATCCGGAATCCAACGGCCGACCCTCTCCGAAGAGGATAGGGTTGCGATGGATAGACCCTTCTCTACTAATGAAATTCACTCCGCCCTTAAACGTGTGGCCTCGGGACGCGCCGCAGGCCCTGACGGTCTTCCGGCCGAATTTTATAAAACGTTCAGTGCTGATCTAGCCCCCCACCTAAAACTCTATTTCACTGCTCTGGCTGAAGACACATCTTGCTTGGGATCCTTTTCGGCGGCTAATGTGGTAGTATTTGAAAAAGAAGGGAGGGATCCGCTGTTAACAGCTAACTACCGCCCAATCTCCCTTCTTAACGCAGACTATAAAATTTTTGCGACTATCTTAGCCTCTCGACTATCTGACCAAATGTCTACACTGATCCACCCTGATCAATGTGGTTTTATACCCGGAAGATCCACTGCCGACAACGCTAGGACTTTATGTCATGTTTTGACTAATGCTGCAAGCCTAGATCTACCACTAGTTGGCCTCTCCCTAGACGCCGAGAAAGCCTTCGACCGTCTCGAATGGCCCTTCTTATTTGCTGTTCTCCGCTGGTACGGCTTTGGGGAGGGCTTTCTCCGATTTCTTCAAGTCATGTATGCCGAACCCACAGCCAGTATATGTGTGAATGCTATCAAATCTCAGCCATTCAGCCTTCAAAGAGGTACACGCCAAGGGTGCCCCTTATCCCCTTTGCTCTTTGACTTGGCGCTCGAACCTTTAGCCCTGTTACTTAGGCAGTCCGCAGACATCCGAGGTGCCCCCTTTAGACACAGAGAGATCAAACTCTCCGCTTATGCAGATGATCTTATGCTTTTTATAACTTTGGACTCGGTCCCAGTAGTCTTAGAATTACTAGACAGGTACTCGCAGCTCTCGGGCTATAAGATCAACTGGACCAAATCGGTTGCTTTCCCACTTAACCACCGGGTACACGTGGCCGACATGCAAGCCTTTCCCTTTCTCTGGCAGCATAGTATGGTGAAATATCTCGGGGTCCATTATTGCTATCCTTTAGAGGACACTATCAGTTTCAACGCCAAGGCGATAATCTCCAAAGTCCGTGAACTTACCAATCGGTGGTCTCCACTAACCCTTACATGGTGGGGCCGCTTGGAAACAGTGAAAATGATGATAGTTCCTAAAGTGAACTACATTCTCGAAATGCTACCATGTTTACTGCCCCGACACATCTACAAAGACATAGAAGGCCTTCTTATTCGTTATCTATGGCAGGGTAAAACACCCAGGATAGCTAAACGATACTTGCAATCTGATAAAGCGAGAGGAGGAGCTAGATTTCCAGATTTTCTCATTATCATAAAGCCTTCCTCTTAAAGCAAGGTGCCCGTTGGTTGGATACCCCGGCAGCAGGCCGCCCGGTGTGGCTAGATATTGAAGATGAGCTTAGTGGCCCAGTTCCGCTGGCCTACTTCCCCGGAATGTGCCCTCATTCAGACTCCCGCCATTCACCAATGGTTATAGACACTCTAATGGCCTTTAATGCCCTCATTCAATCTCTAGGTCCGCAGGCGTGCCCCCCGGACCATCTCCCGATATGGCATAACTCTCGATTTCAAATTAACAAAAAAACGATAGCATGGAGACCCTGGTACTCTAGGGGGATTTGGACACCTAAGCAGCTGTTTGCTGGGGATCGCTGGAAAACCTTTAATGCTTTACAAACGGAATTTGGGTCTACCAGCGAAATATTACTTTCAATGGGTTCAGCTCCAACATTGCCTTAAAGGCGCCCGGGTCATTCCGCGCTCTGATACTAGCGTGGAAGGGCTGTCAGAGGTGATTCGTTGTATCGGGAGTTTACCAGGGGTGGCATCTAACTTTTACAAAATACTCACTCATAGTCCAGGCAGGGACACCCCTAGGGCCCAGCAGGCATGGGAGAGCGCGAATTGCACATCACTTTAACTCCCCAGCAATGGAAGATAGTCTGGAGCAAAGTGGTGCGGGTCTCTAGATCCGCCTCTGTCACTCAAACGCTCTTCTATTTTGCCCACAGATGCTTTTATACTCCCGAGAAGATGGCCAAATGGAATGTCAATACAAGCTATCGATGTTGGTCCTGCCATACAGCGGTGGGTACCTTCGCCCATGTAATCTATGAATGTCCAGCACTACAGCAATATTGGGGGCGGGTTTGGGACCGGATTCAAAGTATCCTTCACTTCCGGGAGCCCCTTTCTTGGAAGATTGTGGGACTCCGCTCTGTGGCGGGGATCCCCTCTCTTCCCAGGACAGGCCGCTTCCTCCTAGATTTTATGTTGGGTATGGCTGTATGCTTAGTCACGAAAAATTGGAAGAATGGCTCCCGCCTAACTTTTACCGAATGGTGGAATTCTGTCTGCTTATATAGTACATATGAGCAGATACCCTGGCGGATGGCATTCCAGGTTCAGGACTGCTCTCACCTGTCTAAGTGGCAGATGCTTAATGACTATGTTCAGATTGCCAGATGCTCCAATATAGCCGTATAGCTACACTCATCATGTTGCAGATAATTATATTATTTCGAAAGATAATAATGTATATATACACCCGATACTGGATTGTTACGCATCCCAGAGAAGAAGCAGGGGGGGAGGGGGGTGGTGGGGGTTTACTGTCCGTGATTGTATAATATTATTTGTCATGTCTTTTATTCTGTATGTCCTTTTGTTTCGATGTTCTAAAATGAAAATAAAAGTTTAAAAAAAAAGAAAAAAAAAGAAAATCCTGGAGAAGGACCACCTATGATTGACAAATATACAAATGGAAATGGAGTAGATATTACACCATTCACAGAAGATGATGTATTTAAACAGCTGGCAAAACTGAAAGTGGACAAAGCCATGGGACCGGATGGGATAGATCCCAGGATACTGAAAGAGCTCAGAGATGTTCTTGCAGGGCCTTTAAAGGATGTTTTGAATAGATCCTTGGAGACAGGAAAAGTTCTGCAGGCTTGGAAAAGGGGCAATGCGGTACCTCTTCACCAAAGTGGCAATAGGGAAGAAGTGGCAATCTACAGGCCAGTAAGCCTCACCTCAGTGGTGGGAAAAGTAATGGAGGTGCTCCTGAAAGAGAAAATAGTGAACTTTCTTGAAACCAATAGGTTACATGATCTGAGGCAACATGGTTTTACCAAAGGATGACCATGCCAAACAAATCTGATTGAGTTCTTTGACTGGGTGACCAGAGAACTAGATGAAGGGCACGCGATGGATGTGATCTACCTAGATTTCAGCAAAGCCATTGATACTGTTCCTCAAAGGAGGCTTATGAATAAACTGACCAGCCTGGGGATGCGTCCAAAGGTGGTGAACTGGATCAGAAATTTGTTTACTGACAGACGACAGAAGGTGATGGTGAATGGAACTCACTCGGATAAAAGGAAGTTGATTAGTGGCGCGCCCAGGGACTGGTACTGTTCAATGTATTTGTGAGTGATATTGCTGAAGGACTGAATGGAAAAGTCTGTATTTTTGCAGATGACACAAAAATTTGCAACAGAGTGGACTCCCCTGAGGGAGTGGATAACGAGAAAACATCTGCAAAAGCTGGAAGAATGGTCTAATGCTTGGCAGTTAAGATTTAATAAGAAGTACAGAGTCATACACTTGGGATGCAGAAATCCAAAGGAATCATATGAAATAGGGGGCAACAGGTCAGTGTGCATGGATCAGGAGAAAGTCCTTCGAGTGATTGATTTTGAGGATCTCAAAGTGGCGAAACAGTGTGACAAGGCGGTGGCCAAAGCCAGAAGGATGCCAGGTTGCATACAGAGAGGAATTGCCAGCAGAAAGGAGGAGGTACTAATGTCACTGTACAAGTTGCTGGTGAGGCCTCACTTGGAGTATTGTGTTCAGTTTTGGAGACCATATCTCACAAAGGATATAAAAAGGCTTGAAACGGTTCAGAGGAAGGTGACCAAAATGACTAGGATCCTGCACCAGAAAACGTATGAAATGAGACTGCAAGACTTAAATATGTATGATCTAGAGCAGAGGAGGAGGGACAGGGGAGATATGATACAGACCTTTAAAACTTAAGGAGTAGTAATGAACCAACAAACCTTTTTCAAAGACGGGGAAGCTGTAATACTAGAGGGCATAACATGAACCTGCAAGGGGGTAAACTGAAAAGCAATGCCAGGAAATACTTTTTCACTGAAAGGGTGGTGGATGCTTGGAATGCCCTCCCGATGGAAGTGGTGGGGGCAAATAAGGTGACAGAATTCAAAATGGCATGGGATAGACACAGTGGATCCCTATATAGCAACAGGATAAAATCAAAATAAACTTAACTGTCTCTGATATCTCAACAAATAGAGGTGAGCTGCAAGAGCGGTGGGTACACTCCTAAACAAAGTCATGGGGAGGGGTGACCTGCACAGACTGGCGGGCACACCTATTCTTGCTACCTTACTGGGCAGACTAGATGGACCATACTGGTTTTTATTTGCCGTCATATACTGTTACTCCACTCCCATTTGAATATTTCTCAATCTGATATGGCCTTTCTCCAGGATTTTCTTTCATGAATACCAAGAATTATTATTTTGGGCCGGCATTCTGTCCCCGAAAAGCAGGGTTGGACATCTCGGTTGGATGTCCAACCTGCGCGCAGCCACGGAATGCTATTCCAGTCCCAGCGTTCCCTGCATGTACTGAGTGTTTCTGGGGGGAGCACTGGTTGGGGGCAGGAGGAGGTGGAATGAAGGCACATTGTGAGCGGAGCCATGCACTGGGAAATCCAGAGGACATTCAGGTTGGACCTCTGTATGTCCCCTGGCACCTGGATGGACGCCCATCTTATTCCATCCCAATGGTGGAATAAGTGCCAGGCAGTGCAGAGATCGCTTACTGCAGCCCCCCCACCCCATCGCCCCGCCACGGGAGAGCTTCAACTGCCCAATCCTGGCCATGGGGGCCCCCCAGCAAGGGGAAGATGGCAGGATGATGGGGCCACTCAGGGTCTGGCAAGTTGGCATCTCCAGCTGGATATGCCGGAGCCATGGTGATGGGACATCACTGTACCGGTACAACAGCTGGAGCATTGTGCGGGCTGGACGGGCAGATGCATGGACAGTTCCCGCCATGGAATCAGGTGCACACCGTGCTGTCTAAGTGCCCGATTCCGCAACCGCGGGAACATATAGCTCACACAATTGTGGATTCGGGTACAACTTGGCTCTATTCATGTTTTAAATGTCCTGACAGCCTTGCACCTTTCGGAATTGGCTTCTTAGTATTTTTGTTTTTTCGATGTCACTGTCCACACATCCGTCCTCGGCACTTTTAAGTCTTGCATTTCCACCTCTGATCTTCCTCTTCTCCCAACTACACCTGAAAAAGGTTTTTGTCTCAATTCTTCACATCTTTAGCCATCTTTTCTTCCATATTTTCTTTTGCTATCCTTTTCTCTCTTTGTCTCTTTTAGCCTTATCCTGTATTCTTTTCTGTGTGCCTCTTTTTGTGATCTTCTGAATTTTGTTAAATCTAGTTTAAAGCCCTCTTCAGCAGGTTAGTCAATCTGTTGCGGAAGGCACTTTGACCCTCCTTGGATAGATGGGCATCATCTCTGCTCTGCAGCCCTTGGAAAATCATCCCATAATCCAGGGAAGCAAAATGCTCACGATAACGCCATCTATGCAGCCATGCATGCATCTACAGGATGCGAGCTTCTCTGCCTTGGTCTTTACCCTCAACAGGGAGGACTGAAGAGAACACCACCTGCCCAGCTATCTGCTTCACCCTCTGTCCCAGAGCTATGAAGTCACTCTTGACATGCTTGGAGGGATACCTAACAGTATAATTTGTGCTGATATGGATGGGCAACATCAGATAATAATCAATAGGTATCCATAGTCATATTGGTGAATCTAAACCCAGGTTCCACTTTAGATATTCAAGTAAGCTAGCTTCCTATCATAAGGGGGTCTTTTATTAAAAGGCACTAGCTGTCAGCGTGTGTTCTGGTACATGCTGAAGGCACACTGGATCAAACGTTGACAGCTAGCAAGGGGGCCATGACAGAGTATGATGGTTTCCATGCTGTGAATCATGCATTGGGATGGTAAGGGGGTGGGTTAGGGGCAGACAGTGGACATGATGAGCATTGCACAGTTATCGCAGAGATAAATGCTGTGTGCTAATTGTGACCCTTGCAGTTAGCGCGGGTTCACCTAGTGCACCCGTGCTATTTGGATGCCATGTTAGGGTACAGGGCTCTACATTGACTGCTAGGAACATGCTTTCTATGCTCCTGACAGTTGACACGGGGGTATTGCACCTAATACACCATTAGTTTGGTTCTATTGACAGATTAGGTGCAAAACTACAGTGCCCTTTAGTAAAGGGTATCATAATGTATTATCGAGGACGGATGTAAATTGCATGTGACACCCCTTTTCTGTGTGGTTCAGATCGTTATCTTACCTACTGCTTGGCAGACAAAAGAACACACTAATCTTTGGAGTTTCATACCCATCCTTCCTCTTAGTTCCTGAATTTAAAGGTTACAGGGTTCACTTTGTGGGGACTGGCAATAGCCAGGAGGCCCTTGGTACTTCTCAAATAATAGTGTCCAGTCCAGAAATTGTGACGTATAAATGCATTCATTCTACTGCTCCTCACTACCTTTCCTCTCTCTTCTGTCCCTACACCCCTCCTCATGAACTCCACTCTTCCTCTCCCTTTCTTCTCTCTATGCCATTTTCTTCCACTGCCAACTCTGGACTTCGTTCCTTTCACCTTGCTGCACCTTATGCCTGGAGCAAACTACCTGAATCTGTGTGTCAAGTTTCATCTTTCCCCCTTTTTAAATCCATGCGTGTGAGTTTAACACAAGGCCAGTTCCTATTAGCTTTTTAAAAAAGGCCCAAATAAGATTGGTTTAAAAAAAAAGGAAATTTAGAATTTGAGGCTCTATCAATCAATCAAATCTGTCTTATCTGGGTAAAATTATTGAGCAGATAGCTTAGGGACACCTGTAGATTACTTTGAGGAGTCCCAGGTTCTTTACTCTTATCAGTTGTGATTTAGAGAGGAGTTTGGAACTGGGATCATCTTGATCAGTAGATCTTACAGCAGCATTTGACATTTAATTAGTGAAGGAGGGATAGTAAGGAAATCCACAGTACTACCTTTTAACTTTCAAAAGGGAGACTCTGATAAAATGAGGAAAATAGTTATGAAAAAAATAAAAGGAGTGGTTGCAAAGGTTAAAGACTTACATCAAGCTTGGATGTTGTTTAAAAATACAATACTGGAAGCCCAGACCAGCTGTATTCCACGCATTAAGAAAAGTGGAAGAAAGTCCAGAAGACTGCCAGCATGGTTTAAAGGTGAGGTCAGAGAGGCTGTTGCTGCCAAAAAAGCATCTTTCAGGAAATGGAAAAAAGAGCCAAACGACGAAAACTGGAAACGGCACAAGCACTGGCAAGTTAAATACAAAGCATTGATAAGGCAGGCAAAGTGAAAATTTGAGAAGAAACTTGCTATGGAAGCAAAAACACAAAATAAAGACTTTTTCAAATACATTCATAGCAAAAAGCCTGTGAGAGAGTCAATTGGACCATTAGATGATAAAGGGGTAAAAGGGGCAGTAAGAGGCTATAGCGGAGAGACTGAATGAATTCTTTGCTTCAGTCTTTACTGAGGAAGATGTAGGGATGTTACCCAAGACTGAAGTGGTATTTAAAGGTGATACTGCAGAGGAATTGAGAGAAATATCGCTACACCGGGAAGATGTATTATAACTATTTGATAAACTGAATAGTAGCAGATCACCTGGACTGGATGGTATACATCCAAGGGTGTTGAAAGAACTGAAATATGAGATTGCAGACCTGCTATTAGTAATCTGTGAACTTTCATTCAAATCATCTGTAATACCTGAAGATTGGAGGATCGCCAATGTAACGCCAATTTTTAAAAAGGGTTCCAGGGGTGATCCGGGAAACTACACACCGGTGAGCCTGACGTCAGTACCGGGAAAATTGTAGAAACCATCATAAAAAAACTAAATTACTCAGCATGTCATGGCCTAATGGAAGACAGCCAACATGGCTTTAGACAAGGAAGATCTTGTCTTACTAATCTGTTATGTTTTTTTGAAGGTGTGAATAAACAGGTAGACAAAGGTGAGTCGGTCGATATAGTGAATCTGGACTTTCAGAAAGCCTTTGACAAGGTCCCTCATCAGAGACCTTTGGCAAAACTAAAAAGTCATGGGATAGGAGGCAGTGTACTATTGTGGATCGGGAAATGGTTAAAAGATAGAAAGCAGAGGGTAGGGCTAAATGGCCAATTTTCCCAATGGAAAAAAGTGAATAGTGGAGTACCCCAGGGATCTTACTGGGTCCGCTGCTTTTTGACATATTCATAAATGACCTGGAAAAGGGAATAACTAGTGAGGTTATTAAATTTGCAGATGACACAAAACTGTTTAAAGTTGTTAAAACCCAAGGGGATTGCGGAAAACTGCAGGAGGATCTGGATAAATTGGAAGACTGGGTATCCAAATGGCAGATGAAATTTAATGTGGACAAATGCAAAGTTATGCACCTAGGAAAGAACAACCCACACTATGGTTACACGATGCAAGGTTCCACATTGGGAACCACCACCCAGGAAAAAGATTTAGGCGTCATCATGGATAGCATGTTAAAACCCTCCGCCCAGTGTGCAGCGGCGGCCAAGAAAGCAAATAGAATGCTAGGTATCATAAGGAAAGGAATGGAAAATAAAACAAAGGATATTATAATGCCTCTGTATCGTTCCATAGTACGACCGCACCTTGAATATTGTGTGCAGTTCTGGTCGCCGTATCTTAAAAAGGATATAGCGTTATTAGTAAAGGTACAGAGAAGAGCTACCAAAATGGTAAAGGGGATGGAAGGCTACTCTTTTGAAGAGAGGCTACAAAGGTTAGGGCTCTTCAATCTGGAAAAGAGATGGCTGAGGGGAGATATGATAGAGGTCCATAAATTAATGAATGGAGTGGAACAGATAAACATAGATCAATTGTTTACGCTATCAGAATATAGAAAGACTAGGGGACATGCAATGAAGCTACAGGGTAACCTATTTAAGACTAATAAGAGAAAATATTTTTTTCACTCAACGTGTAATCAAACTCTGGAATTTGTTACCAGAGGATGTAGTAAAAGCTGTTAGTGTAGCTGGGTTTAAAAAAGGTTTGGACAAGTTCCTGGAGGAAAGGTCCATCAACCATTATTAAAAAGGGACCCAGCATATCAATGCTTGACCCAATACAAGCATTGTGGAACCCGTGTCTCTTGGGGATACTGCTAGGTATGTATGACCTAGATTGGCCACTGCTGGAAACAGGATACTGGGCTTGATGGACCTTGGTCTGACCCAGTATAGCATATCTTATGTTCTTAGTCATCAATTTTGACATTATGGGTATAGCACTGGACTGGTTTGACTCATATTTGCAAGATCACCATTTTACAGTGCTCTGTGGATCCTGTGGCTCTAAGTCAACAAATCTGTCATCTTTTGTTCCTTAAGGTTTAATTTTGTCATTGGCACGGTTTCATATTTACTTTGCACTGCTGTTGACTTTCATTCAATGATATAGTATTGAGTGTCATGTGTATGCCAATGACACCCAGCTCCATATTGATATAGCCTAGGTGCAGATCAGCATTAAACTATTGACAACCTTAATTCTTATTTGGTGGCAGTGAGTCAGTGTTGCTCATTTACAGGCTCAAGCTGAACTAAGTATGTGTCACTGTGGATTTCTAAGAAAACATGTTTATTGACTGTGCGGCCTTAGACTGATACTATTGAATTATAAGAACAGAGGGGGGATCATATTCTGGGAATTTAATTAGATAGTGCATTGTCATTTGATTGAGAGGTTCTTATGTCATTAGGAACTGCTTTGGGAGTCTTTACGAGTTGAGTTGCCTTCATAATTATTTGGACAGGGATGCCTTAGCTACTGTATTTCGTGGCATTGTAACCAGTAATTTAGACTATTGCAATTCACTTTTTTGGGACCTTCTGTATAAGTCCCTTAGACGATTGCAGTTGGTTCAAACACAGAAGCCTATCCATTGATGGGAAAAAAACATTGTTGTATCCTTTGTACTGCTTGGCTATTCATTTTCATTTTAAAATTTTAGTTTTTGCTTTTAAAATGGTTCATGCATAGTAGGGGGCTGAGAAGCTAAGATAGACACGTCATCACAGAGTTAAGGGGGAGATACCATGGCTGTGAAATAATGGTCAATGTACTCAACTGCAGAAATATACATGATACCATTTAATGATTATTCTTTAACCTAATTTCTAACATGGCTGCTGACACTTTTGCTTTCTCTGAGGACTATTGTCAACGATCCTCTATTTTTGATGCCGTGGGGGATTTTCAAGATTCAGATGTTCCCACCATTTCTACTTTGAAAACTCTACGCAAATGTGCCATGAGAGCCCATTTACATGGGGTGTCTATGATTATTTGAAGACTCATATAATTCCTCAGAGCTTACATTTGCCTCATCCACCAAAAATGTTTTTGTCTGATACATCATTTGTTAACAAATGGAACTGTATTTTGAACAAATGCAGTTTTGATCTCATTTCTTTGATCATAGATCGCACCAAGAAGAGGAAAAGACGATTGCTGGTGAGATTGAAACGTAACAATCTTCACTTCAGAGGTCATTGGCTGATGAATACAAACCTAAGATTGAGGAGATGAAACATCAACTGTAAGGATTTTTTGATTACCTGAAGAGCTTCAAACTCAAAATCTTCCACAGAGACAAGACAGATTATGACATAGGGACATGGGTCATGTGTACCGATGGATATATGACAAGGAGGAATCTGGCGAGAAACGTTCATCTAAGACAAAACGGGTTACGTTTGATCATTCTTCTGAGGACACAGATACTAGTGAGGACCTCACTGATCGCCCTCAATCTTGTAATTCTCAAGTTCAGGATTTTCATACAGGTCGATTTCGGGGACGACGTCAGCAGAGACCTTACCAGGACAATAGATGGGACCCTCCGGTTACGAGGCAACGAACCAGACAGGCTCCAACGTCATCAACCTCTCATGAGTGGCTCTGATGCCGATACAACTTGAGGTTTTGAACTTGGGGTTTTCCTTTGTCCCCATGGTTAAATATGATCCTTTTCTGATGAGAGTGTCTTTATATAGATTTTTAAGGAAACTTCGAATCCGTTTGTTTTTTGCAGACAAGGCATCTTCACGAGACGATTCCATTCTACGCACTCCATCAAGGTGGGTTCCACCAGGTCCTGTAGACTCTGTATTATACACTTATCAAACCCTGGTTTTAAGGGACCTGTCAATATTGGAACAGGGGCCTATTCGCCCTTATTCAAATATTTCTCAATCACAGCGATGTGTTTTGTCTCAATTAGCCACTGACTCCCGCTTTGTTATTTGCAATGCTGACAAGGGCGGAGCGGTAGTACTTCAATCCTCTTCTTCTTATTGCGAGGGAATCATCCAACAATTGGGAGAAACACGATATTATCATTGTCTTCAAAATGATCCGACATCTCAATTATATGATATTATTAAATCTTTGGTCACTAATGCTCAGAGTCAGGGTTGGATCACTTCTAATGAGGCGTCTTTTTTGATCACTCCTTTTCCCAAAATTCCAGAGTTTTGCACTGTCCCAAAGGTTCACAAATCCATGACATCTCCACCCGGTTGACCGATTGTACCCTG
This sequence comes from Ichthyophis bannanicus, assembly GCA_033557465.1. Classification (NCBI taxonomy): domain Eukaryota; kingdom Metazoa; phylum Chordata; class Amphibia; order Gymnophiona; family Ichthyophiidae; genus Ichthyophis; species Ichthyophis bannanicus. Next base: position 344,706,334 of record CM066035.1, read on the forward strand.
TAGGGGATCTATACTTGAACCCTTGTCAAATTTTTGCGATAGTTTTTTGAAAAAGGAGGCACAGAGAGTACGTTCTTATTTACGGGACACTTCCCATTTTTTGGAAAAACTGGCCAGTTACACGGGTCCAGTGGATCATTTATTATTGGTGACCTTGGATATCACATCTTTATACACTAACATTCATCAAGAAGAAGCTTTAGAGCTTTTACACTCCACTTTTACCACAGCTCCTCCTAGGATACCCAAGTCTTTTTTGTTGGACCTCATCCGGTTGGTTTTGACAAGAAATTATTTCCTATTTCAAGGAACATTTACCAACAATCTGGAGGCATCGTGATGGGAGCAACTGTGGCTCCATCCATTGCCACCCTATATTTAGTGGATTTCGAAGAATCCTTGATTTATCCTGCAGCGGCATTTGAGTATATTCCCTTATGGTTGCGATTTCTAAATGACATATTCTTTTTGTGGTCGACATCGAGGGATTCTCTTCATGAATTCATTAGGTGGTTGAACACTTTGAAACCCAATATACAATTTACATCTCATATTGATCAATACAACCTGGAATTTTTGGATGTTTGGATTGTTAAGTCAGTGGGTAGTTTTAGTTCCACTTTATTTAGGAAATCCAGTCAATGTAATAGTCTCCTTCGATTCCATAGTCATCATCCAGCTCCCCTGAGAAGGGGTCTCCCATATGGACAGTTTTTGAGGATATGCCGCATTTGTTCCACCATAGAAGAGTTTAAACAACAGGAGACAGATTTAAAGGCACGATTGCTAGCACGGGGCTACCCTAGAGGGGTTGTCAAGCATCTATACACTCGAGCCAGATACACCCATAGGGAATGGCTTTTACAGAATCGGATGGAAGAATCGGTTAATGAAAGGGATAGGATTGTGGGTATCGTTCCCTTCATGGTGAATTCATCTGAGACGGTTAGGATACTCCGACGACATTGGAATATTCTTAACCTTCACCAATGTTTTCGGACTCCGGTCTGCTTTGCCTTCACTAGGGGCCGTAATCTCTGAGATCATTTGGTTCATTCAGCTATGCCGATTGACCATCCAATAGGGCTATCGACTGGCAGAGGGCATGTGGCTTGTCAAGCTTGCCAGTTCTGTGCCAATACCCTGGACGGAGATAGTTGGTACCATCCAACTATTGGCCGTTCATATAGTTTTTCGGGTGACAGCTCGTGCATTACTAGTTTTGTGGTATATTTATTATGCTGCCCCTGCAATTTGCTTTATATTGGCCGTACGAGCCGTCCGGTCAAGATACGTTTAACTGAACATGCATCTCGGATACGGACTTCTGTACTCTCTGCCCCATTGGTGGAACATTGCATACATTTTAGGACTTTAAATGGAGAGTGATAGACGTGGTCTTAGAGAACCCGAGGGGTGGCGATCGGATACAACGGTTACAGTGGTTAGAGCAAAGGTGGATTTTCCATCTACGAACGGTTATCCCCAATGGCTTAAATTTGGAGCAGGAATGGGGGGGTTTGTGATGTGATTTTCTATTATGCCATCCATTTGATTCATTTGATTCCTTTAGCTCCTCCTTTGCAGTGATGTCATTTCAACCAGCCAATCACAATTTGTGCAAGCGTTGTAATATATGAGTCACAAGACTTGGCGTCTTTTGGCAACTCCAGATCCTTTCTTCTAAGCAAGTTGCACTTGAAGCAGGGGCCTGCTGGCCCGAAACACGCGTGTCGTGTATGAATAGTGAAAGGGCGCGGGCAGGGTCCCGGCGCCCATGCTTAGCCGGGTGCCCGGCCCGGCGCGGAACCCTCCATGCGGCTTTGGGGAGCGGGGGAGGGGACGCGCATCAGCGAGGTGATGCGGCGCACAGGGTTTAAATTGATTGGCTCCTTGTGACTGGCGTGAGGAGCGGAGCCAATCGGGGCTTAGGGCGCCATGTGCTTAGGCTTGCATTGACAAAGCCGGGCACATGCGGAGTGGACTCGAGTGAGAGCAGGTGCTGTGGTGTGGACGGCGTGGTGAGATAGTGCGGCAACAGAGCGGGCCTTCTTTAACTGTTAATAGGCAAAATGGAGGAGCGGGGTGGCGAGTGATCCGTTGTCGGCTGTGCATCACACTCGGAGCGTTCGTCCTCGAGCAGGCGAGTGAGGAATCTTTCTTTCAAATTTTACATAGAGAGGGGTGTGCGGGATCGAGGCAGCAAGTCAAAGTTCATACGGCTGGGTTTATATTCGAGCGGTCCTGTCGTGGGGTGTATCTATAACTAAAAAAAAAACAACTCAATAATTACGACGAATTTGTGTGGTGGGTGGGGGTTGCAAGGAGTGATATGGCTGGGAAACAGGCTGGCAAGGGGCAGGGGGGTGGTAGGGCTGGTGTGGGTCAGCAAAGGGGGCAAAGAGGGCGGGGGTTGGACTCAGGGGACGGGGGGGTCAGCGGAGCAGGACGGGAGGGAGAGACTCAAGGCGGGGCTTGAGCAGGGCGCTGGGCCCCGTTAGGGGGCGTGGGGGTTTTCCATCCTCTGAGAGAAGGGCGCAAGGGGGTATCAGGGCGAGGGGTCGGAGTGCTCGGGTCCAGAATTTGTTGAGAGACCCTGTGGGGGGGCGGTCGACCCTGATGTGGGGGCTATCGAGCAGGGGAGAGGTGCAGCGGGGGGGGGGGTGAGGTTACTGAAGGTAGGTCGCAACGAGGGCAAGGGTGGGGGGCCGGCTCTTGGTGGCACGGAGGAGATGGTAGCAGTCCCGGGTTGGGGGCATGGGGCAGGGGGGGTGGCGGCATGTTCTCTCCGGGGGGCTTGGGGCCGGCTGGGCAGCAGATGCTATGGGAACAGTGGTTGGGGGGAGGGCAGGGCCCTTCGCGGGCAGAATGGGCTGGGGCGTGGCAGCCGACTTGGTCTCCGACTTGCCTGCTGCTTGGTTTTCCTTTTTTGTCTTCACAGGTTCCGCGGATGGAGGCGTCCGGAGGAGGGTCCTCTGCTGTGGAGGCTTTGGAAGTACGGAATGTGTCTCCTGGGGTCACTGTTGCCAACAGATCTGCGAGCGTACCTGAACAGGCCCAAGGAGCAAGGGATCAGCAGCGAGGGGTCGCTCCTTCTCCAGGAGTTCCGCTTTCGGCGATTGGCACAGCAGAAGGAGAGCAGGCGGGTGAGTTACCAACGGTTGTCGTCGTGGAAGGTAGGGATAGTGGGGCGCGGGCCGAGAGGTCAGGGAAGGCGCATCAGAAGCAGTGGCATGCTTGTCGGTGTCGACATAGTTCTTGGTCATCCTCCTCGTCGGTCTCTGAATCGTCGGTGTCCTCTGCCGGGGAGGAAAGGGGGCGGCGTAGGGGATGGGCACAACTGGAGGGCAGGCAAGCGTGGGTTCGGCTTCGCTGTCCGCTTTATCGGAATTATGGGAAGGGGTGCCCAAGAAGTTGCGAAGGAAAATTTGGAAGAGGAAATATATTGATATTTTTCGCTTGCTCGAGGGTCGTAAGCGTTCGGGTGACAGTAAGAAAAAGCGTAAGGAGGACGAGAAGGCTGGTCGTCTTCGAAAGGTCTCCCGCAATGTGGTTAATTGGACAAGATCATTCTTGCGTCTTGCGAGTGTGTGGGGTCAGCAGTTCCCAGGGCAGTTTGGGATGTTGCTTTCTTACGCCGATTCAATCCTAGAAGCGTCGCAAGCACACGAAGGTTGGTCGTGGCTTAATTATGATGAGATGTTCCGGGATAAGATGGAGGAGAGCAAGCACTTAATGTGGGGTACGCAGGATATAACTCTGTGGTTGACTCAGATGTCGGTTAGGGCTGGGACGGGGGCGGAGGTGGGGGAAAGGCGGGGTCGACAGTGGTGTCTGCGGCGGGTCGTTCCTTTCGTGGTGGAGTTTCCCCATCGCAGTTGAAGCCGGTTCCCAGCGGGGCGAGTGACCTGTGTTGGCGGTTTAATAGGTCAGTGTGCCCCTTCCCAGACTGTAAATTCCGGCATGCGTGCTCGGTCTGCGGAGGGCCCCATTCCGCAGCAAAATGTGTTAAAAAAGGAGCTGGGGCACTGGCAGGGCAGGGTACTAAGTAACGGTCTGGGTGATTTGGCCCCCTCGCCAATACGGGTGCCTGTCTTGAGTAGCTGGCTCCTTAGATACCCGAAGTTACAGGATAGGTCAACGTTGCAGTTTGGTTTTCAGTACGGTTTTATTATTCCTGTTCAGGGTGGTGTGGCGGGCAGAGCAGTGCGAAATTCCCCAAGTGTGCGGCACTGGGCAGCGGTAGCTCGGGACAAGTTGGATGGGGAGTTACGGCTGGGGAGGATTGCGGGTCTGTTCCAGCCCCCACCTTGCAGTGATTTTGTGGTGTCTCCGTTAGGGATTATCCCTAAGAAAGAAGCCTGGGAAGTTCAGGCTGATCCATAATTTGTCTTCGCCGTCGGGATCCTCGGTAAACGACCTTATCCCGCTTAAGTGGTGTACGGTTAGGTATGCATCTTTTGACAGAGCAGCAAGGTTAGTTAAAGGGGCGGGTCCGGGGGCATTGATGGCGAAGGTGGATATTGAATCGGTATTTCGCTTGTTGCCCGTACACCCATCGGCTTTCAGGTTGTTGGGTTTCCAGTTTGAGAGTGAATACTACTACGATAAGTGTATGCCTATGGGTTGTGCCATCTCTTGTGCGTACTTTGAGAAGTTTAGCACTTTCCTGCATTGGATGGTGGTGCAGAGAGTTGGCAGCTCGGAGGTGGTGCACTATTTGGATGACTTTTTGTTCGTTGGAAAGGCTGCGTCAAAGCGGTGCAGCCGGCTGTTAGAGGGTTTTGTGGCGGTGGCTAGTGAATTGGGGGTGCCCTTGGCTGAGGGCAAGACAGTAGGCCCGACGACGAAGCTTACTTTCTTGGGAGTCGAATTGGACTCGCAAAGCATGGTGGCACGGCTGCCTTGGGAGAAAGTGGTGAAGCTGCGTGTTTTAGTGGGTAATGTCTTGGCCTCGTCTAAGCTTACCTTGAAGGAGATGCAGGCTCTTATGGGCTCGCTCAATTTCGCGTGCAAGGTCATTCCGATGGGGCGGGTGTTCATTCGACGGTTGGCGGCATCGACGTCTGGGGTGCGGAAGCCTCATCACCGAATTCGCGTGTCTAAGGGGATGCATGAGGACTTGCGTGTTTGGGATGTCTTTTTGCGTGACTTTAATGGGACTTCTCTCTTGCATGAAGAGGAGGTGTCGAGTGATGATTTGCAGTTGTACACGGATGCCGCTGGGGGGGGTCGGGGTTGGGAATTTACTTCAAGGGTGCCTGGTGTGCAGACACGTGGCCGCAGGCGTGGGTGGAGGAGGGGCTAGTTCATAATATCACGTTCTTGGAGTTATTTCCCATGTGGGTGGCATTGGCGTTATGGCCAGATAAGCTGAGCAATCGCAGGGTGGTGTGGTGGTGCGACAATGTGGCAGTGGTGCATGTCATTAATCGTTATTCTCCCCGATGCAGTCTGGTGGCATTGCTGATGCGTAGGATTGTTCTGGCATGTTTGCGTTTGAATGTTGACCTGAAGGCGCGTCATATTCCAGGGCATACTAATGCTATTGCTGATGCTCTTTCCCGTTTGCAGGGGGAGCGGTTTCGCAAGCTGGCGCCGGAGGCTGACGAGAAAAGCCTCGGGGTCCCTTGGAGCTTGTGGAGCAGTGGCCTGATGAGATGAGGACTCTTCTGCAGAAGTCGGTGGCGGAACATACTTGGGTGGCCTATCGGCGCGGATGTGAGATGGTGCTGGAGTTTCTTCATGTTGGGGGTTGGGATGGCGGGGCGGTTCCGGATCACCTGCTGGGGAGGTATGTCAGTTGGGTGAAGGAGCGGGGGGTTTCGAGATCGGCGTTGTGGAGTCATCTGGCGGGGTTTGGGTTTTTTGCTAGAGCGGCGGGTTGGGAAGTAGCTGGCTGGGGGTCCTTGGCACGGCGGCTGCTGCAAGGGTGGGAGCGTTCCCAGCCATTTCCGCAGGATCAGCAGCGGCCTATTATGCATGAGTTGCTCTTGGGTTTGTGCCAGGAGCTGCCAGGTGTGGCAGCGTCGCAGTATGAGGCGGTCTTATTTCGGGAAGTTTTTTGTTTGGCGTTTTTTGGGGCGTTTCGAATGGGTGAATTGGCCATCGATTCTGGAAGAGCTGGTTTGGGTAATTGCTTGCGCCGGCAGCATGTTTGGATTGAGAAAGGGGTGGTACGAGTGTTAGCAAAATCCAAAACGGATCAGTCGGGTAAAGGGTTATGGTCGTACTGCGAGAGATAGGGGGTTGTACATGCCCGGTGTCTGCTCTGAGGGTGTATGTGGGTGTGCGGCCTCAAGGGGAGGGTGGGTTTTTTGTGCATAAGGATGCTCGTGCGGTTACGCGCTTTCAAGTTACAGCGGTTTTGCGGTTGGCGTTACGGCGGATCGGCGAAGATCCACGGCGGTTTTCCACGCATTCATTCCGCATTGGGGCAGCGACCAGTGCTGCGGCAGTGGGATTGTCGGGTGAGCAGATTCGGGGTATTGGCAGATGGCGGTCTAGGGCGTTTATGGGGTATGTGCGGTTATGAGGTGCCTTGTTGGAGGGGGGACCCGGGGGGGGGGGGATACTACTGATGTGCTTCTATTTCAGATATGGGGCAGTGTCAGCGGGAATGCTGGATGTTTGGGCACTCCTTCGTTTTCTGGGCTGGGCAGCGAGCGGCGGAGAGGCCGATTGGGCGGAATTTGGGACTGGATTCAGCGGTGGTGGCGATTTCATGGCTGGGCGAGCATGGTCTGCGATGGAATCAGTTGCTGCCTTTGCTTCGTCACCACGGGCGCATCCGGAATCCTCCGGCATTGTTGCTGGTGCATTTGGGGGGCAATGATTTGGCTGCTTGGTCTTGTAAACAACTAATCAGGGCTGCCAAAAAGGACTTTGCAGTGGTTCTTCGTATGTTTGAGAGTGTTGTGTTAATATGGTCGGATATTATCCCACGGCCTGCATGCTGGGGGCAGAGGAGATGGTCCCGGGGTTTAACAAAAATAAATAGGCAGATTGGTAGGTGGGTTTGTGAGCATGGGGGGTATCAGGTGCAGCATTCTTGGGTCGAGGTGGCTTGTGCCGGATTGTACCGAGGGGATGGTGTGCACCTCTCTCCCGTGGGAATGGATCTGCTCCTGAACGATTGGCAGGAGGCAGTGGAGAGGGTGGTGGGTAGTTAGGCACGCTGGTCGCAGCTTCCAATTGGGGGGGGGGGCGGCACAGGTAGATGGGGGACCTGTGCCGGTGGTGGGATCCCGGAGGTTTCCGGGGTCCGGAGCCTTAGGCGACTTGGGGCGAGGGCGGGGTGCCCTCAACCCGGACAACCCCTGGAAGACTTTTGCTATTAATATGGCGAAGTCGGATAGTGGGGGGTAGGAGCTTTGCCGGTCGGGTGACCATGGCTTGAGCGGAGGCCGCGGTTGCTTTGCTAATCGCATGGCTGGTGACACGTGGCTCCGCTGGGGGGGGGGGGGGGTTGGGTTTGACCAGTATTACTGTTTATGTTCAAGATGTTGTTTTGTAATAAAGCTGCGACCAGTTCTTACCAAAAATGACTGTTGGTGATTTTGTTGGAAATAGGGGGCCCAGATTGAAAAGGGGTGGGTGCGGGGTCCAGCTACCCGGTTAGTGAAAGGGCGCGGGCAGGGTCCTGGTGCCCGCGCTTAGCCGGGTGCCCGGCCTGGCGCGGAACCCTCCATGCGGCTTTGGGGAGCGGGGGGGGGAAGGCGCGGCAGCGAGGTGATGCGGCGCACGGGGTTTAAATTGATTGGCTCCTTGTGACTGGCGTGAGGAGCGGAGCCAATCGGGGCTTAGGGCGCCATGTGCTTAGGCTTGCATTGACAAAGCCAGGCACATGCGGAGTGGACTCGAGTGAGAGCAACCCACCCTCCCACCCTTTAGTTTTTGGTAGGGTGGAGGGAGGTGTTTCGGGGTGTCGCAGCGGGGTGGGGGGGCGGGGTGCGGGATCCCGGAGGTTTCCGGGGTCCGGAGCCTTAGGCGACTTGGGGCGAGGGCGGGGTGCCCTCGACCCAGACAACCCCTGGAAGACTTTTGCTATTAATATGGTGAAGTTGGATAGGGGGAGTAGGAGCTTTGCCGGTCGGGTGACCATGGCTTGAGCGGAGGCCGCGGTTACTTTGCTAATCGCATGGCTGGTGACACGTGGCTCCGTTGGGGGGGTGGGGGGTGTTGGGTTTGACCAGTATTACTGTTTATGTTCAAGATGTTGTTTTGGAATAAAGCTGCGACCAGTTCTTACCAAAAATGACTGTTGGTGATTTTGTTGGAAATAGGGGGCCCAGATTGAAAAGGGGTGGGCGCGTGGTCCGGCTACCCGGTTATTGCGGATGATATGGATTCTGGACAGATGAAGCTAAGTTTAGCTATTTAGAGTTTCGTTTGGTTCACTGTGAAGTCACATTGATTAAAAGGGGTCACACTCACATTGGGTTGCAGTTCTACAATTACTCTTCCCTGTTTTGTGAGACCCGACAAAATAATAACCAAAAAACAAAAAAACAAAAAAAACTAAAAGTATACACTATCAGAATATCACTTTATTTCGCATGCACTACAGACAATCTTATGTTTGTTCTATTGAGCTTAGTGGTTGTTCTGTGTTTCTGTGTTTTTGCTTTTTTGGAACACATCTAAGGCACATGCCCCTCCAGGTCCAAGTACAATCTCTGGGGAAAACATTGATTCTGTTGGCAATGCACACCAGACGTACGCATGTTTCCACGGCTAGCAGCACACTCTCTCATGTTTGTACACAATGTTTTGTTCACACATTATTTGCATATGATTTGATTACTGCATTGGGCATAAACATTACTTTTATGCGTACGTTAGGGAGCAGTGGCACTGAGCTTCAGTATACAGCTCTAACACACGGCTTATTATATTTGACTATTTGTGGGCAATTTTTCTGACTAAAATATTTAATGTACTTTTGAAAATACCAAAGTATGCTCATTGTTGCAATCTCCACTGTAACCCTGCCCTCGGGAACACTTCCACTAAATGTGAATAAAACACGTATGTTGTGGAACTACATACTTGCTTCACATAGCCTATTTTTGTAATAAATGCTGTCTTACCTGCAAAAATGGCTTTGAAAAGTGCCCTCTGTAGACATAGCTAGTTTTGAACTCATGCTTTGAAAATGTTCTCTATACATAATAGTAATTTTTATAGTCAGTCGATTTTTAAGAACAGGTACATACAAAAACATATTGTCTTATCTTCTGCAAAGTGCAATACTGTTACTACATTTTCATGATGTGATAGTTATAGATAAGGTTGAGTTTCTTTCCAAATGAATGGCTTTAATAAGGCAGCACACAGACCTTCGTTAAATTAGATTACACAGTCTCTGTTTTAGTGAATAATTTTCTGCTGGATAGAAATTAAATTTATAATAAGGTACTGAAATGTAGTTCACCAGTCATCTAGTACAAAGAAATATATTTGGTTTTGTTGTACAATATGTCAGCAGGTACAATTATTTTAGTGACAGTCGGTTTAGCTAATTTGAAAGCTCCGAAATTAGTGGAAAATTAGAAATTCAATTGGGCTTCTTCCGCTCAGATTTGGTAATCTAATATTTTACAGTCATGTCACACTGTTTCATATGCTATACTGCTAAGAAATGTAGCTTCTAATTATATGATTCCAATATATTTTTTAAGATGTTTAACCATGAAGCTTTTTTTTCCTGTAGACCCAATACATACAAAGAGTAGAGTGAATTAAAATGACGTGTTCATTAGGCATTTCTAGAATCGGTTAAGATATTTGACAATAAGATGGTGCGATTATGAATATAATTAAAGAATACAGTGATGGGAATTAGTTGACTAAAGAGACATTTTAACTTGGTAAATTCAAATCTGATTGAGATGAAGGCCCAATGATCTACGTATGGAACTAAAATATAGCACCAAACATCCTTTAAAGGACAAATTAACTTTTTAGTCAAATGTTGTTGCCTCTATAGTTCAAGATTTAGGAATAACAATAAATTTCTGTAATTGTGGTCTTGATGCATGCCGTGGAATAGTTGTTCCCTTCATGGAGCACTCAAGCGCCACACTGAGTCCTGAGAATGTTGTATTCCATCTGCAACTTTATAATAAACTCATTGTGGGAGGCGGGGTAGCTAGAGGCCAGGTGCTGCATGTCCTGAAGAAAAACTTGCAGTTTGGAGGAAGCAACTTTTAACTAAGCATAGTTTCTCCCAGGGATTTTTTGAAGGGGTAAGTGGTAGTACAGAATTACAGACACTTTTTTCATTGGCTGCTAAAATTGACCCATGCTCTTCATGCATTAATGAAAGAGTCTTGCTTATGAATTCCGGCACCTTCTTTTTCTAGGAAAAATACATTGGTTTCTCCTTGGGGTAGCTTCATGGCGTAGTACTAGTGCTGTATCTTCGCATATGAGAATATCTAGGATTCACGTTTGCACCTGTTTTCTACTCACTGTGAAGGTAGGGGGTGAAGATGGAATGCAGGGAACATATGTACCAGGTTCCAAAGGGAGCCATAGTCTGCTGCCCCCTATTGAAGACTGGCTTTGCAATAGCTATTTTATAGAGGGAACAGGGAGGGGGGAATAAAGTTGTCATACTAAGGGATATGTTTACTAATGTGCGCTAGAGTTTTGCAGGTATCATGCATTTAGGGCAGCTATCAATACGTAGTACATGCAAAGGTCATATACTGCCTGTTTGGGGGGGGGGGGGTATACAGCATTGTCCCAGTAGAAACTAAAAGAACACCACCTCCTGCAGCATCAACAGGAACAAATAGAGAGCAGGACACAATTCACCGTGGAAGGACTACTTTATTCAGACAAACATGAGGCCAACCCAACACATTTTTCGACCGGGGGGGGGGGGGGGGGTTGTCTTCTTCAGGAGAATAAGACCTCTATAAAGAAATAACAAATCAATATATAAAAAAAAATCACAATAAATAAATAAATAGTTAAATCAATCATATGTAAATAAAAACATAAGATTAATGGATAAAAATGAAGGTACAACCTGATGTTACAAGGTAAAACTGCACAAAAATAGAAAAGACCCTTCTCAGATTAACACAGATTGATTCATGAGATGGATACATTACATCCTAAGGGCCTCAATCAGGAAGCACACCACAGTGATTGAAACCCAAATGTACATCGATGACAACCTGGATATATTTAACACTACCCATCGAGGCAACCTTGTGGATAGTTGGTCCCTATCCTCTAAGTTCTTGGTAAGGTGCAACTGGAAGCAGATTGCCAGTTTTTTTCTTCATGCAATAATTCTATAGCATCTGGTATTCCAAGGTGGCCAGGACCGGTGCTACCATTAGGCGAATTAGGCAGTCATATAGAGCGCTGGCCCTTTGCGGGCACCCATTGCCGCTGCTGTTGCCCCCTCGGATCAGGCAGTAGTGGCAAACAGTCATGTAGTACTAACCTTTACACTTTGGTGCCATGGGGCTGTTTGCTTCCGTCCCTCTAATGCCTGATGCCAACTTCCTGATGCACTGTGGGGCTGTTTGCGACCATTGCCACCACTGCAGTTCTCAGAGAGGGGCAGCAGTGGTGGGAATGGATGCTAGAGGGAGGGAGGGGAGGGGCGCAAGGGATGAGCTGCACCTAGGGTGCCTCATCTCCTTGCATTGGCCCTGAAGGTGGTCTCCCATTCAATTACTAAGCAGATCCGACCCTGTTCAACTTCTGAGATCACATGAGATTGGGCTTACTCTGGGTGGCATGGCCTAGTGAGATCATCAAGTACCATTACTAAATGCAACCTTTGAAATATTATAAAACTGATTATCCCATATGCTTTGATGCAACTAGACCTATGCATATAAAAAACATAACAAACTGATCTGGTTTAGATGTGCTTTTTATTTTCAGTTTCACGAAAGTGTTTATTTTATGACCTATTAATTTCTCATCTTTAAATGGTGACTTGCAATTTCCAAATCACTAATATTTTGTGTATATTTTCATATTTAGTTTTAGTAACTAACTTGAAATCATGTCATAAATCATGTCATGTAGTCCTGAAAGCAATAATGTATAATATTGCATGGATAATCATTTGGTAAGGGATGTTTTCCCAAGAGAACAGTGACTTTGAATATTTCAGAAGCAATATTTATTTAAGGGCATTTAAATAAAAACTGCTTGTGGGCTATTGTTAAATAAAATAAAAATAATTTCATGGAAGTTACTTTGACTGTCTGAAGTGCTTATATAGCCTACTGACCTTATAAAATGTTGGTAATCTAAACTGAATTATTATTCTCTTTAAGATTGACTGTCTGCAGGCGGAATCATTTCATAAAAATATCTGATTTTGACAGTTGTCAATTTTGCTGTCATTACCATTGGCAATGACTAAACTTTAAAAAGCTAATTAAGCATTCTTACTAACAGCTCTTGACTAGTGACTTGAATACTGAACATCATAATATATCATGCAGACCTGTAAGTCATTTTAAACTTGTGGTTTGTCTGTGGTAGATGATGGCCAGTTTGTAGAGGCCATTGCAGTGCTGATTACATGGATTGAGAGAGGAGAGATAAACCGTCGATCTGCAAACCAATTCTATTCCATGGTGCAGTCAGCGAACGGTCACATCCGTCGACTGATGAATGAAAAAGCAACCCATGAAGATGAAATGGAGCAAGCCAAAGAAGAATTCAAAAAATCCATGATGGGGATTCTTACACAATGTAAGTCATTTATTTAATTTGTTATTCTTTGGGGTAAGTAACAAATTCCTGTTCTTCTTCTGTATTCTTAAGAGCTTACTTATCATATCAAGGTAAACAGTGTTTCTGTGTTTTATTTTTTGTTTATTGTTTAATTTATTGTATTTTTGATCAGCAGTTTCCTTCTGCTCTTTGGGTCATCCACAAACCTCAATTGTGTTATGGCGCCATGAGTTTCCATTAAGAGCAATCCAGGGTTTTTTCTCCTATTTAATTACAAACTTCCCTCACCTAAATGATTGCAATGATGATCGTTGACCAGGAGTGACAGAACCTGGCTCCCTAGAGCCTGGTAGGTGCTTATGTGTCTTTATAAAATACTTGGGGTAAACCTTTTGGGAACTTGACAGGTACTTGTGGCCTGGATTGGCCACTGTTGGAAATAGAATATTGGGCTTGATGGACCCTTGGTCTGACCCAGTGTGGCATATCATATGTTCCTATGTTCTTAAGCTGCAAAAATAGAGGCTCAGTTGAAGTAGCAGAGATTGGGAGCAGGTGTAAATGTCAACATGTATTTTTTAAAATACGTGTGTAAATTGTAACTCTGTCTCCACTCTGCCCATTCTCAACTTCAGAATATGCCTATATGTGAGTCGCATAAGTATGCACATTTATTATCACCACACATACTTTAACACCCATAATCCCTGGGGTAATTTTATAAAAGCCCCTCTTATGTTCATAAAGAGACCTTTATGTGCAAAAACTTCTTTATAAAATATCCTCCCTTATATCTGGCCAGCAGGTGTCACTGTTGAGTGATGGCTGAGACATTCTTCTCTTAAAGGCTGTGAATGCTGCATCCAAGACATCTATCAGACCTGACTAATCCAGTGATTGGAAGATAGGACCTAGAGTTGCCAAGTTACCCAGGCCTATGAATGAGATTTTAAGCTAGTCCTGGATTTCTGACAATCTCATCCTGATGCATTATAGGACAAGCAGCACTGATTCCAATGGGTAAAATCAGGGACTACAAATACCATGCTGCACTGCACTACAAATTTAAAACCAGAACTGACAGAAGACTCTCACTCATGGAACTGGGTAGCTTGGCAACTCTGATGACCCAGATATCAAACCCAGGTCCTCCACATTATCAGTATGTTGCGCTTCCACTAAGCCATTGGACTAGCTCTTTTGTTATTAGATGCAAGTTAATGCATGGTGTCTGTAATAACATTACAACAGCACAAATAGCCTTCCTTCTAAACAAAATATAGACTGCATTACCTTAATGTTGTTAAGTGCTGTCAAGTTGATGCCAACTCCTAGTGACCCTGTGGATAATTGTTTTTATTGTGGCTATTCCCTGAGTTTTCTTGACGAGATGTGATCAGAAGTAGATTGTCAAGTCTTTCTTTCATGCAGTAAGTCTACAGCACCTGATATTCCAAGGTGGTCTCCCATCTAAGTACTAACCAGGCTCAACCCTGCTTAGCTCCCAAAATCAGACAAGATAGAGTAGTGTGGCCATAGTTTCCTGAATGCAAGAAAGTTTTACTCTGTGCGGCCACAGAGGCTTCAGGGGCGCATTTTGGCTGTCTGCTGTTGCCTGCGGCCGCCACTTTTTCTTCTCTCAGCAGCGGCAGGCAATGGCAGACAGCTGAAATGCGCCCCTTAAGCCCTCTCATGGCATGCTAAGCAGGTCTTAACGTGCTGGCGACTTGCGCATCGGGCGTGCCTCTTCTCTCCTGCCCTGATAAAGTGGCTAGATGGAGGTGCAGGGGGGGGCACCCCCAATGTGCAAGTCGCACAGAGCGAATTTCACGATCGGTATGGCCTTGACTGGGAACACCAAGGCATGGTTTAGGGCTAATTATAACAAAAGGAAGGTGATAAAAAAGATTTTAGGAAGTTTAATATTCAATTAAAAGTGGTGCAGGTTGAAGTGGCATAGATGGGAAATTGTAGAAGCAGTGGCCATACAGGTGGCAATTTTCAGTACTCCATGTTGTGCATAAAGAAAAGCAGGCTATGTTAGCTCATATGGGGATGCAAAAGGAGTGATTTTATGAAGTCGTCATCGCATGCGTGTGGCCTGTTAAAAATTCTGACCAGCCTCAAAGTACATCTGTAGACATGATGGCTCGAACTTTGCTGGTAGGCTTTTACAGGGGCAGAGTCTGCAAGTACACAATGATTATAAAATAATTCCACGTGTGTGCAAGGTTCTTCTTCCCTAACTTAAACATGTCCACAGGAATGCCAGGGGAACCCAAGCATGCTTTATCTATATTCTAGGAGGGCAATTTTCAGCCGGGCCATTTTATCCTAGCAAATCCCCATAAAACGGCCTTTGAAAATTGTCCTTGTAATTCATTCTTCCAAGCTGCCATCAATTACATATCAAGAGGCGGCGTGTAGAAAGCGGATTTAATCCTCATGAGCTCTGAGGCATGTTTACTAAAGAGCGTTAGCTGCTACCATGGGGCTACTGTGGAATTAATGGCTGGCAGTATCAACTAACGTGGGATGCATTCTTCCGTGATGTCTGCATTTTGGGCGGTGGGTGCAGGCTTTGGCAGGATTAGGGCGGAGAGTGAGCAGAGTGGGAGTACCTGCAGGGCACAATTACCGCGGACATTACCGTCACATGGGAATCGCAAAATTTGCAGGCTTCGCAGATGCAGTTATCGCTACCTCAAATATAAATTAGGAATACTTTGTTGAATTTTGTTTGGGTCTTCCAAGGGCTTCTGAGTAGTCTTGTATTGATAAGCTCATTCTTGAGCTCCAATTGAACCAAGGCTCCACTTAGTTATATCAATTCGTAATTGCAAGTAATCATTTCTGTTTAAAATTCATATAAAGTTCCTAGAGCTTATAAACTAGAAAACACTCTAGTTTAATGGCTCTACTTAGACAAAATACACTTTTAAAGATTTATATTATTAAAGTCTGGTGGTAAGCCGTGCCCCTTTGTGTTTCTTACAAAGAAATTGAACAGTGGGCTACAGCACTTAAAAGTGACTAAGAGCTCTGCTCATTTGCTGCCTTTGTTTAGTTAAAACCTAAAATTCCTTAAAAATGTAGTGTTGGCATATATTCTTTGCAAAGCTATGCAGTCGACAGAGGAGACTGAATGGAAGCTTTCAGGTGAAAACAAGATAAATAGGATAATTGCAGTGCTTGGATCTCAGTTCAGAAACACGTGCGCTTTATTTATGCAGCTTTGTGCTGAACTTTGCCAACAGAAGTACGCAACACAAAATAACCGGTGTCTGTATTTTCCATGGCCTGTGCCGTCTTTGCTGGTATATAAAGTGACCAACTATCCCGTCTTATATGGGACAGTCTTGTATTTTAAGGATTTGTCCCTGGAATCGAATGGGATGCCTAAATGTCTCCTGTTTTAAAACACGCGTCACACTGTTCCACATTTGTACCAGCGGACTTTTCCGCTCCAGCATAGCCCACCCATCGTCCGTCTAACCCAGATTTTCAATGCCAGGGTCATATGCGGCCCCGGCATTGAAAATCCGATTCTCGCCACACAATCTGGAAGCCGCAGGAGCTAGCCAGGTAGCAGCAATTATTTTATGCTACCTGCTTAGCCTCTGCACCTGAAAGATAGGTGAGGAAAAGCCTCAACTATCTTTAAGGCGCAGAGGGCTAAGCGGGTAGCACTGAAAATTGCTGCTACCCATACAGCCCTTTCTTCTGCCCCCACTCCACCCCGGAATGCCCCCAACACGCCCCGATACTAACCGAATAGCATCTGCACACGTTAGGGACTTATCTGGGATTTTCAAAAGGTACTACCCATGTAGATGCCTTTCGAAAATCTCAGATGAAGCGTTTACATAGGTAACTATGGCAATGCTGTGTAAATGCCTTCGAAAATGTTACCCATGTTTCTTATTTTCCTTAATGTTGAACCCCCCGGGGGCTTGATTGAGTGTCCCATATTTGAACTTAGAAAAGATGGTCAGGTTACCGATATTCAAAAATCAGTGGCATTTGAAGAGCAGATGTGGGCACTGGAGAGAAGAAATTGTACCTGCTGGAATATACTAATGGCTCCTTTTACTGTCGCTTAGCACACACTATCTGCTGCATGGCCCATTTTATTCCTGGAGTGAGCGGTAGATAGTGCACATTAAGGAAAGTTAATGTGCGTTAAGTGCTGCAGTGGCCCATAGAAATGAATGAAGGGCAGTGGCAGCACTTAACGCGTGCAAACTTTACTTATCGCACATTAACCTTTAGTAAATGTGTCCTGAAGTTTTAGTAACATGGGCCCAAAATGTAACTGTTAAAAGGAATGACTAATTTTCTCAGACTTTTAGGCATTGTGAAAGATTTGAGGTTCTTTCCTTTTTGTGAGCCACAGCTATTTGCAAAACCAGAATAAATAATATGCAGCTACGTAAGAAGCCGTCTGTCTTTGACATAATAATTTATAACAACAAAGTATGATTCCGTTATCGCTTATGGACAGAGCATAGTAGTAGTACACAGTGGTTCAAAGGAGTGTACGTTTTATTGCCTACAAGGTCACCAGCTAAGGACAATCACTGAAACGGTAGGGTTAGATGGAATGGAGAGCAGGATTACAGAATAGAAAACCCCCCGATTAACTGTAAATGAAAACACGTGGAACTGTAGCTCTGTAGATGCTGTTGCTGCTATGCATGTGTGCTGAAGTCTAGTAGTTCTGTAAATTATTTCTGTTCAATGGTACTGCTCTATTCCACAATCGGGAAACCTCAAGTAGAGAGCATTAGAAAAGCAAAATGTTTTTTGAATCTTTCAGATGTCTTTTTTGGACCTAAGGAAAGAGAAGACAAAGCTCATATAATGAACTGAATAAATGGAGGAATCATCAGATATTCTAGAAAACATGCATACTGTATGTCTTTTGTGAATACCTTTTATGGCAATCTTTGTATTGCTTATTTAACTTCTCTCTGTCACATAACATGCTTCCATATGCATATTATTTTGTTGAGTCACTAAACTGTTATTTAGTTTATAGCAACCTGTTCACTCTCAAAATTATGTTACACTACTAAAGAACAGGTCATAGAAAGATAGAAAATGGCGGCAGAAATTAATACTATGACATATCCAGTTTGCCCATTCAAACCAACAGCACAGTCTGTGTAACTGCTTCTTCCTCAGAGACCCTTGGTGCTTGTCCCTTGCATCCACTACCATTTCTGCATGAAAATATTACCCTAGACTACTCCTGAGTCTTCCCCTTTTTACCTACTTCGTAAGATCCTTGTTCCAGAACCTCTTTTCTATTGAAAAAGGCCTGACTTTTGTATATTTATATCTTGGGAGATATTTTTAGATCTTTAAGTCTTCCCCATGTGCTTTATGACAAAAATCATTGGCCATTTTAGTAGCCGCCCTCTGGACCAATTCCAAGTCTCGTTCTACTTTACCGCTCTGTTGCTTTTTTAAGACCCAATAATTGACCCTGCGTTTTTAATATTAAATCTTAGTTGTCAAAATCTAGACTACTCAAGCTTCACTAGATCCCTCATCATCCTACTGCTCCTTGTGTTCTTAGGCAAGTCACTTAATAACCCTCCATTGTCTCAGGCATAAACTTGAATTGTAAGCCCTTTGGGGACAGAAAAATACTACTGTACCTGAATGTAGCACACCTTGAACTTTTGAGAAAAGGATTGAGCTACGTAAATCCAATTCCCTTTTGCACACCTTCCAGGATATCTGCCATGTTGTAGATTTTAGTATCATCTGTCAAAAAGGCAAACCTTTTCCAATAGCTCTCAATAGTATCACTTACAAAAATATTGAAAAGAATTGGACCAAGAATCAATCCTTGCAAAACAGCAGTAGTAATGTCCATCCTTGGAATGAATTCCATTTGCCACCATACTTCGTTGCCTTTCACTCAACAAATTTCTAGCCCAGTCAGTCTCTTTAGAACCCATACGATAGGCAATAAGTCAGGGGCGGTTCTTCCATTAGGCCACCTGAAGTGATCTCCTCAAGCAGCACTCAGTTGGGGGCGACACTCCGACGCCGGCACTCTGGATCTGTTTTAATTTTAGATTTTACAGCCTCTGACCTGCCTCTGATTTCCCGCGAGGGAAGGCAAAGGCAGGACAGAGACTGCAAAACGTAATATTAAAAAAGAGCTGGAGTACCGCCGGCGTCGGACAAATCAGCCTGATTGCTTGCAGGAACCCTGCAAGCGATCAGGCTGATTTGTTCAGTGGCGGAACTCCGGTTGTTTTTATTTTAGATTTTGCTGCCTCTGGCCTGCCTCTGCCTTCCCACCACTTTTTTTCTCGCTGGGAGCATTCTTGAGGAAAAAATGCTGTGGGAAGGCAGAGGCAAGCCAGAGGCAACAAAATCTAAAATAAAAACAGCTCGAGTGCCCCCGCCGCCACTGGATGAGAGGTGCAGGTGGAGGAAGGGGGGACAGGAGGAGGACGAGGAGAGACAAAGGTGAGAGACAGGGGGGACAAATGGGGAGACGGGCAACATGCTAGACAAAGGGGGAGACAGGGGACATGCTGGACAAAGGGGGGACGGGGACATGCTGGACAAAGGGGGGAATAGGGGACAAATACTGACAAAAAGGGAGACAGGGGGAAATGCTGGACAAAGGGGAAAATGGGGACATACTGGACAAAGGGGGAGACAAGGGGACAAGTATTAGACAAAGGGGAGAGACAGGGGGACATAAAGGAACAGACGGGATAAATACTGGACCAAAGGGGAGGGACAGGGGGAAAATGATAGACAAAGGGGAAGACAGGGATATACTGGACAAAGGGGGAAAAAAGGGGACAAGTACTAGACAAAGGGGAGAGACAGGGGGGGAAATGCTGGAGAAAGGGAAGAGACAGGAGGACATACTGGACAAACAGGGGATAAATGCTGGACAAAGGGGAGAGACAGTGCGGTTTAAGATTATAATGGGTTGAGGGGGGACTAGCACTGGAAATGAGCTGATTAGGGGAGGCTAGGACTGGTAATGGACTGATTAGGGGAGGCTAGCTCTAGTTATGGGGTTGTGGTGGGACTAGCACTGGAAGTGAGCTGACTGGGAATGGGCTGATGGTGAGGAGGGGAGGATAGAGCTGCTGGCACTGGAAGAAAACTGGGGGCTAGGGCTACAAATGCAATGGGAGAAAGGGACTGGAAGGGAGTGGATGCTGAGAGGGGCTGCCATGGTGTTTGGACTAAAAGGGACTGGACAGTGGGGAAGAAGGGGGACTGGAAGGGAATGGACACCAGTGGCAGTCATGGGAATGCAAGTTGACATTGGAAGGTACTGGGAGGGAGGACTGGGAAGGGGCTGATACTGGGGAGGGTTACTGGGACTGGAAATAGGCTGATGGAAAGAAGTGAAGAAAACAAAAGAAAAGATAAGAAATGGCAGATGGACCATAGACCACAGAAAGAGAGCTAAGAGAAGACAGGAAAGCAGAAGCCTCAGATCGGGACCAGCATGATCAGAGAATAAAATGGTCAGATGACAAAGGTAGAAAAATAATTTTATTTCATTTTAGTGATTGGACTTTATGCTATCTTTATATTTTACAGTATGGGGGAAAACATCTTTTATTTATCTGATGTTGCACTGCATGCAGAGTCTGGCTTCTTGGGATTTCAGTTTAAATTTTGTCTACCTATTTTTATTTTTACTTTAAATTGTAAGTCATTTATTCTGTACTTGATGAGGATCTGTGTTCTGAGTGTGTGACTGAGTTCAGGTGTTCTGTTAACATGGAGTTTGTACATAAAGATTCATACTGTACAATAATTTGACTTGTTCAGCTTTTCAAATAGGTGTAAGGATGTTCCAGGGCCCACTGTAGTAGTTACAGTGATGCTTTTTTTGGATGGGCTCCTTATGTGAGTTTTGGAATTTGGTGCTGATATGGTATGGTAGATTTGCTCTATAGATACTCAGTAACTTTGTAGTAGGGCTTTCTATTAGTTCACAATATGCCTGGTACTGGAGAATGTTTGTTGTTGTTATTGAGATCAGAATCAGATTTTTTTTTAAGATATTGAGTTCTGTGGGTGAATGTCCTGGTTCTGCTCTGCACCCACTGTTGAAGGGGGTTCTGTGGATGCAAAATATATGTTGAAAAAGAAAAAGAAAGAACCATAATGCAGTTTATAACAAAATAAAAATGAGTTATAATTTAGTTTTATAAACTGTGTTGTGACTCTCGCTCTCTTTTAGTTCCTTGGTGTGCAAACATTTTGCATTTCCTCCATATAATCTAATCAGCTTTTTGGTTTGGTTCAGTCCCTGATTGGAGTTTTGAAAAAAGCACCGCCCCTTCTACAGGGGGGGGGGGGTGCCATTTCATCCTTCACCTCAGGTAGCAGGTTGCCTTGAGCAGCCCCTGTGCTAAGTTTATTTATTAGTCATCTATGTAAAACCACATCAAAGGGAGGAGTGGCTCAGTGGTTGGGACAGGTTACCTCAGGCCAGAAAGCCAGGGGTTCAATTCCCGCATGGGGACAAGCAACTTCAGGCCTGAGGGACTGGGGTCTCTAGTCCCATGGCCACTCCTTGTGGCCTTCAGCAAGCCACTTAACCCTCCACTGCCTCAGGTACACTTAGATCGTGAGCCCTTCGGGGACAAGGAAATAAAAAGTACCTGTTAGTATAAATGTACTAGTATACATGAGGAGGGATCTAGCTAAGCTTGAAGAATGGTCTAGAATTTGGCAGCTGGGATTTAATGTTAAAAAATGTAAGGTCATGCATTTGGGCTGCAGTAATCCAAGGGAGCAATACAGTATAGGAGGTGAAGTACTTTTGTCCACTAAAGAAGAGCGGGACCTAGGCGTGGTTGTGTCTGATGATCTTAAAGTAGCTAAACAGGTAGAAAAGGCGACGGCAAAAGCTAGAAGGATGCTTGGGTGCATACGGAGAGGAATGGCTAGCAGAAAAAAGGAGGTGATAATGCCTCTATATAAGTCTTTGGTGCGACCTCATTTGGAGTATAGTGTGCAATTCTGGAGACCGCACCTTCAAAAGGATGTGAACAGGATGGAGTCGGTGCAGAGGGTGGCTACTAAAATGATTAGTGGGCTTCATTATAAAGCATATGAGGACAGACTTAAGGATCTTTATATGTACACTTTAGAGGAAAGGCGGGATAGAGGTGATATGATTGAGATGTTTAAATACCTCCGTGGCATAAATGTTCAGGGAGAGAGCCTCTTTCAATTGAAAGCAAGTTCTGCTACGAGGGGACATGGGATGAGGGTGAAGGGAGATAGATTCAGGAGTGATATGCGGAAATCTTTCTTTACGGAAAGAGTAGTGGATCCATGGAATAGTCTCCCAGTGGAGGTGGTAGAGATGAGGACAGTAACTGAATTCAAAAAAGCATGGGACCAACACAGAGGATCTCTAAAGGTAAAAAGGGGACTGTTGTAGTTGTTGATGTGGAAGGACAGACTAGATAGGCCATGTGGTCTTTTTCTGTCATCATGTTTCTATGTTTCTGTGTAAACCACACTGATTCTAAAGAGCACAGTATAAAAATAAATAAATAAGTACGCCACATCTGGTGCTCTCGTTTGATCCAGCTCTTATCTCACCCAGTCAAAGACATTGATCTTCTAGTAAAACCATGCTGCCTCACGTCTGGCACTATCCTATCTTTTATTAGTGACTCCTTTAATTTACTCAACACAGAGATCAGACCAACCAGCCTGTAGTTTTCAGCCGCCTCGTTGCTTCAACTTTTGGGATGAAGGAACCACATCCACCTATCATCAGTTCTCCAGAATTACTCCTACCTCTAAAGAAGATTTAAATACTGTAGGTCAAGCCACCAAAACATAGCTCAGTTAACTTTCAGATGTAAGCCATCCTAGTCCATCATGTTGTCTACTTTTGGTTTTGAAAGCTCCGCACAAGCACAGTCTTTGAATTTGGCTTGCGATTTGGTCCTGAAACATGGTGATATTTTAGTTATTAAAATATATATAAGAAGCAAAAACCAAAATCCATATGCCAACCCACACAAAAAATGATAGTTAGGTGAATGATGAAAACTTCCTTTCACAACAAACACAAAGGGGATTATTCTGTGCTACGAATAGTGGAGATGGACGGCCCGACGGGATGTCCATCCCCGGTATTTGTGTTGACTCCTGCCACCGACTAACTTCCCAGCCGGTTGTGTGGGGAAGTTAGACGGGGGTGGGGAATGGGCAGCCCAGGGACGGAGTCTGGGCAGGCAGTGGTCAGTCGCTGGCCTTGGACATGCAGGACCGATTCTAATGTCTGCCCTGTATGTCCAGGGCCAGTGAAATGTCCGGGGAAGTTATTCCACCTCCAAAGTGGAATAACTTCCCTGGAAGTGATTTTTCAAACAGCCCGGGGTGCGGATGGGGCAGGGGGGGGGGGGGGCAGGGTTTATTCCCTGCAGCCCTACCCTGGCCTTAGGAGGCCAAATCGGGGCTCAGGCTAAGGGGAATAAGCACTTTTATTTGGTGTCTGACATCATGGCTCTTCAGTGGAGCTGCGGTGCCATGGCAACATGACGCCATGGCACCGCAGCTCCATTGAGGAGCCTTGGCTGAATTAGCTGGAGACAGTCTTGCATGTATAGGCCGGACTGAATCACAGTCCCGGCCTGCACGTGCAGGACTGTTCGCATTCCCCGTGGGATTCACCTAGACATTCCCCGCATTCCCTGCGGGATTCCCCTAGATATTCCTCGCGGGATCAGAATCGCGATCCCCTCTGTGCATCTGGTTCAGACTGGATGCACAGAGGGGATCTATGTGCGGGACAGAATCAGGTCCAAATTATTTATGCACCACCTTAGTGCACAATAGGAACATAAGATATGCTATAGTGTCAGACCAAAGGTCCATCAAGCCCAGCATCCTGTTTCCAACAGTGGCCAATATAGGTCACAAGTACCTGTGAGCACTGTTCCCTCTAAGCTGTGCGCGTGTGCCCGCGCACACACCTCGCCGAGCGAGCGCACATACTTTACAACAGAGCGCACAAAAATTACGGCTCTGATTCTGATAGAAAACAACACAGACGTCTTAAAATTTAAAAGTTATGATTGTAATTACTAGAAATTTCCCGCTTCATTTAGTAATCGTCTATTTTCATTTAATTTGATTAAAATCAATGTGGTGTACATACTGTATTCTGACGTGTAGTCAAATTTTAAAGTATATAACTCTGAGTGTCATTATGTGGCGCACAAAAATTTAACCTTCCTTGAAAAGCTGCACACAGCTGATATTTTATGCGCACACAGCCTACAGAAAATTAGAGGGAACATTGCCTGTGAGGTTCCCAAAAGGTACACAGATTCCTTGCTGCTTATCCCAGAGGTAAGCACTGGATTTTTCCAGTCCACTTTAATAATCGTTTATGGACTTTTCTTCCGGGAACTTGTCCAAACCTCATTTACACTTAGCTACATTCACAACTTTTACTACCTCTTCTGGCAATGAATTCCAGAGTTTGATTACACACTGAGTGAAAAAAAAAATTCTCCAATTAGTTTTACATGTGCTACATTGTAGCTTCATTGAGTGTCCCCTAGTCCTTCTCCTTTTTGAAGGAGTACCATACTAAACACCTGTAATTTTGTAATGGAGTGCCTAGGTTAATAGGGCAGAAAGAACTTAATTTTAGCCCATTTTATAAAGACATATACTGTAGGTTCCTTTGTGTCTTTATAAAATACTAGCACAAATCCTGAAAAAATTGCATCTAGATTGAAGGCTTGGATATTCCGTCTGCTCGAGGGCAGGCTTAATCGGTAATAAGTAAAGTATGCACAGATGTGTATTTTCTAAAATACTCATGTAAATTGTGACTATGCCCATGCTCCACCCAAACTCATTCCCTGAGCATGTCTACTCTACATATACATGCTGGCTTGCGCCATGCATACGTTTGGGTGTGACCTAATTTTACTGGTGGCTTTTCAGTTGCATAAAACCCTCCACATTTCATGTTATGGAATTTCATGTTAGCAGGGCGTGTGCCTTGCAGTTCAGTTTTCTATTAGCCCTCACACCAATAATGTGCATTAGCAACCATAATCCTGTGCTAGCGGCATGGCTGCCTTTCTCCAAGTACCAGAGCTCCTCCTACAAGTTCCACCCAAGTTTTGCATCTTTGGCACTTTAACCTTTGTAGTTAATACATTAACTACAGACCGATGAGCCTGATGTCAGTACTGGGCAAGATGGTAGAAACCATTATAAAGAATAAAATTACTGAACATGTAGATAGTCATGGTTTAATGGGAGACAGCCAACATGGATTTAGCCATATTTCTTTGAAGGTGTGAATAAACAGGTAGATAAAAGAGAGTCAGTTGATATAGTGTATCTGGATTTTCAGAAAGCCTTTGACAAGGTCTCTCATGAGGGGCACTCGAGGAAATTAAAAAGTCATGGGATAGGAGGCAGTGTACTATTGTGGATCGGGGACTGGTTAAAAGATAGAAAACAGAGAGTAGGGCTAAATGGCCAATTTTCCCAATGGAGAAAGTAGAATAGTAGAGTACCCCAGGCCCGCTGCTTTTTAACAGGAATAAATGACCTGGAAATGGGAATAACGAATGAGGTGATCAAATTTGCAGATGACAGAAAATTAGGTTCTATAATTATTGAACATAATCAATGTAACTGGAAGATTTTCTATCAATTTTCATGGGTAGCAATTGGAGGGCTATAAGAGTTTTGTGTTCCATGGGCTTGTTGTTGTTGTTGTTAAGTGCCGTTGAGTCGGAGTCGACTCATGGCAACCCTCTGGATAGCTATCCTAAATTGTGTTCAGTCTTGAGTCAGGCGGCTCATTGTTGACAGACTGGTACCCGTAGTTGCTGTTATTGTATCTATCCATCTCATTGCTGGCCTTCCTCTTTTGCGTTGACCTTCTATCTTGCCAAGCATGATGTCTTTCTCTAATGATCTCTCTCTTCGCATGATGTGTCTAAAGTATGAAACTCAAAGTCTTGTCATCTGAGCTTCTAAAGAAAGCTTAGGTTTGATCTCCTCTAGTACCGACTGATTTGTTCTTCGGGCAGTCCATGGTATGCACAGTATTTGCCGCCAGCACCATAATTCAAAGGCATCAATTTTCTTCCTATCTTTTTCACTGTCCAGCGTTCACATCCATATGATGTTATTGAAAATACCATGGCTTGAACAAGTTGAATCTTTGTATGGAGAGACATCTCTGCTCTTGAGAATCTTATCTAGGTCTCTCATAGCCATTCTGCCAAGAGCAATACGTCGTCTGATTTCTTGACTGCTTGTTGCTTCTTTATTGATAGTTGATCCAAGTAGGTTAACGTTGTTCACGATTTCAATTTCTTCTCCTTCAATGATGAACCTATTAATTATGCCAGTTGTCATGATCTTTGTCTTCTTTACATTAAGGTGCAGGCCCATTTCGAGACTATGTTCTTTGATTGTGAGGAGCAAATGTTTCAGATCACTTTCAGCCAGTAATGTGGTTTCATCAGCATAGCGAAGGTTGTTGATGAGTCTTCCACCAATCTTCACACCTCTGTTGTCTTCATACTATCCTGCTTCTCTGATGATTTGTTCTGCATATAAATTAAACAGGTAGGGGGAAAGTATGCAGCCTTGTCTTACACCTTTGCTTATTTTAAACCATTCTGTTTCGTTCCGTTCGAACTGTTGCTTCTTGATCAATGTACAGATTGTGCAAGAGTACGATCAGATGTTCTGGTATACCCATGCTTCTTAATGTGGCCCAGAGTTTCTCATGGTTTACACAGTCAAAAGCTTTGCTATAGTTGATAAAGCACAAATTAATATCCTTTTGGTATTCTTTAGTCTTTTCAAGGATTCATCTGACATCCGCAGTGATATCTCTCATTCCTCGCCCTTTCCTGAGCCCTGCTTGTACTTCAGGTAGTTCTTGTTCCAGGTATGGTTGTAGTCTCTTTTGAATAATCTTCAGTAGAATCTTGCTGGCATGTGGGATCAGAGCGATTGTGCGATAATTTCCACAGTCAGTTGGATCACCTTTCTTTAGTATTGGTATAAACACAGATCTTTTCCAGTCAGTTGGCCATGATGTTGTCTTCCATATTTCTTGGCAGAGCCTTGTAAGTATGGTAACAGCTGCATCAGATTGCTGTAATACTTCTATGGGAATGCTATCAATGCCTGGTGCTTTGTTCTTTGATAAGGCTTTCAATGCTGCTTCAACTTCTTCTTTCATCACCAATGGTTCCCGATCATAAGGTACAAGTTGAAATGGTTGTTGGTCCACTTGATCTTTATCATATAAAAACTCTGTATATTCCTTCCATCTTTTCTTGGTCTTCTCAGCATCATTCAACATAGAACCTTGAGCATCTTGTAACATTCTATTTCGAGGCTGGAACTTTTTCTTTAACTCTCGTAGTTTTAGGAAAGCTGATCTTGTTCTTCCTCTAATAGTTTCTGCTTCTATTTCCTTGCATGCATCATTGTAGTACTTTTCCTTGTCCTGTCTTGCTGCACGTTGGAAATCTCTGTTAAGTAATGTGATTGTCTTTCTTTCTCCTCTGGCTTTAGCTTCTCTGCGTTTCTGGGCAATTTTCAGAGTTTCTTCCGTCATCCATTTTGGCCGTTTTTTCTTTTTTACCTTTTGTAGAGACTTCTCGCTTTCTTCCAACACAACTTTCTTGATGTCATTCCATAACTCTTCTGGAGCTCTGTCATTTGTATCTAAAGCAGCAAATCGATTTTGCAGGCAGTCTTTAAATTCCAGTGGTATATTCTCAAGGTCATATTTTGATGCATTCATGAGTGGTTTGCTCTTTTTCAACTTTAGCTTGACTTTGCATACTAGTAGTTGATGATCTGTACCACAGTCAGCTCCAGGTTTTGTCTTTGTTGATGTTATAGAGCTTTTCCATCATTGACTTCCACAGATGTAGTCGATTTTTATACAGTCTATTGGGTGAAGTCCATGTGTACAGTCGCCGCTTGTGTTGCTGGAAGAAGGTATTTGAGATGAATAGATCGTTGGTCTTGCAGAATTCTATCAGTTTTTCTCCAGCTTCATTTATGTTGCCAAGTCCATATTTTCCAACTACTTTGTCGTCTTCTTTGTTGCTAACTTTTGCGTTCCATTCACCCATGACTATCAGGATATCCTGTTTGCATGTTCTGTCAATTTCAGCTTGTACTTGTTCATAGAACTCTTCAATTTCATTCTCTTCTGCAGCTGTTGTTGGGGCATATACTTGAATTATAGTTGTGTTGATAGGCATTCCTCGTAGACGAATAGAGATTAAGCTTTCGCTGACTGCATTATATTTCATTACAGTTCTTGCAAGTTTCTTCTTTATTATAAATGCAACACCATTTCTTCTTTGTCTTTCATTTCCAGCATAGCAGACCATGTGATCATTTGATGCAAAGTGCCCGATGCCAGTCCATTTCAGTTCGCTGACACCCAACAGATCAAGTTCTACAGGTTCCATTTCATTCTTGACCACCTCCAACTTCCCTTGGTTCATGCTTCGTACGTTCCATGTTCCAATGTGTAAGATATCTTTACAGTTTCTGACTCTCTTTTCATGCGCAGCTACATCAGCAGTCAGATGTCTCGAGGGTTTTGATCCAACCACATCATAAATGCTGGCTTTACTCTGAAAAGTCTTCAGCTCTTCCCCAGTAGCTAGTTGAGTGCCTTCCAACCTGGGGGTCTTATCTGCCAGCACTATAGCACAATTTGTTTTGTTGTAACTATCCATTGGGTTTTCATGGCAAGATACAGAAGTAGATTGCTGGGCCTTTCTTCCGTGCAGTTTAAGTTTGATGGTGTTGCCGTTGTCACAGAAATGTGATCCTCCGCCGTCAATACTATCCCATTCTCCTGCTGCCCAGATGGGTAGTTTGTCTTGGTCTGGCACCTCAGCTGAGACCTGTCCATCTTGGGAGACCATGCCAGTAGTTAAACTACCGATAGTTTAGCTCTCAGCATCACTGATGCACACAAGCCCTCAGAGCACGACAAGCTGCAAACCAAGTCATCTTGTAGCGCCATACAAATGCTCAGTAGTAGTAGTAGTAGTAACATCTTGAACGAATCTTCCATTAATAATAAACTCCACACAAGAGAGTAGTAACCAAGCCCCAGGACCTCATTTCCTGGGAGGTAATCAGGCTGCTCTTAGGATAGCTGTTTCTCGACTCCAGACTATGCAGCCGGAGTGCCGCTAGCTTGTGCCTTTTGCACCCTTCGCTAAAGCCACTAAACCCAGTCAGCTCAACATTCAGGCAGAGCAACCAAGCCCTCTGCCTGCTGAAATGGGCTTATTACAGATCAAAATGAAACCGCACTTCAGTTATTGAAAATGTGGTGTCTGAAAAGGGCATGTTCATCAAACTAGCAACTAAAGAGAACTTTGTGTCATGGTGGTTAAGATTTAAAAAAATGATGTAATGCTTCCTACTGCCTTTTTATAACATAAAAAGATAATTTTTATATCCTTTCTACCACTTCACTTGGTCTCTGAAGGGAGAACCTGCAACTACAGTAGTGGCCAAAAAATTAAGGCAGAGTCCAAAATATCAGAATTTTATTAGAAAAGTACGTGTTATTGTCACTTTCATGGCCAAAAGCTTTAAGAACCAAAGATATATATATCATTTTCAAAGTTTTATTCAGGAAACAGTATATGTGTCAATATTTGATAGGGTGTCCATGATTTTTCAAGCACAGCCTGGATTCTTGTAGGCATACTGTTAACTAGCGTTTTACAGTATGCCGGAGTGATTTCATTGACCTATACATGCTTGAGTATGTCCTTTAAATCTGCTTCTGAAGTTGGACAGTGTGCTGCCACCTTTTTCTTCATAAGATTCCAACAGTTTTCAATTGCATTGTGATCCAGAGAGTTTGATGGCCAACTTGGTAGCAGTTTGATCATGTTGTCCACGAACCATTTTTTGACTGTTTTTGCAGTGTGGCACAGTGCCGAGTCCTGCTGAAATATAGTTGTGCCAGAAACATTCATGTGTATTTTAACTTTACTATTCAGCATTGATATGTATTTTGCAGCATTTACTCTTTCACCTTTCTCAAAAGTGTACAAGCCACATCGTCCATTCGCCGAGATACCACTCCATACCATGACCGATGGTGGGTGTTTAACAGTCTCGATTCTGTATTTCGGATTTAGTCTCTCGTCTGCTGGTCGACGGACATAGTTGTAACCACTCCCACATACTTGTTGAAATGTACTTTCATCTGTGAACATTACACTCTCCCACCATTCAGCAGATTTGTCTTTCATCTTGCTACAAAACTGTATGCGGGCAGCAATTTGTTTCCTAATCATCCTAGGCTTCGTGGCAGGTCTTCTGGCCACGACTTTGAATTCATCCACAAGCCATCATCGGATAAATCTGGCACTTATCTTTATTTCTCGATCATTAGCTAACTGAGCCACACGTTGAGATGAAGTATGTGGACTAGATGTAATAATGCTTTTGAGGAATCGGTCATCTTGTCCACTAGTTATCCGTCTGCGCCCACATTTCGAATGATGTATACGGCCACCTGATTTCAGATCATTCTGAACTGCACACCTTGATATATGCAAATGTTGCTCACACAGTAAAATAGGTCGTGTTTCACGAGGGTTTTGGTTTCCCAAAATGAAGAATACAAACTGTGAGCACCCTCAATAAATAAAAGGAATGAGGTCCAATTCTCTAATGCTGTGCTTTCCTTAACGTTTTTAATATGCCTTTTTTTTTTTTATATATATATATTTTTTTTTTTTGTTAAGTTAAGCGGTGTTCAGCATTTGTAAGAACCCATGGTTTCAGACTATAACGGCAGCGCTTCTGAATATACAATTTTACAGAAGACATATGCCTATGTTGCATCAACGACCATTTTCACTAACGGTTCTTTCGGGACTTTCCTTATTATTGTCTCAAATAATTAAAGAGATTGTGCTTATCTTAAAGAAGAAATGAACGGCCCCAACGCCACCTTGCCGGTACCTATCCCGCGTTTCGATTCTTCTTCAGGGGGTTGGTTCGTCTAAACAATCTCTGGATAGGAAAAATATGCACAGGATTAATTTAATCACTTTCCCATAAGCTTTTCATCATGTTCAAAGACAAGATTTTTACACAAATCGTACTGATAAATTTCAAGTTGCAGAAGCCTTATAAAGAATGTGCGGGTTTATTCAACGATGAGGTTTTCTCCCTTTCTAAGACGCCGCGCATGCGAATCAGCCCCTACGGTAGATCTTTTAACTCTATGGAATTACGTAACAGTATGATGTCATTGAATGGTTGCCTTGCTACTAAATGAAGAAGGCAAGTTTTTCGCGCATGCGAATCAGCCCCTGTGGTAGACCTTTAAACTCTGTGTGATTCCATAGCAGTGTAACATCATCGAATGGTTTCCTTGCTACCAACGAAAGGGCAAATTAGTCACTCCAATTCCTTAACCTTAACATACGGGCAGACTAGCGGAACTAATACAGTTTTCAGCTTTATCAGTATGCAGAAGAGATTATTTACTACAAATCATTGTACCATATAGGGCTGTAATATAGGATCTGTTGTAATCGTTTCAATGTTTTAAATGCAAGCTTCCCATTCCACCATATTATTTAGACCTCCTGGGTCCACAGTTTGAAGACGGTAGATCCATTTTTGTTCCTGGATTATCCCAGTTTTGGCTCTAGAATTGCCCGATCTTCCTGTTGCTATCCAGTCTATTGCAAAAAAACGGAGATCATCAAAAATATGATTATGCTGAAGGCAATGGATTACCAATGGGGCTTCTTTTACTTTGCATTTAAAACGACTTTTGTGTTCGTGGACGTATTGTCTTTCCTACATATAATAAACTGCACGGGCAGCGGATTCCATATACAACATGGTCAGACTCGCATGATGTACTGTGTCTTAATTTGTAATCGTGGCCATGATATGAGAAATTCGTAAAATCTTCAGAAATTGGGCACACATTGCAATGCCCACATGGTCTATGTCCCGACACTGAAATTGTAGTTGGTTGTACAAAAGTTCATAATTTCGCTGGACTAAGTTTTTCTTTAAGGTTTGGGTACCGTGTCCACACACATCGGATCGTTTTATCTTGAAGACCAGGAAGAACAGTTAACACATTTTGATGTTGTTTGATAATCCGTTTTATTTGACCACTAAGTGGAGAAAATTTTGTAATAAAATTGATGTTAGTCTCCATAGTGGTGTTCTCTACTTTGTGAGGATGTAGTAACAACTCTCTGTTGTTATAACGTGCTCGTTTATAGGCATCATGAATCACATGCGGGGATATCCACGCTGTTTGAAATCATGTGGTCAACTCTTTGCAAGTTTCTTATAGTCTGTCAAACTAAACCGGATAAACTGAGATAATGGTAAGCTGTCTCTCAATTGCTTAGGATGTCTGCTTTTATTTATTGAGAGTGCTCACAGTTTGTATTCTTCAATATGCAAATGTTGTGCAATAGCACATTGCGAATATCCTTCAGCATGGAGTGTGACAACTTGTCCCTTTACAAAGTCACTAATATCACACTTTCTACCCATCTTGATTGTATATATTACATGTAACTTTCAATCTTTTCCTAGTTGTAAAAATTCAAAACTTCATCCAAGAAACCTACTACAGAGTGTAAGTAAACTAAAATGGATGCCAGATGCATGGTGTGACTAATCGCCATGCTGATTAAATAAGTAAGCATGTGTGACATCTCCACAGTACATTATTTAACAATAAATTGTAGAAAAATGTACCTGCCTTAATTTTTTGGCCACTACTGTATGGCAGACAGGAAACTGACTCTACTCCTCCTGCCAACTAGGGGTAGAAGGTGACTCGGGGCCACAAAGACAAGCAAAAACGATGGGGCTTTAGAACTGTGTGAGGAAAGGGGGAGAGAATTGCAGCTCCAGAGTCACTGGAGTGGAGAAAGAGGAATAGCAGCAGCAAAGATTAACTGGACTGCACCTTTCAGCTTTAACTGTGGGATGCCACCCACCTGGAGTTTCCACCCCATGCAAATGCATATTTTGCATAGTAGGTTGCATTGGCCCTGCTCCACAAATACATAGATAAAGACAAATATATATTCATTTATTTTTTGATAATTAAAATGTGATTAGCCACATTTCCACTTTTACCAAAGTGGTGCACAATAAATATTGTACACAGATAAACTATAGCACCCATAGCATACTACGCAAACCTTTATCATTTTTTTAATGAAGGCACTTCAGTTTGAGATTTAGTTCACACTAAGGTCTGTCGTTAATAATCTAAGGGGCTTGTTTACAAAGCCGCGGTAGCGGTTTGCGATCGTAATCGGAGCCGCAGCCCCATTGATTTCAATGGGGCCGCGGCTGCGATCGCGATCGCGAACCACTACCGCGGCTTTGTAAACAAGCCCCTAAATTCCTGCATTATTGTATACTTTCAGTGTACCTTTATTATACAAGTGATTCCATATTTGCATTAGACATATTGTTCCTTCTACCTACATCAGGAGAAGAAATGGTGAATTCACATTGCTCAGAGTTTCTTGTCTCACTCGGGGAAAGTTTGTGAAATAGTTACCTTTCTAGTAACCATCACCCAGGAAAAGGAGCTGGATAATATGTTGAAACCCTCTTCCCAGAATGCAGTGTTGCTCAAGAAAGCAAATAGAATGCTAGGAATCATAAGGAAAGGAATGGAGAATAAAACCAAGGACATTATAATGCCTCTGTATAGTTCCATGGTGCGAACGCACCTAGAATATTCTGTGTAATTCTGGTCTCCATTTCTTAAAAAGAATATAGCAGAATTGGAAAAGGTACAGAGAACAATGACCAAAATGGTAAAGGGGGTGGCGACCGGAAATTGTTTTTGGCCACCCTGTATTCCTGGAATTAAATGCCTCAGGCCACTTACTAATTATGTGACTGCATATGTAAAATGACTTAGTGCAGTGTGTTGGGTATGGTATATTTCTGAGTGTGAGACTGCATGGTAGCTGAATGAACAATTGCAATATATTTGAGACGTGCCCTGAGTAGCTGCTAGGTGTGATGTGCTTGAGGGTGGAGAATGAGTGGGTGAGGTGTGTTTGTAAGAGTAGGCAACTGCCTGAATGGGAGGATTGCATGTTTACCGTAGTAGACTACATTTGCTTGTCCATCGGTATATGGGAGTGGATGCAATGCATGTGTGAAGGTTATGTTGTAGATGGGCTTTGTTCCTAGCTGGGGGTCAGTGTGTAGTTCAAATCTGTGTGTGCATGGTTGTTTGTAAATGATAGAGTGGATGGGGTATTTTTATAAGGCGTCGTGTAAACATACACACGATTTATGTATGTGAATCACCTATCTTCAATGACTTAGGCATGTGAATTGGCACTTAAACATGTGTTTCAGAAGGACGTCATTCTGTAAATATGCACGGAAGACCAATCACACTTTTTTCACTGTGGGCTTGCATACAGTCAGAGTGACAGTTTACATGCTTAGGGGGTCATTCCAATGTTGGAATAGCGGGGATGTACGTCCGGTTCAGACGTACAGCCCCCTCTATTCGCTTGGGGCCGATTCCATGCCCAAAGCTCCCTGCACATACAGTGGAGTTGTGTGGGGAGCTCTGGATGGGGGCAGGCGGGGGAGGGCCAGAGGAGGAATGTGGGCAGGGCAGAGGCGGAACCCTGACCCCAGATGTACGGGGCCTATTCTGGTCATGGCCTTTTATGTCCAGGGTGGAGGAGCTAGTCGGGGGGACTTATTCCACCTTGGAGGTAGAATAAGGCCCCTCGACTGCAGCGCACAGCACCGGCGGACCTCATCCTGAAGATGAGAGGCAGCAAGGGGTTCCCGGCTGCCTGATCCCGGCCTTGGCAGGCCCCTCCGGGGATCGGGCAGCAGGGAACAGCACATTTAGGGCTGTGCAGCAGATCAGGGCTCCTGCATGATGTCCTGGTACCATGGCAACGGGACACCACTGAACTGAGGCTCCATGCAGGCGCTTCGGCTGGGCTAGCTGGGGATCTCATTGAACGTTCGGTAGCACAGAATCAGGGCATGTCCCTTTGCCCCAATTCTGCTCCTGTGGGAACATCTAGCTCCAGTGGGTGCAGAATTGGGTGCAAATCCGGCCTGTTTAGATTTTGGATGAAGCAGACGGGCCCTGGTCAGAATGGGGCCCTTAAGGTATAAAATGTAATAATTTACACACAATCTTTAGAAATCTAGGCATGGCCAGTATAAGTCAC
This sequence comes from Ichthyophis bannanicus, assembly GCA_033557465.1. Classification (NCBI taxonomy): domain Eukaryota; kingdom Metazoa; phylum Chordata; class Amphibia; order Gymnophiona; family Ichthyophiidae; genus Ichthyophis; species Ichthyophis bannanicus. The sequence goes on from CM066035.1 coordinate 344,741,370, forward strand.
TGCATGTTGATTTGACTGTGTATGTGACTAAAGACTGCATGTGTTGTCTTATTTCTTTACAGTCATCCTCTTTCCCCTCAACCTGATGCCCCTCCCCTTCTCTTGTAGAGCTCTCTCCTTCTTAGTTTTTCCACTAATTTATAATACCTCCATCACCATGAGACCTTGATCTCCTATTGCTCCCAAGGTCATTCTCCCACAACTCCCATTATCAGGCACACCTCCTCTCCCTTTCCCCCTCAGGAAGCCCTGTTCTTCCCCTTTCCCCCATCAAGCATCTCAACTCTGTGTCCCTTCCCTATCAAATACCCCTCCCCCTCTCCTCCCTTCATCTCGTTTCCCAATGAGGAACCCCTCCTTGCCTCCTGGAGTCCTTTGCTATCAGGCATCCCTCTCCACCTTCCATTTCCTCCTTCCTTCTTGCCTTTCACTTTTTCCTCTTCATCTTTCTCAATTTACATACTAGGCAGTCCTTTCCAGTCCATATCATTCCTTCCTAGGCCCTTTTAGCAGAAAAACTAACCATGGCTCAAAAGCTGGTTATTTTTTCAAGCGTTTGCAAGAAAAATCAATTGCTGAGGAAAAGTGAAGGGCTCGTTGGCCATACTTGGCGGCAGAATTTTGGGGGTAGTGGCACAGCATCCCTGCAGCAGGAAAGCAGCACATTAAGGGGGCTAGTTACTAAGATGTGCTAATGTTAATGCATATTAATTAACAGTTAATATATATTATTTTAGAGCAGGTCCCATTTTATTCAGTGGGACATAGTTACTAACAACATATGTTAACTGTGACTTTGCGCACCCTTCAATCTTAGCGCAGTCTTAAGAATGAGCTCTCAAAAGTTGCTTCAGCTTTTAAGCATAGACCCATGCTCAAGTCCTTTCAAAGCTTCAAAAGGGATGTGCCTGGAGAGAGCTTAAAGCCACTGTACCCCTGATGAAGCAAATGTGAAACGCTGGCCACCATAGGGTGCTGGGGTATTCACATTAAGAGGATTGAAAGGCTTAAATCTTCTAAACTAAGATAAATAATCAATTTATTCTCCCTTAAAAGACTGAAAAGTGTTTTGGAGGGGGGGGGGGGGGTTTATGCTCTGTGAGGAATATTCTGGTTCTTATAAACAAGCAGTATAATGGCATACAAAGAAGAATTTGCAGGAAACAACCTTAAGTCTTTTTCCTCTAACTTACTATTTTGGAATAAAACAAGAAGTCTGCTGGTCTTGGCAACAGGTCTTTTGGGATGATTAATGCCATGTGAAATAAACTGCTTGCTTCTGTTTTTGCGTATTCATTTTATAAAATTATCTCCAGAATTGCTAGCAAAAGACTCATATTGCATAGAGCTGCATCGTGCTCATTTCTATGGAGGGAGGTCATGATAGTGTTTTTCCTAAAAAGAAAAGAAAAGGAATACCAGGGGGGAAAAAGACGGGATATTATCAGAACTAGAGATGATGTTGCCCTGGAGACAACAGGAGGAAAGAAATAATGGGGGACTTGCAGGGTGACATAAAATTATAAAATATATATCTAAAGCCTCAAGAGGCTATTAGGTCCAAGCTATTAGTATTAATTGTTTATGATGGTTTGTCGATCACCTTTATAATGCTCACAGTATTCCACAGTTTGTGGTTTTCTTAGCTTAATGTGCTCTTTTCAGGAGAGATTTCCCATCCTGACTGTGATTTGAAGCCGACATCCAAGCAAATTCTAGCACTACACAGCCATGGCAAGAGTCAGTGATGGATTTAGGTTTAGCTGCCTTCTGCCACGTACACCCCCCTCCCCCTTCTTAGATGTACTGGCCCGTGGCAAGAGTTCACAGTAGCAACTTAGCAGCCTTACCTTTGTGCTGCATCCTCCATCACACTTTGAAAGCTGCAGAGGAGGCAGGTGGATGCCATTAAAGATCTCTGTGGGCCCATTCAGACTTCCAGGGCTACCAAGCTCTGTTCCTTTCGGGGGAGAGCGTAACTGTACCATTGAATGGTGCAGATGGGACCACACAATGTTTTGTGACCTTCTGAATTTTGCCACTCTAAACATAGGCCTTTGTGAAAATCCAGGCTTGGCAAGAGTACTCCGGTCTTTTATCAAGTAGTTTTTCTCTGAATTTTAAGCAGTTGTTTTGCATAGAGTATATACAATAGCAGCAGTAGAACAGCGTCCTGAAAAACAAAATCAGAGGATATGGGCAATTAGGGGTGGCCCAAGGGGGGTGCGGGGCCATGTGTGGGGCCTCATTTGCCTAAGGGGCCTCATTGGCATACATATTTGCATAATGTTACCATACACTAACTTTTAGTAAACATGCCTCTTAATGCGTGTACGGATAAAGAAAGACTAAAAGATTTCTACATTACTATAATCCAGTGCCAACCGCCAGGCACATTAGGAACTACTACAAACACTGCCCATTTAGAACCCATCACCAAAATAACCCCCGTGGAAAATGTAATACAAACAACGTTCTTTTGTCGGATGTTACAGGAAAGGAACATGTACAAATACTATGTCCACCACTCAGTTACATCCCTTTTATTAAATTTCTTATTAAAATCACGTCTACTTAGCTGAATAAGACGGTTGTCAAAAGTCCTTATCAAGCACGACGTGCACGTTTCGGGTCTGTAGCCCTGTCTCAAGTGCTGCCAGTACTGTGTTTTCAACTGCCTTTAAACGCCGAAACCGGCTGTTTCCTCAAAAGGGTCAGGATCTTCAAAGAATGGCTATACTCTGTCGTCAATCACCCTTCACAACCAATGAAAACTCCAAGGATACCCCACTGAATAGGGGAAGCCCTGAGGTCATCAAAGCTACATCAGCGTATGCTTAGCCAATCGATCTCCTTGTTGAGACCAGAAGGATGTACTGATTGAAGTTGGAAAATCCACCGCTGTTCACAGCTTTGCAAACTATTAATACGATCTCCCCCTCGAGGATTAGGAGGTATATAATCAATGACAGTCCAACGTAATTCTTGAAAATTATGGCCTAAGGCCAAACAATGATCCACCATTGGAGCTGTCTCAATCCGTTGTCGAAGGCGAGACGCATGTTCACCAAGCCGAAGTTTAATTTTACGTGTAGTTTGACCCACATATATCAACGGGCAGGGACAAAAAATCAGATACACAACAAAAGAAGAATTACAATCGGTTTCCCACCGTCTTTTGAAGTGTTTCCCCGTACCTGGATCCGTCCAATCTAGCCCTGTTTCTGCCAACGGGCAGTATTTACAAGAGCCACAAACCCCGTGTCCATTATGTGAGAAAGTAGGTGAAGGAGGTCGGTCCTGACAAACTGTAGAGTTGGCCAGCAAGTCCCCCAAATTTGCCCCGCGTGTAAAAGCCACTGATAAAGGTTTTTGAAAACAAGTATGTAGTCCCAATATCGGCCAATGTTTCTTAAGAATATGAATCACATCTTTACTAGATGTCATGTAAGGTAGTATACCTACCAAAGGTGGTGTAGATTGTTCTGAAGATTCACTCGGTCGTTGATCCGTCAGTAACCATTCGCGATGGGTGTAAAGAGCACGTCGGTAGGTCAATTTCACTACCTTAACTGGATAACCCCTATCCAAAAGACGCTTGCTCAAATCCTGAGTTTGTATTCGAAAATCCTCCGTAGAGGAACAAATACGGCGTAATCTCAGAAACTGGCCATACGGAAGACCTCTCCTCAATGGACCAGGATGAAAACTCTGAAATTTTAGCAAACTGTTACGTTGGATAGATTTCCGGTATAAGGTAGTTCTAAACTGGCCTTCTTCAAACAATACTGTAACATCAAGAAAGTCAATCTGGCGATCAGCTACTTGTGCCATAAAGGTCAAATTTGGTTTAAGGCTGTTAAGCCATAACAGGAAACCCTGTAATGCATTCATCGATCCTGACCATAAAAAGAATATATCATCCAAATACCGTTTCCAAAACGGAATGTGTTGAAAATACAAAGAATGATATAAATAGGTCTCCTCAAAATCAGCCATGTAGAGGGTGGCTATAGATGGTGCTGCTGATGCCCCCATAGCTATCCCAAACGTTTGTAAGTAGAATCTCCCCTGAGATAAAAAATAATTACGAGTTAAAACCATCGTAATTAATTCCAATAGGAACTATCGAGGGAGACAAGAAGGTGCAGTTGTAAATTTCTTGCTCAATAATGTTAGAGCTTCATCCTGATTAATATTTGTATAGAGAGCAGCGACGTCTAGCGTCACTAGTTGAAATTCACAGGTGGGTACATCCACAGCCATCAATTGTTGTAAGAATTGCGTGGTGTCTCGTATATAAGATTTCACCAAGACAGCCTCCTTCTTCAAAAAAACATCACGATATTGGGACAGGGGTTCTAAAACTGACCCCCTACATGAAACTATAGGTCTACTTGGTGGAGAGACCAAAGACTTGTGTATTTTTGGAACCAGGTACAGGATTGGAACTTTAGGGTGAGCTGGCGTCAGAAATTGATGTTCCTTCTTCGTTATCCACCCATTCAGAAGTGCCCCATCAGCTAACAACTTAACAGCTGTCTGTATATCAGAAGTGGGATCTTGCAGTAATTCACGATAAGTTACTGTATCAGATAAATGAAGATCCAAAAGACGCAAGTATTCACTAGTGGATTGAACCACTATAGCTCCACCTTTGTCGGCCCTTCAGATGGTCAGAGTAGAATCGCTCCGGAGCTGACGTAGAGTATCCCAACCCATTTTATCTAAATTGATCCATTTAGAGTCCATATGCTGTTCAAAATCAGCCAAATCACGCAATACTAACTTCTGATAAGTGAGAATAGAAGGATCCATCACCTCAGGAGGTAGCCACGTAGATTTTGGGCGAACCACAGAAATATCAGGTAGAGAAGGTTTGTCAGAAAAGAAATGCAATATCCGCAATTGGCGAAAAAATCGATGCAAAAAAATCCGTAATTTGAAAGGGTCATGATTTACAGTAGGTACATAAGAAAGCCCCAAATTCAGAAGTCGTTCTTGAGAGGAAGTCAAGGGAGTGGACATGAGATTCACTACTATTGATTCATTTGTTGGCGGTACCGCTGCCGCGTCATTGGGGGTTCCCAATCCTCTACGTAATAATTTCGACGAGGCCGTCCTCCTCTGCCTTGGCCCCGCCGAAAAACCTGAGAAGATCGATAAGGTTTAGAAGTGTCAGCCACTCCCCCACTATCATCTGTATCCTCGGAGGAACTGTCAAATGTGACTCTCTTCTGATTAGTAGTCTCCGGCGTAGTGTACATCCAATAATAAACTTTCTCAGCAGAGGAGGACGGCCTCGTCGAAATTATAACGTAGAGGATTGGGAACCCCCGATGACGCGGCAGCGGTAACGCCAACAAATGAAGGAGGCTGTCTTGGTGAAATCTTATATACGAGACACCACGCAATTCTTACAACAATTGATGGCTGTGGATGTACCCACCTGTGAATTTCAACTAGTGACGCTAGACGTCGCTGCTCTCTATACAAATATTAATCAGGATGAAGCTCTAACATTATTGAGCAAGAAATTTACAACTGCACCTTCTCGTCTCCCTCGACAGTTCCTATTGGAATTAATTACGATGGTTTTAACTCGTAATTATTTTTTATCTCAGGGGAGATTCTACTTACAAACGTTTGGGATAGCTATGGGGGCATCAGCGGCACCATCTATAGCCACCCTCTACATGGCTGATTTTGAGGAGACCTATTTATATCATTCTTTGTATTTTCAACACATTCCTTTTTGGAAACGGTATTTGGATGATATATTCTTTTTATGGTCAGGATCAATGAATGCATTACAGGGTTTCCTGTTATGGCTTAACAGCCTTAAACCAAATTTGACCTTTACGGCACAAGTAGCTGATCGCCAGATTGACTTTCTTGATGTTACAGTATTGTTTGAAGAAGGCCAGTTTAGAACTACCTTATACCGGAAATCTATCCAACGTAACAGTTTGCTAAAATTTCAGAGTTTTCATCCTGGTCCATTGAGGAGAGGTCTTCCGTATGGCCAGTTTCTGAGATTACGCCGTATTTGTTCCTCTACGGAGGATTTTCGAATATAAGCTCAGGATTTGAGCAAGCGTCTTTTGGATAGGGGTTATCCAGTTAAGGTAGTGAAATTGGCCTACCGACGTGCTCTTTACACCCATCGCGAATGGTTACTGACGGATCAATGACCGAGTGAATCTTCAGAACAATCTACACCACCTTTGGTAGGTATACTACCTTACATGACATCTAGTAAAGATGTGATTCATATTCTTAAGAAACATTGGCCGATATTGGGACTACATACTTGTTTTCAAAAACCTTTATCAGTGGCTTTTACACGCGGGGCAAATTTGGGGGACTTGCTGGGCAACTCTACAGTTTGTCAGGACCGACCTCCTTCACCTACTTTCTCACATAATGGACACGGGGTTTGTGGCTCTTGTAAATACTGCCCGTTGGCAGAAACAGGGCTAGATTGGACGGATCCAGGTACGGGGAAACACTTCAAAAGACGGTGGGAAACCGATTGTAATTCTTCTTTTGTTGTGTATCTGATTTTTTGTCCCTGCCCGTTGATATATGTGGGTCGAACTACACGTAAAATTAAACTTCGGCTTGGTGAACATGCGTCACGCCTTCGACAACGGATTGAGACAGCTCCAATGGTGGATCATTGTTTGGCCTTAGGCCATAATTTTCAAGAATTACGTTGGACTGTCATTGATTATATACCTCCTAATCCTCGAGGGGGAGATCGTATTAATAGTTTGCAAAGCTGTGAACAGCGGTGGATTTTCCAACTTCAATCAGTACATCCTTCTGGTCTCAACAAGGAGATCGATTGGCTAAGCATACGCTGACGTAGCTTTGATGACCTCAGGGCTTCCCCTATTCAGTGGGGTATCCTTGGAGTTTTCATTGGTTGTGAAGGGTGATTGACGACAGAGTATAGCCATTCTTTGAAGATCCTGACCCTTTTGAGGAAACAGCCGGTTTCGGCGTTTAACGGCAGTTGAAAACACAGTACTGGCAGCACTTGAGACAGGGCTACAGACCCGAAACGTGCACGTCGTGCTTGATAAGGACTTTTGACAACCGTCTTATTCAGCTAAGTAGACGTGATTTTAATAAGAAATTTAATAAAAGGGATATAACTGAGTGGTGGACATAGTATTTGTACATGTTCCTTTCCTGTAACATCCGACAAAAAGAACGTTGTTTGTATTACATTTTCCACGGGGGTTATTTTGGTGATTGTTTTGACAGTACAATATAGTATCACTGAATTGGGGATTGGTATTCGTACATTTAGAACCCATAGCAAACCCACCGTATCCTAACAGCACTACCAGGACTCACAAAACACCAGACCCTACCTATCAAAAGGCAACACTGCAAATATTAAACCAATACATTTCAGAGATTAACAATACATGACCTACTGGGGAAAGAGAACAAGGGCAATGTCAAATAGCAACTACATAAACAGAATACCTCAGCTCAGTTACACATGCAGAACATAGACCATCACCAAACAAGGAATCACAATTTAGAAACAGGAAGACAATAATTAAACTGGGAACCCCAAAAGCCAAACTTGGAATGTACAACAACACTGTAGAAATAAAACTATAAATTAATTTCCTCTTCTACTAAACAAAGCACAGACGTTAATGATGCACATTTCCCAGAGCTGACATATTCCAGTTAATAAATTCAAAATAAAGAGATATCTTTCTACCTTTTGTGCATTTTTTTTTCAGTTGGAATTGCTCCAGCCACTTTCTTCTGGTTTCTTCGTGTCTTCTGCTAACTCTCCATCATCTGCTGTCCATTTGTCCTTTCTTATCTCTTCTAGGTTTTTTTCCATTCTCTCTCTACATCTGCTTTAACATACTAATCTTTCTCCTTTTGCTCTTTCCTCATTCCTATTTAATCCACTCAAATTTTACCCCTCCATTCTCAATCCCCACATACTCTTCCAATACACGGCCAATTGTAGATTTTTCTTCCCTCCCACACAAAATATTTTTCCCCTCTCCATTTCACTCCCCCAGCCCCATCCATTCTAATCCTCCTCCAAAATCAGCTCCCTTCTAGTTCCAGCCCCATCCAGCATCCGCTTCCTTCTAGTCCCTGCATCAGCCCATTTCCAGTCCTAGCCCCCCATCAGCCCATTTCCAGTCCTAGCTCCCCTGTCCATTTCCAGTCCTATCCGAGTCCCTCCATCAGCTCATTTCCAATCCCAACCCCCCATCAGCCCATTTCTAGTCCTTTTCTAGCCCCATCATCAGCCCATGTCAAATCCTAGCTCCCCTCCACTCAGCCCATTTCAATCCAAGCCCCCTATGTGCCTACTTCCAGTTCTAGCCCCTCCATGAGTCCATTTCAACCCAAGCCCCCAACACAGCCCATTTCCAATCTTAGCTCCCCCAACAGCCCATTTTCAGTCCTATCCTAGCCCCTCCATCAGCCCATTTCCTGTCCTATCTCCCCCCACTCAGCCCATTTCCAGTCCTAGCTCCCTCCCCTCACAGCCCATTTCCATTCCAAGCCCCCCTCCCCATCAGCTATTTGCAGTTCAAGACCCCTTCCACTCAGCCCATTTCCATTCCAAGCCCCCATCCCCATCAGCAATTTGCAGTTCAAGCCTCCCCTTCCACTCAGTCCATTTCCAGTCCTAGCAACCCCAACCCATTACCAGTCCTAACACCCCATCAGCCCACAGCACATTACCAGTCCTAACCCCATCATCCCACCTCAAGTCCTAACCCCCCATCAGCCCATTTCCAGTCCTAGCCCCCCCCCCACAGACCATTACCAGTCCTAGCCCCCCATCAGCCCACAGCACATTACCAGTCCTAACCTCACCATCTCACCTCAAGTCCTAACCCCCCATCAGCCCATTTCCAGTCCTAGCCCCCCCATAGACCATTACCAGTCCTAACCCCCCCATCAGCCCACAGCACATTACCAGTCCTAACCCCATCAGCCTACCTCAAGTCCTAACCCCCCCATCAGCCCATTTCCAGTTCTAGCCCCCCATAGCCCATTACCAGTCCTAACCCCCCCATCAGCCCACAGCACATTACCAGTCCTAACCCCGCTCCCTCCCATCAGCCCAGGGAAAATGAAAACTTAAAAAAAAGCTAGCTGCTGCCGCCACGGTAGCAGCAGAATCGAGTGTCCCGTGGGGCCCCGCCTGCCCGGCAGAGCACTCCCTCCCTCCCTCCCTCCCTCCCTGCCTGCTTGCTTGCCTCAGTCCCTCTCCGCTTCGGCTTAGAGCCGCGAAGGGAGAGCTTCTCCCGTATGGCTCTGTTAAGCCCGCTGGGGCTTATGGGAAATTTCCCATCTGCCCCGGTGGGCTTAACAGCGGGACACTCGATTCTGCCGCTGCAGCCAGCTTTTTTTTTTTAAATTTACTTTTAAAGCAGAATGTTCTTTGCACGTGTCCCCCTGAAACTTGGGGCCCTGTGCAAAAAACATTCTCGTTCAATGGACGGGCCGGCCCTGTGGGCAATACTAACTTATACTTGCAGTTCTTTAGAAAAGGTATTTGCTATGGTTGATATTAATTACATCTGAACTCCTGTCTTCTACCTGAGTACAGGGCTAGCCCAGTGCATGAGCAGCTGTATTTTTCACATGTCGCCTCTGCTGATTATGCAAATGAAGCCCCACATGTAGTCTCTGCACATGGCCCATCTTCCCACACAGGCTGACCTGGCCCAAGAAGTAGTAGTATCCTACTGGAATGTACACTCTGGAGTGCCTTAATATATGGATAAAATCATTTCTAAATGCACAAAAGGTTTTAAAGTGTTCTGATAAAAATTATACCATTATGTTAATTAGGTAAAGGTTGAAATTGTTAGCTGCCAAGCACTAATCAATGATGGTTTGGAACATCTTAAGTAATTTTTCCAATGGCAGTTAATGCTCCCCTTTGAGGGGCTGAATTTTCTGACAGTAAACGCACTTTTCTGTGTGTATGCAATTAATACTTGCTTGGTTGACCGACTGATCAGGGCTCACGTTTTTTGCAGAATCATGGTCAGCTGGTTTGAATTGTTTAGTTTAGAGGCCGATTCAGAAATGTGTATGTCCGGGCCATCCAGAGATGGACGGGGCCAATTTGTATCTGATTCCGCAACTGCGGGAGCTATATGTTCCTGCGGTTGCGGAATCACGGCACTTAGACGGCCCAGCGTGCACCCAGTTCCAAGGAAGGAGATGTCCTGTGATGTGCCCAGCCAGCCTGCCCAATGCTCCGGCTAGTGTGAAGCAGTATCTCATTGCCATGACACCGGCATGTCCAGCCAGAGCAACCAAGTGCCGAAAACTGTCGCAGCCCCGTCACCCCCATAGCCTGACCCTTGCCGGAGACCCCCCACAGTCGGGATTGAGAGACCCCCCCCCAGGTGATAGAACATGAAACAGGGGGCTGCAGCTCACAATTGGCATGGCGCCCAGCACTTATTCCACCTTCAGGGTGGAATGATCTGGGCTTCCAAGTAGATGCCGGAGGGCGTACAGAGGCCTGCCATAAATGCTCCACCCCAGCGCCACCCCCTCCCTCCCCCGTCCAGCACTCCCCACACAACGGCTCTGTACATGCGGGGAGCCAAAGGTTCAGAATACTCTCCCAGGGATGAGCGCGGGTTGAACATACACCCTGGACATCCAACCCCACTATTCGGAAATCGGAATGACCCCCTTAGTAAATATCCTGTCTAGAGAACTGATCTCTCTCTCTCCCACCCCTCCTCTTTCCCATTCATCTCCTTTAATTTATAGATTGTTTTGGGGGTCACAGGCCTGATTTCTTGCAGCCTTATGCAATTAGCTTAATTGATCCCTATAAAAAAAAGCAAGTGTCTTGCTGCTTTAATTCAAAGCCTCTTATTTATTTCTTGTTGTGAGTCTTATCTATCTGTCTTGTTAGACTGTAAGCGCAAAGGAGTAGGGACTCGTAATTATCTGTGTCTGTAAATGCTGCATATACCTGGTAAGCACTACACAAATGATAATAACACTAAAAATATAAGCTAAAAATCATTGTGGTCTTTTGATATTTTTCAAAAGAGAATAGATTAGACATATTAGGGCTCATTCCATCCCGGCGTCCAGCCCTTCTGTATGTCCGGTCAAACTGGACGTTCAGAGGGGCTCGCGATTCTGATCCCGTGGGATCAGAATCGCAATTAGGCCTGTACGTGCAGGCCGGAACTGCGATTCAGCACGGCCTGCACATACAGGTACTGCCCAACTAACTCAGTCAGGGCTTTCAAATGGAGCCACGCACCATGGCATCAGGTTGCCATGGACCACAACTGCATTTAAAAGTCGCAATGCTGGCCATCGGAAAAAAAATGTTTATTACCCGCAGCCTGACCCCTGATTTGGCCAACCAGGGTTGGGCTGCGGGGAATGCTCTCTACCCCTGCTGCCCTTTCCTGGCCCCGGGCCCGACGATCCCTTCCAGGAAAGTTATTCCACCCTGGAGGTAGAATAACTTCCCCATTCAACTTGCTGGCCGCGGACATACAGGGCCAATATTAGAATCGGTCCTGTACGTCCGGGGCCGGCGACTGCCCACTGCCCGCCCTAACGCCGCCCCCAATCCTCCCCTTTCCCGCTCCGTCTAGCTTCCCCATACAACCAGCAGGGAAGCTAGACGCCGAAGGGAGGGGATCATTGGGACATCCATTCCCACTATTTGTGGCACCGAATAGGGTCCATTCTAAAGGGTCAAGTTAGCAAAGAAGTAATCAGACTCTGTCTGTATTATGTTTGCCTTCCAATATATTTGTGCTGAACTATGTATTGAAAGTGTGGAGCTGCTTGAAGGGAAAACGGTAAGACACTTGGGACCCTTTTACTAAAGCGCATTAGGTTTTGCACGTCATGTGCACTACAAAAGCACGTTTAGTTTAGAACCTCCATGTTAGCTGTCAGGGACCTGACCAATATGTTCCCGGCAGCTAACATGCGACTGAGTATCCTAATTGTTAACTGCACTCGTGTGCTAATATGCTCTCCTTGCCCAGAACTCCACCCCTAACCCACCCGCCCTCCACATTAGCACGCAAGTGCCAGTTAACGTGGTCAGTAACTGGCATGCCCATTCGTTAGTGTTCACCATGGGCAGTTATTGCACATTAAAATCATATTAACTGGTTAGCAGCATTTAGACGTCTGTCATCATTTTGGTCTTTCTTCAGAGCCATAGATTTCAGTAATGATTGGTTCTCATTTTTGTTTGTACTATGTCATATTAAGGATTTGTGCCCTTCTTTGGAGAAAGATGATTTGGTTATGCTGGTTTGTGCTTGGGTGACCATATGGCTTGACTATTGTAGCTCACTATATCAAAGACTCCCAATTTTTTTTTTAAAGGTTAGCCTATTGCATAGGTAGTTAGCAAGACTTTTGATGGGTGTGAAACCCTGGGATCATATTAGTTTCCTTTTGGAATGTTTTCATCAGCTTCCAGCACTCTGGAGAGAGTGATTTAAGGGGCATGTTTACTATAACACGCTACCTGGATAGCGCATGGGTAGCATGCATTTTTGGTACCACACTAAAAACTAACAAGGGGCCCTGTGCTAAAAAACCTGAACTATCCGAGCACTGCATGTCTTAGTGGGATGTGGGCATTCCCCCCCGTGGCACTGATAGCATGGGCCTTGAAAGTCTGTGCTTCCAGTGCTTGGTGGGGAGTAACTACTGCAAGCACAATGGGTGAAGATAGTTGCTGCCCATAGTAGAATTAACACCACGAGCAGCGCTAAATTCAAAGGCATGACTTTCTCTGTCCCCCTGTATCTAGCGCTGTACCCTGTGCTAGTAAAGTAGCCCAAACCAACGTTACTAATTTAGGGCTTAGTAAACTTGTCCCTCAGGTTTTTTCTTTGATTCATAAGTCCTTGGACAGTTTAGCTCCTTCATATTTGAAAAATCTTTTATGTCTTGCAGTCTTCGTTCTTCTCAGCAGAATGTATCTATTCCTGGTACTTCTAATGTTAGGCTGGCTATCACCAAAAATACGGCATACTGATTTTATGCTTCTAAATTTTAGAATACAGTTCTGTGAGATAGCAGATTGGATTTGAATTATGTTTGCTTTCAGAAAGTCTTGGAAGCGTGGTTGTTCAGTCATGTATTTAATTGATTAATATAGGTGGTAGCGGTGCTTTGCCATTTTTATTGTAAGTTTTTATGTTTGTTTTATGTTTTTCAATATTAAAGCCTTTGACTTTTTTTTAATAAGGTAGATTATCACATTTGAAATATAAATATATAAATAAATATATTTGCGATTAAATAGGAGATTGAAAATTAAATTCTGAGGGCTAAATTTTCAAGAGTTTGCAAATAATTTAGATGGCTAAATTCTTCACTTAAATTGCTAGCAGCATCAGTAAGATATCTAGGGCCCAATTTTCAGTTAGGCAGGCTATGCTCAGCATCAGTGCATAGCCTGCCCACTGACCCCCTTAACCCAAATTTTCAATTCTGCGGCAAATGAAGTGAAAATCCGGGTTTGCCTGGATGTGCCGTCTGCCGCCGAGGCTAAACAGGTAATAGCGATTTTCAATGTTACCTGCTTAGCCCCTGCATGGAAAAACCTCACCTATTTTTAAGGCACAGAGGGCTAAGCGGGTAGCATCAAAAATCGTCGCTATCCATTTAGCCCTTTCCTCTACCCCTGCTCCGCCTCAGAACGCCCCCAACATGCCCTGTTGCTAACCGCATAGCATCTGGACGCATTAGGGACTTATCCGGGATTTTCCAAAGGCACTACCCGTGTAGGTGCTTTTGGAAAATCCCGGATAAGGCATTTACATGGGCAACTAAGGCAGTTATCCATGTAAATGTCTTTGAAAATGCTACCCCTAAGAAATTTTCAAATGCTTTCAGTTTTATATCCAAGATTGAGCTTCTAAATGTAACACCATTTAATCAACTAATCCTACATCAAGTACTAAAATACCTAAATAGTAATGTCATTTTGACTATGAATGTTTCTGTAGCTTTTTATTTTGTGGTAGTAGTATACACCCACTTGGGATACAAAGCAATTGTTTATTTTCTTTGATTTATATTATTTATATTCTTTGACGACAAGCATGAATCATTTGACTGCATTTGTTACTGAATGGACAGCTAGTTTCAGAGTTTTCTGGAAAGGCCTAAAAGCCTTTCATTGCCTAGATGTGGTAGTTCTGCACTTCAGTGACCATGCAGATCCGTCTTTTCTGCATTTTCAGATTTTCTAAAGAGACATTTTCCCTTTTTCTGACTTTGGCCAAAAACCCAGGTTCTTTCGTAATTAGGTTTTTTTGGTATTTTTCTAAGTTTCTATGTTTTCTTCAACAAATCCTCTAAAACAGCCTATGCTTTTTCCTGGCATGTTCATTGCCAGTGAGTGACCTAGCCAAACTTGTTCTTCTCTGTGGATCATTTAACTTTAGAGAAGAATTGCTTTTTGCTTTTGCTTCTTCAATTTTCCTCACCGTGTTTGAGATACAGACCAGCGGCTTCATGTTCTGTCGCAAGCAGAAACAGAAGGTGCCCATTACTGACCATAGCAAGATATGGAATAAGCGTCTTGGACAAGATCATGGCAAGTCAAGCTGTGGTATCTCCACAAAGATGTCACCCAGACACGTTCAGGCTTGGAAGCTCAAGTTCGCAAAACAGTGCAACAAGGAGCTAGCCAGAACTGAAGGGATGCTAAGGTGCATGGGTGAGGCATAACTAGTAGAAAATAAAGGAAGTGATTATGCCATTGTATGACTATTACTACTGCTATTGATCATTAGTATTGAGCTACAAGGCATATGCAGTGCTGCACAAGCATATGTAAAAAGACGGTCTCTGTTCATTAGAGTTTACAGTCTAGTTAAGACAGACAATACAACAGCTGAGGACAAGAATCCATCTAGGGGTATCATAAGAAAACACATAAGACACTAAGTGGATCCAGATCCAAAAGCAGCCTTGAAGAGGTGAGCTTTCAGCCTGGACTAGAAAAGAGCCAGAGATGAAGCCTGACGTACAGACCCAGGTAGTTTGTTCCAGGTATAAGGAGCAGCAAGGTGAAAGAATCGAAGTCTGGAATTGGCAGTTAAAGAAAAGGGCACAGATAGAAGCGATCCACCAGAACAGCGGAGTTCCCAAGGAGGGGAGTAGGGAGAAATAATATAGAAAAGGTAGTGAGGAGCAGCAGAATGAGTGTACTTATGGGTCAGAAGGAAAAGTTTGAACTGGATACGGAAATGGATAGGGAGCCAATGAAGTGACTTGAGAAGAGGGGTTATATGAACATATGAAGGCTGACGGAAGATTAGCTGCCCAGCCGAGTTTTGAACAGATTGAAGAGAAGAGAGATGATTCAGAGGGAGACCAGCAAGGAGGAGATTGCAATAGTCTAGACAAGAAGTGACTAAAGAGTGTATAAGTGTCTTAGTAGTGTGTTCAGAAAGGAAGGGGCAAATTTTGCTGATGTTATAGAGAAAGAAACGACAGGTTTTAGCTATCAGTAGGATGTGTGTGGAGAAGAAGAAGGAGGAGTCAAAGATGATCCCAAGGTTGCGAACCAAGGAAACTGAGTAGAAAAGTGTTATCCACACAGATTGAGGAAGGAGGGAGGTGGGTTTAGAGGAAAAATAAGATGCTCGGTTTTGGCCATGTCCAATTTCAAATGACTGTGAGACATCAAGGCAGCAATGTCAGATAGGTAGGAAGAAATTCAGGCCTGGATTTCCAGAGAGATATCAGGTATAGAGAGGTAGATCTGAGAGACATCAGCGTAAAAATGGTACTGAAAGCCATGGGAAGAACTGAGTGCACCAAGGGACTGGGTATAGAGAGAGAAATACTGGAATACTGTGTCCAGTTCTGGAGGTCGTACCCATGGGAGGATGCAGATAGCGTGCAAAAATGATATTGGGTCTATACTAAAATCTCTATGGAATGTGACTTAAGAATCTAAATATACATGCTCTGGAGAAACAGGAGACAGGAGAGATATGATGTTGTTAGTGTGCCTTTGGGTCAATATTGAGTTCTGGCAACCCAACAGTTCTTGGGTTTTCTTGGCAGTGTGATCAGAAGTAGATTGCCAGGCATTTCTTTGGAGGCAGTTGAGGGTTAAAGGACTTGCCCAAGGCTACAAGAGATGCTAGTGGGAATCAAACCCTGGTCTCTTAGTTACCAAGCCAATGCTCTAACCACTAGAATATTCCTCCACTCCAGAGGAGATATGATTGAGATGTTTAAATATCTCCATAGCATAAATGCACAGGAAGAGAGCCTCTTTCAATTGAAAGCAAGCTCTGCTACGAGGGGGCATAGAATGAGGGTGAAAGGGGATAGACTCAGGAGTGATATGTGGAAATATTTATTTTACTGGAAGAGTGGTAGATGCATGGAATAGTCTCCCAGTGGAGGTAATATAGATGAGGACAGTATCTGAATTCAAGAAAGCACGGGACAAACACAGAAGACCTCTAAAGGAAAAAAAGGAAACTATTGTAGTTGATATGGAAGGGCAGACTAGATAGAAACATAACGGCAGAAAAAGACCACATGGCCTATCTCCAGGGATATGTAGTGGCTTTCCCAAGGCTACCTTACTAATGGTTATTGACTTTTCCTCCAGGAATTTGTCCAAATATTTTTTAAACCCAACTACGCTAACTGCTTTCATTATGTTCTCCAGCAGTGAATTCCAAAGCCTAACTATGTGTTGACAGAAAACAATGTTTGCCTCTTTGCTTTAAATGTACTATATTAGTCTTAACAGTACCGTAATAACTAGATTTCTGAGCAGAAATGCAGGCAAGCAGGCAGTCAGGTCTGTTTTGCAGTAGTAAAATTAACTAGAAGTTTATTTATTTTTATGTATCAAATTCAGTTAAATAAATATACAGCCACTTACCAGAGGACTAAAAAACATCTACATTTTAAAAAGACAACTCATTATTAACATTATATCACCCTAGTAAATGACAATCTAAACCATTAAAAATTGGATCTGTCTGGCAAGCTACAATTACTTTGTAATTTTTGAAGAAGTAAGCAATTGATTTGCATTTACCCATTCAGTTCCATTCAGGATTTTAGGATAATGTCTCTGTATCCTTCCAAGGTAGACTGCATCTTGAGCATTTTGTGTGATTCTGGTCACATCTCAAAAAACATATAGCAGAATTAGAAAAAGGTACAGAGAAGGGCAACCAAAATGATAAACCAGCCGATATGATTCTCCTACCAACAAAAGCTAAAGAGGTTAAGGCTTTTCAGCTTTGAAAAGAGGTAGCTGAGGGAAGATATACCTTCTCTGTACCTTTTTCTTATTCTGCTATATCCTTTTTGAGATCTGGTGACCAGAATCACACAAAATGCTCAAGATGCTGTCACACCTTGGAGCGATGCAGAGACTTTATTATATTCTTTACTTTATTCTCTATTCCTTTTCTAATAATTCCTAACATTCTGTTTGCTTTTTCGCCCCTGCTGCATATTGGCTAGAAAATTTCAACGTATTGTCCATGATGACGCCTAGATGCTTTTTTCTGAGTGGAAAGGAAATTCTAGAAATAGAAGTCAAGATAAAAAGCTCCAAGGGGGAAGTCTGAGGAGCAAATGTCAAATAGTTTTTCATGGAAAGGGTGGTAGAAATGTTGTATATTCTGCTGAAGCAAGTGATGGGGCCTAAAATCATAATAGCTTTTAAAAAGGCATCAGAGAGGTCCAAAGGATTCTTAACTGCAAAACTCAAAGAAATACAAGAGTCATTCAACAATGAGTGATTGGTGCTCGAGTGAATGCAAAATGGATAATCCAAAATGTTAGAGGTCCCACTGAATGACAGAAGCAGTCCTACAACTATATTAATCTTAACAGTACTGTAATAACTTGATTTCCGAGCAGAAATGCAGACAAGCATGTAATCAAGTCTGTTTTGCAGTGGTAAAATTAACTAGAAGTTTATTTTTATATATCAAATTCAGTTAAATAAATATACAGCCACTTATGGGTGGTGGATGGTAGCCTAAATAACATCTACATTTTAAAAATACAAATCATTATCAACATTATATCACCCTAATAAATGACAATCTAAACCATTAAAAATTGGATCTGTATGGAAAGCTACAATTACAGTAATAACTAGAAAACCTAACAGAAATGCAGGCACACGTGTAGCAGGGTGTCTCTGACAGGCTACATGTTCCTCCTGTTCACTGGGTCATCTAGTAGGTTGGTGGTGTCAAGAATACTACCTCAAAGAACGAGGCATCCTAGGAGGCTAGGTGTTCAGGCATTGGCCATGATGATATTGGTAGCTGTTCATATTATTTCCAACTTTCTGGTTAGATATGGTTGGGAGGTAGGCTAGAGGGGAACTAAATAGAGGATCTTATCTGTTTAATTTATATGCAAAATAAATCATCAGAGAAGCAGAACTGTATGAAGACAACTGAGGTGTGAAGATTGGTGGAAGACTCATCAATAATCTTTGCTATGCTGATAATACAACATTACTGGATGAAAGAGAAGACGACCTGAAACATTTGCTTATAAAGATCAAGGAACATAGTCTTAAAATGGGCCTGCACCTTAACATGAAGAAGACAGAGATCCTGACAACTGGCAAAATCAATCATTTCATCCTTGATGGAGAAGAACTAGAAATAGTAGACAACTTTAATCTGCTTGCATTAGTCAATAAAGAAATGACAAGCAGTCAAGAAATCTTGACAGAATGACTATGAAGAACCTAGACAAGATTCTCAAGAGCAGAGATGTGTCTCTCCATACAAAGATTCAACTTGTCCAAGCTGTGCTAAGGAAACTCTCAACCTCTATATCTCCTTCATGGGAGAACAGGCTCAGCAGTTGATAGAAATCTCATTACCCCCTCCAACCCCATTCTAGCCAACATAAAGGTTTTAAGTGCTCGAGCAAGTAGATAGAGAAAATTAGCACCAATCGTCAAGTCTCTAAACCTTTGATGTTTTCCTTCAACACAGCATTGAGAGCAAGGGAGTTCCACATCATTAAAAGTGTCTGGATATAATCTTACCTCCCAAACACAGACAACATAACACTAGTCTGCAATGACTCAGTCTATAGCACGAGTTCTCAACCCAGTACTCAGGACAGACCTAGTCAGTCAGTTTTTCAGGGTAACCACACTGAATATGTATATGAGAGATTTTCATGCACTGCCTCCATTGCATTCAAATCTCTCTCATGCATATTCACTGTGATTATACTGAAAATCTGACTGGCTAGGTATACCCGAGGACTGGGTTGAGAACCCCTCATCTAGAGCAGTCCACATCAATTTTATTTATTTATTTATTTATTTAACAATTTTTCTATACCGCCATTGTCCAAAGCGGTTTACAATGAACCAACATAACAATTACATAAGAATCGTTTTTACATTAAACAAGGGAAGCCAACTTGGAGATAAATATGGGGTTGATTGAAGGAAAGAAATAAGCCATGACCATAGAGAAGCAGAAATCATATAGAGAGAGCTGTAGAAGACTTTCTCTCCCTTATAAAATTGACCTCTAGGGTGATTATCGGCACTTTCTGAAGTGTAGGACAGAAGATTCACCCACGTAGTTACATGATGTGCCAAATGTGTCAATATCCTAAGGTCAAGCATCTTGAGTCCTCTTGATGCATTAAATAACTTCTTTCTGTGTCTTCCCATGGGGACCAAGTGTCTTAACACCAGTACAGCTTTAGCACCCTGATTCAGCTTCAACTGGTTTCAGAGTAGGAAAGCTGTTACACCCCTTAATATTCCTTTTTGCTAATGCCAAAGTTTAGCTCTTAAAGTCCTTCAGCTCTGGGATGAGCACATTCCTAGCAACTATTCAGCCCACATTTCCTGTATTTTTAATATTTTTAATTGTGATATTGTGCACAGGCTGTCGGGTGAAGTTTGTCTCTTTGGGGATGATACAAAAATCTGCACTAGAATAGACACCCAGGAAGGAGTATTGTAGATAACATGAGGAGAGATCTAGCAAAGTTTGAAGAATGGTCAAGAATTTGGCTGCTGAGATTTAACACTAAAAATATAGGGTCATGCATCTGGGCTGCAAAATTCCAAGGGAATGGTACAATGTAGGGAGTGAAGTACTTCTGTCCATGAAAGAAGAGCAGGACCTGGACATGATTGTTTCTGAGGATCTTAAGGTGGCTAAACAGATAGAAAAGGCGACTACAAACGCCAGAAGGATGCTTGGGTGCATAGGGAGAGGAATGGCCAGCAAGAAGAAGGAGGTGATAGTACCTCCATATAAATCTTTGGTGAGACCCATTTTGGAGTATTGTGTGCAATTCTGGAGACTATACCTTCAAAAGGATATAAACAGGATGGAGTCAGTGCAGAAGCTGGCTACTAAAATGGTCAGTGGGCTTCGTCATAAGGCATATATGGACAGACAAAGATCTCAATATATATATATTGTGGAAGAAAGGTGGGAGGGGGCAATATGATAGAGACATTTAAATACCTCTGTGACATATTAGAAAGAGAGCTCTGCAATGAGGAAGCATAGGATGAAGGTGAAAGGGGATAAACTCAAGAGTAATATGCAGAAATATTTCTTTATGTTAAGAGTGGTAGATGCATAGAATAGTCTCCCAGTAGAGGTTGTATAGACGAGGGCAGTATCTGGCTTCAAGAAAGCATGGGACAAACACAGATGATCTCTAAAGGAAAAAAAGGGATTGTAGTAGTTGGTATGGAAGGGAAGACTGGATGGGCACTATGGTCTTTATCTGCCATCATGTTTCTGTTTCTATGTATTAGGGTCTGAAATATCCTGGAATTCTGGATACCTACTGTATCAGAGTAGTACTGTTCTGAAAAGGAGTTCCCATCTAATCTCCAGTCAAAGCTATCTTTCCACAGGTCAACAATAGGTCCCTATGTGAAGACTTTCCTTTGCAGACTTTGTCCAGAAAATGGATAAGTCCATCTCCTTTGAGATGCAGGTTCAGGGTAAGCCACAATCATAACTATGATATGGCGTCGTGGACAGGTGATAGGCCAAACTGATGCAGGAATTACAATGTATGGATAATGAAACACATTTAAGTTTTTCTGAAGAGCTTTGAGAGAATCTGTTTAGCATGAGGATCAGCTACATAATCTATATGTTTGATGAGAAAACTGCCAGCCTTGGAACACCCTTTAGAAGTAAGCTCCTTTTATTGGTACTACTTGCACAAACCCCTGCAATCTGGTAACAAACCTCTCTGTAAAACACCACTGATATCTGTATCCAATACAGATCTCAAATGGTACAGTACCTAGTAGGGTTACTGTCCCTTAAATACATCTGGCTTTGCACAGGCTATGAAATTTACAGTTTAATTGCTATGCCTCCCTACTGTTCCCTTTCTTGCATTTCACAAAACCCTTCCAGGTTGGGTTTAAATATCATCCAGGGGTAGCAGATCTTCAGTTCTTTTAATTTACCTCTTTATTTTTTCTCTCTCTGAGACTTAACTTTAGGCCCCAGCAGCACAGGATGCCCTTCCAGCATTGCTGGGTAAGAAAAAGAGTCTCTCCTACATCATGACATTGTAACTTTAGCTCTCAACAGCAAAAGAAACTATGACACCAACAAAAAATACGAAAAGAAAGTCTCTGATACATTTTACCCTTGCTTGGGTTTTTTAGTAAGGAACTAAGGAATTAGGTTTTAGCAATAATGAAAACACTTGTTTGCTACAGCCACCCACTGTCAAAAAAAAGCCAAGCAAACCTCAAAGTGCAAACATAGGTAGTAGGCCTTTGTCTTGACAGGTACCTTGTTCAATGAATTCTATGGCAGCTCAGCTGCAACTTTCTCCATCTACCTCTATGTCTTGCCAGGTTTTAGTGTCTCTGTTCCCATGGCATCTGTTCTGCTAGAGGATAAGTCCTTCCTTTATGAGGCTATGGGAGTAGTTTGGCCACAAAGGAAATGCTCTTTTTCCTCCCACACCTTGCTGATCGGGAGTTTTGTTGAGTCATTCCTAAGTGTTTGTCCTAACTCCTGCTTCAGCAGTTCACCTGGCTTGCCCTTCCCCCCTCCTTATAAGAACTCCTACCAGAGAAACTAGGAATTTTCTTATAATTGCCCCGAATCTTACTCTTGCTCCTGGCAGGGGCAGGGACTATCTCCCAATTATTATTCTCTTCTGCCCACCACCACAACTATGACTATGGCAATGCACTATAAGTGAAACTGGGATGACTAGATGAGCCTAGGGGTGTTATATACCATCGTGTTTTGTGCTTCTGTGTTTCTGTTTGTTCCATGATATTTAAATTCACTTCTGACTGATGAATATCTACATCGTCTTTAGAATCGATGATCATTTCTTGTATGTTTGGAAAGCTTGGATCTTGTTTAAATGTGGATTGTAGTCCTTGACAACATAGGGCCATTTTCTTTGTCCGTGGATTTAATAAACGTCGTGACAAAATTATTGGTTTTTAAAAGCTGACAGTCATTTCCAAATTGTATATTGAGAAAATGTGGGGGTAATTTTAAAACTGCCCATGTTTCTGCAAAGCTTTGCTGGTTGCTGGGTACTTTTACTTTGAAAATTCTCTTTTTAAATTACCAACATAAATTTACACCTGTTAATTTGTGTGGGCAGATTTTCCAGCAAACAGCACATGAAATTATTTGACAGTATGTGGGGGCTGCCTTTATCGGGACTTATTCCACCTCCGAGGTGGAATAGGTCAGATGCACATCCTGCCCCCGATGGACGTTCAGGACCCCAATCAGAATCTCCGGGTGCTGAAGCCCTCCTCCAGCCGTCCCCCACCTGCCCCTGTCCAGCACTCCCCGCACAATGGCTATGTGCGTGGGGGGACCACTGGCAGCTGAATCCAACCCAGACATACAACCCCGCTCTTCACTGGTCAGAATCTACCATATAATTTCTAACTGTGCCACAACCTTGCCCCATGAATGCCCCCTATTATGGATAAAAGTCATCACATAGTGAACCTATATGCATACCTTTAAGAACATAAGATATGCCATATTGGGTAAGACTAAGGTCCATCAAGCCCTGTATTCTGTTTCCAGCAATGGCCAATCCAGGTCACAAGTACTTAGCAGGTTCCCAAAAAGACACAGAGGTTCCACAATGCTTGTATTGGGGCAAGCAGTGGATTTCTCAGGTTCTCTTTAATAATGTTTTATGGACCTTTCCTCCAGGAACTTGTCCAAACCTTTTTTAAACCCAGCTACACGAACAGCATTTACTACATCCTATGGTTATGAATTCCAGAGTTTAAGTGTTGAGTGAAAAAATACTTTCTCTTATTAGTTTTAAACAGGTTACACTGTAACTTCATTGCTTGTCTCCTATCACGGTTAAGGTGGAGCCCATCCCTTTAGAAATGCCCCTCCTTTTCCCAGAATGTTGTCCAGTTCTTAACAAATCCAAAACTCTTTTCCTTGCCCCATCGTCTCATCCATGCATTGAGACTCTGGAGCTCTGCCTACCTTTTGAATCCTGCACGTGGAACGGGAAGCATTTCTGAGTATGCTACTCTGGAAGTTCTGGATTTCAACTTCCTACCTAAAAGCCTAAATTTGGCCTCCAGAGCCTCCCTTCCACACTTTCCTATGTCATTGGTACTGTGGCAAGGAGGCCTATCCGGAGTCCGGGGGAGGGCAAAGAGACAGGGAATTCACCCTAGTAAAGGGCCCCCTTTCACCAAGTCAGGGTAGGAAAGCCACAACCACCTCCAGGAATCAGAAAACTTCCACGTGGCCCACATTTCATGCTCCCCCTAGTGGAATGAAGGGGAGAGGATACAGGGCCCAAAACCCCTATGGCAAGGAATTCTCCAAGCACTCAGGTACCCGAAATCAGGCTGATTACTGTCACCTGGGAAGGGAGGAGTTGGAGCTAGAGCCCTGGAAATATAAACCTAGGCCAGAGTATGAGGAGGGGGGAAGAGAAGCAGGAAGCCAGGCTGCCACGAACAGAGGCACAGATACAAGCAAGGGAAGCTTGACTAGTGCTGAGCAGAGCAGAGGAACTGAGCTTCCAGGAGAAGAAAGTGCTAATTGGCATATAGCACGTCTGCAGTCGAGTTTGGGGCCAGGAACAAGAGAGACTCCAAGATCCCCCGGGAGGCTGTTAGCTGAGCACTGTGAGCAAGATGGGGAGTCAGAACCCATCAGCTGGGAGAGCTCGAGGTGAAGCTGAATGATGAGGACACTCCCATGGATTGTTCCTTTTGCCAAGCTTTAAACATGGGAACGTAGAGAAAACAAGCCAGTCTTGAAAGAAAGTCTTCCAGGAAAAAGGTAGCCATAGTCAACAAGCAGGGTGGCTGTGATTCCCACATGTTTGCAAAGGGGAAGTTTACAGGGACTAAAAAGCAAGCCTGTAACTGTGATATAAGCTTGTTAATCACCTGCTGCTGAAATGATGACACTGGGGTAAGCTAAAGTAGCTATTAGAACAAAGCTTTCTTTTGCCCCTGGATTATATCTTTTTACTTGGAAGGTAGCCAAGAAAGGTTTGAAGCTGAATAGAAGCTAAACTACCACAGACATTAAATTTGATTTGTTTTTGTGCTTTAGCCAGCAAGGCTAAAAAGGAATTCGATATCCTTGCTGTTAAAGACTGTGTATCCTGAACTATAGAGAACCTTTAAACAGCCATTTTCATGTTTGAGTTTGTTTTATGGACAATGCTCTACTTCAAAGAGTCCTGAACAAATAATCCTGTATGTGGTATGTTCGAACCATTGTGTGCAAAATAAACTTTCTGTCATTTGCCTTACCTCGTTGAGCCTGACTACAACTTTCTGCCTGATGCACCCATACAGCTAAACAAAAACTACATTTCACAGAGGACACTGTGGAGAAATAGTTTGATAAAGCGGATAGCGGAAAGTTCCTCTAACAACCATGCCCCTCTAAGCTAGAGGCGAGTGGTGAGGTCATGACAGTACCAACATGTATCAAGACAGCAGACTCCTCCCGAGCGTTATCTAAAACCTTGTCTAGGTGGTGTGTGAGGTCTGCTACCTTCGCACCAGGCAGGCATGTTACCAGGTGATCCTCACATCCACCAGCCACCCAGCTATGTATATGCCTAATGATCGCATCACCAACTATAATGGCTGTTCTAACCCTTCCCTCTTGGGCACATGGCCATGGAGAAATCTCCTTGGTGCGAGAGGGTTTTATATCACCTGGAGGACAGATCCTAGCTACAGGATCACTTCCTTCCATACCAGGGTAATGCTCTCTTGTCACATGACCTATCTCCTCCATGGCAACAGGGAGGCTGCCAGACTAGTGGTGGGACTTCAGTACTGCATCCCTGTAGGTCTCGTCTATATACCTCTCTGTCGTCCTTATGTATTCCAAGTCTGCTACTCTAGCCTCCAGAGATCAGACTCGTTCCCTGAGAGCAAAGAGCTCCTTGCACGTAGTGCACACATAAGACCCCTCCCCAACTGGGAGAAAATCATACATGTGACACCCAATGCAAAAGATTGGAAATCCCCCATCTCACTGCTGGACTGCTGTCTGCAATATTGTTTTAAGGTTTTGTTTAGGTAGTCAAGTTGTTTACTTACTTAGGTTTGCTGGGGATACTTATACTAATACAAATATACCTAATAGGTTTAATGGATTTTGTTCACTTCAACTTTAATTAATCTCAGGTCCTTAATTAATCTATTCCTGATGAGGATAACCAACTGCACCTGAAATGAATATGGGCACCTCCTTCCCTTTAATAGGTTTAAGAGCCTGTAGAGCTAGACTATCCCTGGGGTGGGTAGGAGTCAGGGTGGGATGGGAGGGAAAAAAGACTTAATAAGAGCTGGCTTGCTACATAGTGCCCTGACCTGTGCTTCTAAATTGTCTTACCAATTTCCTGGTGATTCACACAGCCCTTGGTTTGATAGAGGGGGCCTTTCAAATTGCCCCTTTGATCTGTCACTTGACTTTAACACCTATTAAAGACAACTTCACAGATATTTTTCCTCCTAACTGGAAGGCCTCTTTGTAAAGGTCACTAGAAACAACATTATTTCTTTCTATTCAGAGACTATTCTATTTGTATGCTAAGCTATACTCTGTTTTGGTTTAAATGAAAAGCTCTCTGGTGGTACTAATACCTAAGCACTATTTTACTCTCCTAAATGTTTTTGAATATTATCCTCTTTTGGAGTAATTTTATAAAGTATTTCCACGTGTAGAGCTTGTTTTACACTCCAAAAAGGATTCTTATGAAACTGAGTAGGGGTATACACACACCTGAAACTGGTGCACGGAAAGAGTGAACCTACTTTTACATAGTAAATATAGAGCTTGATAGAGCTGGGGCAGAGTGTATTTTATAAAATACACTTGTGTATGAACCGAATACATGCTCAAATGTATGCCTCCTGCAAATCATTTATAAGTTTGTACATGAGGATTTTTGTGCTACTGGGGCTGTTGCTGGGTACCTATGTTGTCTTTATAAAATATATTTGAAATAAATGCCCTATATCAAATTACCCCCACATGTGTACAATAAATTGTACATGGATTGCACAATAAGAGAGTAATTTTATATACCAGTGCCTCGTTATCATTCATTGTCATAGACATTATTCACACCTATTTTATAAAGTCAAGTGTTTGCGAGCTCTAACCCTGACTGGACACCAAGTAAAATCCTTCCTCGCGTCTTTTGGCTCCAATTCTCTAAACTTAGTGCAAGTATGAAAACATACACACACAGGGTCTTTTCTTAACAATAACAGTACTACTGAAACACCTCAGGAAGGAATTGCTGATTCCACAAACGAGAGTGGTAACCTGCAATGCCCTTCCCCATCTCCTGCAGCACTTCTTTTTAATGGCAAAAATCTTTCAGATTGTACAATTTTGCCTTATCTGCTTATGCCAAGCTTTGAGTTGTATTTCGCTAATTCATATCTATAGTTTACATCTATATGTTACATGTCAAGCCTTGCTGTTACAGGTCAAACTGGACACAAACACATTGAACATCTTTAGCCATAATTTCTGAGATGCATTTCTGGAAGTATAAATATTCTGTCTTCACAAGAACATCTGTCTATCTCTGCCCAGCTGTTTCTGTAGAGATTGTTTCTGTAAAGATATGACCTTGGCTTCTCTCCTACATATCTTTGTAGGCTGTTAACGACCTCCTGAATATTTTCATTCCTTATGATGTTAATCCTTTCAGCGGGCCCTGGTACCCCATGTAGGCCTTCTCTACATCACGTGCATGAGTAATAAAATAGAGCATAAGTATGAAAGTATGTCCTTATATTGAGGCATGAGCTCTTACACCAGTGCCAAAAAAGGTGTAAATGGCCACACCTGCTTTTTACAGTTATACATGTAAATGAGAGAATTCTATAATCTGTGTGTAATTGCTTGTACTGCCTATGCACCACTGAAACTCTGCCCATGTGCATGCCTACAGTGAAAGCAGGTGTGATGCAAACAACATACATACTTTCACGCTAGTTGGTATTTTATAAGAGGTTATTTACAAACCTAAGTCGCCTCTTATATACAAGCATTTATGCCATTATTTGTGCATAAATCTAGGCATCTCCTTAAAAAATGACCTCTATATGAGTTAGTCTACAGCAGTGGGGTTAGATTTACTAACATGTGCTACTGTTTTAGCACTTGCTAATGCCATAAATTCACATTTGTAGTAAGGAGATCCTATTGCATAGAGTGGTACTGCAGTGAATAATGCATACAAATGTAACATAATAACATAAGGACATGTTTACTAAAGGTTAATGCGCGTTAAGTAAAAATAGAGATGAATGAGTCCAGAGAGAAAGCACCCACACCTGCAGAGAGCAGGCAACCAGTCTGGACCTTTTAGCGTTCACCTCAATAAAATTGTCGTCTAGTTTATCACCTCGCTCCAGACTGCTTCCATAGAAATGAATGGGCAGTGGCAGCACTTAGCATGCATTAACTTTGCTTAATGTGCGTTAATGTTTAGTAAACATGCCCCATAGTTTATGACAGCAGATTATGACCAGTATAGTCCATCTAGTCTGCCCAGTAAGGTGCTCCATGCAGGCCTTTGTTTAGGGCTGTAACCACCGCTCCATGCATTTCACCTCCTCTATTTGTTAAAGTATAAACGATTTAAGTTTGTTTTAATTTCATCCTATTGCTATTAAGGAATCCACTTCTTCTGTCCCATGCCATTTTGAATTCTGTCACTGTATATGCCCCCACCACCTCCATCGAGAGGGCATTCCAAGCATCCACTACCCTTTCAGTGAAAAAGTATTTCCTGATGTTGCTTTTAAGTTTACTTCCTTGCAACTTCATTTTATACACACTTGTTTTACAGCTTTCCCTTATTTGAAAAAGGTTTGTGTGTTCATTAATGTCCCTTAAATATTTAAACGTCTGTATCATATCTCCCCTGTCCGTTCTGTCCTCTAGGGTATACATATTTAGATCTTTAATGTGTTAGAGTGAGGTAATGCAGTAGTACCTTTTAGTAAATGTAGCCCAGGGTGTGTTAAATCTGATCTTTATATTGCCATTGCTGTTCATTCAGTGGACACCTAAAGATTTCTAAAAATGTACACCTCTTTTGGGGATAATTTTATAACTGCACACATTGGTGAAAACCATATGGCTTAGCTGAAGTTTTGAAACCAAAGTATGCACATATATTACCGCTGTGAAAATGATACCAGTAAAACTGCAGTTCTGTTCACACATCGTTTTTAGGATTCAAAGATTTTCTCCAGGATTGGGCCTGGATAGTACTTTGATGGGTGACCACCTTGAAATACCAGGGACTGTAAACTGACTGTGTGGAAAATAAGATCTGACAATCTACTTGCCAAGAAAACCCAGGGGCTGAGTCGCCAGGAGTCAGTATTGACCCAACAGCACACATTCCATTTTGCTATTTACCTGCATAACTCCCCATTTTACAGGACTTAGAGTCGCGAATGAGCACTTACATACGCACTTTGGGTGGTTGTGATATGCGTGGGGGTGGAGAATAGATAAGGACCTCATTTTGCTCTCATAAGTTACAGAATACTATCGCCTTAGTTACGTGTTCTGCACACATCTAGGCGCAGATCATAACTGCCATAGTTAGCTTAAGACACATCAATACACCCCTGTTTTATAAAATAAACTGTGCACATGCTTCACTTTGTAATATAGGCTCCGAACACATGTGTGGTAACGTGCATTGGCTGCATGGGAGTTTATGAAATTACCTCCTTTATGCACATGTCCTGGCAAAAATGATCTCCTTAATGTCCGTTCTCTTTATTGTAGTAGCACAGTATTTCAGAAATATTCCTGGTCATATTGCTAAAGGTTTTACAGGCCGATGCACAAATCCTGCACTAGAGCCCAGTGATTAAAACTCTAGCACAGGGATTCATAGCATGACTTTAACACTGACTTTTTGTGCTGGAATGCAATATTCAACTTGCCCAGTGCACAAAAAGTCAGCGTTAAACTGGGAGAGCAAGCCAAAAACATGCGCACAGAAGTCGGCACAAGTTTGACATGCAGTCCCGTAGAAATGGGGTCATCTGAGGGGACGTTTGGCACTTCATCTCAGATAACCTAGGCATCGGGGAAAGCCCCTGATGCAATCAGAATATTGTCGGGGGGCCAGTGTCCCTGACACTGACCCCCCGACAAAACACAAATCCCCGGCAGCTCTGATGTCCGCCCGATAAAAACATTCCTGGTGGCCTAGCGGCCTCAATCCCCCCACCCACTAAAATAAAATCCCTGGTGGCCCAGCGACCCTGATGCTACCATCCAATTAAAAAAAAACCCTGGTTGTCCAGCAGCCCAAATCCCACCCACCCACCCACCCACCCTATAACGAAAAGGTCTGGTGGCCCCCTGAATCTACCACACCTCTCCCGGTACCTTTAATCCAGAGCGGGAGCATTGCCCACATACTCCCACACCTGCGCTGCCATCTTGAAAAATCTTGGGATGCACTGCAGGGGGCCAGGCGCCACCATTTTTCAAGATGGCAGCACAGGTGTGGGAGCGCATCCATGGAAAACTCTCTTGCTCTGGATTAAATGTACCGGGAGAGTGGTGGGGTGTTCCAGGGCCACTAGGCCTTTTTGTTATTAGGTGGGTAGCATGGGGCTGCTGGGCCACTAGGATTTCTTTTATTGGTTGGGTGGGTGGGGGGATCATGGCCGCTGGGCCACCAGGGATTTTTTTTAAGTGAGTGAGTGGGTGGGTGAGGGAATCAGGGCCACATGGTCACCAGGGATTTTTTTTTATTGGGTGGGTGGGGGGATTGGGGCCGCTGGGCCATCAGGGATGTTTTTATCAGGTGGGTGGGCAGGGATCGGGGACACCGGGGATTTGGTTTCAGTTGGGAGAGTCAGTGATAGGGGCACCGGCCCTCCAACAGTATTCTGATGACATCGGGGGCTTTCCCCGATGCCTGGAGGATACATTTGCTCCCAGCTGGATCTTTACACCTTCCCCAAGCTGGTGTGAAGATCCATTGTTAAACAGTGTAAAAAACTGCGCTAAGTTTCAGAGCAGTTTTTTTTACATCAGGTGCAATTGCTAATGCAGCAATTTGCATGTTGAATGCGCAGCAGTTTAGTGCAGTGGTTTTTTGGAGGTTTTCTGGCACTAGCTTGCTTTCTGCATCGGAGAACAAGCCTAGTGCAGGAAAAGCACCAGGAAATGCCACGTTAAGCTTTGGCGCATTGGCTCATTAATGCAAAACTGTCACCTTACTAGGCATTGACATGCCAATTTTAACATGTCATTAGAGAGTATGAAGACATTTAAATGTTTTAATGGAATGATCCTGTTTATGATGGTGATGCTTCTAGAAGGCTAAGAGGGCAAAAGATCCGTGCGACTCTTCAGATGAGGCTGTCCGCCTTCAAATCAGAATGCTTTGCACTTATACAAAGCATTTGCACTTATACAAAGCATTTGCACTTATCAAAATGTAACTGATCCATAGAGAACAAGATAAACCGCTGTTGCCTCTGAGTTAAAAATTGTGGAACATCTGTGTAACACATCTTTTATTGTAGAGACCCATAGAATATGGATGTGCAAGCTGCTTTTGGTTTCATTTCTGGGGGAAAGGGTCATTTTGCTTTATTTCATTTCGGTGTTAGAGCATATTATTGACACTCGATGGAGCCTATTTATTGGCTAGTGGCAAAGTTTTGCAGTTACTACTCAGGAGTAGTAACTGCACTCAAAAATGAGTGCACGGTAACTGCAAAACGTCTGCATTAACTGTTAGGGTGTTCCCAGCAGTTTCCCATTCAGTTAACAAAAAGAAACATTTCTTAAGGTGTGTCGACTGCTTTGCATATACCGTGATGCAATTAAATATATACCAGTTGAGGTGACGTTAACTGCACCACGTCATGTGCCTTGTTAAGAGTTAATGTGTGCTAACTAGCTCCAACATTAGCTATAAGGCATGGTCCCCATCCATTCCATGCTCCCTTCTATGTTAGGTGTTTAGAATGAAAATTTGCCAATGCCGATTACTAAGGCGCCATGTTAACTGTTAAACACGGCAGTTGGCACGTGCTGTTCCGCTAATGCAGCTTACTAAAATGGCCCTGACACACGCATACTCAAATAAACAAGATGAAAAGAAATCGAAGTTTGTTGGGACTTTAATGTCATTTCTTTATTAAATGAAATGAAACAAAAAACCAGCCTGTGTTTTAATTTTTGTTTCAAAATGACTGCATATTCCTGTATAGATCCAGTATTGTTTGGAAAAAGCGCATTAGAACTAGTTGTCCTAGTTAAATATTCAAACATTGTTGTAGCTCTACACAGTTTTCCAAGCCACTTCTTTGTTATGTGTCTAGTAGTTCTTTATCTTGAAATGGATATTCAAGGGGATCTTCACGAACTGTGTGCAGTCTCTGTCCTTAAAATCCCCTTGGCTTATTGAAGCTGTGTGCTAATTGTGTAAGAGGCATACTGCATTCCTCAGTATCCGCAAATACAATTTTGATTTCTTGCCTGGAATTAATGTGGAAAGCACTTTACCATCAGTACAGCTTTGTAATTGGGAGCCTGTATGCCAAGCTCTTTGAAACAAAACTGTGTAGAAAAGGCATTTGCTTTAAGGGTACAGGTGGCACAGTTTAAAAGGATTACTGAAGTGGTAATCGTATAAAACAGCAATGCTCAATTCTGGTCTTCGGGGACTGCAAATACAGTAGATCGGGTTTCAGGGCAATAGATGCAATAAGGCAAAATTGATATTTATTTGCAATCCAATCTCTTGCTTATTTGACTTAGATCCATTAATCGCAATCTATCGCAAGCACAATACGTATCGTAAATGTCACTTGTTTGTGCCCAGTAAGAATCAGAAATGCACATTTGTAACAAGGACATGACATGTTTTGCTCTGATGTCCTGATATGAAAAATAAATTGAAACTTATGCCTTGGGAGGTTGTAAGTCTAGCGTGTTAACAGAGGTGATACCACCATTCTCTGGGGAGGTTCAGCTCTGTAATGTACATTACGTGCCTGCAACGGGAAGTGCTGCTATAAGAGGCAGTGGAGTAAACACCAAAAATATGGCTGACCTCAGTGAAAGGCCTGAAATAGCAGAATTCAGGAAAGAATGGGACAAGCACAGAGGATTTCTAAGGGAGAGGATGGGACTATAAAGCTTTCTAGTTGGTATGGATGAGCAGACTGGATAGGCCGTATGGTCTTCATCTGTCTTCATTTTTCTCTGTTTCTATTTTTCGAAGACACCAATAAGCCTAGTATCCCTTGAGACCTGTGCTTAGGAAGGTAAGAGCCCTCTTGGCAACAGTGTTCTTTACAGGATGATGCAGAAAATGATTAGCTTATGGTTATGTGCATATACACATTTAGATATATTGCAAAAACTATTGAGGCAATAATTAACAACTGCAGTCAGCGTTTATTTAAACGTCAGCTGTGGTGCGTAAATATTTTATACCTATTCAGTGGTACTGTCCACAGAGGCGGTGGTGCTGAATATACCTGCAGAGCAGTGAGAGGTCGCTGTTTAGAAAGCAGCGATATTCAATCCACTGTCCATTTAGAGAAATTTAGCAGCCTTCTTTGCTGATAGCAGCTGAATTTTGCTGCTATCCAGAATATGCACGCTCTGCTTCGCTCTGCCGTGGCACTATCCAGATAATGCTGGGCCAGTCTGAATAATTTTCAGTTCAGGGGCACTATGTGGGTAGTGCCACTAAAATTTGACAGACAGAGCATTTATCCAAATAGTGGCTACTGCTGTCTGGCTAAGCGTTTTTGAATATCGACCCATAAGTAAAATATATGTGTATATGTAAATTTGGTGTACAGGTTCAGAACTTGTGTAAAGTTATGGAGACAAACCTGAAGGAGGCATCTCCATCATTGATAAAATGTAAGTACAAAAGGCACAGAACGGGATGGATATTGATGATGGTTTTCTAACATCATCTATAGACTCCTTGGGGGTAATTTTATAAGAGAGCTGCGTAACGATATGCAACGTTTATGTGCGTAAGTCACTATTTTCAAAGACTTGCATTGGTGAATGGGCACTCACGCACATACTTTAGTCGGTCACTGTTCTGTATGTATGTGCGTAAGACCAATCACAGGTACCTTCAGTGTGGTCATGCACAGGGGTGGAGTTTAGGAAGAGCACCACAATAACGCGCGCTAAGTTCTAAAATAGTATGACACGTGCGCACTCGCAAAATCTAGGCATACGGCAGGAGCGAGTGCTCGCAACTAGTTCGACACCCATTTTTATGACAATTATGCCCCTATTTTATAAATGAAAGTAAGCATGTGCGGCCCTTTATAAAACAGGCCTCAGATACATGCATACCCTGTGGCAGATTATAAAATTACCCTCTTTGTGTCTTTGATTGATTTACTGTAGTGATCACAACATAAATTGCTTGTCTTGTTTGAATTCCTTGTTCACTGAAGTTGAGCAGATTCTGGCCGTTTTCAACGCTTCTGCCAGACAAAAAGCTTGGGACCATTTCTCGAAAGCTCAGCGGAAGAACATAGAGATTTGGCGAAAGCACTGTGAGGTTGGTAATTTTATTGTTATTTCTATTTATTATCACCCAGCCCCTATAACAGCTAGCAATATTCAGACCTCTAGTTTTTAGCAATTAATCAGCTGCCAACTGGACTTCGATAGACGTGCTAGAAAGCATTATGTTTGACATTGTGCTGAAAGGTAATGGTATCTTTCTTCATTAATCTGCTCTATGTAAACTTGTTGTATATTACCCAACTTAGATTGTCTGTACTGAAGCGCCAACCACAAGCATGCAAATCTTGTTCGATTCAAGATTTTGGAAACAAAAACTGACAATGCAGGTGCTCACTCTGGGCATCAAACAATGTTCTGAGAGCTCACATCAAAAATCCTATGCATGACAGTATGAAAAAATGCATAGTGCTCGTCATTTAAAACTGGAAAGCTGGAAGAGGGTTCTCCGCTTTAAATAGTCAGACCTCTGGTTCAAAGTTATTTAAATTTTGCGACCCATATAGTCAAGGTACTTGATGCCTGAATCTAAACAAGCTAGCCTCAGGAAAGATTTAGCTAGGTAAATGTTAGCATTCAGTCTTCTTTAGCTCAGAAGTTTTGTACATGCTGTGAACCTGTATTTTACAAGTAAGTACGCTTGTCTTGTCTTCCTTTTTTTTTACAAAACTTCAGCACCTAAAATCTATTTGCATATGTTATAATGGCCTGTGTAGAGTACAGTGTTCACTGTACTACTACAGACAAAAATTCCAAAAAGGTAAGGCATCTTTGTTTGTTAAATTGTGAAGCACTTCTTAGATAAATGTCATCATTTAATTTAAAAAATGCTGAGTTAATATAATAAAATTCATTTTCGTGCGTATTAACTAAAACAGAATTACAGCTGAATACCTATGGAAGTAGATTCAACATCCATATGAATACTTGATGAAGTGTATATTGTAAGTATTATTATAAATGAATGAAATAAGGCTGAATATTAATGGGACACTACAGGTAAAATATTGCCAAATGCACTTAGGTATTATCTTCACAAAATCTACATATGAATAAAAGCGCCTGATTTACTAACGTGTTAAAGCATTAATGCAAGTCATACTTGTGAAGATACATTTTAGAAGAGATATGGAGATTGGAACTGAGGCTTCAACGTTACAAGGTTTACAATTCTGCTGGTGTTTTAGAAAGGGGTTCTGCTAAACATGGAGCCTTTTCTAAAATACAAATGCGGAGGTGCAGGAGTACATGTGTATGTGCAGATATGTGGAGCCGGCACGTCCACATGGAGGCCAGTATTTCACTGTACGTGCCATCACATACAAGCCTAGATAGTCCATTTTGCAAACCTGCACATATAAAGGTCATGACTTAACTACAGAGTCTGCTATTTCCATCTCACTTTGGAAGGAGAAATAAACAAGTGGAGACTCCTGTAAAGGGCTGGATGAAATGCCCACTTTTTACTAGGAGCACATGTAAATTCCCATCTGGACAATTTTGGTCATACACCTTTATTCCCTATCTGAAATGGGGAATGCACGTGTAGATTTGTGACACACCCAGGCCACTCTCTAACCACACCCCCGACACGCCTCCTTGCAACATCCACATCGTTAGGACATCCACATATAAAGTGATCCCTTTCTAAGCTGCGGACATCATTTATACGTGTATTTGCCCTATTATACACATGTAAATCATGAATAAAACTTCTAAAATAAGCCCCTTCATTAGTAGATTGTCCCCATAGATAATAATGGGGCTTTTGTTAAAGTGCATTAACACATATTAAAATACTATAGTAAATCTAGCCCAAAGTGTCTCGAGTTAACTAGAAGTCAAATATTTATTTATTTATTTATTACAGGCTCTTATATACCGCTCTATTTAGTATCAGCGCGGTTTACAATATAACAAAAGACCAGAACAACAAGCTGTTTGGTTTTACAGAGAACAGGTACGAGAACTTGGATAAACATGGGGGAAATTGTTAAATGAAACTATTTACATACGTATTTACATGTATATACAGAAGGATTGATTCTTAGTTTGAGATGGGTCTTGTAGAACAGGTGGTCAAAAAGGGGATGGTCGGTCAGGTCGGTGGTTGGCTGGTATGTAATATTGTGGGAACAGGTGAGATTTGAGTGCTTTTCTGAATAGAGTTAGATCGGTGACAGCCCGAATCTCCGGTGGTAAGGAGTTCCAGCACTTAGGGGCATAGAAGCTGAAAGCCCTGTTAGACGTCGCTAGTGTGCATTTTGTTGCTGCCTTAGGGATTACTAGCCCGTTTGTAGATGTCGTTCTCCTAGATCTGTTAGGTGGAACGGTCTGAATGAGGTCTATAAGTGATGAGGAGGTGATGCCCTTGATGGCCTTGAAGGTGAGTACTAAGGTCTTGAATAACAGTCTTCCATGGATGGGGAGCCAGTGAAGCTGTTTTAGAATTGGTGTTACATGGTTCCAGGACCGGCCCGTCCATTGAGCAAGAATGTTTTTTGCACAGGGCCCCGCGTTTCGGGGGGCCCGGCGCAAAGAACATTCTGCTTTTTTTTCTTAATTAAATTTAAAAAAAAAAAAAAGCTGGCCGCTGCCGCCGCGGCGGCATGGAGTGTCCCGCGGGGCTCCCTCTGCCCGGCGGAACTCTTCCGGCACGGCTGAGCCCCTCTGTGCCGGCTTGCAGATACGCGAAGGGAGAGTGTCTCCCTCGTATCTCTGATAAGCCCGCAGGGGCTGATGGGAAATTTCCCATCTGCCCCTGCGGGCTTAACAGAGACGCGAGTGAGACACTCTCCCTTCGCGTATCTGCAAGCCGGCACAGAGGGGCTCAGCCGCGCCGGGAGAGTTCCGCTGGGCAGAGGGAGCCCGCGGGATACTCCATGTGGCGGCAGCGGCCAGCTTTTTTTTTTTTTTTTTAAATTGCCATGAGCCGAGGGGGGGGGGGCGGGTAGGACTGGCAATGGGCTAGGGAGGGAGGGAGGGAGGTGGGGGGTTAAGACTGGCAATGGGCTGGGGGGGGTTAAGACGGGAATGATCTATGGAGCGGGGGTGTGTAAAGAAAGGAAATGGGGTATGGAGGGGGAGGGTGGTAAAGAATAGCAATGGGCTCGGGAGGGGGGATAAGACTGGCAATGGGCTAGGGGGGTTAAGACTGGGGGTTAAGACTGGCAATGGGCTGGGGGAGGTTAAGACTTGCAGTGGGCTGGGGTGGTTAAGACAGGCAGTGGGCTGGGGAGGGGGGGTTAAGACTGGGAATGGGCTGGGGGTGGTAAGACTGGCATTCGGCTGAGGGGGGGGTTAAAGACTGGCAATGGGCTGTGGGCTGATGAGGACTGGCAATGGGTAATGGCGGGTTTAAGACTTCCAATGGGCTATGGGGGGGTTAAGACTGGCAATGGGCTGTGGGCTGATGAGGGCTGTCTGGAAATGGGGTGATGGGGGTTAGGACTGGCAATGGGCTATGGGGGGGGGTTAAGACTGGCAATGGGCTATGGGGGGGTTAATACTGGCAATGGGCTGTGGGCTGATGAGGGCTGTCTGGAAATGGGTTGATAGGGTGTTAGGACTGGACTTGGGCTTATTGGGGGGGGGGTGGGACTGGTAATGGGCTAGGGGGTGTTAAGACTGGTAATGGGCTGTGGGCTGATGGGGGCTGTCTGGAAATGGGGTGATTGGGGGTTAGGACTGGTAATGGGCTATGGGCTGATGGGGGCTGTCTGGAAATGGGGTGATTGGGGGTTAGGACTGGTAATGGGCTGATGGGGGGGTTAGGACTGGTAGTGGGCTGATGGGGGGGGTTAGGACTGATAATGGGCTATGGGGGGGCTAGGACAGGAAATGGGCTGATGGGGAGGGGTTAGGACTTAAGGTGGGCTGATGTGGTTAGGACTGGTAATGGGCTGTCTGCTGATGGGGGGTTAGGACTGGCAATGGGCTATGGGAGGCTGACTGGAAATGGGCTGATGGGGGGTTAGGACTGGTAATGGGTTATAGGGGGGCTTAAACTGAAAATGGGGTGATGGGGGTTAGGACTGGAAGTTGATTGACGGGGGGCTAGGACTGGTAATGGGTTGGGGGGTTGCTAGGACTGGAAATGGGCTGAGTGGAAGGGGAGGCTTGAACTGCAAATAGCTGATGGGGAGGGGGCTTGGAATGGAAATGGGCTGTGAGGGAAGGGAGCTAGGACTGAAAATGGGCT
Organism: Ichthyophis bannanicus; assembly: GCA_033557465.1. Taxonomy (NCBI): domain Eukaryota; kingdom Metazoa; phylum Chordata; class Amphibia; order Gymnophiona; family Ichthyophiidae; genus Ichthyophis; species Ichthyophis bannanicus. The sequence goes on from CM066035.1 coordinate 344,779,725, forward strand.
GATGGAACAGCTAGGATAGGACAGGAAATGGGCTGTTGGGGGGAGCTAAGATTGGAAATGGGCTGTGGTGGGGGCTTGAATTGAAATGGACTCATGGAGGGGCTAGAACTGGAAGTAGGCTCATGGGGGGGCTTGGACTGGAATTGGGCTGAGTGGAGGGGAGCTATGATTTGACATGGGCTGATGGTGGGGCTAGGAAATGACTAGAAATGGGCTGATGGGGGGGCTAGGATTGGAAATGAGATGATGAAGGGACTTGGACTGGAAATGGATGGGGAGCTAGGACTGGAAATGGGCTGATGCAGGGACTAGAAGGGAATGGATGCTGGGTGAGACTGGAACTAGAAGGGAGCTGATGTTGGGGGAGGATTAGAATGGGATGGGGCTGGGAGAGTAAAATGGAGAGGGGAAAAATATTTTGTGTAGGAGGGATGAAAAATCTACAATTGGCCGGGTATTGGGAGAGTAATTGGGGATTGAGGATGGAGGGGTAAAATTTGTGTGGATGAAATAGGAATGAGGAAAGAGCAAAAGGAGAAAGATTAGTATGTTAAAGCAGATGTAGAGAGAGAGAATGGAAAAAAAAAACTAGAAGAGAGAAGAAAGGACAAATGGACAGCAGACGATGGAGAGTTAGCAGAAAACATGAAGAAACCAGAAGAAAGTGGTGGACCAATTGCAACTGAAAAAAAATGCACAAAAGGTAGAAAGATATCTCTTTATTTTGAATTTATTAACTGGAATATGAAAGCTCTGGGAAATGTGCATCATTAACGTCTGCGCTTTGTTTGGTACAAGAGGAAATTAATTTATAGTTTTATTTCTACAGTGTTGTTGTACATTCCAAGTTTGGCTTTTGGGGTTCCCAGTTTAATTATTGCCTTCCTGTTTCTAAATTGTGATTCCTTGTTTGGTGATGGTCTATGTTCTGCATGTGTAACTGAGCTGAGGTATTCTGTTTATGTAATTCCTATTTGACATTGCCACTTGTTCTCTTTCCTCAGTAGGTCATATATTGTTATTCTCTGAAATGTATTGGTTTAATATTTGCAGTGTTGCCTTTTGATAGGTAGGGTGTGGTGCTTTGTGAGTCCTGGTAGTGCTGTTAGGATACGGTGGGTTTGCTATGGGTTCTAAATGGGCAGCGTTTGTAGTAGTTCCTAATGTGCCTGGCCGTTGGCACTGGATTATAGTAATGTAGAAATCTTTTAGTCTTTCTTTATCCATACACTCATTAAGAGACATGTTTACTAAAAGTTAGTGTATGGTAACATTATGCAAATATGTATGCAAATAAGTCCACTTATGCAAATGAGGCCCGCACCGAGTCTCCGCACATGGCCCCGCACCCCCCTTGGGCCGCCCCTGCGTGGTCCCTTCGTGATGCTCTGTAGAGGACTCTGGCAGCGGTGTTCATGGCAAGTTGTAAAGGGTTTAAGGTGGAATGAGGGAGGCCTTGAAGAATGGCGTTCCAATAGTCTAGGTGCAGTAAGGTTAAAGCTTGGAATATAGTCCGGAAGTCGTCTGGATTAAGTAAGGAGTGGAGGTGTCGGAGTGTCCAGATCTTGAAGTAGATCGCTCTGACCACGTTGGTTATATGTAATTTCATATCAAGGCGTTGGTCCAAAGTAACCTCAAGGTATCGAATTGAAGGTTTTGTTTGGAGCTCGGCTTCTTTCACCTTTATCTGGGGTGGGGGGATGAAGAGTGAGTCCCTAGTGATGAAGAGAACCTCAGTTTTCTTGTGTTGAATACGGAGGTTCTGGGATTGAAGCCATTCAGACACAGCATCAAAACACTTGGTTAGTGGGGACAGATCCATATGAACTGTGGAGAAAGGCATGTATAGAAGGATGCCGTCTGCGTATATCAAGCATTCGACCTTGAAGGACCTGATGATGTTGCAGACGGGCTGTATGTATATGTTGAATAAGAGCGATGATAGGGAGGACCCTTGTGGCACACCCTGACATTGATGGAAAGGTGTGGATGTTGCTGCTCCTGAAGTTACATACTGCCATCTCTGCTCTAGGTATGACCTGCACCAGTCAAGGGCAGTGTCGTTGATGCCCTTTTCTTTTAGCCGCCCTATTAAAAGATCGTGATGTACAGAGTCGAAGGCCGCGGAAATGTCTAGGAAGATAAGAACAAAGCCTTGGCGGATGTTGTCGATGCCTGTGATAATGTTGTTGCAGAGGGTGGTAAGGAGGGTTTCTACCCCGTGGAACTCCCTGAAACCATGCTGGCATTGGTCTAGAAGGGAGGCGGTGTCGATGTGATTCTGTATTTGCCTCTGAGCTTCCTTTTCAATTATTTTAGCTAGAAGGGGTATACTAGCTATGGGTCTATAAGATTCAACCTTTTGTGGGTCGAGTTTAGGGTTTTTCAAGAGGGGTCTAATGGAGGTTCTCTTGAGGGCTGATGGGAAGGAACCAGATATAAAGGATAAATTCATCATTTTAGTGATGAGAGGGCTGAGATCGCAGCGTAGCTCCTTTATCCAAAAAGCTGAGCAGGGGTCGGTTTGTGCAGTAGTGGTGTTGAGGGCAGTGATGGTGTTCTCAACATGTTTTTTAGATGGTGTGGAGAACATAGATAGGTTCGATAGGCAGATGGTGTCTTGAGCAGGGATTGTTGCGATATTGTCAGTTTGCAGCAGCTTAGATTGTAGATAATCCGCGAAAACCTGTGGGTGAATGAGTTCAGGTTGTTCATACGAAGGTTCCTTAGGTAAAGGTCTTGACTAGATTGAAAAGATCACGTGGTTTATTTAGTGATCTTTTAAGTGTATCGGTATGGTATTGTTTCATTTTAGCCATGACTGACTCTCTGTGCGAAGATAGATGAAATTTGTAAGCTGTCTGGTCCTCCATAGAGCGTGATCGACACCACCGTTTTTCCAATCTTCTTAGGTGTGTGAGGGAAGCTCGCAATTCCGGGGAGAACCAAGGAGAGGGTTTTCTTTTCTTTGGGTTGTTACTTTGGTTTGGTTGCAGCGAAATGGTGCTGAGATTGCTATTCCAGGCGGCAATCAGGTTTTCCAGGTTGAGGGATGTGTCATTTAAGAGAGGAAGGGTTTCGGCAAGAGTATGTTCTTTGTTGAAAGCTCTGAACCTCCGAGAAGTTACTTTTGTTGAGGTGATAGAGTTTTTGTTGTTATGTGATGGCGTTTTGCTCTTGATGGGAATGTGGAAGGTGATTAACTTGTGGTCTGACCAAGGTACCGGAGATACAGATATGTCTAGATTATTGTTAGAATCAAGGGCTGTTAGAGGGGCAAAGATCATGTCGAGGATGTTTCCTTTTTTGTGTGTGGGCTCTTTGACAGTTTGCTTGTAGCCCAGTTCGTTGATTGCTTCCAGGAAGGCTGAGGCGTGGCTGGGGTGGAGTGTTGGGAGATTGAAGTCTCCTAGTATCCAATTAGGAATGTTGGGTTTGCGTATGTTGGCTGATAGGTCTAAAATGTTAGGACGGTCGTCCGGGGAGGATGAGGGTGCTCTGTAAATCAAATTGATGGAGCACTGCTCATTTTCAATGGATATGACGTCCATGTTGTTTGAGCTTGTGGAGTCGACGGTATGGAAATGTAGATCCGCCTTGGTAAGTATGAGGGTACCTCCTCCTCTCTTGTTGTCTCTATGCTGGGAATGGACGGAGAAGTTGGAGGGTACGAGTTGATTGATGATTACATTATCTACGTCAGATAACCAGGTCTCAGTTATCATGAGAATATCCAGATTGTGGGAAGAAATTATGTCAGCGATAACTGGCCATTTCTTACGGATAGACCATGCATTTATGAGAGCACAATTTAGGCACAGGGGATGAGGGGGTTCGGCTTGTTTATTCTTCGTGGAGGGCTGAAGAGCTATGTGTATTAGGTGAGAGTGGCGCATGGGGGTTTCAACTCTTGGGTTAAGATAAGGAGCTTCTGCCCATCTTTTTCCATGGCTCTGGAGTATTGGAATTTGATGAGTTGTGTGATGCAGGGCAAGGGATTCGTTAAGCCAGCCTAGGAGAAAGAGGATGCAGCTGGCCAGGGCATTGATTTGTAGAGCCATTTGGAGGTTTCCGTTAATTAGATGAGGCACCTTCTGAGGGGAATTGGAGATATTGTTAGACTTGCCTATTCAGGTACTAACACACCTGAATGAGAGTGCTTAATATGGTATGGATGTCTGTGGGCAACCAGGTTGGTAGAGAAGGGTAAGTGGAGGTTTTTTAGCTTGATGAAATGTGGTACAGGAGTTGACTGGTGATCCGGAGGTTATGTGGCTGCAGAGAAAACAACAGTCAAAATATTCAAGATAGCATAGGAAGTCATGTGGCTGGCATACCTGGAGGATGAGTAACAGCAGAGAAAACAACAATCAACTATAACAAAATAGGGTGGGAGAATATGTGGCAAACAGAGAAATCACAATCAATATCAGATAAATGAAATAGCATAAGACATGTGATCGCACAAGCAAGTATTTAAGTAGTAACTGGACTCCGCGTGGAATGTTGCAATTAAGAGCGTTGGTTAGGGTGAAAATGTTAGTTTCTAGAGTGGTGATGACCCATGGAGCATGACATTTGCAATAAGGACGCTGGTACCTGGTTGTAAGCACTTGCGAGAGGCTTTCTGGATTAGGCTGAGGATAATTGGAGCCAGGGCTTGCGAGTGAGCTTGTAGCTGAGGGGGGTCTTAGCTGGAGTTTCCAATGTCGAGCGATCAAGTCACTGGTGTGATAGTGGTCTATGCGGTTGGTAGTTGGTATCCTTTCGTGCCCCGCCTAAGGGCCACGCCAAAGGGCCCTCTGGCGAGGCCCTCAGGCGCGGGCCCGCCTGATGGCACGAACTTTTAAATATTTTATCATCAGAATCAGAAAAGCATGACTAGAATTCTTGGACAAATGTCTTTTCTTTAGTCTAAAAATGGCTTTACTGCTTTTAGTTTACCATACATTAATGGCTTTCAGCACGTGCGGTGAATCACATATCTTTGGTAGATTGCTATATGCATTTGATAAAGGTGTGGGCTATATACTGTATGCATAGTAAGTCTGTAAATATTTGACCAGAAAACATTTGTTGTTTGTATGTGACTCTTGAATGGATTAGTTTATTTAAAAGCTATCATACATTCCTCAAATGCAAAGTATGCATTCCTGTTTGAAAGTCAATGTAGACAGGAGTAACCAACTCAGGAGTCAGTTTTCAAAGGGTTCAGGCTCTTGACTTTGAGAGTTAGGTTCCTAAATTGACCTCTTTGAAAATTCATTAGTGCTGAGTGCCTCCATTTATAGCCATAGTTTCCTCCTAAACTCCTAAAGTTGGGAGCCTAAGAAATGGTTGGCAATGGATAGATTTAGGGTGGAGGGGGAAAAATTAGGGGTTTAGCACTCATTTTATAACTAGGCACCTAATTTGAATCTTAAATCTAGGAAAATGAACGGCAGGCCTAAATTTAGGATCCTGACATTTAGATGCTAAATGTAAGTAAATCTTTGGTTTAGAACTTAGACCCCTTCGTTTGATTGAATATAGGGGACAGATTTAGGTACCTGTCTTCAGGTCGGTAAATTTAGGAGCTCGGTATTTTATGCATATAGGGCCAGATATTCAAAGTGATTAACGTTGTTAGCAGAAGTGCTAACCGCGTAAATCACAGTGAACGGGATGTTCGGAGGCACTAATACAGTGCCTCTGAATATCCACGGGTGCTGTCTCTACAGGCACCGATGCTAACTGCTTGGCATCTGGGCATGTTATGGGCATTCTGGGGTGGAGTGGAGGTGGCACCGATCGCTAACCAGGCAGGGGCAATATGGAGCTGCCAGGGTCAGGCCAACCACCAAGCAAACTAGGCAGTCACCTAAGGTGGAAACCTCTAGAGGGCAGCAAAGAGTAGGGCATTCAAAGCTAAATAATAGATTTTGACAGCCAAGGGGAGAGTAAGGCTTAAGGTCTGTCTAAGGTGCCAACACCTTGAACCAAATCTGGGGCCAGCCTTGAGAGCTGCTACCAGTTTGCGACATGCAGCGAATGCCAGGCGCAGGAAATCCTGGCTTAACCTTTGCTGCATATCGTTAACTAGGCAGCGGCTCAATATCGCACTGGCCAGTCAGCAAGCGGCAAATGCTGCTAGTCTGGATAATCAATGCCAGGGCCGGATATGACCCCGGGGTTAACTATCAGGGCTTAGATTTCAGTGCTGGCACTGAATATCGGGCCTACTGTATAGGTCTTTCATTTTCTTTCAGTCTCATTATTTGATAGTGTGTTGTTTTGGTAAATGTCTTTTATGTACTGCTTAAACCTTTTAGAAGGCAGGTCCTAATCGATCTTAAATGGTCTAGTTGATTGGTTTTGCTTGCTTTGTTTTTGTTTTATAATGCTAAATTGTATAATGTTGTATCTTTGATGGAGGGCCAGAAGGAATTCAGCTTTGTAATATAACCATAATATTCCAAATGAAATAGTTCTTAAATCAGAGACATTGGGAGGATTTCTTCAACTTTACTAGAGCACCAACATTTTTTACATCAAAAATACTTTGATGTTTTCATAGATAAGTGTGATGCAATTGTTGTATTAGAGAAAAATTGTAATAGTTCCCAGAGCTTTTCTCATGACCATTTAGCATGCATATCCTGAAGACTATTGAGCCAGTATGTAAAAGCTGCAGTTAGCATCTATTTTAAGTGCTGGCCATGGCTTTTAATTATAATACATATATTCAAAGCCATTATCTGGAAAGTGTGAGGTGCTGAATATATGAACAGAGTGGTGAGCACCTCTGCTGTATGGATAGCTGTGATATTCCATATAGATATCTGGAAAAATGTAGGACATCCTTTTTACTGGCCTCAATTTATCTGTATAGCTACTGTATATGAATAGAGGACTGAATATCGCTGTACAGTTTGGCAGAACACCCACATTCCACTCTTGTTCCTCCCTGGCACTATCCAGATAGTTCTGATGTGGCCTCTGAAGATTTTCAACAGTACTATCTGCAGAGGGAGGAGTAGCCTAGTGGTTAGAGTAGCAGTCTGGTGCCCAAGAGACCAGGGTTCAATTTCCACTGGCACTCCTTGCCTCAGAAGAAAGGCCTGGCAGTCTACTTCTAGTCACACCTTGCCAAGAAAACCCAGGGGTTGCTGGCTCACCAGGAGTCAGCATTAACTTGATGGCACACATACACATTTGCATAGTGTCATTGAATCTGTAGCGGAGGCACTTATGTGGATTGCATCTGCTGCTATCCAGATATGGGGCTGGATATTCAAAAACACTCATCTTTTATGACTCACCAAAATCAAAGCTGGCTTTCTGGCATGTCTTCGATTCATGTTGGCTCAGATCAAAAGTGTTTCGCTTCCAAAAACCACTAAGTGCTTCACGCAACACAAATTGTTGATCTCATTCCATTTTCCATTGACCTACTATCTACAGGCGTTCAGCATTTTTTTAAACAATGGCTGTCACAGGTGAAAGAACTCCAGATATTAAGTGCCATATCCAGATAGTGGCCAGTGCTGATTATCTGGATTTACCAGTCCGTGCTGGCACACTCCAGGTAGAAGCGATATTCAGAATAACTTGGATGGGCAGACTGGATATGGATGAGCAGACTAGATAGGCCTTATGATGTTTATCTGCCATCATTTTTCTATGTTTCTCTGATAGATAGGAAATCCATATAGCTAAGATTTGCTGAATATCACTACTATTCAGATAAAAGTTGGCTCCACCCCAACTCATCCCACATCCCGCCCTGGCACTATCCAGATAGTGCCAGTGAATATCCCTCTAAGCAGGACTGCAAACTGGACAAGTCCTTTTGAATGTTCTCCCCTACGTGGTGTGGTTAAGATTAGAGCGCAGACAGTGATAGTTCATTCAAAGACAAGAGTCCTGGACGTCACAAAAACCAATTGTGTTAATATGAGGAGGCACTTTAAGGAGTCATTAGCTGGATGAGAAGATCCGGAGGAAGTAGAACAGCAATAGGCAAAAGGATATACTGCAAAGTCCACAAAACCTTTTGTTAGGACAGGGGGTCATTTTAAAAGTCTTAGTCATGATTTAGGATTTATTTATTTATTTATTTATTTATTTAACATTTCTTATATACCGCGCTATTTCTCATCAGTGCGGTTTACATTAAACATTGAACATTTGGACATACATTTGTCCTATGTTTACATAAAACAGGGATATATAACATGGAATTAACTGGGGAAACTATGTACATATGATATTTAGTATACACAAAATGGATTATAACATGGAGTGAACTGAGAAACTATATACATATGAGAATTTGGCTTAAAGAATATCAGTTTGAATATCAGTTTGAAGGATGTCTGGAGACCTGCAAGTGGAACTCTGGAGCCATATTACAAATGATCTGTAGAGGCATCTCTGGTGCAGGGATGTCCAGTTAGGCAAGGGGCATGGTGGAGGCGTGTCTGGGGAGGTGCAATGAACTTAGATGTTGCCGTTTGATTTCAGAAATGTGGCGTCGGCTCTCACATCCATGTTAGACCTGCTCCAGGCATGAACAGGCATCAGGAAAGTGCTTGTTGTGGCCTTAAAACATCTGAAGGGTATAGAGACTTAAGTGACTAGCCTATGATCTCAAAGACCCTGCTCCTAATCTACATACTTTAACCATTATGCTATTAGACATCCATGCTCTAAGGTGCTATTCTGGGGATGTCTATGTAGACATCTCTATGTCGGGCACATCCACATTCCTGAAATTGTGCCTGAACTTACACATGCCTGCTTTTTTTCAGACGTTCTGGCTTTTGACATCACAGATCGCACTTGGACATCCCATTGTAAAATGTGCCTCAAAGTAAATAAACGTAAGAGGCAAAAGAAGCCTCTATGGTTTTCTTTAAAAAAAATTCTCCGAAAAGGGTAAGGAAAATGAAAGTTAGCGTTCATAAAAGCAGGATGAGGAAGACAGGCAGCAATATCTGTAAAAACTAGAAGAATGAATATGCAAATGGAAGTAATATGGTAAAATGAGGGGTCAAAAGGTTTTTTTTAGATATAGTAGTGTCAGGAGGAGGCAGAAAAAGTGTCACTGTGAGACTGAAAAATGAAGGGGAGGAATATGTAAAGGCTGATGAGGAAAAGTGTAATTGCTTAACAAATATTTCTGTTTGATGTTCACTGCAAAAAATAGACATAAATAGGAGAGTAAGTGAGGAAGGCCTCCAAAGATTTTCAGAAGACTGTTTTCGTGAAAAAGAACTAAGCTAAAAGTAGTTGAAGCAATAGGGCTGAATAAAATACAAACAAGGATAGTGAAGGAACTTAGGAAAGTTCTGGCAGCTTGCTGTTTGACATTTTCAATGCCTTAGCGTTGGTAGTGTTTCTGGAGAACTAGAGATGGGCACATATGGTTCCTCTTAACAAAAGTGCAAGTAAGTAGGAGGCAGGAATCTACAAGCCTAGTTAGTCTGTGGTAAGTAAATCGATGGAATCACTGCTAAAACAGAGGGTTGTGCAGTTTCTGGAATCTAGTGGATAACAGGAGCTGAGGCAGACTGGTTTTTCCAGAACTAAATGTTGTCAGACCAATCGATCAATTTTTTCAGCTCACTGACCAGAGAGTTGGATTGGGGGAAGCACTAGACGTGTTGTACTTGGATTTTAGTAAGGCTTTTGACATGGTTTTGCATAGGCAACATATGAATAAACTGAGTTCTCACAGTAAAGGCCCTAAATTGATTGATCGGGTTAGAAATAAGTTGGATTGGGGGCAACAAAGGGTACTGGTAAACAGGGCCAGCACAAGGGTTTATGCCACCCTATGCAGACCCCCTTGTACTGCCCCCCCCCCCCCCGGGCCACTATACTGCTGTGCCACCCCACTCCTCCCATGGCCACTATACGTCTGCTCCCCCCCGGGCCACTATACGTCTGCTGCCACCTTGAGGCGCACAGTGACATGGAAGGGAGGAATCACTATTGTCTCACATGGGGGAGGGGGTGGCATGGCAATTCCTCTCTTCCTTGCCACAGTGATCCTTCTGGCAGCAGCATGCTGTTCACGGCATGCCGCGCCTGCCCCCTCATTTCAGAAAGTTGCTTCGGAGAGGGGGCAAGTGTGGCATGCTGTGACTACATGCATATGCGCCACTGCTTTAAGGTCCCCCAAAACACTGGTGCTGCGCTTTGAGGGAGAAAGGGATGGATCAATCAGCCAGCATGCTGCCAACCAAGGTCTGCTGTCCTAGGTGATCGCCTAGCTCACCTAGTGGATCACTCTGAGCAAAGGGTTGTTGCCAGCAGTGTGCTGCTGCAGGATGAGTCCTTGATGTGATTCTTTTCAACGTTTACCTTTTTTTGGATAATACCAAATCAGAGAAAGTTGTGGAAAACATGAGAATGTGTCTAGCAAACCCTGAGGAATGGAAGGCATTGGCTGAGATGTAAAGACACATTTTTGACAGAACGTGGAGAGGGGAATTCCCACATCCAGATTAAGATGTGGAGAATTCCCACAGTATTTTGCAAGAGGGACCTGAAACCCACATAAACCCTGCTGAGCCTGATATTCAGTGGCACTAACTGACTCGTGCTGCCGAATATCCCCACAGACCTTCTCGGCACTAACCAGTCAGTGTCAGGGCAGAGTGTGGGCGGGTCTGGGGCCGTCCTGGCACATATCCAGTTAGCAGCGATCTTCAGTCTGCAAACAAGATAGCTAACCATATAAAGTTAGGACATGTCAATGCCTGTCCTACCTTCATGTGGTTTTGCTCATCGCAGCTGACTGGATAGCAAAACGTCTCGACGGCAAAAACAGATATTCAGCGCCAAATGCTGGATAGATTCCAGTGCTGAATATCTGGTTTCAGTTTTGCCCGCGGGCTCAATATCAGGCCTTTTGTTTTTACCAAAATGGACTGTGAAAGAGTTGACATGGAAGAGGGCTCCTCGTTCATTGCTGCAAGTGTTCGTTTTCTGTCGCAGCAACAGAATTGAGCAGGCACCTCATTTCCCACAGTGGGGAAAACTTGCTCTTCTGCTGCTTATTAAACAAAATGAGTTTTTTCAGAGGTAACTGGGAGCCTTCACGAATACAAGCTAGGTCACAGTTGTTTAAGTCTAAATATTATTGCCTTGTTAGGGGCAAGAAAGAGAATGAAACACATGGACAGACAAAAACGTGTCTTGAATATTAAATGCAATAATGCCCCTTCAAAGGAACACTATCAGTTTCAGTTACCATGGGTACACATTTTCTTTGTAAAGTTGCATGTTATTCAATCAAGAAGCCTGTTAAAGATGCCAGACAGGATCACAGCAATATAGCATCAAAACTTTTTTTTTTTATCCACATCTTAGGAAAGTCTTTCAAGGCCAAAGGTATAATCCCTTTGCTGTTATACTGATCTATGAGATGCCATAAATGTAAAAGTGTCTCCGTTTCAGAATCAGCTAAGCAGTAAATGTTATCTAAATTAAGGAAAACGCATGCCGCGCTAATCAGAACTGTTAAATTATGCTGCTAATGGTTTTGCAAAAATCCAGAAGAATTTGTTCTTCCTCAGCTGCTGACTTCTTCTCGTCATTTTCATTGTCCGTCAGGAGCTGAGAAATGCCCATAGTGAACAGCTCATGGGGATTCGTCGTGAAGAAGAAATGGAAATGTCCGATGACGACAATGACGATAATCCTACTAAAAAACTGAGACTAGATGGATCAGGTAAGCACTGAAAGTTCTCCAGGATGCAGGTAATAATTATAGCTCCCGTTTAATGGACACTAGTAAGAAAGGTTAGCTACAGTGACAGGAAGTGCACACAAGTTGATCAGATCCATACGTTATAAACCCGTAATTGCATGAAGAGGGCGTCCTCCCTGAACATCATAGCCACTGCCTGTAAAGAAGACAGGAAAGATTATGATGCCCCTAGTATGAGATAAACTTGCTTATAAAAAATTCTGAATATCAGGTGAATGTACCCGTAAGTATGGGAAAATAAGCAAAAAGGTTCTGTTAAAGTAGTGTACTTCTAGGGTAGATGTAATCTGTATTCCTGCTTTGAAGAAGAAAATCTGCTTAGTGTGAAATAGAATGAAAACTTGTTAAAATCCATGACAGCATAAATTTTATTAACAACAACATTGTCAATTTTATTGAATGTAGCAGTGCCCTGAGGTATTACTGGCTGTGCAGAAAGAAATTTGAAAACATATAGCAGCAATGAGGTAGAGCAATGGCCTAATGCATTTGTCAATTTTATATAAGCCCTAGTTATGGACTCATAGGATGCTAGTATTTTGGCTTGGCAAAAAAAAAACCCTAAAACTTAACAAAATAAGAGGCAGAAAACCAATTCACTCTTGAATGCAAGCTGTTCGCCAAGTCAGACACACAGGTCAGGTGATCATGCTCAAAGCTGAACAGACCAACTCTTCTAGAATTTTCTGGAAAGGCCTATAAGCCTTTCCTAGCCCAGATACAGTTTAATACCTGCATTGCTGTGGCACTGTCTCGTCCCTCAGTTTGTTTCTGCTTGAACGTAAGCAAAACCATGCTGAGTCAGACCAAGGTCCATCAAGCCTAGTATCTTGTATCTGCAGCTTCCAGTCCAGGTCGCAAGTACCCGGCAGATCCCACAAAGAAGATCCATTTTCTCATAGCTCATTTTAAGTCTCCCTGGCTAAATGAACTTTTCCTCTAGGAATTTGGCCGAAGCTCTCTGGACCCTTACCATGTTAGTCAGCTTGACAGCATCCTCTGGCAATAGATTTCACAGTTTAATTATATACTGCACGAAAAAATACTTTCAAGGGATTTCATTCGTTCATTCTGCTGGATTTTACTAAGAGTATGCATTTGTTAACGTGCCTTAAAAGAATTTCGTGCACATTAAAGTGTTTTTTACTGTGCACTAATGAAATTAATTCATTGTCGGTGCATGTTAAATCAATTTATAATGCACTAAAAATTCCCTATTAAATGAATTTGTGAAACTAACCAGAAAAACCCAGAAATCAAGGAAACGTTTTGGAACCCCCCCAAATGTTTCTTGCCTGTGCAGATCCCTCGTTGTTCGTTTCATAGAGCATCTTCTTGTTTTAGTGCTGTTTGAAACATCAAACTGCCATTTCCTGTATAACTGTTGTATCCCACTCATAATTTTATAATCTTGTACATCACATCACCTCTGCATCTTCTCTTTTCCAGCTGAAGAGCCCTGATCTGTTTAGCCTTTCTTCATAAGGAAAGTGTTCCATCCCCTTTATCATTTTATGTCATCCTTTTCTGAATCTTTTCTAGTTCTGCTCTATTCTTTCTGAGATGGGGTGACCAGAACTGCATACAATGCTCAAGTCACACCCTGGACTTATACAGACACATAGGGGCTTGTTTACAAAGCCGTGGTAGCGGTTCGCGATCGCTATCGGAGCCGTAGCCCCATTTGGGGCCGCGACTCCGATAACGATCGCAAACCGCTACTGCGGCTTTGTAAACAAGCCCCATAATGTTCTCCATTCCTTTTCAAATAATCCCTAATTTTCAATTTATTATTTGGCAGCCACAGCCCACTGAGCTGAAAATTTCAATGTTTTCCACCTTGTCTCCAAGATTTTTTCTTGGATGGTGAGTCCTAATTGAGAACCCAGCATTTTATACATGTAGTTCAGATTAGTTTCTCTATGTGGATCACTTTACATTTCTCTACTTTCATTTGTTTGCTAAAACTTGATTACACATCCAATCAACAAAGCTCTGAGCTAGTTACTGTCTAAAATATCATATTATAAATATAAAATATAAAATCTGTAATGAAATCCCACCCATCAATCACACCAATACAAATAATTTTAAAAACATCATCCAACAAATTCCCAACATTTTCCCATCTCATAATCCATTCCTGAAAGGCTCCACTGAAGCCTCCCCAAGTTTCACCCCTATTCCTAATAATAACAATATAGATCTCAATGACCATGAAAAGCTTGGGAAAACAACCAGGTTTTAATAGCTTTATGAAAAGCTAACCAATTGGCTTCCATTAGCAACTGTAAAAGAATTCAATTCCACAAGGCAGGGACAAAATAACTAAATACTCATGTCAATTAGTAGGTAATGTAATCTGACAAGAGCTAGGAACCACTAACAGTGTACGCTGTGAGGATTGTAAAGATACAGGTGGTACACAAGCTGAAAGCAAAGTTGCAAGCTATTTCAGTCCTGCGTGATGAAGGCAACTGCCCTTTAAAGGGATTTTACCTACATTTGGCAGCCTGACCCCATTGGTAATACTGCAAGATTACTGGTAGGGGTCATGGCAGCCATTGTGGAACCCAGGACTGTAAGAGCAGAAATGACAGGGAAATTGTTCCTTTTTCCAGTAGATACCAGAGACCCCAGTAAGTCCAGGAATGATGTTTTGGCAGGGGTGGTATTCTATGTATCTATTTATTTGTGAGTTTTCTATACTGCTTTATCAGCAAAATCAAGGCAGTTTACATGGAACTATTAAATATATGTACATTGAACAAGGAACATGGGTGCAGGTAACATTTAACCATGATATAAACTTAATACAAGATCCAAACAGCAGAATAGAGGAACATATTTACACAGGACATTGTACCTCCTATACTCAAACAAGCAATTGTAAGACCAATTATAAAAAACAGCAACCTGGACTCAAATGACCCCCGCTCATACTGACCCATTTCAAGCCTTCCATTTACAGCAAAAATAATTGAGAAAGTGGTCCAACTGCAGCTACAAGACCACTTTGACCTGCATGCCCCTCTTGACCCCCACTAACACTGATACAATCCCAAAAACAGTGTAGAAATGCTCATCACCTCACTCCTGAATAGCCTAATCCCCAGACCAGACAACGCTAAACAATGCTGCATACTGGTATTCCTTGATATAAAAGCCACCTTTGATGCTATAAACCACAATATACTTATCAAGTGTCAAACTGAAATCGGACTACAAGAGACTACTCTAAAATGGTTTAGATCGTATCTTACCCACAGAAAAATACAAGTAAAATCTGGAACACACTAATCAACCCCAATAGATCAATGACGGAGAGTTCCGCAGGGCTCAGCACTCTCGGCTCTGCTGTTTAGTATCTATTTACAGCCTCTCTGAAGCATAATAAATAAATACAAAATAAACTGCAGTATCTGCGTAAATGACATTATGGTCCACATCTCATTCAGCATCGACCAACCCGACTACTCAAGAATAACAGCATGCATAGAAGAAATGTCAAACTGGCTCCTGGAACGAAATTTACAGATAAACTATAAGAAAACAAAAGAAACCTTCATAACAAAGAATTCCTCCTTTGTTCCACTAAAATCACTTCAAATATCGCATAACATCATAGAAGTGAAAACAGAAGTCATATACTTGAGCATACACCTCAACCAAAACCTAAACTTTCAAGCTCATATAAGCAAGATTACAAAAGCTGCCTACCAGAAACTAAAAACAATACAAAAACTCAAACTTCTTCTAGACTTCAATAACTTCCACACAGTCTGCCAAGCCTTAATAATGCCCATCCTGGACTATTGCAATATCATCTATCAGGGCCTACCTACCCAATCTACTTATCCTTTGGAATTACTCCAAAACACAACAGCCCATATCATAATAAGCAAAACAGACAACCTGTCACAGAGCCTTCTCAATATATTTATTTATTTAGTTTTGTATACCACCTTATCCTTCAATCAAAGTGGTCACAACACAATTGGGGGATATATTTAACACAAGGGGATATGAAACACATACACTAATACTTACAGGGACTATGGGCAATGGAGGGTTAAGTGGCTTGCCCAAGACCACAAGGAACACCTGTGGGAATAGAAACCCCAATCCTTCCAGCACAAGGTTGCTGTCCTCTAGTGGGATTTGAACCACTGACCTTCTGGCCTGGGTTACCTTGCCCCAACCACTAGGCCACTCCTCCATCACTCTGGAACACACTCCCAGAAAGAATAGGAACCACCAATGATCTATGGAACTTTCGGAAAACCTTAAAAACACACCTCTTTTTGGAGTACTATGGAACAGAAGCAGAACCATCATGCGAAACATAGTCACTACAATAAAATTTGAACCCATCTACACCTTCCTAGTGACTACAACTAGTCTTAAACACCCAACCATACAACAACAACCCCACAACCTGTAGCAAGAAACCATGTAACCAATCTTGTTCTCCAAGTTTAATGCCCTTGTTCTATGTAAAGTCCCTTGTTTATTGTTCAATGTAAACTGCTTTGAATATAAGAAAAGCGGTATGGAAAAATTGTTAAATAAATAAATAAAATATTTACATGATATTTACATGAATTGTCTAATTAAATAACTACAGAGTCCATGGGTTGTGTCCTAGTCTTGAAGTCTGAGTTTTTCCTTGAGGTGAATTCAGCTAATTATATTTGCTTATGTGGGGAGTAGAAAGTAAATGCTCTATTACCTGTTGCATGATTGGTTTTTCTGAAGTCTTTAGGGATTTATAACGTGTTTCATGTGCATTCTCTTCTTTGTTTTCAGTCCAGATGCATTGTTATTAGGGAGCATAGAGGGGTTGTGGCCAAGTCCTGGAGTATCTTGAATGTGATAATTAGGGATTTATATTGAATTCTTATTGATATAGGTAATCAGTGAAGCTGGTGTAGGATGGGTGTGATGTGCTTGGTTTTTGGTACTTTCTGAATGGCACGTGCAACTGCGTGTTGTGCTATTTGTAGCTGGTTTATGGCTTGTTTCGGAAGACCCTGTAGGATACTGTTGCAATAATCAAAGTGGGGACAAATCATTTCTTGTACTACTGAAAGGAAGTCTTGAAGTGATAGGAAGGGTCTTAAGCTTTGTATCATTTTTAATTTGTTGTAAAGTGATCGGGTTTTGAGTTTATATGCTTCATTAACTGAGATTCTGATCTAAGATCACTCTAGATATCTCTTTACTTCAAGGTCAGTGTCTTTGACTTGTATCTTTGTTGGTGGTATAAAGTATTTTTCCTTAGTGATAAATAGGACTTCTGTTTTTTTGTAATTTATCATTAAGTTGCAAGATGTGAGCCATTCTGCAGCTTCATTAAAACACTCTATAATCTGTGTAAGGTCCGGTTTTTCCGTTGAAAATGGGGTAAATAACATTATGTCATCAGCATAGATTCTATAATTTATCTGATGTGTTTTGAAAATATCGCGGATCGGCTATAGGTAAATGTTAAACAATAGAGCAGATAAGGCTGAACCTTGCGGTATTCCTTGATCCTGGCTGTATGTTTCTGAATGAATGACCCATTTTTATCTGTTGTGTGCGGTCAAATAGGTACGATTTGAACCATTTGAGTATGGTACCATTAACATCAGTTTGTAGAAGTTTCATTAATAGCATCTTGTGGTTGATAGAATCAAAAGTAGATGCTATGTCTAGGAAGGTGATGATGTAGGCCTGTCTGGGTCTGTCTATTCCTTGTATGATTGTATCAAATAAGGTTATAAGCAATGATTCAACACTGTGAAAGGGTCTAAACCCATACTAATGTGTGTCTAGTGGGGTATGCATATCTATGTGATCTTGGAGTTGCCTTTTGGGGGGGGGGGGTGTCTGAGGTAGGTCTTCATGCCATGAGGGGGGAGATCGGGTGTCTGTGGGGGTAGTATTGTGGTCGGGGGGTGATTAGGGAGGGGCCATAACTTGGCTTTTATAGCTGGCCCTTCAAGCAGGCACTTATTTGTGCCTCGGGGTAGCTGTAAATGCTGACATCTATCTTTTTCCTAATTGACATGGATTCCCCTTGTAAGATTTATTTATTTATTTATTTATTTAACAGTATTTCTATACCGCCTTATCTTACAATCAAAGCGGTTTAACTGATAAGCCCATCCCAATCATGCCTCCTGGGTATCTCTGTGGCAAGCATCCCTTGGTTTAACTGACCCTTGTTCTAAAAGGGCATCTACACTTGTAGGCCATTCTACATATGTAAATGCTGCTATTTAGGTGTGAGGATACTTTTAAGATAACCTCCAATATCAACTAGCTCACCTTTATCCATATGTTTGTTTACACCTTCAGAAAAATCCAATAAATTGGTAAGACAAGACTTGCCTTTGCTGAACCCATGTTTCCTCATTATTATTAAACCATATTTGTCTATATAGTCAGGAGTTTTGTTTTTGTAGAATAGCTTCTACCAATTTGCTAGGCACTGATCTCAGGCTCACTGGACTATAGTTCCACTGATAATACCTGAAGCCCTTTTTAAAGCTTTGGCCATCCCTGAATTCCTCAGCTTCTACGGCATTTTAAATGATAGGTGGTAGATTGCTGTTAGCAGGTTAGTCATTTATGGGCTGATATTCAGCTTTGACGATAGGCATTTTTAAATGCCGGCCACTATGGCTGTAAAACAAATACAGTTATTCAGCGCTGGGGTCTGGATTGTGGCTGGTGCTGGATATCTGGATTCAGCACTGTCCGCTGGCACTATGGGGGTCAGTCCAGAACACAAATAAAGGGTTTGTACGTGCAGTGGTGACGTTTATGTTGCCGAAAACGCCCCGGAACATATTCTGAAACACTGCTATCATACATGTACACAACGCTAGCACAGGGATCTCAGAACATGCCCAGAAGGGGTGGAATAGGGGCGTGGCCAGCCACAGAGACGTATAAAGTGCATTCAGGAAAGGCCCGTGTACGTTTTAGGTGTTTCCTGGAAACATACACGTTATTCCTGCTGAAACGTGGAATAAGGCAAGGACTTAGAAAATATTCTGCCCTGCTGTGCAGTTTGTCCCATACAGAAGAATGGCTGTGACAGGTATGTGCTGAACTGGTGTGACTGCAGTTTGGAAAAACATAAGATGCAGTTACAAAGAACAGAAGCAGAGGTGAGGGACTGTTGTAAGGTAAAGAAACATTAATAAACACCCTCACAGAACTGTTAAGAAGAGCAATAGTGTTTATTCAGGCTATGCTGAAATGTGCTAAAGCAGCTGATCCAGGGGGACCCCAACAAATCCTGTGTTCTGAAAGCTGGGACCTCTGATGTAAGAACAGTATGTGAGTGAGTCTGGAAATAAATCATGTTGCAGTGAGAAAGGGAGATCATATGTGTAGTCCTGGGACGTCATGCCATTATAGCATAGCAGCTGTTAGTCATAGGTCTGGGTTGGCAGAATGATGTCTTTTGCAACTGCAAGTGAGAGTGTGTGGTTTGGGAGTGGTACAAGAGGATCTGATGTGCTGATCTGCAATTCAGGGAGGCCATGAATAGCTGGCCAGTACCTGGACCATATGGATGAATGCAGTGACACCGGGTGCCAGTGTGCTAGGGGAGCCATACATCAGCTGTGCCAGGCACTGAGGGACATGACTGATGCTGTGCCAGCATCCCCTAGATTGTGCCATGAGGCCTACAGTCTTCGCCGGGTCCAGGTTCTATGCAAGCTGAGAGAGTGGTGATATATCTGGAGGCTGGCTACCTGAGTATGATGGCACAGGGATCCCCCCTTCCGTGCCCACACAGACCTGATCAGGGGAGCAGTGCCTCAGAGCAGACTGTGGGAAGGCAGACAGGGTTGCCCCGCACATAGCGGATATATACATAGCAACATGCACTATGATGGGACAGGTGTAGCTACTGTGAATGATGCCAGCACCCAGATATGTGGGAATCTGACACCATAGCCAGAAGGCCCTACTAGTATCACTACTACTGCGACTGATAATTTGTTTAGCGCTACAAGGCATAAGCAGCATCACAGACACACATACAAGATGGTCCCTGCTCAGCAGAACTTACAATCTAGTCATGACAGACAATACAGCAGCTGTGGACAGGATACATTTAGGGGGAATGGTAAGGGAACTTAGGCAGATCAGATCCAAAAGTGGCAACAAAGAGGTGAGCGTTCAGTCAGGATTTGGGAAGGGCCAGGGATGAAGCCTGATGTACAGATTCAGGTAGTTTGTTGTTGGCATAGAGAGCAGCAAAGTGAAAGGGGTGACGTCTGGATTTGGCAGCAGAAGAGAAGGGCACAAATAAAAGCAATCTGACAGAAGAGCGGAGTTTCTGAGGAGGAGTGTAGGGGGAGATAAGAAGGGAAAGGTGGTGCGGAGCAGCAGAATGAGTGCACTTATAAGCCATAGACATCAGAAGGGCATATATTTGTTGCTCAGCAATATTATGCATCCTTTGGGGAAGTGCAATGTTAGTTACTGGTTTGGTGCACTTGGTAGGGTCCATCCTTAGCAGTTTAAAACATGTTTGTAGAGATGACCAAGGCAGGAATCACTGGGGCCGGTTCCTAATGCCAAGTACCATTTGATGAAAGGTATGTCCTGACTTATGTTCATATTTACATTCTCTTTTACCATATTAGGGTGCACTGGGATTACCTAGCACTTTTCGGGGCCTGTAGAGGACTACTATGTGGTCTAGGTTGCAACAACTGTCATTTCTTATTGGTATTTATTTATTTATTTAACAGTTTTGAATCAAAGCGGTTTATGTCTAGTTTGCATCAGCACACTACGGTCAACGTGAAGAGCTGCTTAGGAGATGCACGTTTTTCCCGTGGGCCATGGTGTTTGCGGGTACATGACAGATATGGACAGGATCTGAAACTTGTAACTTTTTAGAATACGGTGGCCGCGGGGACATCCAAAATATTTACCCGTGTCCGATAATATTGACGGGGGATGTGCTTCTCTGTTATATCACATGCCCATGCCTGCACCTGCGCAGGATCCATGCACGAGCTGGCTGAATAGCGCTTTGCCCATGCCACGCTGAACACGTCTACCTCCCCAAACCCATGGACATGTCTCGACTCATCGATGCGGAATTCAGTTCAAACGGGGCCCATTTTTAGTTTAAACGTGTTCGCGGCACGGACATGCTATGTTTTGGAATCGGGCTCCTTATGGATAGTGGTGATGTTTAGCCCGCACAGAGGCAGACCTGATTACGATCCCGCGGGGGCTAGACCTGCCCTGCGGGATCGGGTCTTGGCCTGTACATGCAGGATGGGTCCCAATTCTGATCAGCCTGCATGTACAGATCCCTGCCCGGCTAACTCAGTCAGGCTCCTGAATGGAGCCGCGGTGCCATGGTGTCCCGTTAACATGGCACTGCGGCTCCATTCAGGAGCTTTGATCCCTGGCCGCTGGCCACTTTCTACTTTCCCTGCAGCCCAACCCCTAATCTGGCCTTCTATGGCCAGGATTGGGTCATGGGGAACCCCCTGCACCCCCTCACCTTTCTGCCGCTGCCCAGGCCTGGCATCCCCCATCCAGTCTGCCGATCCCAGATGTACAGTGCCGACCTCAGAATTGGCCCTGTACTTCCGAGGTCATGCCCATGTCCCGCCCTCGCTCCACCTCCAGAACACCCCCAACTAAGCCTCCCCATACAAACTCCTTGTTCATACGGGGAGGCTTTTTCCAGGAATGGAAGGGGAGCGAATAGCATTACAGAATAGACCCCATAGCTAGTAGGATAAATTTAGGACAGCTTTTCACATGGATAACTTATCTGGATAGTGGCTGAATATCCCCGCTGTCCGGATAAGTGCAGCTCTACTCAGGCTTTGACCCTCCGACCTCCTTGACAGCACATGGATAGTGCCGAGGCAATTTGAGAGAACATTTAGCGACTGGTGCACCCATTGGCATTTATCTAGTTAGAAGGTGCTGCAAACCAGATAAGAGACTTTGAAAGTTGACCTCTTCACATTTATGCTCTTTCAGAAGTCTGGGGTGAATACTACCTGGTCCTGGTAATTTGTTACTCTTAGGTTCTCAGTTTTCTCTATTACGAAGGAGAAGATACGATTTAGACACTTCTACCTTAGACCCTAGAGGTTAAACTAGAGAATTCACCTTTGGGGTAAGGGGCTAAGGTGCATTAAATCACCGTAACATGCATTATTTTAGCCCAGGTTCCTTGTTATTCAGAGAGATCTAGTTAGTAATGACTCTTGTTCTCCGAGTTAAAGCATGTTAAATGCAGTAGCGCACTATAGTATCTAGGCCCCTAAGGGGGTTATTGTAGAAGCCTTATTCGTGATATACAAGTGTATAATCAGGCAGATATACAGTAGGTGCAAATGGCATCTACGCATCAGTGCCCATTTTGGAAAGGATTGAATTTACACATGGATATGCTTACTACATGGGGGATATAAACGGGATGTGTCAGGCACAGGGTTAGGGCATGTCCAGGGCCAGTCAAAAACTTACTTGTATAGTCCGCATTTCATTTGGGGAATTCACGTGTATTACCGAAAATGTCCTCATTGGGATTTATACTTGCTTCCTGGCAAGTTGAGGTTTTAAAAAGTGCTCATTTTGCCTAACACTTTACAGGGGTTTAAGGGGGTTATCCTCCTTAACCCCCTTTGTTTATTTCCCCCTCTAAATTGAAATTAGTCGTACATAGTGGCAACATTTGCATGTGCCGGCATGGAAAATGCAGAGTTGCCATGGTATCCGGTTCCAGGAGTGAGATTTTAAGCCAGTCCTGGATTTCTGGCAATCTCATTCTGATGCGTTATGGGACTTGTAACACTGATTTCAGTGTGTGAAATCGGGGACTACAAATACCATACTGCACTGTAATGTAAATATAAAACCTGAACTGGCAATAAGTCTCACTCTTGGAACTGGGTAACTTGGCAGCTCTGAAAATGGCCAACATACATGTGGAAGCTGTGAAGTTCTGCACGTACTGTAGATGTGTATGTTGGCCATGTTTCCCCCGTTGCTTTTTCCCACATGTACATTTGCAAAATAGCTCCTCTAGCTCCACGTATCGGCATGTTAGAAAGGACTCTGAGTTAATAGATTATGTTAGTAGAAACATGACAGCAGAAAAAAACCCACATGGCTTATCTAGCCTGCCCTTCCATATCAACTACTACAATAGTCCCCTTTTTTCCTTTAGAGATCCTCTGTGTTTGTCCCATGCTTTTTTGAATTCAGATACTGTCCTCATCTGTCCTCATCTGTCCTCATCCACTGGGAGACTATTCTTCACGTCTACTACCCTTTCCATAAAGAAATATTTCTGCATATTACTCATGAGTCTGTCCTCTTTCACCCTCCTCCTATGTCCCTTGTAGCAGAGCTTGCTTTCATTCAAAATAGGCTCTCTTCCTGTGCATTTATGCCATGGAGGTATTTAAACGTCTCTATCATATCTCCTCTATACCACCTTTCCTCTAAAGTACACATATTAAGATCCTTAAGTGTGTCCTTATATGCTTTATAATGAAGACCACTAATCATTTTAGTAACCACCCTCTGCACCAACTCCAAACTGTTTATATCCTTTTGAAGGTGCGGTCTCCAGAATTGCACATAATCCTCCAAATGAGGTCGCGCCAAAGGCTTATACAGGGGCACTATCACCTCATTTTTTTCTGCTGGCCATTCCTCTCCCTATGCACCCAGGCATACTTCTAGCTTTCGCCATCGCCTTTTCTACCTGTTTAGCCACTTTAAGGTCGTCAGACATAATCAGGCCCAGGTCCCGCTCTTCTTTTATGGACAGAAGTACTTCACCCCCTACACTGTACCGCTCCCTTGGATTTTTGCAGCCCAAATGCACGACCCTGCATTTTTTAGCATTAAATCTCAGCTGCCAAATTCTAGACCATTCTTCAAGCTTACCTAGATCCTTCATCATGTTATCTACTCCTTCCTGGGCGTCTACTCTATTGCAGATTTTGGTATCATCTGCAGAGGCAAACCTTACCCGACCTTCCTTCTGCAATATCAATAACAAAGATGTTAAAAAGAATTGGACCAAGGACAGATCCTTGCAGCACACCACTGCTAACTTTCTCCTCAGAGTGAGCTCCATTTACCTGTACCTTTTGTTGCCTCCCAAAGGAGATGTACGTCAGGAATGGAATCAGACCCTTTGTTTATAAGTCACCTGTGCAGAATGGTGTCAGAGGCTTTACTGAAATCCAAACACACCACATCTAGAGCTCTCCCCTACGCCCTGATCACCCAGTCAAAGAAATCAATCAGATTTGTCTGACAAGACCTGCCTCTGGTGAATCCATGCTGCCTCCGATCCTGTAATTCATTGGACTCCAGAAACCTCACTATTTGCTCTTTCAGCAGCATTTCCAATAATTTACTCACCACAGAGGCTAGACTAACCGGCCTGTAGTCCTCAATGTCATCCTTACATCTGATTATGTGTAAAGGGACCACATGTGCCTCTCTCCAGTCCTCTGGCACCACTCCCAACTCCCAGGCATTGTAAAAGTTAGTCAGTGAAGCTGCTAAAATGTCCCCAAGTTCCTTCATTATTCTTGGATGTATCCCATCTGGTCCCATCACTTTGTCTACTTTTAGTTTAGGTAGTTCCTCATGAACACAGTCTTCTGAAAATCATTCGATATCCCCATTGCTTCTGTTCCTATTTGTGCGTATTTTCTGAGGTGCTGCTCCTGGCCCTTCATCTATGAACACAGAACAGAAATATTTGTTAAGCAATTCTGCTTTATCTTCATCAGATGCTACATATTCCTCCCCTTCACCCTTGAATCTGACCATTCCACTTTTGCCTTTCCTCCTCTCACTAAAATATCTAAAAAAATGTCTTATCTCCCCATTTTATTGCATTGGCTATTTCTTTTCTTTTTGTATCTTTGCTTTCCTGACTACTTTGCTAGCTTCTCTAAGTTTTTCCAAATATAGATGCCTGTCTTCTTCTCTCTGTGATCTCTTGTATTTCATGAAGGCCTCCCCCTTTTTCTTCACCTTTTCAGCTATTTCTTTTGAGAAACATAGTGGCCTCCTTTTCCTTTTACCTTTATTTACCTTTCTAACAAAAAGGTTGGTGCCCTTAAAATATTCCTTTCAGTTTTGCCCATTGCTTTTCTACATCCCCCAGCTGTTCTCATCCCACTAACGACTCCTTGAGGTATTGTCCTGTCTTGGCAAAGTTAATTTTCCTAAAGTCTAAGACCCTCACTTTTGAATAGATTTTAACAGCCCTAGTTCTAATACTGAACCACACCATCTGGTGATCACTGGATGCAAGATGATCTCCCATTATAACATCATAAACACTTTCACCATTGGTAAGTACCAAATCAAGTATCTCCTCTTCACGTGTGGGTTCTATCAGTTGCCTGAATAGTTGTCCCTGTAGAGAGTCTTCTAGATGATGGCACAGCAGGGATGTGTCAATCAAGATTACCCCAAAATGGAGTCGCCCAAAGTCCATCTATCCACACTATGGACCAGCCTCCTCATAATTTACATTATCTCATCCCTCCTCTCACATGCACTGATAGTGAAGCACAGTGCACCAATCTGAATAATCCACTCACTAAGATACACAAACACGCTAAACTGTATACCTCACTCCCACACAAACATCTACTACCGGAACTGCAATCTTAAAATGATCAACACTATTCCCAACCTCACTCCCACCTTCCCCTCAGACAACATCCACCCATCCCTCAAATATGTCCTACTCAACGTCCGCTCAGCCAGGAACAAAATCCCCCTAATTTCTGACCTAATATTCGAATATAACTTGGATATCCTATGTCTCACAGAAACCTGGTTCCATGAAACTGATTCTGTCCTAATAAACCAAATCTGTCCCACTGCATACTCAATCAATGTATGTAACAGAATATCCAGTAGAGGTGGCGGAGTCACTGTAATTTCAAGATCCAACCTACACCTCTCTACAGTTGAATCCATTTCTACCCCAGGTATGGATTCCATCAGAGTCTTCAACCCTATCCTCTCATTACATCTCCTTTACAGGGCACTCCAGACTGACTCAACTGACCTCTCCACGATACTCGAGGCAGCTTGTACCCCACAACCCAACTCACGTCCACTCATAATCCTAGGTGACCTTAATCTCCACTCAACATCCCAGAAACAATCTACCACATTCCTCCAAGCAATGGATGCCCTATACTTTACCCAAATCCTAAAATCACCCACACACACCAAAGGCAATACTCTGGACTTAATATTTTTCCCCCAGCATACATTAGCCAACAGACAGATCATACACACCATCCAGCCAATCCCATGGTCAGACCACTTACTTATCCTCTTTTCATTTCCCTACCCCCCCCCCCAAAAAAAGACTGCAAACTACCCCAACCCAACATACCCGCAAATTCAAACAATTCAGCGCTGTCAACTTCCTTGAACAAGTCATCCCATCACTGGATCTACTCAACAAGCAAATGAACCTTGACTCCCACATTAATGAATGGAATGAAATCCTTACTACTGCTGCACTACTACCGCCCAAACAACACACACAAAAACAACGCAGAATTGCTCCCTGGTATTCCACCAAACTACGAGACCTAAAAAAAGAACTCAGATGACTAGAACATCGTTGGAGATGCTCCCATGACCAAAACACACATAGCAGCTATACAGAAAAGCTTTGATTTTACTGCTCAGAAACCCTAACACTCAAAAGAGAATATAATGAAAATATAATCAAAAAATCCCTAAATAAACTCAGAGAACTCTTCGCCATAGCCAAATCCTTAATATGTGAGCCTTTACATCAGGACCAGCCTCTCAAAATAACCCCTCAAGCCATAGCTGACTATCTCACCTCAAAATCTCACACACTCCTCCTAGCAACCAACCCTCAACCAATATACCATCAGGGTAATCCATCCCCTCAAATACCTGGGAGGAATTCGATCCCCTCACCCTTGAGAACATAACCAAGGTCATCAAAGATCTCAGTGCCTCAACATCTGCTCTAGACCCCTTCCCTGTCTCTTGGCTTAAGTCGACAAAAAGCTCCATCAGCCCATACATACATCACATAGTACAAGCATCCCTCCAGACTGGCTCTGTCCCAGCACCTCTAAAATGCACCTCCATCCATCCCATCCTAAAATGATCAAAGCTTGACCCCTCCTTACCTACTTCTTACAGACCTATATCCAGCATCCCCTTCCTTGCAAAGATAACCGAAAAAATAGTCCAAAATCAACTTCAGAATTTCATAGATGATCACTCCCCCCTTGACTCATTCCAACATGGCTTCAAAGATAACCACGGAGTTGAAACACTTATATCTTCACTCTTAGACTCAATGACCTTACACACTCAGAACCCTACCCAAGGGTTATATCAGCAACCCTACCCAAGGGATATATCAACAGCCTTTGACTCCCTCCCTCACCACCAGCTCTTAGATAGACTCCATGAAATCGGACTGAGACACACACCCCTGAAATGGTTCAACTCTTACTTAGAAAACAGAACACAATAGGTCCGCATAGGTAATAACACTTCCCAACCCTGCATACTGAAACAGGGAGTTCCCCAAGGATCTAGTTTATCCGCACTTCTATTTAACATTTTCCTTCAACCTATATGCAAGATTTTCCAAAGCCACGGAATCCACTACCAATTATACGCAGATGACATCATGTGCTTCATTCCATTCAATTTAACAAACCCTGACTTCTCCAGCATTAGCAAATGCCTTACAGACTTAAGGAATTGGTTCACGCATCATAATCTTCTAATAAACCACTCAAAAACAGAGGCTCTCCTAGTATTCACCAATACTTCCTATACTACACCGACAACCCTCACGCTCGGTGATTTCACCCTTCCCATTAAAAATCAAATCAAATACCTCGGTCTTATTCTTGACCAGAATCTTACATTTTTTGAACAGATAAAAAGAACTTCAAACACAATTTATGCAAAATTACAAACTCTTAGGAACCTCCAACCACTCTTAAACCCAGACTCCTTTCGTATTGTCTGCCAAGCCCTCACTACCCCAACCCTTGACTACTGTAATCTCATCTATCATGGCCTTCTGAAAAGCAGTATACAACCCCTCCAAACTGCACAGAACACAATAGCCCGTCTCATCACAAACAACCCTAGACGATCACACATAACGCCAATCCTCCATGATCTCCATTGGCTTCCCATACTATACAGAATAAAATTCAAAGTAATAACCCTCATACATAAAATCATCCTTAATGAATCAGCCCCATGCCTCTCTTCACTCCTATCCAATCCCAATAATAATAGATCACACCGCACCAGTACAAAAAACCTTCTAATCATACCAACAAACGGGAAAACCTGCAAGCAAACTACCTGCAACAGGGCCTTCTCCCTTTATGCCCCCTCATTATGGAATGCACTACCAGGAGAACTACGGAACTGCTGTGATCATGCCGAATTCCTGAAGAGACTTAAAACCCACCTCTTCCAAGAACACTTTTCCCTGCCACCTTAACTCTCCCCTCAATCTCCTTCTCCATTTCTCCCCAAATTCCATTCCCCACCCCCTCCTGCCTCACCACCCTATAATACCTTACCTACCGTATTATCCCAACGACCCCTAACTATCACCCTATAAATATGTAAATAGTTCTTGTTCAAGACAATTATACTCATGTTCAGAAGTTACTTGTCTTAACCATATGTACTCATGTTAAAAAGTTCAGTTCTATGTAAACAGTTGAAACACAATGTCACCCTATGTTCTCTGTAAACCGCCCTGAATCTAAGAAGGACGGTATATAAAAACTGTTAAATAAATAATAATTAAAAGATCTGGCATATTAAAATCACCTATCAGTAGTATTTTCCCTTTCCTGGGAATGCTGTGTATGTCTTCTATTAAATCTCCATCCACATCTTTGTGAGGGGGGGTCCATATATAACTCCAGTGCAAATGGATTTTTCTTTCTTGTTTAACTCACAGTGCCTCCTCTCTCCCTTTTAAGCCCTGTGATTCTATAGCTTTAATATTATTTTTTACGATAGTGCCACTCCTCCTCCCCTTCTTCCTACTCTATCCTTCCTTAATAAAGTATAGCCTGATAATAATTACATTCCAGTCATAGTTGTCCATGAACCATGTCTCCGTAACCACCACTAAATCCAAGTCATCCTCTTCCATTAAAGCCTCAACATCTGGGATCTTACTTCCCATGTTACGGGCATTAATACACACCATTTTCCAGATGTTACTCCTTTTACCCATTTCTATAGAATGTTTCACTTACCTGGGGTCTTAGCAGAGCTCTTTCTAAAATACTTCCGGAATTGTAAACGTTGCAACCGTGACATCTCAATTCTGATCTCCACGTCTTTTCTAAAATGTGCCTCCACAAATGAGAGAAGGAAAAGGACTTAGCCCTTGACTTAATGTGGCCCCTTCATATCAGGAATAGGCCACCATATCTGAGGACTGGATGATGGCCAGTTTAGTAGCTAATGAACTAATGTTTACACATTTGTAGGAGATAAAAGATGCATTTATGTTATAGTGGGGAGCCCAATGTGTTTCTTTGC
This sequence comes from Ichthyophis bannanicus, assembly GCA_033557465.1. Taxonomy (NCBI): domain Eukaryota; kingdom Metazoa; phylum Chordata; class Amphibia; order Gymnophiona; family Ichthyophiidae; genus Ichthyophis; species Ichthyophis bannanicus. The sequence continues at coordinate 344,809,123 of CM066035.1, forward strand.
CTAGGGCCCACCAAAGGTTTAATTCTGTTCTGCTGCCTTATTACTGTTTTACTGGTGCTTATGCTGATCCCACTTTTCCTCATTAGGATCTGTTTTCCATTTTCTGAAAAATATCATTTTAGCTTTTACTGGATCTTTCACCTCAGCATTAAACCATGCTGGCAGTTTGTTTTTCTTCAACCTTTCTAAAGCATGGAATATATTTCGGGCTTCTGATTTTCAATTGTAGCTGAATAACCTCGATAAAACACCCCAAAGGGGAATTTGGGCTTTTCAGTTATAATCAAAAAACTCTAAAAATATTGCGTGAGATTGCTGTGCCACTTTCTGCTCTTTTCATTGCCCAGCAGCTGGCATCTCCCACTGTTGGGCAATGAAAAGCACTAACAGCCACAAAATAACTTCGACCCACCAGCAGGAGATGCCAGCTGCTGGGCATCAAAATGAAGGAGGCGGCTCAACAATCGAAGTAAGTTCTTTGCTCACTGAGGGGAGGAGGGGGGAGAAAAAGGAGGGAAGATAGGCTGGCCAGTTGGCCACCCCCCTCCTCTGGACTGGGATGGGGGGAAGGGGAAAGGTGGCAGATGCTAGACTGGATTGGGAAGGGAGGAAGTGAAATGGTGGCTTAGAAAAGTGATGGGGGAACCTTTGAATATCCCCCCAATATGTGTAGGCTATATATGTACAATATTACGGATTAGCAATAACAGAAAGGACTTGCTGAATTCCTATATCATCAATCATCTCTTTCTCTGTAAAGCAAAAACTTGTCTATGTTAAAAGGTAGATATAACCCAATTGGGCATTCACTGTGCTCCTTGCTTTGGACTGCATGGAATGTAGATAGCTCACAATTTACACTTTAACTTACTATTTTTTTCCAGTTAAAGTTGTTATTGTTTGCATCTTTTGCAATCGTCGTTTTTTTGCAGGACCATAACAAGCTAGAAATGTGCCCCGTGCTATTAACAAATCTGGCGCCCCACTCTGCCCCAGCCACAGAGATGGCCCAAGGGGGGTGCGGGGCCATGTGCAGAGATTCATTGTGGGGCCTCATTTGCGTAAAATGCCTCATTTGCGTAAATATTTGCATAACATTAACATGCGCTCTTAATGAGTGTCTGAAAAAAGAAAGACTAACAGATTTCTACATTACTATATTGCAGTGAGAACCGCCAGGCCCATTAGAAAGCACTATAAACTCTGACCATTTAGAACCCATAGCAAACCCACCGTATCATAACAGCACTACCAGAATTTACAAAGCACCAAATCCTATCTATCAAAAGGCAACACTGCAAATATTAAGCCAATACATCTCAGAGAATACCAACACATCTCACTGGGGGAAAGAGAACAAGTGGGACTGTCAAACAGAAACTACATGAACAGAATACCTCAGCTTGGTTACGCATGCAGAGCATAGACCATCACCACACAAAGAACAAGGGATCACAATTTAGAAATAGGAATAATTAAATTGGGAACCCCAAAAGCCAAACATGAAATATACAACAACACTGGAGAAATAAAACTATAAATTAATTTCCTTTTGCACTAATCAAAAACGCAAATATGTTAGAGATACACATTTCCCAGACATGACATATTCCAGTTAATAAATTCAAAATAAAAAGTATTTTTCTACCTTTTGTTTGGCCATTTTATTTTTCAGTTGCAATTGCTCCAATCACTTCCTTCTGGTTTCTTCGTGTCTTCTGCGAACTGTCCATTTGTCATTTCTTCTCTTTTAGATGTTTTCCATTCTCTCTCTATATCTGCTTTAGCATACTGATCGTTCCCCTTTTGCTCTTTCCCCCATTTCTTTCCTTATTCCTTTATCATCCATTCAAATTTCACCCTTCCATTCTCAATCCCCACTTACTCTCCCAATACCCGGCCCATTGTAGATTTTTCTTCCCTCCCACCAAAATATCTTTTCCCCTCTCCATTCTCATTCCCCATCCCCATCCCCTTCAAATTCTCCCCCCAAATCAACTCCCTTCTAGTTCTAGACCCACCCAGCATCCGCTCACTTCTAGTCCCATTCTCCCATGCCCCCATCACAGCCCATTTCCAGTCCAAGTTTCCCCATCACAGCCTGATTCCAGTCTTAGCCCCACCATCACAGCCTATTTCCAGTCCCCCCATTGCAGCCTATTTCCAGTCCTAGCCCCCCACCACCACAGCCTGATTCCAGTCTTAGCCCCCCCATCACAGCCTATTTGCACCTAGACCCCCACCATCATAGCCCATTTCCAGTCTTAGTCCCCCCATCACAGCCTGATCCCAGTCCTAGGCCCCCACCACCACAGCCTGCTTCCAGTCCTAGCCCCCCACTACCACAACAGCCTGATTCCAGTCTTAGCCCCCCATCACAGCCTATTTCCAGTCCTAGCCCCCCACCACCATAGCCCATTTCCAGTCTTAGTCCCCCCATCACAGTCTGATTCCAGTCCCCTCCATTACAGCCTATTTCCAGTCCTAGCCCCCCCATCAGAGCCTATTTCCAGTCCTAGCCCCCCATCATGCCTGATTCCAGTCCTAGCCCCTCATCACGCCTGATTCCAGTCATAGCCCCTCATCACAGCCCTAGCCCCCCCCCCCATCAAGCCTGATTCCAGTCCTAGCCCCCCCAATATGCCTGATTCTAGTCCTAGCCCCCCAACCCAGTCCTAGCCCCCCCATCAAGCCTGATTCCAGTCCTAGAACCCCCCCCCCAAGAGCCCCGCGGCCATCTAAGGGACTACAGAGGGAGCTGGGGAAGCCCGCGCGAGGTCCCGGCTCCCTCTGCTCAGCTGCCAGTGTGAGGAGTCTTTTCTCTCAAGCTGGCGACTGTATCTGTGAAGCCACGAATGCCGGGAGAGGTTAAAGGCAATCGGCTTCACAGATACAGCCGCCAGCGTGAGGGAAAAGACTCCTCACCCTGGCGGCTGAGCAGAGGGAGCCGGGGCCTCGTGCGGGCTTCCCCGGCTCCCTCTGCAGCCGTCCATCGTGCAATAATGAAGTATGCATGGGGCCCCCTGAAGCGCGGGGCCCTGTGCGAACAACATCGCACAATGAACGGGCCGGCCCTGCCCAGCCACATGCAATAACTCATTCTTTTTGAGCTTTCTGGAAGCCCATTGTTGAATCAGCCCCCTTACTGTGCTTGTGCCCTGTGCGGCCGCACCACTCGCTCAGCCCTCACTACGGCCCGGCTTTGCTGTACGTGGAAGTGAACTCAATAAAAATGTGAAAACACAAAGGATTAAAATATAAAAGCAAATTTTAGAAACAGTTACTATATAGGCAAAGAAAGACAAACTACATTTCCATAAACCATTTTTTCTAGGAGATGTCCTATAAAGCATGAAGAAATCTTTCTATACCAGATAGAATTGGAACTTCTGTACAACTTCTACTTACGTTTGCTCTGAAATACAGTTAATGAGAATCCTTGGATAAAGTTCTTATCTTTCTCTTTCTCGCTAAACTTCCAAAACATAATGGAATTCTTAACATTTTCTAGAGTAATGAATTATTTAGCAAGCGGATCTCTGATATATATATATATATATATATATATATATATATATATATATATATATACACAGAGGGGAGTTTTAAAAAGGACATCAAAGTACAGTCTGGGACATCTAAGTCAGAACATCGGGGGAAAAATAGGAGGCATGTGTCCAGGTGCAGACATCATTTCCCAAATGTGAATGTGCCTGATATTGACATCCTGAGATTAGTATTTCAGAATCTGGATATTTAGGAATAGTCTAATGGTTAGAGTAAATTATGCCAAGTACTGGGATGATGGAATGCTTTTTCCTCTATACCTTCTGGATGTTTTTCAGCCAAAACAAGCATGTTAAAAGTATCTATTCATGCCTGGAGCAGGTCTAAATGTAGATGTGATGTCGGACATCTGGAATGTTTCTGAGATCAGGTGGGGACGTCCAGGTTCCTGTGAATGCCCCGGCCGCGCTTCCATGTTCCTGGGAACACCCTGGCTATGCCTGTTCCACACCTCTGTTCAGACGGATGACCTCAGGCTGGGTACATCTGCAGACCCAGCTTCTAAAATTGCTCTGGAGACATCTCTGTGCTTTTGACATTTCTATACCCGTTTTCAGACATCCAAAGCATGAATAGGGCTTCCAAAATGACTCCCACAGTGACTATATCTTTAATTATATTACTAAAAGGAACTGATGGATTGGTGCTGGAATGCCGGATGGAGGAGGTCCTCTAGGAGGCAGCCTGGATAGGTGGAGGTTGGTGGGGGGCGGGGGAGGGGAAACGTGCCGGGAAAAGTGAAGGGGGGTTGAAAGTCGCTCCTTCCTTTTCCAGACGGTTCTGAACCTGGTCGCCTGCTCTGTGAAGTATGCCTCCATGGACCGGGCCGTGGAGCTGCTCCGGGGTCTAGGTGCAGTGGCATGGTTGGAAAAGACAGATGTGGAGGTGGCATTCAGATTGCTGCCAATATATCCCAATAGCTTTCATCTGCTGGGATTCCACTTTGAGGGATGATATTATGTGGATAATTGCCTCTCGATGAGTTGCGCCATATCTTGCCCTATTTTGAGGAGTTCAGCTCCACTATACAATGGATGGTGGAGCAGAAAAGGTCGTGGCAAGATCTACATTACCTGGATGATTTTTTTTTTATAATGGTGGGGGACAAGCCGGGTTGCCAATGCAACTTGCATCAATTTCAAGTGAAGGTGGCAGAGCTCAGGGTCCCACTTGCAGATAAGAAGATCGAAGGGCTGGCTCAGTGGCTTTCTTTCCTGGGGATTGAAATTGACACTAGAGAAATGGTGATACACCTCCCGGTGGACAAAGTGGCAGCCTTGAAGGCTACAGTCTAATTGTCCATCGCCATAAAGATAACATTATGACAAATGCAGTCTCTGATGGATCATTTGAACTTCACTTCTGGGTGATGCCATTGGGTAGGGCATTCATCCAGCTGCTAGCAGACACCACAAAGGGAGTCCGTAGGAGACATCACTTCATTAGGGATACCACCCCGATAAGAGAAGACCTGTGAGTGTGGCAGCAGTTCCTGCTCCAGTACAACAGGAGGAATATCTGAAGGGAGCCCCCCATTAGCAACAGGGATTTAGAGCTATTTACAGTGCAGTAGAGGGGAGGGGTTGACTTTAGGATATCACCTTCCTTGAGATGTTGACCATCATAGTGGCCCTGGCTATATGGAAGCCTCAGCTCGCCAATAGGCAGATAGTTTTCCAGATGGATAATGTGGCAGTGGTATTCGCCATCAATAAGCAGTCAGCGCGGGCAGGCAGGATGATGAGGTTAATCGGGAAGTTGGTGTTGCTGAGCCTGGAATTGAATGCATTTATCATGGCCAGCCACGTGCCAGTGGAGAGCAATGAGATAGCTGCCTCTCTTGTTTCCAGGTACAGTGCTTCAGGCAGCTCGCCCTGAATGCAGTGCCCAAGGGAGCAAAAATGCCTGAGGAGATGTGGACCTTTGGATGCTGAGCACCAGCAGAATGCTGATTGCATCACTGTTGCCCAGTATCTGGAAGGCTTACTGGAGAGCATGTGGCTGGCTGCAGCATTTTTTCAGGCAGCAGGGATATAACAGCATGCATGGTGTGACCACCGGGCTCCTAATAGAGTTCCTAACAGACTTGCATGCAGAGGGACCTCGTGCCGGCAGGCTAAACTGATGCAGGTGGGGGTCGCCTTCTTCCTCTAGGAAGGTGATAGAGGACTTTTATTTTTTCTGTTTATTTATTGTATTTGTGCTTTTGTCTTCGAGGCTTGAACCCTTGAAGAAGGCCATGTGGCCGAAACGTGTTGGGGTTTGTTTCAATAAAGTGTTTAAACTGCCACCTGTTCTGTGCACCTGTTGGTGTTTGTTTTTCACTCCTGTGTGGGTGTTTTTCTCTCTGTTGGATTCCCTGGTGTCCACTAAGAGCATAGATCTTATCAAGATCAAGGTGGACGTGGCCTGGATACACTACGAGCTGGGGGCGGGCACCATCTGGTTGCTGGTCCTTCCCCAGCTTTATCTTTATCTTTTTTCATGCATTTGACATATTTCCCTGGCAACAGCATCAGGGCAGTTTATAAAAATAACAATGCTGCAAGATCAGGAAATAGAAAGGAATGCCATATTTCAACAGGACGGAAGAAAGACAGTGGGGTCAGTAGGGCTGTGAGGGCAAAAAGGCAAAAGGAGGGAATAGGTGGCTGCAGAAGGGCTTGTGCAGTTTGGCATATGAGATGTCGAATGCCAAGTGAAATAGATGAGTCTTCAGATGTGATTTGAATCTTTGATATGATGATTCCAGGTGGAATTCAGAAGGCGGGGAGTTCCAGAGTGCAGGGCCAAGAAAAAAGAAGGCTGAAATGGCGGGGAAGGACAGCCAAAGGGTTTCGAGAAGAGCAGGAAGAAGTTGATCAAAGAAATTGGGAACTTTGTACGGGCGTTGGGGGGGTCAAGGTTAAACATTAGGGCATACTTGCGGGAGGGGCAGCAGTATACTTGGGGGATGGGTTCCACTTAAATGAGATTGGGATAGAATTGTTCATTGAGGGCATGCAGAGGGCCATCGGTTCTGTACTCACTATGGAGTGAGTCAGGCCACGGGCCCTTCTGGTGGTGGGGTCTCACTGAAAAATTGGGGGTAGGAGAGGTACCACGGAAAAAGAGGGGGGGATCCAGGTACCGCTAAGGAGAGCTTGGGCCTGGGGAATGGGGAGGGGGGGAGCGACCAGGGCCAGGGGTTCCTGGTCCCGGTTAACATAAGCAGAGAACTTGCAGTGCCCCGGGTGCAAACACGGAGTGATTGGGGATGGGGTGAAAAGGGCGAGGTCTTGGCCCCAGGGCGGGCCAAGGCCACCGAATCCCACAACAAGAGTGGCGGAACCCTCCACATCAGTCAGGGCATGTCATATTGGTTCCTAGGGTTGTTATTGTTATTGTGATGGTTGTTATAGTTATGTCTTTCAGCACTGCAATTATGGTTGTATCAGGCACTGTTACTGTACAACGCTTGTGGCCCTTGAAATACACTAATAAAAGGCAGTTGTGAAACGTTGGAGCAGACCAAGTTTGTGCAGGCGGGAGAAGGGACGGGGGAGGTGAGCAGGGGAGGGGAGACTGAGGAGGCCTGGAAACCAGTCTGGCATGCCCTGGGATTATGCCTTTTTTTCCCTTTAAAAGCAGGCAAAGAGGAAGTAACATGTAGGCAATCTAAACTGTATTGCTATGAGTTTAGATTGCCTACATGTTACTTTAAATGCCCAGTCACTTTAAATGGCCAGTGTTTTTCCACCTGCAGAAGATTCTTCAATGTCCTGAGGAAAGTATACATTTAAATTTAACAAGTTAATTTTTTAATCAAAACATTCGCAGGAGAGGAAGGATGAGAAAGAAAGCATTAGATTTATTTTAAAAATGCTTACGGGCTTCGGTATGCCATCTTAAACCACCTATTTCTCTAAAACTTCCCTTAAATATCTTTTAAAGTTCGTCTCAAAAGATCCTTTTTTTGGGAACTGTAAATGTGGGAGGACAAGGATTAAAAGGTTATCCTATAATGAGATGCAGACATTTGCGTGCCATCAACCTATTGTAAATGACTTACCTGCAGGATGGGCACAGGCAGAATGTGGGCGATTGCTGTTCAGTAAGTGCGCATGTCAGAGTGATGGTGCATGGTTTTGGAGTGGGCAAGTTCGGGGTGGAGCTTGGGCAGAACGTAGACAGAGCGCAAATTTACATGGGTAAGTTATAGAATATTATGGGACATGTATACTAAGGTGCGCTAACCGGTAGTGCAAGGTTTGACGCACCCTGAGGGCACTGTGCTAACAGCATTGGGCTTTGCGCCAAAGATCCCATGCTAACCTGTTAGCGTGCGATTGGGCATGGACTGAGTTAGGGGCACAACGTGGGTGTTGATGGCACGTCATTTTTAGTTTGGTCATTTTGGGCAAGCACTAGCCATGCCTGCTGCCATTAGCATGGGTGCACTTAATGCCACCTCGGTGTGTGGCATTAAGTGCACCCGCATGCCAGTTAGCACGGTACTATGCATTAGCATTGTGCTGTTGGCAGGGGAATGGATACACATGCTCACAAATATTAGCCGGGCCCTCCACAGTAATTTGGCGGTAAAGTCACGTGCTGCAAGTATACGCCTTAGCAAACATGCCCCTATAACCCGCCTCTCCTTTTACCCAGGCTTTTGCAGGGTCCCGCACCGGGCCGCGCACCCGGTCATGTGCGGGCGCCTGGACCCTGCCCGCGCCCTTAAACATATATGCATTTCTTACATATCAACTGTGGACATTTACACCAAGTCTAGGGTTGATGGAAGTGGTCGCACCTAGATTTAGCACACATATCTCCCCACTTATACCCCTGTTCTATAAAGTAAATTGCACAAGAATAGTTGCTAATTACGCACATGACAACATGTGTTAAGCTAAGCACCCTAACGGAATTACTCTTCACGTGTATTAGGAAACTTATCTGGGTTACAAGGTTGTGGTAGGTGAAATTTTCTTATAGTTATTGTTTTAGATATTAAGCTACTTGTCGTATGTTATTGTATTTTCATGTAAGAACAGGCTGGGATTGGTTGCAGAAGTGAATTTGTATTTAGTTGTATGAGATGGATTAGTTTGTCCTTTTCTAATTAGTCTGTTTTAGAGATTTTTGTATTGTATGCTTTGTTTATGAAGTAAACCACTGTCAACTCCCTTTAAGGGAAAAAGGTGTCTGTAAAAATGAAATGAATGTCAGAATGACTACTGAGAAAAGATGGAAGGGCCAAGCCTTTTTTCGGTGTCATTTATGTACAGTGAAACCTTCATTTGTAGAATCCACAGAAATGATGTCCTTTTTAAAATGAGCTGAATGTTTTATGATATACCGCATAAAATCTAATTGATTTCCAAACCTGGGACTAGATGTCTTAAAAGGTTTTTCCCATTTTGTATGTGTGGGAGAAATTCTTAGTCTATCAGGTCCCTAGAGTAAAGTATCATAAGATTTGTACCAGTTTCACGTTTAAAAGTATGGCACATTGTTCAAAATATTAAAATTGCTGTATTGCTGTTTGAATGCAGTAGCACCTGTGATTCGTCGATGTCTTTCATCTTCCAGAAATGCTGTTGTCTAGTTTACACTATTTCATGCTGATGTGATTTTATGCAGGATCATTACATACAGTACGAGAATAGATTTAATTCTGTTTTCTTAGCAGGCTTTTGGGACACTACAGGATTATTTGTAAAATAAGATGCAAAGTTGCTATGGAGAAATGCTATAGCAACCCGACATCTTCAAAAAAACCAAGCAGCCACTTGTGACAGCAATCTGAGTTTACATTTTATTTGGTGTCACTGTATCAATACTCTTCATATCTCATTTTGACAAGGTATTAAAATATGTTTTCAGCTTTTGCTTGAGCAAAATTAACAGTATGTTATTAGAATTCAAATGCACTTTACAAAATTTTTTTGAAACAGAAATATAGAAACATGACGGTAGAAAAAGACCACATGGCCTATGTACAGTAGTCTGCCCTTTCATATCAACTACAATAGACCCCTTTTTTCCTTTAGAGATTCTGTGTTTGTCCCATGCCTTTTTGAATTCAGATACTGTCCTTGTCTCTATCACCTCCACTGGCAGACTATTCCATGCATCTACCACTCTTTCCGTAAAGAAATATTTCCGCATATTATTCCTGAGTCTATCCCCTTTCACCCTCATCCTATGTCCCTTTGTAGCAGAGCTTGCCTTCAATTGAAAAAGACTCTCCTGTACATTTATGCCATGGAGGTATTTAAACATCTCTATCATATCTCCCCTATCCCACCTTTCCTCTAAAGTACACGTTAAGATCTTTAAGACTGTCCTTATATGCTTCATAACGAAGACCACTAACCATTTTAGTAGCCACCCTCTGCACCAACTCCAACCTGCTTATATACTCAGATATACTCTGCAGAATATTCCATTAAAGAATAAAAAAACATTTTTAGAGCTTTCTGGTAAGAAGCCTTTCAAGATCGCCATAGAGACTATGTGCTAACTAGTATTAAAACCAACATGGCTTCTTGAGTTAGCTGCTAAATGTAATGGTTGTGATACATGGGGTTAGAATATTCTTAGAACAAGATCTCCAGATCACCTATCCATGCTTCATTCTCCACACTACCTCATTGGCCTACTTTCTGAAACACTCATCTCTCCAGTTTCAGCAGACATATGATTGTAAAAAAAAACATTTATTACATTCACAAAACAAGCTGCCAAGGCTGTTTCATGTTGCAAGGCAAGAGGAACTACTGAGATACAAAGCTGGCCCTGTCAGAGGCATGGTGGCTAAATCTTTCCTCACCCTTAGATGTATCTTGGTCTGCTACTTAAATACCCTCAGCTTACCCATTTGATGTTGACACTCGTTATTTCTGATTTAGATTATTGTAATACACTTTATAACGGTCTACTCGCCCGCACTCTTCACCGTCTACAGTTGGTTCAATCTTCAGCCTCCAAGATGATTGCTGGTGCCTGGTGGTTCAATCTTGTCGCTCCTCTTCTCATTTTTCTCAACTGGCTGCGCATCACAGTTCATCTGCCATAGAAGGTCCTGATATTGAGCATTTTTTACCTTCTCCCCACTGTACTTGCCTCTCTCCTATGCCATTACACACCTTCATGTTAGCTTTGATCTTCTCAGGCTGCACTTCTTTCTTTCCCCCCTCCTTCCACTTTTCATCTTGAGGTCTCACGCCACTGCTTTTTATCATATCAAAGTCCCCCATCTCTGGAATTCCCTCTCACTTCACCTCAGGTTAGAACCCTCTTTTCCAAAATTCAAAAAGGAATTCAAGACCTGGCTGTTCCACCAGGCCTTCCCAGACCTTCTCTCCTACTTAATCCCCACCTCTCATTATTTACCCTGTTCACCCCTCTGATAGCCCTGTCCACCTTCTCCTCGATCCCTTATCTCTCCATGATGGCCCCACCTGATTGATTTCTGCTCTCTGCTTTCTTCTTCTTACTGCCCTCTATCCCCCATTGAATTGTACTCCCTCTCTTAACCTCACTCTCTTCCCTTTTACCCTGTTATTCTCTAGCCCCATATTCCTATTGTAAACCACTTTGATGGCCATGGTGTCCCTAGGTGGTAAATGCCCGAATAAATAAATAAATTTGGATGAGAGAGTGACTGTTCTCACTCCCTCTTCTTAGTCCTTCTTTAGAGCCACAGGAGAGCACAGGATGCCTCTGCTATCCTGGGGCAGCACAAACAGCCTTGGCCCCTTTAAGTGCTGCTACATTGGCAGTGGACACAATATATAAAGGCAGTATGACTCGCTTATGCTCATTGCCTGAACGAAAGCCTGCGATGGCAGCTACAGACAGCACCTTGGCCATCTTCAGCTAACACTCACCAGGCTTGCTGCTCTTTCTTTTTCTACAGGCAGAATTTGGCTGGAAAACAGTGCACTTAGATCGTTTTCCAACCCCACTCTTAACACATCACCAAGAATACCTTTCCTTAAGTCAGCTAAAATTAAAGGTGCAATGGAACCCCATGTATACAAGTAGCCGGAATGAGCAAGACTCATTTTCAGACAGCCAGTTTACCTAGCTAAGTTGCTTTGAAAATTCCTCCATCCCCATTTCATCAACCTATCCCATGTACTCTTTAACAAGGGCAAGGATATGAGCAATCAAGCTGAAGATGATAGGATTCACCTACTATTTCCTGCACAGAACGGCTTAGTTGGCCAGTTACATATTATCTAGCCTGAAAATGTAAATTCAAGAATAACTAACTATTTCCCCAAATATCTTTTCTTTAAGATATAATTGCACTACTTCTGCTTTCAGAGCCAGTTCAGCTTAATCAGGTTTTCTCCAAATCATTTAGTTACGGAAACAAGCTATGGCATAATTGATGGGAAGCATAGTAGGGGAAGACTTTGGCACTGTGCTTACTTCAGATTTTTATAGAGATACTATGAAACTCTTGTGTGGCAGAAAATGTATATATTTTGAATTATATGAATTTTATCTGATGGATAGAATGTTTTATTTTAAGTCACACCCCTACATTTTGTATAAATTTAAGGGCTTAGAAAATGATGTTATATTTCAGTTTAAAATCTAAAACTGCAAATTAATGCAAATTCTGGTATATAACTTAGGGTGGATAATTTACAAAGGCATTTAGGGGCCTCTGCCCTAAAACCCACACTGAAGTTTTAATGTGCATGGCTCAATTGCTGTTCACATGTGATGCAGCAAATATTTTTACTCACCTGCTGCTGTAGCAAGTACACTAATACAGCATTCATATTATTGCAAAAAGTGTGGCGTCCATGCTACCTGCATCACTAAATCCTCAATGTAGACTGACTTGAGTGAAAGGGTCTGTAAACAAGGGAAATTTCTTCCTCTGAAGGCTGATTTGCACCCTCTACTTCACTGAATATCATGATCAAGGATAATGTAGTCCTCCTTCAGATATCATGATCATGGGGCCTTGGTACCCCAATGCCTTCACCTTACCCTTTACCATCCTGATACAAACAGCAAAAGATCTCAGTGGTATGTGCAAATGACAAAGGACTGCAAGAGGTCACACCATGCCAGTGGATTGGGAGTGTGCTGCATCTCTTCTTGCCCCCCATCTTGTTATCATCTCTGGAAAGAGTACATAGAGGTGAGTCTGATAACTATTTAGGGGCCCCAAGGTCCATTGCTGACTGTATCATGGAGGGGTCATGAAAGGGGTATTTTAGGGTACTGACGTCTGTTAATCTTGGCATTGGGGAGGGAAAATGTAAGGGAGATACATTAGGGCACTGATGCTATTTGCTGGTCATTTTGTGTGGTGAGAGGGGTTTACTTGAAGCACTGAGAACTCTTGCCTGGTTGTGTTAGGAGAGATGGTGGGGTTACTTCAGAGAATCAATTCTCCTTTCAGGTTGCATGGGGAATAGTTTACTTAAGTCGGGAAGGGTCGAAGGTAAGATTCCTTGATTATGATGTCAGGATAGGTGGGAGTGATAGAGATATAGAGTCATCTTGATGATGATATTGGAAGAGTTTGAAGAACTGTATTTTGAGTGAAGGCCCAAATGCTACCCCTCCCCTTAGTGTTAAATGTTAGAGAGTCAGCCTTGCTGGCACACTAGCACTAATACTAAACCTGAGGTAGATGTTAAATAGTAGACTATATTAGCTAACCTTATATTAGCTAAGGTTACCAGATTTTTTTTTTGTAGGCAAATCTGGGACACTTATCCAAAGTAGGGGTCGGGGGGGGGGGGGGGAAGGAACACCTTAGCTCCAGTTTTGAGCAAAAAGGCCTGAAGGAGTGAAGAGGAGTCATTATCTTGTCTCACTTCCAGCCATCCCACGACAGCAACAATATCACTTCCAAGCAGACAATCGACAGAGAAATAGAAACTGTGATGCATTTCCCCCATACTGTGCAAAATAATATTTCAACCCCTCTCTTTCTCCATTGCTGGAAACGGGGACAGGAGGCAGTCAAGCAGGTGGGAATCAGGGGCATCTGGTAACCTTATATTAGCACATGGAGAACAGCATACCGATGTGTCTACTAAAGCCTGCTTCATATCTGCTGTTCCCTCAATTGCATGTGGCTACATACAAACTTTAGTGCAGACGGTCTGATGTTTTTGGGGACTCCTTTATCATGCATGCTGTGCTTTGCATATGTGGTACACTATCCTGAGTACATGGTAAATAGCCATACTATGTAACTTCCTTCTAGATATTGATAAGAACTCTATTATTTTTCTTTCCTCTCTTCAAACTGCTATGCTTGCACTTAAATCAAAGACTCTTAGATAGAAGCAAGACCGTCTCATGCAAAGTGATTCAAAGCATCTCATAGATTTCATCATGATCTATAAATCAGTCTAATTTAAGTTCATATGTACTAACAGGAGTTTCTCATTTTGAGGGTTATTTTGTAACAGGGCACCTAGCATGTGCAGTAAGTTTGCACATAAGTTACACCACTTTTATAGTTTCCCTTCATCTGTTTATCTTGATTTATATTCTGCACAGCTTAATACAGTATACTGGCCAGATCACAGTGTATAACATATACAGTAAGCACATGTCAAATAAAAGCAATAAACAAACAACATATGCTTGAACACACTGAACTCAGTACTGCAAAGTGCCCCTGATAGATGGGTATCTCAAAGGATCAAGATCACAAAAGATAATGAGAAAGATCCACAGCATCAATTTAACACATACTGTATTAATCAAAGAAGGTCTTAAATTGATACGCTCCAATAACACATTAAAAGTAGCAGCAAAAGTACAAAAACTGCAGAGATACAAAGTCAACTGTAAAGAGAGAGAACCCAAAACAATTCTATGAGAACTGGGAAAGACTAAGAGCATCAGCATGGTACAACTACAACCACCTAAAACTGAAATAGAAAGGTTTTGAAGATATTTATATGCGTATAAAGTGCAAGCAGAATGGCTGTCCAGCATACAAGAGAATTTGCTATGAAATGGCCTGAAATAAAAATAACAAAGTTGGAAAGGAGACACCAATTGGAGGAGCCCTAGCCCAGATGGAATGCCGACTTTTTGGCTCGTTTAACATCCTTCCACCAGGAACTGACAAACTGAAAATCTCTTGATCAGACAGACAGTCTTAAAATCAAAATGGTTAATAAAAGGAAGAATACTTCTCCTTCCAAAGGGAGATCCAAGTATTGTTCCCAAAAATTACAGATCAGTTTCTAAACTATTCACAGCAATAGATATTGACAGAATATACAATAATATTGATAACAATAACATCATGGCAATAGAACAGAGGGGATTTAATAGAACCAAAGACTAAATAATGCTAAATAAAGCCATCATGGCTGGTGCTAAGAAAAGCAGAAATGTTAATTTGGCATGGTTTGATTATAACACGGCCTCTGATAGCAACTCACATTCTTACATAATAAAGTTCCTTGAAATGTACAAAATTAATTATAGATTGAGTAGATCAAGTTGACCATAAAAATGTAGCCAACCCTGCTCTCTCTGAAGTATGAAGATGGGCAGTTTGTGATTTTTAACATCAAGATCCAGCAAGGAATAGTTCAAAGAGACCCCCTGTCATCACTCTTGTTTTACATTACACTAAATCCCTGTACATGTTACTTCAGGTGTGTCCAACTTCAGTCCTGGAGGGCCACAATCCAGCCTGATTTTCAGGATGTCCCTAATGAATATTCATGTGATACATTTGCATACCATGGGGCAGCACGTGCAAATATATCTCATGAATATTCATTGGAGAATTTCCCTAAAATAAGGCTGGATTGTGGCTCTCCAGGACTGGAATTGGACACCCCTGTGTTGCATCCTATGAATTCAGCTCTCTTTGGCACAATGCATGTACTATGGCAAACATTAGCAGTAAATTTGAGAGATTGAGTTCATACTCCACATACCCTGGCTTAGGCGTGAGGTTCATTACTGTCATGGTATGCGCAAAACTATCAAATAAAGCTACTCTTAGAGTAAACTAATCTAGGAAGAAATACAACTCTTAGTTAATCAAATCTTATCCAGCTTGTCTAACCATACAAAAATCTATTCAAAAAATCTTTAATGGTAGCTAAGCATGTCTTTAATTAATCCTCACAACACAGCAAAAAATAATTAAATATACTTCAATAGAAGCTTATACGGAGAGAGACCTCAGGATGGCTATGAAATTCTTCATATGACAAATTCCATTGCCATAGGGAATAGCAAGATGCTCACATCACTGGTCTCCAACCCCCTCCGTTTTTAACATTAACATTAACTTTACAATCTAAAAAAGTACTTTTCAAGATTTATAATAGTATTAGTGTAAATCATTCTTGACACTGAGCCTTTAATAGTATCTCAAAATTATACAAAACCAACTTTTGTCAACATGCTTGAAAAGAACTCGCAGAAAAACTGCAAACTGCTTCTCCACAAACCCTCCAACAACAGAAGGCATGCAGTAGCAAATACATTTAAATAGTATGCAGTATGATCTATAAGCACATTTGTCATATGAAGCTCTCATATTTCCATCAGTCGTCGGCAGCCCAACATTGGGTTGGGCTGCCGATATTGGGTTGGGCTGTTGTTGCAGGGTTTGTCTGATTTTGAGATATTGAAATCTGTAATCCTTTGGATTCAACTGATTAAGAATGATTGTGTCTTTTGGTAGTAACCATGACTCTGACATCAAAAATCTGAAGAGCAGTCAACAAGCAAGCCATATAAAATTATAACCTTGTTCCTTACGATCTAGCATCAATCAAACTTATGGGATACCTATAATAATGATAGATACCTATAATAGTGACATAAATCATTATGAAGAAAAGATAAAGAAATGAAAGTAATAGGGGATGGAAATGACATGCTGTCTCTCCAATTAGGTTTATGCAGGAGATGAACAAATCCATAACGCCTTGCACTATGGGAATGAGCTGCTAAGCTGCATGATCACCCTTGCTGAAACACATAGGAGCAATTTTATAAAGCCATTTCCACATTCAAAGCTTGTTCATATGCGGAAAAGTGCTCCAATAAATTGCATGGGCATATATATGCGTAAAACGTAGGCACACGGAAAGAGTGTGCCTACTATTAAATGATCTGTACGTAGGTATTCCTGAGGGCATAGTTTGGGTAAAACAGGGGCACAGTTGTGATATATGCATGTATTTATAAAATACTTAAGTACCTACATACAGTAGATAGACAAATTTCCATCGTCTTTGAAGCAGGTGTAAATTTTTGTTCACAGGGTGATCCATTCAGGTATCCCCCTGTATCTTGCCAGCCAGGTTCACCTTCATACCCCTCATCATCCTCTCCGCTCTATTCATGCTAACCGTATGTTTCTACCCCTCCCCCCCCCCCTCCCAAGCGCACCTAGAATCTACCCGGTCTTCCGCTTTCTTTTTTCTTGGTCCAAGGCTCTGGAACTCCCTTCCCCCCTCTCTACGTCTAGAAACATCCTACCTGTCCTTTAAAGCTAACCTCAAAACCCATCTCTTCTGTTCTGCCTTTAACCTTCCTTTCCCGGCCCCATCTTCCCCCCCCCCCCCCAGGCCTATGACAGCATACCCCTACCCCTGTCTTATATTATTTTCTATGTTTTTGCCATCCCCTTCTCTTTTCCCTTTTGTTACCCATCTTTACCCCCCAATCTGTTTCTCTGTTTCTATCCCTTTTTTCTCCAGGACCAAGCAGGAAGTCAGTCCTCACTTATGGGTGACGTCGGCGCCGACGGAGCCCTCGCGGAGCAATTTTCCCCAGCTTTCGCAGAAAGCCTTTGGGAATTGCAGCGCGCATGCGCAGTCCCCTTCCCGCCCAAGGGTGACATCTTGCTCAGTCTTCTTTTTTCCGCGGAGCCCTACAGACGTAGTTTGTGATCGCCACTGAAAAAGTTGATTTCTTTAGTTTGTTTTTCTCGGTTCGACGCCTTGTCTCTTTCCCGCCCGGCCTCGATAATCACTTTTTTCTCCGTTTTTTGTCCCTTGTAACGGGCGTTCCCGCCACTTTTTTTCTTTTTCCCTGGCAACACGGTCTTTCGACCTCGCAGGGGCCCTTTTTCCCCCGATGGCTGCCAGCGGTTTTAAAAAGTGTGATCGCTGTACCAGACTTATGTCTCTTACCGACACACATGACTGCTGCCTCCGTTGCCTCGGACCCAATCATGACTCGGTGGGTTGTGGTCCGTGCAACAAAATGTCCTCGAAGGCATTGAGGAGTCGGCAGTCACAAAAGGAACGTATCTTTTCTGACTCCACGTCTGGTCGGGCCCGGACCTCGTCAGAGGCTTCGACGTCTCGTGACTCCGGCCCCGAGCATCGTCGGAGTTCCTCTGAGCGGGGGTCTGCCAGCCGGGAACATCGTCGGAAGAGGAAACCCACGAGGGTGGCGTCGGAGGACGCTCATGGTCCCTCGAGGGCCAGGTCGCATAGCCCCGCCAGCTGCCCCGGGTCCTCGGAGGCGGAGAGGTTGTCGAAGCATCCTCGTCTCGAAGTGGAGTCTCCTGGACACGTGAGTACTGTAGTCCTCATGGACTCACCTCCCAGGGAACCGACGTCGGGCCCGACGCTGTCGGGGCCTGAGTCGGGGACTGCTGGGTCTTCTGAGTTTGGTCTCAGATTGACGGCCTTGGAGTGCAGTATCGCTGCCTTCATGGACCAGCAGCGGGCATTGATGGCCGGCATCGCCAGTGCATCTGCCCCGACCACCGGGACGTCGACGTCCAAGTCGACCCCGGAGGCCGAGCCGATCCTCGAGTCCATACGAGCTTGAGTCGATCCTCGGCCAAGGTCTCCCTCGGCCTCACGTTCGGGACCGAGGTCGTCGACGCCGGCCTCGGCATCGGGGCGGAGGTCCTCGGCCCTCGCCCACACGGAGCCACTCGATTCCTCCACGGAGGAGTCGGGCTGGGACACGGAGGAGGATGAGTCACCCGGCTCTTTTCAGACTCGGTGCGTCCCCTCCGACTCTCCCGAGTCGGAGCCTCGGAGACGGTCCCCCCCGGAGGATACCCGGTTCTCCGACTTCGTGAGGGACATGGCCAAGGCTTTGGCCTTCCCCGCGGATCCGGAGGAGGAGCCTCGAGCCGAGGAGCTCGAGACCCTCCAGTATGACTCTCCCCCGAAGGAGGCCTTTACTGTGCCGGTTCCTCCGATGCTGGAGCGGCTACTCTTCCGCATGTGGGAGAGCCCGGCCTCGACACTGGTGTTCAGCAAGCGGGTCGATTCCATGTATCGAGTCCACAAGAGCCCCGGGTTCCAGAAGGCACAACTACCGCACCATTCCATGGTGGTGGAATCGGCCATGCATCGACTTAAGAGTCAGAAGATGCACTCCTCGGTGCCTCCGGGTAAGGAGGCCCGGAACCTGGATGCCCTCGGTAGGAAGTGCTTCCAGGGCTCTATGCTTGCTTGCCGAGTCCAGACATACCAGCTATATATGGGCATGTATCTTCGAGACCTGGCAAAGGAAATTGCCGGGTTCTCTGCTGGTCTCTCCGAGGAACCTTTGCAGAGGTTCCAGGCCTTGTCCACTGGTATTCGAGAGTGCTCAAAGTTTATTTCTCGAGCAGCCTACGATGGCTTCGAAGCATCGGCTCGAGTAGCCGGAGCCGGCATCGGTGCTCGCCGTCAGGCTTGGCTTCAGTCATCCGACCTCGAGCCATGGGTGCAGGACAAGTTGGTCGATGTCCCCTGCAGAGGTGAAAACCTCTTTGGCAAACCCATGGCTGATAAGGCGGCAGAACTCGAGTCCGAGACTCTCACCAGAACTCGCCTATTCAGAAAGACCTCTGCCCCTTCACAGAAGAGGAAGGGCTCGGGGAAAAAGCCCTTTTACCCGAGGAAGGTGTCTGCCTATAAACAGCACCACCCACAGTATCAAGCCTCAGCAGCTCCCCATCAGGGCCAGCAGGCTAAGGGACAGGGCAATGGGTCCCGTAGGCAGAAGGCCCCCAAGCCCACTACACAGGCCCCTGCTCAGCAGGGTGGGGGTTTTTGACTATGCCGGCATAGCCTCTCCCCCTCCGTGACTTTCGCTCAGCACGGGGGGCCGGCTGACCCACTTTGCCCACAGGTGGTCAGCTATAACATCCGATTCCTGGGTGCTGCAGGTGGTTCAAAAGGGCTACCTCTTACATTTTCACCAGGTACCTCCTCCCTACTTTCCAGGGGAGCCTACAAGACACCCTCTGCACAGGGACTTACTCCTCCAGGAGCTGAGAAGTCTGCTCCAGGAACAGGCTGTGGAGCCAGTGCCCCAGCACTTGTGGGGTCACGGGTTTTATTCGAGGTACTTCCTGGTACCAAAAAGAACAGGAGGCCTCAGACCCATCCTGGACTTGCGCAACCTCAACAAGTTCCTGCAGCGGGAAAAGTTCAAGATGCTTACCCTTGGAATCCTACTGCCCTACCTCCGGCAGGGAGATTGGCTATGCTCCTTGGATCTAAAGGATGCTTATACTCACATCCTTATTCATCCGGACCACCGGCAATATCTGAGATTTGTGGTGGCAGGGAATCATTATCAGTACCGCGTACTGCCCTTTGGCCTCTCCTCCGCTCCCAGGGTGTTCACGAAATGCCTGGCAGTGGTGGCAGCCTTCCTGAGGCTTCAAGGCCTCTTCGTCTTCCCCTACCTGGACGACTGGCTCATCCGGGCACAGTCTTCCCTAGAGGTCACTCAGGCCACTCAACGCACAGTGGCTCTGCTTCAGCACTTGGGCTTCGTCATAAACTTCGAAAAGTCCACTTTGCTCCCCTCTCAGGATCTCGAATTCATAGGAGCGCGGCTGGACACTCTGCAGGCTCGTGCCTTCTTGCCTCTGGAACGGGCCAACAAGCTCATAGCTCTGGCCGGCAGGTTCCACAGCACGTCACCGGCCTCTGCCAGATAATTCCTGCAACTGCTCGGTCACATGGCCTCCACGGTCCATGTCACTCCGAATGCCCGTCTGCATATGCGACCTGCTCAGTGGAGCCTTCGCACTCAATGGCGTCAGGCCACAGGGAGACTGACGGACTTAATACAGATCTCCGACCGCCTGGTCTCCTCTCTGCAGTGGTGGCTTCACCTGCCCAACCTGGTACTTGGCATGACTTTTCAGTCTCCTCCACCTTCTCAAGTGCTCACGACAGATGCCTCTCTCCCGGGATGGGGAGCGCATTGCCAAGGAGCATGCACTCAAGGCCTTTGGACGCCTTGGGAGGCTGCTCAGCAGATAAACTTCCTGGAGCTGCGGGCGATCCGCCTAGCTCTGCGGACCTTCTCTCACCTCACTTCTCGTCGGTCTGTACTGGTGCAGACGGACAATCAGGTCACCATGTTCTATGTGAACAAACAGGGGGGCACGGGCTCCCTCCTTCTATGTCAGGAGGCTCGGAGACTGTGCTCTTGGGCAGTCGACCACGACATCCTCCTCAAGGCTGTTTACCTGCCCGGGCAGGAAAATTGCCTGGCCGACAAACTGAGCCGGATTCTGCAGCCACACAAATGGAGGTTGAACCCCGTAGTTGTCCAGCGGATCTTCCACCGGTGGGGCCTCCCCACCGTGGATCTCTTTGCCAGTCCTCTAAACCGGCAACTTCCCTGGTTCTGCTCCCGGCACCCGCATCCTCTCAGAGTAGCGCTGGATGCTTTCCTCATCTCGTGGTCCACGGGCCTACTGTATGCCTTTCCTCCCACGCCACTTGTGTCCCGGACGCTGTTCAAAGTTGTCCAGGACAGGGCCTCCGTTATCCTGGTAGCGCCCAGGTGGCCGAGACAACCCTGGTTCCCTCTACTCCTACAACTAGCGGTGGACACCCCTCTTCCTCTGGGGTTTCAGCCCGATCTCCTGACCCAGGATCATGGTACTCTCCTCCACCCCAACCTCCGGGCCCTCCATCTGATGGCCTGGCTGCTGAAAGGGTAGTCCTAGCTCCGCTCTTACTTCCTCCGGAGGTGGAGGCTGTCATCCTGGCGTCTCGGCGACCTTCCACCCAGAAATCTTACGCCCTTAAATGGCGTCGCTTCTCGGTCTGGTGTTCTCAGCGCTCTGAGGACCCCTTTGCCTGCTTAGTATCGGTGGTACTGCAATATTTGCTTCACCTCTCCGATCTAGGCCTCAAATCCAACACTGTCAGGGTCCACCTCAGTGCTCTCTCTGCACATCATTCACCGGTGGAGGGCCAGCCTCTTTCCGCGCACCCCTTGGTGGTGCGTTTTCTCAAGGGCCTTCTTCTGCTTAAGCCCCCGCTGCGCCCTCCAGCTCCTGACTGGGATCGCAATGTGGTCTTGCAAAGGCTTACCTGTCCGCCTTTTGAACCCATGGCTACCTGCCCTCTTTGTTTCCTCTCCTGGAAAACTCTCTTCTTGGTAGCCCTTACCTCCGCTAGGCGCGTTAGTGAACTACAGGCCCTAGTGTCGGAGCCCCCATACACTAGGTTCTACAAGAATAGGATGGTCTTACGGACTCACCCTAAGTTTCTTCCAAAGGTGGTCTCCTCTTTTCACATCAATCAAGAGGTGGTTCTTCCGACCTTCTTTCCCAGACCGCATACCAGCCGAGCTGAAACTGTTCTGCATACCCTGGACTGTAGAAGAGCCTTGACCGTACGTGAGAGCATCGAAAAGCTGTCCAGCTTTTCGTATCTTTTGACCCCAATCGGTTGGGGGTACCTGTCTCTAAGCGTACTTTGTCCATCTGGGTAGCTGACTGTATCGCCTGGGCTTATGGAGCAGCCGGCCTCTCCTTAGAGAGTCGAGTCACGGCCCACCGTGTCAGGGCGAAGGCTGCGTCAGTGGCTCACCTCCGCTCTGTTCCGTTGGCGGACATCTGCCGGGCCGCTACTTGGTCTTCAAGCCAGACGTTTGCAGCTCATTACTGCCTGGAGAGGGAGTCCCGCAGGGACAGTGCTTTCGGGCAGGCAGTCCTCCACAATCTCTTTGAGGTCTAAGCAACTCCTACCCTCCGGCCCTGGTGTTGGGCTACCAGCCGGATTCGTATTCAGAGAAGATTCCTTCCTTCTGTACTGTTGAGCTTGAGGGAGCTCATTTTTCTGTTTGAGGTCTCCGGTAGCCTTGAGCTCGGGAGTCCCATAAGTGAGGACTGACTTCCTGCTTGGTCCTGGAGAAAGAGTGGTTACTCACCTGTAACAGGTGTTCTCCAGGAGCAGCAGGAATCAGTCCTCACAACCCTCCCTCCTCCCCTTGGAGTTGCAGTCATTCTTTTGCTAACTTTTTTGCTGTCTCTTCGCTAGGTCATCAGATTGAGCAAGATGGCACCCTTGGGCGGGAAGGGGACCGCGCATGCGCGCTGCAATTCCCAAAGGCTTTCTGCGAAAGCTGGGGAAAATTGCTCCGCGAGGGCTCCGTCGGCACCGACGTCACCCATAAGTGAGGACTGATTCCTGCTGCTCCTGGAGAACACCTGTTACAGGTGAGTAACCACTCTTTCTTTGATTTTATGGCGTTCCTTTTCTGGCTCTCTTTCGCAGCTCTCTCTCTTTTTAACATTTTTTTTAAATTAATTTTATGTATTTTATTTTATTTATTTTATTTAATTCTCTTATATACCGCGCTATTCTGCATCAGTGCGGTTTACATTGAACAAACTGAAATTACATTGAACAGGGTATTATAACTTGGAGATTTATTTATTTTATTTATTTAACAGTTCTTCTATACCGCTCTATTTTAGATCAGAGCGGTTTACATTTAACATCAACTATACAACACAGGCACTCTGAGTTGTATTTACAATAAACAGGGAGATCAACTTGGAAGTAACTGGGGGAACTATATACATTGTATTTACGCTGTTATCTGTTTTTAGGCAGATTCTATCTACATCTTATTTACACTGGGAGTCTAAATTCTATTTTACAGGGAACATGTATTGTGAACCGCCCAGATGCTAACTGTATTGGGCGGTATATAAAGTTTTAATAAACATAAACATACTGGGTGCCTGCAGTATTTTACAAAGGCACATAGGAGGAGGCATATTCAAAGTATTTTAGATATTAGCAGACCTGATAACTGGCTAAACTATACTTAGCAGGATATTCAGCTGCACTGAAGCAGTTGGTGCTGCTGAATATCTCCTCCTACCTGGTTTAAACATTCTGCTGCTAATCACTTGGTGTGAGGATCGCGACATTGGTTAGTCGGTCAGTCACAATATTCAGCTGCTAACCAGCCAATCTAAACTGGCTAAATTTAGGCAGAAAAAAGGCTATCCTAACTTTAGCCAGGACAGCTATCTGGCCAGCAGCCGAATATCTACATTCACCAGTTACCTAAAATGCTTATCGGACAACCCCAAAATCCTATGCCGGTGGCTGGATATAGTCTCGGCACTGAATATCAAGACATAATATAAAGCAGTAATGGCCAGTTGCTTTAAATGTGCTGAATATGCCCCCCATAGGTTGCCTTTATAAAATAGGTATCTTCTTGGACTTTTACCATAGGCATAAAATTACCCCCATAATCAATAGTAGAGCAAGTTGAAGACAAGAAATATCATTGAGTTTTCAATTACTGTACATCCGGTGTCACATCCCAAGGACTTCGAATATCGACTAAAAGGGAAAAACTGTGATATAGGGAAGTGCTTAAATGCATGCCAGGGAGCTCCTTCAGCATGCTTCACAGGTGGGAGCACACCACAGGATCGGTGACTTAAATACTCTGGAGAGGGGCAGGTCTCATGTCACAGGGGGTGGAGCCTTTGGCTTCCAAGCCTTCTCCTAATCACTTTAGAAATTACTTCACCTAAAATACAGTGTTGTCCACATTATTGGCAACCTTGCATTTTAGGTATGTTGTGTACAATATCTTGAGAAAAAATTGGAAATATTCCAACTGTATGTCATCATAATATTTTAATAGTGTGTTCAAAGTTATACAACAACAAAAAAAAGATGTCTGTGCAACTTAGACATAGTAATTTCTGAGAAAAAAAACAAAATGAGACCTGGACAGAGTTAATGGCACCCTTCACTAATTTTTTTGCACAACCCTTGGCAATGATGACAGCTTCCAAACATTTCTTGTAGCCATCTACTGTATAAGTGTCATACATCTGTCTACTGGTAGTTACTCCCACTTTTCAACTGCGATTTGTACCAGCTCATAAATGTTTCCAAGATTCCTTTTACCAGTGACAGATTTCAGCTCTTTCCAAAGGTTCTCAATTGGACTGAGATCAGAACTCATTGCTGATCAGGTTAAAACCGTCCATTTTTCCTCTTTAACCATTCTTTTATACTTTTGGGTGTATGTTTTGGGTATTGTCCTGCTAGAGGACCCATGACCTTTGACCCAGACCTAACTTTCTGACACTAGGTAGCACATTTCACTCCAAAATACCTTGGTAGTACTCTGACTTCATAATTCCTTTAATATGTTTCAAGCCTCCAGTTCCTGAGGCAGCAACACAGCCCCACAACATTATGGAACCTCCACCATATATTTTTTATAACTTTAACTTTATTAAAATATAATAAAGAAAGGAAAATTTTACAAACAAGTCCCCATCTAGGAGGGAAGAACCATTACAATAAAACATATATGAAATATGCAAAGGCAAACATTTAAAGGACAAAGGAAATTTGCCAAACTACTGACAACTGAAATCTATTCATACCCTCTTTAACTAAACCCAGAGAAAAATATAACAATTCTAATATCAATAGAATACCAAAATTACTTCCCAGCAAGAAAAGCCTCTAACTGAATTGAAGTTTAAAAAAGCACAAATTTATCATTAGAATATGTTACGAGACATTTGCATGGATACTTTAGGAAAATCGAAGCCCCTAGAGCCAAGATCTGAGGTTTAAGACTTTAAAAAGCCGTCCATTGCTTCTGGGTAGCCTTTCAAATATCCGGGAACACATGGATTACCTTTTCACAAAAAAGTGCACTTTTAGTAAAATAAAGCTTCATCACTAAATTCTTATCAAAATAAAAAAGAAAAGACACTACTAATGTGGCACAAGTTGGAATAATATCCTCCGTGGATTCCATAAACGCTGAGACATTCAGGGTCCCAGATGCAGTAAGCAAATCTAATTCACTATCTGCCGGAGCCATGGTCTTAACTCCTTGGGGTATATAATACAAATTAAAAATATGGATCGAATCAACATCCTCAGTCATTAAGACATCTTTCTAATCCTTTTTAAACAAAATTAGCGGTGAAAGATAACGTGTAAAGGGAAAATTAAGAAACCTTAAATTTTTTGCCTGAGCCGCATTCTCAAGAGCTTCCATTTGATGATGGATAAATAAACTATCCTGAACAGTAGATGAAATTGCAGCCTGGGCATCCGACATCTGACCTAACAGTTTTAATATTGCAGAATTAACATTAACCAAATGTGTATCTTGTTCCTTTATCTTATCACCAAATATCAGCAGAAAATTGGGATACTTGAGTTAAGGAGGAACACAAAGAAAGTTCTGTACGAGCTACAATCTCCCAAATGTCCCACAATGATATGTCCTGAGGAGCCACACTTGGAGAGGATACCTTGTGAATTTTTGCATTTGAGCAATGTAACCTCTACTCCAGTGGGGGTTCTCTGCATCTCTCGTTGGTGGTCGGGCTTCATTAAAAGGTGTCTGACCTGGAAATATTGGAAAAAGGGGATCTTTTCACCTATTTTATTTTCTGTTTCTCTTTGCAAGATATACCCCCCAGGCCTTTCATACCTCAAGCTGGTTCATGGTGTGTTTTTCTATTAGAGATCTAAATTTCGAGAATGGGGCTGTAGAGTAGGTCGAAAATTCCTAAGCCTTGCCCAGCTAGCAAAGAATGTTGGTATCTGCCACTTCTTTACACTCCCTTTTCCTACCTGTATTGCAGCTCTAATGGATGATCTTTACTAACTCTCTCTCTTCCTTTATCAGCAGTTCCCCCTTCCTTTCTGCCCCCCCCCCCTTCTATCACTCCTAAAATTGACCAGGCGGTCATTTCTGCTGCCTCTAGTCCCAGCCATTGCGCTTCCTGTGGTCAGACATGGTATGTCCTCAAAGCCCGATCTGGGAAATTGACCCCCCTCTATCTCTTCTTTGCGTTAGTCGCTTTCCTATTTTATTTTTCTGCCCCCCCCCCCCCGACAAACTGAACTAACCTACGCTCCCAGCGGTATAGTAACGAACATGGTAGAGGTATTGGGAGCTGCCCAAATAGAAAAATAAACTTGGGTATCACATTCATTTTCAGGACAGCAATACGTCCATCCAGCTCAAATGCAATGTGCCCCACTCCTTCAAGTCCTCATCCACCTTCTGCATCATCAGAGCATAATTCAGCTTATACAACTCCCTTGGCTCTGCTGAGAGGAAGATCCCTAGATATCTTATCTTCTCCCCCGGCCCACCGAAAGGAGAAATCAAGTATGTCTGACTGTGAGCCCCCTCCTAACATTAAGGCTTCTGTTTTCCCGAGATTAACCTGGAATCCGGATACACCGGAAAAGGTATCAATTTCCCTAATCAGGCGTGAGAGGGTATCATCTGCATAAAGAATAATTTTATGTTTCTTCTGACCTACTAATATGGGGCTGATATTCTGGTTTTGTCAGACCCGAGCCACAAAGGCCTCAAAGACTATCACAAATAGGAGTGGGGATAATAGGCATCCTTGTTTTGTCCCTCTGTATAATTGGAATTCCTCTGAATATGTGTCGTTAACCATGACCTGAGCTTTCGGTGCTGCATACAGAGCTTTAATTCCACTTATAAATCCTTGTCCCAAGTAAAGTTTCTCTAGCATTGTAAAAACGAACCCCCATTCCACTCTATCGAAAGCCTCTAGTGCTACACAATTTGGTGCTTCCCACCTCTTTTTTAAGAGGTGAATCAGGTCCACTGCCCGTCTAACATTATCCGCTATAGCCCAGCCCTTTATAAATCCAGTTTGATCTGAATGTATCAAGCATGGCAGGATGGCTTTGAGACATCTGGCTAATACTTTTGTAAAGAGTTTTGCATCGCAGTTGATCAGTGCTATCAGACAGTAGCTACCACACTGGTCAACTGGTTTGCCCTCTTTCAGGGGTACAATGATGTTGGCATGTTCCATAGATGCTGGGAGTGGGCCCCTGCCAGGGCTGCCGTGAACACTGGCTAGCAGTGCAGCAATTTCTGCTCAGAGTTGGTGGTAATACTCTGATGGAAAACCATCGTTTCCTGCTGCTTTCCCTTTAGGGCGTGACTTAAATAACCTTCTTAATTGCCTCTTCACTTATGGGACACCCTAGGCTGTCTGCTTCTTCATCTCCCACTTTGGGTAGGAGCAGAGTCCCCAAGAACTCCTCTATTGTTCAACCATCTTTTACCCCCTCTGATGTATACAGGGTTTCATAGAAAGTTCTGAATTCCTGACAAATACCCTTTATATCCCGTACCACTGCCCATTCTCTCCTCTAACTTCCCCCACCATACACTCTGCCCTCTACTTCCTCAATTGCCAGGCTAACAGTTTACCTGTCCAGTTTCTTTGCTCCTGGTAGTTGCGCTTTGTCAACCTGAGCAATGGAGTAATGTGTTTGTCTCTAGTGTTGATACTGCGCTCTGACTACCCCAAGCTGCCACCCAGTCTCTCGATCACCTGTTTCTGAGTGTGTGTGTTGCAGTTGCTGCATCTCTGCTAGTAGCCTTTTAGTCTCTCTTTCTTGTTCTCTTTTTTTCTGTGCCCCAATCTGTATTAGAATGCCACGCATAAAAGCTTTGCCCAGGTCCCATAGCATTCTGTCTGCTACCTCCTCTGTATTGTTGTATGCTAGGTATTGCTGCCATTCCCTCTTTACCCTTTCCAGAACCCCATCTTGTTGGAGCAGCATGACATTGACTCTCCACCCCAAACCCTTGATGCTCTTGTTGGCCTTTTGGGAAGCAATCTCGTCTCTACCATACCATGGTCTGAGATTACTATAGGGTGTATCTTGGTGTCAGCAAAGTTTCCCATCTGCTCTTTTTTTTTTAAAAGATAGTCAAGCCGCGACTTTGTCTCCATCTTCAGGGCGTGATAGATATATTCCCTCTAGGCCTGATAGCACTCCCGCCACAGGTCCATCATATCCCATTCCTGGACCATTTATCTCAGCTCTTTCCCTTCTTTTTTATGAACATTTGTGGAATAGTTTGTTCTGTCTAGCTCCCCCATCACACAGTTCATATCCCCTCCCATTATACAGTCCCCTTTGGCCTGCTGGGCAAACTTTCCCATCCATTCCTTGAGGAAGGAACCTTTTTGCCCATTGGATGCATACATATTAAAAATGGATAATTCTGAGTTCTTTACCTTGCCCATCAGCCATACCGCTCTCCCTTAGGATTACACCCCCCCACCCGAAGCATACACAACCAGCGGGACCCTTTTGTTAACCATTATTGCCATTTTTTCATTTTAGAATTATATGCGGAGAAATATATATGCTCATATCCCCAGGCCTTGAGTTTAACGTGTTCTGCAGTTGTGAGGTGTGTCTCTTGTAACAGAAGCACACTTCATATGTGCTTTATGTGCCACTGCCAAAACCTGCTTCTCTTAATGCGTTCTTGTATACCCCCTCACATTTGGCGAGGCCACCCTGTAACCCCTATCAGTCCAACCCATCTTCCCTATTCTTTTCCTCCAACTTTTCACCACATGTTTATGTTTGTTTATGTTTATTAGAAGCTTGATATACCGCCAATCACAACAGCATCTGAGTGGTTTACAAAAAAAATAAAGCAAAAGCTGCTAAAGGAAAGGAAAGGAACGCCAATATGTTTTAATAGGAAAGAGTAGAGTAGGAGCTGGAAGAGGACAGATGAGAGGCAGAAAAGTAAAAGGAAGGAACAGACTAATAAGCATCATCGGGGGAGGGGAGAGAGAGGAGATTGGGGCAAGGGGAAGGTCGAAGGCTGAACAGAAGAGGTGGGTTTTCAGATGGGCTTTGAAGGTTTTAAAGGATGGCTCAAGGCGGACTGGGGGGAATGAGTTCCAGAGTCGGGGGCCTAGGAAAAAGAAAGCAGAGGAGCGGGTAGATTCCAGGTGGGCTAGGGATGGGGAGGGGAGGATCATGTGGTTTGCGTGAATGGAACAGAGTGAGCGGTGGGGGGTGTGCAGACGGACCTGATCGGCGAGGTAGAGGGGAGTGCCGGTATGGATAGATTTGTGGACGAAGATGAGGAACTTGTATTGAATCCGGAAGATGACTGGGAGCCAGTGCAGACGGATAAGGAGAGGGGTGACGTGTTCAAAGCGTGAAGAGCAGGTAAGAATACGGGCGGCTGTCTTCTGGACTCATTGTAAGCGTAGAAGCTGAGATTGGGGAAGACCAGCCAGGGAAACATTGCAGTAGTCCAAGTGGGAGACAACAAGGGAGAGAAGAGTGGTCATAGCAGAGGAGGAGAGGAAAGGGCAGACAGAGCGAAGTTGTCTCAGGGTAGAGAAACAGTGTTGGACAACTGAAGAGATATATGTTTTAAAGGATAGTGAGGAATCAAGGATCACGCCTAGATAGCGCATGGAGGAGACAATGGGGAAAGGAGAAGAGGAGAGCTGGGGAACAAGAGGGGGTGGGGCTACCGGCAGTGAACCAAATGGCAGAGGTTTTAGAAAGATTGACGTGGAGAAAATTGGAAGAAAGCCAGGATGACATGGATGAGAGACAGTCGTTGAGGGGAGCAATATCGGGAGAGGCAGAGTCAGTGTGGTAAAGAAGAAAGATATCCGCATAGTAATAGGCAGAGACTCCATGTTGTTGAACTAGAAGAGTGAGGGGGGGGGGGGCAAGAAAGATATTGAACAGAAGAGGCACGAGGATAGAACCCTGGGGAACACCGTCGGGAAGAGGGGTGGAGGGAGAGGAAAGGGGCCCAGAATGAATAGAAAAGGAGCGACCTGAGAGAAAAGAGCGAAACCAACAAAGAACAGTGACCGAAAGGCCAGCGTTGTGCAAACGAGAGATAAGGGTGTGATGATCGACGAAGTCAAATGCAGCAGAGAGATCGAGGGCGACAGCAAGGGAGAAGGAACCATGATCATGAGCAGCGTGCAATTCATTAAGAAGAGAAAGAAGGACAGACTCTGTGCTGTGGCCGGGGCGGAAACCAGATTGCCGAGGGTGTAGTGTAAGGGAAGCTTCAAGGTGGGAAGACAGTTGGATAAAGACAAGTTTTTCTAGAAGCTTGGAAAGGAAGGGGAGATTGGAAATTGGATGCCAACTGGAGGGTGATGACTGATCCGGAGACCCTTTTTTTGGGATGGGATGAATGATGGCATGCTTCCATGGCTCCCCTTCAGTCCCCTGGGATGAATGATGGCATGCTTCCATGGCTCCCCTTCAGTCCCCTTTCCCCTTCAGTGCAGCAGTGATTCCCCCTCTTCCCCTCCCTTCTTCCCCATTGTCCAGTCTCTCCTCCATTCCCTCTTCTACTCCATTTTTGATTTTTGAAAGTTTTGTGCTTCCCTAGGCTCGTGAGTATTCCCCACCCCTTCCTCTATTTTATAATTTTCCACCATCCCCTGTCATTCTTATGCAACCATTTACAGTATTTCCATTCACTCTTCGCTCATTCGCACCATTTGCCCCTTTCCTTCCTCCTTTTCAAAAGTTCACAGTCCCTCATAGTTCCTTATGCCTACCAAGTAAAGCTCAGCCACACTGTATGCATCATATTTACTGACGTTCCATGCCAGGAGCGCATATTCCCTCACTTTATTGTTCTCTGTCTTGGTTGGTGTCTTATTCTGGTTGGTCATCTCTCATGTTGTCTGGTCCTCTGAGTCCCCTCATTGTCGGCCTGCTTCCCCTTCTTGCTCTTCCTTGGGTCCTGTCGGCATGTTCTCGTGTGTTCCTTTCCCATCCGTAGAGCTGTTGGCTTTTGCTAACTGGAGCCCTGCTTGGGTTTGTGTGCTTTCCCGTGGATGACCGGTTGAACTCCTCACCATTGCCTTTAACCATTTTTCCACCGCCTCCGAGATTGTGGAAAATTTTCTGGTCCCTTTCAGTGAAAAGGTCAATCTCACAGGATACCAGAGTGCGGCTTTGATGCCTCTTTAAGCCAGTTGTTCTCTACTCTTCAGTAAGTCTTTACGGTGCCGCACTTTTTCCCCTGCTAAATCCGGAAAGACCATAACATTCCAATTCTGATAGTCGACGTGCCCTGTCTTGTGGGCTGCCCTTATAAAGGCTCGTGGGCACACTCCCTCCTCTGGCTTTAGTCTAAGTTTCCTGTGGGCCCTTTCAATTTCAAACTCTCCTGGAACTGTACACCCCGGAAAACAGCCCCTGAGCAATCTCCACACAAACTCCATGGGCTCTTGAGCCTCCGCGCCTTCCGGAATGCCAAAAATACAGAGATTTGATCTCCTATCTCTGTTTTCTTGATCTTCTAGCTTTTCTCACAGCCAGGCCACTTTCTTTTTTGAGAACGCCACTTCTCCCTGCACGTGTATCTGGTTGTCTTCCACCCCTCCAATTCTGGCCTCGGCCTCTGCCTCCTCCAACCGCACTTCCAGCGCCCCAAATTTTTCTTTAGTTTTACTCACAACTGTCTGCATTGTTTCTCTTTTTTGGAGGTGCAGATTTCTTTTAACACCATTGAGAGGTCCAAGTCCCTTTCTGGCCCACTTTTTTCCTGCTCACTTGTCACCAATGAGACTAGAGACAAGGCCCGAGACATTCATTCTGCCACTTCCGGGGCCACCTTCAGTTTCACTCCATACAGGTCATGCTTTCATTTTTGTTGCTTTTGGCATGTTTAGGTGATTGTCCATAGGTTATCGCTATAGATGGCTTAACTTTTTTGGTGGGTGGTGCAAGGAGGCGGGAGCAGAACGTCTGCTCACCTCGCAAGCCAGACCGGAAGCCCCCAGGGCTCTTCAACTTGGAAAAGAGACAGCTGAGGGGGAGAAATGATAGAGGTCTATAAATTAATGAATGGAGTAGAATGGATAAATATAGATTGATTGTTTATGCCATCAAAAAGTAGAAAGACTAGGGGCCATGCAATGAAGCTACAATGTAACCCATTTAAGACTAATAAGAGAAAATATTTTTGCATTCAACATGTAGTCAAACTCTGGAATTCATTACCGGAGGATGTAGTAAAGACTGTTATTGAAACTGGGTTTAAAAAAGGTTTGGACAAATTCCTGGAGGAAAAGTCCATAAACCATTACTAAAGAGGACACAGAAAAACTACTGCTTGCCCTGAGACAAGCTTTGTGAAACCTGTGTGACTTTTTGGGAACCTGCTAGGTACTTTTGACCTGGATTGACCACTGTTAGAAATAGGATACTGGACTTGATGGACCTTGGACTGACCTAGAATGGCTTGTCTTATGTTATTATGGTTTGTACAAAAAAGTCTTCAACAGATCAATTTCCTGGAATTGAGAGCCATAGCAAATTCGCTAAAGGCCTTCCGGGATCGACTGGCCAACCACATTGTCCTCATTCAGACCAACAGTCAAGTCGTTATGTTCTATATCAACGAGCAGGGGGCACCGGCTCCTATCTCCCATTCTGAGGGCCATATATCTGCAGGGAGATGAAAACACTCCGATGAACAGACTGAGCAGGATCCTTCAATCACATGAGAGAGAATATAACAACCTCATCAACCAAAAGAAAAGAGAATACTACACAAACCTGATTCTAAAATCCACCAACATACCTAGAGAACTCTTTGAAATAGTGAAAACCCTCACCAATGAACCTAATCCTGAAAAATCTGATCAAATAGATCCACAGACCTTCGCAGACTACCTCCAAGAAAAACTCACTGCCCCACATCAACCAATCATGTGCACCACCGCTAAATAAACATCACAAAAGAAAACCTGGGACAAGTTCAGCATCCCATCAACAGATCAAATCTCACACATCATCGCCTCAATCAACACCAGCACCGCCCCAACAGACCCATGCCCAGTGGTCTGGATCAAGGCTGTAAAGAAGGACATCATCCACACCATACACAACATAGTGCACAACTCCCTAACCCAAGGCATCATGCCAAACACTCTAAAGCTAGCAACAATATGACCAATCCCAAAAAAATCCCAACTAAATAAGAACAATCCAGCCGCTTACAGACCCATCTCAAGCTTCCCTCTACTAGCGAAAATTATCGAAAAGGTAGTTCAACACCAACTCCAGGATCACATTGACAACCATGCCCTGCTAGACCCAAATCAACACGGCTTCCATCCAAACCATGGTGTTGAAACACTACTGATATACCTCTTTGATGATCTGATCCAAATCATTGACAACATTAAGAGAGGCATCATCATGATCTTCATAGACATCTCAGCAGCTTTCCACACTGTGGACCACAGCACACTTCACTCAAGACTTTAGGACATCGGCCTACACGGCACCACCATGAAGTGGTTCACCTCTTACCTCACAAACAGACAACTCCAAGTCAAAAGTGGTGCCATCACCTCCCAACCAATAAGAATCAACCAGGGCATACCACAAGGATCTGTCCTATCTGCGCTATTATTTAACCTCTACATTCAACCGATCTGCAACATAATCAAGAACCACAGTATACAATATACTATCTACGCAGGTGACATCATGATATACAATCCAATCAAACTTGACAACCCAGACTACACCAAAATATCAGACTGCCTCCAGTAAATGACACTCTGGATGCTAGAAAACAACCTGACCATAAACTGCAACAAGACAGAAGCACTAATCATCACCCAAAACGCCGCCTTCATCCCACCTCCCGACATCAGACTGAACAACATCACCATACCAATAAAGACCAAAGTAAAGTACCTCGGAGTGACACTCGACAAAGACCTGAACCTACAGTCGCACATCAGCAGAACCACCAAAAATGCATACCTCAAAATGAGAACCATCCGACGCCTCAAGTCAATTCTCTCACAGGATCACTTCCGCACCATCTGTCAAGCTCTAATCACACCCATATTAGACTTCGGCAACCTCATCTAACTTGGACTCTCAAAACAAACACTCCGGCCCCTGCAGATGGCTCAAAACACTGCCGCCTGATTAATAACGGGATCATCAAGACACGATCACATCACCCCCATTCTCAAACAACTCCACTGGCTCCCTATCAGCTCTCGCATCAGATATAAGGCAAATATTAAACATCTTTGAAATCAAACACAACCTCTCTGCAAACAGCCTACTACCCCTCATCAAATCCAACACAAGCACCAGACCAAGGAGGAGAGGCATCTCAGGATCCATTATCACCCCTGTAACATTTACCAAAGCAAGGCAAGACACGACAAGAAGAGCAGTATCCATAGCTGCCCCCGCTCTCTGGAACTCCCTACCGCACAACCTACGATCAACTACAGACATCAAGGACGTCAGGAAGCAGCTCAAAACCACGCTCTTTATTGAACACTATAGTGACATTACATAATCAACCTGCATTTTAGCCCTTGGCTACCTAACATTCCGCCCCCCCTCCATCCCCCCCACCATCCCTGTATATAACTACCTGTACATAGCTTATCCTGTATATAGCTGTTTATAACTACTTGTACATAAATCATCTTGTAAATACCTCACCAAGAAATCATTGCCTCCACTCCCACAACCACTCTACTGTGTTAACATTGCATATCTACCCCTACTAACTCTATTCTTTGATTGTTTGAAATGTAAACCACTTTGATTTCAGGACAAAGTGGTATATAAATCCTTTTAAATAAATAAATAAAAACATGAATGGATGTTGAACAGAGGTGTAGTGGCCTGCATCTTTTGGAAGTGGGGCACCACCTCGATAGATCTGTTAGCCACTCCAACAAATGCCCAGGTAACTCAGTTCTGCTCCAGAGCAGGTTCCCATAGCGGACTGGTATTGGACGCTTTGCTCCTGCATTGTGGGGAGGGTCTTCTGTGTGTTTACCTTCCAATACCTCTCACAGCAAAAACCCTAGTGAAGCTCAGGACAGATGGAGGTACGATGATACTCATCATGCCGTACTGGCCTAGACAGCCCTGGTTCCAGCTCCTTCTGCAATTCTCCACGCAGGAACCCCTTCACTTAGCCATGCTCTTGACCTCATTTCACAGAATGACGGGAGGATGCTACATTCCAACATCTGGACCTTGGCCCTCATGATATGGATGTTGGGAGGCTAGCTCTGTCAGAGCTCATTCTGCCTGACAACATAACTGATATCCTGTTGGCCTCCAGGAAGGCTTCAATAAGGAGGTGTCATGCCTGTAAATGGAAGAGGTTTGCTCTCTGGTGTGAAGGCCAGACTCTGGATCCTTTCGTCTGTCCCACAAGGAGTCCGCTCGAGTGTCCTCTCTGACTTGGGTCTGAAGTCCAACTCCGTCCGAGTTCATCTCGGCATGATTGGGACATACCATTGTGGGGTAGATGGGAAATTCATCTCGGCAGAGCCTTTGATTGCTCACTTCATGTGGAGACTGCTCCTCTTGAAGCTTCCGTACAAGCTGTTCCCTGCTATGACTTGGGACCTCAATATGGTACTAGTGAAGCTCATGAAAGCTTCCTTTGAGCCGCTCAGCTCATGTCCACTGACGTTCTTGACCTGGAAGGTCTTGTTTCTGGTAGCTGTCACCTCGGTGTGCCAAGTAAGCGAGCTTCAGGCCCTAGTAGTTCATCCACCATATACCAGATTCCTCCATGATAGAGTGGTTCTTTGAATGCATCTCTGTTTCCTTCTGAAGGTGGTTTTGGATTTCCATCTCAACCAGTCCATAGCACTGCCTACATTTTTCCCTAGGCCTCACACCCACAAGGGGGAAGCAGTATTGCACATGCTGGACTGCATGCAGGCCTTAGCCTTCTACTTAGAGAGAACAAAAGAC
Organism: Ichthyophis bannanicus; assembly: GCA_033557465.1. Classification (NCBI taxonomy): domain Eukaryota; kingdom Metazoa; phylum Chordata; class Amphibia; order Gymnophiona; family Ichthyophiidae; genus Ichthyophis; species Ichthyophis bannanicus. The sequence goes on from CM066035.1 coordinate 344,845,569, forward strand.
CATAGGAGGTCCATCCAAGATTTTGTTTCTTTTGACCCAACAAGCTGAGAGCTGCCATTTCCAAACACTGTCTTTCAATTTGGCTAGCAGACTGTATCTCCTTCGCTTATACCCAGGCAGGTCTGAGCCATGATGGTCTTGTCACAGCTCACAATGTCCGGGCTATGGCTGCGTTGGTAGCCAACTTATGCTTGGTCTCTGCAGGGCTGCAACGAGGGCTTCTGTATACACATTCACGTCTCACTACTGCCTGGAAGGTGATTCCCAAAGCGACAGTAACTGCGGCCAGTCTGTACCGGACGACCTGAGGGCGACTACTGACCTCAAAGACTTTAGAAAACAGCTTAAAACCATGCTATTCATAGAACACTATGGACACATCACATAACCTCAGAGAATGTATAACAGTACATGATACCACCCAAACAATGGATGTAAGAAAACGTTTTTAGCACCACTGTATATAGACCACCTTGTACATAGCTCAAACCAATCTAGCACACAATACAACACACACTCAACTAAATTTCACCCTCACTGCATGTATAACACACACACTTTACCTGATTGTTTGCTGTGATACCACCTTGATTATTAAGATAAGGCGGTTTAGAAATACTGTTAAATAAAATAAATAAATACTCTGGCACCTATTTTGGGGTTAGAATCCAACTCTGTCCCCCCAATGCCCTTCTGTCTGTCCAGGCGACCAAAAAAAAAAAAGAAACCTGAAAACGAGTTAATGAGAGAAAGAAATGTTGCAGAGTGCAGCACAGATGTGGCGAGATTTGCCTTCGCTACATAGTTGGTTTTGTGTGTTCTGCAGTTCATGTTGCCCCGTTGGGATTTTCTGCAGCCTCCTCAGTTTTTGGTAGCCTCTAGCTTGGGAGTCCCTTGCATGAGGACTTCCTTTCTGTTTGTCCATGGAGAAAAGGTAGTTACTCACCTGTAGCCGGTGTTCTCTGTGGACAGCAGGAATAAGTCCTCACAACCCTCCTACCTCCCCAAGGAGTTGTATTCTGCTGCAGCTATGTTATCAGACTGAAGAAGATGTTGCCGTGGCAGCAGGTGGGAAGGAGGTGCGTATGCATGGTGGAGCCTCCTAAAAGCTTCCAGTAGAAGATGGGGAGCATTCCTGTGTGGGATTCTGTCAGAGTCGTCACCCATGCATGAGGACTTATTCCTGCTGTCCACGGAGAACACCTGCTACAGGCGAGTAACTACTTTATGTGTGTAATTTCAAATCCTATCCCCAGAAATACCTCTGCTTGTCAAAAGTAAAAACAGACATGAAATGTCATCGAGCACATGGTTTATGGTTTATTAAAATTTGATATACCACCCTTCAGATTATCAGGGTGGTTAACAATAGTATAAAATCCATAATGAAAAAAGGAACCAGAAAATAACTTCAAGAAAATCAAGAAAAAGGCTAGAGGGGGCAGGGAAGGGGGGAGATAAACAAAACCACAATCAGTCACTGGGGATCGAAAACATCACTGAGTTAAATTAAAAACTTTTCTAAACAAGTGAGTTTTCAACGCATTCTTAAATCCATAATAGGAAAGCTCTTGCCTTATGTCTGCTGGCAGACAATTCCAGAGACGTGGGGCTAAAAAATAAAACACGACATGTCTGGTAGATTCCAGATGGGCCTGGAGTGGAGTTGGTTCCATGGTGTAATGGTTAGCACTCTGAATCCAGTGATCTGAGTTCAAATCTTAGTGGAACCTGTTGACTTTTAAGGTCCCTCATGAGAGACTTTTGGCAAAATTAAAAAGTCATGAGATAGGAGGCAGTGTACTATTGTGAATCAGGAACTGGTTAAAAGATAGAAAGCAGAGGGTAGGGCTAAATGGCCAATTTTCCCAATGGAGATAGGTGAATAGTAGAGTACCCTAGGGATCTGTGCTGGGTCTACTGCTTTTTAATATATCTTTCTATCTATCTATTTAACATTTATAAAGCGCTTCAAACGTACGAAGCACTGTACATACATGAAGAAAAGACAGTCCCTGCTCATCAGAGCTCACAGTCTAGTCAAGAAGATCACAAAATACAAATACAATCAAGTAAGACAAAGTATACAATAAACAAGAAGAGCAAAAACAAGAATCAAGAACAGAAAGCAATAGAGAAGAGATGGGTTTTCAATCTGGACTTGAAGAGGTCCAGAGAGGGCGCATTGCACACAGACAGAGGTAGATTATTCCAGGTAAAGGGTGCAGCCGGGTGAAAGGAGCGAAGTCTAGAATTAGCAGTATGAGTGGAGGGCATAGATAGACGAAGGCTGTTCAAAGAGCGAAGAACGCGAGAGGGGATGTAGGGAGAGATAAGCGATGTTAGGTAGTGGGGGGGCTGAAGAGTGAATGCATTTATAGGTCAAGAGGAGGAGTTTGAATAGGATCTGGAAGAAGATGGGAAGCCAATGAAGGGACTTGAGAAGAGGAGTGACATGGGAAAAGCGATGCTGACGGAAAATTAGTCGAGCAGCAGAATGTTGATAGATTGAAGGAGAAAGAGATGGTTTGCGGCAAGGCCAGCAAGGAGAATATTGCAGTAATCAAGATGGGAAGTGATCAAGGAGTAGAAAATCATTTTAGTAGTGTCATCAGAAAGGAAGGGGCGAATTTTGTTAATGTTATAAAGGAAGAAACAGCAAGTCTTAGCTACGAGTTGGATATGAGTGGAGAAAGAGAGAGAAAGGCTGAAGAGACAGGAAGGATTAAAGAGTTATCTGAGACTGAGAAAGGGGGTAGAGGAGGGAAGGCATTGGGGAGAAAGATATAATATATAATTATAATAATATATTCATAAATGACCTGGAAATGGGAATAACGAGTGAGGTAATCAAATTTGCAGATGACACAAAATTATTCAAAGTTGTTCAAACGCATGAAGATTGTGAAAAATTGCAAGAGAACCTTGATAAATTGGAAGACTGGGCATCGAAATGACAGATGAAATTTAATGTGGACAAGTAAAAGTGCAAAGTTATGCACCTAAGAAAGAACAACCCAAACTATAGTTACATGACGCAAGGTTCCACATTAGGAACCACGTCCCAGGAAAAAGATTTAGGCGTCATCGTGGATAACATGTTTACACTTTCCATCCAGTGTGCAGCAGCGGCCAAGAGAGCAAATAGAATATTAGGTATCATAAGGAAAGGAATGGAGAATAAAACAAAGAATATTATAATGCTTCTGTATCATTCCATGGTGCAACCGCAACTTGAATGTTGTGTGCAATTTTGGTCACCGTATCTTAAAAAGGATATAGCATTATTAGAAAATTTACAGAGAAAAGCCACCAAAATGGTAAAGGGGATGGAGGGATATCCTTCTGAAGAGAGGCTGAAAAGGTTAGGGCTCTTCAACCTGGAAAAGAGATGGCTGAGGGGAGATATGATAGAGGTCTATAAATTAATGAATGGAGTGGAATGGGTAAACGTAGATCGATTGTTTACGCCATCAAAATATAGAAAGACTAGGGACATGAAATGAAGCTACAGGGTAACCTATTTAAGACTAATAAATGAAAATATTTTTTCACTCAACCTGTAATCAAACTCTGGAATTCATTACCGGAGGATGCAGTAAAAACTGTTAGTGTAGCCGGGTTTAAAAAAGGTTTGGACAAGTTCCTGGAGGAAAGGTCCATAAACCATTATTAAAGGGAACCCGGGATATCCACTGCTTGCCCCAATACAAGCATTGTGGAACCTGTGTCTTTTAGGGAAACTGCTAGGTACTTATGACTTAGATTGGCCACTGTTGGAAACAGGATGCTGGGCTTGATGGACCTTGGTCTGACCCAGCATGGCATATCTTATGTTCTTATAAGGCAGGTACAAACAAAGAACGTGAATATTCCACAATAAGTGAGGAGGTGCACGTTGAATAAGTGAAGATAAATATTGGGGGACACCTGAGTGTAGGATCTTATGTGTTAGAGTGAGGAATTTATACTGAATACGAGAAGTGACTGGAAGCCAGAGAGCATAGATGAACAGAGGGGAGACATGTCCAAACCTTTTGGCATGAAAAAGCAAATGAATGCACATACTGTTTTCTGCATACACTTTGAGCAATTTTATTACAAGCCATCTCCATGCATGAGCCTCTATACATCTGACGTCTGGCTGGTATGCAGCAGAATGATAATTTCTTGTTAATTTAGATCCTTTCGATAAGCATATTGATATTCATTTTCAAATTTCACTGGATTGAAAATTTAAGCCTAACAGAACCATTGACACAAACAGTGCTGTGTCAAAACCTCCTAATCAGGTCTATATTGTGTACCTGTGACTTTAAAAAGGCAAGTATACAGTATAGACCATATTATGCATCCTTATCTAATAGAGCACTGTGGAATTCTTAAAATTTAACATGTAGACTGGTCATGTCACTGATAAATCAAAAGCCAAAGTCAGTTACATTACACACATGTGAAACGTTGACCCAATTGACAGTTGTGATATTGTCTGATCCGCACAGTTCTCATTTGTGATGGTATCATATCACATTACAGGAGTGAGAACAATATTATATTGCACTTTGCTGAGCCATAAGATTGCTGTTATTGTCATGTGCTAAATGGCTGCAAGAATGGAACAGCAGTCTTAGGAATATATGATGTTGCCAGGTCGTATATATTTTTGTAGTCAGAAAAAAAAATATTTAAATAATGTTCCTGACATAACGTTTTCCAGCACTTTGCATTTTGCCACATAGTTTGTGGTGTACATTACAGACTGTGCAATTCGTTTTGAAAATGTAATTTCCATCCCTGCATACTAATCGATTCCCTCACAAACACCTGCTATCAGTTATGCTCATAAAAACGCCATTCTAAATTGAAAACCATCCAAATGGATCTTCCTGAGGAAACGACTTAAGTGTCTTTCAATGCTACTGATATGATAATAGTCTTGTAGTGCCAACAGATATTTCAGCATTTGCATTCTGTGCATTTTTGCCCATAGCTATACACATAGCTGTGCTCTAACTCTTCACTCACTATCGATTCCTTAGTAATATTCATATACAGTATTTTGTCAGCACTGGATGTCAGAATCTATAGCAGGGGTGACCAGTTTTCTCCAGCGTAGTGGCTAAACAACTGTTTTGTGAAAATCTTATAATTAAGTCCACTATAATTTTTTACCCTCTATGGTAATAAGCAGCAACATAGCTGCACTAGGCTTAGCACGGCTTATTCTTTCCAGCTTAGTGCTAATTTTTGTTCCTAAAATTACTTTTAATCTTGTAAATGTTTTAGCACAGGAGTGAGCTAAAATGTTTAGGTCACTGTGCGTGCTAATGACCTGCAGGTGTAATTACTTCCAGCGCAGGAAAGTATGCTAAGAATAGTGCACTTTTATACTTCTTTTTTTTTTAAACTTTTATTTTCATTTTGCAACAAACAAAAGAAACAACACACCAAAGGAGACAAAACAAGTATACAATAAAGAAAAGTAAACCCAATTACCCCCCACCCCCACGCTTCTTCTCTAGCTGATTATGTCAGCATGTGAGCGCTTCCAAACAACAGTGATTATACATCAAAACAATCAAAAGAGTATCTGCGATACAGAATAATCATGGGACAAAGATATATACAAATTTAGACAGTCAGATGAGAGCATTGAGCAGAATGTACATAGTCATTGAGCATCTTCCATTTAGACCGATGATGAGGAGTCTGAATGGGGGAAGCAAACATACGAGGTATTTGTTCATATTTACTGTAGAGACAGACATGATTCCACCATTCATTGGGGCTCAGCTGGGAGCTATTTTTCCAGTATTTCGTAATTAGGGAAATAGCAATGCCAAGCATAAAGTCCAAAAGGAAGTAAGTAAGCCGTTTTTGGAAGAGAGGGGATCCCCGCAGCTGAGCGAAGTCCCACTATCCTCCAAGAAAGGGGCTCTTGAAAGTGCAAAATAGACTGGATACGACCCCAGACCCGACGCCAGTAATACTGTAGTGCGGGGCATTCATACATAACATGAGGTAGTGAACCAATGGCCGCATGGCATGTCCAACAACTATTGCCCTGAGTAGTGTTCCATTTGGCTAATCTGTCAGGAGTGTAAAAACACCGGTGGGCTAGAAAGAAGAGTGTCTGAGTGAGTGAGGCGGATCGGGAGACCCGTGTCACTCTACTCCAGACAAGGCTCCATTGCTCCGGGGTCAAAGTCACATGCAATTCTCTCTCCCATGCTTTCTGCGCTATAGGAGTATCTCTAGTTATAGCATTACATAAGGTTTTGTAAAAATTGGATGCTACACCGCGTGATCTACCGATAGATCGGAGAGTCTCCAACCAACCTTGTGTAGGGGAGGCCGATGGCGGGAGCACCTTAGCACTCCGAAGGCAATGCTGAAGTTGCACCAACTGAAAGTAGTGTTTCGCTGGGAGACCAAATTCAATTTGCAATTCACTAAAAGTTTTCCAGCGACCTTCATGGAAAAACTGACTAGGAATCCAAATGCCCCTAGAGTACCAGGGGCTCCACGCCATCGGCTTATTTTGTATTCGAAATCGAGTGTTATACCAAAGTGGGAGCTTGTCTAACGGACAGAGTCGGGAGTCTAAAGAGTGCATGAGATTATTAAAGGCACCTAAGGTGTCTAAAAGCATTGGTGGAAAGTGGGAGTCTGATGGGAGAGTCATACCAGGGAGAAAAGTAAGAGGAATCGGTTTGCAAAGGTCCTCTTCTATGTCTAGCCACACAGGTCTACTCGGTACTGGATCTTCCAGCCAGCGAGCGCCTTGTTTGAGAAGAAAAGATTGATGATACTTCAGGAAATCAGGGAATCTGACACCCCCATTTTCCTTATCTGCTTGCAGCTTATGTTTCGCTATCCTAGGTGTCTTGTTTTGCCACAAGTATCTAGTCAGAAGGCCCTCTATATCTTTGTATATACGTCGAGGGAAGAGACAGGGCAACATTTCTAAGATATAATTCACTTTCGGAACAATCATCATTTTTATGGTTTCTAATCGACCCCACCAGGTAAGTGTTAAAGGAGTCCAGCGGTGAGTAAGCGCCCGGACTTTAGAGGTTAAGTCTTTGGCATTGAAGGAGATAGTGTCTTCCAAAGGAGAACAATAGTGAACCCCAAGGTATTTGACCATGCGAGGTTGCCATAAAAAGGGGAAGGGTTGCATATCTGCCTGATGAAGCAAAGGATTTAATGGAAAGGCTACCGACTTGGTCCAATTTATCTTATAACCGGACAGTTGTGAGTATTTACCAATTTGCTCTAGGACAGCCGGTACTGAGTCTATAGAGACAAAAAGCATAAGGTCATCAGCATACGCTGAAATTTTGATTTCCCTATGGGTGAAGGGGACTCCATGAATCTCCTCCGATTGCCGGATTAGTAAAGCCAAGGGTTCAAGTGCAAGATCGAAGAGAAGTGGAGACAGTGGGCATCCCTGGCGAGTGCCGCGTTGAAGGGGAAAAGGCTGAGACTTTAAAGCATTGGCACATATACTGGCTGTAGGCTGTGCGTACATGGTGCGAAGACAACGGAGAAAACCTTCCCCGAATCCGTACCAGCGGAGGACTGCAAACAGGAAGGGCCACTCTAAGCGATCAAAGGCCTTCTCAGCATCAAGTGAGAGGCCAACAAATGGGCGATCAAGATTAACTGCGGTAGTCAGTACATGGCATAGAGTCCGAGCATTGTCAGCAGTTGATCTACCAGGAATGAAACCGCATTGATCTGGGTGTATTAAGGTAGGCATCCTATCCGAGAGCCGGGTAGAGAGAATGGTGGCAAATATTTTATAGTCCGCGTTTAGGAGGGAAATTGGACGATAATTAGCTGTTAGTTGCGGGTCTCTCCCCTCTTTCTCAAAAACTACTACATTTGCCATTGAAAAGGACCCAGAAGGAGAACCCTCCTCGGCCAGAGCAGAAAAATAAATTTTCAAAACTGGAGCTAAGTCAGCGTGAAAAGTTTTGTAGAATTCAGCAGGGAGACCGTCGGGGCCTGCGGCTCGACCTGAGGCACATTTCTTGATAGCAGAATGAATTTCTGAGACAGTAAATGGTGTGTCCAAGGCCACTCTATCTTCGTCAGATAGGGTCGGTCTTTGTACCCCTGAAAGTAAGCGTTCAAATACATCTGGCTCAAAATCACATTCAGATTGATAAAGCCGAGTATAAAAATCACGAAAGAGTTCTAAGATTTCGGTATCTTTAGTGACCAAGCCCCCCCCCGACAGATTACGGAGGGCGGTAACACGCTTGGCTTCTTTTTGACCTTTTAGGGCATTTGCTAATAATTTGCCAGCACGATTATTTTCCCGATAATATAGCCCTTGTTGTGATTCGATATTTTTAACAGCAGCAGTGTACAAAAGCTGATTGTATTGAAAACGCAAGCGTTGTAAACGGAGTAAAATACATGGGTCAGTACGGGACGTGAGGAGACGCTCCCCAGCTTGTATCTGCTGCTCTAGAATCAGTAAATGCTGCTTTCTTTGTTTCCCCTGCCGAATTTGATAGCTAGTTATAGTGGCGCGGATAGATGCTTTAAAACCCTCCCACCAAGCCCAGCTCGCTGTGTCATGGGGTGAGTTAAAATGAAAATAATCTTGGATAGCGGCCTTTATATCAACCTGAAAATCTTTTTGACCCAGTAGGGATCTATCAAAAAACCAAGCTCGGGGAGAATCGTCCCGCGCAGTGACACGTAATGATAAAGATATGGCAGCATGATCTGAAATATGGAGAGGATGAGTCCTAGTCGTGTCTACTTGAGAAATCAGTGCTTTGGAAATGAGAAAGAAATCTATTCTAGATTGGGAGTGATGGGGGGCAGAAAAGAAAGTGAACTCTAAGTCGGAGGGGTGAAGCAGCCTCCATATATCCACCAGCGCAAGATCTTGCATCAGAGCTGTAAGGGTAGCAAGACTCTTGGGTGGACTACTCGTTCTAGGCGGCTGTCTATCTATCAGAGGGTCTAACACTTGATTAAAATCACCACCAAGTATTAATGGAGTATTGGCAGAGGCCTGTGCCAACTGCGCAATACTTGCATAGTAAGCAGGGTTGTCCACATTCGGGGCATAAATGCAAATACATGTAAATTCACTATCTCCAACCTTAAGATGTACGCGGGCCCATCTACCCTCCTTGTCAGCGCTAGTATCAATCACAGTAGCTTGCAAAGATTTCTTAACCAGAATGGCTACCCCGCACCGTTTGGAAACGGCGGGAGAATAGGCAGCCACCATGTAAGGCTTAACATTGAGTTTCAGTGTTTCAGCAGAGTTTAAGTGCGTTTCCTGAAGAAACGCTAAATCAGCATGCTCATGGCTAAGATAGCTAAGGATTTTCTTTCTCTTGATTGGACTATTAATGCCCTTTACGTTGAGTGATAAGATTTTACATAAAGCCATTCAGACAAGTTAAAAATTCTGAGCATGATAGCGCACATAATTTCACAATGTCCCTCATATTGACTGTATCTGGCTGTACATATGGCATAAAAGAAAATAAGCTTAGATAATACAATGAAGCGCCCCACATTAAAAAAGAAAAACCGCAGCGCGGTAGAGAAGAAGCAGAACCCCAAAAATTACTGGCGACCATGTGTCTGCGGGGAGAAGCCCCAGAGAAGGCCGAAATTGAAAAAACACATAACCTGTAGGACTGTGCGTGCTCCGAATCCGACCGAGGCACACATCATGGAGGGATAGGAGACCACAAAACAAAAGTCATAGAAAGAAAGAAAGAAAGTCCAGGTAGTCTCTGTGCTGAACTATGACCGCCGCATCGGGCCCTTCAAAATGGCGGACAGAGCCGGCAAATAAAAGTCCAAGTCGTTGGATTAGCGCATCTGCTCTGCTTCTTTGGAGTCTAAAAATGTTGATAGTAGATCAGGATCTTCGAATGTCCTGGTTTGGTTGTGGAGAGTCGCTCGGAGCTTCGCGGGATACAACAGGCCAAAGCGAGCCTGTAGCTGTTGAAGTCGAGGGCGAAAAGCAAGGAGTTTCTTCCGTCGGTCGACTGTAGGCTTTGCCAAATCAGGGAAGAAGGAGACTTTGTGACCTTCAAATTCCAAATGATGGTTCGCCCGGGCAGCATTTAAAATTTGTTCCACTTGTTGATATCGTAGCAAGCGAAAGATAATAGGCCGGGGGGTCGTTCGGTTGAGCGCCATGTGGGTAGGAACACGGTGTGCTCGATCGATTTCCAGTTCTTTATGAAAGGTGATCTTCAGCAAGGAGGGAAGAGTTTTGAGCAGGAATTCTCTCATATCTCCCACTTCCACCCCCTCCGGTATTCCAATGAGCCTCACATTGTTGCGACGGGCTCGATTATTGCTATCTTCTAACTCCTTTTGAAGATTCTGTATCTGGCGCTCAGCCTTGTCCAGTGTGCCCAAGCGCACCGCGTGCGAGTCGAGGACCCCCGCCATATTGTCCTGCCGTAATGAGAGACTTTCAAGTCGGTCCTGGAGCACTCCAAAGTCTTCTCGCATGGCTCTAAGCGCTTCTCCATTGGACTGCACCAATTCCTTCACGCCGCGTATTTCCTCTAAAATCTCCAGGTGCATTTCGGGGTTCTCCCGAAATGGAACCATCTTCTGTGGGGAGGACACCTCTGTTTTGGAGCGTTTTCCGTGAGAAGAAGAAGGAGACCCGAAGTCCAAGCGCGCTGGTTTATGGGCCGCCATCCCCCCCGAGGTACCCCGGTCAGCCCGGAGCGAAATAGTAAGTTTATATAGGTATTATGTCAGGATTCTAAGTAGGCCTCTCGGGAGCTTCAGCGCGAAGCGTCTTACCCGCTGGACATCAGGCTCCGCCCCCCGCACTTTTATACTTCTGGTTTTATGCTGACTCTTTATTTTAATGCTTAAGGTAAAGATTTAAACCCCAAACAAAAGTAGAGAAGTGTACATGAAATGAATAGCTGGCGTGTATGTAATAATGTCGGAAGAACAGCCTTGAGGTTTAAACCGCCTCTTGAAGCTAAACTTCCATTTTGCTCAAATTTTTTTATTGAGCCCACCACGGAGCTGTATAAAGTAAGGTGAAACACCACAAATAAGTGCCACCAATATAAAACCTACTAATCAACTGCCCTGTCCAAAGGGGAAGAAGTAGCCCCCACAATATCACGAAGGTTAGGACCGCGAGAGTGCGCAATCTGCAAAGTTTTTTGAAAACATGGATGCAACTGTAAAATATGCCAATGTCTAGTCAGAATCTTTTTAATCTGATGCGTGTCAAACATATATGGCAATACTCCCACAAAAACATGTGAAGTATCCTTAAGATCTGGAGATTGCGGAAAAAATAACCATTCTCTGTGAGTGTACTTAGCTCTTAAAAATGCTTGTTTAATAACCTGTTTAGGGTAGCCCCGCTGAATGAGGCTACTTCTTCCCCTTTGGACAGGGCAGTTGATAGACCTGTTGAGACTGGTCATTATGCTTGTGCCTCTTGTTCTCATTGTCCGCGAGCGATTTTGGGCACAGAATGGAGGGTTCTCAACTCGACTTTCATTCACACAGCTCAATGGTATACGACTTGTTCTACATCATTTGCTGTGTATGTGTTGATTTGTCCATGCCAATTGTTGTACATTGGTCGGACGGTTCACCCAGTAAAGGTTCGTTTAAATGAACATGCCTCCAGGATTAGAAACTCTGTAACATCAGCCCCGTTAGTTCAACATTGTTTGGACTCACATCATGTTTTTGAGGATTTCAAGTGGCGTATTTTGGACTTTGTTCCTGAACACCCCAGGGGGGGTGATCGTGAACAACAGCTTCAAGTATTGGAACAACATTGGATTTTTCGTTGGTCCATTGTGCAACCATCTGGCCTCAATAAGGAATTAGACTGGGCTAGCATTATTTAATTTTAATTTTGCTTTTGACAAAGTGCATTGACACCTTTGTGTTTTTCATCTATGCCTTGCTCAAAGCTGATTGGTGTATTTTGCTATTTTACTCATGAATCCTGCTGCGAGGTTCAGATTGCTATTGAGCATGCGCTGGCGTTTTTGATCAGCGGAGAGACGGTTTTCACATTGCAGTTTTGTTGAGCGTTGAGACAGGGCGAAAATTTGATGTTAGCCCGAAACGCAGTACTGTGTACCTGTTTATAACTGCAAATTGTTCTGAACCTGTTTATAATTGCAAACTGCTTTAAAGGAGCATCTTGGAGAGGTCCGATACACTACTGAAGTGGATTGTGGAGAAAAGTGTTACGGGACGTTTCAGATAAGTTAAACCCCGAATTTTCTTGGATTTTCAGATTGGGCTTCTCACAATACATTAATGGATTTTTAAATCACTGCATGATTAGTAGGTTTTATATTGGTGGCACTTATTTGTGGTGTTTCACCTTACTTTATACAGCTCCGTGGTGGGCTCAATAAAAAAATTTGAGCAAAATGGAAGTTTAGCTTCAAGAGGCGGTTTAAACCTCAAGGCTGTTCTTCCGACATTATTACATACACGCCAGCTATTCATTTCATGTACACTTCTCTACTTTTGTTTGGGGTTTATAGTGTAGAGTACTAGTTAGTTTGTTTTTAAGGTAAAGATTTAGCATCAAATTGCTCTCAATGAGAAGTCGACTGGGGATTACAAAATCAAGGACCTGATATCCCCAAGTTTGGAACCTATGAGGATGGAATTCATAATTTAGAGGCCTGCAGACTTGGGACTCTCTAACATGAGGCCCTTTTTGATCCCAGACCACTGCTTCAAGGACCTCTTTACCTGGGCAGTCTGAGTCTATGAGCCCTACTTCTCCCCAACCCTCTTAACTGCCCCACACTCACCCTCTGTCTTACCCTTCTCATCAACACAACTAACCCTAATCCAATGACCAACCAACCCCACCATCCACCTACCCCACAAGAAATCCACTCCCCTACCCATCTACCCAAGCTCTTAGCTTCCTACCTGCCCTTGAGTTGGTTGTAGATACATGTGGGGAGGTTTAGTGAGGGGGAGGGGGTTATGTGAGTTGAGGGAATATGTTAAAGTCTGGGTGGAAGTGTTAAAGTGGTTGTGTGTGTAAAGTTCTCTGGTCCTAGGAAAAGCCCAAGGCATTCAGGACTGGACCAAAGAGCCTACGATTCAGTGGTTAGTGGTATTAAGTAAACTTAGCTGCCACCACTGAAGCTGAAATGAAAGTAAAGTTAACACACTTGTTTACTCTGCTTCAGATTTAGTGCATAGGTTTAACATCTGTGCACTATGCATCTCACTGATTAACTACATCTCAAATAACGTGAACAAATTAACATGGAAGTAAAATATAAATCCCTCTTAATAAATGAATACAGATTTCCAGTGCATTCTTATCACATTATTCCCACTATGTATAGACTAGCTATATACAATTGCAGCAGAACTTAAAAATATTACAAAGTTCTGAAATACTTTATTGTCCCTGTTTTATCTCATTTATTTTTCACTCAGTTACCGTGTTTCTCATTTTTAGTGCTTTATTGCCTCTAGTCCTATCACTAAAGTCCTATTTCATCAAGATCTTTTCCCAGGCATATATATAATGGGAGAAAAACCGTAAAATCAGATCCTGAATGTGCTATATTTCCCTGTGATTTGAAGAAAATAGTGCAGTTGCCATATTAGCCAGTTGAATATGTAGAAATAAGAGTCAACAAATTGTAGATGATACCTTTTATTGTATCAACTCAATACTTGTATGTCTAGCTTTCAAGAGCTATGCTCCATTCATCAGGCCATTGAAGAGGTAGAAACTTAGAAAAACGACAGAAAAAGACCACATGGCCTATCTAGTCTGTCCTTCCATATCAACAACTACAACAGTCACTTTTTTTCCTTTAGAGATCCTCTGTGTTTGCCCCATGCTTTTTTGAATTCAGATACTGTCCTCATCTCTACCACCTCCACTGGGAGACCATTCCATGGATCCAACACTCTTTCTGTAAAGAAATATTTCCGTATATCACTCCTGAATCTATCCCCCTTCACCCTCATCCCATGTCCCCTCGTAGCAGAACTTGCTTTCAAATGAAAGAGGCTCTCCTCCTGTGCATTTATGCCATGGAGGTATTTAAACATCTCAATCATATCACCTCTATCCCGCCTTTCCTCTAAGGCGTACATATTAAGATCCTTCAATCTGTCCTCATATGCTTTATAATGAAGATAGTATAGTTACACTGCCCCGAAATAGTTCAGAGTCATGTAGGCTTAAAGTTATCTGTGTATGCTAGCTCAGTAAAGGGATGGGGTGGAAGAAGAAGAGTCCTGACAGAGGAGAGAGACACAGGAAGACTTTACAGTCACAAAGGACTACCGTCAGACAAAAGATAAGAAAACCAATTTCTTTAATTAAATTCCTTTCTGTTGGTTCCAGAGTATTTAATCATCTTAATGTCAGTATTTGCATGCTTGTGTGGTTCTCAAAATCCCTTTATGTATTTTGATGGCGAGGTTATTAAGGGAGTGATCATTTGAGACATGTTCATCTACTGGGATGTTGTTTGTTCTTCTCTAATGCGTTTTTTGATGTCTATGAAAGTTGATTCTTGTCCAGGAATCAGCAGCTTTTCAAAAAGGAAGAGCTGTTCTATGGTTTTTTCCCTGTCCAAAACATTGTGGGTTTCATATTCAAAAGGATTTAGCCAGTTACCAGGACTTGCTAACCAGTTAAACTGCAGCGATCCCAATATTCAGGGGCACTGTCTGGATGGTGCTGAATATCCTCACAGACCCTGCAGAAAGGACATCCAGTTAAAACCAGGGCAGTCTACGAGTGGAGCAGGGGTAATCCTGGCAGCTGTTCACCGCTAACTGGATAACTAAACCACATAAAGTAAGGACAGGCCAATGGCTGCTCTAACTTTATGCGGCATTTGCTATCCGGTTCTTAGCTGAATATTGCCGCTAAATGGAGAGCAGCCACATTATCCAGTGAAAGCAGATAGCGAGAGATGCCAGATAAGCTCCTGCGCTATCTGGTTTAAATTAAAGTGGCAGTGGCCAGGTGCTTTAAGGTGCTGACCACTGCTGCTGAATATTGGCCCCTTTAAATCTAAACCAGAAGAAGAGGGTGTGTTTTCAGCAGTTGGGCCAGTGCCGCTTTAAATTAAACCCGGATATTCAGCTGTCCTAACTTACTCCAGTTGAGCTATCTGGTTAGTGGCTGAATATTGCTGCTAACCAGCCAGCTAAAAGTGCCATCCCCAGTCTGCCTCCAGAACACCCCAGTATTCGCCGTGTAGCACCGGGACAATTAAGTCATTTAGCGGTGGATATTCAGAGGCCCTAACTGAATTACCGCTGCTGAATAGCCAGATCAATGGGATTTACATGGTTTGCAGGTCTGCAAACCTCCTACAGTGGTGTGCAAAAGTCTGGAATCACTTGTGAGTTTTGCGGTTTTCGTACTTTCTAACGTTTTTTTTTAAATTTTGCGTTAGCCCAGCATATTCATCTTTCTATCACGTTAAAAGGGATACATTTGGCTATTAGAGTTGACTTTTTTGTATTCCTTGCTTCCAATTTAAATACTTTACAGACATTGGGAGATAGCTACTACGATTTTTGTGGATCCTGTGTCAAAACTGGATCGAGATTATCCAATATGCATACGTTACTTCTGACCAATCAGGAGGCTGGTGTCACTAACCAATCACAATGCAGATATCTAGCCAACAGTGCAGCTATAAAAACGCGCGGAATTTTTGAATTTCATACGCTTTCTGGATCGACCATGAAGATGACTCGGACCCTGACATTGGAGGAGCGTGTTCGTGTGTCCTTTATGAGCGAGGAAGGATTTTCAAGCCGTCAGATAGCCAGGAAAGTTGGCTGCAGTCAGAGTGCTGTTAAGATTGTCCAGAAGAAGAAAGAAATGGGTTCAGTGGTGGACAAGCCTCGTTCAGGTCATCCACGTGCATCAACATCACGCCAGGACCGCGCACTACGATGCATTTCACTGACTAATCGCAAGTTGACCTCTCCTCAGCTACTTCGAGAGTGATCAGACAAGATTGAGGTCAGTGTCAGCTCATCAACAGTTCGTCGTCGGTGCCTGCAGTTTGGTCTCCGGGGCTGCAAAGCATGGAATAAGCCACTGATGACTGACATACAAAGGTGCAACCGGATCGTGTGGGCGAGAAAGCACTCAACCCGGTCGACTGAAATGTGGGAAAAGGTGCTATTCAGCGATGAAGGCACCTTCAGCCTGTTTGGTAACCAGGCCCACACCTATGTGAGGAGATTTCCTGGAGAGGAATTCAAGCCTG
Organism: Ichthyophis bannanicus; assembly: GCA_033557465.1. Lineage (NCBI taxonomy): Eukaryota > Metazoa > Chordata > Amphibia > Gymnophiona > Ichthyophiidae > Ichthyophis > Ichthyophis bannanicus. The sequence goes on from CM066035.1 coordinate 344,861,861, forward strand.
AGTGTCTCAACCTCACTGTGAAGCATCCTTTGAAGGTCATGGTCAGGGGCTGCATGGCTGCCAGTGGCATTGGATGTCTTTACATCATTGATGGAATGGTCAACGGGGCCAAGTACATCACCATACTTCAAAAGTGCATGGTGCCATCAGCACACCAGCTGTTTCCTGGCCAGTTCCTGTTCCAAGATGACAATGTACCCTGCCATCACTCCAGACAGTTGATCAGCTGGAAGCAGCGGAACAACATCAAGTCAATGGACTGGACTGGCCTGCCCAGTCTCCAGATCTGAATCCAATCGAGAACCTGTGGCACAAGGTGACCTTGGAAATATCCAAGAGGCATCCGACATCAAAGTGTGAGCTGATTGAGTCATTAATTGCTGCTTGGAACTGCATTGTCACCAACGATTACCTTGTCAGACTGGTTCATTCAATGCCAACAAGGTGCAGTCAGGTGATCAAGAACAAAGGGTGGCCGATCAAATACTGAGCCATCACTGGCACATAAAAATGGCCTTTTTCAAGGCCACATACATTAATTTGAAGGAAACCTGGCGTGCATCCATAATATTTTAAAGCATACTTACAATAATATATCGTTGGCCAACGATGTACATTACGCGATTTTCACAGAAAATCTATCAACAGGACAACTATGGGGAACAAACTCAGAAAATAAGGGCCAAACCAATACTAAAAGTTGGCCCTAATAGCCAAATCTATCACTTATCATGAGATACACAGAAAAAGCCACTGGGAGGAAAAATAAATTAAGATATAAGGTCACGAAGTTGAAAAAACTTCAAATTTACAAGTGATTCCAGACTTTTGCACACCACTTGTAAGTCCCTTTGAATATGGCCCCTTATCTCTTAAGCTTAATGAAAAGAGTACTGTAACTCACTCATCCACCACTTGGACCAAAGAGCATTGCATGGTATGGCAAGCATTGCTGAGTCCTTGAAATAGTGAACACATGTCACACACTGTTCCCCATACAACCTCCAAATACATTTTTTTTTCATTTCACTTAAGATGGTTAAGAATTATTGAAAATGCCCCAAATGACAAAAACACATTTCTTTAGCCGGATAACTCGATAACAATCCTTCCTCAAAATGGTGTTCCAATACAGCAAAGAGCTCTTTCCAACTATACCTCTCTGTGAAGGTCCCTCTACTGTGATGTTCTGATATGGCCCATGCTTTGAGATAAGCTCTGTGTGTCAGGGGTAAGTTGTTGCCAACGAGAAACTCATCACAGCATATCTACCATGGCATTATACTTAAAGCCGTATTCCAAGCAGGGCACATCCAGGCTGTCAGCCCGTCCAAAAAAAGTGGACAGGCTGATTGTGTATCTGATTCTGCATTCGCAGGAGCTAGATGTTCCTGCAGGTGCAGAATTAGGCACTTAGCTGGGCCGGATGCACCCCGATTCCACAGCGCTGGACATCCATCAGAATCCCTGGCTAGCCCTTCTATGCATCCGCTGGAGCCCTGGTTCCATGATGTCCTGTTGCCATGGCATCGGGACACCATATAGGAACTCACATGGCCCACCGCAGATGCAAACACTATTTCCTCACCGCCCAACCCTGGAAGGGGCCTGCCAAGGTCATGATTGGGCGGAGGGGGCCTACCTGACGCAGCTCGTCTGCTGGAGGGGGGGGGTTCTGTGACTGATCACCATCCTTGGGGGGACTTATTCCACCTCCAAGGTGGAATAAGTCCCCTGTCCATCTCGGCCTTGCCAGATGTACAGGGCCATGACCTGAATTGGCACCGTACGTCTGGGTAAGTTGGCCTGTCCTCACTCTGCCCACCCTCCGCCTTTGGCCCTCCCTCTCCCACCCTATGCAGTGCTCCCCGCACAGCGGCTCTATGCGTGGGGGGAGCACTCTAACTTGAATACAGTTCCAGCGAATAGCGGGGCTGGATGTCCATCCTGGACGTCTAACCCCACTATTTGCTTCTCTGCATTGGGGCCTTAGGCTTCCATGTGACTGTTTTGGGGTGGGGGGGGGTTATATTCAAAATATGTTGAGAATTGCAGCCCTGTCATCAAATGGGGCCCTCATAGAAATCATCTCCTCATCCCCAGTGGCCACTCTCTTTTGATCCCCCTTTTCCCAAGCCGTCCCCCCATCCTGAGCAGTCACACATGGATATACTCTCTCAGTCAGTGTTCCGCATCCTCCGTACTCATTATCTCTACCCCCTTTTGTTCACAGCATCCTCCTCAGTGTTCCATTCACCAGCAGCTATTCTCTCTCAGTTCCCCCAGTCATATTTATTTATTTATTTATTTATATTCTCTTATATACCGCGCTATTCTGCATCAGTGCGGTTTACATTGAACAAACTGAAATTACATTGAACAGGGCATTATAACTTGGAGATAACTATTTTACAGGGAACATGGGCTATGGAGGGTTAAGTGGCTTGCCCAAGACCACAAGGAGCATCTGTGGGACTAGAAACCCCAGTCCTTCCGGCCCAAGGTTGCTGTCCTTTAGTGGGATTTGAACCCCCGACCTTCCGGCCTGAAGTACCTTGCCCCAACCACTAGGCCACGCCTCCACTCTCTTACAAGGACCCGTCCCAGCAATCTCTCTTTATCCTTCTTTCTCAGTCTCCTCCTCCCAGCAGTTATCCTCTTTCGTCACCCACATCCCCATCTCCACTCTGTCTCAATATCCACACTCCCCGCATCCCACTCTTTTTACCCTTTGGCCTGTGTAGTTACATGGTAGCACTGAGCAGTCCAAAGGCAGAGCTTTTTTCAGGTCTTCGAAGAGTTGCATGTGGCTTAGGAGCTGTGTATTGCAGTTCTTCTAAACCATAATTTTGACTTGTTTCACTGACGCAACACCCCTCTCATTTGCAGTGGGTCTGCGTTTTTGTGCAGTAGTTGGAACCCTTGTTTTCACTGCCTGCTGCTATTTATACCACTGCCAAAGCTGCAAGGTCTGGAAGGAGGAAGACAAGGTGTTGGTTTCCCAACTTAAGTAACGATTTTGCAGAAATGCAGCAGAGGCCGGATATGGTTAGGTCCTCAGGATTTGTGTGGCAACGTCGATATTTTTAGGAAGCACTTTATTTTTTTGTTATTTATTCTTTTCAGCTTTGGCTGCTCAAGCATACGCACTTAAGGAAGAAAATGACAGTCTCCGATGGCAGCTGGATGCATACCGGAATGAGGTAGAGCTTCTGAAACAAGAGAAAGGGCACCTTGGTCGGACCGAAGAAAGCGTCACAAAGGATCAACAGTTACAGTTTTTACAGCAGAGAATGCAGGGCATGCATCAGGTAACACTTACATTCCTAAATTCTTAGCCGTTACCGTATGTAACGTAATAGAGTATACTGTAACCCAGTCACCCTGCTTGGGCTCTGAATTTTTAAGACAAGTTTAGGAACTGAACTTATTTATTTTTGTCTGATGACAGCATAACGTAACATAATAATGTCATCTTCCATAACATTAAGTTCTAAATTAAGGATTTATATACAGTATTCTTTTGGATTTAGCTTACACCTTTTTTAAGTAGTAGTTCAAAGTGAGTTACATTGCAGTTTAGGAGGTATTTCCTTGTCTCCTGGGAGTAAATGGTCTAAGGGGCATGTTTGCTAAAGGTTTTAACGTGCATTAACTGTCCGCAGCCCTTTTATTTCTGTGGGTATAATGGCACTTAAGCCGCGTTAACCTTTAGTAAATGTGTCCTTACATTTTGACCTGAGGCACTGGAGAGCAGATGTAAATATCTGCGTCTGCAGTGTCTGAGTGTGTTACGCTACTTACACTAGTATTTTATAAAGACAAGTAGGCCCTTCCTTATAAATTACCTTCGGGGGGGGGGGGATAATTTTATAACCGGGTACCTACTTTTCTTTATAAAACAGGGGCATAAGTGTCTGAAAACATGCGGAAAATCTAGGCCCTAGGGCTGTATAAATGCCTGTGCCTGGCGTTTTAAAGAATGCACATAAGTTATAGTAGTTTATAACTTTACGCTTGTAGATTTGCACTTTGCCCACATTCTGCCCTTGTGTAGGCCCACTTAAAGTACACACCATCGGCTTGATAGCATACTTACAAAATAGCCCCTGGCTAAATTTCATGCATAATCGCCTGTCCACACATGTACAGTAAGTCATTGAAAATACATGACTTCTGTGCATTGATGTCACACAGCTTTATGCGGCTTCTTACAAAATTAGCTCCAGAATGTCAAGCTTTGTCCTTAGAACATCCCATTGGCCAAATAAATGGAGCTAACTCCAGCTCCATTTATATAACTTTTTCTGGCAGTGCACTGATCTATTCAGACAGAATTTGGCTATATAAGTTGGAATCATTTTCAACAGGGATGATTAATATGGCCAGCAGTGGATTCTAATCGTGTAAGTCATTCTGAAATGCAATGCAGCAGTGTGTGCCTTTGATTCACTGCTGACTCCTGGTGATGCAGCAGCTCCAGGGTTTCCTTGGCAGTGTGATTGGAAATAGATTTCCAGGCCTTACTTCCGAGTCAAAGAGGGTTAAGGCCACAAGGAGTGCCGGTGGGAATCGAACCTAAGTCTCTTGGTTAACAAGCCAGCACCCTAATCACTAGGCCTGCTCCTCCACTCCGAGTTGTTCTGAAAATTGATCCCTATATAGTCATTTATTCTGTGAGATAAATTAAAATAGATACATTTTATTCAAATAAATTAAAAATCTAAAATAGTAAAACAAATATTTTAAACACTTGCTCCCAATTGATTGTAATTCCTATCTGATGAGATTTGACAAAATAATCATACTTTTGCTAGCCTTATGAATCCCAAAACTCTTAAATATAATCATTGATTGGTCTTCTGCCAACAAAAAGAGCACCTAATTGAATATTTTAAAGCAGAGCATTATGTGCCCCAGCACGGTCAGTCAATAATGATGATATTAAGGGAATTTTAGTTTCCAAATCTTGTGCAACTTCTGGTGGAGTGTTATCCCAGCTTATGAATCACCAGCTTTCCTAATATAAAACTTGGCATGCAGCCCAGCCTTTAAATGCTTGCTATAGTCTTATTTTCTTATGAATAAATACAAATTTGACTTATTTCATTGAGGCCTTTTATTTAACTTGCAGGTTGCTAATTTCTATTGACCCTTATTGGGAATATTCATTGGCTTCCCACAATTCACTTCTCTGGGACCAAGTGTTTATACTGTTTTATTCACAATTGATGCAGCTGTTTAGATTTGTGGATGTTTCGTGTCTTATAAATGTAAACAACTGGTTTATTCAGTTACACGAAGATAGCATTCTGTACATAGGTTTCTTTCTGAAGAGGGGCCAGAAAGAATCTTGTCCTTTGTTTTATACTTGACAGATGAACACACAGAATATAGTCAATGTGGTTCACAAACAAAGAAGGTTAATTTAGAAAGCTTGCGTGCAAATAATCTTTATGTGTAAATCACCCTATAGAACTAAGTAGTAATTTTAGGAAAGCTGCTTATATCTATATATCCATGGCATGCACAGTTTTGACTGGGTGCATGGTTTGAGTGTCGTGGAAAGCATGATCGTATTTCCGATACATACATTCTGTAAAAAAAAACTTGCCCGCTAGCATTTACCCCTTGCTATGAGTCATGTTTGTCATCTAACTGATCATTCTAACTTAGGAAGTTGCAAGCAGGACCATACCAAGGTAGAAAAGTGCTCTGTGCGACTAACGAATCTGGTGCCCCTCCTCTACCTAGCTACATTCAATAACACATTCTTTTTGAGCTTTATAGAAGCCCAGTGATTATATCAGTGCCCTCTTCTGCGCTTGAGCCCTGTGGCGGTCACACTGCTTGCACAGCCCTTGGTACGGCCCTGGTTTTGAATAACTCTCTGAGGTTTAAAACCACGTTAAACAGCCAAAATTTAGAGTTTTGGAGCTCAGTTACTCTTGGACATCCAGTTTTCTGAAACCTGTCATATACGCATGTAAGTGGTCACCAAGGAGCAAGGTGGAATAAAGGTTTGACATCACACAATGGATAGAGAGATAACGTACAGTATTTCTTCACAACTACATCTAATACACCCTACACAATCATATTTCATCTAGAAGACTTCATCAGGTGTGTTATTCTTACATACAAAATACAAAAAAGAATATCAGAAAAGAATAAAATATAATAAAACATATCAAATAATGTGGATATATACAAAAAAATGCAATGGGTGCCTTTGAGTCAGTGCTGACTCCTGGTGACCTAGCAGCTCCTGGGTTTTCTTGGCCATGTGACTGGAAGTAGATTGCCAGGCCTTTCTTCCAAGGCAATGGCAGTGACTTGCCCAAGGCCACAAGGAGTGCTAGTGGGACTTGAATCCTGCTCTTTTGATTACCAAGCCAGTGCTCAAACCATTAGGCTACTCATCCACATGTGAACATATATCTATAAATATATTAATTAAAATACCAAAACATATCCAACAATAAAAAATACAAATCATACTTAACATTGATAAAAATAAATATAATTTAAAAAGTATAGTAAAATAATTAAATATCATATTTAACAACCAGGAAAGATGAAGTAAAAAAGATAAAATCAAGGAAACCAACTAAAACATAAAAAATTGCCAAAATGTACCATCATAATCAAGTATTCAAAACAAGGCTAAATAAACTTATATTTAAAAGGGAGGAACAAACGTCAAGATGAAACCAGAGATATTTGAACTTTTAAGGGCATATCTCAGTGGCAATATGTCCACTCCCTTTCACACTGACATGGTGTCTCTAAAAGGGGAATGTATACTCCAGAGAAAGATAAAAAGTTAATGTAAATATTCAATTAATAAGAGGAGAAACAATTATATTAGTCACTGGAGGGAACAATACTCTTCTCAAAATAGCTCCATGATTATAATCCAATCTGTCCTATATTTCCTTTCAAGTTTGCCCATGTAGCATGTTAGTGGCAATACTTACACGCGTAGGTTGTGAAATCAGCTGCTTACCATGTAAGTGCTGTTACATATGTGTTCAGAGCGCTGAGTAATGCTGCTCTTTTTCTGAACGTGTTTCTTTGTAAAATGGCTGTTCCATCTGTACATGCCAGCAGATGCACAGGTTTTTCCCACATACTTATGATAAGTATTTCACAAAAGCCTCTGCATTTAGTGAACCTTTTTAAACTAGAGGGCCGATATTCAAAACCCTTATCCGGATAGCCCAAACTAGAGAAGGAGGATTAGAGTTTCTAACTTTCTCCTGATTCTTCTAGAAAACTAGGGAGGCTTTAGCAGTGGATTTTTCACCAGCTTTCCACCTCCGGCTCCTTTCTCTATTGGGAAAATTGAAACTTGGGTCCTCTCTCTCGTAAGGGAAGTTCACAACTCCCACCTTCCTTCTTAATACTCTGCTGCCTAATAGTAGAGCCCAGTAAATACACCTTTCTTTACTCCATAGTAAGCACTAAGGGCCCCCTTTCACTAAAGCCCATGCACCCAACAGCTAACGCGGAGGCTTGCAAGTAACACACCAAAAATACACACATTAATTACAAAGCCTCTGCGTTAGCTGTTGGGGGGGGGGGGGGGGATGACATGAGTTGTATGTTTCCATCAACTAATGCAGGATGCGCACGCTCCACTAATGGAAGTTCACTTCACAACTTCCATAGAGGAGTCGTTAGATGAACTCACATTAAGAGCCATGTTGTCACTGAGTGCTCGGCACTTGCCCTAGGGCTAGTGATAATGTGCTCTCCATGCTCACACTCTACCCATTCCCCATCCCATCCCACCATCACCGATGAACGTGTTGTAGCATGCAGCAGCAGACACGCTTGCATGTTAGTGGTTCTGACTGCCAGTTGATGCATGTTAAAATGCACATTAACCAGCTAACAGGCTTTGGTGAAAGGGGCCCTAAGTGTCCCTACATAATAGTACTCTTTCCATTGTCATTTTGTATTAATGTGAATGGAAGTATGAGAGTGTCTTATAATAAAGGCATCATCTTATACTTTCTCGTTGAGCAAGCTATGGTGCTTACAATAACAAAAGACATTCTAGCATAATTTTTTATAGGATGCAAATACTGTTGGCGTTCATTTGCAAATATAACAGTAGGATTAAAAATACTTTTCAAGCAAACATGTCCAATATATTGCAGAGCACTGTTTCCAGTTGCCTCCGTGTTTAGTATAAACTTCTTGTCTAGACTGAAGCCGTATGTTATATTTTGTAAATAGGTTCTGAATTTTATAGCACTGTAGCTTCTTACACTCAGGGTCCACACTCTTCACAGCTGTTTCTTGTAGTGTTGGTGAGCATACAACTGCAGTATAACCAGATTAACGGAATTCTTTCATTTTCTTTCTCTCACATTAGCTATGCAACTAATTTTTCCAATATTCTGTTCTGCTACAAGAAAACATCATTTTTTTCACAATAATCAGCACAGTAAAACGAGGCAGCAAACATGAGAAAACGTAGTGTATTATAACACCCTGTTCTCTACATGGGGAGGGCAATTCTGAATGCCACTTTGTCGGGTTAAAGAGCGTTTTACCCATGGAAATGAGCTATTTGAAAATCACTCACTGTGTATGCAAGTAAAATTAAGCAAAGAGAAAATAATCCTAACTGCAAGAGTAATTTTAATTTCATGAGTAAAACAGTGCATTGACTGCAGAAATATGCTTTTGTCAAACTGGCCATTCTATATGCATGTATACTTATGTGTATGATATCTGCATGTACGTATTTTTACCTTGATTTTGCAGAGCCATTTTCGGGGGGAGGTTGGGAAGGGTTTTTTACTTGTGTACATACTTCTGAGATTTCAACAGTATGGGGGTTCATTCCAGAACATGAATAAGGGGTTTGCAGATGCGGCGGGAACGTTTATGTGCCAAAAAGATCCCAGACCATATTGTAAACACTGCTGACATGCACGTCCACAGCGCTAGCACGGGGATCTCAGAACGTGCAGAATAGGTGTGGCCAGTCGCTGAGATATAGAAAGCATATTCAGGAAAGGCCCATGTACGTATTTAGTGTTTCCCAGAAACATCCACGTTATTCCTGTTGAAACATGGTATAAAGTCAGGACTTAGAAGAAATTCTGTTCTTCTGTGCAATGCGTCCCATATTGAAGAATGATTGTGACAAGCATGTTTTGAACTGCTGTGACTGCAGTCTGAAAAAACACAAAGTGCAGTTTTAAGGTACAGGTAGCAGAGGTGAGGGATGTTGTAAGGTCTAGACACATTAATAAACACCCTTATAATATTAAGGAGAGCAATAGTGGTCATTCAGTCTATGCACTAATGTGGTGTTTGTGCTAAAGAAGCCAATTTATGGGACCCTAACAATTCCCATGTTCTGAAAAATGGAACTGCTGATGGAGGGATAATATGGGCATGAGCAGGGAAAGGATTATTTTTTGGGTGAGAAATGGAGATCATATTAGTAGCCTTGGTACCCCATGCGATTATGTTATGCCATAGCTGTTTGTATAGGTTCAGGGCATCTTTTTTGCAGAATCATGATTTTGTGACAGAAAGTGAGAGAGTGTGTGTATGTGGTTTGAGGGGTACATGAGGGGATCTGGTGTGCTCATCTGCAATTGAGGGGGAACATGAGAGCCTGGTCAGAATCTGGAACGTATAGATGACCACAGTGTCACCAGGTGGCAATGTGATTAGGCAGTCAAACTCAGAGAGGGTTCACTATAGCTAAATGTCAAAACATATCCCTGTCAATAATAAGGGACCCTCAGAATATGGGCATTCAATAGTGAAAACAGCACTAATGCATCCCCATAATGCACATTTTGTGGTACCAATTGACAATTGTATTGCTGTTGAACATGTATTAGTGCTGTTTGCACTGCTGAATGCCCTTATTCTGAGGATCCCTTATTATTGGCAGGGATATGTTTTGACATTTAGCCATAGGGAACCTATGCTGATTCCTACTGGATTCAACGGGGTTGAAACATAACTAACTGCCCTGACTTGACAATTTTTTTTTTATTTATGGATTTTACAAGAATACTTTACAAAAGCAAATACAAAGAAAAAGAAAAAATAAAACATCAAAGGCATATTAATCAAAGATAAGAAAACCTACACATCAAATTTAGCCCACATCTTAGAGAGAATAAATAAACATAGAAAATGGGGAACACCCCCACAAAAAGGAAATAAGGAAAACAATTTACAAACTTACTGCTCTAATACATTAATCCCACTATCCATATACTAATCCCCTGAACCAACCCTGCTCTCCTTACTCAGCAGAAAAGTCTCCAACTGTCCAGAGTACAGAAAAACATAAGGCGTACCCTGAAACATAATTAAACATTTACAGGGATAACACAGAAAAAAGGAAGCTCCCAGAGCCACAACCCTGGGTTTCAGAGCTGGAAAGGCCCTTCTTCTCAGCTGTGTGGCACTGGAGACATCTGGAAAAAGCTGAACTTTAGCACCACAAAACATTTTTTCTTTATTTTTAAAGTAATTTTCCAATATTAATGTTTTATCCTGATCACTAACTAGAGTGATCACTAAAGTAGACCTGGTGGAGATACTGTCCTGTGTGTCCTCAAGAAACGTAGTTACGTTGAAATCAGACTGCAATTGTAACACATCATAATCATCTGAGGACACAATGGACAGACTCCTTCCAGTAAGGTAATAAGATTTGGCAACCACTATTGAATTACTATTAGACAAAAGCAGAATTTCCTTAAAGTATTTACGTAATAACACATCCGCTGAAAGCAACCTGTGACTGGGAAAATTTAACAAGCGAACGTTTTTTGCCCTCATCATATTCTCAAAGGATTCTAACTTATGATGTATCACAATAGTGTCCTTAACAGTGGAGGTATTAGCTGCATGTAAGGCAGAGTATTGGGTCTCACACTTAAGATGTGAACTAACTAAAGAATCCATCCGTTCCTCCATGGCCCCCAGCCTACCCACAGTCTCCAGTGAGAATTGGCAAAGCTGTGGGACTGTAGACACAAGAGGCTTCTCTATTTGTGTTACTACTCTCCAAACATCAGCCAAAGAAACCTCAGATTCCCCCTTTTCCCCTTCTTAAAGAACAGGAGGAGACCAAGTAACTGGCCTATAGATGGACCATACCAACTGCGGAGTGCTCTGCTGTAGTTGTGCCTCACTATAGGTGGACACAGGCGGAGTCACTATAATCGGGGGAAGAGGTGGGATACAGTCCAGAGAGCTTTAAGAAGCTCCCGTAAGAGATGGAGCCTGTGCAACAGTACCTGGTATAGATGCGGTTGCCTCTTTAGGTTGAAGATGTTTATCCATTGGGCCTTGCACTGTTCCAGCAACTGGAAACTCCTTCTTCTTACGTTTCCCCATAAATGAGGCTGAGTATAATGAAACACTTGCACCTAAGCTCCCAACGTGCTCCAAAGGGGCTCCAAAGAGGCATTACATGCCCCTTGTGGCATGCTCCTTTGGACACACCATGACATTGTGCCTCAGGTCAAGTGCCTTACCAGGGACCTAGATTTAATGGTCCGCAACTAATGTTCACAGACGTCCGTTGCTATATCTGTTCCTCTGCGCCACCTCTCAACATGCAGGTAGGCAGGGAAAGCTCTCACACAGCCCTCTGTAACAGATCTGGTTTTGAATGGTCCGCAACTGATGTTCACAGATGTCCGTTGCTATATCTGTTCCTCTGCTCCACCTCTCAATGTGCAGGCAAGTAGGGAAAGCTCTCACCCCTTACTATCAATTTAATAAGAGGCACGGACAAACCCCAAAAAGGCTTTATATTTATTTTCCTAGATGTCAAGGCAGCTTTTGACTCTCCCACATAATAAAATCCTGCAATGACTTCAAGACATAGGACTGGTTGGAAACATCCTAAACTGATTCAGATCCTACCTCAATGACCGACACAGCCAGGTGAGAATTGGCACCAAAGAATCAACAATGTTAACCCTGCAGGAGTCCCTCGAGGATCTGCACTGTCATCTTTGATCTTTAATATCTTCCTCCAACCTTTATGCACATTAATACAGGCACACAAAGTTCTATAATCATGTTTATGCGGATGACTTAATGATATACACACCTTTCTCCACCATCAACCCTACAACCACACACATTGAGGGAGCCTTCAAAGCAGTCAAGGAATGGCTATCCGAATACAACATGACTTAAACTACAAGAAGACTGAGGTTCTGTATTTAACTAGAAACAACAACTTCACACCGCCTCTCACAATAACCATCGACGGATTCCAACTGCAGGTCAATCAAGAAGCCCAATATTTAGGGGTCACACTGGATCAAGACCTCATCTTCATACCCCATATCAGTAACAAAATCTATATACTACAAGCTCAAAACAGTGCAATGACTCAGACTCCTGCTTGTCACACCCAGCTTCCGCTCAGTTATGCAAGCACTCATTTTCCCACACCCGGACTACTGTAACCTCATTTTGCAAAGCCTACCCAAATGCACACTACACTCACTGCAACATGCCCTTAATACTTCTGCAAGGATCCTGATCAAAGCATCTAGAACTGAACATATCACCCCGGTTCTTAAAAAGCTCCATTGGCTACCCATCGCAGAGCGCATAAGATATAAAGCACTTCTCACTTTCTTCAAAATCAACCATGGATTATCAGTTTCCTATCTACAATCTCTCATTAAAAACACACTAGATTCCAAAACCAGAAGATCAGGCTCCCTTAACATGCTACACATCCCTTCAACAATGACCATGACGAACCACGCAACCTCCAGGAGAGCGTTTACATTGTTCGCCCCAACCCTCTGGAATGCACTGCCAGTAAGCCTATGTTCCGCAAATGACCTAACAGATTTTAGAAAAAAGCTAAAAACCCACCTCTTCATTGAACACTTTGCTGACCCGACCTAATCACCAGACCTAATCACCAGAATTGAATGGACCTTCTATTGCACACCATACATACCCAGCATAGTCACTCGACCTGAAAGGCCTATATAACCTATGCAACTCCCCCCCCCCCCCATAATATACCACTCAGTTCAATGTAGTATAGTTACATGTCACAATGTTTTGCTGTTAATTCCTGTTCTTTTATAATGTTATGATAACAGTTTCACGTAAAGTCCTGTTGGCTCCACTGATGTTATGTAAACCGCTTAGAATTTGAGATAGTGGTACAGAAAACTGTTAAATAAATAAATTTGACATAGGGTACCATATTTCTCAGATTGTGTCATGTTTTTTTTACATCCGGAAACGATGGCATGACCTATACACTGGAGCGACTTATCTAAGAGATTTTCATGGTGGAACATGCCCCTTCGAAGCAGATATAATATTCACAACTGTGCAATGGATGGTCTTTCTCCCTGGGCCCTCCGTTCTACACCCAGCACTTACAAGCAGATCTTCCGATCAGCAGACTGGTATGTACTTTTACTATACTTGCAAATAGCATACCAAATATCATACAAAATAGCATTCCAGATGAATTTCAGTTACCAAAAAGATGTTATCTTTAACACCACAGAAAATGGTGACACCAAAGGCACGGAACTCATACACTGCGGAATTCAAATTGAAAGTTATTCAGTATGCAGAAGAACATGGTAACAGAGCTGCCAAGCGGACTTTTGGTATAAATGAGAAATGAATTAGAGGAAAATGCAGGGAAAACTAACCTTGATGAAGTGCAATAAGAAGCCAAATTGTGGCTGCAAAGCATGGTGGACTGAATTGGAAGCATGTCTGCTTCAGTTCGTCATAGAGTGGAGGGCTCAGGGCAGTGGACTGTCTACTGTGCAGGTGCAATTCAAAGCAATTCATATCACCAGGGAAATGAATATAGAGGGATTCAAGGCTGGTCATTTGTGGTGCTACCGATTTATGATAAGAAACAAATTAAGCATAAGACAAAGAACAACCATGTGTCGCAGCTCCCTGTTGATTTCTTGAATAAAGTACGGAATTTTAGGGAATTCGTAAACAAATAAATTATTGCATACACAATGACACTGGACTTCATAATCAACAAGGACGAGGCTTCCTTAACCTTCGACATGCCATTAGGGAGAATGGTCAGTCAAAGGGGGTTAGAACAATAAATATTAGAACCACTGGACACGAAAAGACATACTTTACAGTGATGCTGGCCTGCTGTGCAAGTGGAAAGAAGCTGCCACCTATGATTATATCCAAAAGGAAGATAATGCCACGGGAAACTCTACCAACCAACATTGTTGTTGATGTGAATGAGAAAGGATGGTTGGATGAGAATATGATGTTGAAATGGCTGCAGCGCTACTTTAGTAAGTGACAGATGGATTTTTCAAGAGACAGAAAGCACTACTGGTCATGTATAGCATGAGAGCCCATTTCACTGAATCATAAAGAAGAAAATAAAATCTCTGAACACTGTCCCAGTTATTATACTTAGTGGTATGACAAAAATGCTTCAACCGCGTGACATTTCCGTCAACAGAAGATTCAAAGTTGTGTTGCATCACCTATGGGAAAATCGCATATGCCACGGAAAACACAGTTTCATGGATACCGGCCATATGTGCTAAGCCACTTTTGCAGAAGTTAGCGGGTGGGTTGTGACAGCATGGTGGGAAGGTATGAGCAATAAAATAATCAAGTCCGGTTTTATAAAGGCTGAGATCCTAAAGAGCCCTGATAATCATGAAGATGTAGGCATTGAAGAAGACAATAATGAACATAAACTGGCACCTGAAATTGCAGAACCTATTTCACAGTGACACCGAAGATGAGGACTTCAATGGTTTTCCCAAGAGTGATACAAAACAAATCTGATGTTGAATAAATGCTATTGTAAAGTGAAAGTAAAACAGAATAAATCCAGTTTTTAGAAACAGTAATGTTGCCTTGTGCTTTATTGTGCAACCTATACACAGGGGTGACATATGCTATAAATTTATATGCAAAAAAAGCCAAATTGAGCCACTGCGACTTATATACGGGGCGACTTATAATCTGGGAAATACGGTACTCTAATAAGATCAGATATTATTGGCGGTGTGATAGGGTAGCCATACATCCGTTGTGCCAGGCACTGAGAGACACGACTGATGTAGAGCCAACATTCCCCGGATAGTCCCATGCGGCCTACATCCCTATCCAGGTCTGTATCAATGAGAACTGCGAGAGTGGTGATATATCTGGGGTCTGGCTACTTGGTGTGATGGCACAGGGATCTCCCCTCCCATTCCTACACAGCCCTGACCAGGGGAGCAGTGCCACAAAGCTGACTGTGGGAAGGCAAACAGGGTTGCCCCACAGATAGGGGATGTATACAGATTGGCTTTGATGTCCCAGATTGCACTAGGATGTCCCATTGTGAAATGTGCCTCCATATGTTTAGTTTAGACATGCTAATATGGTGATGATATTATCCCTATATCCAGCATCTTTACCTATACATGGAGAGGTGCTAACTATATGCATTCATTTTAGCATCGGCATTTACATAAACGTGGCCACTCTGCCAGCTGAAAATCCAGTCTATTTTAATGAAACATAAAAAGAAATGTAACTTAGACCATATGATTCCATGGTGAGCAACGTTTTTATCAGCATAGTGGGTGGGAAGTGTTTACCCATATAATTTGTTTTGTATCAATATTTAATTAAAAGTTCTCTCACTATATCAAGCAATGGAAGAGGTATATAAATAATGATTTTGATGAGCAAACATAGATAGTAGAAACTTTTATGTATGTCACGTCTATTAGATGACCCAGGTTGGTGATGGAGAGGGTGCTCAAAAAAGAGTACATATAAACATATTTGTCAAGAATGCACATTTATTTAAGCTTTCTGGTCCAAGGCTGCTGTTGTTGTTAAGTGCCGTCAAGTCAGTGTTGACTCATGGCGACCCTCTGGATAGTTGTCCTAAATTGTGTTCAGTTTTCAGTCAGGCGGTTCATTGTTGACAGACTGGCACTCTTAGCTGCTGTTATTGTATCGCTCCATCTCATTGCTGGCCTTCCTCTTTTGCGTTGACCTTCTACCTTGCCAAGCACGATGTCTTTCTCAATGATCTTTCCACTATTTCAATTTCTTCTCCATCAACGATGAACTTATTCATTTTGCCAGTTGTCAGGATCTTTATCTTCTTAAGGTTAAGGTGCAGACCCATTTTAAGACTATATTCCTTGATCTTGAGAAGAAAATGTTTCAAATTGTCTTCACTTTCAGCCAGTAATGTGGTATCATCAGCATAGCAAAGGTTGTTGATGAGTCTTCCACCAATTTTGACATCTCGGTTGTCTTCATACAGTCCTGCTTCTCTGATGAGTTGTTCTGCTTATAAATTAAACAGATAGGGGGAAAGTATGCAGCCTTGTCGTACACCTTTGCTGATTTTAAACCATTCTGTTTCTCCTAATTCCATTTGAACTGTTGCTTCTTGATCAATGTAAAGGTTGTGCAAGAGAACGATCAGGTGTTCTGCTATACCCATGCTTCTTAATGTAGCCCAGAGTTTCTCAGTTTACACAGTCAAAAGCCTTGCTGTAGTCAATAAAACACATATGGATATCCTTTTGGTAATTTGTCTTTTCAAGGATCCATCTCACATCTGCAATAACATCTCTCGTTCCTCGCTCTTTCCTGAACCCTGCTATCACTTCAGGCAGTTCTCGTTCCAGTCTCTGCTGAATGATCTTGGGTAGAATCTTGCTGGCATGTGGGATCAGAGCAATTGTGTGATAATTTCCACAGTCAGTCAGGTCACTTTTTTTCAGTATTGGTATAAACACAGATTTTTTTCAGTCAGTTGGCCATGAATTTGTCTTCCGAATTTCCTGGCAGAGCCTTGTAAGTATGGTCCAAGGTATATTGAATTATTAGAGCCAACATGGACATTTCCTGCTCTCCAACATATGGTTTTATACTATTGAGTTATCATGATTCCTTCAATTCATTGATTGTCAATAACATTCCTGGTTTGTTATTTGCTTCATAGTGGCTGCCAATTGGAAGGCTTCCCATCCTCCTCCATTGTCTGGCTAGATAAAAAAAATCTGTAATTTGTGAATCATGGAACAATTAACTAGCTTTAACAAATAATACGTTTCACAGCTGTTTTGCAATTTGACATCCTTTCATTGAATATACAAATGTAAATATAAAATGTACTGTCTGCAAATCCAACCCCCATGCCATTGTTTTTTTTCATTTCAAGCTGCAAGTGCCATTTCCTGATCAGTACTTCCCCTTTTTTATCCCTTGTTTTTCTTACTAAAAGATCTTTATTGTTCCATGATTTGGAAGGCAATATACTGAAGCATGGAGCTCTAATCTATTATCTAATTTTGTGTGTTATACTTGCTCAGTAAGGTTTAAGTTGTAACAAAAGCAGGACTTTAACATTTCCTAATTACATGATGTTAAGGTGGCATCTTACAAATAGCTGAGCCAAGATTAATGATTTAGTAGTTCCTAATGGTGGAAATGCAATTATGTTTTGAACTCATTGACGTGATGATTTTCTTCTGTTTATTATGTAGGAAAATTGGAGGAGAGAGGTTGTCAGTAGAGATGTGCATTTGCTGGTGTGCATTCGGTTCAGTA